>OX352764.1:88151242-89622076 GCA_947095585.1 Nephrocerus scutellatus
GGTTTCAACGTCTGGCTGCGGAAACTCTGACAAAGAGGAAGTCGCCAGCTCGACTAGTGCCTTTAGGCATGCACCATAAGGGTGCTACAGGCGAATCTGCATTACACGAAGGGTGCGTCCACTACCCTTAGCAAGCGGTTCGCTTTCTTCAAATTCCACAGTTCATTACAAAGAACATTGTGGCCCTGCAAGTGGAAGTTCCGACCGAGAGGGGATCTCATTGTATCCAGTGTGCTTCGGCATACTTCCCCGGCGACGACGACAACATTCCGCCAATAAAGGTCCAGGAGCTAATAGAGCACTGTCAGAGAAGAAATCTTCACTACATCATAGGTTTCGATGCCAGTGCACATCGTAAGGTCTGGGGCAGTGGCGGTAATAAAAGGGGTGAGTGTCTTTAAGAATGTCTTATTAGTAATAATGTAGATATCCCAAATAAGGGCTATAAACCTACCTTTATAAATGCGATTCGCTAAGAGGTACTCGACCTCACGACCTTTATCTCAAACATAGTTGAAAACTGGCATATCTCTGACGAAGCCTCGCTGTCAGACCATCACTACAAAGGTTTGACATTCCCGGCAAACTGACACATGCTTTTTCTATACGATCCTAAGTCAACGGACTGGAATCTGTATCAAAGACTTATCCTCTCTAAATTGGATATGTCACACATGTAGACTCTCCAGGGGATCTAGATTAGGGAGCCTACAAATTAATTGATGTGCTACTCACATCATGATCATGAAAGTGGTGTCCCTTAAACCTTTCTATGTAGACGTACGGTTCCATGGTGGAACGACCATCTGGCTTAACTTAGGAAGAAAGTTAAAAGACTATTCAACGCTGCTTAACGCATGAAGCGTTGGGACGAATATAGGTTCGCCCTTACAAAGCAGTGCATCTATGAATTAAGACGATTCAAAGGTACCACTTGGAGGAAATGCTACGAAAACATTGTTGATATGCCAGTAGCGGTACGAATCCACAAGAATATAGTTAAGGATCAGATAGTTTTATTAAAAAAGTCTGATGGCACCTTCACGTCGGAGCGTGAGGATACAACAGAACCCTACACCAGGTTCATTTCCCATGCTCGTCAGCTCATGCACCATACAAGTACCCGAACGCATCTTACCAAAGGGTCAGTATTACCAGTAGGGTAAATAGTTTATTCGGTAAAATCTTCAGTCCGGATAATGTTAAATGGGCAGTAGGCTCTTTTAAACATTTAAATCCCGGAGGTGATGGGATCTTTCCAGCGCTTCTACACAGAAGACAATCGATCTCATCCTACCGGGTATGATTACTTTATTTAGAGCCAGCTACAACAGTGGGTACATTCCTACTACCTGGAGACAGGTTATTGTGATGTTAATCCCCAAACCAGGCAATAGGCCTAGTGAACTGCCTAAATCATACAGACCTATATATCTAACATCATTAGTCCTCAAAGCCATGAAGAGACTTATATTATTAATATTAGTTCATATTAGAGGCCGATTAGAATTGTCTTCCCCTCTGGAATTAAGTCAGGTTGCATACAGGAAAGGCCTTCCTTTACATAACACTGGCTACAAATCTATTGCAATTGCAATCAGAAGCAGAGGTATCGAAGACTCGACCAATCATTGGATAAGGGCCATGCTAGAAAGTCGAGATATTTTAATTCCTCCTCGGAAGGAGTGTCTGTGTCTGTAACTGCAGTTAAGGGATATCCCCAAGGAGGAGTGCTTTCTCCCCTTCTATGTTCACTAGTCATTGGCAATCTTCTAGTCGATCTTCATAGATCAAACTACATCGCCATTGGTTATGCGGACGTTTTGGCGATTTTTATTAGTGGTAAGCACTGCACGAATAGTGCCATGCAAGATGCTTTACTACACGTTTTAGAATGGTCCTCAATCCTTACAGAACCGTTCTAGTGCCTTTCACGAAAAAAAGACTGGTCCATTTGGGACCTACGCACCACGTTAGATTATTCCAGGGAGGTTAAATATCTCAGCGGCATCATTGATAAACGTTTAAACTGTAATTCTTATATCAAGTCCGCCATCGAACGCCTCACTAGGGCCTTGTTGGCCAGTACACACCTCTACGGTACAACTAAAACCTAAAATGATACATTGGATGTATACAATGATGGTGAGACCTATTATAACGTACACAGCCTAAGCTTCAGAAACAACAAAGAATTGCCTGCCCTGCGACTGCATTAGATGCTTTTGTAGGGTATTCAGCCATGCATATCTTTATCAAGAAGACGGATACTAGACGGCGGTATTAAGCTGAAACGGGTACAAACCGGCTGAATATGTGGGTCACCTGAAAATTCTTCACTCAATTCCCGAAAGGATCATGTTTTGCACTGCAACACTATTATTGTCGGGGTTGGAATGGTGTTCTGGCACTGGACGCTAGAGGTCTGGTCTGTTTCACAGATGGATCGAGGATGGAAACTGAAGTTTGAAGTCTGGTGTCTTTGGACCCAACACCAAAATGTTGATACCAATGGGAAAAAATTCCTCGATTTTCCAGGCAGAACTCCATGACATTGAGATCTGCGCCGGGATTGACCTTAATGAAGGAATTAAAGGCGCAAGAATATATATCTTTTTAGATAATCAGGCAGCACTTAGAGCGCTGTCGACAAATTTATTGGCACCGATATCAATAAAAAGCTGTTACGATGCACTGCAATCTCTTATCAGACACAACAAAATCAAACTCGGTTGGGTCCCTGGCCATCAGGCAACGAATCTGCAGTTGAATTAGCTAGGGCGGCTGGCTCGTCCTTCTGCGTTCTTAGGACCGCAACAGCACTGATAAATTGTTCCTCTCGGAAGATGAAGAGTCATCTAAGCATATTCTCTGTTAATGCCCAGCATTACTTTGGTGAAGAGACGCATCTTTCACAAGTAAATGTGCTCGACAGCGGAGTTGAGAAATTGCTCCACTAAGGAATTTCTTTTGTTCATTAGAGAGGTGGTACGTCTCTTAGAATAAACAATCCCTAAGGTACAATATATCTTTTAAGTCGCATTATCTGTCATATGGGCTATGGCTATGGCTATAGGGTCCTATCATAAAAAAATGGTAAAAGCCCCTTAGGACGCATTAGAGTTAATAAGTTTCTCTCAAATTATGACCTTTACCGTTTTTTCAAAAAGTTGCTTAAGAAAGAGTCTCTAAGGACGGACTTCAGTCAATCGGTTTCTCTCAAATTATGATCTTTACCGGTTTTTCAAAAAGTTGCTTAAGAAAGAGTCTCTTAGGACGGACTTCAGTCAATCGGTTTCTCTCAAATTATGACCTTTACCGGTTTTTCAAAAAGTTGCTTAAGAAAGAGTCTCTAAGGACGGACTTCAGTCAGTCGGTTTCTCTCAAATTATGACCTTTACCGGTTTTTCAAAAAGTTGCTTAAGAAAGAGTCTCTTAGGACGGACTTCAGTCAATCGGTTTCTCTCAAATTATGACCTTTACCGGTTTTTCAAAAAGTTGCTTAAGAAAGAGTCTCTAAGGACGGACTTCAGTCAGTCGGTTTCTCTCAAATTATGACCTTTACCGGTTTTTCAAAAAGTTGCTTAAGAAAGAGTCTCTTAGGACGGACTTCAGTCAATCGGTTTCTCTCAAATTACCTTTTTTTTTTTTTTTTTTTTTTTTATAATTCGCACACGCTTCAAGGGGTTCGCACCCTTATAATGCTCGGCTATATGCTTGGCACAGCGTGGGCGTTAAGGAAGAGGAGGAGAAAAGAGGAGATGTCTATGAGCTTGTGTTTTGAATGCCTGTGGATCATAGTGATGTGGGAAGACAGAGCTTGGCAGAGCATTCCACATACGAGTTGTACGGCTGAAGAACGAATCCCTGAATTTAACTGTACGTCCGAAGATGGGCTTAAGGGTAAACTGATGAGCATTTAGAGCGCCACGAGTATTGCGGTTGCATTCAAGGAGAGGTGGCATGCAGCTGGCTATTTCTCTTGAGCACCGCTGGTAGAAGAAGCGATAAAACAGTGACAAGCAAGAAACGTTCCTGCGGTGTTCAAGCGAATCAATCGATTTCGCTATATTTTCGTCACCGATAAGTTTTATCGCGCGGTTTTGTATTCTATCTAGCTGATGCAAAGTTGTCTTAGGCGCACCAGACCAGATATGGCAATTGTACTCAAGTTTTGGGCGAATAAAAGCCTTGTAAATGGTAGCCAGATCAGAGGGAGTGAAATATTTCTTGCACCGGGCTAGAAAACCTAAACATTTCGCAGCATTTTTTTACCGGTTTTTCAAAAAGTTGCTTAAGAAAAAGTATCTAAGAACGCACTTCAGTCCATAAGTTTCTATCAAGTTGTGACCTTTACCGGTTCATAAAAATGTTGCTTAAGAAAACGTCTCTAAGGACGCTATTCAGTGAATAAGTTCCTCTCAAATTATGACCTTTACCGGTTTTTCAAAAAGCTCTTTAGAAAAAGCCCCCAAGAACGCACTTCAGTCAATCGGTTTCTCGCAAATAATGACCTTTGCGAGTTGTATGAGGAATTACAACTCATTCCAAAGTCCCATTTTGGTTTTCTATTGGGTGTGTAACAGCACAAGGGTATCTATAATTTTTGTCGTAATTTCCAATTCACTTTTTTGTATGTCACATAATAATAAATGTGTGTCTGTGTGTGGGTTGTTCGTGCAAAACATCCTGTTTGCGGGAATTAATTAATTTTTCAATATCACAAGTAACGAGTACAGTGTGTGTGTAGGCGCTGAAGTGATTAACATTGAACAGGGTGGTTATTATTTTATCTCAGCAATAATTAATTAGGCTAATAATATTTTTCGTGGGAGCGTTTGTGTTGTGAGTAATGATTGGAATTATTCTTCTTTTTTTTGTACGTACGTACGTACGTACGTACGTACGTTCCCAATGGCTCTTACTGTAATGAACAAATATTTTTTTACTCCGAACTTTCAATGTTGTGTTACTATCGAAAAGGATTGAAAATCAAAGCAAACGAACTTCCTGCAAGTCAATTATCGAAATTAGTTTCGAGTTTTTTTTTCTCGCAAAAAAACTCGATTGTAGCACACCTGACACAAGCGCACAGCTACTTTTTTCATGGCTGAATAGCTTTTGTGTGTGACTTTTAGCAGAAAAAAGACTGCTGCTGAAATTTCGAGGACTTAACTCAGTTGGTTTCGACAGTAAACTCAATCAATTTTCAAACTAAAATGTAGTGCGAACTTCTTGCAGGATTCATTGTAGAAATATAGTGCATTTAGCCGGCAATTAGTCAATTGCAGTGATAGACTGTGATAGAAGGCATTTTCCGTTCGCAACAACAACTACAACAACAACTACAACAACAACAACAATTTCCCCATAATAATAATTTTATTAAATTTCGCAAACTCTGCTAGGATATTTTGATTACGATTGCATGAGTTTGAATAAATTAACGAGCATCGTCCGTATATGCCAAGACGAAGGATCTAAACCGCAACCAAAATCCATTAGATATTGATTGCTTCTTGAATGCACTCCAACTGCGGAATTGAATGGCTTGAAGGAGCCATTTCAGTAGCGAGCAAGTAGCAGAGATTGAATATGGATATGATGAAAAGGAAGAAGCTAATAGACGTTACGCAAATACGTACATCCTTACTAGTAAATGATTGCTGTGCGGCTGCCAGAATACATACAGATACCATCCCGTGCATTCGATTAGGATTTATTGAAGTCCTTTCATGCGGAAACTCAAACAAATTAATAAAAAAAAAAGATTCGCCATCTTTGTTCTGCTTATTCAAAAGTTCTTGAGTCTTGAAAAGCAGATGAATAGAAGGTCCTTAAGACGAAGCGAAATATCAATTATTTTCCTGTAATTGGATAAGGCCTGGCATCTGAAACGCTCACTCTGAACCTGAACCGCTATGACTTTTTAAGATTTAATAATGTTCTTGAGAGCAGACAAGCTAAGGCGTCGCCTGCATTTTGCCCTAGTAATGCAAATACAGAAATATGTTACAACTTGCTATAGTAATGTGAATGCGTGATCCTAAGTGGAAATATGTTTGCCACCACCCATCTTATTGAGTAGTGCTGCCTCCTCCTCTCATTACTGCCAACAAACAAAAAACTGTTCTGTTCCTATCCGTGTAGTTCTTCTATTCTAATTAAGCCACGCCGCCGTACATATCCTTCAACTAATGAGACCGATTATGCTTAGTTGCATCTGAATGGAGTCTGAGTCAAGGACATTTCCGCATTCTGTTCCGACTTCTCACTCACTGGTTTGCTTTTTGGAACGAAAATAAAAAAAAATAATTACAAATCATAATGATTTCAGATTTCGTACTTCCGTTGTGAGTATCCTTCGTGTTGTTTTGCTGTAAACATTTCGAATATACAAGAATATTACCAACGAGAAACTATAACAATGCAGACTAATGTAGGTTTGAAGTTACTCGAAACATAAAATAAGTAATGAGAGAAAGGATAAAATTTGAATGGAATCCCTTGAGCGGGATATCACTGAACAGCACTTAAAGAACCCGCTCCGCAAAATGGTCTTAGATGTTTGCTAGTACTGGTATCAATGCAAATGATCTATGAACAATTACTGACAAATTTCTAAGATAACTCCAAGGACTAAATTTAAATTTAGATTTTTGGCATTACTTTGCAATAGACCAGAGGTTGCCAAAACGTCGGCCGACTATTCCAACCGTTCGCCTGTCTTATGTGTACACATCTCTAATACCCGTCCATCCCACACAGCGTGCGAGACAACCGCTACAATCTCGAAGATAGTCGATTATCGATGACAGTCTGCGCGGATCAGGAACAGGCATTTTTTTTAAATAATACCCTAGTCCATATGACACTGCGACCTAAAAGATCTATTGTATCATAGGGTGTATTTACTCAAAGAGACGTACCACCTCCTTAATGAACGATAGTACATCCTTAGTGGCAGAATTTCACAACTCCGCTGTCGAGCATATTTCCTTGTGAAAGATGGGTCTCCTTAACCAAAGTAATACTGAGCATCTGACTCTTCATATTTCGAGCAGAACCTACATTCTCTCTCTGAGCCCACACCAATTTTGTTAAGGTGATATCGCAAGCCACAATTACCTGTTAGAAAACTCACTAGCTTCCTAATGATATCCCTATTAAAATTTAGGGATTTCCTTGTAGGAACAGGGACTGATTAATTATTTGGATTGCCTAAGCCCCGGGACGCTTTCCCAGTGGACCAGGCGAAGTTTGTGCTATCTATCTGAAAAGATATATATTCTAGCGCCATTAATTCCTTTACTAAGGTTAATCTCAATGGCATCGAGTTTCTTTTTCCCATCGGTATAGAGACTTTAGTGTTGGGTCCAAAGACACCAAATCCAGCTTCTATTTTTGATCCATCTATAAACCAGACCAGATTACCCGGTCCAATATTTCTACCTCATATTTCCTACAAAAACAGTGCTCCCTGACCATAATGTCGCATATTGTGAAGAACATGTCAAGAATTTGCAGGTGTCCCACATAGCCACATGATTTGTACCCGTATTATAGTTGCAGCTTAATAGCGCATCTAACAGCCGTATTTAAAATAAAAGATTTGCAAGGGTGAAAGCCTTACCGTTGCCGTTTTCCGTTCAAACGATGGCCGCGTACGTGATAATAGGCCTCATCATCATTGTATACATCCAATAAACTATTTTAGGATTTAAACTTTAAGTTCTGCCGTAGAAGCGTCTACTGTCCCACAAGGTTGAAAAAATCTAACATGGAGCCTTTGATGATGATAATTCTCAAATCGACCTGTCTTCTTTTCATGAAAGTCACAAGAACGCTTTTGCAAGGATGGATGGATAGTCCTCCTCTGCTGCACCACTCTAAAACGTGCAGTAAAGCACCTTGCATGACACTAGTGATAGTCGTGCAGTGCTTACCACTAATAAAAATTTGCCAAATCGTCCGCGATGGAGATGTAGCCTGATCTGTGAAGATCGACTAGAAGATTGTCAATGACTAGTGACCATAGAAGGGTAACAAAAACCACTCTTCCTTGAGTGGATATCCCTTAGCTGCAGTCACACACACGACTTTCAATAATGGCCCTTATCCAATAGAGTCGTAGCCACTGTTATTAAAAGAGCCCTCAAGAAAGGCACACATGGACCCTTAAACGAAGGCACACAGGGCCACTTCCTTCGAACGAAAAGTTCCTTTTATCTTCTATACAAGATAGTGAAGGACACCATCAGTGCTTTTGTCTTTCCTGTACGCAAAGTGACTTGAATTCTAAGGGCTCCGCTCATACATAAACATGCTGATCTATTGATCTATGGACTTGAATTAGTTGTTCTTGATTTACTGCTTTGCCTAAGGCAGAACACCATACAGTCATACCGTATAAAAGTGTAGGTTTTACTACCGCTGTATATAGCCAATGCGTGATATGGGGTTTAAAGTTAAAGTGATATGGTTGTTTCCAAAAGCGGCAATAGCATCGTCATCCGCATAAGCGATCACTATGCAGCCGTTCCTTCTCAGGCATACAAGCAGCTCCGGGGAGACAGATCTTCACCTTGCGGGGTTCATCTGCAGGCAGATCTTCTGGCAGACGACACAATCCAGTTTTAAATTACCAATCCGATTTGTAAGTAGAAGGTTAATCAATTCGCAAAGTTAGTCGTCTACCCTCTTAAGGCCAGATCGCAGATGTGTGGATATTATTAAAAGCGCCTTCAATGTCTAGGAGTACTCCTTGCACTCCTTGTAGTAGATTGAATATTCAATGGAACATACTATCGTATGCAGACCTGTTTTTACAGATTCACCCTTGCAATACACGTGTTGATCTGTAGACAGAAGTCTCTTGTCAATGTTAGTGCGTACAAGTAATGTCTACTTGTCGACTCTTGGTTGCAAAGGTTGGTTCATTACCAATATTGGAAACAATAAGGTTCGTGCTTAGAATCTAATCAAAATGTAGCTCCCCTATTTCGTTGATGTCGCAACTGCCCCACACCGAATGATGAGCGTTTGCATCACATCCGATTATTAGACAAATAAATCTCCCAAGATAAGCGCCAGGAAGAGATCCCACGTTATCGTGAGCGAGATACGCCGATGCTATCCAGTAGGTGCGTTTGGCAGTCTTCATTTATACAGCGGTGACATCCGATCGCTGAAGTTAGGAAGTAAAAATACATTAAGACTACTTTTCACATGAAATGTTCCAAATGGTTTCTTTAAAATGGGGAAATGAATTAAATGCATTGGTATCACAGTAAGTGTGCCAAACCAGCCACTGCAACCTAACCTAACCCAATTGTGATCGCTAAGCTATATATGCAATATGCTGCCATGTTTGGGTTTTATGTTGGTCTTGAGTCTTGAGGCTTTTTGGCATACTTGATACAGAACCATAGAAAGTCTAGAAGCGTCAAATCACGCGAACGAGGCGGCCAATTGATAGGTCTATTTCTTGAGATAACACAGTCTCCAAAATTCGACTTCAACAAATCGATTGTCGATTTTCTGGCATGTGGTGCCGTCTTTTTGAAACCACAGATGCTCCAAGTCTACCGCCCGCTTCGAAGTTGTCCCAAAATAATCAGTCAATTTGGTACGGTGGTTTTAGAAGAAAAGGTATGGGCTAATAAGCAATCGTACAAATCCACACAAATCCTAAGTCAATTCAAATTTGGACTCAGTTTCCTGTAGGAAGTATTTTTCGTTTCTTGGGTGGATTACTGCACCGAACTGGATGGGTTGGTTTAGCAATAGCTTCGTTCGGATAGTTGACAGACATCACAATATGAAGAAGAAAAATTAGATAGATCGGTCACAGTTTATGGCGCGGAAAATGTTTCATTTCAAGATATGCCATACAATGGAATACACCTACCCAATAAGGCAGATAAGTAGGTCGCGCCCTAACCAAAGTTAGCGCAAAAAAGCTGAGAAGGAATTAAATCAGTTAACCAGATCGGGAAGGAGCTGAAGAGAGCTGAAATCTGTTGCAGGCAATTGGATATGATGCGAGTAGGCTTGGTTGAAGCCATATTCTCCCGCTCGAGTGGTAACATGACCCATCAACAGCAATATAACATTTTGGTGTACAGTCCTGCAAACGATATAGTATATTACATAACGAGCAAGGAAAGTGGAGTTTATGATCACTTTTCTGCAAGTCATGTACGCTACTTTTCACGCGTCCAAACCGGTTTTTCTGCTAAATCGAGAGAGAAGCAGAAATCACAAACGACAAACAAAAGAGAATTCTTGCTCATGCGCAATGTGTTCGCTGAGATTGTAGTAAATAACAAAAGCCGTTTATATCATAACATAACTAGTGTTGTTATGGGCTACTTTCGAGGCTAGTTTATAGCGTACGAAACAGTCACTTTCGCCTATGGGCGTGTGAAAATATTTTATTCAAGTGCAGGACTCATATTCTCCAAAATTAAAAGCGATTTTCTGTGTGAAGTAGTAGGGTAGAGGTTTTATAAAAAATTGCGGTATAGGTGTTTTTTTAAGGGTTAATTTTTCCACTGTCCGCTACGCAGTGCTGATCAACCCAATATCCAGTACACAAACCACTAAATGCATTTCAACATAAATTACACTTGTTTGAAGTGGAACGTGGATTGAAGTGGAAGACGAAGGAATACTTCAGATATCGTTCACTCGTAGAAGGCGCAGACAGACCTTGAACGTGGTAAAGGGTAGTATTTTGGGAGTCTTTTGAGGGTATTTTGGGAGTCTTTTTTGGGATCCTTAGAGGGTCTTTTGGGAGTTTTCCGAGGGGCTTTTGGTGGTAGTTTGATAGTCTTTTGAGAGGTTTTTTGGTAGAATTTTGGAAGGTCTTGTGGATAGTCTTTTGGGGGTATATTGGAAATGTTTTGGCGATATTTTGGGGAGTCTTTCGAGTGTCTTTTCGGCAGTATTTTTAGGGTCTTTATGGCCTCTTGGTGGTGCTTTGGTAGTCTTTTGGGAGGTCTTGAGATGGTCTTTTGGGTGTATTTTGGGAATGTTTTGGGTATCTTTTGGAGAGTCTTTAGAGTGTCTTTTGGGCATTCTTTTTAGGGCCTCTTTGGGGTCTTTAGAAAGTATTTTGGGATCCTTTGGGAAGCCTTTCCAATGTCTTTTGGCAGTATTTTTGGGGTGTTTTAAAGGTGGGTTTTTTTTGGGGGTTTCCTTGGGAGCTATTTTAGGAATGTGTTGAGAGTATTTTGGAAGGTTTTTTTTTAAGTCTTTCGGTTGTCCTTTGGGAGTCTATTGATGGAGTCTTTGAAAGTCTTTTTAGCGTCTTTTGGATATATTTTGGAAGTGTTTTAAGGTCTTTTGGGAGGTATTTTGGAAATGTTTTAGAAAATGTTTTAGGGGTCCTTTTGGGATCTTTTGGTGTTTTTTTTGAAGTTTTTTGAAAGTCTTTTAAGTGTCTTTAGGAGGCATTTTGGGAGTGTTTTGTTGTCTTTTAGGAGTTTTTTTGAAGTCCTTTTGGGGTCTTTTGGTGGTCTTTTGGTAGTCTTTTGAGGGTCTTTTTGGCATCTTTTTGGAGTGTTTTTGGGGTATTTTAAAAGTTTTTCTGGGGGATCTTTTGAGAGGTCTTTTGGTAGGCCATTCATCGATCGTACTTACTGTCTCCCGTTACTCCTCTTTTAATTCTACTCGTATGGATTGTAGAATGAATATTAACTTTATTCTTTTAATAACACCAAAGAAGTACAGCTTCTAATGCCCATACACAAGTTCACACACCAATTTTTTTATAAAACATCTACTCTACTACCTGTTGTATGCATAGGAAGGACATATTGTTTTTTTTTTCATTTGCATTTAGAGAGGTTGGTAAACAGAAAGATTAAAGTGGGTGTGGTAGTAAAAATTAAAATTTAATGGACACTCAGAAAAATTCACATCTCGACACATATTTTAGGTAATAAAGTTAGAGGCGATGATGGCACTGCTGATGCTCGTACATCAATGTTACACGCTACCAACCTTTTGGTTTGGTTTCATTGCAGCGTCCTACCTTCTAAATCGGTACTGACATGCAATAGAAACTACTGCACAAGCTTTATTTCAAAAAAGAAACAACATACAAATTAAAATAGACTGCTGTTCTAGCCTTCAGAATCCTTGATCTGAAATACACCTCAATATTGTCATGAATGGCCACGGTAAAGACCACTCTGGGTGATAGGAGTTTAAAACAAAAACCTAAATAAAAATAAATTCTCTGAATGATTTCCCAGGTGACATAAAAAAGTGGATGTGTTAGCTGTTGCAGGTGTGTTGTAGGAGTACGAGTGTATTCGTATTGCATTGCAAAAAGTTGCTACAATTCCATTACCATTAAGCATCAGAGTTCGTGGTCATGTTTTCTACTTTTTCAAAATTCTAACAATTCACGTTAACAAATGAAGAAACGGTTTTGTTCCAATTGTTATAATTTCCCCTCGAGGAATATGAACTCTTTGCGCAGATGAGCCCCGTTTGGAACAATGATAGAGAGAGGGTGGTTCCTGGTTCAATGTTTTTTTTATTGGTTGCCAAAGCGGTGTTATCGTAGAATATCATCGAATATTAATATCGAAGCACGAACACATCATTATCATCATATTTAGCTCTACAACCGGTGTCCGATCCTGGCCTCCTGCAAAAAATCTCTCCACCGGTCGCGATTTCGATGTCATCCAATTTGGCGCGAACACATACAATCCAATAAAACGATGTTCTTACTATGTTCGATATATACTCGAACCCGCCTCGTTGCCTTTTTTGAAACATAGTGCAATTTTTTCACAAAAGACCAAGAATCTCAACTCGTCACAGATCATAGCTACTGAATTGAGGATACTTCTGTATAAAGATTTCACATTATTCGCTCAGGCATTGAAGCCACCTGTTTCGTTATCGCTTCTTTGCATGAACAGCTGAAAATTTACTTCGATTTTGGTTGAAAAAACCATTTTTTACTTTCTTTCAATTTTTAAATTCTCTATATTAACTTCACTTTCCCGTGGCACGGATGTCGGTCGGAAATCGGTCGGCTGTCGGACGTCTGTCGTGGAGTCTTGCGATCAATTTTTAACCCACTTCCCAAAGCCCTATTTTATTGAAATTTTGCACACATGTGTATTTCCGGAGACAACACTTTCTATTAAAATTTGAGGCCCCTTGGATCACGGGGTCGGGGGGCTCCCCTACAAATATTTTAAAAAATTTTTCTCGATTATCTTCAAATTTTATACACATGTGTATCTCAGATAGACAACACTTTTTGTAAAAAATTTTGTGACCCCGGGCCCGGGTTCGTGGGGCCCCATACAATTTTTTGAAAAAATTAACCCGATTTTCTTCAAATTTAATATACATGTGTATCTTCGATAGACAAAACTTTTTGTAATAAATTTGGACAACCCGGGCCCGGTTTCGTGGGGCCCCATAACTTTTTTTAAATAATTGACCCGATTTTCTTCAAATTTTATATACGTATGTATCACCGATGAAAAACACTTTTTGTAAAAATTTTGGAGACCCCGGGCCCCAGGGTCATTGGTCCCCAATTTTTTTTTTAAAAAATTAATCCGATTTTTTTTAAATTTTACATACGTGTGTATCTCCGATGGCAACACTTTTAGCAAAAATTTTGGAGACAGGCCCCAACAAATTTTTTAAAAAACTTAACCCGATTTTTTTTAAAATTTTATATACGTGTGTATCTTTGATAGACAACACTTTTTGCAAACATTTTGGTGGCCGGGGTCGTGGGCCCATATAAATTTTTAAAAAAAAATTAACCCGATTTTCTTCAAATTTTATATATCTACATGTGTATCTCCGATGGACAAAATTTTTTGTAAAGTTTTTCGAGTGAGGCCCTGAGGCCCGAGGGGTGCCCATAATTTTTTTAAAAATTAGCTCGATTTTCTTCAAATTTTAAACACATGTGTATCACTGATGGACAAAACTTTTTGTAAGTTTGTTGGAGTGATCGGGCCCTGACCCCGTGTGGTGTCCATGTAAATTTTTTAAAAATTAGCGCGGTTTTCTTCAAATTTTAACACATACCCATCTCCTATTAGAGAATTTACATGAAAAATTGTATTTTTATGGGTTTTTTTTTCAATTAATACCCTAACCCATAAGGCAGACACTGCGACCTAAAAGATCTATTGTATCTCAGGGTTTGTTTATTCTAAGAGACGTACTACCTCCTTAGTGGCGGAATTTCTCAACTCCGCTGTCGAGCAAATTTCCTTGTGAAAGATGCGTCTCCTTAACCAAAGTAATGCTGGACATTCACAGAGAATGTGCTCGGATGACTTTTCATCCTTCGAGAAGAACCTACATTCTGTCCAATTTTGTTAAGGTGATATCTCAAGCCACAATGACCTGTTAGAAAACTCACCAGCTTTCTAATGCTATCCCTATTAAAATTAAGGATTTCCTTGTAGGAAAAGGATTGACCCGGACCCGGAACGCTTCCCAGTGGGCCAGACGAAGTTAGTGTTCCCAACAATTTATCAGTGCTTAATGCAGAAATCTATGAAATCCGGAGTTTTCCTGTTGTCAGTAGGCCAATAGGTCGGTTCTACCGTACTTAAGAATTTACATTATAATTCTTCCATTTTTGTTGGTCAATCTTGAGTCGCAGACCGTAAAGTCACCACGTGCGATTAAACGTGTTCCCAACAATTTGAAGTATTCAGTATACTCCAAGGTACTAACCGTACCGTGCGGATAATCAGCCTGGGTGGGGGCTCAGGTTTTAAAAATAGCCCTCTGGAATAATAATAATAATAATAATATTTGGCGCGACAGACCATTGCGGTCCAAGGCCTAGCTTCTCGCGACCATTTGTATTGAGCATGTATGCATGCTCGACCATGCTCATTTCCACGGAGCCACGGCGCCCACTGGAATACTTAGCCGTATCTGTATACTGCGGATCTCTGTACCGATGGACCGCCTTTTTCCGCTACTTGTGGGAACAAAAACGCAGTTCAACAAAAATTCTAAGACCTGTTTTACTTCCAAACCGGATGATAGCACGGTGATCTTGCTGTCTACCGGAAGTGCCCTTGCAACTACAGGCAGTGGTTAATCCACTGCCGATAACCTCTGAAGGCCCATTAAAGGTATCCCTTCGACCGGCAGTGACAGAATTGTGGCTCCTCATGGCCCTTACACTGCAGGTAACAACAAAGTGGATCCCCTATTACAGAAGCCATTTAAGGCGTTCGCGATAACGCACTTCATCCCGATCGCACTACAAGGATCGACGAAATGCCACTTGGACGCTGAAGGTCCTCGGAGATATTTTGAAGACCAGCGAACCCCAAGACATGTTGCGAAGCTTAAATAGGTTCAGCCCCTTATCGACAAGGACATTAGGAGGAGCAGCAATGACTGCACGACCAAGCGGTAGAGATCAGTGAAAGAAACCGGTCCGGTTCCAACCGTACCAGGGTAAATAACACCAGCTCCAGTGTCACATCTCTGAGGTCCTTTAGCGACGTCCAGAAAGACAAGATCGTTGTCGCAGTTATCGATTGTTACGATATCGATGACACGATCTCCCCTGAACGGTGGTAGCTGGTCAAGTTGAAGCTGTTTGGCAGCTCCCTGACTTTCATGAGGACCTCCAACGATCACTTGCGATGGTCGGTAGGACTAGATGGTATACCCGCAGAGCTTCAGAGCTCCAACTTCATCAGCAGAGCTTTTATATCCTTTTGTAGATAGAGCTTGGGAGGCAGAAAGTTTCCACGACGAGTGGAAGAAGGGAATGATTGTCAAGCTCCCTAAAAAAGGTAGTCTTATGGAGTGCGAAAACTTGAGAGGTATTTGCGTTCTTCCTGCAGTTGCAAAGGTAATAGCCAAAGTACTTGAGCGAATTAACGAACATCTGGAAGATACACTCGATGCCGAAGAAGCAGGTTTCCGCACTGGAACCTCC
Source organism: Nephrocerus scutellatus (assembly GCA_947095585.1). Classification (NCBI taxonomy): domain Eukaryota; kingdom Metazoa; phylum Arthropoda; class Insecta; order Diptera; family Pipunculidae; genus Nephrocerus; species Nephrocerus scutellatus. Next base: position 88,167,216 of record OX352764.1, read on the forward strand.
TGTGTAGACCACATAAACACCCTGCGGATCATTATTGAACAGTGCGTTGAATTCCGGTCACCACTGCACCTGCTGTTCATCGATTTTGAGGAGGCGTTTGACAGTGTCAACAGATAGTTTATCTGGCTCGCCTTGCGCAGGAGAGGTATACCCGATAAACTAGTAGCTATTATTAAAGCAAGCTGTCAGAGGAATTCGAGATCCTAAGTGGGGTACGACAAGGTTACGTACTATCGTCAATACTTTTTTTGTTGGTGATTAGCGATGTGCTTCGCGCAGGTTTATCTATTGGAAACGGAGGAACGTTGGACTCTTACATCTCAAGGTAACCGTTACTATCACAAAAAGATTACAAACGTTCGTAAATAGGTGCCTACGGAATATCTTAAGGGTTTTCTGGCTTAACCGTATCTCTAACGAACATCTTTACCAAAGAACCAATTTACCAGAAACCAATAGGCACAACAATCCAACGACGGAAGTGGCAGTAGATTGGTCATACAATCCAAAAAGGCATCAGTTCCATAGCAAACTACGCAATGCAATGGAATCCGTTATCTCAGGATGGTAAAAGAACGGTTCGTCCGAAAAATACATGGCGCAAAACAGTTGAGGAGGAGTCACGACAATTGGGGAAGAGTTGCACAGAGCTGAAGCTCATTGCCAGGAACCGCACACGATGGCGCGTCCTTAACTACTGATGAGTTCTTCTGGCATAGCTTCTTCTTCGCATACTTGCACTATTATTTCATGAATTGCTTGGTGTAATATGGTGCCTCCTTTCTGTTCCGCTGGGATCCCATCAGATCCGTAGGCCCTATTATTTTTGAACGGATTTACAGCTCTTATAAATTCGTCTATGCTTGGTGGTGGCAGCATAGTATGATCTTCGGTCATTGGTGGAGCCTTCAATTCCTCAGTTAGCTGGCCATTTAGCAACTCATGAAAGTGCTCTTACCATTGCTCTAAAAGGCCTTTAAGATCGGCGATTAGATTACCCGTTTTGTCTTTGCAGTATGTGCAACGCGGTGTATATTGCGTCATACCGCGAACTCTTTGATAGAACTTCCGCGCCTGGTTCGGTCCTTGCTCTCTGTATTGATTGTTGCATTGCTCGGTACGCAACATTCTTACGTTCAGTCGATAGTTTACATTCGTCATCGAATCAGTCGTTCCGATCTCTACGACTACTGCCTAAGATGGAGTCAGCAGTACTAATGACAGTATTCTTAAGGCGTGTCCATTTCTCTTCTACGCCTGACATCTCAGCCCCAGGACCTACTCTCCCAGCATTAAGGGCGAGTCCTATCGCTTGACCGTAGTTATTTGTGGTCTCTTCGTTGCCAAGGGCAGCCATGTTGACTCGAGTCTGATTCGCGGATGCAGTCTTTCGTGATGATGCAATCCGCGCTCGGAGCACCATACCAACAAGATCGTGGTCCGAGTCGACGTTGGCACCTCGGTACGTTCGTACCATCATCAGCTTTTGGTTGTGGCGGCGGTCTATCAACACGTGGTCTATCTGGTTGCGGGTGGAGATACCCAGGTGGCTTTTTGGATATTTTTACGCGCAAACCTTGTACTCGCAACAACCAAATTATTGCTTCCTGCCATCTCTATGACTCGTTGTCCATTGTCATTAGTGTTTTCGTGTAAGCTATGGCACCCATGTACTGTCTGAATACTGGCTCCCTACCTATTTTAGCATTCATATCCCCCAGAATGATTTTTACTTCATACTGAGGACAGGCATGGAGTTCCCGTTCGACTGATTCAAAGAATTCTTCTTTTTCTTCGTCTGTGGAATCCTCTGTAGGTGCGTGAACGTTTATGAGGCTTATGTTGCATAGCCGTTCATTTATTGCTTTAAAGCCGAAAACGGTGGATTTCATTCTTTTTATGGAGTATTTTAAAAGTTATTCGGGACACATTGCGTGGATGATGTGTGTCTGACACCCCCCTTGTGCAATAACAAAAAAAGCGTACTTCTCTCTGCAGGCGGTATGCCGTGCATCCTTTCATCTTTCATCACATTCCAGGTCTTTTCCAATACGCCATTAAATATCACTTTTCAGCTCTATTTCCACTTGCAACATACACACTGCAATACGTTTCGTCCACCATTGAACCGCCAAACGCAAGTGTATGTACATGCACCGAATGCCAATTGGCTGTGAAATGGATTCCCATTTTACGCAATGCCATCGATTGCACAAAGAAGGGGAGTACCACGCGACGAGTTCGGATTCCTTTTCAATTTCAAGTTTCGAATGCAGAAGTGCTCGAGAACGCTACAGAGTGCAGAGTGAACGTTGTTGCTTGTTTTTTTGGCTTCAAGGATATCAGCGATATTTCGTAAAATTCCATTTTTGTTCAAAGGCATTCAGACTGATTAACTAATTTCATTTTTCTGTTCTGCTGGTCGAGCACGGTGCAGGAGAGCTATTGGGTGAATTGGGTGAGAGCTGCACTTGGTGTGCTCAATTTTCGTGCACTTGAATTTGAAACCCACACCCGCCTGCACCGCCGCAATCTCTCAATGGCACAAGCAACAAACAAAAATTCAATTATTCGCTGCACGTTTGCAAGGAACCTCGGTCGGCCTTATTGTGTATGCGAGCGCTGTAGTTGTAGCAGTCAACTTGGTGCCATTGCCATGCTGCAGCCCGCTTAGCCGCTTAGCTGAAAGCTCACATCGTACGTATATTGTCCATTATGGATTTTCATCTGCAGCTGTTGTGTGTGTTGCAGCCATTGCACTACTCCATCCATCCATCCATCTATCCATCGTGGCTCATTTCAGGTCATTTTTGCTTCACGTGACAAATTTTAACCGCAATTTATGTCGTCGACAATTTTCGTGGAAACGCCGCTACCAGCACCACCACCACCACCACCACCACCATTCGCTGCCTCATTGCATTTTTGTCATCGTTGGCCATTGCGATTGCAAATTACCGTCATTATTCATCGGATTTCCGTTACCGTTGCTACTGCTCTCAGGCATTTAAGGCGATGGTTATATAAATGCTGAGGACTTTTTTGTCGACATTTCCGGTTTGTGCACAATGTTGCAAGCAATTAGTTTTCCTTTAGCAGCAACAGCAACGTTTTTCTCTACTCTTTGGTTTGAGCTCAGTTTCGACTCAATATCGATTTCCTTTGGTTAATGTGTCATCCCTTTCGATCACTCTCTACTTTCATTTGGGAGATTCAGGAATCATTCAAAATTTGGAGGATTTACAGAATGATCCCTTATCAATTTTAACCTGTTGCAGGGACTATTTGCGTTTAAGGCTCATATCAAACCAAATCAAAAAAAGAAAAAAGAAAGAACTACTGTTTCAAGACGACAAGCATTTGCAGATATTGCCGATAGCTTAATATCTGGGGGTTATGTTGTTGACAAACGGTGATGATGACGCGATTATAGACAGTCATGTCCTAAGACTCTCGCATCACAACTCCTATCTTATGCGTCCACGTCGCGTCACCGGAAACTCGGCCAAATCAAGTGAACGATTTCGGTACCCAATCCGATTTGTATTAGCTTGGTTCGGGGCTAAATAAGAACGTGGAATTGCCTTGGTCGGCGGCGCTTCATGTCGACCTAGGTTGCGGTTGGCCAATCACCACTCAACTGAATTAATTGATTCTTGAAACTAATACAAGCCTCGGATACATATCGAATTTATCAACAATGAACTTTGGATCACGGAAAAGGACACGTTTTGGAACTTGGAACATTCGCACGTTCGACAAGACCACAACGCTTGCACAATTAACAAAAGAATTTCGTAAATACTTTCTAGGGATTCTTGGTCTTAGTGAGGTGAGATGACCTGGAGTAGAGGAAAACGAACATCTACCAGCGAGTTTCTAATTTTTTCGGGTAAGCCTGCAGGAGAACACCATGCGAATGTAGTGGGATCTCTAATATCTAAAGCCGCGAGAAGATCGTTACAGGACTGGCAAGCAATATCCGATAGAATTATTATTGCAAGATTTAAATCTGCTGTTCGACAGGTCGTGTTTGTTCAAGTGTACGCACCAACGGAACAAGCCACCTCTGAAGAAAAAGATACGTTTTACTTTCGTCTAAATAATGCATTAGATAAACTACGGAAGAGTGACATCGTAATTTTGATGGGCGACCTTAACGCAAAGGTAGGCAGCGATAACAGTGAATGGGAACATGTCATGGGAAAACACGGCCTTGGTTCTATGAATGGCAACGGTGAATGGTTTGCTGATCTATGTTCTGATCGCAACCAAATAATTGGAGGCACAATTTTTTCCCACAAAAACATCCACAAATCCACCTGTACCTCTCCTGATCACATGTACAACAACCAGATTGATCACATCGCTATAAGTCGCAAGTGGCGATCATCGTTGCTGGACGTTAGAACCCGAAGAGCTGCCGACGAGCTGCCCGTTGGCAGTGTGCGGTTGAAGCTCGCGGTCCACTCAGTCACACGAAGTCAAATAACGAGAAAGCCAGCTGTAGCTGCACTGAAAGGCTCAGATGTGAAACTGCAATATGTATCCCGTGTACAACAGTCTCTCTATGAGATACAGCTCCAAACCCTAGAGTTAAATGGGAGAAAACAGTAAATGCGTATACGGAAGCAGCCTTAACCAATTTAGGTTACCCCGACCAGACTAGAAAAGAATGGATATCAGATAGCACATGGAACACCATTCGTGAACGCCTATCCATCAAAGCAGAATTAAACACGGCCTCGGGTGCAGAGCGAAGCGAATTAGCGCCGAAGTATAGGGATCTGGACCAGCAAGTTGGCCGTTCAGCTAGGAACGACAAACGAGCATGGCTAAGCGACATAGCAACACAAGCACAGCAAGCCGCTGATTGTAGACAATACGGCACAGTCTACCAACTCGTTCGAAAGCTCGCCAACAAGAAACACCACATCAACTACCCTGTTAAGGCAATAGACGGTTCTTTAATCGTTATGTAGGTACATTTTAAGAATGTTTTGAATTGTACTTCGCCATCAGGCACGTCCATCAACCCACATATGCACCCTAATAGGCTACTTAACATCAGCGTCGCTACTCCTCCGTTGGATGAGATAAGGACAACAATTCATTCAATGCAATCAGGTAAAGCAGCATGCAATGACAACATCTACGCAGAACTCCTTCAAGCCGACATCGAGTAAACTTCGCGAACATTGTATGCGTTATATCAAGGTATCTGGGAATCTAAACCATTCAATCGTCGTTAAAAGAAGGCTTAATAGTCAAACTCCCAAAGGAAGATGATTTAAGTAACTGCGAAAACTGGAGAGGAATTACCCTGCTAAACAAAGTGATCTTCTCTATAATAGCTAGCCGCTTACAGAATGCGTTAGCGCCAATTTTGAAAATGAACAAGCAGGATTTCGCCAAAACCATTCCTGTACTGATCAAATTAACACAGTGCGTATAATCATAGAACAGTCAGTTGAGTATCGCTCTCCTCTGTATATGGGTTTTGTGGATTTTGAACGCGCTTTTGATAGCGTGGGCCGAAACATGATGTGGCAGATTCTGTCTAGCTATGGTGTTCCGGAAAAACTCATTAACACCATCAAGGAGCTATACCGCGACTCAACATGCCGCGTCATTCACAACGGTCATCTTGGCTCACCTTTCAACATCTACTTGAGAGTCAAGCAATTTCACAATTGTCATCGACTGATGAAAAAAGCAACCCGTACTCCATCGGGTTTGCCATGGAATGTTTTTCACCGCTAAGAAGACCTAGACTATGCCAATGATATCTGTCTCCTGTCTCAATCTATAGATGACGTGGAGCGAAATTTAAACTCACTAGAATTCCACGCTAACAAACTGGATTTAAGAATTAACGTCTCAAAAACAAAACTTCTTCGCATCAACGCTAGTGGAACATGTGATCTCTTGATTGACGGACACCAGAGAGAGAAAGTCGATAAGTTTTTTTACTTAGGCAGCTGGATATCAAAAAATGGTGGTGCTGACTTGGGTGTATGCTCTCCCGGAATCTGAAGCTAACGATCTTCAGATCTAACGTTCTCTCAATACTCTTGTATGGCTGCAAAACGTGGAAAGTAACAGAGGCAATTGCGACGGGCCTCCAAGTCTTCGCCAACAAGTGCTTAAAGAGGATACTGAGAATAAGATGGCCGGACCTAATCACCAATTAAGACTTGTGGAGAGTAACGCTGCAGGAAGCAATCGCGATCACGATCAGACGACGAAAATGGAGCTGATTTGGCCACACTTTGAGAAAGCCAGCGGATGATATTACGAAACTATCGCTCGACTGGAATCCATAAGGAAGCCATCGAGTTGGCCGTCCTAGCATGGACATGGAAAAGGACAATTGAAGAGGAAGCAAGATCCCAGGGAACAAAGTGGCGTCTCTTGAAACCTCAGGCGATAAATCGAGTTCGTTGGCGGGCATTTGTAGAAGTCCTATGCTTCCCGCGGAATAAAGTAAAGAAAGAAAGAAGATATTGGATTATAGTACTCCCACACTTCTTACATCAACAGCAGATCTAAAAAAGCTTACTTCGCCTGCCAAGGCATGCATAGCAAAGACATGGGGTACAAGCCCACAAATGACACTATGGCTATACCAAAGCATTGTGAGGCCTATGATTTCATATGTGATTTGTTGGCCACAAAAACAGAACAAATATAGACCCGCGCAAAACTAAAAAAAATTCAGAGACTAATCTGTCAAAAAGTGCAACAGGAGAGATATAAACCTGCTCTTGAAAATATTTGGGGCTCACATCTGTAACGGACTTTTGCCAGCCGGGGTAAATTCAGGGTGACAATGGTTCAAAATATAAAAAATTGGTTACAATAAATTTCCTTCTGTTTATGACTCTTGACTTTAATTCAGCGTTTATTTTTAGTTTAGCGTTATACAGGGTGTCCCAGAATTCGTGGTACAAACGAAGCAGGATGATAGCGGAGGTCATTTCCAACCAAGATAGCCAAATGAAGTTTTATCGAATTGTTGATGGTTCAAAAGTTATTCCATATTAAAAATAACGAGCGGGCGTTCCACTCTGTATATAATGTTTGCATTTATGTAGTCTAGATGATGCGTAAGTCCTGAACGTGAAGCGAGCCTTGACCCGACGAGAGCATTGATGTGCGTTGACGTGAGACTAGACGAAATGATCCTGACGTTAGCCTTTACGTGCCTTGACCTGATGATCCTTGACGTAAGCCTTGACGTTCCTTGGCGTGAGCCCTGACAAAGTGACCGGTGACGTGAGCATTGAGGTGAGCGTTGACAAGCCTTGACGTGCCTTGACGTGAGGCTTGACGAAGTGATCCTGAATAGAGCATTGACGTGCCTTGGCGTGAGCCTTGACGAAGTGATCCGTGACGTAAGCCTTGACGAAAGCACAAAAGGTGCTATTCACTATCTAGAATATCCTCCCTTCCTCGCCATGATTCTGTCTGGTATACACATAGATGAAAAACAATTACACAACCGGCCTGAATACGCCTGCCGGCTTAGGCTCACACTTTGCTAAATCTTTGCGAAAACCGTCCAACCGTCTTTCAGGCAGAAACACTGGCAATAGAGGCCTGCACATTAGAAGTATCATAGGAAGGTGCATAAAAACCGAGAACTTGATTATCTCTGACAGCCAAGAAGCATTGCCAGCCTTAGCAGGTCAATCCTTCACTCAAAGATAATCTGAAGCTGCTACTGTAACTTAAAAGAACTGGGTAGGAATAACAAAATTACCATAAATAAAGGGTCCGCCATCTAAAGTTTTTTTTTTCAACTAGTACTTATTTCGTGAATGGTAACACTTAGCTCATGTCTGATTTGACAGATAATTAGTTGTATCCTTCCGCTGAACGAATATTGTGTATACGCTTGAACAACGCTGGGAAATATTGCGACATTACTTTGAAAATCATGGTAATGTTGCAGAATGTGTGCGAAAATTGCGTACGGATTTTGGAAGAAGAGAAGCACCGTCAGCTCCGTATGTTCGTTATCTTGTGAAAAAAGTGAAAGAAACTGGCATCCTCATCGATAAACCAAAGCGTGAATAGCCAAAAACAGTGCGTACACCCGAGAATATTGATGCTGTGGCAGAAAGTGTGCGTGAAGCGCCATCAACATCAATTCACCGTCGTTCTCAACAATTGAATATTTCGGAGACATCATTGAGACGAATTTTGCATAAAGACCTTGGTATGACGCCATACAAAGTCCAATTGGTTCAGGAGTTGAAGCCAACTGACCATCCAATGCGTTTTCGCTTCGCTGAGTGGGCCTGCGATCGACTTACAGAAGATGCCGATTTTGCCAAAAAAATCATCTTTTCGGATGAAGCTCATTTTGATCTTGGCGGGTATGTAAACAAGCAAAATTGTCGCATTTGGGGCACAGAAAACCCGCACGCATACATTAAAAAGCCGGTACACCCAAAACGAGTCACTGTTTGGTGGGGATTTTGGTCCAGAGGCATAATTGGGCCATTTTTCTTCGAAAATGAGCAAGGAGTGGCCGTTACAGTCAATGGCGATCGTTATCGGGCCATGTTGAACGAATTTTTGTTCACAAAAATTGAAGAGGAGGATATTGTCAACATTTGGTTTCAACAGGACGGCGCTACGTGCCACACAGCCGAAGCTGCACTCGATGTTTTGCGCCCTGTTTTTGAAGATCGCATTATCAGCCGCAGAGCTGATGTCGTTTGACCACCTCGGAGCTGCGATTTGACACCGTTGGACTATTATTTGTGGGGTGCCCTTAAAGACAAGTGTTACGCCGACAAGCCAGAGACAATTGACGCTTTAAAGGACAATATTCGTGAAGCCATTGGTGAAATACAGCTGCACACAATCGATAATGTGCTTAAAAATTGGACCAATCGTGTAGGCTACTGCAAGGCCAGCCGAGGCTGCCATTTGAATGAAATTATTTTTCATTATTAACCGGAAAGATTGTACTTTCAAATAAAAAAAGAAATTTGAGAAAATATTCAGTAGTTTTTTTTTATAGCATTTTCAAAAAAAAAGAAGTTATTTGGCGGACCCTTTATATAGGTCATGGAGTCTGAAAATAATGCCTTTGAAACAGATTGGAAATCATCGCCAGAGATGAGACAATGCAAAAAGAGTTTCTTAGATGCAACATAAAACAACGACGGAGTACTCAAGTTTGACGGATGCCAATCATTGAGATCCCTAGCATGATATATGACAGAACATAGCCGATTCAATGGTCAATTAGAAAATAATGGGAAAATACCAGACATACCGCTGCAGATTTTGCAGCAAGATGAAGGAAACACCTTTTCGTATGCGACGTCGTCATCCTTAAAAGGTTAAAATACCAACAGGCCCACACTACACTGTTCTAGGGCGGTCGATTTGGTTGATAAACTGGCATTCATAAAATAATTAAACCTTCACTTCATGTGGTAAGAGAACTGGTTTGCGCATAGTATGGGCCACAACATGTAGTGGAAGTTCGATTAAACCTCCTGGTGGTGCAGGCCGCCGATGATTTTCCCTCAAAACAGGAAAAGTTGGATGATCCCGCTAAAGCATTGTGACCTGTTAGCTGTGTTCGAGAGAAAAGTCGTACGGAGAATGGTTGGTCACGTATGTGTGGATTTATGCCTTCGAAAACTTCGGACACAAGATGGACAACGTGAAGCGGATCAAGCCTAGCAATGGAAGCTTCCAGGTAAATTCTCGTATGGGAAAATATATAGCCCTGCTCGGAAAGTCCCTTTACGATAGGATTGATTGAACAGGATAAACGGATTGTGCCCAGTGCTTGGGGATGCCAACTAGATAACATAATATCTAAAAATCATTAGAGGTGGAGAGATTTCCTTTGGGGAGGCGAGGACCGGAACTCGGTTATGGAGCCAATTACTCGTTCGATGATAGTGAAGCATTTATGAAGATTTTTGGTTTCTTCTCGATAATTCAATAACCGTTTGCAGCATATGTTGGACAAATATAGGTTCACAGGAAAAACCACCCACTCACTTTTTTGAAAGGATACAATTATGCAAAAGAATAATACAAAAACCACCTCAAAATAAAATTGACCCAGTAACTTTCAAAAAAAGTGAAAAACAAACCCTGAACGATGAACTAGCACACGAAAGTGCAGTGTAGACAGCTTCATCTGCGGTGGAGCACAATACATTCTCAGTGCAATAATAATGCAATGGCACGAATAATAGATTTGCTATGAAAAAAGCTACGGCTTTATGGTGCTCCTACTGTCTGCCTGAGTGTCTGTCTGTCTGTCTGTCATTTATGTCCGTTTATTTGTTCATGCTGAGTTTGCGTTTTTTTCTGCTGATTATCGTTGAACTTCTGCGTGTTGTCCCTAGCTTGTTTGCTTAAACTTCCTTTGTGCAGGGCAAACAAATTCTCTGCTGCTCTGGTTGATCAAATTTCAAAGATTTCTATTTGTTCAGTACTCTCAGTGAGCCTATGTGAGTTTTTAGTGTTGGTCCGAAGGAGCAATAAACAGTTGTCTAAATAATGACAACCAAAAAGTAGTTAGAAAGTCGTTATTCTTCGTTATAGAAAGGCTCAATATATAGCTTTTATAAACTGTCAAACACCGACTTGAACCAGATTTAAGGGCCAGTTTAATCATTGCGAGAGGAATGTTCTTGCTCTCTCGCTTTATCAATTCTGTGAGACCAGTTTTCATTGCGGCGCCTATTTCGCTAATAACAGTCGCAATGTTTTGTTTTAAAGCTGGAACTATCTCTGAATTATCCGCATAACATCCATCCTTAACGGCACCGCATAGAAAAAAGTCCAGCGGCATCAAATCGCAGCTCCGCGCAGCCCAATTGACATCTCCAAAACGGCTGATTATTCGGTTGCCAAATTTGGCGCGCAAGAGATCGATTGTCAGTTGGCTTGTATAGCATGTGGTGCCATCTTGTTGAAACCGAAGGACATCCACAATAATGGCGCAATTTGGCCAACTGGTTCTGTAAACTCGCCTACCTCGTCATCGATTCCAACGCTCATTTGTAATGACATTCCAGTTGTCAGCTCTATAGATAAGGCCAATCTGTTTGCAGGCAGCTAGTTCAATGCTTTCAGATTGTCCATTGCTACCTCCTGCACCACAGAGTATTTAACACTCTATGGGACAGATCTTCATTCGTACTCGTGCAGTTGCTAGAGTTTTAAACGAATTCAACACTCAAAAATTCGCTGGGCCAGATGGTATTTCGCCATTAGTTCTGAAGAGTGGTTCTTCCATGTTGGTATTACCATTGCGTAAGCTTTTCCATTCTTCTGAACTCTTACCGAGAAGTTGGAAAACAGCCTTCCTTCTTCGTACCGACCCATAGCACTTACATTCATTCTTTCAAAGGTCATGAAAACGCTGATCAGTTTTCAGCTCATAAAATAGCTTGAAACGAAAGAAATCCTTAGTTACCCGCAGATTTCGTGAGCAACGTTCTACTGGTGATTTGATGGTATATCTCACCGAACAGTGGAGAAAGCAAAGCTGTTGCACTTGATATTTCTAAGGCATTTGACAGTGTTTGGCATCAAGCCCTTTTGTCCAAAATGCGTACTTATGGAGTCGATGAAAAACTGCTTCAATGGATTAAAAGCTATCTTTTGGACCGCTCAATTCAAGTTGTATTGGGCGCTTTCAATCTAAAGCACATTACTTAAATGCTGGCGTTCCCCAGGGCTCTGTTTTGGCGCCGACACTCTTTATCATTATTAAATTCTCTGTATGTCTTATATACTTCGCTTGCCCGTTGCACGTCTGTCAGTCGGTCGATCAGTCGGTCAGTCGGCCGGTCGATCAGTCGGTCTGTCGTGGCATCTTGCGATCAATATTTATCCCACTTCCAAAAGTCCGATTTTATTGAAATTTTGCACACAAGTGTATTTCCGGAGACAACGCTTTCTATTATAATTTGGAGCCCTGAGGCCCGAGGGGTGCCCATATAATTTTTTAAAAATAAACCAAATTTTCTTTAAATTGAATACACATGTGTATTTGGATGTGTTTTTTGGAGTGATCAAGCCCTGTGGCCCGAGGGGTGCCCGTGTAATTTTTAAAAATTAGCCCGATTTTCTTCAAATCTTAAAGACATGCGTACCTCCAATGGACAACATTTTTTGTAAATTTTTTGGAGAGCCCTGAGACCCGAGGTTTGCCCATGTCATTTTTTTTTAAATTAGCCCGATTTTATTAAAATATTAAAGACGTGTGTACCTCCGAAGGACAAAACTTTTTGCTAAATTTTTTGGAGTGATCGGGCACTGAGGCCCAAGAGTTGCCCATGTAAATTTTTTATAAATTATCTCGATTTCCTTCAAATTCTAAACACATGTGTATCACTGATGGACAAAACTTTTGTAAAATTTTTACAGTAAACGGGCCCTGAGGGCCGAGTGGTGCCCATGTACATTTTTTAAAAATTAGCTCGATTCTCTTTAATTTTTAAACACATGTGTATCTTATGGGTTGTTTTTATTTTTTGTTCATTATCGCAGGCTTCAAAGGATTTTGAGGCTAATTGACATTATAATGAATAAAAAACACTAGTGGTCCGTTTATTCCTATGACGGGCCGTGTGCACACTTGTACATTTTATAATTTTACTTCCACATTCCATAAATGTGTAGTCGAACTAAATTCCAGGACGTTTTTCTTGCTCTGATTGTCCGTAAACTTAAATTAGGTCACGCTGTTGGCCACAGCTAAACGGGTGCGTTCTACATGAAAATGAAAGCAGTTACACAGCTAGGCAATAAATTTCAATTGCTCTTTTCTGTATTGTGCACCATTTATACCGGAGAGTGAACTGAATCATAGAACGACTGGATGATGCCAGCCATCCCACCCACAAACCATTTTCGACGGGGATTATATGCACGCTATGAGGTATTCGCAAATAGTTCCACATTTCCATGTTGCACTGTGAAAAATAATTCTTCTGTCACATAAGCTTATGTATATGTTTGTTATATATTAGTTATAACTAGCATTGCATATATACATTATATTCCACTTCTTATATCCTGCAGTCGTAAATTTGATTTTTTTTATCCCTGTCGGGCGTTTTAAGACCGATGCAGAAGATAACTTGGTAGACTGCATTCACCAAGTGCCGGATTCCGCCTGAATTTTACTGTGTACCCGAAAACTCTCTTCAATATCTGAATGACCATAAGAAGCTAACATATGCCTGATGATGATGAACGAAGTCTCAGCTTTGTTTACCCGATCCACAAAAAAGCAGGAGACCCACTAAACTGCTCTAACTATAGCGTAATTGGCCTGCTTAACATAGGCCATAAAATCCTTTATTGCGTACTGTATGAATGCCCGAAGGCAGGCAATCATCAGTAATCGAATAGTGTGATCTTAATCCAGGGAAGTAAACAATTAACCAAATACCCGCATCTAGGCTTCGCTATAACAGAGGATAATGACACCACTATACTCTGACTTTGGGTAATTGAGTAGTTAAGCCCAATTTCGGACCACTAAGAAGACCTTGAATATGACCTTAAACATCCAAGTCTTGCTTCATTGTACTGAAGCATCAACTCTATCGGATGCGAATGTAGAGCGAAATATTCGATCCCGTTTACGTTGACGCATTGAAGAATAAGACTTAAAGATGACTTACATGGTAGTGTAAGCCCGGGGTGGAATTACGACATCAGTTAACGAGTGAATGAAATCCATCTGTTAACGAGTGATCGAGTATTTACTTTGGGATGATCACTACTCGTCACTCGTTCACGTAAGCGGTCATGCCAAATCAACATTATTCAATCACGTATGTGGTATTTCAACCCCCGATCCCTAGAGCACCACCTCCAAATTTATGGACCCACAAGAACTTAAGGATATTGAATGGATTCAGTGAATACAGTTCAGACTCTGTGATCGCTTAGGCTTTACGTTGACGGTTTGAAGGAGAAGACTTAAAGACGACTTTTACGATACTGTAAACTCGGCGTCAAATTACGACATCAGCTAACGAGTGAATGAAATTCATACGTTAACGAGTGATCGACTATTTACATTGGGATGGTCATAACTCGTTCATGTAAGCGATCATGCCAAATCAACATAATTCAATCACGTATGCGGTAATTCGACCCCGATCCCTAGAGCACCCCTCCAAATCTATGGACCCATAATAACTTAATGATATTGAGTGGATTCGGAGAATGCAGTTCAGACTCTGTGATCGCTTAGGCTTTACGTTGACGATATGAAGGAGAAGACTTAAAGACGACTTTTACGATACTGTAAACTCGGCGTCAAATTACGACATCAGCTAACGAGTGAATGAAATTCATACGTTAACGAGTGAGCGAGTATTTACATTGAGATGATCACTACTCGTCACTCGTTCAAGTAAGCGATCATGCCAAATCAACATAATTCAATCACGTATGCGGTAATTCGACCCCGATCCCTAGAGCACCCCTCCAAATCTATGGACCCATAATAACTTAATGATATTGAGTGGATTCGGAGAATGCAGTTCAGACTCTGTGATCGCTTAGGCTTTACGTTGACGATATGAAGGAGAAGACTTAAAGACGACTTTTACGATACTGTAAGCTCGGCGTCAAATTACGACATCAGCTAACGAGTGAATGAAATTCATACGTTAACGAGTGAGCGAGTATTTACATTGAGATGATCACTACTCGTCACTCGTTCAAGTAAGCGATCATGCCAAATCAACACTATTCAGTCAAATACCAACAATCCATAGAGCACCCCCTCCAAATCTATGGACCCATAAGAACTTAATGATATTTAGTGGATTCAGGGAATGCATTTCAGACTCTGTGTACGCTTTGGCTTCCACATAAAGTTCCTTCTCTGATGGTTCTATTGTCCGTATTCGTTGAGAGAATTTCTCGGAGTCTCGTAATTCATTTTGATTTGTTTAATTTAGACGCAAGTAAGTCTTGTCAATTTGGCGTAACAATTTTTTTTTTTTTTTTTTTTAAATCCATTTATTTAATTATCATAAATCTTAAGTACTATTGTTTGTAATAAATAAATAACTTACTGACTATTTTTATTAAAAACTAGTAAAATTACCTAAGAGGGCTTACACTACTTTCAATATTATTATTTCAATTGGTTAGATTTAACAATTATTTTTTTTATTTATTTCTTTTGAAATTATTTATTATATTGAAATTATAAAGAACAAAAATTTGGTAAAAATTCTTCCGCCATATTTATATTTATAAGATAAAAAAGAAAAAAAAAGAAAACTTAAACTACTAAAAAACTAATTAAAACTATTTAAAACTAATTAAAATACTTAAATAGACTTAAAAACTAATTCCCTACAGTTAGCGGTTAGGGTTAAATTTCGGCCACACTCCAGTCAAGCCACCAGTATTTTCTTTTATCTAAGTGCCTGTTGTCTGCTAGGTCTTTTTCAGGCACGCTACGACAGTATCTCCAGATATCATTTGCAGCCCCATTGGCAAACAATGCATGTGGAATTCTTTTGTCAGTGGCCCTTCTAGCAACATGGTATATTATAGGAACGTTGCATGAATCTGACAAGTGGCCCAGAGCGTCCAGATACAGAAATGTCTCGGGTGGTATAAATCCACTCTCCAATGTATTTCTAAAGTACCCAGGATTAGGATAAAATGCTCCCGAGATTAAGCTATTTTCAATAGAGGCTGACCGAGCGAAATGATTCCTAGTAAGGTTAAGAATGACATTGTCAATTCTTGATACTCCGGAAGCATTCAGGAGTTTTTTGTTTGACACATAATGCCTGTACTCAGAATGTTCGCTTCTGTACATATGCATACATGCTCGAAGGCATTTCCTCTCAAAGGCACGAAGTTTTTCCATAAATGATGGACTGATGTTCCACCATATTGGACACGCGTATGTAATAATTGGTCGAATGAATGCCTGGTAGCAAACAGTCTTCACGTCACTCCTCAGGTATCGTGAAAGGAAAAGCTTTTTGAGCGACATAAATGCCGCCCTTGCTTTTTCCAAAGCGATATTTACATGTTCATTGTAGTAAAGAAATTTGTCCAGATGAACACCCAAATAGCGCACGATATTCTTCGATGGGACCTGAACACCATTTTCACCGATTATCCGAAGATTTTTCCAATTATTTCGCAGATCGTGATTTCCACGCCTGAGAGGGGGGCGAAACAGTATAACTTCGCATTTTGAATAGCTTATCTTAAGTTTCCATGTTTCGCAGAATACCCGAAATTCGTCAAATTTGCTTTGTAACTTTCTTTGAATCTCTTCAATTTTAGAGCCGTGTGCATATAGTACAATATCGTCAGCATATGCTAGGGACGTCTCCATGTCACTAAGTACTTCAGAAATATATATGTTGAACAGTATTGGCGCCGTTACTGTACCCTGTGGCAGACCGTTAGCGATATTGAATATTTTACTTGTCGTATTTTCTTTATCTGTTACCACAAATTTCTTCCCGTATATCATTGATATAATCATTTTAACTAAATGATGTGGGAACTCATATCTAATAATTTTATAAATAAGCGCATCGGTCCAAACCGTGTCGAAGGCTTTTTCGATGTCCACCAGACATGCGGCCGTATTCCTCTTATCATTCAGATGCCAGTTGACATCTGAGATCAATTTGGTTACAGCGTGCACCGTCGAGTGGTTTCTTTTAAACCCAAACTGGTTTCGCGGTATAATCTCATTTGTTTCGCACGCGGTCAAAATTGACTTACTAATAATCACTTCAAATACTTTCCCAATATTAGGCATGAGACTAATAGGCCTATAATTAGTCGGATCAGAAGGATCTTTATTTTTCTTTATTATTGGAAAAACCTTCGATACTTTCCAACAATTTGGGAAGTAGTGATTATTAAGCAAGTTGTTGAAAATTACGCAATATTGCCGTATAATTTCGACCGGAAGATGTTTCAACACGATATTTGGAATGTTATCTAAGCCTGACGAGGGTTTATTGTTTATTTTCTTGAAAATTGTGGTCAGTTCGGTCAGTGTCGTGAAGTATTCATTAGTCTGTTCACCAGTCAGTTCGTCAGATTTAAGGTCGTCAGAGAAAATCACAACAGTTTCCGAGTAATTATTCTGATTAAGAAATCTACTTAATTCTTCAGTCACTAACTCATCAGAACTACTTGAACGAGTCCCTATTTGATGCACCGTTTCAAAGTGCGATCCAATAAGACTGAGCTTCTCAACACCGTCTCCAATAACAAAGTTGTTGTTAATGATTGGTGTCGTTCTGCTATCAATCCCAGCTTGGGAGATGATATACTCTAATGCTGTAGGAATCTTCAGTTCCGGAACAGCGACCATACTACGGGGCTTAAAAGATCTATTTATTTTAGGAAACATGTTCCTAGAATCTGACTTTATTATGTTTTCAGCGCGTTGCCTCCAGTAATTGTTGATGCTGTTTCGGAATTGCTGTTCCAAAAGAGTTTTAACATTTCTCAAGAGGGATTTCAGCCTTACCAAATCACTGTTGTTCGGTACATCAAGAAACTGTCGTCGTATTCTGTTAATCTGCGTGATTAAAAAACTCTTGTGTCTCTGGAGAGTACGTATTTCACGGTTTAGATAGCACTCCGTAGAATTTTTGCTTTTTGTTTTCGGGACTGTCGAAGCAATACTCGTCAGGATCACCGAATTCAGTTTTTCTATGCAAAGATCGCATTCTTCGTTCATCATATTCCTATTATTAGGGATATTAGAAGAAGTAAAACGATCCCTGCATTGGCGTAACAATACAGACACAAACGAAGTCAATGTCCTAGAAATATCCTTCTATAAGTTGCCATTATTTATACGCCCTATAGCGACGATTCGAGATGCCTTTCAAAGCCATCAATGGAGCTTTAAAATGACTGCGGCCAACAAATCTAAAAGTCTAAAAGCGACACATTCGGCTTTGCAAAGGGTACATATGCGACGATTAAAACAATAATCGCCCAGGCGCCAGAATGTCCTTATCCAGTGCCGCATCATACTCGCACAATAACACCCAATCGCGAATGAATGAAATGATAATCCATTTTGCCGTCATGTTGCCAAAACGCATTCAAATCGAAAAGTTCTTGGCAACATTTCAACGTGCAATGCAGCAGCAGAGGCATCTGCAGACGTTTAATGGATTCTTGTTGGCGCCATATTATATTTCTCTGTGAAAGTCAAACCCTCTTGTAAAGGCATTGTCGCTTTAATCAATAACTACAAAGTATATTTTTGCTTAACTTCCGCTTATTCCAATTATTCTGACGGATAAATTCTTAATAATTCCTGAGGAATCTGCTGAGGGTCTCCCAAAAGGCACAATTGCAAGGCGCTTTGCTAAGGTTGTTACCTCCATGACGGTTCCTTAGTCATGGGTGGTGGCTTCCTTTTTAGTTAAATGCTGTACAGATTTTATGGGATGCCATAATAATTCCATGCCTACGAATGTGCGATAAGTCTGCATCATAATTTTCCTCCCACAAGCTATAAAGAAAAAAACGAAAAAAAAATAATCAATGTGCTTCTCTCGGTGGTCGATGGTCGGTGGACGGCTGTAGGCATTCGGCAAGTAATCTTCCCTTTCCTTTCTTTTCCATCCAAACATAACATAATAAATTTGTTGTCCTTGCGTTGTACTCGCTTATGATGACTAGTCGCGGAGTGGCATCAAACCGTTTTTTCATCCCTTTATTTGGTTTGAATGAATGAAATCTTGGGATGAATAGATTCGCCCCCTATTTTATGCAGCAACACTTTTACCTAACATTGAATTTATTAGAGTTGGCGTTAATGTGCTGCATGGAAGACACGTATGTACCCTTTGCCTTGGCTTTACTTATAAGAGCGTTCGTTTACCCGAAAAACTCTGTTCATATACAAGTGGCCCTTGGGGAGATTTTCGACGTTCAATGCTATTCAATGCTCTCATACCAATCGAGGCTAATGATGGAAATGTGGTAGACGGTTTATGGTTACTTTGCCATCAAAGTTTCACTTTCAATCACACCATCGAAGAGTAACCGACTGAACGCAAGTAATAGGAGGGTGGATTGTACAAGTTCGTAGCCTACCATAAAAGTAGGTCTAAATTCGTACCATGTGTGGTGTTTGTGCTATTTACCGTCCATTAGACGACCTATTATAGTATATAATCATCATCATTAAAGGATATCTTTAACTGCGGATAGGGCATAAGGCACCCCCAAATCTTCTCCAACCCTCTAAGTCTGCAGCTAGATATTTAGGGGTTATTGAATCCTGGGAATGCTCGACAGAATCATGCAACGATAACGCCCAATATATATCCTCCCTCGCTGCAAGACCGTTGAACGGGTACAATATAATGCCCATCCTACACGAAGTGACTCAGTCTAGAAGAATTTAACGGATCTAGATGAGAGAAACTCGATTATTTATCGAGTGTGCCGATGGATGAATGGCTGCTAGCGCGGAACTCCGGGTGCCTGGTACACTCCGGTTTACCGCAGCAAGAGGCTCTGTGGTGGTGCAACTTTCCTCTCGTCAAAAGACAAAACACATGGATAGTTTTCATAATATAACCCTTGCGGGCGATGCTCCTTCAAACGCACCAATCTCGTAAGCCATGGAACCCAAGGCCCTACTGCCGACAGTGAACAAATAGACTATGACAGCACAGATGCGTCTAGTACCATTACCGTGGACTATGTCCCTGTGCATAGCTCCAGCGTGCCAAAATGCATGGACAATGTATCCACATCTACTACGTCTACCTTAAGGGACAGACTACCAAGCCTAGACGTTAAGCACAGGAAGAGAAAAAGACCACACCTAAGCGGATCCGCAAGGAAACGGCTAAATTTCCCCATGACGAGGAACTAGCCCAGTGCCAGACAAAAACCAAAAGACAGGTTCGTCACAACCACAACCAATAAAACGAGTTCGATTAATCCAACATCATCATAATATTTGGCTCTACAACCGGGGTCCGGTCCTGGCGTCCTGCAAAAAGTCTCTCCACCGGTCCCGATTTTGAGCCGATGTCATCAAGTTTTACATATCTATGCTATGGGCGTCCTGGTCTACGCCATCCTTCCAGCGTAGGCTTAGCTGACCTCGATGTTGTGTTCCATAAATCCTACCGCAAAGGACTTTCAGAGCAGAATCGTCTTCGCTCATACAAGCTAGGTGTCCTGCCCACCGGAGCCTACCGAGCGTAATTCTCTTCATGATATCAACATTGCGGTAATGCTTGTAGATCTCATCAATATAGAGTCTCCGGAATAGTCCTTCCTCACATACCGGGCCAACAATTCTCCGTAAGACTTTTCTCTTGAACGCTGCAAAGAAGATTTTTGCTAAGCAAGCTAAGCATAAGTACTGGTATGACCATTATCTTAAATATCAGCAGCTTGGATGTTATGGTTAAGTTCCTGGATTTGAAGAGTTTTGACAGACTATAGTAAGCTTTGTTGGCTTTAAGCAAACGTGCGCGTATTTCTGGTTCCATGCTGTTATCGGCTGCTACAGTTGACCCGAGATAGTTGAAGGATTGCACGACTGTTTATAATTCGCGCTCCACTATTGTAATTGCGGGACCAATGTTGGATCTTCTACTCGCTAACGTGGCCACCATGTACTTTGTTTTCCTCTCATTTATGTGAAGCCTCAGATTTCGTGCCGTCTGCTCGATCTGTATGAAAGCTTCCTATTCAGCTCTTGGGCTTCTACCAACGATGTCAATATAGTTTGCGTAAACCAGTATCTGAATGGACTTATAGAGGATTGTTCCTCTCGCCGTTACGTCAGAGTCTCGGATCACTTCTTCCAGCGCCAGGTTAAAGAGGACGCAGGCAAGTCCATCCTCTTGTCGGAGCCCGTTATAGATGTTGAATGTGCTTGATAGTGATCCGGATAATTTTACTTGGCTTATAACATTGGTCATGATCAACCTACATAGGCGTGTCAGTTTATTTGGGATGTCATAAGTTTATAAGTGGCTTTATAAAGTTCTACTCTGGCTATGCTATCATAGGCGGCTTTAAAGTTTTTAAAAAGATGGTGTAGTGAGTTTTGAAATTCTAGACATTTTTCCATCACATGCCTAAGGGTGTAAATCTGATCAAATGTTGATTTGCTTTGCATGAAGCCACACTGGACCAATGACGACTTTAGCGTATGGGGCTATCCTGTCTTGAAGGATAGAGGAGAAATCTTATAATTGCTGCATTTTGTGATATCTCCCTTCTTACGTACGGGGCACAGGATGCCTCTTCTCCAGGCTTCTTGCTTCTATACTTCCACTATTAGTTCATGAATTGCTTAGTGAATTGCGGGCCTGTTGCCTGTTTTAATCAGCTCTGCTGGGATACCATCTGATCACGCGGCCTAATTATTTTTGAGCCGGTTTATCGCTCTGCTAAGTTCGTCGGCAACATATTGTGATCTTCGGTCATTGGTGAAGCCTTCAATTCCTCAGTTATCTGTCCATTTAGCAACTCATTAAATTGTTCTTCCCATTGCTTTAAGATGCGATCAGATTACCCCCTTATCTCTGCAGTATGTTCAACGCGGTGTATATTGCGTCATACTGCAGACTACTCGGTAGAACTTCCGCAACTAGTGCGGTCCTCGCTCTCTGTACTGTTCAAGTTCACCGACGAGATTCTTCTTCCAGGCTGCTTTGTTTCGCCGGTGAACTGTTTGCTGAGCTCTTCGCATACCCGCGTTCTATGAAATTGTTGCATTGCACGGTACGCAAAATTCTTACGTTCAGTCGCTAGCTTACATTCTCTACGACTACTGCCAAAGATGGAGTCAGCACTACTAATGACGGTATTCTTAGTGCGTGCCCATTTCTCTTCTACGCCCGCCATCTCAACCCCAGGACTTACTCTCCCTGCATTTAGGGCGAGTCCTATCGCTTGACCATAGTTGTTTCTGGTCTCTTCGGGCAGCCGTGTTGGCTCGAATCTGATTAGCGGATGCAGTCTTTCGTCATGATGCTATCCGCGCTCGGAGCACTACACCAACAAGATAGTGGTCCGAGTCGAAGTTGGCACCTCGGTACGTTCGTACCTTCATCAGGTTCGGGTTGTGGCGGCAGTCTATCAACACGTGGTCTATCGGGTTGCGAGTGGCCCCATCTGGAGATACCCAGGTGGTTTTGTGGATATTTTTACGCGCAAACCTTGCACTCGCAACGACAAAATTATTGCTTGCTGCCATCTCTATGCCTCGCTGGCTATTGTCATTAGTGTTATCGTGTGCTGCATGCCACCTCTCCTTGAATTCAACCGCAATACTCGTGGCGCTCTAAATGCTCATCAGTTTAACCTCAAGCCCATCTTCGGACGTACACTTCAATTCATGGATTCGTTCTTCAGCCGTACAGCACGTATGTCTTCCCACATCACTATGACTCTCAGGCATTCAAAACACAAGCTCATAGATATCTCCTCTTTTCTTCTCCTTTTCCTTAACGCCCACGCTGCCCAAAGCACTACCAGGTAGGCTTCTGCGTAAAAATTTTACGAGAATTGCGGTCTTTAGAAATGGAGCACATACCAATCAATATAAAACAACTTCCCAAGTGCACCTTAACTTAGTCCCTAGTGTAAGAGACATGGCATTAATATTCAAAATTATTTTAACGAAAACCACCCACTTTCTCCAGTATGGTATGTAAATGCAAAAAAAAAATTAGGACAGAAGAGAACCCAATTACGCAAATGCACTCTAGGTACTTGCATGCGAATGATATTGCGTCTTCCACTGTGCATGTCATTCCCATGGTAAGGTGCTGTTTAGGTGGGTCTTCCTCGTTGCAGCCACGAAAATCCTTACAAATTCTCTAAATTATTTAGAACGGAAAGAAAAACTGCTCGCACTTCTCGGTTTTACGTGCATCTGACTGAAGTAATAGTTGACAATGACATTCCTGTCTCCGAGGAATCGGTTGATGTGCGGTATCCTTTAATTTAGTGTACTTCACTCGTAATTACTGTGATGCGATGCGATGCACAGATGAATAATAAATTAATGCCGAATTGTGTTTTTGTTGCTTCCACTTTTTGCTGCGGCTGTGGTTTATAACGAGTTCTTTCCCATATTCCCTTCACAATTACTGTTATAACAATTTGTTTGTTTTAGTTGTTTTCAAGCTGCAGCAATTAACCGTTTTAAGTGTTTTTGTTGGCGGCAGCAAACGGAATGAGTTGTAGCGAAATGTGGGTCTTCTGTGATGGTTTCGACTTTCTGCTTTTTCAGGTGGATTTCAGTGCAAAAAAGGGAAACATCGGTTTTTTAGTTTAAATTAAATATCTCACAACTTTAAACACAAGGAGGGTTCTCAATTTATCGGACATACGCAACGTAAATCCCTCGAAACGAACAGCAATTACCCATAAAAAACCTTTTTCATTTACATTTACAAGAATTTCAATTGGGACGCCCCATTTTGGCAATAAGGTTTCACGGCTATGCGTAAAGTTAGCTGCGGTTTGTTTGACTCATTAACTGACTTATACTTACTATTTAGTTCTGAATGTGTCAACAATAATTGCAAATTATCCAAATTGCTTAATGCAATAGAGAAATTCAAGTTCGCAGAATGACTTTTGGAATTTTTCGTTGCAAAAGGACTAAGCATTAATCTACCGCGCTGTTCCTCTCTGCGGACCGGAGCCTTGATGACCGTCTAGTTATAAAAACAATTATTGCTCTATATTATGAACAGTCGTTAAAGTAACACTAAGTAACTAAGAGTTGGATAGAAAAGCCCCGATATTGGCTCATTTTCGACAGCATTTGTATCTCCGATAGACAAAATGATCGGGCATGAGGCCCGAAGGTTGGCTCAGAATCCGCGCCGTAGCGGCAGAAAAATGGCTCGTGAGGCGAACATTTCGCTCGAACGGATGCAGCACATATTGAAAGATCATCTTGGACTAAAGGCTTTGAAATTCCAAAAAACGCATGGTCTCACCGATGCTCAAAAAAAAAAAAAAAACAGTGGAAAGACCAAAGGAGTTGTTACGCTTGCACGAGAGTGGCGATTTGCCGAATTTGGTTTTCTCCGATGAGTCTCCGTTCGTTATTGAGCAATATGTGAACAAGCAAAACGACCGGATTTACTTGCCGGGCCGTCCTACTGAGCATTTGGACCAACAGATTGCCTCTCGAAACCAAGCACCGCCGATGGTGATGGTTTGGGCCGCCGTAACGTCCGAAAGCCGTTCACCGCTCGTTTTTTTGGACCGTGGCATCAAGATAAATCCTCAAATTTATCGGGATCATGTGTTGGAGGGAGCGTTGAAGCTTTGGGCACAAAAATATTTCGGTCGCAGAGCCTGGACATTTCAACAGTACTCCGCGCCGAGTCATAAAGCGCGCGTCAATCAAGATTGGCTGAGAAACAACGTTCCGCGGTTCATTTCTACTGCCCGATGGCCATCAAATGCACCGGATGCAAATCCTCTAGATTTTTCGGTTTGGGGTATTTTAAAGAGCAAGGTTGGGACAAAAAAATACCAAAGTGTCGATCATCTCAAGCAAGCGCTTCGCCGGGAATGGGCCAAAATACCGCAGAGCCACTTTCGTGCTGCATGCAATAGCTTTGTAGGCCGTTTGAAGGCCATAATCGCGGCTAAGGGTAGCCAAATCAAAAACTGCTAATGCGATTCGAAAATTTGAATATTTGTGAACATTTTTTACTTTGATTCAATTAAATTCATCAAAAAATAAAAATTCTGTGGCGTTTTGTTTTGGTAACACTTCGTTTCAGTCACCCTGTTCATCATTGGCTTGCAGCACATCGTCCGGAACCTCGAACCCAATCATTTGTCACTAGGAAACCGTGCTATCCTAGGCCGCCCAGGATAGAAACTATCCTAGGCACATCACAGACCTGTGTACGAATAGGACACTGAATATAACGAAAGTCCCCTGCTAGACATTCTAAGTACCAGTAGCCCATTTAGGGTCGCAAAGTACGAAGACATTGCCCATAAAGAGCATACTCTAATTACCCGCGGCACTTATTAATCTCCCGTGGTAAAACCCCGCACCATATACAGATAAGATCTTATGATGCACCAAGAGTTTACCACTCCTCCTTTCTTAACCGGGCTTGTGACCGGCTACGGCGGAATTTTGGAATGGGTCAGTTGGTGTGGGGTCAGTGATTTCTGCGGAAGGGTGGTTAGTTCTGTGGTGGTCACTTTGGTAAGGTTAGTCGGGTGTGAGAGACAGCCGTGCAACGCCTCTTATTTCAGCTAAACTTGAAAACTACCGGACCGACTTTGATCAAATTTTTACCATTTTACAAGGTTTTTTGGCCCGACGGTTATAGGCGGTGGGGGCCAGTGTTTGGAAGGGGTCAATGGGGTATTCCAGCTAGGTGGGGATTGGTTTGGTTGGGTTAGGGGTAAATGGGCCTGGGGTCAGTAAAGGTATAACTGGGTGGATAGTGGTAAGTGGAGTGGTGGTATCCGAGCAAGGCCGGGTATTTCAGTTAGTTACGTATAAATACAGCAACTTGCTGCGATGAAAGTAAGTTATGTTATTATATGGAATTTAAGGAGCTACGATTGCTGGCATTGCTGCATAGTTCTAAAACCGTAAAGCATCCAGTCTTTGAATAGACGGCATCTTTCCCTTAGTAGCTAATGTTATCGGTCCATATTGGAGCTCCATTCAGCAGTATCGACGAGACAACACTAGCCAATAGCTTTTTACGCGTTTGCTTTTCTCCTTTAGTTTTCGGTATAATTCGAGACAGTATTGCGCGTACAGTCTCTGCTTTATTGCTGACAACCCTCTTATGCTTCTTAAAGGACCGAATAGCACCAGTTCTATCCCATACCATTATAATTGATGGCTGCTAACAATTACCAACTTCAAAAATGATTCACTCTCTTCTTTTCCTACTGGAGATCAGTAGAGAGCCTTAGTTTAATGTTCTGCCAACTGTAATCCGTCTTCAGCCACTGCCTGATTGTATGTTGCGGTTATTTCCTCTGTGTGTTTTGCCACAACAACTCAACCACAAACCGAAAAACTATCCTTAACGTCAACACAGTCCGAACAAACAATGCAGAGTACGTGTCTTAATGTCCTGGCACTTTGTTAAACAAATTTATCTTTAATAGATAATGCAAATAAATACAACGAAGGACACAGATTGATGTCCTTTATTTTACAGCCATTCAATGGTACTCGTAAGCATTGAGGAGCCTCTCTAATAATAAATATGTACTACATATAACATTTTATCGATTCCTCCAGGACATCAACAAATGCTTCGTTCTTCCTTACTTGTAACTTCAATTTGTATTAAATTATCATTAAATCATATTCGATGACCCTGCAGTTAATTGAAAAACATAAGATATTGTGTACCTTGAGGTTAAAGGAGCAGTTTGCTGTACCGACGACATTACGAGACATAACCAGGGGTTATGTACATTTATCCCTCAGTGTAGTGCCATGGTTGTGTTGTGTTCTGTTGTTGCTGGGCACATTCCTCCGAGTTTTAAGTAAATTGTCATTCAAATAATATGTAAGTGCATTGCTGTTGGATGACCAACTTTTAGGAGAATCTTATAAAAGGAACTCAGTTTAATGAATTCACTATGCATTTCTTAGTCATAATATCAAAACATATGCCCCAACTAAAAGATGTAGAGTTGTCTATTACCTAATCCTGTATGGGATGCCCATGTTGGTTAAGAAAAGCAAATAACTCGGACAAGGAGAAATATTAAAATTATTTACGAGTGATTCAAGGAGTAACCTTATTTCGAACTAATATCCATTAAATCAGTTAGTCAACGCAAAACGTACTTAGGTTGTTTTAAGGAAATACTCGCAATACTCCTTGCAAGTATTTATGTCCTTTTCCAATGTCAACCTAATCAAATTCCTTATTAATTTCCTTACTTCAATCATTATTACCATTGAATTATTTTGCAATATCATCACCATCATCATCATAATATTTGACAAAATATTGGTATGGTTCTGGCCCTCAATTTCCACAATATACAGGGTTTTTCAATAAGAGCACTTCAACTTTTTTTTTGAATAAAACACAAACTGTTCGACTTTTGAACTAATTTTTTTTTATTAACGAATTTGAACATATACATATGATACATTTAAGTATGAAACTCGATTTCTTTTGCATGACCACCGCGTGCACGTTTTACGAAGTCCAATCTTTGAACGTGCGATCGTTATCGTCGATGAAAAAATATGGCCCAATGACGCCGCCGGCATGTAATCCGCACCAAACAGTGACTTTTTCGGGATGCAACGGTGCCTCATGAATCACGTGTGGGTTGCTTTCTGCCCAGTAACGCATATTTTGCTTGTTGACAAATCCTTCTAGCCAAAAGTGAGCCTCATCGATGAAGATGATTTTTCGGTGAAAATCTGCATTTAAAGTAGCGGCAACAGAACGATTATTTTGATAAAAAATTTGCACGATTTGCAATCGCTGTTCACATGTGTAGCATTCCGTGATAAAATGTATACTAATGAAGTTTCCAAATGACAAAAGAACAATAAAAAATATGGCGTCGTTCGCCGTCCCTATCGGAGAAAAGTTGAAGCGCACCTGTTGAAACACCCGATATATCATCCAGTTTGGCAGCTTACGGGCTGCTGGTCTACGCCATCCTTCTTCGTTATCGTTTACCATAAATGCCACTGCGAAAGATTTTTCCTCACTGCAGATCGTTGTTATCATTATAGAATCTGTTAAATCGTCCTTCCTCACATATGGGGCCAAACATTCTCGATAAGTCTTTCCTCTCAAACGCGGCTAAGAGGTCAGAATGTTTTTTTCCAAGCAACGGATCCATATGTAAGTCCTGGTATGACCATTTCATCTTATTCCTGAATATGAATGTTAATTCGGTTTTTTGGCTTTAAGGAACCGATCCATGCTCTGTTATCTAATATCGTTCGGATATCAACTCAGTCGTTCTTTTTTTATAGTAGGTAGGCCATATCGCTCTGGATATGGCGAAGTATGTCAAATCAACCCACTTTATTTGTGACCTAGTAGTAGTATAGTTCCAGTGGATAGCTGACTCTCTCAATAAAATCGGTGTACAGAGAAATTTCATCCGCTTTCTTATTAACAATTATAACCGTCAGCGTTGGTTGATAACCATCCGCAGAATAGGGGGAATAACACAGAATGCTCTAGAATTGCAGGTGGCCGTAACTATCTCTGTCTGGTGAAGGTGCGCTCAAACCTCCACGTGGTGACGCTGGTAATTTCCCTCCAATACGGGAAAAGCTGAATGATCGAACTAGTCCCTTCAAAGTAAGGCTGGTGTAAGGCCAATAGCCTCGTCCGTAAAAAATCTTCATTACAGAACCCCAAATAAGTCCTCGGATACACTGATGAACGACGACGGCCCGGCAACGAAAATGGCTAAACGAGCCTCATAAACGTTCATGCACCTACAGAGGATTTCCCAGATAATGAAAAAGAAGAATTCTTTGAATCAGTCGAACGGGAACTCCATGCCTGCCCTCAGTATGATGTAAAAATCATTCTTTGGGATATGAATGCCAAATTGGCAGGGAGCCAGTATTCAGGCAGTACATTGGCACCCATAGCTTACACGAGAACACTAATGACAATTGACAACGAGTCATAGAGATGGCAGAAAGCCATAATTTGGTCGTTGCGAGTACAAATTTTGCACGTAAAAATATTTACAAAGTAACCTGGGTATCTCCCGAATGAGCCACCCGCAACCAGATAGGCCACGTGTTGATAGACCGTCGCCACAACCCGAACCTGATGACGGTACGAGCTTACAGAGGTACCAACGTCGACTCGGACCGCTGTCTTGTTGGTATGGTGCTCCGAGCGTGGATTGCATCATCACGAAAGACTGCATCCGTAAATCAGATTCGAGTCAACACGGCTGCCCTTCGCAACGAAGAGACCAGAAACAACTACGGTCAAGTGATAGAATTCGCAAGTGATAGGACGCAGGGATAGTAAGCCCTGGGGTTGAGATGTCTGGCGTAGAAGACAAATGGACAAGCCTTAGGAATACTGTCATTAGTACTGCTGACTCCAACTTAGACAGTAGTCGTAGAGATCGGAACGACTGGTTCGATGACGAATGTAAGCTAGCGACTGAACGCCTGAAGTATGGGAGGAAAAAGCGACGACAGAAGACTGGTGAAGAGGGTATCAAGATGAACCAATTATCGGGGTATAACGTTGTTGAGTACCGCGTATAAGATTTTTTCCTCTTTCCTTCAAGACAGGATAACCCTATACGCTAAAGACATAATTATTTCCAAAGCGGCTTCACCCCAGGCAAACCAACAATAATCAGTTTTACACCCTTAAGCAGGTGATGTAAAAATGTCTAGAGTTTCCAAAATCCCTTTATAGGCCTTAACGCCGCCTATGATAGCATAGCCAGAGTAGAACTTTATAAAGCCATAAGAGAATTCAGCATCCCAAATAAACTGACACGACTATGTAGGTTGACCATATCCAATGTTATAAGCCAAGTAAAAGTAACCGGATCACTATCAAAGCCATTCAACATCTATACAGGCTCCCCTTGTTGGAGCTGGCCTGCGTTCTTATCAACCTAGCGTTGGAGAAAGTAATCCGAGAATATGACGTAACGGTGAGAGAAACAATCTTCTTTAAGTCTATTCAGATACTGGCTTAAGCAGACGGTAATAAATGAGAGCAAAACAAAGTATATGGTAGCCATGTTAGAAGAGCCAACATTAGTCCCTCAATTAAAATATTGGAGCAGTAATTAGAAGTAATGCAATCCTTTAACTATATCGTTGCAGCCTATAAAAGCATGGAATCAGAAATACGTGCACGGTCTCTTAAAGCCAACGAAGTTTACTTTAGTCTGTCAAGGCTCTTCAAATCCAGGAGTATAAACCTAATATCCAAGCTGCTGTTGTATAAGACAATGGATATACTAGTTTTTACACATGGATCCGAGATTTAGATGCTTAGCAAAAAGCATTCGGACCTCTTAGCCACGTTCGGGAGAAAAGTGTTACGGAGAATTGTTGTCCCGGTATCATCATCAATGATGAGATCTGCGAACGTTATATCCTTTGCGGAAGGATTTATGCAACATGACAGCGAGGCCGGCCAAGCCTACGCTGGAAGGATGCCAAAATGGATGACATCGGCTCGTAATTGGGACCGGTGGAAAGTTTTTGCGGGAGGCCAGGACCGGACCCCGGCTGTAGAGCCAAATGTGATGATGAACCGTCAGCGTAAGGACACAGTAACCTTACACCTAAACAAGGATTGTTTCAATGAATTGGCTTATCGAAGCCAGTTCTTCTTGGTGCTGTCTAACAAATTTCGAGTTATTAACGATGGCATAAATGGCTTTGTTTGCCTTCCTTAATATAATATTCTCGTATATGTCTGTTATATGCTAGACGAGTTATAAAGCCTTAAGAACTTTGTTATATTGAAACCTTCACCGAATCTCTCCATTATCTTGGATCCGTAAGTGTGGAGTAGATTGCCTTGTCCTTAAAATTTTCTTTAATTTTATTCCTCCAATTTTACTTTTTTTTCTTCTACAGATCACTGTTGTGATATCAAGTGGTTTCCTTCAGTGGCACTATCCACAAACTGTTGACTCTTTTGAATTTCCAATCCAAGGGTAAATTATTAAAACGAAACCTATTTCTCCAATTGGTGGTTCAGTTGCGAGAGTGTAAATGTGATAATCGGTTTTGTTTTTAAATTTGTTTAAATAGCCTTATGCTAGCATGACTGCTGCACGCATTATCCTATCGAGCGTTCAATTATTATGTGTTTAGCCGTTCGCCACATCATCGACTGCTCGCTCTTTGTTACGACAACATCGAAACCGCAACGATTTTCAATACCGGCGAGCGCGATAAACTGCGTCGACCACAATTGTGTGTGTGTTGTGCGGTTCCGCGTGTCGGGTCTAACTTCATAATTTTCACAACTAAGTCCGTTCACAAAATGAAATGAAATTAACATCTAGGATGAGTCGAAGTGCCCTCAGCCAGATAATATCCCTCACATCGTTCGTTCGGCTCGTCACCATAATCCTCTTAAATAAACACAAAATTGTTTTGCACTCTTGGCTGTCTGTTGTAACTTTTGAATTCACTTTTGAGTTGAATTAATAAACAATTTGTTGTTATATTGTTGTTCAAGGGTATGGTATTGGTGGCAATGTACTGCCTGAATACTGGCTTGCCATCTTTTTTGGCATTCATATCCCCCAGAATGATTTTTACATCATACAGAGGACAGGCATTGAGTTCCCGTTTGACTGATTCAAAGAATTTTTATTTTTTTCATCATCTGGGGAATCCTCGGTGGTGCGTGAACGTTTATGAGGCTTGTGTCTTTAAATCTGCCCCATACGCGAAGGCGTGCATAGCCGTTCATTTACTGCTTTAAAGGCGATAGCGGTGGCTTTCATTCTTTTGCTGGCTAGAAACCACACCTCGAGCACATGATGTCTTGCATGACAGTTGTAATATATGTGATATTCTGATTTTTGTAAGACACCATTCCTCGTCCACAGCATCTCCGGAATTGCTGTTATGTCAGCATTATATTTGGACAGGGGTATTGGAAACCCATATGACATATTTCATATTATTTTTGTTGTTATTGCACTGCGAGTATAATTTTGTTGTCTTTTTTGTGGGGCCGTTGCTCAATGGATAAGAGCTCCTCCTCCTTCTGAGCAGAAGGTTCGTGGTTCGAATCTCAGTAACACCAAAATTATTTTCACGGTGTCCCACCTCTCACGAAAGTCTGACAAACGTCCGAGAGTAAATACTTGCCACGGAAAGCTTCTCGATTCGCCGTTCGGATTTGGTATTTAATTGTAGGTCCCCTCCATTTGTCTGGGAAGCTAGGCCTTGGACCGCAATGGTCTGTCGCGCCGAATATTATAATTTTTGTTATTAGATATTTCTTTTTTAGGCCTTTCCTGTGGCATAACTTCGCAGTACAAATTTTAATATACACAATTCTGGTTGGCTTACTATTCTAGCCTGACAACATCGCACAAGGAAGGCATGGTGAGTTTCTTGCTGCGTGGGACATTCTCACTCGACTAGAATAGCCGATGCATTGTAAGTCATCATTCCAACACCCTTGACTTGTTTCTAACCATTCATCCCGCCAGTGTGTCATAACTTTTGGGCTCTTTCGACCATTTTGTACTATCACAGTCAAATTCTTGTTGTCGTACCAATCGGTCAAAGATTCAAAGCGTTCAAACTTCTAAACGACACAAGAAAGCCAACGGGGATGGTCCCAATTACTTTTTTAGAAGTGTTACATCACTATTTTTTAAGAAACCAGTAGGATTAGGACATATAAAGAAGGGAAAACAATGAGGTTAACGTCATTTCGATACACAAACATCATTAATATGGGATGTCTGTTTGTCACATTCCATCGCGACGTCCACCTCACTGTCTAAACTGCTTTATAGGAACTAATTCTAATTGTAAAGATAGATCGCCTACCCGTGGTACACCCTGGATAGCGCTAATTGATCTATCACAAGAGGATGCCAGAATAAGCAAGCAAGACTACTCTCGTGGCCATATTGCAAATAAGAAGTCAACTGAATTAAAACTAAAAAAAGGGAATTTCGTAAACATTAACGACAATATCAATCAAACATCATGCCCAACACAACCGGTGCTTCTCAGCACCAATTAACAAGGCGCGTCGGACCTTCTGTTGGAATATGCCAGCTTAATTTTGAAGGCATAAGTAAAGCCAAAAGTGATTACTTATCAAAACTTTTACTGACGAACAACATCGATGTAGCTGTCATCCAAGAGACTCATACTGCCTGCCACCGACGTCGCTCAACAGGTTAGAGGGACTGTCCCGGTTACTTCCAAATAGGATCTAACTACCACCAGTCATATGGTTTAGCAACCTATGTAAAAAACGGTATAGATGACGTAAAACTTATAAGCACTAACTGCAGAAACAACATCTTTACAATCACTATCCAAATTGGAGGCCTCCAAATTGTAAACATATACGAGTACAAACCTCCCGCTACACTATGGCAGCCTAACGTACTTGATATCTCAAGCAAAACCAACGGTTTTCATTGTTGACTTCAATAGCCATCATAAATTATGGAGATATGAAAACATGACATGACAATGGAGATAGACTTATAGAATGTGCGGATTCAAACCATTTGCATTTAATCTTCGACGCAAAAGATAAATCAACTTTTCACTCCCACAAATGCCGAAAAGGCTACAACCCAGATCTGTGCTTCATTACTTGTGATACGTAACATCGCTCTCTACAAACTTTCAGAACAGTGCTGTCGGATTTTCCAAAAAGTCAAAACCGCCCGGTCATAATGGATATCGGTATTCAAATTCTATTAACTGATTCGGTTCAAAAGGCGCGATGGAACTTTTCAAAAGCAAATTGGAATAATAAACTAAAGCTAATAAACTCGAGTCATGCTTACGGTTCATCTCACCAGTATGTCAAAACTATGACAGATTCGCAGGTATTGTAAAAACAATCGCTAAAAAGCAAATTCCCTGTGGTTTCCGAAAGTTCTACATTCCTGGATGGACTGAAGAAAGCGAACAAATCGATGTTGGCTTTGAGGTATCTGGAGACCCGGTAATTGGCCATCAATTGCGAAGATCGCTTGACGATCAACCACCTTAACTTCACCCACTCTAGCAGGAAAGCATGGAGCGTTCTAGGCAAACTAGGAGGAAGTAGTAGCTCAAACACGATGAGTTCCTGTATCGACCAGAATAAAGTGGCTAGCCGCATAGTAGAAGTTTCCCGTGCCACGTGGACAAGGCACATAAAATCATCACCAATCGAGCACTTTTACAACAGAAGAGGTGAGCACCACTGTCAACACAGTAAAAACAGGGTTTGATGCATTGTGCAATGCTGTAAAAAGACAAGATGGTGGCTAGAAGAATTATTCAGCAATATACTAGAAACAGGTACAACCCCAATAGCACTCAAGCGAATGAAAATCATTGCTATTCCCAAGCCAGGTAAACCTAACGAACAACTGACGGAAAGCTATCGTCCTATAACCTTTCTAAGCACTTACAACAAACTCCTCAAACGCCTTATCTACAATTGAATAAATCCTGCAATTAATGAAATCATACCCATCGAACAGGCTTGTTTGCGTGCGGGTAGAAATTGCACGGACCAAGTGCTATCCTTGACGACACGCATTGAGGTAGGCTTTGAAAGGAAGCTCAAAACATGTGTTGCCTTTGTCGAATTAACCACAGCATGTGATACTTTTTGGAAGGATAGACTCATATTTAAGCTGCTGAAAGTAGCATAGATGTCTAACGACATCATGGCTTATAGACAACCTACTCTTAAGCCGCTTTCTTCAAGTTTCCATTAATGATGAGAGAAGCAGGCTAAGAAAGCAAAAAATGGGCTTCCCCAGGGCTCCGTCCTTGCTTTTGACATCAGCGATATCCCTGCGACCATATCGAGGAAATTTGATGATCTGGAAATAGCTACGCAGGATAAAGACATAACGAACACAGAGAGGATTTTAACTCTAGACCTGGAGCAACTCAACATATACTTCTGACAGTGGAGACTGTGTCCCAGTATGTCTAAAACAAGCGTTTCTACTCTGGTAACATTCAAGATTTTGCGGATACTCGATACTAACAACAACGAAAACTGTGAGAGACTGGCTATGAAACCTATAGTTGTTGTGACATAGCCTAGCTGCTTTATAATTACTTTTTAAAATCGGGCTATAGGAAGTGGGTTAAAATTTGATCACAACATTTGGCCAGCCAGCCAGCCACAAACACACGGGCACGCGAAGTTAAAATAAGAGAACTTAGTAATTTAAAATCATTGGCTGTTTAGTGCTGTTTTCATGATCTTTGGTCCATACTTATGTTTCAATGATGCTTACACACATGGTCATAGTCAATCGCGATCGCAATCGGGCCATGTTGACTGGCTATTTTTGGTATAAATTGGAATCAGTTCTTTTGGGGCACATGTTGTCTAAAAAAGGCGGCTCCACTTGCCGCACAGCTGTCTAAACTATCGAAGTTATCTCCAGAGATGGACCTGTCATCTTCCTTTCAAAAATCATGATTTTTGACTTATTATAACTAGTGTTATGCATTGTGCTTTACTACAAGTTTTAGAATGGTGCAGCAGAGAAGAACTATCCATCAACCCTTGCAAAACCGTTCTAGTGCCGTTTACAAAAAGTAGACTGGTCAAATCTAGAACCTGTCATTATCAAAGGCAGCAGTGAGATTAAATATCTTGAAGTCATCCTTGATAAATGGCTTAGCTGGAATTCTCATATCAAGTCTGTCATCGAACGTGCCACAAGCGCCATGTGGACGCCATGTAGACGAGTTTTCGGTATATCTTGGGTTCTAAATCCAAAAATCTTAGACTGGATGTGTAGAATTATAGTGAGACCCATTATTAGGTACGTAGCCATTAGTTGCTGGTCTAAAGTTCTTGAAAGGACAACGGTAACTAAGCTTCAGAAGCTCCAAAGTATTGCTTGTCTCAGTACCACGGGTGCCATGCGTACCTGAGCATCGTGGAGCTTTCACCCTTACATATCTTCATTAGGAAGACGGCTGCTAGATGCGCTTTTAAGATGCAGCTAGAATAAAAGTACAAACCAGGTGACCATTTGGGACACTTGCGAATTCTTGACTTAATTCCCGAAAGAGACATGTTCTGCACTATTCTCGACATCATGGGAGTACTGTTTCGGAAGTTTATTTGAGGTTGAAATATTGGACCTATTGGTTTGATGGTTTTCCGCCACTTGACGCTAAAGGTCTGATTTGGTTCACAGATGAATTGAAGATGGAATCTGGAGTTGGAGCTGGTGTCTTTGGTCCCAACACCAAAGTCTCGATACCAATGGGAATGAGTCCCACAGTTTTCCAGGATAAACACCATGCTATTAAGATCTGCGCTAGTATAAACCTTAGTAAAGGCATTAAGGGCGCAAGGATTTATTTTCAGATGGCCAGGCAGAACTTAAAGCGCTGTCTTCCAACCTAATGGACTCTATATCAGTTATATGTTGCTACATTGCACTGCAATCTCTTGCCAGACACTCGAATGAACCTGCGCTCATAGGACTTAAACCTAGTGTGGTGTTAACTGGGCTTCCGCCACAGCACTGATTAATAATTGGGAACACAAACTTTGTCTGGCCCATTGGGAAAATGTCTCACGGCTGAGACAATCCAAATGATTAATCTAATCCTTAATCTAGACATGGATAGCATTAAAAAGCTGGTGAGTTTTCTTACAGGTCACTGTGACTTGCGATCATATCACCTTAATAAAATTGATCTAATCTCCGACACGGAATGTGGGTTCTGCTCGGAAGATGACTAATCATCCGAACAGATTCTGTGTGAATGCACAGCATTACATTGATTGAGAAGCCATATTTTTCTATCTACCTACCTAGGTCGGAGTGTCAGCCATAAGGGCAAGGGACTTCACAAAAAAAGTCAGTTTAATGTCAAAAGTTTGCAAACAATTTGATCAACATTTTATCCTGATATGGTATATGTAGTTTCCTAACTTCTTCGTAATATTGTTATTCGTTTTCTTAACCATGACTATGAAGACATTAGGAGTTAAGGAGGTAAGGATAAGCTTTCAAAGAAACGAATTGATTTTGTCAAAATCATTTCCCATGTTATTTTGTTGACATGTCGTTGTTTCCAAATAAATTGAAATGCAATTAAGTGCCCAATTGTAAAAATCTTAAATATAACATCTCTTTGTATTATTCCACCCAAAGATAGTGCGCTTGTCAATAGCTACAAACTTTATAATTTTTTTCAGAGCTCTACTTGCTTAGCTGATGTCTGAAAATGATGTCGATGCACTTCAATTGAAGGATACCCTCATGCGGCATGTCGCCACGAGATATTCTGTTGGTAAATTCCTTGACCCAGAGCTGTTTATGAGTGTATAGCGCTGTGCGAGCTCAGTTCGTCAACAAATTTAATTGAAAAAGTTTATACATTTTTTAACAAATAACGCCAAAGCTATGTTTTATGGACAAGTTTTTGTCAGTGTGTTGTTCCGACTGATGTTGAAGTGGAAGTTTCAACTTTGCTTTGGAATAAATTAAAATTGGCTGAATGCGAGTGAACTATACGCTGGTATGGCGCAAAATAGAGCAGGCCAAACACACACATACACATCCGAACGTGCATATCTAAAGGACCAGTGCGAGAAGATCTACATTCTATTCAAGGTAAACATAAACAATACGAGTATCTTCATTATTCAGATTGAATTCGTTCAAGTATCTGCGATTGCGTTGCCGAGTCAAAACTTTAATTAATGTATCTCGAATATGTCCAAAAGAATCTCCGTTAAAGTGTTTGTGTTTTTGGTGTGTTATTGTGTTGGTGCACCCAGTAGATGCTCCTTTGAAATACTTCACCTACACAGCAATGAGCCACAATGACAGATAGCGAATTTCCAATGGATGCAATCTTGTCTAACTTTTATATCATTGCATGACGAAAGGATAAACTTGAGCAAACAGTTATGAGAGATTTAGACTTTCCCTTTCCTTTGGCTTGTGATTTTCCTTTCCAAAACTATGTCCATTCCAGTCCTGAGTTGGTACCAGTAAGTATGGAAAATGTTGAATGTTGCTTTTGTTGAATCTTCTTTGATAAACGTTTACAAGAAAGCCATGAAGTCATTGAAAATGGCTAGCGCCATGTAGGGTCCCATCAATAGATGAACAACCGATGAGATCATCAAAAAAATTAAGACAATGACCACTAACAAACGCCGAAATATAGGGTTTTTCAATAAGAGCACTTCAACTTTTTTTTTGAATAAAACACAAACTGTTCGACTTTTGAACTAATTTTTTTTTTATTAACGAACTTGAACATATACATATGATACATTTAAGTATGAAACTCGATTTCTTTTGCATGGCCACCGCGTGCACGTTTTACGAAGTCCAATATTTGAACGTGCGATCGTTATCGTCGATGAAAAAATATGGCCCAATGACGCCGCCGGCATGTAATCCGCACCAAACAGTGACAGTGAGATGCAACGGTGCCTCATGAATCACGTGTGGGTTGCTTTCTGCCCAGTAACGCATATTTTGCTTGTTGACAAATCCTTCTAGCCAAAAGTGAGCCTCATCGTTAAATGGACCGTAAAATGGCCGTAATGCTCTTAAAGTAGCGGCAACAAAACGATTATTTTGATAAAAAATTTGCACGATTTGCAATCGCTGTTCACATGTGTAGCGTTGATGAAATCTATACTAATGAAGTTTCCAAATGACAAAAGAACAATAAAAAATATGGCGTCGTTCGCCGTCCCTATTGGAGAAAAGTTGAAGCGCACCTGTTGAAACACCCGATACTATAAGAGTGGTTGCTGATGATGTTTGCTAAATTATTAGCTTTTATAATAACACACAATTATTTATGATAAATGTGGGTCGCCGTGGCTCAGTGGAAAAAAACAACATATAAAAATTAAAATTTTTCATGTAAATTCTCTAATAGGAGACGGGTATGTGTTAAAATTGAAAAAAAATCGGGCTAATTTTTAAAAAATTTACATGGACACCACACGGGTCTCAGGGCCCTACCACTCCAACAAATTTACAAAAAGTTTTGTCCATCAGTGATACACATGTGTTTAAAATTTGAAGAAAATCGAGTAAATTTTTAAAAATTTATGTGGGCACCCTTCGGGCCTCAGGGCCCTACCACTCCAACAAATTTACAAAAAGTTTTGTCCATCAGTAATACACATGTGTTTAAAATTTGAAGAAAAT
The DNA here is from genome assembly GCA_947095585.1 of Nephrocerus scutellatus. Taxonomy (NCBI): domain Eukaryota; kingdom Metazoa; phylum Arthropoda; class Insecta; order Diptera; family Pipunculidae; genus Nephrocerus; species Nephrocerus scutellatus. The sequence goes on from OX352764.1 coordinate 88,206,180, forward strand.
CGAGTTAATTTTTAAAAAATTTATGTGGGCACCCTTCGGGCCTCAGGGCCCGTTCACTCCAAAAACTTTACAAAAAAAGGTTGTCCATCGGAGATACACAGGCGTATAAAATTTGAAGAAAATCGGGTTAATTTTTTAAAAAAAAAATTTGGGGCCCAATGACCCTAGGGCCCGGGGTCTCCAAAATTTTACAAAAAGTGTTTCCCATCGGAGATACATACGTATATAAAATTTGAAGAAAATCGGGTTAATTTTTTAAAAAACAAATTTGGGGCCCCACGACCCTTGGGCCCGGGGTCTACAAATTTTTTGCAAAAAGTGTTGTCTATCGGAGACACACGCGTTTATAAAATTTGAAGAAAATCGGGTTAATTTTTTTAAAAAAATTTTATGGGGCTCCACGAACCCGGGGCCCGGGGTCTCCAAAATTTTTAAAAAAAGTGTTGTCCATCAGAGATACACATGTGTATTAAATTTGAAGAAAATCGAGTAAAATTTTGTAAAATATTTGTATGGGAGCCCCCCTACCCCGTGACCCGACGGGCCTCAAATTTTAATAGAAATTGTTGTCTCCGGAAATACATATGTGTGCAAAATTTCAATAAAATCGGGCTTTGGGAAGTGGGTTAAAAATTGATCGCAAGATTCCACGACAGACGACCGACGACTGACGACCGACCCACGGGCAAGTGAAGTTAATATAGAGAATTTAAAAAGCATGGCTACTGAGCAGTAGGTTCGTGGTTCGAATCCCAGAAACACCAAAAAGTATTTTTCACTTTGTCCCACATCTCGCGAATGTCCCGAGAGTAATAACTTGTCACGGAAAGCTTCTCAATTTGCGGTTCGTAACCGGCCTTAAATTGTAGGTCCCTTCCATTTGTGTCCAAAAATATACATGCACAACGCTTTTTATTATTTTCTGGCCAAGAGTGTTTTGTACAATGGATGATGTGATTTACTAATTTATGAAGTTGCTGCAGATAGAGCTGATCTGTAAAAACTACATCACCTGACAATCTATTACATCCTTATATGACAACCTTTTACATCTTTACACTGTTGCCATATCATTTGGCAAATTTCTGATATTTTGGGCTTTCGAAATGCTCAGGAATTGCTGATTAAAGTCGACAGCGAACCAGATCTACTCAAAATGTTGATGGAACTGGTGTATAATATCGAAACTAATGTCAAATCGTTTCAATGGAAGATGACTGATTTAAAATTTAAAATGTCGCCGGACGTGTAACCTTTTCCACAGCCAACAATTAACCAATGTCAAGGTATATCAAAGACTCCCATGAACATCGTAGAAATGTTTCCTGTTTGTCACTTTTACAACAAGCGGATTTCAAAAGAAATATCCAGGTGCATGCCGCCCATATAACAACCCATACGCAATACTCATGCCTCATATCGGGTCCACGGGTCCACCTTTGAGTCTATATTCGGACGTACCGACCAATATAAAGATTCCCTCTCTATATTAATACTTTTTTGTTGCAACAAACTATAGGTCCAGGACATAGCTCATTGCGACCATCTCTGATGTGCGTGTAATATGGAATGGACCTATATATTAAACTCTTATCCAAAAGGTGATTTGAGAAGCTTTTTTCTCTGGCAGTTATTACACTCGGATCTTTAAAACTAAAAATCAGTGTTTATCTGGAATTCTAACTTCGAACCTCCCGCTCAGTAGTCCAACGCACAATATTTTAGAGCCGCGGCATCAAATAATTATGTGAAATATATTTCCAGGCTCTGTTTGTATTATTCGCTGACATTCAAGACACATCGACATTTCTAATTCTATTAACTTCTTCCTTTCCTAATGCCAATGTTGTGCTTAGCATTAAATAGGGTTCAAATTCCTTGGGCATACTTACATTGTATAGAAGAAAAAAAAACAACCATAAAAATTAAAATTTTTGGTGTAAATTCTCTAATTGATACACAAAGTGCAAAGGGAGCCCATCCTGATCACTCCAAATTTTTTACAAAAAGTGTTTCCATCGGAGATACACTTTTTCTATAAAATTTGAAGAAAATCGGGTAAATTTTTAAAAATTTTAATGGAGCCTTCCGTCACCGAGGCCCGTTCACGGCAAAATGTTTACAAAAAGTTTTGTCCGTCGGAGATACACTCGCATATACAATTTTAAGATAATCGGCAACTTTTTTTACAAAATTTTTATTGGTGCCCCCCCGACCCCAGGGCCCGATCACTTCCAAATATTTACAAAAAGTGGTGATGTCCATCGGAGATACACATGTGCATAAAATTTGAAGAAAATCGGGTAATTTTTTTTATAAGATTTGTGTGGGTGCCCCCCGACCCCGGGGCCCGATCACTTCCAAATATTAACGAAAAGTGTTGCCCCCCGAAACCGCGGACCGAGGGGCCCCAAATTTTAATAAAAAGTGTTGTCATGGCAGATACACATGTGTGCAAAATTTCAATAAAATCGGGCTTCAGGAAGTGGGTTAAAAATTGATCACAAAATTTGGTGTGCCAGCCAGCCAGCCAGCCAGCCACAAATAAGTGAAGTTAATATAGAGAATTTAAAAAAAGACAATTGTATCAACACAAAATTAATATAACGACTGGACTAAAAAAGCCAGCGAAAATTTAAATTTTTTTTCCATCAAACCGCTTTTTGGTTTTAATTTCGTAGAGCAGGATCCAAACCAAGGTTCCTAATTGACAAGGAACAACCACATGAGACGGTCGTTGTTGCTTTGTAAATTTCCTAAATCGATACGCTTTGACACTTATTTTGGAAATCTTCAATCGAGAAATTTTTCTATTCGCTTGACTCTCATTGAGTGGTAACCTGAAAGCTTCGAACCATCCTTTCCAAACCGTGTGAGATGATACTGCAAAGACGCCTAATGATTAGCGAATTGTAGATTTTTTATAGCAGTGTCCAAACCAAGGTTCCGAGAAGACAAAAAATATTATCACACGAGATGATTTAAGTCGTAGTCAATTGCTACGACACTTATTTCGGTCATCAGGACAGACAGGAGTTAACGTTCAATCGAAAATCGAGGCGTATTCTGAAAACTTTAAGGCACCCTTTCAAAACTCCGTGAGATAATATCGGAAAGACGCGTGTTTGTGAGTAAAGTTTTGTTTTATTTTTGGTTTTTTAAAAATACTTCTTAGGCCTGGTTCTGTTGACCAAATGAATAAAAGTTGTGCCATGAATTTGTAGGAAATTGAATAGGCTTAGATACTGTATCATCAAAAAAAAAAACTTATTCTATATATTACTGGGTATTTTGCAAGATAATCGCGCGTAAAAATACAATTGTAAAAATTTGTTGAATTGCGAATAGGACCTGCATATTTATTTTTTGGGATGAATACCCGAGCCCATATGGCTGACACTGCGACCTCAAAGATTTATTGTATCATAGGGTGTGGTTAATCTAAGAGAACTATCTACCTAATGAACGATAGGATGTCCTTTAGTGGCTGATTTTCTTTACTCTGCTGACGAACATATTTCCTTATGGAAAATACGCCTCCTTAACCAAAGTAATGCTGGGTATTCAAATAGTAGAGGGTGCATGGATGATTCGGATTCTTCAGAGCACAATCTACATTCTGAAAATATATTCATTCTTGCCCCAATAATGCCTTTACTAAGGTTTATCCCATCGTAGATCTCGATGGCATGGAGTTTAACCTGGAAAACCGTGGTACCTTTTCCCATTGGTATCTAGACTTTGATCCAAAGACACCAGCTCCAGATTCCAGATTCCCTCTTCGATCCATCTGTGAACCAGACCAGACCTCTAGCGTTCAGTGCAGGAACACCATTGCTCAAGTTTGCTCGGTCCAATATTTCCACATCTCCACTCAAATAATCTTCCGAAACAGTACTCCCTGACCATAGTCACCTGGTTTCTACCCATATTCTAGTTGCAGCTTAATAGCGCATCTAGCGGCCGTCTTTCTGATGAGGATTTGCGTACGTGATAATGGGTCTCACCATCATTGTATACATCCAGTGTATCATTTTAGGATTTAGACCACAAATTCTGCCGTAATGACATCTGCAGTCCCACATAGCCCTAGTGGCGCGTTCGACGGCGGACTTGGTGTGAGAATTTCAGCTAAGCCGTTTATCAATGATAACTACAAGATATTTAAATTCACTGGAATAAAGTAAAGTGGTGACACAAGTAATGGTCGTGCTGTGTTTACCACTAACAAAAATCGCCAAGTCATCCACAAAACCAATAGCGATGTAACCTGATCTCTCTAGAGCGGCTAGAAAGTTGTCGATGATTAGCGACCACAGAAGGGGGGACAAGACTCCTCCTTGGGGACACCCCTTAACTGCGATCACAGAAACAGAAACTCTCCCTGAGGAGGAAGTAATATCTCGACTTTCGAGCATGGCCCATATCCAATGATTAGTTGACTCTTCGATACCTCTGTTACTAATTGATCTCGCTATTGAGTTATAGCCAGTGTTCTCGAATGCGCCCTCAGTGTCAAGAAATGCACATAGAGCCATTCCCTTGCAACGGAAAGTACCCTCCATCTTTTCACAAGATAGTGAAGATGGGAATGAAGATTTAATAGATGTGACAAGCATGTCCAATGTTGAGGGGAGAAGTTTCCGATACAGTTTCTAGTCCGTAGACTTTGTATCATATATAGAAGAAGCATGATGTGGCAGTTTGCCAGGAATATCAAACTTGATGTTCTAATGGCCTGACAGCGAGGCTTCGTCGGACACATGCCAGTTTTTAACAATAAATGGACTAGCGAATGTAAGGTCAAGTACCTCTTCGCGAATCGCATTTATAAAGGTAGATTTAGAGCCCTTATTTAGAAAGTCTACATTACTACTAATGAGATATTTTAAAAGACACTCACTCCATCTGTTGATGCCACTCCTGCCCCAGACCTCATGATGTGCATTGGCATCGTATCCTATTATGTACTGGAGGTAGCAGCTTCTGGACCTCTATTGGCGCAATTTTGTCGTCGTCGTCGCCGAGGAAGTATGATGAAGCACACACTATGTTATTGGTTCCTCTCTTGTTTGGAACTTTTACTAGCAGTGCCACCAGGTCCTTCTTTATGAATACTGGAATTTGAAGAAAGCTAATATTCGTTCTGATTAGGCAGGCCGCCCTTGGCATTGACTCCGCGCATTTAAAGATTAACTTGCTTGCCTTATTCCGTAGACTTTTAATCTGTCTAATGAGACCAAGTGTTATATTTCTTCAGCCAGCAGCTTGCTAAGGGTATTGGACGAGCCCTTACTGTAATGAAGGTTCCCCTGTAGAACCCTGAAAGTGCTCATCATTCTTCCATGGATGATTTAGCTTGTCAAAGTAATTGGGCTTTTTTTAGGGCCATTTTCCCTACGGCAAGTAGCCGGTTTTGGGGATTGGGGATCTGCATTGCGATTGATCGGGAAACTACTGACTGCTCAAAACTTGGTTTGGGCCAGTAGCGTAACAATCAAGTTCGTGATGTAGTGCTTGCTCTACCTCCTCGTGGTGGTCCCCGGGCAACTATGTGTATAAATCCTTATACATGTAGGCTAAAACTGCAAGTGCGAACGGTCTAGCGTTTCTAGTCTAGGTAACGTGGGCTAGCACCCTGCGGTACCGAAAAATACCCGCTACTGAAACTGACACAACGCCTCGGATAAGTAATGATCGAATAATGACGACTTTTGGCTATTGTACCCGGACTAAGATTGGTTTCTGGAATGTGAGGACGCTCCTTGACTCTGGAAGTGAAGGACCTCATAATGCCAGATTTCTTCAACTGGAACGTGAGTTTCTTCGATATAATTTGGACATACTGGGAGTGAGTGAAGTAAGATGGTTCGACGCGGGAGAGTACCAATCCCCAACGTGTAACACTGTGCTACTCTACTCTGGCAAACCCTCCGGCAGTACTCGTGAATCTGGAGTGGGTCTGCTGCTAACGCCAACAGCACGTAGAGGCCTAATTTCCTGGCACCCGCATAGTGATAGGATCATATCGGCCAGATTTCGGACTAGAGTACGGCGCGTCACGATCATACAGTGCTACGCCCCAACGAATCCCTCGACTGAGGATGAAAAGGACAACTTCTACAATCAACTAAACGCAGTATTCAACGCAACGCCGAACGGAGATATCGTCATCGTGATGGGGGATTTGAATGCCAAGGTTGGCAACGACAATGAAGGACTCAAGCATGTGATTGGGAAGCACGGCCTCGGCGAACGAAATGACAATGGTGAAAGATTTGTTGATTTCTGCAACACCAACAACCTTGTTATAGGAGGCACCATGTTTGAGCATAAGACTTGCCACAAGGTCAGCTGGGTGTCAACTGACAGGCAATCATCATCCAACCAAATCGACCATGTGGCGATCAGCAGACGTTTTAGGAGCTGTCTGTTAGACGTCCGAAACAGACGAGGAGCCGACATGGGTATGGTACGTGATCATCACCTTATGGTAGCTACTGTCCAGCTACGTACTGCATCAGTTCATAGAATCCGCAATATCATCCGAATGCCTAGGTATAACATCGACCGGCTAAAGATCCCCTCAGTACGCCAACAATTAAGGGATCATTTATCGCAAGGAGTGGAAGCAATCAGCAGCTCACTGCCGACAACCATCCAGGAACATTGGGAGGCTGTGAAAAATGTTTTCACATCTGGAGCGGAAAGTATTGTTGGTAGAAGCCAGGCAAGGCACAGCACGTGGCTTACCGAAGATACCTGGAGGCGGATTGAAGAACGTAAACTACTTAAAGCTCGTATTGTAGATATCCCAGCAGTAGCGAGGAGCGAGCTAGAGTCCATGTATCGAAGAAAAATGAGAGAAGTGCAGCGTAGTGTAAGACGTGACAAGCGTAACTATATTAACAACCTGGCCTCAGAAGCAGAGGAAGCAGCGAGCCGGTGCGATAGCAGAACCGTTTACAGAATCACCAAAGAGCTGACAGGTGGTCACCGCTCTAGCCAACATCCGGTGAAAGGCCTAGATGGTACCGTACTCGTTTCAGATGAGGATCAGCTCAAGCGATGGAAGGAGCATTTCTCTACGGTCCTTAACCGTGTATTTGCTAACGATATGCACCTAAATCAAGCGGAAATGCCGGAAGTAACAATTTCCCGAATTCGCACCTCAACTCCCAGTAAAGACGAGATCGCTACCGCGATTAACGCACTAAAGAACAACAAAGCGGTAGGACTAGATGGTATACCCGCAGAGCTTCTGCGTGCAGCTCCAACGACATCAGCAGAGCTTTTATATCCTCTTGTAGAGAGAGCTTGGGAGGTAGAAAGTTTCCCCGAAGAGTGGAAGAAGGGAATGATTGTCAAGCTCCCTAAAAAAGGTAGTCTTATGGAGTGCGAAAACTGGAGAGGCATTTGCGTTCTCCCTGCAGTTGCAAAAGTAATAGCCAAAGTAGTACTTGAACGTATTAAGGAACATCTGGAAGATACACTCGATGCCGAACAAGCAGGTTTCCGCACTGGATCCTCCTGTGTAGACCACATAAACACCCTGCGGATCATTATTGAACAGTACGTTGAATTCCGGTCACCACTGCACCTGCTGTTCATCGATTTTGAGAAGGCGTTTGACAGTGTCAACAGACAGTTTATCTGGCTTGCCTTGCGCAGGAGAGGTATACCCGATAAACTAATAGCTATTATTAAAGCAACCTATGATGGCTCTAAATGTCATGTGCTGCATAGAGGAAAGCTGTCAGAGGAATTCGAGATCCTAAGTGGGGTACGACAAGGTTGCATTCTATCGCCGATACTTTTTTTGTTGGTGATTAGCGATGTACTTCGCGCAGCTTTATCTACTGGAAACGGAGGAATTCGTTGGACTCTTACATCTCAACTCAAACATCTGGATTACGCTGACGACGTTTGTTTACTCTCACATAGAATTATGGAGCTGCACCAAATGACAACAAATGTGGAGAGGGAGGCAAATGTTGCGGGTTTGAAGATTAATACTGCCAAAACCAAAATCATCAACCTCGGCACTAACTCAGTTACTCATGTTAACATTGCTGGACAGCCGGTAGAGAGAGTAGAGAGTTTCCAATATCTTGGGAGTATTGTCTCGACCGAAGGTGGAACCGAACAGGACATTGCCAACCGAATCGGCAAAGCAAAATCGGTGTTTGGAATGATGTCCATGATATGGCGAAGCAATGCGATCAGCTTAAACACCAAGCTGCGACTGTTCCGCTCAAATGTTGAATCTGTGCTGTTGTATGGGTGCAGCACTTGGAAGGTGACCGCTACTATCACAAAAAGATTACAAACATTTGTAAATAGGTGCCTACGGAACATCATAAGGGTTTTCTGGCCTAACCGTATCTCTAACGAACATCTTTACCAGAGAACGGGTCAGGAACCAATAGGCACAACCATCCAACGACGGAAGTGGCAGTGGATTGGTCATACACTCCGAAAAGGCGACAGTTCCATAGCAAACTACGCAATGCAATGGAACCCGTTATCTCAGGATGGTAGAAGAACGGGTCGTCCGAGAAATACATGGCGCAGAACAGTTGAGGAGGAGGCACGGCAATTGGGGAAGAGTTGGAGAGAGCTGAAGCTCATTGCCAGGAACCGCACGCGATGGCGCGTAGGCGTAGTAGAGGCCCTAGGACCCATAAGGGGATACAGGACATAAAGAAGAAGAAGAAGTAGCCGGTTTTGGTCTACCCAATGGTCTGTCATTTCCCGACTCATCTTTCATCTGAATAGCGTGCCTAGTGGCGCCGCTCTGTGAAAACTTCGGCTGCTCAACAGCAGACCGTGAAGTTAAGACCAGAATGAGGTTGGTCGTTGACAACTCAACAGCGGGATATACAACGGGTTGCCCAACAACAGAACCCGAATAGTCTGTCATTGCCCGACTCATCTTTCATCTGAATAGCGTGCCTAGTGGCGCCGCTCTGTGGAAAGTTTGGCTGCTCAACAGCAGACCGTGAAGTTGAGGCCAAAATGAGGTTGGCCGTCGACAACTCAACAGCGGGATATACAACGGGTTGCCCAACAACAGAACCCGAGTGGTCTGTCATTGCCCGACTCATCTTTTATCTGAATATCGTGCCTAGTGGCGCCCCTCTGTGGAAACTTCGGCTGCTCAACAGCAGACCGTGAAGTTGAGGCCAGAATGAGGTTGGCCGTCGACAACTCAACAGCGGGATATACAACGGGTTGCCCAACAACAGAACCCGAGGTTGATGCGGTCTGAGATGCATCGACCTCATAAATTTTATTTGAACCTTTTATCTTGATTCCCACGAGAAAACTGGGAAAAGAGGTCACCCTTGACAGAGCCCAACAAGGCCAGTCAAGAAACACCCCTGTAATTATTTGTCACCATATCAGATACACCCTGTATAAAAAAAATAAAATACAGCTCATATAGAGATTAGGCTTCCCAGTGATATCGAAACCAATCGTAGACATATGCGCAGTTGAATATTGATACGAACTACGATGTTTACACATCAATCCTCGTGAGTCCCAGCACTCTGACTTTTTTTTAATCAAGCGACTGATGCTTCACTTGGTGTACTTCACTTTTGTTTACTTTGATGGCATTTGATGATAACCAACCGGTCAAATGCAGGTTCTACTCTCTCAAGTTGAAAATCGTCCTTTTCATTGCTTTGACATTGGCACTCCTGTTTTAATAAGAACAAAAAAAAAAGCCAATTTACTAATTAAAAGCAGCTACTGACAGAAGTGTCACCCCACCACCCTCTTTTCCAGTCTTTATCTCAAAGAATAGTAAAAACCGTCAAAAGCAAGTGCATTCGTTGTTTTTTTTTAAATTCCACGTGATTCCGTTTCGCTGATATTATTTTGTTGCTGTAACTTATATCGAGGATCGAGGAAGTGCCATCATTGGTACCAGTTGGATCCCTAAATACAGATAAATATATGCAGTTCTGTTTCACTCGGTTTGTTTTCCACTTAGATACTACACTCTGCAGAGTTGCATGGTGGGCAGGACGCAGATGGTGAAAGTTATGTTCGAAAAAACTTAAGCGGAACGAGATAGTCCTGCAAAAAGAGAAAAAAAACTACAGCAACAATAAAACTCACTCGACCGACACACGAGTAGCAGTTAATATTAATAACTTTTCACTGCATCGCTTAATCGATGGAAGCAACATCACGAATGAAGTCCTTTCAATAAATGTTCTCTCTAAACGATTACCTGTTTCATCAACCAAAGGATTGTATAAATCAAAGTTCATATTCTATTGTCCTGCGATATTAAAGGACAAGTTTCGCGCCATATGAGCTGTTCTCGGTATGCAGCATCAGAAACTTCCATGGAATCAATCAATCAAACCCCCATCAACCCACCTCAAATGACACACGTGCCTTTTTTTCGCGTTGTTAGCGGTGCGCTGTGTATCTATATCTTTTTTCCACTTTGTGGATAGACGCGTATGCAAAGGTCAGATGCGACTAACTCCTGTCTGTCAAAGCGATTTATTGTGACTGAACGATGGCGCTTTTAAAAATCCTTTTAAGGCGTATCCTCGTAGAATGCAAATGGCGAAAACCAAGGTATGAGGTGATGAGTGTTGTTGTGTGTGGGAATTCCGTGGCTTCAAATTGCGCCGTTCGTCGAAGCTCAAGCTAATCCAAATCTGCTTTATTGATCGAATGACGTGAGTTTCTATGAAACTCGTTTTTGGGTTTTTTCTTTGCAAACCTATTTGTTCCTCAATTACAACAGGTTGGCTAGCCAAAATAAATTTTTTGGTGTTTGTGTGAGTTATATGTCCGAAAGTTTCGTGTTCCCATCATGGTACAGGAAAAAAATGGGCTTATTAAAGTATAACTAGCCCCTTAAAAAAATAAAATATGTGGTAGAGCCACTAGACGGTTAGAAAATAAATGAAAATTGCTGGAAATGAAAATTTAATGGAAATCTGGAATATTTGAGCTTCAAAAAAAGAAGACCCCCCTCAAACCGACCTCAAGACCCCCCAAGACCCAGTTAAGACGACATTATGACACATATAAATACTTCCTTAAGAATCCTTCCAAAACCACCTCAATACCACCTCACATCCTTCTCAAGATTCCCTTAAGACCCCCTCAAAACTCTCTTAAAACCCCACTAAGGACATTTTCAAGGCCTCCTCAAGTCCACCTCAAGACCCCTCAAAACTTCCCTCGAAACCACCTTAATACTCTACTAAAGCTCCCCTCAAAACCCACTTAAGAGCCACTCAAGACACCCGGAAGACCCTACATATAGCCCTTTTAAAATACCCTCAAGACCCCCGTCGAGACCCCCCTCAAGATCCTCTGAACACCCATCAAGCCCACCTAAAAACCTCTAAAGAATCCCTTAAAACCCTCTTAAGAGCCCCTCAAGACCCCCGCAAGAACCCGTTCAGGGCTCTCTAAAAATACCCTCAAGATCCCCGTTGAGACTATTTAAAGACCCCTCAATACCTCTCAAGACTCCACTCCCAACCCTCTCAAAACCCCCTTGAACCAAACTAAAGACCACCTAAACACCCCGCTAAAAACCCCCTCAAGACCACCTGAAATGCCTCAAGAATCCCTTAAAACTCTCTTAAGATCCCCAGAAGACCCCAATCAGGGCTCTCTCAAAATACCTCAAACCGCCCTTAAGACCACCTAAAGACTCCCTCAAGACTCCCTCAAGACTACCTCAAGACCTTCCTTTACACCCACCAAATTATCCCCCAGAAAACCCTCTTAAGACTCCCTTAAAACCCCACTCAAAACCCCCTTAAAATAACCTCAATACCCCCTCAGGACCAACTCAAGACCTATTCAAGTACCCCTCAAGACTTCTTTCAAGGTCACACTCAATATCCACTTAAGATTATCTCAAGACGCCATCAAGACCGCCTTAAATACCCCTCAATATCCCACTTAAGACCTTGTTAAAACCACCTTAAGATACCCTCAAGACCCTCTGAACACCACAACACTCCCCTCAAAACCCCATAAGAACACTCCTCAAGACCGCCTCCGAAAAGTCGTCCACAAAAACGCGTACAAGACCGTCAACTCACATCATTAGACTGAAAAAAGCGTGACAGAAAAACATAAAGACAGAACCATAGGCAAGTTAATATAAAAGCATTTAATAATTCATGGCTTCATATAAAATTCTAATTAATTAACATAGAAATGATACTTACATATGTTGTGTGTAATAGTTAGATACATTTTTTCACAAAGCTCCCAACATGTAAAAATTGGGGGAAAAAATATAACGTAACTTTTAGTTTTATTTTTGTCAAATTTTTTGAATAAATCATTTTCTTAAAAGAGCTCTATCATTAAAACCAAAACAGTTACAGATATACTTTTAGTAAGCAAATTACTTAGAATTAAATACCATAACAGAATAAATTATAATATAGTACGGTAATTATACAAAACATTTATTTTTAATGAACTTAAATTCAAAAATTAAAAAAAAAACGAAAAGGAGATACCTTCATAAGGGTTTTTACCAATATTTTTTATACAAATACATTAAAGGAATATTTCTGGATAAAATCGATTTTTTGGAATTCCGTAGAAAATCTATTCTCTACATTAACTTTGCGTTCGCGTGTGTTTGTGGCTGTCTGGCTGGCCAAATTGTGTGATAAATTTTTAGCCCACTTTCTAACGCCTGATTTTATTCAAACTTAGCACTCATGAGTATCTCCGATGACAAACTTCGCCTTGTTACGTTGGTAACATGCCGATCCCAAGCCCGGTAAAAGGCGAAGGGTGTGAGGCAACGGATTTGTCCTATCGTCAGTAATAGCTTTTTCCTAATCCAAGGTGGAACAGGGAACACCGATGGATGCATGTCTTAGAGGGAGCTTAGTTGTGCTAGTATGCGGACTCCGAATACCTGGTGAACTACGGTTTAATCAGCCCTCCCTTGGCATACCGGACTGTGACAATGGTGTCCTCTTTTCCCGGCTTCTCGTGGGTCAAATTAGAGAACATAATAAAAAATTATGAGACCAATGCATTTCAAAACGCATCAACCTCGGATCTCGCTGTTGAGCAACCCGTTGTATACCGAGAAGCTGGTGAGCTCTCGACATCCAATCTCTCAACTTTACGGTCTGCTGTTGAGCAGCCGAATTTTTCAGAGATTTCGGAAGGCGTTGCCATAAGGGCAACTTTTGAGTCTCACGAGGGTGTTGCAATCAAGGACGTGAACCAATCCACTTCTGATTCTGATGCATCCACAGTTATTGATGCATGTAGTGTCATCACAGAGAAATCCGTATGCTCTTCCATTGGAAAGGCATAACATTGACTGCAGATCCATCAATATCAGGACGGATTCATTAAGTTGAACTCACAGGAAAGAAGGCGTCTTAAACATGCTCTATGACCACATCTGCTCAGACAGTGCTACTGCTAGGTGGATGCGCTCGATTTTTGAGAGGGTTTGAGAGATTGAGAGCCAAGAATGGATTGAGCGTGATGCTGGCGGAAGAGGGATCCTTCCCTAACCACATATCGTCCGTGGTTTCTTACCACAGATTCTAGAGCTCTTCTTAGAAAATATTCTTGCTACTATCTACGCGCAAAACGCCGATTTCCTAGTCGATATTTACAGATTTGGACGTTTTGGCGATGTTTATTAGTGGTTTACTACAGGTTTTAGAATAGTTCAGCAGAGAAGGACAATCCATCAATCCTTTCATCTAGTACCTTTGACGAAAAGAAGACTGGTCGATTTGGGACCTATCATCATCAAAGGCACCACATTAGATTATTCCAGTCAAGTTAAAGATCTCGTCGTCATCCTTGATAATATCAGGTCCGCCACCGAACGCGTGACTAGGGGCTTGTGGGCTAGCAGACGCTTCTAAAATTGTTACATTAGATGTGTACAATGATGGTGACTACTAGTATCACGTACGCGGCCATCGTTTGGTGGCCGAAAGTTTTTGAACGGACAACGGCAACTAAGCTTCAGAAGAGCAAATAAGTGCCTGTCTAGTTATAACGGGTGCCATGTGCACCTGCCATACGACTGCATTAGAAGCTGTTGTAGGTCTTTCACCCTTGCAAATCTTCAACAAGAAGACAGCTGATAGATGCGCTATTAAGCTGCAACTAAAATACGGGTATAAACCGGGTGACTACGTCGGTCAAAATTCTTGACTCAATTCCTGTTCTGCACTATCCCCGACATTATGATCAGGCAGCACTATTTCGGAAGGAAATTTGAGGTAGAAATATTGGACCGGGTAAACTGGTGCAATGGTGTTCCCGCACTGGACGCTAGAGGTCTGGTCTGGTTCACAGATGGATCGAAGATGGAAACTGGAGTTGGAGCTGGTGTCTTAGGATTAAAAACCAAACTCCAGATAGCAATGGGAAAAAGTCCCTTTGGTTATCCAGGCAGAACTCCATGCCATTGATAACTGCGCCGGAATTAACCTTAATAAAGGAATTAAAGGCGTTAGAATATATATCTTTTCAAATAACCAGGCTGCACTTAAAGTGCTGTCGTCCAATTTAATGGACTTTATATCAGTCAAAAACTGTTACGATGCACTGATATCTCTTGTCAGACACAACAAAGTCAAAATCGGTCCCTGGTCATCAGGGAATTGCAGGCAACGAACCTGCAGTTGGGCTGGCTCGGCTCTGGCTCTGTGTTCACTGGTGTCTATTGGGCTGTCTACGGGGCTGAGGCAATCCAAATAAATAATCAGGCCCTTTTCCTTTTACAGGGAAATCCTTAATTTTAATAGGGATGGCATTAGCGGGTGCGGGTGAGCCATTTAACAGGTCATTGTGGCTTGCGATGTCACCTTAACAAAATTAGTATTGGCACAGAGACAGAATGTAGCTTCTGCTCAGAGAATGAAGAGTCATCTGAGCACATTCTCTGTAAATGCCCAGCATTACTTTGGTTGAGCAGACGCATCTTTCACAAGGAAGTATGCTCGACGGCGGCGTTGAGAAATTCTGCCACTAAGGATGTTCATTATCGTTCATTAGGGAGCTGGTACTTCTCTTAGAATAAACAAAACCCTATGACACAATAGATCTTTCACGTCGCAGTGTCTGCCATATGGGCTATGTTAAAAAAACGTAGTTCTCCATTTTATGTTTACTATTAACTTTATGTGGCTAAATTGTCCGTATAAATGCTTATTGGTCATATCAGCAGCTATATTTTTTTGGTCAGAAAAATGTTTTCCTAAAATATAAATAATGCTAAACAGCTATTGACTATTTAGTCACGCATACTGGCCACTGTGACTTAAACAAGTGACAGAATATCCACAATTACTTGTTCTTGCCTACCTTCACATATATGGCAGCAGTTAACTATAAGTTACTATAACTTCAGGGTAAAACTTGAGCACTGAACTTTGTGATGCAATTGGTTAATAAAAGCAGCAACAGCAACAACAATAAAATATTGCTTTTTCAGGCGTTAGCACGTTTCGGTGGCTACACCCGCTAATTACTCAGAGATATTTCAACTCTCTCCTTTGTGTGTCCAAAATCATCATCATATTTGGCTCCACAAAAAAAAACCCGCCTCATTTCATATTTCACATGAACAGACTTCCCGCAATGCATGGTGAACACGTTGTACAGATTTAGACTTTGGTGCAACATCTGACGTTCCATCCACCCACCCAGGAAAAATAACTTCTCTAGCCACACGCCATGGCAGCGGTCACCACGGTTTCACACACCCACCCAAACTGAAAAGCCAAAAATCCAATTTCGCCAATTGGCGGTGTTGAAAAAGCTAAAAATTGAATGAGACGAATGTGTGTTGATGCTGTGGTGATGGTGGTGGTGGTGGTGGTCAGCAGGAGCAGCTTGGCGTATGACTGTAGCCCTAGCCATTGCAAGTGGTCGCGACAGCTGCTAAATAAATAAATTCCAAAAACTTCCAAATTTAGAGTTCAGCTTTTAGGATATATGTATGTCCCGTAAGCAGATGTATCTGTGTGCATTTCTCAACGGAAGTTTGATGAAGTTTTTTAATTTCCATCTACCTGCTGTATCTGCAGTGTATTCGTGTGTCCTTAAAAGTCGATGATGATGAAAAAAAACTAGCAATTTCTTCGTTTCTTCCTTCCAAATATGTCCCACGCTGTGCTTTAGCATCGTAAGGCTGCAAATTATAAAAAAAAACATCTCTCACACATCCTTCCCGCGTTATCCTTGACAAATAATTATTCATAAATTGTTCTCTATCGCTGGCAATCGTTCAATAAGACGTTCTCGTATATCGTTTCTCGATTACGTGTCCTTCAGCAACTCAAATAGAATTTTTGTGAATGCTAAACAATTTTTTCAAGGACTCAAATATTGAGCAACTCGATTGTGTAAATATTTTGCAATATTGTCAATTGATACGATAATATGCAGAAGGACTGTACGCTACCGTCGATACTGTCGCGCAGCGGAACATCCCATTCTGCTGAAATCAATCTTCACATCATGTGATATGGAACGCAGACCGTTTGCTTTCTTTCAATTTTTATTTATTTTTCATGCTCTTCTCTGCGCTGTGCATCATACATCCAATCCAATCGTTTTTCAGGGTTTTTGAGCTCCAACGTCTGGTCTGTCTCCCCATCAGCGTGATGTGTTGCTTTGGTTGTGATTCCTGTCGCGTATGCCTGATCTGGATTACGTGCTGTTTTCATGGTAAACTACTTCCATTATTGATTGCATTATGAGAGAACGTGCGCGATGCCATTAAATTTCAATAAATTCCACCTTCAGCTAGTGTCTGTGTGCTGCTGACACAGCATTTATAGTCTTTAATATTTGACGATGGCCAAAATGATTGCCACTTAATACTCGCTTGTAAATGTGGGTGTGTGCTATCTGTACTCGCTTCGGCTGCTGATGATAACACTTTCACTCTCGGCGGCAGCTGTAAACGAAGCAAGAAACAGACGATCAAAAAAAAATTGTCTCATTCAAAATGTATTTGTATTTTTTGGCAGTAATTCTGAAGATTATTAAAATTTTCTTGGGATAGGTAAATAAGATTCGATTTTCCTCTACATCCTTTCACAAAAACAACTGCAAGAGTCTTTATAAACTGAACAGAACTGAATATATCTCCGGTGATAGTTTTTTAGGGTCTGTTAAGTTTTAGAAATTTATATTATCATATATACAAATAAACATTATAACGAAAACGTTGTCTCATCTCTCAAGTGCTCTGACGTGCTATCAGCAACGCAACTTACAGTCAAGATACTTGATCTGTAAACTACATAACGATAAAAGAATCATTACATTTATTTTGTCTTATCTCTCGGGTGTTCTGGTGTACTATCAGCAACAAAACTTGCAGTCAGCATACAAAATTCTTGATCTGTAAACTACATAACGATAAAAGAATCGTTACATTTATTTTGTCTTATCTCTCGGGTGTTCTGGTGTACTATCAACAACAAAACTTACAGTCAGGATACAAAATTCTTGATCTGTAAACTACATAACGATAAAAGAATCGTTACATTTATTTTGTCTTATCTCTCGGGTGTTCTGGTGTACTATCAGCAACAAAACTTACAGTCAGGATACAAAATTCTTGATCTGTAAACTACATAACGATAAAAGAATCGTTACATTTATTTTGTCTTATCTTTCGGGTGTTCTGGTGTACTATCAGCAACAAAACTTACAGTCAAGATATAAGAATATTGATTTGTAAACTATATAACGATATAACGATAAAAGAGTCGTTACATTTATTTTCGGCTATCTCTCGGGTGTTCTCGTGTACTATCAGCAACATTACATACAATCAACTACATAACTATAAAAGTATCGTTTAATTTTTTGGTTACCCTGACGTGAAAGTTTACTTCCCCCACCAATGGTAAGGGTTAAATTTCAAAAACACAACTAACAAAGGCGTATACCAGGGCATGTACTGATACCTTTATAAGAAGATGACGGCAAAGGGCCATAGCAGAGGATCTGCAGAAACTACAATTCAACATTGGCAAAGAAGGTCTAGCAAGACAGCCGCATATAGGGACAAAAGACTTAACAACATTGAAGACTTATGGCAAGGGTTCACAAATAACAACGAACGCGTCAAAGACATCATTAAGCAGGATACACCATACAAACAATACACAGATGCTAAGGTCAATCGGATTTATGGTGAAATCGACGAATACCTAACTTCTATTCCGGACGATTCAGAATTAACTGGGTCATCTCAATCAGAAGTTAAGGCTGGGTCTAATCCAGTGCCAGTTGGTCGAACGACTCCATCAGAAGAACCAATATCAGAGGTCATAACAATTATTTGACAACAGAAATCAACCGCTCAACCATTACAATGGTTGTTCAGCAATCTCAATGGGTAGTTCCTCAAAATAAGTAGTTTGAACAAATATTGGGCGTAGATGGAGGAAATAAATCAATTAGTCGCAGAACTAGTGGAAGACCCTCTTGCAGAATGCTACCAAATGAAAAAATGAAAGATTATCTTCAATTCGAGGTTAAGGTTAATAATTTCCTTTTTACATTGAAATCAAAATTGTAACAGTTGACGAATCTGCCGATTACGTAACCTCGGCCACTGCTTTGAGGCTTTCAAACGCGACTCTAGATTTGCCAAAGATCACCCCACCAAAGTTCGATGGCGGCTACATGAAATAGCGGCAGTTCTGTGATTTTTTTACGGATCTTTTACACAAAAACCCCATCGCTAAATGTTAAAAGATGGACTTCCTTAAGAAAAGCTTGTCCGGTAAAGCACATAGATTCAAACGCCACTGAAGCGAATGACGACGCGGCCTGTAAAATTATTAACGACAGGTATGAAAACAAACGACTCCTAATCAATGCTGTCGTCAACAAGCTTCTGACTCAGCAGACATCAACCATTGTGAACGCGTATTCCATAAAAATACTTCACGACATTGCTCAAGAATGTCTCTAGGCGTTAAGAGGCCTAGGAATCGACATTGCTTCCTGGGATACAATACTGCTCTATATTATAATAAAGAAGGTAGATAAAAAGACCCAAACATTATGGGACCAAGGTCTGTCTCTTCGGCATTTCTCTTCTCTTCGGAGCATTTTCTTTTCTTTAAAGGCCTATTGTGCCAAGAGCGCTGCTTATTAGCCCAGTGAGCTCATAACCTCTATATGAAAGTAAGTATGTCCGGTGTTTAAGTTTTTAGGCTATAATGGAGTAATAATCTGTATCGTCATAGCTGGACTCTTAGAGAAAATGCTCCGTAGTTTCTTCCTCCTTTAGGCAGAGGTGTCGCACTGTCAACACAACACACACACAACGGAGATAGCTTCAGTTTATTCAGATGATATCTCAAGCATCATGTACGGCCAAGGCCACTAATCTTGGACTTCCTTTTATAAATACGGCTTACCATGAGGTACTCTACTAGTGTTATTGACAGAACTGTCATTCCCAGTGTTTAATTTGACTATACCAAGTGGAGCAGAATTTTCCTGAAAGGCAGTGGATAAGCCCACCCTGGTTAGTTCATCCGAGCTAACCGGGCACCAAACCCAACTTAACATTGTTATGCTGGACCAGAGATTACTGTGCGTCAAAGCAGTATCTGATCAGGTCAAGTCTACCAAACTAGAACAAAGAGCTTGCAGAGTGGCTTGAATGTCTGAATAAATGGTGTTTGTATCGTCTTTGATACCCCTTTCTAGCTTCATTTTAGCGCATATCTCAATGACGTGGATTTTGCTCTGTGGGCATTAGACACAGTGTTATCGAGTCTCTAAACACACCAACATCTACTCCAGATTCCATCTGTACATATCAGTTCGGCCAAAAGGCCCCCGCCTGTCAGTTTCAATGGCATTTCATACCTTAAGTATATGCCGAGCAAGTGAAATATCTCGGAATCAGCAGAAGTAAGCGCATGTACTTTCAGGTGCATCTGCTTGAGCTCAGATAGCGTTTCTTAAGTGTGATTTGGCCAATTCGGCGGGCTCTTAGATGTGAATAGGGCCTGGATAAGTGTGCGGTACGTATCATATACGGCGGTCTCTTTGTTGCCTATGCAGCATATGGTGCGGCCGCGTGGTACGAGGCAGTCATGCTTGTGAAAGGTATGACAAGGATTAATTTTTGCGAACGAATCATTCTAATTGCCTGCTTGCCGCTTTGTCGCACAGTCTACACGGAGGAAATGTAGGTTTTAATGGGTGTTCCTACCTTTGCTTTGGATGTGATCCGAAGAAGCTCAGTGAGTCTGAAGGCTATGTATGTGGTTCCTTAGTGAAGACTGGCGGCATATAATCTGCGAATGTCCGTTATACTCGGACGTCAGAAATATGAATGCGATTGGGATTCAAAGGCTTAACGATGTGTATGCTGTTTGATTAGCTTTAAGCTGCAGGAAACAAGTTGAATTTTTGAATGGGTTTGCTAGATTGGTGTTTTGGGCGGCGGAGAGCTAGGCAGCTTGGTGTTGGTAATGTCGGCATTAACTGAGGGAATGACTAATTACAAAAGAATGGACAGGTAGACAGTTTGGACGGACATAGCGACGGTAATAACTGACTGACTAATAGTTACCAGTCCCGAGTAGTGAGAAACTTAACTGAAGTAGTGGATACGTGATTGCTGGCTGTTGGTTACTAGGCTAGTTTCTGGCCGCTAGCTTTAACGTGGTTGCTACGAAATCCCACCGGAGACTTCTGGTACCATGGGTGTCAGGGAGCCCACGGATGAATGTCCGTCCCCGGCAGTTTTTCATGATGGCTATGGTTGTGCCCAAGCGGGAAGACAATATTCGGCGTGTAGTTGCGTTTTAATCAATCGGGTGCCGCAACCCATAGATGGGCAGAAATTAAGATATGTCTCGCTACCATCAGTGAGAATGCTGAGCCCTTACACCCAGTTATACTGATATATCTGCAATAGAATATATTGTGAATGGGCGGCGTGCCAAGAGCGCTCATCACTTCTATATGAAAGTAAGAACGTCTGGCGTCCAGGTTTTTTAGCTATACTGGCGTTATGATCTCCTTCGCTTAACTGCTTAACTGAGAACATGCTCAGTAGACTCTTCATCCGTTAGATAGGACCTGTAAAATGTCAGCGGAGATAGCTTCACATTATAGAGACGATATATCAAGCTGTCATTCCCAGGACAGGACAGGAGCTGAATTGTCTCCACTGTTCTTTAAACGCTCTGGATAAGCCCACCCTGGCTAGTTCATCCCAGCTAGCCGGGCACCCAACCTAACTTAACAGCATCTGGCCAACATTAAGTGGGAACACACTCTGAATAAAATGTGGTTGTAGCGCCTTTGATACCATTTTCTAGGTAACTTTTGGCACAGATATCAATGGCGTGTATTTTGCTCTGTGGGCAATAGACGCAGTGGTACTTTTGGACTTTTGATCCAAAAACACCAGCATCTACTACAGATTCCATCTGTAAATATCAGTCCAGTACGGGTCCTGAGTTGATACATCATTTGATGACTTTTCGCGATCCAATATTTCCAACAGTTTTGAACAGATAGCTGGAGAATCAATAGCATCTGCATAAACAAATCAATCGGAGTAACCAAAGGTAAAGAAATAACAACAACAGCATCATAAAGCGGCTGCATTTGCTTACGCTCCTGTTTGTTTGTAAAACAATGCCGCAGAAAAGACCACGGTCACCACAAGAAGGTTAGAACGGAAAGATCTTTAACAATGCAGGACATTACTTATTAGTAATAGTATTCTATTCTAAGTATAAAGATCAGCTTTTACTTCTTCGTCCTCTTCCTTTTGTTCTTCTACTACTTCTTCTACTTCTCCTCTTCCCTTTTCTTCTTCTTTTTCTTACCACTATCCACTAAATGTCGAATATGCTCCTGATCAATGTAATTAAGCTGCATTCGTGCCACAGTCGAACAACTGCTGCCTAATTGCTAAATTAAAGAAGACAACATTTTACGAGTAGTATATCCTAAAATCCTTATGAAATCATTAGAAGAACAATTCTTGCAATTCGAGGAACATTTCCTGCTCATGTTGTCGGCTGTTGTTGTGTTGTGCATAAAATGAAGCAACACATGCATAATTAACTCTTGGAATAAGGAGCAATGGGGGACGCTTAGACGATGTGAATGCATTACCGGATATTACTGCAGCATTATGAGTGCGGGTGGAATACACATTCGAGACTGAAACAGCACAATAAGTGCTTATTCCTACAGGAATGCAGAAGATGTGCTTGGCAGTAATTAGTGCAATGTCTAAGAATATTCTTCCTATCCTTGCTTTACTAACTTAGTTGTTTCACAAGATATTCATGAAGGCATCTGCCATTTATATGAGGACGAACATGCGTGTGGTGTCGGTAGTAAATTTTATTGAATATTCTGCTTCTTGTACCTATGGGAAATTGGATTTTCTATGTAAAATTATGCAAAATGACTGTTAGCAGGATATTCAGGGTGAAATTCATTCAAAAATGAAATTGCCGTTAGCATTGCGGTGAGGGGTGTCTATGATTATCAGAGAACTTTTTTGTTCCTTTAGGTAAAGGGGAAAGACCATTATTGATAAGACTTACAGATCAGTGATTTAGTATTTCTTCTCCTATCCCCTCGCGATTGTTCCTCGTTTCACTTTCAATGATACCGAAAAAAAACCCCTTATCCTTAAGCATCATTGCATATAAGGTAATTTGCGTCCACCGAAAAAAACTGAAACCAAGAATCGGATTCAAATCAACACGATTGTTCATCGCAACGAATTTGCCAGAAAAAACTACGGTCAAGCAATAGGACTTTATCTGAATAAAGGGAGAGTAAGTCCAGGTACTGAGATGCCAGACGTAGAACAGCAATGCCTTAGAAATAATGTCATTGGTATTGTTGGCTCCATCTCATACAGTCTTGGTAAAGTTAGAAAAGATTGGTTCGCTGATGAATGTAAGCTAGCTGATGAACATAAAAACGTTGCGTATCCGCTCGGTGCAACAATCTCATAGAACGCGGGCACACGAAGATGGATATAAAGAGCTCAGAAGATATGAAAAACCAGTTCACCGGCGAACGAAAGCAGTCTGGGAGATGAATCTCTTCCATGAACTAGAACAGTACAGATGACGAAGACCGAACCAGGTGAGGAAGTTATTTCAAAGAGTAGATCATTATGTGCAACGCCGGCGCAACATAAATTGCGTTGTACAAAATGTAAAGACAAAGAGGAAAATCTTATCGACGATCTTAAAGACGGCTTAGAGTGATGAAGCGATATCATGAGTTTCTAAATGTCCAGCTAAGTGAGGAATTGGAAGCTCCATCAATGATTGCTGACTATAATATGCTGCCGCATCAAAGCCTAGAATAATTTAAAAGATTGTCTCAAAACAACAAGGCTTCGGATGGCATCGCAGCGAAGCTTATTTAATCTGACGAACTGATGGTGCATGTGCGGGAGAAAAAACGATGCCAGAAGACATCTTGGGTCCCATACAAAAGGTGTAACGAAGTATTTGGCTTCATTGCAAACCGTACAGCTAAGAACAAATATACAGACAATTTGGACCATCAGCTGTACATAGCACAGTAGCCTAATCGGCAAAGCTACAGGCTGCCGCGCGACTGTCTCATCAGTGAGTCATAAAAATAAAACCAACGAATAGTGCTATGATGCATGTGGAGCGCAGCAGTCGAATGAATAAGACTACCGACTACCGAGTATGGGTTCAAACCGTACCACAGAAGAAAATTGTTTTTTTTTGTGTAAAACAAAACAAAACTCTCCGTGCAATAACAGAACGGTTAGATTTCGAATTAAAATCTAATAAAGTATATAGGAATCGAGCAAAAACAACGATTGTTTACAATATTCTTTTTTCAAAATGCCACTGATGTAATTCCCAAACGACTTTTGAATGCATACTAAGATATTGTACGGAAAAATTCCTTGATGTATGGAGTAATACCGACTACAGAAATACTCTGCAGTAGTAAATACCGCCTTTTCGTTGGAAAATACCATTCCGACCAAGTTCAACCGAACTACGGATCTTCTGATCCTTCTACGATTCGATTTCGTCGAAACTTCTTTTTTTTTGTGTTCTCCCATGGTACAATGGACGTTGGGTCCGAAATACTGTCGTCCACTGATACCATTGAGAACACTACTTTGAGATGTGATCTTATAACAAACTTAAAGCCCAAATCACAATGTCGCGTTCGGGCGCTTGCTCGTTAATGGCGTTGTATCGACTTTACGATATTTTCTCTCCAACGCACGACCTCCCAATTTGCAAAACGAAATGCCGCCTCACTAAATTATGAAAACCTGCAATAGAGAGACCCGAAACAAACAACAACACAGCTGTGAGCTGTCAAAACGCGCGTCTTAGTAGAAAGTAGCTCTACTCGAGCGTTGCACAGGCGTCTACGATATTTACGATGTAAAGCATGAGGTCACATTTAAGATTGCTTCATATGTGCGCATTGTTTCTACTCAATATGTCAACGCACGAGCGCCCGAACGCGACATT
This sequence comes from Nephrocerus scutellatus, assembly GCA_947095585.1. NCBI lineage: Eukaryota > Metazoa > Arthropoda > Insecta > Diptera > Pipunculidae > Nephrocerus > Nephrocerus scutellatus. Next base: position 88,230,752 of record OX352764.1, read on the forward strand.
GTGATTTGGGCTTAACGCTCAATGGCGTTGACTATTTTAGCCTATTGAAGTTTTGTCCGAAACACCGTCGCCATTACGCTACTTCGAAATCTTTCGTTTGAACTGCACTCCCTGTGCTTTGGCCAATTCAACTCTTGTGTAGCCAAGGAGCTTTGTGTCCAAAATACCGTTGCTTACTTGACTAGACTGAAGGGGCCAACCCATAGAATCCGTTGGTGCGACATATGCAACTGACAGTTCGACGAAAAACACGCATTCTTATGGGAAGTGTTCCATAGGAAAAGCATGTGACGGAAGCGACGCAAAATGTTGACCAACTTTCAACTTTTCTCTCCGGGAAATACTTTGACAGTTTTCTTTTAAGGAAGCTTGAAGTTTATTTTGGTATTAGTTTTTGTTTACCTGTACGACGACACGTATTCATTGGGTCACCTCTTTGCGTTACATACGGCAACGTCAACGAATACGTCGACGCTACTGACGCAAGGGATTTCAATGGGTTGGGCCCTTGACGCGACAGACCGCATAGCCTATAGCAATTTGTAGCATTTTGTGCTACACCAGCTATCCGGATAATCTTCGTCATTTCCGACCGGCTATTCTCCGACAGTAGCACCGACATACCGACCGAAGGGACGTATTTTATATTAGGTATAGTTAAGCTTTTATTTTAAGTGAAGTTTGAGATTTTGTTTGAATAAAAACCCTACGTCTAAAATCGGAAACACCGACTTTTTTACTTGAAACGCTTCGCAAAGAAGAACCCTGGGTGACCGGCTAGCGCCACCCGAGGAGCAAGTTACAAAGAAAAGATATATCGAAACTTGCAGCAATTATCGTGTTTTAACGCTGTCGAGTCCCGCGTATAAGATTTTTCATCTGTCCTCAAGATAGCCCCATACGCTAGAGGCTAGAGTTTTTAATGACCCATACCAGTGCGGCTTCATCCCAGCCAAAGCAAGAACTATCAGATTTTCACCCTTAGGCAGTGAATGGAAAATATGATTAGTAACAAAACTCACTACACAATTCTGTCTGTAGAATTTAAAGTTGCATATAATAGCATCGGGAGGCCAGGTTGATGACCCAAACAATAAAGTGATGATAGCATAGTCAAAGTAGAACTTTAGAGCCATGATAGAATTCGGCATACCAAATAAACTTTCACGACTATGTACGTTGACTATGACCAATGTTATAAGCCAAGTAAAACATCTATAACGGGCTACGACAAGGGGATGGACTGGCCTGCGTCCCATTCAACCGGGCGTTGGAGAAAGTGATCCGAGACGCGAGAGGAACAATCCTCTATAAGTCCATTCAGATACTGGCTTACGCATACGATATTGACATCGGTGGTAGAAACCCAAGAGCTGCACAGGAAGCTTTCATCCAGATCAAGCAGCAGGGGGCTGCAACATAAATGAGAGCAAAACAAAGTACATGGTGGCCACGTCTGCGAGTAGAAGATCCAACATTGGTCCGTCAATTAAAAAAGTGGAGCGCGATATTGAAGTAGTGAAAGGATTGCACTATCTCGGGTCAACTGTAGCAGCCGATAGCATGGAACCAGAAATACGTGCACGGTTGCTTAAAGCCAACAAAGCCTACTATAGTCTGTAACGGAGTTTTCCCAGCCGGGGTAAACTCAATTTGATCAGGATTCCGAGGAAAGGGGGTCGTTACAATAAAATTTCTATTTGGTGACTCTTCGAATTATTTTCTTTATTTTTCTTATTACTAATAATTTATTGGTTTGCCGGTGCGCTAGCCTGAGCGATGCGTGAGCGTGAGCCTGCGACGGGCGTAATTTCTGAGTGACTTGTGGGGGCGTGAGCCTGAGACAAGCGTGCGTCCTAGGTGATGCGTAAGGGTAAGTCTACAACAAGCGCGAATCTTGAGCGATGCGTGAGCCTAAGCCTGAGACGAGCGTGCGCCCTAGGCGATGCGTAAGGGTAAGTCTACAACAAGCGAGAATCCTGAGCGATGCGTGAGCGTGAACCCAAGACGAGCGTAGACCCTCAGCGATACGTGGGCGTGAGCTGGAGACTGAGCGACTTATGGGCGTGAGCCTGAGACAAGCAAAAATCCTGAGAGATGCGTAAGCGTAAGCCTGAGACAAGCAAGAATCCTGAGCGATGCGTGAGCGTGAACCTGAAATGAGCGTAGACCCACAGCGATGCGTAGACGTGAATCAGAGATGAGCGTAAGTCCGGAACGATTTGTGGGCGTGAGCATGAGACAAGCAAGAATCCTGAGCGATGCGTTAGCGTAAGCCTGAGACAAACACGAATCCTGAACGATGCGTAAGCATAAACCTGAGACGAGCGTAGACCCTCAGTGATGCGTGGGCGTGAACTTGAATGACGTGAGCTATGATCAACACCTCGACATGGACCTTAAACGAGTGTGAGCGTAGCGAGCGTTAGACGAACCATATGGTCAGCGATGATCACGAGGAGAGTGAGAGAAGTCGACAGCGGTAAGCTGAGATGTACCAGCGTAACTACCCGAGGGGCATTCGCTCGGCGAAGTTACGTTGTACGAAGATGAATACAGCGACGTCAGCAGAGAACAGCAAAGAAAACGGCAGCAGTAAAACAGTGAAAAATATTATCACTTACCGAGGTGTGATCCTGTCCGAAGACTCAAAGAAACTAAGAGAGCGAGCGCCTGCGTGCTCGGCCTTTTATATCATTTTGTATGGCAGATTCTAAATGACGTGCGGCGCTGTGATTGGCCAATCCGGTGGCGTGATGTTGTTTTGGCTATTCCTTTTATTTTCATATGCGTTTGTTGGCTGCACTGCGTGGGTACATGGTGCACGCGAATTTGAGAAAAAAGTATATGGCTTGAATTTAGTTCCTCACAAGTCTGTTACAGTTTTGGAGCAAGGACATATCATTTGGTCTTGACATCAAAAGAAAATCACAAATTTCGTGATTGCTCCTTCACAAATAAGAAATTCCAACCAACTCGTTCACCTAATAAATTGCTTGTCAAGAACGAATGCAATCATGACTGTTGGTACTATTGTGCAATGCAAATGCACAGTTCTCGTAGGAGTAGGAGTTGTATTTTCTAATATTAACGGATTGACGTGCAATTGAATGTTTGTTCAGACGATGCCTTAGCAATCCTTCCTTTCACACACAAATTCTTTAAATTTTGACAAATTATTGAGTTGCGAATGTTACAAATTATTCCGCTGATTCACGCGGTGCATTTCAACAAAACATGCTCCTGACACTTCCTTTTAGTTGCGTTCGTTAACATCTACAACAGGTAGAAGGATGAATGAATCAACCGAATGCATCTCGTGGATGACTCTTCGTTTTCTTTTCTTTGTTCATTCCATGGAATCAAATAAATGTCGCTATTTAGGAACTCTTAAGGATATGGATACCTGCATATATTTTTTCTCAAAGGAGACATACAATCAGCTGTTATAGCCAAATTAATTGTATCAGAATAAATAAAAAAAAAAGTGTCATGTTTGTGCTCCTGATGGTGAATCTCAAGAGAGATGGAATTTGAATTTGATGGTGGAATCGAATTTAAATTAAAAAACAATGAAATCCTCCTTCAGTGAAGTGACACATTCCAGAACTAGAAACTGAAAATGAGAGGAAGATGAGCGATGTTTTCAAAGGACATAAGAACTTCCCAACCTGAAAGGAAAATTTACATTTCAAAGATTCGGTGGCAGTTGGTTGGAGTGGGAAATTCGTAAGATAATCAGAGACTAACATCGACTTGTCGATACTCGCAGAAAACAATGAGATACTTGAAAATTGTTAGAAAACGTTAGGATTGCTAGTTCTTACCCCATTGAAATTAAAGAAACCTCGAGATCCAGCAACAGCCTCTTGGTCAGTCTGAACTCTCCAATTGTAATCGCGAGAATCCACGCATCGTCTCGCATCACTTGATTTGCATTTTTATGCGAACAACCTGTTTCCCCTTCGGATGGAGAGGTTTTTGTCAGGCTGCACGCACGCAACGAAGATCAATGCCACGGAAACACGCAAATGGAGATTAATGAGGTGCAGATAGCCGCATCAATTACTACGTGTCCCGTGTGTGTTCGCCTGTTTGTGTGGTTGCGGCTTGTCAAAAGCATATTGCGCAGGGGGGGGACCGCAACGCACGTAAATTTATACAAAAGATACCTTTCAAGGTCACACTTGATTGGATGCGGTGACTTTGCACCAATTTTGCAATTTAGCTGGATCTCGCGACTTTCTAAATGGTCAAAAATTTTAAGCCCCACTTCACTTGAATGAGGAATTGCTATGCTCGACTTGATCGAACGACAATCAAGGTCAATAAAAAAAACAGTTCCATTATTATATATTGCCGTATCGAAGGGCATTTTGGTTTTTGGTAAAAGTTCCACTTCCACTTTAGGATTTGCCATTCCAATCGACAATCCGTATATAAGCAGTAGACACTAATCAAAGGGACTACAGTTCTTCCTTAGGTTCGTTCGCTCACAGAGATCAACTAACTTAGTTCCCAAGATTTAAAGAAAATGTCTTTTAAGTGTTTGATCTTTATGTCGGCCCTTTTGGTCATTGGCACAGTTCAGGCTGGACTGGCAACGTTCTCTTATGCTGATTCTGCAATCGGATCGACACATCAGAATGTCGTCAGGTCATTTGGAGGAACCGTGTCGCACTATTCGAAAGCAGTAGACACTCCATTCTCGAGCGTTCGCAAGTCGGATACACGCATCAACAACAACGTCTATACGCCTGCAGTTTATGCTACGCATTCTGCTCCTGCTGCTGCCGTCTATACTTCGCATGCTGCCGCTCCGACTGTCTACACAGCACATGCTGCCGCTCCGACTGTCTACACCGCACATGCTGCCGCTCCAACTGTCTACGCAGCAAATGGACCGGCTGTGGCTACAGTTGCGCACTACTCTCCAGCTGCTACTGTGGCTCATGTGACTTTTGATGGCTTCGGAGCTCATTACGTTTACTAATTAGCTTTTTTCTTTGTAAGGATCAGTTTTCTGTCAATTTGCAATAAACTTAGATAGCAATAAATAAAAAAAGATACTTTTTCTGCGTAAAATATAAATTTTTTGTTTCAATTATGGCTAACTTACTATCCGAATTCTTCCAACCAGTTTTTACGAGTATAAGATACAAGTTCAGATAATATAACGAATTTCTCATCCATTCAATAAAATATTCGGAATAGCCACTAGATGCTGCTGTGATTTGCCAAGATCAAAACAAAACATACATTGGTACTAATGGTGTTCCTGAGATAATCTTGAAAGCATGCGTAAAATCATTGGCTCGTCTCCTTACAGCTGTCTTGAAATTCCGATACCCTGGAAGAGTTCTTAAAAATTTCCATACCCCCTCTCCAAAAATAAAATTTCCAACTATCGGCCTATTACTAAACTTTCCTGTAAACCCAAGCTTATTGAAGTTTATGTTTTTCCAATTTTTTTTTTCCTATTTTTCCAACAACCAGCACGGTTTTCTTAAGGGCACATCAACAACCACAGACTTGATTGCATTGTGTCTCGCACTCTGTGTGCATTAGGCCTTGATTTTGATATAACTGCCATCAACAATTCGCATGGAATCTCAAACTCAAAGTTCATGGCATTCCATTGAATTCATTTTATAAGCCCTGTTATTAATAGTACCCTTTCAAACCGGGTTTATCATTGAAACAGTTAGTTAGCTAGTTAGTTAAGACTTTAATTTCATGAAAAGGTAGGTCGGTACATTATTATACATAGTTTTGTAAGTCTATTTAGGTTTAGTCATTATTCACCGTCTACCAGACTGACATTTAGGCTCTCTACATATCATTGGAGTACTTCGATAAAAGAAAATACGAAGTTCTCTTTAAATTCTTTGTATATGATCATATTACAGCTACACCTGGAGTCCCACAAGGTAGCCATCTTGATCCTTTGTTTTTCGTCTTATCAATCAATAACTTTTATGGTATCACTGAAGGATTACATGCTTCTGTTTAAGCTGATGACACTCTTTGAAATGGATTAATGCAAGATCAGCTGAGCAGGGTTTTAACGTAGTGACATAAGATTTTTTTGGAGCTTAATGTAAGTATATATTAAGCCAATCCATTCGAAAATATTTGTAGTAAGTAAAAGAGTAAAGTGATTCCGAATAATTCTTGACAAGTACTTGCTTAAGAGGAGAACTGTTTAATGGACTCAAGTATGAAATGGATACAGTTGACTAAAGAACAGTATGGCTACAAGAGAAAATCAACGCTTACTTGGAAGATGAACACATTCATTTTTAAACAGACGGGTCAAAAACTGATGATCGAGTCGGCGGAGGTGTTTTCTCAAAAAAATCTAAATCTTAGCCTCTGTTTCCGTGGCGATCAGTGAAGCCTTGTTTTGGCTAAAGAGAAACGTCATATCCGCATTCCAGAGAGGCATTCCAGGTAACTGTATGGCTGACGAGCTCGACAAGCAAGAACTTCACTACCCTTCTTACCTCAAAATGGTTCCATAGGGTACATGCAAACTCTTGTTAAAGCGGGATGCTAGTGTAAAAACTAACTGTAGGTAGTCAAACGGCACAACTTGCATAGAGACAAAGAAGATCTGGCCCAAGCAGGATTCGAAACGCTCCAAGTGTTTGATCTCTCAAAAAAGATAGCAAATCGCAATGACTTCTGTAAAAGATGCATGGATGAGGAAGAGGAGGACACAATCTCTCCCTCTCTCTCCCAAAAGCGTAAACTGCATATGGGAGCTTTCTTCTACAACGATACTAATGATCTCATCAACATACGAAGCTCTAATTGGTTCATCGAGTAGGTGGAAGGAATTTTTCCTGATCCGTGTGGTATCACAATGGACCATTACTGGTCTAAGTGGGTCAGTTTCACTGACAGCCACCTTAACCTAACCTTACCTCAGGTGTCCTGCCCACCTGAGCCCACCGAGCTTAACGCGCGTAGATCTCATCATTATAGAGTCTTCGGAATCGTCCTTCCGCACATACGGGGCCAACAATTCTCCGTAAGACTTTTCTCTCGAACGCGGCTAACAGGTCAGAATGCTTTTTGCTAAGCACCCAAGTCTCGGATCCATATCTAAGTACTGGTATGACCATTATCTTATATACCAGCAGTGTGGATGTTTTGGTTAAATTCCTGGATTTTAAGAGTGTCTTGACAGACTCAGGTGCAGTGTTTACCAACAAAAAAATGACTAGTGACCAATGACTAGCGACCATAAAAGGGGAGAAAGCATTCCTACTTGAGGAAATACCTTAACTTCAAGCACATTCAAGTATGGCCCTTATCCAATGATTAGTTGAGTCTTCGATACCTCTGCTACTGATTGCCCTTGCAATAGATTCATAGCCAGTGTTATCGAAAGCGCTCTCAATATCGAGGAAGGCACAGAGGGCCACTTTCTTGGAACGAAAAGTTCTTTTTATCTTTTTGACAAAATAGTAAAGGTCACGTTCTGTGCTTTTGCCTTTTTTGTATTCAAACTGAATTGAGTGCATAGGGGTAGACAATTCCAAGCGGCCTCTAAAATGACCATCAATAAGTTTTTCCATGGCTTTGATGACAAATGATGTTCGACTTATAGGTCTGTATGATTAACGCAGCTCACTATGCTTATTGCATAGCTTGGGGATAAATATCACAATAATCTGTCTCCAGGTAGTAGGAATGTACCCCCAGTTGTAGCTGGCTCAAAATAAAGTAATCATACCCGGTAGGATGAGATCGATTGTCTTCTGTGTAGAAGCGCTGGAAAGATCCCATCACTGAGGTGCACCTAGTGCCCATTTAACCTTATCCGGACTGAAGATTTTACCGCCTAAACTATTTACCCTACTAGTAATACAGACCCTTTGGTCAGATGCGTTCGTATTTCTTTAATGTGGCACGTTTGGATCGTCTTAATTCAGAATTGTTCTCTGTAGGGGCGAACCTATATTCGTCCCAACTCTTCGCGCGTTTATCATAGTTGAAGAGTTTTCTAACTTTCTTCCGTAGCTTAGCCAGCTGGTCGTTCCACCAGGGAACGTTTCGTTTGCCCAGTATGATTTTAGGGACACAACTGTCATGAATCGTTATGTTACGCAATACCTTGAATAAGTGGAAGAGTAATCCATAGCGACCAGCAGTACGATTTTCGAAAGCAACGTTCTACTGGTGATCTGAACAGTAGAATCAGTCTATTCACAAATTTAATGAAAGCCAAGTTGTTGCTGAAAATACTGAGCTTTCAAGGCATTTGACAGAGTCTGACATTGAGCTCTTTAGTCGAAAAATGCGTACATAGGGAATCGATAGTACTCTGTTTGATTGAAGTAGTAGCTTTCTTTCTTACCGTTCAATGCAGGTCTTACTGGACGTTTTCAAATCTAATGTTCACCGCATAATCGCTGGTGTTCCCCAAGGCTCTGTTTTGTCTCCCGCACCTTTTATCATTTTCATGAATGATCTTCTTATATAAGTCTTTCATTTGCTGACGACAACACTCTCTGCTTTTAATGAGTTCACGCTTTCTGCACGTTCTTATATTGTGCACAATTGGAACTTGAACAACAAGGAATGTGCTTGACATACTCGAACTAGACAGCATTACAAGATGGTGATTAAACGATAGAGTGGAATTTAATGCTTCTAAAGCCAAATGTTGTCTTCTGCCTTCAAAGTGAAACGCCAACCTCCAGCCATTATCCATGAATGGTACTTGTATCGAACTTGTATTGACTACCAGTAGTTTTTTTCGATTTCTAATAGTTTTTCCGACTATCGATAGTTTTTTTTTACTTTCGACATTCATGCTATCGATAGACTATCGATGTTTATGCAAGACTACACCAGAAAAATGTTAAAAAACTATCGTTGGACACATTCGAGAGATTAGATCTCAGAATAGAGGCGTAACTATCAATCAATGCACAGTGATCAGACTAAAGTAAATATGAATGACTCATATCTACTCGTTGGCATAAAAATATATATAGACATATATATACACAATTCGTAATGAACACTAAACACACCGTCATTCTGAACACTAAAGATACCGTCATACTTCAGACGGCGGCTATAGGCAGACACGAAAAACATCTCTTCGTTCAAATATTTGCTGTTGACATAAGGAAGGTAAATAAATAAAATAAAAACAAATAATATTTTAACGCAAATAGCATGATAAAATAAATAAATAAATGTTGGGGTTAACGATTTTTTTTATTAAGATATAAAATTTTATAACGGTGTAGAAGGTCGCGTATCTTATCACAGTTTTCTTTTGACGGTTTTGTATCGTGTTGTTGTATTGCCGCTCTGACATTCGCCGGCGTCGTTCACTTGACGAAAACTTCCTGCATTTCAACGTCACGTGGTTTGTTGCAGGATCGCTTGGGATTGCGAAATTGTTCCTCGATTTCCAACAGAGTCCGTCCTCTCGTCTCGGGCAGAAAGTAGTAAACATACAGCATGGCTAGAAATGAAATGGCTCCGTAAAATGCGAAACAGTTTTCATTTCCAATTGCAGTTTTCATGGAAGGATAGGTTTTAATTGTAATGAATGACATCAGCAGTCCCGAGGCGACTGTCAGTCCAGCTGCAGGTCCTCGGACTTTCTGCGGGAACACTTCGGAGATCATAAAGAAGGGCAGTGTGTAAATGCCAACTGTACTCAGGACAATGAAAGCAACAATGGCTATCAATGGCAGATGGGGAATGTTCATCCATGGAAACCAATGGTTGCCAGCTAGGAGGAACATGCAAACACTCATGCCAAAGGCGGAGATCATTCCGGCACGACGACGTCCCCATTTCTCGAGAATCAAACCCATCGGACATGTGGTTACTACTCTTGCCACGCCTATAAGGACAGCGCACATAAAGGGATCAATCTTGACTCCAGCTTCAATGGAGATTTGTACAGCGTACACGATGACAACAAAGATGCCAGTGAACTGCTGACACGCAAACAGGCCAATCATGAGCAGCAGTGGTTTGTACACTTCTGGCAGGCGAACCAAATTCAGGAAAGACTGCTTCTTCTCGCCACTGCCCAACTGGATTGACTTAAGCAGTAGGTTGAACTCTGATTCGATCTCGTCGTAAATACGGGTAGTATCTGTTGGAACAGAAGAATGTTATAAGAAGGTACAACTACCAAATCGATCCTATCTTACCAGTCTTCTTAAGTCCACGGAAGTAAAGCAATGATTGCTTTGCCTCAGTAAGTCGTCCTTTGGAGGCCAACCAGCTGGGAGACTCTGGCATTGGAATTATGCAGAGCAGAGCAACAACTTGATAGCATAGCGAAATCATTGCTATGAGGTGCCAATCGTCCTGGACAACCAAACAAAGAAGAAGAAGAAAAAGGAAAACCCAATTACTGTTTAGAAAGGGCTCTCACAGCTCACGCAACTCACTCGTATGAAAAATCCCAGGATGTATATGAATGTGATGCCAAGGGCAACTGCAATCGACGTTCCCAGGATGAGACGACCTCGAATTTTAGGTAAACTGATTTCAGCCGAATAAACCCCAACAGGTGAGCTAGCCATTCCAGTGACGACTCCTGCAAATCAGATTAGAATTTTATTCCCGAATCGAATCAAACGGAAATTGGTTCATCGTCTTACCAATTATGAACCGTGAAATCATTAACTGGATGTAGACACTTGTGGAATCCTCCTGAATGGCCAGAGCCATTAGGGCCCAGGATATGACGGCGGCAACATTTACCACATAGAGTGTATTCTTGCGGCCGATCTTGTCCAACAGATAACCCGACAACAGACCTCCAAGAGGGCAGGAGAGTGTATTAAAGGAAGCTATTGATATGGAAGATAATGGAGCATTATGATTATGTGCCAAAGTATCTGACAATCACCACAACTCACCATACCACGATGCTTGCGACGCATCAAGATGAATTGGTTCGTTCGGGTCGGTGAGCTGTTTCAGCGTTACGGTTGGCAAACCAAGACCCATTCCAGTTGCAAAAACACCAAGGTTCCCCAAAATCACCATCAATTCCTAGAAGAGTAGGGATGAAAATGTTTTCTCCTTGGAACCTCTTCGGTTCGATTGACGACTTCTCACCTGCCTTCGTACAGCTTTCGCTTGTTCACCAAGTGGCTTATTTACCCGCTGTATACCAGCAAGAATTCTCGGTTGCTTTATGCCATTTTTTAGTGAGTGAGTCTCTGTGTCGCTGTCCATTTTGTCGTATTCTAAATAGAGGAAGAATTAAAGGAAGGAATGAATAAAGGCTTTCGTTTGAAAAAAAGCTGTGTTATCTATGTTTTGCATTCGTGTTCAGTACCAAGACAGACCCTTAGTTTATTGGTCATTCTATTTTCCTACGTACCCGAATATTGCGCTCTGAGTCTCTGACTGTTCGATCAATGACTCAACGCCTCACCACTTGATTTTCCTTTACATCAACATTCCATAAAGAGAAATAATAAATTACTGATTGCCCTAAAGGAAGTATTCAATCTTCTAATCTAATTCTAGTTAGATTAAGATTCCCACTTAACCTACTGGTCTACTATTCGAGTTATACTCTCCATAAAGCAAAGCTTTAATCGCAAATGAGTATCAGGCAAATATATTGTCTGCTAATCATACTCGTAACCCGATTCCAGATTTCTAATCAATAATCTCACACTTAGTTACTCCTAATAATGCGTCACATCATCGTCGGCCTTATCTGCTGTTTGTTGCCGCTTTGAGGTTCGTTCTGTAATTGTGCCTTTTTCTTAGTCTGTCGGTGATGATGCACTTATTATGGCATGGCAATATGTGAGATACTCTATGTGCATTAGATTCAGGCGAGCACAATACGAAATGAGGCCACTGATTACAATGTATCGCTCGGTTTTTAGAAATAAAAAACTTGGTTAATAGTTATGACCAACAAAACAATGAACAATAAACAATGGTTGACCCTTGTATCGCGAGTACTTAACATAAAGCGAAACGCTATAATTCAAGTTGCACAGCGAAATCGGGTTATCGTTAATTTTTTGCTTGGCACTTTCCAACCTTAGGGGCACGTCAAGGTTCGAAAATTTCGAACTTTTAACCATGATACTGAAAAAAAGGTACAGTGGTACCCGTCAATCTTTAACATCTTCAAGAATTGCATTTTTTAAAGAAACTTCGAGTAAAGCAAAATCATCATCACTATTGTCTGGTCCTAGCTTCCTGAAAAAATCACTCCACCGGTCACGATTTCGAAGCGTTTAGTTTGATTATATAAGTTATCGGCATATTAGACTACGCCATCCTTCTAGAGTAGATTTGGAATGGCTTGCTATTGTGTAACATAAATCCTAATGCAAAGAACTTTCCGAGCAGGATCGCTAATGCGAGTGAGCGAGCAATATACCCATTTACTTCGCGAGCGCGCGAACATTTTGCCATTTCTTCTTCACGCTTAACACTGGTATTTCCTCGCCATTAATGGTTTAAGAGAGATATCCTTGCCATTTCGTACACAGGCTTAACGCTAGTATTTCATCGCATTCAATGACCCAAGGCTCAAGGCCTTTGACGCTAAACCATAACCTTACCTAACTACAGCCTACCCGCTAACGCAACGACACTACGCTTTTCTACCCGCTTAGTTAGATACAAAACGCGACGGCGCTACGCTTCGCCACCCTAACATCGCAACGCTAACAAGGATACGACAAGACGATACCCTTATATTTTAAGTTTCACCATTATATATTGTTAAGCAAAAGAAGAGAGAATAAAAGATTTAATTCCATTCCCTAAACCAATAAATTCTTTTTATTGTAACGACCTAATAGACGAAGAACCATGGTCTCACTGAGTTTTACCCCGGCTAGGAAAACCTCGTTACACCACCAGATCCTATCGAGCTTAATTGTCTTTACGATGTCGACATCACGGTACCGCTCGTGTAGATCTCATCATCATAGAGTCTCTGGAATCGTCCTTCCTTACATACAGCGCCAACCATTCTCCGTAAGATTTTAAACCACTTTTGGCTAAGCACCGAAGTCGCGAATCCATATATACTGTTGTCTTATAAACCAGTAGCTTGGATGTTATGGTTAAACTCCCAAATTTAAAAAGTCTTGAAAGACTAAGTTTACTTTGTAACGAAGTGTTTGGCACAGCCAAATACTCCTACTAATATACAGACTATTTGAGTCACCATGTATACACAGCACAATGGTCGAATCAAAAGAAAACACCGCTCCCCGTAGAGTAAAGGATTGGTGATGTTGGAATTAAGTTAAATAAACGAAATACCAATCAATTGCATAACATACCACTTTTTTCAAATGATACCGATATGATTCCCAATCGGTGTTTTAAAACATAGACTGATAACACACAGGAAATCTCTTGGTAGAATAGAGAAATACTGACCAAGAAAGTTTACCTTTTAACAGTGCCGTGGGTAAGTCTCCCGTTGTATGTACTTAGTACATAAATTGATTACTTCCTTTTGGCACATTTTCGGCACAGTGGTAATACACTCGTCTACCGAACTTACCATTCGACCGACCTCTCTCTGGTTTTGAACAATTTTGGACATTTCGTTACGAAATCCCCACTATTACCTATGTAAAAATATATAAGAAGAGAGAAAAGAAAACCAAAAATAAAAAGAAGATTCGAGTACCGAAAGATAGCGAATATTTTCATTAATATGTAACACCACTTAAAAAACTAACCCTTGGTGACCGGCGAGCGTCAGCCGTACAGCTCTTTCTACCAGTGATGATCAATATCGTCTGTCTATGCCAGTATCTTGATGAATTTGTAGAGAACTTTCATAAAAGTTACAAATAACGTTCTCCATCGCCAGGTTCAAAATAACGCATGGAAGCCCAGCCTCTTGACGGGGCACAAATAAGCTTGATAGTAATTCGGATATCTTGACTTGGATAATAACATTGGTTATCGTCAACATACATAGTCGTGTCAGCTTATTTGGGATTCCGAATTCTCTCATGGCTTTTACTCTGGCTATGCTATAATAGGCGGCTTTAAAATCTATAAACGGATAAACAATGTAGTGAGTTCTTAAACTCTAGACATATTTTCCCATGATCTGCCTAATGTCAGGTATTGATTTGCCTTCGATGAAGCCACACTAGTATGGACCAGTGATGACTTTAACGTCATCATCTGCCTTGTTGGAAAGAGAAAAACATCTTATACGCGGTACTCAGCAACGCTATACCACGATAAGACCTGCACTCTACGGGTTGTGATATCTTCTATCTTATATGGAACACATGATGCCTCTTCTGCAGTCTTTTGCCTTTGTTTCTTCCTCTCATACTGGAAATCTTAGTTTCTTGGTGTTATATGGGATCTTGAGCGATCCCATATGATCCCGAAGGGTTGTTCTTTTTGAGAACTTATTTTTGAGAACTTTACTCAACTACTAGGTCTAGAAACAGTTACTTATATAACAAAGTGATATGTCGTCAGCAAGATCTGCGATCCTGCAACCACAGTTTTGATCAAAAATGAAATTAACGTGAATGAGAAACAGAATTGGTTCTAGGATGCTACCTTGGGGTACAGCAATATCGATACTAAATTCAATACAATTACCTAAGTTACTAACTTAACTCAGCCACAGGCCTTCAATTTATTCTAAAGCAATCAATGGTACCCAATAAAAGTTAATCCGAATATTGATGAGTATTTCCCGCGCTGTAGAACTGTTGGAAATACGAAATACGAGAGTTTTTTGTGCAACATTTCTTGTCGACAGTGTATCACCAAGAGCAAGTGGATTAATAGTCCTACACAACTTGATCGTTTGACAATCATAAGCACTTTAATAAACAAATCAATTGAACCTATCGCGTTGTTTGTCATATCAATCAACAGCAACAACATTAACAACAACAACAGCAGCAACGCGCGATGCCTTTCAATTATGCTTCATTGTCCATTGATAGCATTGCGCAATTATCGAGTTCGTTCAGAAGCGGATTACGTGTCGTCATAGTTAGGGCACGTACTACGAACGCATGTAAACATATTCATGGCCATGGTGGGCATGCGGTTGTTGACAAGCCAAAGTCGGGCTAAATCGGCTAAAGACTAAACGAACGCGCTACCCACAACTCCGGAAGCAGGTTTGGCTTATCGATCACTTAAGCCAGCAGCAGTTCGAGAATCTATAAATGCACACGCGTTTTCGTAATCTCACACAGCCTTATCTGCTCGTATCCATGATCCATGACTTAATTTTTGTTGCCTCGTCAAGCATCAGTAGAACCTGAGTGAAATTTCTAATTTAGGAAATTACGATTGCGATGGCATTTCCCTCCCTGCATTTCATCAGCAAATGGAATTATGCAAGACCTGATGGACGTTGCTTTATCGCAGAAATTTCGCAACTGAACCAGGGAGAAATTTCAGCTCTTGATGACTAAGGCAGACGGTTCAAAGATTACTCGAAGACATGAAGTAAAGATCATCAAGAACAACAACGGCATGACTCACAAGAGGTACGTTAATATTTGCCATTTGTTCGCATCTATAAGCTTAGTGGTAATCTTCATTTCAATCATTTACTCGAGAACACTGATGACAAAATGGAAACGAGTTTAGGCAGCAAGTAAGGATTTAGTCGTTGCGAGATTTGCGCATAAGAATATCCACAAATATATCCTCTAATTGGGCCACTGGTAACTAGATAGACAACTGCAGTTGCGTACCTAAACGAGACCGTAATGAGAACAATGCAAGCAGATAGCGGTGTCTCAACTGGGATATGGCCGACATTCAACCCTAAAGGCAAAGAGATAGTGTCGTGTGTGCTCTGCACGGTGGGTCTCGCTGGGTTGCCTTTGCAACAGCTCTCTCGGGGATACGTTAGACGTTATCGTCCCGTCCCGTGTTAACTAGATAGACAACTGCAGTTGCGTACCTAAACGAGACCGTAATGAGAACAATGCAAGCAGATAGCGGTGTCTCAACTGGGATATGGCCGACATTCAACCCTAAAGACAAACGGAGATAGTGTCGTGTGTGCTCTGCACGGTGGGTCTCGCTGGGTTGCCTTTGCAACAGCTCTCTCAGGGATACGTTAGACGTTATCGTCCCGTCCCGTGTTAACTAGATAGACAACTGCAGTAGCTTACCTAGACGAGACCGTAATGAGAATAACGCAAGCAGATAGTGGTGGCTCAACTGGGATATGGCCGACATTCAACCCTAAAGACAAACGGAGATAGTGTTCTGTGTGTGTTCTGCACGGTGGGTCTCGCTGGGTTGCTTTTGCGACAGCTCTGTAGGGGATACGTTAGACGTTAGCGTCGCGTGGGCCCTGGGGCCCGATCACTTCCAAATTTTTACAAAAGGTGTTGTCATCCATCTAAGAAACACATTTGTGCAAAGTTTAAATAAAATCGCGTTAGTTCTAAATAAATTTATATGGGAGACCCTCGGCTTTAAGACCCAATACCTCCCAAATTTTATTGGAAAGTGTTGTCATCGGAGATACACATTTCTGCAAAGTTTGAATAAAATCGGGCTCTAGAAAGTGGGTTTAAAAATTGATGACAAGATTTTGTGATCAAAACGTACACGCGAGGTTAATATAGAGAATTGAAAAAAAAAAAGGGTTGACCGAACTCGAATCTTCTGACGAAACGAAAGTATCAAAGTGCAAACTTTGACTCGGACCACTATTTTGTTGGTATGGTGCATCACCCACAAAGACTACAACCGCAAACCGAATTCAAGCCAACACGCAAAAAAATGATATCTTGGACTTAGACACTCACAAAATTTCAGCTCTCTAATTCGTGTGAAAGTTGGTTAAAAAGGACCTCAAAGAAGTCGAAAAAAAATTTTAACCCATAACACGCGCCACACACGACACGCATCATACTCGGAACATAAAAAGTGCTACTTTGGACTTAGACGCACAACATTGCAGCTCTCTACGTCATGTGGAAATTGGCTAAAAGGGACCTCTAAGAAGTCGAAAGCTCTCTAGGTCGTGTAGAAGGTGGTTAAAAAGGACCTCAAAGTGGTCGCAAAAAACAGACAACAAGGGCTTAAATCAGGTTAAATAAAAGTTTTTAAAAACAGTTCATCAGCGAAAGAAAGTCCGTAAACTAGAACAGCACAGAGGCCGAGAATCGCATCAAGCGCCAAAGTTCTACCAAAGATTACTGTAAAGACAAAGACGGTAATTTGATCTATCAAAGACGTGTGCGGGAGCGACGGGAAGAGCTCTTGCATGACTTGCTAAACGGCCAGCTAACTAAGAAAGTGGTGGCTTCAACAATGATTGTGCTGGCGCTAATAATCTCTTGCTGACGACATGTCTCTTTGTTGTAGAAATAATTATTTCTTTGACCTAGTACTCGTAGTCAAGTTTCAAATTTAAGAACTCAAAACTAATAAATTTTTGGCATCAGATTGTATTCAAAATGAGCTGATCAAAGCTTGGTAGCCGGCACTACAAAAAGCAGTTCATCAGCAAAGAGTGCAAATATATGAGGAAGGAACGATGCCAGAATACTAAAGGATTTGTGTCCCATACATAACAAGATATTACAAAGTGCAGCAATTTTCGTGATATAACTTTGTTGAGTATCGCGTATAAGATTTTCTCCTCTATCCTTCAAGACAGGATAGCCCAATATGCTGAAGTCAATATTGACTTATTACAAGCGTAGCTTTATTCCACAAAAATCAAAAACTGATCATATGTTCATCCTAAGACGGGGGATGGAAAAATGTTTAGAGTTCCAAAACTCACTAGGCTATCTGCTTATAGACTTTAGAGTTGTCTATGATAGAAAGCATAGCGCAAGCCAAGGCAAGTAAAGATATCTGGATAACTATCAAGCTTATTCCACAACTATTATAGCGGGCTCCGACAAGGGGATGGATTGGCCTGGGTCCTCTTAAACCTAGCGTTGGAGAAAGAAATCCGAGACTCCGATGAAACGAAGAGATGAACAATGCTATATAAGTCCACACAGATTCTGAATAACGAGTCGCTGTCGATCTGTTAAGACTCTTCAAATTCAGAAATTTACTCTTATTAAGCCTTTGGTGTATAAGACAATGGTCATACTAGTAGTTACATATGGATCAGAAACATTGGTTAGCTTAGTAGGAAGCACTATAATTTCTAAACCTAATTTGAGAGGAAAGTCATAAAAGGAATTGTTGGCCTCGTAGGAATATTCCCGTTGAGGAAGATGAGAAATATGAACTTTACGGCAATGTTTGACATTTTGCATGGGCTCGCATGATCGAAGAAGACCCGGCTTGGAAAGTCCTTTGCGGCAGCTTTTATGGAACATGACAGCGAGACAAGCCATCAAGCCTATGCTAGAAGGATAGTGAAGACTGGATGAGATCAGCTCAAAAATTAAAAAAGAAAAAACGAAATGGATAATTTAATTCAAAAGCCCGAATTGGAAGTTTGCTCGAGAGGACTTGGCCAACCTACGAAAATCCACAGAGAATCATCAAAGAATTTGCAGTAATTTTTGAGTCTTTTTTTAAAAGCAGAAAACCTTTCGGTTCGATAGTTGGTGCGTGCCTTTTTCGTTTGTTAGGCCTGTTACTACAGAGAAATGCAGTACGATTCATTTTGTCGAATTGTTGTCCTTAAAGAAAGACCTCATCAAGTCCCCGAAGGACAGGATTGTAAAAGAGAGTTCAAGAATTTTTAAGACACACTTACGTCAATCTTTGGCGACAAGCCTCTCTACTGCATTGCATTGATTTTGTGGAATTTGCAGTCATTTTTGAATCTTTTTTTTTTTGAATCAGAATTTTGTTAGCTTTTCGGCGGATTGTTGTGCGTGCCTTTTTCGTTAGTTAGGCCTGGTTCTAAAGACGAATCCGGTACGATTCATTATCGAATCTTTCAATTCTTAACTATGGTTTTAAAGGATCATTTGCCACTGATCGCTTAGTACTGAAGAATGGTATTTTTTTGTCTTTTTTTATAATCATTTATAACTTTATGAATTTTATATTAAAATATTGTTTATCGGTTTTGTTATTATAACTTTATGATCACTTAGGAAATCTGACCTATAGAATAAAATGAAATAAGAAGTTTAAAGTAATTCTTTCGCCCTACAGTATCGTTGCGCTCATTTCTGAAACTCGGTACACAATTCTGTTGTTTGATAAAAAAATTAACTTAAAGTGACGGACAGCACAATCGCTTCTCGAAATCGAAAATAAAATGATTGTATCTGTGCTACTCATACTCGTACTTACACTCTACTCAATGTCTGATTAACTGATTAACACGATCGATTCATTTGTGCCTTTTTCTATAATTTCGAAAGCTAATACCAAAGATAAGAATTTTGTCTATACGCATGGAAAACACAAACAAAAACAACCAACACTGAACTTGGAGTTCGGAAACAGTACACTCGCCGATGCCGGAAAAAGACACAAGACGCAAACTACGATTACGATGGACGCTCAAAAGTAGTTGTTTTCAGTTGGAAACTCACTGTTCGACGTTATTCAAAACTGGAAAAACGTGTATATGTGAAAATGGACGACACCGGGACGTACCGATACAAATAGTTTACAATTTCAGATACTCACGTGTATGTGCCTGTAGCTTGTGGATTTTTTTTTATTGATAGTAGCGGTACAGTATACTTGTACGTTCCGCCAACTTCGATATACCGCGACGACTCGCTTCAAACTGAGTTTAACAATCGACTGAATCGCCAGCTCCTCGACTCTTGGCATGAAAGAACGATTCCAATAAAAAAAATATAAATCACAAGTAAACACAGAAAAAAGCCAAATTGCAGGGCAATTAATCAGTGTTGTTGTTTTTGTGTTTGGTTACAGTCCAGCCTGCTTATGAACAATGCATGTGAAAGACGAAAAAGAGTCTCCTCGATTGGGGTAATGGGTAGCATAGGAAATATCAAAATTAAAGATGAATTAGATTTAAAAGTATCTCATACGATTAGTTATTAGGGTGTGATATTGATTTTGAGTATAAGTTTAGTACATATATGTATATATTATAATAATAATATTTGGCGCGACAGACCATTGCGGTCCAAGGCCTAACTTCTCGCGACCATTTGTGCTGCACATGTTAATTTTTGGACACAAATGGAGTATATGAGTATACTTTTGTTAAAAAATATCCTTTATTGGCACTAAAGGCATATAAAGGGTGTTTTTTTAGGAGGTTTGTTTTTCCGATAGATGTCGTTTTATTTTATGACAGTTGTTTTGACAGCTCAAAGTGGCATTTCTACTCAGTATTGTTTGGCAAATCATTATGAATAGGTTAACTCCAGAACAACGTTTTCAAATCGTGGAAATTTATTTTCAAAATCAGTGTTCAATTAAAAATGTTTATAGAGCACTTCGTGAATTTTATGGTGCACATAATCGTCCGTCAGAGACCACCATAAAGAACGTAATTACCAAATTTCGGTCTACATTCACTCTTTTGGATGCCAAGCCACCGACAAGAATGAGAAGAGTTCGTACAGAAGAAAATATTGCTGTCGTTGAGGCCAGTGTCGAAGAAAACGACAATTTATCGATTCGTCGTCGTGCTCAGCAAATTGGACTTTGTCCATCGACTTTATGGAAAATTTTACGTAAAGATTTGGGTTTGGTGCCATACAAAATTCAATTGGTGCAAGAATTAAAGCCACACGACCATCGTTTGCGCCGTGAATTCAGTGATTGGTCGTTAAATCAATTGAACGAAGATCCATTTTTTTACCGTAAAATTCTCTTCAGTGATGAGGCGCATTTTTTGTTAAATGGATACGTCAACAAACAAAATTGTCGCATTTGGAGCAAAGATAATCCACACGCCGTTCAAGAATTACCAAAATGCATCCTGATAAATGTACTGTTTGGTGCGGTCTATGGGCTGGTGGGATCATCGGTCCATATTTCTTTAAAAATGAGGAAGGACGACGCGTTACCGTGAATGGAAATCGATACAGAACCATGTTAAATGAGTTTTTGTTGTCAAATCTTGAAGATATGGATATGGATGAAATGTGGTTTCAACAAGATGGTGCCACTTGCCATACAGCACGTGAAACAATCGACTTATTGAAAGAAACTTTCAACGACAACATTATTTCGAGAAATGGTCCGGTGAATTGGCCTCCGCGTTCGTGCGATTTGACGCCACTCGATTACTTTTTGTGGGGATACGTGAAGTCATTGGTTTATGTGGATAAACCTCAATCGATTGACGCTTTGGAAACCAATATTCAACGTGTCATTGCTGACATACGCCCTCAAATGCTTGAAAAAGTGCTGGAAAATTGGACCTCCAGAATGACATTTGTGAAAAATAGTCGTGGTAGCCATATGCCAGAAATTGTGTTTAAATGTTAAATGCCAAAAAATTATCTACCAAATAAAAAAAAATTTTGGTTATTTCATAATTTTATATGTGTTTTATTCAAAAAAAAAATCGGCAACCTCTTAAAAAAACACCCGTTACCTACTTATTATACTGGCTTGCCGGAAAAAATATCTGTACTGGTAACATTTTCGATCCGATTCTATCAGGTTTGAGTATCTAGATAGTTTTTTTTTTGTTGAACTTTAACGCAGTTTTTTTTGATCATGTAAACACGCTCAAGGAATTTGCAACATTATAATGCAAAACACAACATGGCCATTCGAAAATTGAGTAGAGGAAATGATGAGATGTCTATGCATATGCGTTTTAAATGCCCGCATATAAAAATTTCTACAAACTACCAGATTAGGTTCACAAAATAACGGAAAAATATTACTTTCTTTTATTAAAAACGCGTTCCATTTTCTCACAACATACCAATACCATAAAACTAAGAGTTAGCTACAAATGGGGGTGCAGAGAAACCCAAATTCACTCTCATCAAAACAAATAACAAAAATCGTGATGAGAGCGAAAACCACAATCGTTTTATAGCTCTTTCGATTTGCAGGTTAGAGTTAAAATTTCTCTCTCGTGGTTTTGGTTTGGCGTTCTATTTGCAAACTGTACCCAGGGTACGGTTTGATTTAGCGTTTTATTTGTAACCAAAACTGTAACTTTGCTACCCGACTAATTTCTCAGTTTGTTGTTGGTGAAGAGAGAGAGAAAGCAAGCAGACTAATTTCTCAATTTGTTGTTCTTGTTCTTTGGTTTCGGTTTGGCGTTCTATTTGCTAACTGTACACGGGGTACGGTTTGATTTTGCGTTTTATTTGCTATGTTTTGTAACCAACAACGTAACTATGCTACCCGTCGGTAATCGACGGGTAAGGTTTCGTTTAGTCAGCTCAGCGAAGAGAGAGCAAGCAGACTAATTTCTCAGTTTGTTGTTGTGGAAGAGTGAGCAAGCAGACTAATTTCTCAGTTTGTTGTTGTCGAAGAGAGAGCAAGCAGACTAATTTCTCAGTTTGTTGTTGGCGAAGAGAGAGCAAGCAGACTAATTTCTCAATTTGTTGATAGCGAAGAGAGAGCAAGCAGACTAATTTCTCAGTTTGTTGTTCTTGTTAAATTTGGTTTAGGTTTGGCGTTCTATTTGCAAAGCATTCACCAAGGAAACCACGAAAACCATGTCATTTTGGTAGCTTACCCGTGGGTACGGTTTCGGGTATGGATTTACGTAATCGAAAGAGGCATTAGAAAGTTTGGATTTCGTTTCGAGACCTTTGCAAATGGAACGTAAATTTACTCCAAACACCATCGGTATTTGAGGTTCAATGGGAACGAAAAACTAAAAACAAACCAAAACCAGAAAGAGAAAAATCTTTTCTACAAACTGAAAATGGAACGCGTTATTAATTAAATCTGGTTATTAATTAATCAAAAAACCGAGAATGAATGAACAAATGAATTGAATAAATAAATGAATCATCATCATAATATTTGGCGGTTCGATCCTGGCCTGGGTGTAACATACCTAAGAGACTAACTACCTTCCTAATGAAGGATAGTATGTCCTTAGTGGCAGAATGACGCAAATCCGCCGGCGAACATAAATATGTCTCCTTAGCCAGATCAAACCTGGACAGTCACAGAGAATGTGCTCGGGTGATTTATCATCCTCCGAGCAGTAGCTACATTCCGTGTTTGAGCCCAGATTAATTTTGTCAATGTGATATCGCAAGCCACAGTGACCTGTGGGAAAACTCATTGGCTTTCTGATGTTATCCTTGCCAAGATAAAGGATTTCCTTATAAGAAAAGGGCCGTTTAGACTGTCTAAGCCCTGGGATATTATCCCGATCGGCTAGACGAAGTTTATTTTCCCACTTATTAATCATTGCTGTGGTGGCAGCCCAGTTTACACTACAGTAAGATTCCGGTCCTAAGAACGCAGATTCCGATCCAGCCCTGGCTAGTTCATCTGCATATTCGTTGCCTGCAATACCCTGGTGACCAGGGACCCAACCAAGCTTCACCTTGTTATGACTTGCTAGGGATTGTATTGCATCGTAGCAACATATAACCAGATTTAGAGTCCATTATGTTCGACGATAATGCTTTCAGTGCTGCCGATAATGCCCTTACTAAGGTTAATCCTAGCGCAGACCTTAATGGCATGGAGTTCCGCCTGGAAAACTGTGGAACTCATACACATTGGTATCGAGACTTTGGTGTTGGGTTCGAAAACACTAGCTCCTACTACGGATTCCATCTTCGGTCCGTCTGTGTACCAGACCAGATCTTTAGCGTTCAGTGCTGGAAGACCAGATTGCACGGTCCAATATTGTTACCTCATGTAACCGTAAAAGCACTCCCTGATCATGGTGTCGGGGATATTACAAAACATGTCTCTTTCGGCGGGTATAAGGTCTAGAACTTTCAGATGTCCCACATAGTCACCTGGCTTGTACCCGTATTCTAGTTGCAGCTTAATAGCGCGCCTAGCCGCCGTGCAGGGGTGAAAGCCCTACAACAGCTTGTATTGCAGTCGTATTCTTTGTAGTTTCTGAAGATTACTTGCCGTTGTCCGTTCAAGAACTTTCGACCAACAAACGATGGCCGCGCCGTACGTGATAATAGGTCTCACCATCATAGTTTACAATCAATGTATCATTTTCGGATTAAGACCCCATGAATTGATGGAAAGCCTTTCTCTGCTGCACTATTCTAAGACGTGAAGTGACGCACCTTGCATGACATTTGTAATGGTCGTGTTGTGCTTACCGCGAATTAAAATCGACAAGTCATCGGCATAGCCAATGGCGATGTAGCCTGATTTCTGTAGATCGGCTAGAAGGTTGTCTATGACGATTGACCACAGATGGGGGAAAGGATACCTCCTTGTGGACAGCCCTTAATTGCGGTCACCGACACAGACACTCCCTCTGAGGAGAATGTGATAACTCGACTTTCAAGCCCTTATCTATTGGTTGGTCGAGTCCTCGATACCTCTGCTACTGATTGCTCTTGCTATTGAGTGGTAGCCAGTGTTATCGAAAGCACCCTCAATGTCAAGAAAAAAATGAATAAATGATGATATTTGTTCTTACTTTAAGCCTATTTTGCTGGTGTTACTTAGTGCTCTAACTTAGGACCTTTGCTGTTTAGTATTTTTATTAATAATTTGCCTAGTATTTGCATATCCGTGTCATTACATCTTTGTCATACCGATCTAACGATCTAACGAACACTTAATGGCAATTTCGCAGTGGTCTTCTGACAATGGTCTCATCCTGGATACCATTAAATCACATGATTGATTGTCATCTGTCGAAATCCCGAGTACCAATACCATCGACACCGATTTATCTGATGAACACCTGATCAGAATTTAGAAACGTTTTTGATAGTCTCTGTGATGATCGGCTTCCGAAATCAAGCAATTTTCGAAGAACCTTTGCAATTCGTCGATATTCTTACGCGTTTTTTTGTTTTTCCCCCCATTTTTGTAGTGCTCTTTAATAACTTTAGCACGGTCTTCAATTGGATACAACTCAATTTCTAACAAAATGACATGAAATTACAGAAAAAAAACTAAATAACTTTGTATTTTCCTGCGTCTCATTTGGACAACCCTTTATAACTTAATAATCTGAAAGTCGCTTTCAACGACACTCTTCGGCAGTATATTATATATGGACTTTGTAGGCATAACCATATTACATCTTATCTACAAAACATTCCAGCATCACTGCTTACTTAGATGGCTTCTTACTTCCGATGCTGGCGTTTCTCAGGGTTCCGTTTTGTCCCCGACACTCTTTCTCACTTTCATTAATGATCTCTTGTCTGCTACTCGTAAACCAATTCATTTTTTAGCTTCTCATATATAAGTTTTCCGTCATTTCACATGTGGAACTCAAACAGCTACGTATGTTATATCGTATGTGCAACTCCGCTTATCCAAAGCAGCATTGTCGCAGGACCTCTAGATGGCAGTGGTTGCCAGTGTACGATTCTGACGGATACACAAACTCGTGGACAGACAAGCGTTTGTTCGTTTCAAAGCTTTTAAGAACAGATTCGCTTCACTTTAAGAGATTAAAATTATATTTCAGGCGACAGAAAAATATTGTCCCCTTTAACCCGAGAATTGTATAACCGCCGCACGCGACTTAGAAAACTATTTTTAGCTTTTATTAGCGACTGTTGGCGACTCAGCGACTGATTTTGAATCCATCGACGCCATCGCTAATTAAGCGCTCTTCAACGCTTAGATACGTATTCATAAATTTATTGTTTGACGATCATAAGTATGGGAGTCACTTTTTTCCAAATTTATCGTGTCGGACAATTTTAGGATATGTAAGTATATTATGTCCAACCATTTAGGCACACAACAGCCGAGACCACAATATTATTAATCGAATTCGAAAAAGGGAAAATGAGAAGAAGAAAAAACCCCACATGTAAACAAAGGCATTTTCTTAACGCCTCCGAGGGTACGAACTACGAACACATCGATGACCACTTGGTGTAATGCTGACTTTGTATTACGAATCGACATAGTGCGATAGTAGCCTCTGAAATCGAAAACATAAACAACCAAACATTTAGAAAAAACAAAACACAGATACATTTTTATTGGCCTTAGTTGTTGATGCCACATTTCACAATTTATTCTTCTGACGGAATGAAATTTTTGAATTTTTTCTCTGATGACTATGTCTGCGTCCAAGTTACCAAGTGCTAGCGCATTTATTCCAACATCCAACAAAAATCATAAATGATAAAAATTGATGGCCTCACATTGGATGATGCCTTTAGGAGGATTATCTTGCAAATCATGCATAGGCGCTGGAAGAATTTGCCCTTTTATTTTTGTTGATTGCATATTTGGGTTTATTTTATGTCGTCCTCTTTTTCGTCTCGGATTTTGTTGGCTACACTAGGGCTACATTTTTTGGTCTTTTATTTCATTACAGTAAATGTATATTATAATGTTTTCACGTATGAACTACATACATGCGTACACGTCCAGTGAACGGACCGCAATACAAAACCAATGGATGGCAGGTCTGCATCTAAGCACTATATATACTATATATATTCGAGACCGAAGGGTGGAGCTAACAATCAGACGACGACAAGAAAATGTTTTCAGCGTGCGTGTGTACATTTGTCAGTTTGTACATTTGTACATTTGTCAGTTTGCCATGTCGTATATCTCGGCTTCTACCTGTCAAAATTGGATGGGATTTTTTTCAAAACAATAGGTTAGTACTCGGCTTGCGATTGCGTAATTTTTTTTGTTTTTCGTAGGGGTGGTAGATAGGAAGCTGAAAAAAACGCATCGATATCGGTTTTAAAAAACTTTCAGGCAGTACATTGGCACCCATAGCTTGCACGAGAATACTAAAAACAATGGACAACGAGTCCTAGAGATGGCAGAAAGCAATAATTTGGTCCCACAAAGCCAACCTTAAATTATGAGGGTCAACTGTAGCAGCCGATAACACCATGGAACCAGAAATACGCAACAAAGCCTACTATAGTCTGTCAAGACTCTTCAAATCCAGGAACTGAACCATAACACCCAAGCTGCTGGTATCTAAGACAATGGTCATACCAGTACTTACATATGGATCGAGACATGGGCT
This sequence comes from Nephrocerus scutellatus, assembly GCA_947095585.1. Classification (NCBI taxonomy): domain Eukaryota; kingdom Metazoa; phylum Arthropoda; class Insecta; order Diptera; family Pipunculidae; genus Nephrocerus; species Nephrocerus scutellatus. The sequence continues at coordinate 88,257,837 of OX352764.1, forward strand.
CTTAGCAAAAAGGATTCTGACCTCTTAGTCGCGTTCGAGAGAAAAGTCTTACGGAAATTTGTTAGTCCCGTATGTGAGGAATAAAGATTCCGGAGACTCTATAATGATGAGATCTACGAGCGTAACCGCGAAGTCGACTTCGTGAAGAGAATTAAGCCCAGTAGACTCCGGTGGGCAGGACACTTAGCTAACATGAGCGCGAAGAGGATCCTGCTCATAAAGTCCTTTGCGGTAGGATTTACGGAACACGACAGCGAGGCCGGACAAGCCTACGCTTGAAGAACGGCGTAGACCAGGACGCCCAGAGTTTAGGGATGTAAAACTGGATATCTCAAAATCGTGACCGGTGGAGAGACTCTTTTGCGGTAGGCCAGTACGGGATCCCGGTTGTAGTGCCATATATGATGATGATGATAATCAACATAGGTTTGGTGCCCGGGTCATTATCTGCTAGAACTAAAGCTTTGAAGTCCAAGATCTCAGGGCTACAGTATGCTTTACTTCAGGAATAGCACACCCAGTTTTTAAATAACAATGCCGTCATCCATGTTATTTGTTATTTGATCTCCAATGAACAAAAATCCGATCCTTCAAAGCTCTAGAACTTTCCGATTGGTAAATAGGTAGAGGTCTAAACTTAAAATCTCCATTTGCTTTACCACCCAGAAGCAGAGTCACTCCATCTTTGCTTGCTTTAGAACCAGATGCTGACAATGGATAGGAAAGTTCTGTTTGGAAGTCTTTAACAAAAAAAAAAAGCCAGTCTCGTCAACATTAAAAACTTGTTTCGGAGAATAGTCTCCTTCGTGAATTAATGTTTTTAAATCGACTCCTAAGCTTTAAAGAATTACACTGTGAATGTTGGCAACGAACTTTGAACCTCCAAAACTACCCTTAATCATCATTGTCATTAGTACTTTCGGTTGCAGTTTCATTACACGATGATCCCCTTTTTATTCTGTCGAATAAACTTTTCTCTTCTATCTGAATAACCATTTTACTTAATTGAGCTCTCTGCGCAACCTGGTTTTGAATCTAAACTATTAGCAACGGTTCCATTTTGATCATCAATCCACTCCTTGTACGAGTCATTGCCCTAGTATCTAAGGATGTTGCCGATTTTGCAGCATCTCGTATATTATTTCTTTCTCGATCTTTGATGGTTCTAACGGTTGTTACAGCGAGGCCAAGAATTTAAGTTACCTCTACACCTTTCCCTTCCTGCTACCTAAAATCGTGGAATGGAATATTTAACAATTGGCATTTTCGAAAATACAATAATTACGTTTTTGTGAAGGGCTGGGGACAAGTGCAGAGAAGATGGATAATGGTCTCCTCATCCTCCTCAACCATGCAGCTTCTGCAGAAGTCATTCGAGAAAACTCTCTCAGAATGAATTTTAGTTCTAATTTTGCAGTGACGCAGCTCCGAAAAAACATAAAGCGAGCACATAAATCCTAGAGGCGTAAATATTAATGTTAGCGATGCATTTATGCCAAATTATTTTCAACTCTTCACAAAGAAGTGTCCTGATTACCCACTTCATTTAGTATTTACTTCGCAATTTCGTCCTTGAACAAAGATCCGACAAAACTTTGAAACTTTTTATCATCGCTGCTATCCAGGACACTTCAGTGATCAGCACAGTGTCAAACTGAAGACACAACTTAGGTGCTACTCAAGTGCTACTCCGGTAACAGTTAAGGGATTATTTTATTTAAATCCCACGAATGGAGTGCGAAGGATGATAACATGCACCCGACTGGACTGGCGACTTCCATTGCTTTGGCCAATTCCTCCTCGTCGACAGGATTTTCGTTTTCTCGTTCGTTCGTTTTATTTCTCTTTTTATTGTTCTTTTGCTGGTATCTGCGTCAGGATGCTTCAATCTCGTGCACCACCAACACGTACAAACACAGCCTTCAGCTCATTTATAGTTTAGAAGAAGAAGGACAAACAAATAATCTTCATCTTCGTCCGGAAAATCCAGGTGAAAAACGTGACTCAAGTTCAATACTGAATTACGATTATCCTTTCCTCTCGGTAAGCTGTTAGGTAAAGTCTTGAAGAATTTGTTGGGACACCGCCCTTCAACGTAAAATTGGTTTATCGGTGGTTTTTGCATACTGAGTGGGAATATTCCGAGATGGATGCAAGCAGATTGGTAATGAAAGGTTTGGTGCAAATTTTGTGTGACGCTCTAGTCTCATTTCGGTGGTGTAAGGAATGTCCTGATTCGAGGGTGAATGACCACAAGAAGATGCAAATCTTTGTTGTTATAATTTATGGAATTACCTAAAGAAAGTCGATTGGGGGACGGAACTCTTGCAGGATATATTTGGAAAGTCATTTTGTTGCAGTGCTTACTGTAGTTTTCTATTGGCCCGTTTTTAGTGGAAACTTAACCCATACAAGCACGTACAGATTAAATTACTTTTCAGAGCGATTCAAGATAATAAACAAAACTCCATTTACTCTTTTTCATCTGGCACATTACCAAGTTCTATATAAGTAGAACTATGTGATATCGTGTGCTTTGATAAAAAGATCTCCCAAAAGCAAAAAGAATCCTAACGACGCTAACATCTTAGCACTAGTAATAATGGTTACTGCAGAAATATACATTCATGCACCCAAAACAGTTAAGGAGTTTATCGTCTCCAAAGAGGAATTCTATGCCCATTGAGTGTGCATAGGGTGCAAAGGTGTCACTCTGATGTTGAACAGAATCATTCCGTGCAATCGCTTGGAACGAAGATGGGATTAATGTTTCTCTTAACATTTCATCGCATTTTGACCAGACATACTTCTCTTGACCAGGCTAAGACTTTGGGTGCCTACGAGCCTATTTTTTGCATGCTCTTCTTTACAACTCACAGTTCCTCCTTCCTTTCCATTTGCATTTGGATTGCATTTTGGATTCGAAGGATTTAAAATCCTTTATGTGCCAAAAATGAATCCAATCTTTTTCTTTGTTCTTTGCATCAGTCCCATACCGGAAAAGTATGACAAGGAGTACATTCATCCCACTTTAAGTTGGTAAGATATTTTTTTATATACATTCGTTGCTATACGATGGCAAACACTTTGAGCCAGAATAATTGTAATGTTGCTTGAGAAATGCATAGTTAGTTATGTCCTATATCCCCTTGTGTGTCCTAGGGCCTCCACTGCGCCTACGCGTCTGGCAATGAGCTTCTGGCTCTCTCCAACACTTCCCCAATTGCCGTGACTTCTCCTCAACTGTTCTGCGCCATGTATTTCTCGGATGACCCGTTCTTCTACCATCCTGCGATAACGGATTCCATTGCATTGCGTAGTTTGCTATCGCACTGTCGCCTTTTCGGAGTGTATGACCACTCTACTGCCACTTCCGTCGTTGGATGGTTGTACCTATTGGTTCCTGACCCGTTCTCTGGTAAAGATGTTCGTTAGAGAGAGAGAGAGAGACGGTTAGGCCAGAAAACCCTTAAGATGTTCCGTAGGCACCTATCTACGAACGTTTGTAATCTTTTTGTGATAGTAGCGGTCACCTTCCAAGTGCTGCACCCATACAACAGCACAGATTCAACTTTTGAACAGAACAGTCGCAGCTTGGTACTTAAGCTGATCGCATTGCTTCGCCTGTTCGCCATATCATGGACATCATTCCAAACACTGATTTTGCTTTGCCGATACGGTTGACAATGTCCTGTTCGGCTCCACCTTCGGTCGAGACAATACTCCTAAGATATTGGAAACTCTCTACTCTCTCTACCGGTTGTCCAGCAATGTTAACTTGAGTTACTGAGTTAGTGCCGAGGTTGATGATTTTGGTTCTGGCAGCATTAATCTTCAAACCCGCAACATTTGCCTCCCTTTCCACATTTGTTGTCATTTGGTGCAGCTCCATAATCCTGTGTGAGAGTAAACAAACGTCTTCAGGGTAGTCCAGATGTTTGAGTTGAGATGTAAGGCCAACGAATTCCTCAGTAGATAAAGCTGCGCGAAGCACATCGCTAATCACCAACAAAAAAAGTATCGGCGATAGAATGCAACCTTGTCGTACCCCACTTAGGATCTCGAATTCTTCTGACAGCTTCATGACATGTAGCTCTTCTATGCAGCACATGACATTTAGAGCCATCATAGGTTGCTTTAATAATAGCTATTAGCTTATCGGGTATACCTCTCCTGCGCAAGGCGAGCCAGATAAACTATCTATTGACACTGTCAAACGCCTCCTCGAAATCGATGAACAGCAGGTGCAGTGGTGACCGGAAATCAACGTTCAATAATGATCCGCAGGGTGTTTATGTGGTCTAGACAGGATGATCCAGTGCGGAAACCTGCTTGTTCGTCATCGAGTGTATCTTCTAGTTGTTCCTTAATTCGCTTAAGTACTACTTTGGCTATTACCTTTGCAACTGCAGGAAGAACGCAAATTCCTCTCCAGTTTTCGCACTCCATAAGACTCCCCTTTTTAGGGAGCTTGACAATCATTCCCTTCTTCGACTCGTCGGGGAAACGTTCTGCCTCCCAAGCTTTCTCTACAAGAGGATATAAAAACTCTGCTTATGTCGTTGGAGCGGCACGCAGAAGCTCTGCGGGTATACCATCTAGTCCTACCGACTTGTTGTTCCTTAGTGCGTTGCGTTGATCGCGGTAGCGATCTCATCTTTACTGGGAGTAGAGGTGCGAATTCGGGAAATTGTTACTTCCGGCAGCTCCGTTTGATTTGGGTGCATATCGTTAGCAAATACACGGTTAAGGACCGTAGAGAAATGCTCCTTCAATCGCTTGAGCTGATCCTCATCTGAAACGAGTACGGCACCATCTAGCCCTTTCACCGGCTGTTGGCTAGAGCGGTACCCACCTGTCAGCTCTTTGGTGATTCTATTGCACTTCCCCCTAACTAGTGCTATGGAGACAGTGCATGCACGTACCTATAGCACGCCCTCCATGACAACCGCTCTTATGAACTTTATGACATGGTGTGGGTTCAGTGAATGCTGCTCTGCGTTCATTGAGAATGTGCCACGGCGTTTCCTCTTCTTCCCCATAAAGCCTGCCGCTGCCATCCTCTTCTAATTTAAGTTTCTATAGGTGCCCCTTCAGTCTACAATGCCCAATGCTGTGAAACTCGTAATCATTCTTACATTACTTCTACTAAGTCCCAATATCAAGAGAGACCTCTTTACTTCATAGTTTCCCACCATTTCCTTTGCTTGTCGTATAGGCATGGGAGATTTTCCAAACTTACGACAGCAACTGCCTTACATATTCTGCGTATCTCCTCCCGAATTTGCAGTACCCTATGCCACAGAATGGTTCTGGCTCTACAAGCGGAATTTCTGCTCCTTGGTTGGCGAGCCTAGCCGCTGCTTCGTTGCCTTCTATGCCAGTGTATCCCGGCACCCAGTACAAACGTACCTTGTTTACTTTGCCATGTCTGTCTGTTTAGCTACGCCCTGCATTCCTCCACCAGCATTGACGTGATGTGGAATACATCTTGGGCACCTTGGCTCTCTGTCATGATGGCCATTTCCTGCCTCACGTAGTTCTTTTCCAGATTAAAGTGAGCACATCTTTCGATGTCATGTACTCCTGCCTTGAATATGATAGGGTACTGCCCTATTGCTTCAGAGTACTTTGTTCTTGACCCATGGACCCCTGCACCCGTGATTTCTGGTTTCTTTCACCCATCCGTATACCACCTTATGGCTCCCGGATGTTTCTGGTATTCAGTTTCAGATCTGAATTCCTTCTTGGTGCTTTTGCTAAAGCTAAAGCTTTTCTTAAATTCAAGCGTTCGCATCATGTTATCACACTGACTACTGATTCCACTAATTCCTTTGCTCTACCGTCCGTGAAGCAGCCTACATTGCCCAAACGTTACTTTGGTTTCCCCAAATTTGATGCTCTCTACCACTAAATGTAGTGGGAGTAGCCCAAGAATTGTCTCCATACCCGCCGTGGGGCAGATTTTCATGGCTCCTGTTATTAAAACTAAGGCCAGCATCTGCACTATTTCCAATTCTCTTCTCATAGTGCTTAGCTTGGTTCTATTCGTCCAGTACTGCCTTTTGGTGTTCATTCCATAGCAGCCCAATATCAAATATCAGTCCCAGGTATTTAACCTCTTTGCTGACAGAAATCTCTTCTCCGTTAAGGGTAACGGGATGCATTCGCCCCAGCTTCCTTCTATTGGTGAACCATAGTCTGGTTTTGTTTGAGTTTACCCTCTTCGTCTTGGATCCTACTTTTAGGCAAGATCTTCTCGTGGTAGTTAATCCGTTTTGGATTAAATCACAGAACACTTCCCACTTCCCTTTTGCACTAATGACTATATCGTGTCCACGTATCCTTGGGCATAAGTTCCTGCCTCAGCTAATCGCTGAAGTAGTTCATCTACAAGGATGCTCCACAAAAGTGGTGACAGTACCCCTTCTTGTTGACATTCTCTTGTTGAGCTCACCATAATGGTTTTATCAACGACTTTGGCTTCCGCCGTTCTGGTACTCTCGCGCATCCATTTAGTGATTGTGCTGTCTACTTTCTTTCTCTCCAGAGCAATTCTAATCGCCGCATAAGATGCGTTGGCGAAAGTCATCTTATTTCTCACTGAGGATTCAAACAATTTCGCTGATTTTTCGAGGCATACATTGTCATTTTTTTTGCACAGCTGACACTCTGACAGATAGTTGAGAATGTTTTCCGAAGTCTAAAGGCAGTGGCATCCAATTGAATGGTCCATTCTTTGAATTCAATAATTCGATTGTATGGACAACTGTTGGGCATGTAGCACATTTTTATTTGAACCACATACGCTCCAAGTGAACCTCTTTCAATTAATCCCGAACATCAATCAGTCAACACAGTCCGGTAGCAATCTACTTTGGGACTGCATTGCAAGCGAAATTGAAGAAGTATGAACAAGAAGGCGAAGCACCAAATAGTCAATTTATGTGGTTGTAATGGCATTTCAGGAATGGCTTATTTATGAAGACGTTGAGCCCAAAATAGGCCTCATCGCTGAGACTTGTTAGCGCACATATTTGATAAGCAATTTGCATAATTTGCAATTTGCCATAACTAAATGGCAAGAATAGGCGATTTTACACGCCAAGTAAATAGCAGCTATGCTCATCCATAGGCGAGAAACCCTACGGAAAAAATGGACCGTCCCAATTAAAAAATCCATAAATAAAATTATGTGCGGCTTTCCGAAAACAATCAATTGCCTAAAAGTATTCTACGTCATTCTTTTTATTCCGTTAAATGGGACACAGCAGAGCTGGAGACTGACTGACTGCTTGAGGCACCAATGCAACAATTCCACTTCTATTCTGCGAACTGCTAACATTCAACATTTGTTGCGTAATCTACCACGCAGAAGCTAAATATCACACTCGAGATAAGTTGAGTTGAGTTGAATCTCGCTGCAACATTACTCAACATACAAACTCTACAAGCTGTGGCAACATTGTTGCAAATGTTAAAGATAATTGGTTGCTGTCTTCTGTCAAAATGCACTCAATTGCTCTGTGGTTATATTTTCCTTCATCATCATCATCATCATATTTGGCTCTTTGGCTCTACAACCGGGGTCCGGTACTGATTGCGTATGGTCGATTTGGTTGGATGATGATTGCCTGTCAGTTGACACCCAGCTGACTTTATGGCGGGTCTTATGCTCAAACATGGTGCCTCCTATTACAAGGTGGTTGATGTTGCAGAAATCAACAAATCTTTCACCATTGTCATTTCGTTCGCCGAGGCCGTGCTGCCCAATCACATGTTTGAGTCCTTCATCGTCGTTGCCTACCTTGGCATTCAAGTGCCCCTTCACGATGACACATCTCCGTTCGGCGTTTCGTTGAATACAGCGCTTAGCTGATTGTAGAAGTTGTCTTTTTCATTCTCAGTCGAACGATTCGCTGGGGCGTAACACTGCACGATCGTGACGTGACGTACTCTTGTCCGAAATCTGGCCGATAAGATCCTACACCATGTGGGTGCCAGGAAATTAGGCCTCTGGGTGCTGTTGGCGTTAGCAGCAGACACACTCCAGATTCACGGGGACTGCCGGAGGGTTTGCCGGACTAGAGTAGCACAGTGTTACACGTTGGGGATTGGTACTCTCCCGCGTCGAACCATCTTAGTTCACTGACTCACAGTATGTCCAAATTATATCGAAGAAACTTACGCTCCAGTTGAAGAAATCTGGCATTTTGAGGTCCTTCACTCCCTGAGTCAAGGAGCGTCCTCACCTTCCAGAAACCAATCTTAGTCCGGGTACAATAGCCAAAAGTCGTCATTATTCGATCATTACTTATCCGAGGCGTTGTGTCGGTTTCAGTAGCGGGCATTTTTCGGTACCGCAGGGTACCCACGTTACCTAGACTAGAAACGCTAGACCGTTCGCAATTCCAATTTTAGCCTACATATTTATACACATAGTTGCCCGGATATCACCACTAGGAGGTAGAGCAAGCACTACATCACGAACTTGATTGTTGCGCTACTGGCTCAACCAAGTTTTAAGCAGTCAGTAGTTTCCCGATCAATCGCAATGCAGATCCCCAATCTACTTGCTGCACCATTTGCAGCTATCTCCACGCTTTCACACTGTGAATTGCTTCTACCTGTACTTCCGAACGGCAAACGACAACGTTCTACTGGTGATTTGATGGCATATCTCACCGAAAAATGGAAGCAGTCTTTTCACAAGTTTGGTGAAAGCAAAGTTAGACGCACTTGATAGTTTAGAGGCATTTGACAGAGTTTGGCACCAAGCTCTTCTGTCCAAAATGCGCGCTTTTTGAATCGTTGTAGCCCTTCTTCATTGGATTAGAAGCTTATTGTCAAACCGTTCAATCCAAGTTGTGTTGAAGGGTTTTTATTCTGATATCCACCGCATAGATGATCATCACCATAAAGATTACATTTTTCTTTAAACGACTCCGTTACAATTTAGCTTCTCTTATATTCCCACAGGTTTACGTCCTTTCTCTTCGGATGTGGAACTAGAACAACAGCGCATGTTAAGCTCGTTAAATTCTGACCTATACAGCTTGTGTGAAGAACACAATAGAGTCGAATTTAGCGCATCCAAAACGCAATGCTGTCTTCTGTCGTTGAAACGAACCTCCAGCTATTATCCATTAATGGCACTTGCATCGAGAAAACTAAACAACTAGCAATTCTTGGTTTGTTCTTCAAAGAAAAGCTTCGTTGGAATGACCACATATTCAACGTCGCAAAAAATGCTGCTAAGTGCCTTGGCTTTCTAACACGGTGCAAGAAATATTTCACTCCCTCTGATCTGGCTGCTATAATAATAATCTTCAGCGCGACAGACCATTGCGGTCCAAGGAATAGCTTCTTGCGGCCATTTTTGTTGCGCATGTATATTTTTGGCCACAAATGGCAGCGTGACAAGTTGTTATTACTCGCTGAACGTTTGTCACCCATTTGCGAAAGGTGGGACACCATGAAAAATACTTCTGATGTTACTGGGATTCGAACCACGAACCTCCTGCTCAGTGGCCATGCGCGCATTTCCACTGAGCCATGGCGCCCACTATACAAGGCATTTTTTCGCCCTAAACTTAAATATAACTGTCCTGTCTGGTCAGGTGCACCAAGACCACCTTGCATCTGCTGGATAGAATACAGAACCATGCGATAAAACTTATCAGTGACGCACACATAGCGACACCAATAGATGCGATCGAACACCGCGGGAACGTTTCCTGCTTGTAACTGTTTTATTGATTCTTCCACCAGCGGTGCTCAAGAGAAATAGCCACTTGCATGCCACCTCTCCTTGAATTCAACGGCAATACTCGTGGCGCTCTAAATGCTCTTCAGTTTACCCTCAAGCCCATCTTCGGTCGTACTGTTAAGTTTAGAGCGTCGTTAGTCGTACATAACGAATGTGGAATGCTTTACCAAGCCCTGCCGCAACAATATGATCATCAGGCATTCAAAATAACCTATAACTAATGGGGAAATACCTTTTGGCCTTGTTGAGCTAAGGCCTTGCCTGCTCGACAAGGCGCTAAGAGAGCAATTTTCTTATATATAATATGTATTTTTTTAATAAGACTTAAATGACAACTCCGTTAATACAATATGTACTTTATTCTGTCGGCTTCAACATTCGACTGACTCTCATCACCATAAAGATTACATTTTTCTTTAAACGACTCCGTTACAATTTAGCATATAAATAAAGGGTGACTCAAGTTACAAGTATATACAACATTATATAAATATTCATTAATTCTGCTACAAAAAATCTGATCCAATGAAAATGAAATCATTTATTCCATAAATAGTAACAAATGCATAAAAATAAATCAATTTTTACGACTTTCCATTTGGCTATCAACGTTAATAAATTAAGTTTAAACTGAAATTAAAAACGAAACCATAAAATATTGACTGACTAACTATCAAATGTTGCCTGACAAGTCCTGGTATAAATCCCCATTCATTTCGGACCGGAAATTCTCATCTAAGTTTTCCAACAAACTAACCGCCGGGTAATATCCTTTGAAGATAGCGTACTCTTGCAAGGCGGCTACATTTCTCAAGGCTTGCTTATAATCAGATATTTCAGTGTCTTCAGTTTTGATCAGTGTCAAGATCTGATCTGCTGGTTCGCTTTTAATACTCATTTTCATTTTCGTTTGATCATCCGTCGTTAAGTCTACTACATCAGACGAAGGCAGGGGATCGTCTGCTTCGATATATGCGACCACAGATCTTTTGTCATTTGTCAATTGCTCTTTGTCCCGCTGTAATCCCATCATTTGGCCATTTTCGGATTCGCTCTCATCAATATCACCATCAGAAAAGCGACTTTCGTTTGCTTCCTTTTGGATTTCAAGCAAGTTTTTCATATTTCTTATAACAGAATCTGCTAGTTTCTTCAAAATCTTTGAATCGAGAATTATCTGAACAAGCCTTTCACTGTAGTCGAAAAATTTCGCTAAAAATTTGATGTCCAAGCAATTATTTGCCATGTACAACAGCAAAATGTTCTTGATATATTTTACTATCAAGACTAACTTGTCGCCAATTCTCTGTTTGGGAACATGACACGTAATTGCTGTACGCAAGGCGATTTCATTGAATTTCTCTGGTGGGTTTGTGAAATTGCCTAGGGGCCTATAAAGAGAAATTAGTGATAAGAAAATGCATTGAATACTGCAGGCATACCATAGTCTCAAATACTCCAGCGTAAAATAATCATGAATTACCCCACAAACATCCTTCCAAGTTAGTCTTTGAGAAATACATGATGACTCAATGCAATCAATTATCTCACAATAATCTGTACAATCTGCAAATTAGGATAGATGTAGATAGATTGAATTAATTTTCAAGGAAAGTGCTTCCACACATTCACACTTACCAACTCTTTTTGTTATTGAGGCTTTTCTCTTGAAATCACCATCATGCAATCGTTGAAAGAGCTCGTCTTCCTTTCGGTCGTCCATCGGATAACTTTCAACTTCACATGATCCTTTACAAAATCGCTGTGAGCTTTTAACGACAGAGTATGTAGCATTTCTTTCGGGTTTCATAAGACATTTAGTCAATTCTTTGTAGAACAGATTTTTTCTGGTCATTTTGGCTTCCATACGCATCACAATCGACGGATCAAGGTTATGTTTGATCGCATTATAAATACTCAAGATATTACGAGGTAGTTTTCTGGTGTTATTTGAGTTATTATTAAAGCGTACATTTTTAAAGATATGCCGAAAAGCTTTAATCCAAGGGTTTTTAGGATTAAAATTGTTCAAACTGTAAAATCTTTTGACTTCTTCTGCTATTTTTCTGATTTCTGGAATAGAATTATGTCGACAGTCTTTAATACACCGCCTACGCCATTCGCACATTGTTTCCCACATAGCGATTTCTTCAGGTTTAGTTAACTCCTGGTTGTATTTCCGCAAACGGCTAATTTCTCGCCACCGGGCAATACGCAGATTCAACATTTGCTTGCAACGTTTCTCTATAATGTTGAATATATTTCTTTCGCTCTGGTGCTGCAGGTTAATATGTTGCTTAATCGATTTTAGCAAAGCTCCCTGGTTTAGGATGGGATTAGACACTGTATGCTTCGTTGGCGGTCTGTATGAAATATCAGTTAGTTTTTGAATTAATCACAAGTTAAGTAAAACTTACATTATTGAGAAATAGTTCTGAATCACAGCATTTATAATAGACTCGTCTAATTTAGTCTGCTTACAGCCCGAGCTAACTGCATCTTTTTCTTCTTAAAAAAAGGAACTATTAATATATAGTTACTGAGATCGTACAAAATAGCTGCAGCTGTATTACCATCCATATCGATCGGTGTTTTATCAGCCAGTAGTGGCGTGTCCGCAGTTTTTATTTGAAAGGCGCTTTCTGTTTTGGTTTCCTTTTCTTCGCCGCCATCTCCAATATTCAGTATCGTTTGGTTAATTAATGGACTAATCTTGTTTTCCAAATGCTGATATTCTGTAGAAGCTATGTTTAAAGGAATATCTACAGAATTACTTTCCGGTTCTAAAATTTCGAATACTTCCACGACTTCATCGGGATCTTCCTTTACTTTGACATTACATATAAAATTATGTTCATTTTCTTGCAATTCAGTGGCTGGACAGTTTCCGTCTTCACCTATAGGGCTGATCAAATCACCATCAGTTAGCAGGCTCTGTTTTTGTTGAATCAGGTTAATATGTTGCTTGATCGATGTTAGCAAATCATACCGGTTAAGGATTGGTTTATAAGTACTGTTCGTTTGCAAAGGTCTGTATGATATATCAGTTATGGAATTAATCAAAAGTTAAGTAAAACTTACTCCATTGAGTAGCATTTCTGAATCACAGCATCAAAATTTATGACAGTTTTGTCTACATTGGTCTTCCGAGAACCCAAACTAGGCCTTTGTTTTTCTTCTTCAAAGAAACTACCATTATTATAGTAACCGAGATCGAACGAAATACCTGCAGCGGTTATACCTTCCATTTCAATTGATTTATTTCCATCCACCAATGGCGTCTCCTGAGTTTTTATTCGAAATGAGCTTTCTGTGTTAGTTTCCTTTTCATCGCAGACATGACCATTGTCCACAATCGTTTGGTCGATTAATGGACACATCTTTGTTTCTCCCATCTCCAATTGCTGATATTGAGGGATATCCACATCAATTTCAGGATCTAAAATTTCCAAAACTTCAACGATTTCTTCGGAGTCTTCGTCTACCTCGACATGAAATGTAAAATTCTGTTTGTTTTCTTCTAATCCAGTTGCTGGGCAATTTACGTCGCAATCCACTTGGCTATTACAGCCACCTTCAGTCAAAAAGCTTTGTTTTTGTTGAATATCCATTATAATCGGTCGATTTAGTTTGTTCGTTTAATTATTTTACAATTAAATAAATTTATTAATTTCTTTATTTCTTGTATCTTGTGCCACAGTGTTCGATCATATGTCGTTCTGTGATGTTTTTTTGTTGGTATTTGCTGTCAATGTCATTTTACAATTTGACAGCAATATGTTCCACATGTTCTACTTTATTAAGTTGCATTTACACAGGACAATGGATACTCCAATTTCGCCTCGGTGATATCAACATAATGTTTTTGTTTATTTATAGGCGTATTTTATTGCCGAGTAATAAGGAATTAGAATTTGAAAACCAGCAAAACAGCAGGTTTTATTATTCCAAAGGAGGAATAAGATAGTACAATTGTTGTTGTAATTCCTAATTCCTCGGCAAATAAAATACAGCCTAATCTCGAATTCATACTTACCAACTGAATTCAAGTTACACATTGTTTATACTTTAGACAGCCGCTGATTATGTAAAAGAAGATGAAGCCTGAAACACAAACACGCTTCATCTTCGGCTTCGCTGCGTTACGATGCAGCCGCTTTGAATTTGCTTTGAATGACATTTCTCTATATGGCATTTCCTATATGAGAGTTCTGCCACAGTTCTCTGCCTTTAACTGTCAGGCAAAGCAAATGTTCAGCACTTTTGAACTAGAGCTTCCGTTTGTAGCTTCGTTACGTAACATTACGTTTTTTCTTTACGACTGCCAAACGAAACATTAAAGCCGAAGCGAAATTGTGATAGGAAGCATTGAAACCGTATGGATGAACTCGTAAACGTCAGGCGAAGCCGAAGCTGAAGCGTGTTTGTCTTTCAGACATGATGCATTAGGCACAATCATATTTTTAACAAAAAGTGGGTTCGTGGACTTGTGTCCAGCAGCGAAATTGTGAATGGTAGTGTTCTGAAATTTTGCACTACTGTTTGGACGCGTTGGCCAGGAGTCGGACCAGTTCCCAAATATGACGAAACCCTACTTGTTCTGGTATAAAACCTCAAGTTTAAACGTGATCGGATGAACGGCGTTGAAACGTATATAGAACATAAGTACATACATTAAAGTCGTTTTTTTAAAAAAAAAAATCTGGCGTATATTGATTTTTTGGCTGTCAAGTTGTACGTTTATTCCAAAAAACCAATCTGCGGTAGATCGGATTTCCCCTCAAACAGATCTTGATATTTTGGGAGATTTACCACCCACAAACGCTTAGCTGACTCGGCAATTGATACCAAGCTTACGCCTTGGCTATTCACGTCCACACGGCTGCAACTCCGCACACTACAACCACTAGCAATATCACCTTCCTCCACCCTTCCCTTGGCACAAGAATTCATGAAGTGAAGCCCATCAAAAGTGGAGGCGTGGCCATACGCACTCCACTGCGTGCGGGGTTTACCATCTACTATGCGCATTTCCAGCCAACGTAGCACAGCAAGGGGTGAGATGCTTGCTGTGATTCATCTCGCAAACTCATGTTGCGTTCTCAATGTGCCATCAGACGGATACACGTCTCGCGGGGCGCGAGTGACATCGATGTGACCTTACCCAATCGCTCGGCCGGTGCTCTTCAATTTCACTGGAGACTTCTTACTTGGGTGGAAATCGGTGACCATGGTCTCATTAAGATTATCCTTGACTCCGACAGGATCGAGAATGGTCAAAGACTGTGAGTCCAAAACGGTGGCACACTGGGAGCGCTGACTGGAATGTCTATGCCGAGCGCATAAGAGCAGAAGCTTTAAGCTCTCCTCTAAGTGAGTACCGCAATATGATCCTCAGAGCTAAAGAGGACGATTTGAGACGCTTTGTTGGTAACAACAACAGAGATCCATGGGGTAAAGTATACCGCATATGTAGTGGAAAGCGTGTGTCTGAAGTTTGCGGATTTCGTGTCAATGACCGTGTGTACCATACCTGGACAGATAGTATGAGAGCACTCCTAGAGAAGTTCTTTCCAGGTGCCCGTCCGCCGCTGTTCGGCCCCATGAATTGACTTGGATGGCGTTGGTAAGGTCCCGAAAGTCTCCAGGGATGGATGGGATGACTGGCGAGATGTTTAAAAACATCTGACATCCCAGCCGCTTGGAAATGCGCAAAAGTGGTTGCGTTGCTAAAGTCACCAGACAAGGTGCGCAGGAATCCTCGCTCCTACCGTGCCATTAGTCTCTTACTAGTACTTGGAAAAGTGCTGGAGAGGATTATGGTACGAAGGCTTGAGGGTGTTGCGGCCAGTCTGATGTCTACCAGGCAATACGGCTTTAAAACTGGGAAAAGCAATGTAGATGCATGACTGCGGTTAGCCTCCTAGTGGGAGCATCGTCATGGCTGTCGTTGACACCCAAATGCGGGTGGAGTATTAACTCAATGTGAGTTCATAATCGGCGTGGAGTTGCGCTTACCAACTGGGTGCCGTGACCCATAGATCGGTTGAGATTTACATAGGTCTCGCTCCCATCAGAGAGAAGTCTTACACTCCAACGATACTGATACATTCATAATTGCAATATTGTGGATGAGCGTTATTTGAAGTTAGAAAATCAATCCGTGTCCAAAGAGGACCGTGGAATTATGCCCTCTGTTGGCCGTGTTCACGGAAATTCAAATACAAATAATCACTTTTCTCCAGTTTGCCATAGTCGTCTTGGTGATTTATGTTGACGGTATCACCCATTTTTATTCATAATCGCCTCGGAGTATTATGCTGACGGTGCTATTCTCTGTCTGTTATTTGTTTATTTTCGTTCTCGTCTCAGATGGCAATTTTGTCTAAGTTTGGCAGTTTGAAATGCTTATTCAACAATTAAATGATACTTAATTACTTATCTATGTTCTACATAAATATTTATTTATTCTGCTAAAAAAAATTCTGATACAATAAAAATTAAATTATTTATTCGATAAATGGCAAAAACTCCATAAAAAAAATCATTTTTTACGACTTTCCATTTATTTTTAACCCGAAATTAAAAGCGAAACCATAAAATACTGACTGACTGACTATCAATTGTTGCCTGACATGTCCTGGCATAAATCCCCATTCATTTCGGACCGGAAATTCTCATCTAAGTTTTCCAACAAACTAACCGCCGGGTAATATCCTTTGAAGATAGCGTACTCTTGCAAGGCGGCTACATTTCTCAATGCCTGCTGGTAATCAGATATTTCAGCCTCCTCAGTTTTGAACAGGGTCACGGTTTGATCTGCTGGTTCGCTTTTAATTTTCATTTTGGTTTTCGTTTGATCATCTGACGTAAAGTCTACTACATCAGTCGTCAGCAGGGCACCGTCTGCTTCGATATTTGCAACTATGGATCTTTTGTCATTTGTTAATTGCTCTTTGTCCCGCTGTAATCCCATCATTTGGTCATTTTCATATTCGGATTCACTCTTATCCATATCACCATCAGAAAAGCTACTTTCGGTTGTTTCTTTTTGAATTGCAAACAAGTTTTTCATATTTCTTATAACAGAATCTGCTAGTTTCTTCAAATTCCTTGAATCGAGAATGTTCTGTACAAACTTTTCACTGTAGTCGAAAAATTTCGCTAAAAAGTTGATGTCTAAGGAATTATTTGCCATGTACAGCAGCAAAATGTTCTTAATACATTTTAACATGAAGACTAAATTATCGCCAATTTTCCCTTCGGGTACATGACACATAATTGATGTACGCAAGGCGATTTCATTGAATTTGTCTGGTAGGTTTGTGAAATTGCCTAAGTGCCTATGAAGAGAAATTAGTGGTAAGAAAATGCATTGAATACTGCAGGCATACCATAGTCTCAAATACTCCAGCGTAAAATAATCATGAATTATCGCACAAACATCCTTCCAAGTCAATCTTTTAAAAAGCCATGATGACTCAATGCAATCAATTATCTCACGATAATCTGCACTTTCGCAAATTAGAATAGATGTAGATAGATTGAATTAATTTACAAAGAAAATGCTTACACACATTCACACTTACCAACTCTTTTTGTTATTGAGGCTTTTCTTTTGAAATCACCATCATGCAATCGTTGGAAGATCTCGTCCTCCTTTCGGTCGTCCATCGGATTACTTTCAACTCCGCATGCTTCTTCTGAAAATCGCTGGGATCTCTTAACGACAGCATTTCTTTTTGGTTTCATAAGACATTTAGTCAATTCTTTGTAGAACAGATTTTTTCTGGCCATTTTGGCTTCCATACGCTGCACAATCGATGGATCAAGGTTATGTTTGATCGCATTATAAATACTCAAGATATTACAAGCTAGTTTCCTAGTAATCTTTAAGTTACTATTAAAGCGTGTATTTTTGAAGATACTTTGAAAAGTGTGTATCCACGGGTTTCTAGGATTGAAATTGTTAAAACTGTAAAATCTTTTAATTTCGAATGCTATTTTTCTGATTTCTGGATAACAATTACGATGACCATATTTGATACACCGCCACCGCCATTCGCACATTGTTTCCCATATAGCGATCTCTTCAGGTTCAGTCAACTCCGGGTTGTATTTCCGCAAACGGAGAATTTCTCGCCACCGGACGATACGCAGATGCATCTCTTGCTTGCAACGTTTCTCTATTATGTTGAATATATTTCTATCGCTCGGCTGCAGGTTAATATGTTGCTTAATCGATTTTAGCAAAGCACCCTGGTTTGGGATTGGTTTACAACGTGCATGTTTCGTTGTCAAAGGTCTGTATGAAACATCAGTTAGTTTTTAAATTATTTACAAGTTAAGTAAAACTTACACCATTGAGAAATAGTTCTGAATAATAGCATTTATAACAGATTCGTCTACTTTGGTCTTCGTAGAGCCCGAACTAACCGCTTGTTTTTCTTCTTCAAAAAAAGATAAACTATTATTATAGTTACCGATACGGAAAATACCTGAAGTTGTGGTACATGTGCCTCTAGCTCCGTCCATACCTATAGGGTGATTTTCAACACCAACCTTCGAGTGTCCAGTCTTTATTTGAAAGAAGTTTTTTGTTTTAGTTTCCTTTTCATCACCTCCATGATCATTACCCGGTATCGTTTGATTAATTAATGGACTAATCTTGTTTTCCAAATGCTGATATTCTGTAGAAGTTATGTTTAAGGGAATATCTACAGAATTACTTTCCGGTTCTAAAATTTCGAATACTTCGACAATTTCATCGGGATCTTCCTTTACTTGGACATCACATGTAAAATTCTGTTCATTTTCTTGCAATTCAGTGGCTGAGCAGTTTCCGTCTCCACATATAGGTCCGTAACCATCAGGTACAAAGCTCTGTTTTTGTTGAATCAGGTTAATGTGTTGCTTGATTGATGTTAGCAAATCATACCGGTTCAGGATTGGTTCACAAGTATTGTTCTTTTGCAAAGGCCTATATGATATATCAGTTGTTTCTGGAATTAATCAGAATTTAAGTAAAACTTACTCCATTGAGAAATAGTTCCGAATCACAGCATCAAAATTTATGACAGCTTCGTCTACTGTGGTCTTGCGAGAACCCGAACTAGCCGCTTGTTTTTCTTCTTCAAAGAAACATTACTACTATTTTAGTTACCGAGATCGGACAAAATACCTGCAGCTGTTGTACCTTCGATATCAATTGGTTCAGTCACCACTGGCGTGTCCTCAGTTTTTATTCGAAAGGCGATTTCTGTTGTAGTTTCCTTTTCATCGCCGCCATAACCATTGTCCAGTATAGTTTGGTCTATTAATGGGCAAATCTTTGTTTCTTCTATTTCCAAATGCTGATATTCTGTAGAAATTATGTTTGAAGGGATATCCACATCACTTTCAGGATCTAAAATTTCGTAAATTTCGACAATTTCATTGGAATCTTCGTTTGCCTCGACATGAAATGTAAACTTCTGTTTATTTTCTTCCAATTCAGTTGCTGGACAATTTACGTCACAATCCACTTGGCTATTCCAATCACTTTCTGCCAATAAGATATGGTTTTGTTGAATATCCATTATAATCGGTTGATTTAGTTTGTGCGTTGACTTATTTAAATAATTAAGTTCTTTATTCCTTGTACCTTTACTTTGAAACACAATTAGATCGTTCTGTGATGTTTTTGTTGTCATTTTATGTCGTTGTCATTTTTCATTTTGTCAGTAAATGTTCCACATGTTCCTCGTGTACCCTAATTAGGCTGCATTTACACAGGTGAATGTTTAATGCTAGTTTTGTCCCAGTCACATCCGCATTTGTGTTTATCATAGGCGCATTTTATATGGAATCCGAATAAGGAGTTCGAATGTCAAAACCAGCCAAACAGCAGGTTTTCGAATTCCAAAGAATTCGAATTCCATTTAATTGAAAATTTAAATGTGAGTGAATTCACAAAAAATATGACATTGCCCATTGGCATTCTTGCTGAATTGGCGCTTTTACTTTCTTTTACATAGTAAACATGAAAATTTTCGAATTCGAGATTTTTGCAGATTTACCCATTACCGTATCTTCTGAGTCAGAAAAAGGCAAAATAAAAAAATCTATGTAAGACTTTGTAAAACAAAGTTAAAAGTGTAATTTGGAAGAAAAAAAAAAAACAAATTCATGGCATCTTTTTTGTGTGAGTAAGATTCTATCCTAAGATTTTATCTATTTTGCGAACTCCGAATTGTCAACTTTTATTGTGTAATATACACACAGTAGCAAAACATCCAACTTGAGTTGAGTTGTTTTGAGTCTCGTTGCAATTACACTCAACATAATAACTCTTAAAGCTATGGCAACATTTGCTGTATTGCTTTGGCTAATCCAGCTTGGCTTACAACAACAATCGCATAACCATAAAGCCGAAAATAAATCCAAAAAGTTTTTAGGATTTAAAACTAAAGCCATTTTATAGTTATAGCGCTCACCGTAAGGCGGTGATAAAGCGACATGAAGCCGAAGTAAATAAAAATGTTCAGGATTAAGGAACCTAAAGCCATTTTATAGTACTGGTGCTCACCGTAAGGCGGTACAGCCAAAAGCAAAAGCTTTGTAAAGCCAAGCAGCAATTGTTGCAAGTGTTTAAGATAATTGTTTGCTGTCCTCCATTAAGCTGGCAATTGCACTCAACTGCGCTTGCTCTTGTTCGTCGGTGGTTACATTTTCCTTGGAAATCGAAATATTACCTTACGTTTATCTTTTACCAACAAGTACTTGTCACTTCTGTCTTGCTTCAGGCGTTATTTAGTACAATTAATAACGCCTAATTGAAGCAGCTACCTGCTGTTGGAAAACCGTCTTAAGTGTCCATCTAAAAAACTGTCTCAACGTGTTGCAGTTTACTAACTTATTGTGCAACTAGCTCCATTTGGATAAGAGGTTGTAGTGCAGCTACCGGACAGGAGCTCTACTGACGATGTCAGTAGCATAAGAAAGACTTAACTTGAAAGAGAATGCTCTTCCCTGTGAAGCATCACAAAGAAATCCACACCATAATGATCATGTTCCAGAGTTTCCATAGGAACAAGTCTTATAGTCCCATCTTAGTCCTACATACCAAATTTCATGCGAAATTGAGAAATTAGCTTGGTTCAAAAATTCTTGTTCCTAATGACCAAATCCCAGTGGACATTAAAAGTGGGACATAACAGAGAACATATAACTGTTAAAATGGTTATCATAACAGAGGAAAAAACTGTTAAGTGTGACATAACAGTGGCCATTTAACATTCAACTTTTTGAACATGCACTCCTTAAACCTTGTAATGAGACGATGTCACGTATAAAACGAAGAATAAATTAGATATGAAGAAGCGGACGTCTTATGTCATATGTCATATTCGGCTCTACAATCGGGTTCGAGTTCTGGCTTCCTATTGTGTTATATAACTTTGTTGTTGTTGTTGTTGTTGTTGTAGCAACTATTAATTCGTGTTAGTCCAAACGTTGGGTTGTAATGTTTGTGTAGCTGTCGGAACAGTCCAGGCCCAAAAATGCGACTCCCAAGATCTTTGGATGTTTGATTGGATTGTCCTGCCGTGTATCGAGATGTCGAGTTGTAGGCTGACTTCTTTGGTCCAGGTGGTGAAAAGTGTAGCGGACGATTTTTCTGGAGACAGGATTAGATTTCGACTGGAAAAAAAGGGTTCTAGTATATCAAGTAGGCGTTGATGCTTCTGCAAATAGTGGGGATGCCCTTGCCTGAGGAAAGAATGGTACAGTCGTCGGCGTACGATATCAATTTGACTCCGGTAGGTGGTGAAGAGAGTTGTGCCATGTAGTAAGATGCCTAGGTCAACGGTGTCGAATGCCTTAGAAAGTCCAGTGCAACAAAGACAGTGCGGTCACAGGGACGCTGTTCGTTAAGTCCTTGTGAGATTAGTGTTGTGATCTCCGAAAGGGCTGTGGTTGTGCTTCGCTGATTGAGAAAGCCGTGTTGGTGTTCAGCTATCTGAAGTTTGGAATGAAGCTGAGGAAGAAGTATAGCTTCTAGTATTTTCGCTGTTGGAGACAGGAGAGAAATCCGACCAATCCGACTTCGGAGGGAAGTAGAAAATGTAAGGTGTTGCCGTGGTCAAGCTGTGCAATTTCCTGAGAGGAACACTGAGGAACACTTCCTGGGGCAGTCTTGTTGTGTGCTGTTGATGGGGATGGCTGTTAGGTCTCTACGTCTGGTGGTGTTGGAGAGATCTTGATGGTGGACCAAAGTTTCTTTGAGCCCCCGTCACAAGATTAAAGGTACTCCAGCCATTTAGTTCGGCTGTGTTGGTTGATTACACGATCAATCTCGGGATTTAGTAGGTCGATTCTGGTGTTCGCGGGGTTAATGCTGCGAATATGGTCACGTTCGTTATCGAGCTGGACTGCTTCTGCTGGGAAGTTAGGCCTAAGTATACGGATTCTGCCGGCTGGAATGAAACTCTAATGACGATCCGGCGGAAGATCCTTTCACCTGAAATTGCATTGGTGGGGGGTGGTAACTGTACCAATTGCCTGTCGACAAACCTGGTAAAAACTTGGCCAGTCCGCCTTGGCGTAATTGACAAATGTCATCGGCTTTATCCACGGTGATGATGATCGGGATATGGTCGGAGTTTAACGCTATGTCTGTTCTCCAGGATGTACAGGCTAATAAGAAGTCGCTCACTATGCTGATATCTGGGGAGCTGGAACAGGTGGCACAGATCCTGGTGGGTGAGTTTTCATTGATGGTACCAAAGTTTGACTCATCGATTTGCTTGACAATATGCGTGCCGCGACGATCGTTCTCTAGATTAGAGTGCCAGCAGTCATGGTCACCAACAATCAGGCGGTTACCATCTGTTAGTAGATGTTCTAAAGAAGGAAGGTAGCCGGATGTGCTGCATGTAGTTTGAGGAATATAGACATTTTTTCGATTAAGGTGTTGTTGGACTTGACTGCAATAGTTCGTGTTTCGTGGATCGGGTGTGGTGGTTGCCAGTATTGGCATGAGTCTGTAGTTGACCGAGTTGTGCACGATGAACGCAAGACCTACTCCGCCACCACTTTTTCTGTGCTTGCGTATGATGTTATAATTGGTGCTTCTGGATAGCAATCAGGAGGGGGTGAGCTTTGTTTCTTGTATGGCAGCAATTAAGATCCCATGGTGCTCCATATAGTTGGTGATTTTTGTTACTTCACCTCGTAAGCCGTTGCAATTCAGATGCATCACAGCGAAAGGTATGTGGTGTTCATGTGTGGTATGTTGATAGTTTGCAGGTGGGGTTGAGTCCGTGGATGTTGGTGGTGTGTTGATGCGCAAGTTGACATTGTCTATCGGATTATGACTGGTTGTGGGGGATGCTGTGGGTGGAGTGTCAGGTTGTGGGGGTGTCTATAGTGTTTGGTTAGAGCAGCATGGGGCCAAGAAGTTGGCGGTCCATTGATGACAGTTATTAAGTCCAGAGCATGTTCTAAGGTGACAAACGGTGATGATGACGCGATTATAGACAGTCATGTCCTTAGCCTCTCGCATCACAACTCCTATCTTATGCGTCCACGTCGCGTCACTGGAAACTCTGCCAAATCAAGTGAACGAATTCGGTGCCCAATCCGATTTGTATTAGCTTGGTTCGGGGCTAAATAAGAAGGTGGAATTGCCTTGGTCGGCGGCGCTTCATGTCGACCTAGGTTGCGGTTGGCCAATCACCACTCAACTGAATTAATTGATTCTTGAAACTAATACAAGCCTCGGATGCATATCGAATCTATCAACAATGACCTTTGGCCCATGGAAAAGGACACGTTTTGGAACTTGGAACATTCGCACGCTCGTCAAGACAACAACGCTTGCACAATTAACAAAAGAATTTCGTAAATACCATCTAGATTCTTGGTCTTGTCTTAGTGTGGTGAGATGGCCTGGAGTAGGGGAAAACGAACATCTACCGGCGAGTTTCTAATTTTTTCGGGTAAGCCTGCAGAAGAACACCATGCGAATGGAGTGGGATCTCTACTCTCTGAAGCCGCCAGAAGATCGTTACAAGACTGGCAAGCAATTATTATTGCAAGATTTAAATCTGCTGTTCGACAGATTTCGGATTTTGTTCAAGTTTACGCACCAACGGAACAAGCCACCTCTGCAGAAAAGAACCGTTTTAGTTGCGAAAGGTGAAAGGTTTGCTGATCTATGTTCTGATCGCAACCTAATCATTAGAGGCACAATTTTACCCCACAAAAACATCCACAAATCCACCTGGACATCTCCTGATCACATGTACAACAACCAGATTGATCACATCGCTATAAGTCGTAAGTGGCGACCATCGTTGCTGGACGTTAGAACCCGAAGAGCTGCCGACGAGCTGCCCGTTGGCAGTGTGCGGTTGAAGCTCGCGGTCCACTTAGTCACACGAAGTCAAATAACGAGAAAGCCAGCTGTAGCTGCACTGAAAGGCTCAGATGTGAAACTGCAATATGTATCCCGTGTACAACAGTCTCTCTATGAAATACAGCTCCAAACCCTAGAGTTAAATGGGAGAAAACAGTAAATGCGTATACGGAAGCAGCTTTAACCATTTTAGGTTACCCCGACCAGACTAGAAAAGAATGGACATCAGATAGCACATGGAACACCGCCGAGCGAAGCGCATTAGCACGGAAGTATAGGGATCTGGACTGGCAAGTTGGCTGTTTAGCTAGGAACCACAAACGAGCATGGCTAAGCGACATCGCAACAAAAGTACAGCAAGTCGCTGATAGTAGACAATGCAGCACAGTCTACAAACTCGCTCGTCAGCTCGCCAACAAGAAACACCACATCAACTACCCTGTTAAGGCAATTAGACGGCCCTCGATTGACGGACATCAGATAGAGGAAGTCGATAAGTTTTGTTATTTGGGCAGCTGGATGTCAAAAAATGGTGGTGCTGACTCGGATGTGTGCTCTCGTGTAAACAAAGCGCGAAACTCTTATAGTATGCTAAATATTATCTGGATCTCCTCGCAAATCTCCCGGAATCTGAAGCTAACGATCGTCAGATCTAACGTTCTCTCAGCACTCTTGATGGCTGCGAAACGTGGAAAGTAACAGAGTCAATTGCGACGCGCCTCCAAGTCTTCGTCAACAAGTGCTTAAGGAGGATACTGAGAATAAGATGGCTGGACATTATCACTAATCAAGATTTGTGGAGAGTAACGCAGCAGGAAGCAATCGCGACGAAAATGGAGTGTGGATTGACCACACTTTGAGAAAGCCAGCGGACGATATTACGAAACTAGCGCTCGACTGGAATCCACAAGGGAGCCGCCAAGTTGGCCGTCCTAGCAAGACATGGAAAAGGACAATAGAAGAGGAAGCATGATCCCAGGGGACCGAGTGGCGTCTCTTGAAACCTCATGCGATAAATCGAGTTCGATGGCGGGCGTTTGTAGAAGCCCTATGCTCCCCCGCGGAGTAAAGGAAAGAAAGACTTATAGACTTAAAAGAAAGGATTTGGCTGTCACCTAATCTATTTCTGAAATAAAGCCGCACTTATATTACACTAATGACAATCGTTTTGATTTTGTGACTTCTCCTAAACACACGTCACCACTGGCTATTCAGGAACTTATCAATGTGCTCTTTTCGTTGTTCCGTTTAGCTCTTTAGTACTCTTTAGTAAAACCGGCAGCGACTGTTGAGAACCTTCATTTCTGTGCTGTTCTACTTAAGTAATCAGAGACTATTTAAGCTCGATCAGCTCGATCGATATCTAACAGAGCAAGTTTCTTATATAAGAATCTATTTATCTGATTGAATGAAAATGAAATTCTTTATTCGATAAATGGCAAATAATCCATGAAAATAAATCACTTTTTACGACTTTCCATTTGGCTAACAACGTAAATAAAATAAGAAATTCAAAACAAAACCATAAAATATTGTCTGACTAAGCATCAAATGTTGCCTGACATGTCGTGACACAAATACCCATTCATTTCGGACCGAAAATTCTCATCTAAGTTTTGCAACAAGGCTTGCTGGTAATCAGATATTTCAGTGTCTTCAGTTTTGATCAGTGTCAAGATCTGATCTGTTGGTTCGCTTTTAATACTCATTTCGATTATCATTTGATCATCCGTCGTAAAGTCTACTACATCAGCCGAAGGCAGGGGATCGTCTGCTTCGATATTTGTGCCAATAGTCATTTTAACATTTGTAAATACTTCTCCGTCCGGGTGAAAAACAAACATTTGATTATTTTCTGATTCGCTCTTATCAATATCACAATCAGAAAAGCGACTTCCGGTTGCTTCCTTTTCGATTGCAAGCAAGTTTTTCGCATTTCTTATAACAGAGTCTGCTAGTTTCTTCAGAATCTTTGAATCGAGAATTTTCTGAACAAGCTTTTCACTGTAGCCGAAAAACTCAGCTAAAAATTTGATGTCCAAGGAATTATTTGCCATATACAGCAGCAAAATGTTCTTGATATATTTTACTATCAAGATTAATTTGTCGCCAAATCTCTGTTTGGGAACATGAGACATAATTGATGTACGCAAGGCGTTTACATTGAATTTGTTTGGTGGGTTTCCTATTGGCCTATGAAGAGAAATTAGTGGTAAGAAAATGCATTGAATAATGCTGGCATACCATAGTCTCAAATACTCCAGCGTAAAATATTCATGAATTACCGCACAAGCATCCTTCCAAGTGAGTCTTTGAGAAAGCAATGCAATGCAATCAATTATCTCACAATAATCTGTAAATTAAGATAGATGTAGATGTAGAATTTAAAAATATAACGCTTATACATATTCACACTTACCAATTCTTTTTGTAATTGAGACTTTTCTTTTGAAATCATCATCTTGCAAGCGTTGGATCAGCTCGTCAGCATTTCTTTCGGTTTTCATATGACATCTAGGTAATTTTGCGTAGAACAGATTTTCTCTGGCCATTTGGGCTTCTATACGCATCACAATGGATGGACCAATGTTATGTTTGATCGCGTTATAAATACTCATTATATTACGAGGTAGTTTTCTGGTGTTATTTGAGTTATTATTAAAGCGTACATTTTTAAAGATATTCCGAAAAGCTTTTATCCAAGTGTTTTTAGGATTAAATTTTTTAAAACTGTAAAATCTTTTGACTTCGTGTGCTATTTCTCTGATTTCTGGAATACGACAGTCTTTGATACACCGCCTACGCCATTCGCACATTATTTCCCATACAGCGATCTCTTCAGGTTCAGTCAACTCCGGGTTGTATTTCCGCAAACGGAGAATTTCTCGCCACCGGACGATACGCAGATGCATCTCTTGCTTGCAACGTTTCTCTATTATGTTGAATATATTTCTTTCGCTCTGCTGCAGGTTAATATGTTGCATAATCGATTTTAGCAAAGCACCCTGGTTTGGGATTGGTTTACAACGTGCATGTTTCGTTGTCAGGGGTCTGTATGAAATATCAGTTAGTTTTTAAATTATTTACAAGTTAAGTAAAACTTACACCATTGAGAAATAGTTCTGAATAATAGCATTTATAACAGATTCGTCTACTTTGGTCTTCGTAGATCCCGAACTAACCGCTTGTTTTTCTTCTTCAAAAAACATGAACTATTATTATAGTTATCGATACGGAAAATTCCTGAAGTTGTGGTACCTGTGCCTCTAGCGCCGTCCATACTTATAGGGTGATTTTCAACACCAACCTTCGAGTGTTCAGTCTTTATTTGAAAGAAGTTTTCTGTTTTAGTTTCCTTTTCATCACCTCCATGATCATTACCCGGTATCGTTTGATTAATTAATGGACTAATCTTGTTTTCCAAATGCTGATATTCTGTAGAAGTTATGTTTAAAGGAATATCTACAGAATTACTTTCCGGTTCTAAAATTTCGAATACTTCGACAATTTCATCGGGATCTTCCTTTACTTGGACATCACATGTATAATTCTGTTCATTTTCTTGCATTTCAGTGGCTGAGCAGTTTCGGTCTCCACATATAGGGCCGTAACCATCAGTTACCAAGCTCTGTTTTTGTCGAATCAGGTTAATATGTTGCTTGATTGATGTTAGCAAATCATACCGGTTCAGGATTGGTTCACAAGTATTGTTCTTTTGCAAAGGCCTATATGATATATCAGTTGTTTCTGGAATTAATCAGAATTTAAGTAAAACTTACTCCATTGAGAAATAGTTCCGAATCACAGCATCAAAATTTATGACAGTTTCGTCTACTGTGGTCTTGCGAGAACCCGAACTAGCCGCTTGTTTTTCTTCTTCAAAGAAACATTACTACTATTTTAGTTACCGAGATCGGACAAAATACCTGCAGCTGTTGTACCTTCCATATCAATTGGTTCAGCCACCACTGGCCTGTCCCCAGTGCCACGACAATTATCCACTATCGTTTGGTCTTTTAATGGACAAATCTTGGTTTCTCCCATTTCCAAATGCTGATATTCTGTAGAAATTATGTTTGAAGGGATATCCACATCACTTTCAGGATCTAAAATTTGCAAAACTTCGACGTATTCATTGGAATCATCGTCTGCATCGACATGATATGTAAAATTCTGTTTATTTTCGTCCAATTCAGTTGCTGGACAATTTACGTCGCAATCCACTTGGCTAATCCAGTCACTTTCAGACAAAAAGCTTTGTTTTTGTCGAACATCCATCATAATCGTTCGATTTAGTTTATGTGTTGATTAATTTACAATTTAGATAACTAATTTGAAATTTTTATATTCGTTGTACCTCTGTGATGTGATTGTGATGTGCCATGTGAGTGGTTTTTTCGGTCATATGCTGTCAATTGTCATTTATCAATTTGACATTAATATGTTCCACATGTTCCTCATGTAATCTATTGAGGCTGCATTTACACAGGTCGATAGATAACGCCATTTTCTTCGCAGTTCTGTAGAAATTTTGTTTTGTTTTATTCATTTCGAATACAACCTACAAATTAATAATAATAATATTCGGCGCGACTAGCTTTTAGCTTCTCGCAACCATTTGAGTTGTGCATGTATATTATTGGACACAAATGGAAGGGACCTACAATTTAAGGCCGGATCCGAACGGCGAATTGAGAAGCTTTCCGTGACAAGGTATTAATTACTCTCGGAACGTTTGTCACCCATTCGCGAGAGGTGGGTCACAGTGAAAAATACTTTTCGTGTTACTGGGATTAGAATCACGAACCTCCTGTGTAGGTGCGTAGGTTACGCTTTTCTACACACGACGGGAATAACTCCAGAAACTGATCATGTTCCTCATGTGATAGAATAAGTGGTTAATAATGCCAGACAATTAGATTTAGGAGTTGACAATTGATGAGCTCATAGGGATGCCTAAGCAAAACATCAGTGAAATATCCAATTCTTCAGACCCAGCTTCATCAGGTAAGCGCATTACAATTGCAAGCTTGACAGAAGATCTCAGCTAAATTAAAAGGAGCTTACAAATTTTAGAAGACATAGTCTCTAACGAAGATCGTGTTATAATTACAAAGCAAGGAATAGCAAAATTATAAGCTTTCTACGAAGAAATTTTGCAGGAACTAAAAAAAGCATTATGTTGTCAGACGAACTTGGTAGATTCTATGAAGCCATCGACATATAACTAACTTTCTTACGTAACACATTTATTTTATTAATCTTTTTTACATATTCGATTTATAAAGAAATGCAAAATAATTAAATATTTTTCGTTTTGAAATAGTGTTTTAGTTAGTTCTCTTTGTCCCAGTTAATCACAATTTATGTGTACTATTTATATGCAAAGTTATACCCCGACTTACGCGAATTCGACTTACGCAATTTTCGTGGGACACATCAATTGCGTAACTTCGAGGTTTTACTGTTTTTGCTTCGATAAGCTCCGAATCGATAGATGTTACTACAACTACAACTCATGTTATTGCAATGGAATAGAGTGGAATGGAACGTTGTAGCAAGACTTGAAGTCATCAAAATCCGTCACTAAAAGCCTTGCTATCTATCAATTTAGACGTAGAAAACCATTGTTTTCTCTAAAAACCTCGGCTATGCTGTGCTGTGCTGCAATATGCGCCTAGCCTAATATACTCGTATTTTAATTACGGAGTAGACCATTACCTAACTACGTCATAAAGTTGCGAATGTTGTATGCAATGAAAAGACTTCGTCTTCAGAGGGCCATACGCCACCGTAGGGAAGCCAATGTATTCTCAGTGTATTACTGTATGGTCGGTGTGTTTTTTGGAATATTAGCATTATTGAACCATTTTCCTACATGATAAAGGTGCCAACAGGGTTGGTACTGTCAATGAAGGGAGAAAATGACGGAAGCAATTTATTTATAAATAGCAGTTAATAGGCCACCCTAGTAAATCATGGTTTTCTAATGTCTCTTTCCAATTGTTGGTTAGAGTTAAGATTTCTCTCTCGTGGATTAAGTTTGCAAACTACTACCCGTGGTATATGGTTTGATTTCCAATCGACACTGTAACTTTACTACCCGTCGGCAATCGATGGGTAAGGTCTCGTTTACTGAGGAAGATGACAAAGAGAGAGAGAGCAAGCTAACTAATTGCTCATGAAATTTTATCTAAACTACAAATGTCAAATTTGGGTTTGGTTTGGCGTTCGATTTGCACAGCGTTTACCACGAAAAATACGAAAAAGTTGTCACTTTGACAGCTTACCCGTGGGTATTGTTTTGGGTACGGTTTGTGAAATTGGAAAGAGACATAAGATGTCTTGTGTTTTGTACAGCTCACCACAGGATAATATTGTTCGCTTTCTCTCTCTTATCCCTTTTCATTCTTGTTCGGTTGCAATTGTTATTTCCTATCAGCGCTTTCGATTTGCTGGGTACAGTGGAGGTTGGTGACCCATTTCGATTGCGTTCTCGACGAAAACCAGAGAACGATGTAGGAATGAGACACCATCACTGTAGCCTGCAAATCGAAAGCGCCATATATATCCTTATTTTCACAGCAAAAGTAAACAGAGAAGTCCTGCGTATGGATGTTTTATTTTATTTGTTTGCCTCCATTTGTGTCAATTACTGGAATTGTTAATTGCTCTTGTGTGATTGCTTAACAACAGTAACATGAGTACAACAACAATAACAGAAATGTTTATTTAGTGTTTTGTTTAAGAAAGTTTGGAGAGGAGCGGTATCCTTTAAGTTGCTGAACAAATGTAGGAGGATATAATGGCAAACCCTGGGCCGTTTACACCCAATTTTCCATGCGATGATGCGTTTTAACTTTCAAAGCCCTGAGGATGGCAAGGAATTTTGATACTATTATGTACATGGATGCACTTTTTGCAAGTTTCGTCTCCTTTCAATTAAAATAAAAAGAATTCAGCATAAAAGGATCAGCAGCCAACTCAACCGATGAACTGACGGAAAATTATTACCACTCATATTATTATAAGATCCTTTGATAATCGGAATCTAATTCAATCAATCACAGTCGCGGAAATAAAGTTGGAAACTCGCACAGATATCTGTGCCTGATGTGAATAGAAAGTGTCCATCCACTTGGACGTATGATAATGAGCGATTTTTCAATGGATATTGCCACCTGTGCACACATTTTGTGCATCCTTCTCCGAAAGAGCTTCATTAATTTTAATTCGAAAATTATTCCTTTGAAGAGAGATTTAATTTATTCCTCCAATTTGTTTGGCCATATCAAGAGACTGGCCATTGAGGAAGAATCTATCCACCTATACCATCGGACATACTCCTTATGTATACATTAGTCTTCAGTGGCCCTTAAGTAGTTATCGGAAGGAGAAAGAACTGAAAAGCCAATAGGGAAAACTGAAGTTTTTCGTTTCGAATTCAATTGAAAAATTAATCAAAGGACATGAATGGACGACAAACGAGTTTTATTGTGTGAGTGCCTGGCCCCTTCATTAGGACCCACAGGTCTCGGTGAAATTATTTCAATTGCACTTTTGGTGTTGGAATAATGAATCATCAACGGACTACTTAACTACTATACGTAGGAGTATTAAGGATATGTGTTTTGGAGTGGAGGCTAATCTGTGTAGGTACCTTGTCTGTACTATGCAATGTGCACCCATTCTCTCTGTAAATTCGAAAAGTCAATTTGTGCATTCTTAATTGCGGGGCTTTATTAAAGTTATTTTAACATTGACCTGTACAGGCGCTGGTCTGTAGTCGGCGTCGTATACGAAGGTTATGTCGTGAGTTTTGTATAAAAATCACCTTAGGCTGCAATCACGTGACTTTAAACTCTGAAACATGCCGATATCGATACAACACAGGTCGGCGACTAGCCGTTGTATCGTTTATTTTCATCTTTAAATTTCAGAAATTCTTTGCTGCGTCAACAAAGGATCAGATTTATTTCCGTCCAATAAAAGTTAAACTGAACCGAATGAACGCCCTTAAGTTATTGTAGTTTCCATCTAACACGCATTTACCATTGTTCCTATTCTACCCTCTCCCTGCTTGTCATCTAACAATGTTGCGAATTCATTTAAAATCTCCTTCCATTTTCTACGGAGAGTTAAGATTTTTCTTTAACGGTTTCGGTTTTGCGTTCTATTTGCAACAAACCATACCCAGGTTTGGTGTGATTTGCAAGCCTTTTTAAACTAAACTGTAACCTTGCTACTCCAATCGACATGTAAAGTTTTCGTTGACTTAGCAAGATGCAGAAGAGAGCAAGCAACAGATTCTTCTGGGAAGAGATTTTTTTTTCATTTCGATCAGCCGACGTTAGTTATCAACCGCTCTCTTTTAAACATATCACTCCTTTGACTGCTATATTTAGTACTTTAGCACTATTTAGTACTACACTCTGCAGTTTTTATTCCTACGTTATTTAGTACTAAACTTTTTAGAAGTGCACTATTTTCATACACTCTTGGTACGGCACTCTTTAGTACGGCAGGTCGGCAGTATTCCATTTAGTACTGCACTCTTTAGTACTGCGCTCTTTATTTCTGCGCTCTTTATTACTACGCTCTTAAGTACTGCGCTTCTTATTACTGTACTTTTACGTGCTGCACTCTTCACTATAGAGCGGACTAAATACCACCTGAGTCATTCTTGCATCTGAATGCACTGGGCTATATGTCGGACTCGTGCAACGCCCCCTTTTATCTACCATATTGCTAGAAGGGCAACGGACTAACACATCCGACATATTTCAATGATTTTGGGTAATCGGGATGGAGATACTGCAGTAACGTACCTGATCGAGATCGCGTTCCAAATAATGTAAGCAGATACTAAACGAGAATGTGGCCAACATTCAACCCTAAAGATAAGTGGAGGTAGCGTCATGTGTGTTTCTTGCAATTGGTCCCGCATAGTTGTCCTGGGGACAGCTCTGTGGGGCCAGATGTACTAAATGCACTATGACTACACTCTTTGGTACTCTTTAGCACTCTTTATTACTGTACTCTTTAGTACTGCACTCTTTAGATTGCACAGCCTCTTTATTATTTCGATCTTTATTACTTCACATTTTAATACTGATATTTAAAGCAGTCCCTATTGATTGAGCTTTTCCGACTCCACTGGAGTAAGGATCTCGCTGTTAAGAACTCTTTATCCCATCTGAGTGGTTGTCTTGTTCTGCTATAGACAAATCATACACACTGTTACGGAGACAGGTACAGTTTATTAAGATGAAAATCCCAGGCTCGTGAAATCGCCATTAGCATTCCTCAAACGTTCCTTACTCAAGGAAAAGAAAAATGATTTATATTAGATTGCCTAAAGCGTGAGGTACTCTCCTATTGGGAGTGAAAAAGCTATCTTTCCCAGGAGTTAATTCTTGGGCTACTGACATCCTAGAAAGACACTGTGTGGTGGTTCTGCCGGGTGGAGTTAATTGTTAACATCCCAATATATAGTATTGCTAACAAAACCCATCTTTATCACTTAGTACATCAACTCAAACAGGAGCTATACAACACTTAGGTCCAAATCGATAGACGTAACTATAATTAAAAGAATTGGTTTTAGTGACGGATTTTGATGACTACAAGCCTTACTACAACATTCCATCCCACTCTATTGAATTGTTATAGCATCGATTCTCGATATCGATTCAGACCTTATATTCGTCAGTGCGGTGAGAAAAATTCTTATGATTTTTTTTTTCGAAGCGTCAGACCCTCTGCACCACCGACACTATTGACGTGCAACTCTGCTACCTGACTTGCAAAAAAGTCGCAAAAAAATCAACATTTAAAAAATACGGCATTAAGGATTCCTAACACGCTTCCGATATAAAAGCAACCTAAGTTATGGATATTTTAAATATTTACCCGTTGGACAATTGATCGACAGTAAATTAATACAACAACATCATCTCAAGGCAAGACTAGCAAGTACTCGTACGTACAGCAACTCGTTGCAACGCATCCTTTTTCGCTCTTAAATTAGAGTCACGTAATGTTGTTGTGGTCGAAGACAGAGACTTCGTTAAAAGGATAAGGAGCTTTGCAAATAAACGACTACAGTACGGAGTTTGCAAGGATTTGCGTAGCATAGTATTTTTAGTGCCACTGCGGTTCACTGTCGCCACCTGACCAATTTGCTTTTTGTTAACTTTTCGCCTCAATTGTCCATTAGATAAATATTTTTATTCAGCCAAACTCAGCCACCTCATGAAGATGGAAAAATTTCTAACTTTGATGTTGGTTAGTTCCCACAGCACAGCGATAAAGACAAAGTCCATTTAAACTTTTTTATCTACGGCAATTATTTTCTCGCGTCTTATTAGCAAAAAGAATATAATGAAAGTGTCTACAGGAAAGAAGATAGATTCGGCAGATGAGTTGACATTCTCCCACAGCCTGTTTTAATTGGAGTCTTTTGAAATATGAAGTCATTGAAAGGTGACCACATTAATAAAGAAAAGACGCGTGTACTCTTCTTAGGCATGAGAATGAATATAGAAATCTTTACATCTGAAAAAGGTCTTTTAGGAACATTAAATTAAGAAGGAGGAGCGAATGTCATACTATGTTGGAAGTTAGAGTGGAGAAATCTTATACGCGGTCCTCAACAACGTTATACCACGATAATTGTTGCACGTTGTGATATCTCCTTTCATTGTTATGCACCACAGGATCCCTCTTCTTAAATCTTCTGGCATCATTTAGTACTCCCATTCCTTGGTCCTTGGAGGACAAGAACTTGTTATACCTGCCACTGCTTTTCTATCTTATTTCTGACATAACAGCAATTCAGAAGATGCGATGGACGGGGATTGGTGTCTCACAAAAATCAGAATATGACATATATTACAGCTGTCATGCAAGAAATCATGTGCTCGGGGTGGGGTTTCTAGTCAGCAAAAGAATGAAACCCACCGTTATCGGCTTTAAAGCAGTAAATGAACGGCTGTGCACCCTTCGCGTGCGGGGCAGATTTAAAAAGATAAGCATCATAAACGTTCACGCACCTACAGAGGATTCCCCAGATGATGAAGAATTCTTTGAATCAGTTAAACGGGAAATCCATGCTTATCCTCTGTATTATTTAAAAATCATTCTGGGGAATATTCCAGTATTCAGGCAGTACATTGGCAACCATGGCTTACACGAGAACGAGTCATAAAGATGCCAACAAGCAATAATGTGGTCGTTGCGAGAGTACAAGGTTTGCGCGTAAAAATATCCACAAAGAGACCTTGGTATCTCCTGATGGAGTCCGCATCCAGATAGACCACGTGTTGATAGACTGCCGCCACAACCCGAACCTGATGACGGTACGAATGCACCGAGCTGCCAACGTCGACTCGAACCACTATCTTGTTGTTCCGAGCGCGGATTGCATCATCAAAAGAGACAGCATCCGCGAATCAGATTCGAGTCAATACGGCTGCCCTTCGCAACGAAGAGACCAGAAACAACTACGGTCAAGCGATAGGACTCGCCCTTAATGTAGTAAGAGTAAGTCCTGGGGCTATGATGACGGGCGTAGAAGAGAAATGGGTACGCCTTAAGAATACTGTCATTAGCACGGCTGACTCCATCTTAGGCAGTAGTCTTAAAGATCGAAACGACTGGTTCGGTGATGAATGTAAGCTAGCAACTGAATGTAAGAATGTTGCCTACCGAATAAATGTAACAATCTCATAAGACGCGGGAGTATAAAGATCTCACAAGATATAAAAAAACAGTTCACCGGCGAAAGAAAGCAGCCTGGGAGAAGAAACTCGTCCGTGAACTAGAACAGTACAGAGAGCGAGGACCGCACTAGGTCTGAAAGTTCCAGTTACCAAAGAGTCCGCGGTATGACGCAATATACACCGCGTTGCACATACTGCATACTCCTGCAAAGAGGGTAATCTGATCGCCAAGGCATCTTAGAGCGATGGAAAGAGCACTTTCATGAGTTGCTTAATGGCCTGCTAACTGAGGAATTGGAGGCTCCACCAATGACCGAAGACCACACTATGCTGCCGCAACCAAGCATAGACGAAGTTAGTAGAGCGAAAAATGCTCTCAAAAATAATAAGGCACCGGTATCAGATGGTATTCCAGCGGAGCTGAGGCCCCACAATACACCAAGCAATTCATGAACTAATAGTGCAAATATGGGAGGAAGATGGAAAAATGTCTTGAGTTTCAAAACTTACTACACTATCTTTTTATAGACTTTCAAGCCGCCTATGATAGCATAACTAGAGTAGAGCTATATAAAGCCATGAGAGAATTCGGCATCCCGAATAAACTGATACGACTATGTAGGTTGACCATGACCAATGTTATAAGCCAAGTAAAAATATCCGGATCACTATCAAGCCCATTCAACATCTATAACAGGCTCAAGGCGACAAGGGGATGGTTTGGCTTGCGTCGTCTTCAACCTGGCGTTGGAGAAAGTGATCCGAGACTCTGAAGCGATGGCGAGAGGAACAATTCTCTATAAGTCCATTCAGATATGGGCTTACGCAGACGACATCGTTGGTAGAAGCCGAAGAGCGGTACAGGAAGTTTTTATCCAGATCGAGCAGGCGGCACGAAATCTGGGGCTGCACATAAATGAGAGCAAAACAAAGTGGCCACGCCTGCGAGTTGAAGATCCAACATTGGTCCGTCAATTCAAATAGTGGAGCGCGAATTTGAAGTAATACAATCCTTTAACTATCTCGGGTCAACTTTAGCAGCCGATAACAGCATGGAACCAAAAATACGCGCACTGTTGCTTAAACCCAGCAAAGCCTACGATAGTCTGTCAAGTAATTTAACCATAACATCCAAGCTGCTGGTATATAAGACAATGGTCATACCAGTACTTACATATGGATCCGAGGGTGCTAAGTAAAAAGCATTCACACATCTTAGCCACGTTCGAGAGAAAAGTCTTAAGGAGTATCGTTGGTCCCGTATGTAAGGAATTACGATTCCGGAGACTCTATAATAATAAGATCTTTGAGCGTTACCGCGATGTCGACATCGAGACGAGAATTAAGCTCGCTAGGCTCTCGTGGGCAGGACACCTAGCTCGCATGTGCGAAGATGATCCTGCTCGGAAAGTTCTTTGCGGTAGGATTTATGGAACACGACAGCGAGGCCGGCCAAGCCTACACTGGAAGGATGCCAAACTGTACGACATCGGCTCGAAATTGGGACCGGTGGAAAGTTTTTGCGGGAGGCCAGGACCGAAGACTGGATGTAGAGCCAAATATGATGATGATGATTTAGGACTTAGACATTCACGAAATTTCAGCTCTGTAGGTCGTATGGCGGGTAGTTAAAAAGGACCTCAAGGAATCGAAAAAAAAATTCACCCATCACACGCGCCACACACGAAAATCGACACATATCACACGCGGAATACAAAAAAAACCTATTTGGGAATTGGGACCTCAAATTAATCGAAAATACAGACAAAAGGGGTCAAGCCAAGTAAAAAAAAACAACCCATAAAAATTAAAATTTTTCATGTAAATTCTCTAATAGGAGATAGGTATGTGTTAAAATTTAAAGAAAATCGGGTTAATTTTTAAAAAATTTACATGGACACCACACGAGTCTCAGGGCCCTATCACTCCAACAAATTTACAAAAAGTTATGTCCATCAGTGATACACATTTGTTAAAAATTTGAAGAAAATCTAGCCAAATTTTAAAAAATTTATATGGGCACCCCTTGGCCCTCAGGGCCCGTTCACTCCAAAAACTTTAAAAAAAATTTGGTCCATCGGAGATACAGAGGTGTATAAAATTTGAAGAAAATCGGGTTAATTTTTTTGACAAATTTTTATGGGGCCCCTCGACCCCGGCCACCAAAATTTTTGCAAAAAGTGTTGTCCATCGGAGATACACACATATATAAAATTTAAAAAAATTCGGGTCAATTTTTTTAAAAAAAATTTTGGGGCCAGGGGTCTCCAAAATTTTACAAAAAGTGTTTTTCATCGGAGATACATACGTATATAAAATTTGAAGAAAATCGGGTTAATTTTTTTTTTAAATTTTATGGGGCCCAGGGTCTCCAAACTTTTTACAAGAAGTGTTGCCTATCGGAGATACACGTGTATATAAAATTTAAAGAAAATCGGGTTATTTTTAAAAAAAAATTTATGGGGTCCCACGAACCCGGGGCCCGGGGTCTCCAAAATTTTTACAAAAAGTGTTGTCTATCAGAGATACACATGTGTATAAAATTTGAAGAAAATCGAGTAAAATTTTGTAAAATATTTGTATGGGAGCCCCCCGACCCCGGGGCCCCAGGGGCCTCAAATTTTAATAGAAAGTGTTGTCTCCGGAAAGACACATGTGTGCAAAATTTCAATAAAATCGGGCTTTGGGAAGTGGGTTAAAAATTGATCGCAAGATTCCACGACAGATGACCGACGACCGACGACCGACCGACCCACGGGCAAGTGAAGTTAATATAGAGAATTTAATAAAAGTTTTTAAAAAGAGGAGGTTTTGCCATGAAACGCAAAACCATAATATGTCGGTTATAAGAAGCCATTCCATTTGGCATTAAAGTTAATTTTATGCTTACCGACTGGTTGTTGGTTACAGACCATCAAGTAACAGGAATATATCACTTTGAATGCATTTCCTGATGATGTCCTTTAATTCAAATTTGCTGACATGCACCATTACAGATGTTGACATGAATTAACGTCAAGTGACGATAGACATCCTTGAGTCCACACACGCGTTTCGAATGTTTGTATTTCACACACACACACAGGCCAAGGATACTTAGGATGTCACAATATCGTAACTGGAAAACTTATAAATTGAAGTTGGCACCTTGTAATGATGATGGGGCAATGTGTCCAGTGGGATGCAATTTG
The DNA here is from genome assembly GCA_947095585.1 of Nephrocerus scutellatus. Classification (NCBI taxonomy): domain Eukaryota; kingdom Metazoa; phylum Arthropoda; class Insecta; order Diptera; family Pipunculidae; genus Nephrocerus; species Nephrocerus scutellatus. The sequence continues at coordinate 88,296,918 of OX352764.1, forward strand.
TCAAATTAAAGTCCAATGTGCAAGGACACAAATGGTTTTTTTCGGTCATTCAAAAAGTCTTGAAATCCACAATCTGATGAGACCGTTCGCGAATACTGACTGATGTTGCCGATTGTGATACTCAAAAATGTCCTTCTCTTTAAAACTCTCGCTATCTCAACGCATCATGCTACTTAGCATTTAATTAGCGTAATTACATGCAGGGTGGCATCATTTCGCTAGAAACTGCACTACTGCCACTGCGCTCTAATTAATTGAATGGCACAGCAACTGGACTGTCGCTGATGTAACTGATGTGTGTGAAATAGTCAGTCAGTCCAGTTTGAATAGAATTTAGTGTGTGTGTGTGTGTGTGTGTGTGTGCGTGTGAAACCAATCAGCATTTTTACATCTCTTGTGTTTCGGTTGGTAGCTGAGGGGCTAGACCGCTAGACAGTATGACGGGATAGAAGGCGCCGTATAAAGATTCACTTTGAAAATCTGCTGTGCTGCCAGTAATTTCAAGTAATGAGGAGCCACAAAGGCAAAAAAGAAGAAAAGCTTAACTCAATACACCAATGGGATGAGCCATATTCATATACACAGTCATTTGTCAAAAACTTTACAACTACGAGTACTCTTCCCCTGATTTGGCAATGGATTTTTTTTAGATACCATTAAATTATTCGACGCCATTATATCATCGCTGGCTCCTGCCAGCCAGATTGTACATCAAAGTTTATGAGTACTGTGATGTTAATGGCATTTTGTCCTTTAGTTTGCCTCCAATGCGGAAATGATTCACATTTGAATAAAAAATCTATTCCACTATAATGCGAATGTTTTTTAATGATTAAGGCTTGGCTGGTCGTCAAGTCGTCTTCTTCTTTGCAGGATGCCAATTTATTATGAAAGGACATCACTTACATATTCTTTTTATCCTACTTTTTGGCCCACTTCAACATTGGTTTGTTGAATGCAAGTTTACAATTTTTCTCAATATATTGTTAGTTCTTTGGAAATTGGATCATATTTGATTTTGTAGCGGAATTTGATAGAGTATCGTCTTTATGTCCTATATCCCATTGTGGGTCCTAAGGCCTCTACTACGCCTACGCACCATCGCGTGCGATTTCTGGCATTAAGCCTCAGTTTTCTCCAACTCTTCCCCAATTGCCGTGACTCCTCACCAACTATTCTGCGCCATGTATTTCTCGGACGACCCGTTCTTTTACCATCTTTAGATAACGGATTTCATTGTACTGCGTTAGTTTGCTATGGAACAGTCGCAGCTTGGTGTTTAAGCTGATCGCATTGCCTTGCCATATCATGAACATCATTCCAAACACTGATTTTGCTTTGCCGATTCGATTGACAATGTCCTGTTCGGTTCCACCTTCAGTCGAGACAATACTCCCAAGATATTGGAAACTCTACTCTACGCTCTATACCGGTTGTCCAGCAATGTTAACTTGAGTTACTGAGTTAGTGCCGAGGCTGATGATTTTGGTTCTGGCAGAATTAATCTTCAAACCCGCAACATTTGCCTCCCTTTCCACATTTGTTGTCATTTGGTGCAGCTCCATAATCCTAAGTGAGAGTAAACAAACGTCATCAGCGTAGTCCAGATGTTTGAGTTGAGATGTAAGAATCCAACGAATTCCTCCGTTTCCAGTAGATAAAGCTGCGCGAAGCACATCGCTAATCACCAACAAAAAAAGTATCGGCAATAGAATGCAACCTTTTCGTACCCCGCTAAGAATCTCGAATTCCTCTGATAGCTTTCATCTATGCAGCACATGACATTTAGAGCCATCACGGGTTGCTTTAATAATAGTTATTAGTTTATCGGGTATACCTTTCCTGCGCAAGGCGAGCCAGATATAAGTGTATCTTTGTCTTGCGAAAAATTAAAGACTAAGACAAGGCTGCAAGACGCTGCTATGACGAAAATTTTAAAATAAAAATGAGCCAAATCGGTACGTCCGTTCTCAAGTGATGCGGTTACTAACCATCAGCATTTCATTTTTATTTATATAGATGATGATTATAAATGGGGTGTAGTAGAGCACTGCGATCCATGTGGATCTATTGCGCTTCCCTCTGAATTGTGATATTGAGACAGTCTATGACCGTGCCTAATGGCACTTAAAACTTAATAATATGGAGCAGGTTTAGTGAATGTCGCGCAGACTGCGTGATTACGTGAGTTGCCATGTGATCTCTTCTCTCTCCGTTCATTTCTGCGCATTCATTGACTAGATGCCACGGGGTCTCTTCCGCTTCCCCACAGAGTCTGCAGCGGCCAACATCTTAATTTATTCTTTAATTTCTTAAGATGCCCTTTCAGTTTGCAATGTCCTGTTAGGAAACCCGTTATAATTCTTACATTACTTCTACTTAGTCTAAATATCAGGCGGGACCTCTTTGGGTTATACTTCCCCATTTCCTTTTCTACGGCCAGCATTTCCTTTGCTTGCCGTAGACCCGGGAGATTCTCCCTATACTGCATATCTCTTCCCTAATTATGCGGTACCCTATGCCACAGAACGGTTCTGGGCCCAAAAGCGGAGTATCTGCCCCTTATTAGCGAGCCTATCCGCGGCGTCGTTGCCTTCTTTGCCAGTGTGTCCCGGCACCCACTTCGCCAAGTCTGTTTAGCTTTGCCCTGCATTCCTCCACAAGTTTGGATGTGATGTGAAATGCATTTTTGGCTCTTAGCGCAGCTTGGCTGTCTGTCATGATAGCTATTTCCTGCCTCATGTAGTTCCTTTTCAGTTTTAAGTAAGCCCATCTTTAGATGGGATGTACTTCTATCTGGAATATACCCGGGTACTGCTCCACTTATGTAGAATGCATCCAGGGCTCTTAGCGCAGCTTGGCTGTCTGTCATGATAGATATTTCCTACCTCATGTAGTTCCTTTTCAGTTTAAAGTAAGCCCATCATTCGATGGAATGTACATCTATCTGGAATATACCCGGGTACTGCCCCAATGATGTAGAATGCATCCAGGGCTCTTAGCGCAGCTTGGCTGTCTGTCATGATAGCTATTTCCTGCCTCATGTAGCTCCTTTTCAGTTTAAAGTAAGCCCATCTTTCGATGGGTGTACTTCTACCTGGAATATAATCGGGTGCTGCCCCACTGCTACAGAGTACTTAGTTCGTGACCCATAGACTCCAGCACCCGTGCCTTCTTCTTCTTATTATTATTATTATTATTAGTTGATTAAATGAATTAAAATGAATGAAAACGATTTGAGATATTTAATGGCGATTAGTTAAATTGGCAAAGCTTGGCTTGTTTGGCAATTGTACTTCTTGTGTGTTCTCTACGGCTCTCCTATTGCGTCTGACTTGTTCCTCGTATTTCTTTTTGACAGTTCATTTGTAAAGTGAAAAATATTTGAACAGGGATATCTTCACATTAAACCATGTCATCCAAGCTGCTGATGAATAAGGCAACGGGTCTATTAGTACTTAATATGGTTTGGAGTTTTGGGTGCAGTATTTGGAGCTCTTTTATAGAAAGTGTTTTCATCGGAGATATAAATGGGCTCAGCACTCGAAACTCTTAGCCAAGTTCGAGAAGAAAGTCTTACGTATAATTGTTGGTCTCTATATTGGCGGTTCTATTTAATTATAAGATTTGCGAGCGTAACCACCATTTCGTGATATCGTGAAGAGAAAGAAAGTCATTTATGGTAGAATTTATTGAACACGACAGCGTGGCTGAAAGGATGGCGAAGACCAGGATGCTCAGACTTCAGGTCTTGCTGTTCTTTTCCATAAATTCTAATACAAAGAATCTATGTTGGAAAGCATGCAAACACTCTGAAAAGAAAACGAACAGTGGGACGATCCGGCTCGAAGGACCAAAACATCTCTATAATTTAGATACCCTCGTACATGCATCACTTTCGGTAGGGACGTATGCGAGTGAAAGCATTAGCAATTCTCCTACGGTTCAAGAAAATCCAACATCTAGCAAAAGTCTTAATGCTTTTTCCAAAATTTCTTCTTCCGAAAATCCTACTCAAAAGCTTTATCCTTGGCAGTCCGTTGAAATAATAAATGCAAAGGACTTGCTTTAAGCAAATGCATAAAAATGTCCTCCAAATTAAGAATTTAATAAAATCGCTCGCGAATCTGTCCACAACGTTGGATGAGCATCGTGACCAAATTTTGTCAAGAGGACAATACGAGTGTGGGTCTATTTCGTCAATTCTATTTTAGTCCTTGAGAGGGAAGCGTTCATCTATTCTACACACTGCACTGTTGAGTGTTTTAAAATTATTTCCAAATGTACGAAGAACAGAGGAAAGACGTTGGAACTTTCCGCAGGACTCTGATGGCTGCACTGAGAAAATCTCGAGTGAGTAGAAATTAAATTAATTGAAAAAATGAACTGACAGACGAAGTGGGGTTAAAAATTGTCGCAATGTCGTTCGTTCCGTCCGTCCCGATGCAGCTCTCATCATTTCGCCAGGGAAATCATTCGATGAGCCTGCAGAATATTATGACGTCAGCAGGATGTCATATTTAAGTTGTTGTTGCATCAGAACGCGCTCCTTGTTGAATAATTTATTTGCTCCGCTCCGCAGTCTGGATAAACTTCAATTTCGTTCCCTCTGTGTGTTGTCGACGGCTTTGTGCCTCGTCACTTCACACACAGTTGAGTGCATACAGACTATGTTATTTAAGTGCTATTGTCTGGCTCCGCTGATGCTCCATTTCCATTTTTCTTGGGTGTACAGACTATAGATACACACGCACACATACGCTTGTGAGTAGCTGGCGCGCTGACTGATACCGCCTGCTGCTGTGGAAATGGCGAGCAGCAAACAAAGTGTTGCCGCAGCGCGCTCGTGCCAGGTGATACTCCTCGTAGGTGGAAAATCTCAATTAAAACGCTATGTGCATGCACACAAGTCTATTGCCAGGGGCAAGTATTCGCATGGTGGTGATTAGAGAATAATTAGCCTTCTACCGCTGAGTTTCCAATTCTAAGTAATGAGCCTGCATTTAGATTGAAGTGGGTGGTAAAAGACAGGAAACAGCACGATTGTCTACTCTTTTGCACTCACTGTGAAGAGAGTTCCGTGGATTACAAACCTAATCAGACATTTGTAGATATGCGAATCGTAGTACGCTAATATTTGGCCATTCTTTAAGCTTACTCCAAAGCAGTTTCTCGCAATGTAATGCTTACTCCATCTTCTTAGCGTATATTTCGAGTTAATTATCATTTCCCACAAAACTGCTCTTTAATTATTATGACCGGTATGAGTCAAGCACTAATGCCATATAATTAGGGAGGTGCACCTCAATAACAAAAGGTTGTGTCGGCTGTCTGTGTTTTACAACAAAAGACTCTCTACTCTAGTCTCGCTGTATCGCATCACACAAACATTGCTCGGGTGGTCTAGCGATAATTGGGCTAAGACTTACTGCCTAATAAATAAATATACTCCTTAATGGTCCACTTGGGATCAGATGATATCAAGAGGCGTTTTGTTTTTTTTTTGTTGCCATCTTTTGTCGAACAAATGATAGGGAACTATGTAGGTCGCTATCGTCCCCTGCTTAAGAACATGATTTAGTGGAGGTCGCTCCAGCTACTACTGAGAAGATTTTTTTCTTTACATAACCTTTGGTTATTGAATTGAGTAAGCCTTGAATTTTCTGTATAAATCTTTACTGTAGACAGCTTTTTGTGTAATTCAATCGGACGTATAATTATGTTTACTTTGTAGGTTTTCAGAGCTTGAGGTCGGTTGTGCTTTGTTTCCGATCAGCATGAGTGAGGTAAATGTATCGAAATATGTAGCACTCCTCCGCATCTCTAGGATGCGGTGTATAAGGCAGACCATTTTTGTAAGCTAAGTAAGCAATCTGCATCCTAAGAATATCTTTAGATGTTGCCACCTAAATCCTAATTAAAAAAAGAACGCCCTCAACGCTGGTGCCCGACCACCCACAAATTTATACAGAAAGTGTTGCCTTCGGAGATGCTCATGTGTGCAAAGTTTAAAAAGAGTTACGCGCGGTTGAACTGAAACTTTTTTGACGTTGTGTCCAATATTACGATTAAAGATGAGATGAGATGACGATGAGTAATGGCTTAGTTCGAAAAAATTCCAGACCATATTGGCCAGATCCCAGAATTTCCATAAGTAACGGGTGTTTTTTTTAGGAGGTTTGTTTTTCCGATAGATGTCGTTTTATTTTATGACAGTTGTTTTGACAGCTCAAAGTGGCATTTCTACTCAGTATTGTTTGGCAAATCATTATGAAAAAAAAAAAAAAAAAAATGACATTTGTGAAAAATAGTCGTGGTAGCCATATGCCAGAAATTGTGTTTAAATGTTAAATGCCAAAAAATTATCTACCAAATAAAAAAAAATTTTGGTCATTTCATAATTTTATATGTGTTTTATTCAAAAAAAAAATCGGCAACCTCTTAAAAAAACACGTTATATCTAACGTTATATCTAACGGGTGTTTTTTTAAGAGGTTGCCGATTTTTTTTTTGAATAAAACACATATAAAATTATGAAATGACCAAAATTTTTTTTTATTTGGTAGATAATTTTTTGGCATTTAACATTTAAACACAATTTCTGGCATATGGCTACCACGACTATTTTTCACAAATGTCATTTTTTTTTTTTTTTTTTTTTTTTTTTTTTTTTTCATAATGATTTGCCAAACAATACTGAGTAGAAATGCCACTTTGAGCTGTCAAAACAACTGTCATAAAATAAAACGACATCTATCGGAAAAACAAACCTCCCAAAAAAACACCCTTTACAAGTCTTAAAGTCGCATCTAAGACGAATTGCTTTAGAAATGGCTTAGTTCCCAAAACTCCAACCGCTATTGGTCAGATCCCAGAATTTCCATAGGAAAAAATCTTATAGTCGCATATGAGCCCTACATTCCGAGTTTCATACGAATCGCTTTAGAAATTGATTAGTTCCCAAAACTCCAGACCCTATTGGCCAGATCCCAGAATTTTCATGGGAGCTGTGGCCGTAGTAATATATGTATTTATATATATATATAGTTATATTTGTAGTTATATACATATATAGTTACATACATATAAAATATAACTATAGAAAACGAAAAATTAACAAAAGTGAACAACAGAGTAATGTGTACAACAGAGTAATGTGTACAACAGAGTAATGTGTACAACCGAGTAATGTGTACAATCGAGTAATGTGTACAACAGAGTAATGTGTACAACAGAGTAATGTGTACAACCGAGTAATGTGTACAACAGAGTAATGTGTACAACAGAGTAATATGTACAACAGAGTAATGTGTACAACAGAGTAATGTGTACAACCGAGTAATGTGTACAACAGAGTAATGTGTACAACAGAGTAATGTGTACAACAGAGTAATGTGTACAACCGAGTAATGTGTAAAACAGAGTGATGTGTACAACAGAGTAATGTGTACAACCGAGTAATGTGTACAACAGAGTAATGTGTACAACCGAGTAATGTGTACAACAGAGTAATGTGTACAACAGAGTAATGTGTACAACAGAGTAATGTGTACAACCGAGGTATGTGTACAACAGAGTAATGTGTACAACCGAGTAATGTGTACAACAGAGTAATGTGTACAACCGAGTAATGTGTACAACCGAGTAATGTGTACAACCGAGTAATGTGTACAACAGAGTAATGTGTACAACAGAGTAATGTGTACAACCGAGTAATGTGTACAACAGAGTAATGTGTACAACAGAGTAATAACAGTGTAACGCTTGAAAATTGTAGCCCCCTACGTAAAAAAGTTTCACTTCAGAAAAATTGGGTTAATTTTGAAGAAATTAAAATGTTATGTCCCTCAGACTAAAGGTTCCTTGGAGGAATGACCAGCTGACTAAACATAGGAAGAGGGTTAGAAAACTCTTCAACTCTGCTAAGTGCACAAAGAGTTGAGAGCAATACAGAGGTTCACTCCCACAGAGTACAATTTAGAATTGAATAGACAATATAAACGGGCCATGTAGAGGAAATGCTGCGAAGAGATTGGCGACATTCCAGGAGCGGCACGAATCCACAAGGAACTTGTAAAAGATCAGCAAATTGCTTAGGTTTTCTTAAAAAGGCGGATTACACCTACACGTCGGACCATGAGGAAACACTCAGAACCCTACCTCAGGTTCATTTCCCAGGTTCGTCTACTCGTGTACTACACACGTATCCGAACGCATATGACCAAAGGGTCTGCATTTCTAGTAGAGTAAACAGTTTATCCGGTAAAATATTCAGTTCGGATAAGGTTAAATGGGCTGAAGGCTCCTTTAAACCATTCAAAACCCCCGGTGGTGATGGCATGTTTCCAGCGCTTCTACAGAAGACAACTGATCACATCCTGCCGGGCATGATTGTTTTATTAAGGGTAAGACCAACTACCTGGAGACAGGTAAATGTGGTATTTATCGCCAAACAAGGCAATAGGCCTAGTGAGCTGCCTCAATCTTTTAGACCTATAAGTTTAACATCATTTGTCTTCAAAACCATGGAGAGACTCATTAGCTAGATTTGTCTATCCCTCTGCATTCAAGTCAGTTTGCATACAGGAAAGGTAAAAACACAGAAGGCGCCCTTTACTATCTTGTGAAGAAGAAGGTCCTTTTTGTTCCAAGAATGTGGCTCTGTGTGCTTTCTTTGAAATTGAGGGCACATTCGATAACACTGGCTACGATTCAATAACAAGAGCAATCCGTAGCACAGTTATCGAAGACTCGACTAACCAATGGATAAGGGACATGCTCGAAAGTTGAAAAATTACTTCCTCCTCAGATGGAGTGTCTGTGTCTGTGACTGCAGTTAAGGGTAGGCTATTCCATCTATCCCATTCTTTTGGACTCTTTTCGAGAAGTTGCCAAATAGCATTTGTCCAGCCCATACCCAAAAAAAGGCAAGACATCGTCTTCTTCTTCGTACCGACCCATAGCACTTACATATATTCCTTTAAAGGTCATGGAAACGTTGATAAATTTTGATCTAATGAAATATCTTGAATATCTATCCTTACTGAACTGCAGTAAGGATTTCGTCGGCAACGTTCTACTGGTGACTTGATGGTATATCTCGCCAAACAGTGGAACCGGTCTTTACATTAACTTGGTGGAAGCAAAAGTGGAACACTTGATATTTTCAAGGCATTTAACAGAGTTTGGCATTAAGCTCTTTTGTCCAAAATGCGTGCTTATGGATTCGATGGAAAACTGCTTCATTGGATAAGAAGCTATCTTTTGGACCGCTAAATTCATGTTGTCTTGGACTGTTTTAAATCTAAAATACATCAGATAAATGCTGGCGTTCCTCAGGGCTCTGTTTTATCTCCGATACTCTTTCTATTTTTTATTAATGATCTCTTGTCCATTACTTCTAATCCAATTCATTCATTCGCTGACGAAGCAAACTCTCAGTTTCTCATATAAGTTTGAGGAATGTCCCTCCACTTCTCATGTGGAACTCAATCAACTGCGTATGTTACGCACGTTAAATTCTGACCTGGACAGCATATAAAAATTCGGAGAAAACAATCGAGTAGAATTTAACGCTTCCAAAACACAATACTTTCTTCTGTCGTCTAAGCGTAATTTCAACCCCCACCCTTTATGTGCTTCATAACAAGCTTCGTTGGAATGTCCACATATTCACAGTCGCCAAAAATACTGCGAAATGCTTAATGCTATCTACAAGGCTTTTATTCGCCCTAAGCTTGAGTATAATTGTTATATCAGGTCTGGTGCATCTAAAACTTCCTTGCATCAGCTAGATACATCGCGAAATCAATAGATTCGCTTGAACACCGTAGGAACGCTTCCTGGTTGTCACTGTATTAACGCTTCTTACACCAGCGGTGCTAGAGATCAATATCCAGTTCCATGCCACCTCTCCTTGAATTCAACCGCAATACTCGTGGCGCTCTAAATGCTCATCAATCTCGTTTCCGGACGTACAGTTAAGTTCAGAGATTAGTTCTTCAGCCGTACAACACATATGTGGGATGCTTGGCCAAGCTCTGTCTTTCACACATAACTATGCTCCACAGGCATTCAAGGAACAAGCTCATAGATATCTCCCCTTTTCTCCATCTTTTCCTTAACGCCCACGCTGTGCCAAGCATATAGCCAAGCACGCTGTTTAACTATCTACGATGACTTGCCAAACTGTATTTAATACAAATGTTGGTGGGAATCCAAAAAAAACTTGACTATTAGATGTAAAAAATAAACGATTTGTTTTGTGACCCTTTCTGGGGCATAGTATGCTGTTCTCTCACCTCTTTTTTTGAGATACGATAACTGCGCTCTACTGCAATTCATGGAATTGATGCCTTGATACAGGTCAACAGCGTTGACAGATCACACTTTTGAAACTTGTAACACTATAATGATACTTCCCATTGCTTAGTTAAGTATCTGAATTGCGAAAATGTCCAACCAAAATCAAATTATCCTTGCACATTGGACAATGTAATTATAGTTACAACGACAAATCAATTCATCCACAGAACGCTCTTCCCGTCCCTCTAGACTCTTTAGCTGACCCTCAGATGTCCAATAAATATGTGTTGCATGAGCTCCCCATCCGCCCACTAACAATTCCGTGCGTGTCCTGTGATTTCATGCAGCCGTAAATTCAATGGCTTTCATGCTTGTAATCGCAATACTGACGAGAAAGGATGAAAGGATGAAAGGATTTATTTGCACTGTTGCTTATTGTTCTGAAATGTAGCGCTGGCAAAATGGCTTCACCGAGAATTGGGTCAAGTATTCGCGAGTATATGTATGAAGTGCAGCTGCATCCAAGTGCCGTCGGTAGTACGTGGTGTTCAGCGGAGCAATAAATTTTGTGTGTTCAGGACATAATTAGCATAATGTGCAACATGCGAGTTGCGCTGCGGCGCGTTACACCACGGCGTAACTAACCATCGAACTTTTGCTCTTCCTGTTTCAAAACGTTTGGCGTTTTACTTATGGCAAGAAAGCAAAAGGGGGAAAAAATTCAATTCCAACAGCAGCAACAGTTTGAAACTCTCAGTCAAAAGCAAGCAAGCTCCCTTTAAATTGGGTTCTTGGCAATGATGACATAAAAATGGTAAACATTTCAAACTACACGCGAAAAACTTGAAAAAGTTGGTTTACCATACTCGATGGGCGTCACAGAGTTTCACAGGATCATACTCGTAAGTCCTGTTTTATATTTTGATGGTAATACTTTAACATATTTTTAGTTTAGATGTGATGTGGTATATCAATTGATCTAATGTAATCCCTACACCATCAATTCTTTTCTTGCACCGAAGCAGTATTTTTTAACTACTGGACCTCTTCTTTCTTCCAACTCGTAACTTGCATTTATTTCGTTTATCTAAATCCGATTATAAACTGCAATAATAATAATCTTCTGAACTCGCACTTCGAAACTAGGGGGCAACCATATTGGCATATTGATTTGCCTCAATGTTACCATTTTCTAACACTCCATCTCCAACTACTGACATAAACAACTTTTCAAATTTATTAAGAAACGAACCACTCAAAATAAAAAATAAAAAATCATCGACGCTTCCGAGTCGAGATGGAAGGGAGAGAAACAGAAATCGAATCCCTTAGAAACGAATCAAAAATGACGACCTTTTGAGTTTCTTTCAACATTTCTGGAGCAAAAGCCACACCAAAATTTTCAGAAAAGAATTTCTGTTTTATGATTGTGGGTTTATTTTTGAAGGATAAAGGGGAAAGTTCACATTTTCACATACAAAGATAGAACGGCAGTTGAACGACTAGCAAAATCCTACGAGTATAAAATTTAGTTTTTTTTTTAAGACAACCCTTGCCCAAGTGGCTGATACTGCGACCTAAAAAGATCTATTGTATCATAGGGTGTAGCTAATCGAAGAGCTTTCCTGCCTTCCTAATGAAGGATAGTATGTCCTCAGTGACAGAGTTTCACAGATAAGCCGATGAACATATGTATATGTAATGGGCCTGATTAATCGTTTGGATTGTCTAAGCCTTGGGATATTATCCCAATTGGCTAGACGAAGTTTACTTTCCCACTTATAAAACATCGCTGTGTTGGCAGCCCAGTTGACACCACAGTAGGTTCCTGTCCTAAGAACGCAGATTCCGAACCTACTTATTAATCATCGATGTGGTGGCAGCCCAGTTGACACCACAGTTGGTTCCGGTCCTAAGAACACAGATTCCGATCCTGTCCTGGTTAGTTTAACCGCATATTCGTTGCCTGCAATTCCTTGGTGACCAGGGAGCCAATCGAGCTTCACCTTGCTAGGGATTGCAGTGCATCGTAGCACCATTTAACTGATTTACAGTCTATTATTTTGGACGATAACGCTTTCATTGCTGCCTGACTATCTGCCTGAAATATTCAAATCGTAGCGCCGATAATACACTTACTAAGGTTAATCCGAGCGCAGACCTCAATGACATAGAGTTCCGCCTGGCGTTCCATTGGTACCGAGACTTTGATTTTGCGTCCAAAAACACCAGCTCCGACTTCAGATTCCATCTTCGATCCGTCTGTGTATGAGACCAGACCTTTAGCGTCCAGTGCTGGAATACCCTTAGACCAGATTGCACAGTCAAATATTATTACCTTAAATAACCAATCGAAACAGTATTCCCTGACTATTGTGTCGGGGATAGTACAAGGCATGTCTCTTTCGGGAATTGAGTCAATAACTTTCAGGTGTCCCACATAGTCCCCTGGTTTGTACCCGTATTCTAGTTGGAGCTTAATAGCGCATCTAGCCGCCGTCTCCCCAATGAAGATTGGCAGCGGTGAAAGCTCTACAACAGTCTCAAATGCAGTCGTAGGGTAGGTGCGCATGGCGCCCGTTATATCTAGACAGGCAATTCTTTGTATTTTGTAAAGCTTAACTGCGTAAGTTCACTAACTTTCGGCCCCAAACGATGTCCGCGTTGAGACTTAGAAAATATCGCAGTGTTGAGCTTCAGCGGGAATAGCAAGGTAGGTAATCTACATCTATTGAAGGCGTTGAGCTTCAGCGGGAATAGCAAGTTAGGTAGTCTTAAATCATCAATTCGGGGACTAACAAAATATCGCAGCATTGAGCTACAGCGCGCATGGAAAGGTAGGTACTCTTAAACCATCAAAACCCTCAGTAAGATGTATAAAACATTCTGGGGGATATGAATGCCAAAATAGGTAAGGAGCCAGTATTCAGGCAGTATATTAGCACCCATAGCTTACACGAGAGCACAAATGACAATGGACAACGAGTCATAGAGGAGACAGCTAGCAATAATTTGGTCGTTGCGAGTGCAAGGTTTGCGCACAAAAATATCCAAAAAGCCACCTGGGTATCTCCTGATGGAGCAACGGATTGCATCATAATGAAAGACTGCATCCCTGAATCAGATTTGAGTTAACACGTCTGCCATTCGCAACGAAGTGACCAGAAACAACCGATAGGACTCGCCATAAATGCAGGAAGACTAAGTTCTGGGGGTAAGATGTCGGTGTAAAAGAGAAGGGGACAATCCTTAAGTATACTGTCAATAGTACTGCTTATACTATCTTAGATAGTAGTCGTAGAGATCGGAACGACTAGTTCGATGACGAATTTAAGCTATCGACTGAACGTAAGAATTTTGCGTACCGATGCAACCATCTCATTGAACGCGGACATGCGAAGATGAATACAAAGATCTCAGAAGATATTGAAAGACAGTTCACTGGCGAAAGAAAACGGCCTGGGAGAAGAATCTCATCCGTGAATTAGAATAGTACAGAGAGCAAGGACCGCACCAGGCGCGGAAGTTCTACCAAAGAATTTGCGGTAATCCGCAATATACACCGCGTTACACATACTGCAAAGACAAAGAGGGTAATCTGATCGCCGATCTCAAAGGCATCTTAGAAAGATAAGAACAGCGTTTTCATGAGTTGCTAAATCGCCAGCTAAAATTGGAAACTCCACCAATGACTGTATACCAAACCATGCTGCCGCAACCAAGAATAGACGAAAATAGCAGAGCGATAAATCGGCTCAAAAATAATAAGCTCCCGGGATCAGATGGTATCCCAGCCGAGTTGTTTAAAACAGGAGGTCCCGCAATACACCGAGAAATTCATGAACTAATATTGCAAGTATGGGAGGAAGAAGCGATGCCAGAAGACTGATGAAGAGGTACGCTGTGCCCCATACATAAGAAGGGAGATATCAACAACTGATCAAATTTACACCCTTAGGCAGGTAATGGAAAAATGTCTGACTATACAGGTTGACCATGACCAATGTTATAAGCCAAGTAATAATATCCGGATCACTATCAAGTCCATTCAACATCTATAACAGGCTCCGACAAGGGGATGGACTGGCATGCGTCTTCTTCAACCTGGCGGTGTAGAAAGAGATCGGGGACTATGACGTAACGGCGAGAGGAACAATCCATTCAGACACTGGCTTACGCAGACGATATTGACATCGTTGGTAGAAACCAAAGAGCTGTACAGGAATCGCTGCACGAAATCTGGGGCTGCACAAAAATGAGAGCAAAAAAAGTACATGGTGGCCACGTCTGCGAGCAGAAGATCCAACATTGGTCCCTCAATTGAAATAGTGGGAGCGAATTTGAAGCAGTGCAATCCTATACTTATCTCGGGTCAACTGTAGCAGGCAATAACAACATGAAACCAGAAATACGCGCACGGTTGCTCAAAGCCTACAAAGCCTACTTTATCCTACCTACTACATCCAAGCTGCTGGTATATAAGACAATGGTCATACCAGTACTTACATATGGATCCAAGACTTGGGTGCTTAGCAAAAAGCATTCTGACCTCTTAGCCGCGTTCGAAAGAAAAGTCTTACGGAGAATTGTTGGCCCCGTATTCGAGGAAGAACGATTCCGGAGACTTCATAATGATGAGGTTTACGAGCGTTACCGTGATGTCAACATCGTGAAGAGAATTTAGCTCGGCAGGCTCCTGTGGGCAGGACACCTAGCTCGCATGAGTGAAGAAGATCCTGCTCGGAAAGTCCTTTGCGGTAGGATTTATGGAACACGACAGTAAGGTCGGCCAAGGCTACGCTGGAAAGATGGTGTAGACAAGGACGCCCACCGTTTTGGTATGCCAAACTGGATGCCAAACTGGATGACATCGGCTTGAAATCGGGACTGGTATAGAGATTTTTTATAGGAGGCTAGGACCGGGCACCAGTTGTAGAGCCAAATATGAATTTGATGATCAATAATCTTCGATGACCACAGTAGCGGCCAACATATTTGCCTATTTGTTAGTATTTTAGTTTTAAAAAAATTGTAATCAAAGAAGATTTCACAAAACATGTGTGGGCAAACTATCATAGTTGTTTCTTTTTCATTTGGAGGCTATGTCAGGTCAACGGAATACTAATAAGCCAGCTAATTTGGATGATCTCAGGACCAACATAATAATAATATTCGGCTCGACAAACTGTTGCGGTCCAAGGCCTAGCTTTTCGCGAGCATTTGTGTTGTGCATGTATATTTTTGGACACAAATGAAAGGGACTTACAATTTAAGGCCGGATCGGAACGGCGAATTGAGAAGCTTTCCGTGACAAGTTATTACTCTCGGAACGTTTGTAACCACAGGACAAACATTGAACGCAAAAATTCCTGAACAATTGGGTTAAACGCATTCACTCGTGCCGGCGTTTAAGTGCAGGACATTTGAATGAATTCTTGTTCCATAATTAGTGGCATCTAGGGAAAGATTTTAGTTATTGCTGCGTTTTAAGTTCGTGCTTCACCACCTTTATTTGTGGACTTATGTTTGATAATTGTCTTTCAAATACTTCAACCATGTACTGTTCGTGATTTCATAGGTGCAGGGTATTTGGGTTGCCATATTGTCGCTTCGGAATAAGAGATCCTAAGTGGGGTACGACAAGGATGCATTCTATCGCCGATACTTTTTTTTGTTGGTGATTAGCGATGTGCTTCGCACAGGTTTATCTACTGGAAACGGAGGAATTCGATGGACTCTTACATCTCAACTCAAACATCTGGACTACTTTGACGACGTTTGTTTAAAATCTTCATCAGTTGTTGTTGACAGCATGACTTGTCTTGTGGATGCTCAAAACATCACTGTGGATCAACGATATTTAGAGCATTGATGGTTATCCCTTTACGTAGCTTCACATATTTTGTAGTTCTACAGGAAGAATTTAAGTGAAGGATATCTAAGTTGTAACTATTGCTGTGACAGGAATGGCAGGGAAAGTAAGAACAACACAGCAAGCTAACAAATCATTTAGATAGTGAGAGCCTTTTTAATGAAAATTTTCCTTTTCGGTTTGTTTGAATTATAATATCCTTCAAGTCACTACAACCAGCACCAAATGGAAACGTCCGAAATAATTAATTCACTGATGGTGTTGTCGCAAAGTTTTTTGTTTGCATTTCGACGATGTCTTCCCAACTCCAATGTTATGTATGCATAGAATCTCATCTAAGGGAAGTATGAAAATCGTAAGCTGGCAAATTGTCAAAGAGACTATTAAGACGTATGTCGCCAGAATTTCGGTTGGTTTGTTTTTGTTGCTTCCATTCCTTTAAGTTGGTAATTGGCAACGGAAATGTATTAATGTTGAAGTGGTTGACCGCTCATTCCTTTCCGTTCCCATTTCATTGCATAATTTATGGTTTGTATAGCGGGGAATCTTAAAAAAATGTTTCTCTCCATCTAAAAAAAATAAGACCTTAAGCATCGTGGTATTCTTAAAGGAAACATTGCTTTGTGAAGGACTTGTGAAGACTAGACGTACCATATAAGTTCCTTAATGTAAAGGCTTATAACAAGGGCTGAGGGCTTGTGCTCATGGCCACAAATTAATTTCTTTAGATTTGTCGTGCAAAATAGAATGTATCTTGTATATATATATCTTGATGTAATTGACTGTCAATTGATTTCAATCGACGAAAGGATTTCTGATAAAATTGCTCGTTCGTCCTTTTGTCCTCCGTCTGTCCGCCCGTATTCGCATTTTCCAGAACTGAAATCCTTTCATGCTATTGACATATTTATTAAAAAGTACAGTAATGGAATTTATCTGTTGACATATTAACGATGCTGTAAAGGTAGCTGCCACATTTAATTGCTGCAGTAACTGGCATAAAATTGGAAAGCCATGCTTCCATTTCGATAGTAATTTAAAAGGCAACACAAACCCATACTACAATTGTGTGTCTGTCAATGTGATAAAATTTTATGAAATTTACTATAAACTGCTTGTCAGAATTAAAATTTACATCTGTCAGGATAACCGTTTTCATAATCTCGACACTGTCCGTACGTAACTACTTAGACCGGATTAGCAAAACTCACACAAACACACACTTCTGTCTGTCATATAACCACAATAATCACCAGCCATGTGCGACTGTGTGTGTTCTCATGACTTTGTTTAAAAATGTGATGAGATTTTCATAAGCTGCCACACTCTGTTACGTCCAACTAACGATAAAGTATCCTTTGGAGCTCATGCTTATCACATTTCTCCATCGATTTAGTAGTGTCGTCAACTTTGCGGAAATAGGAGCAAGGAGGAAGGAGCAATGTTTCTGAGTGCACACACACCACACACACAGACAGTCCACTTTAGCTGCCAAAAAAAGCTGGAGCAAAAGGATATCATGCGATCGAAACGATTGATTGAGGTCATAATGCAGATAAACGTATTGCACAGAGCTAATAATGGTAGGACGGGTGTGTACGAGTGTGTGTGAGTGTGTGCCAACATTGTCGGTTACATCAAGGATTATGGTATTTATGTGCTATGAGCACTGTATGCAGGAGCTTGGAGTGTACAAGTAATGTACTTAGTTTTGGGAACATCCCAAGGAAAGGTATAAAATTATTTTCTTTTTCGACGCATTGAGGCTTAGACTTTTAGCATGCAATGAAAACGACACGAAATAGAGCTTTTCTTAATGCAATGTTTATTCGGGTAGTCAATGGTTTACATATTTTGCTTCTGCTTTAGCTAAAGTGACAATTTGGGCATCTTTTGGCAGTCATTTTGTGGACTTTTTGGAATATTTTGGGATCTTTTGGAAGGGTATTTTTGGGCTTTCTTTCGAGGTCATTTTAGGAGGTCATTTTGTGGTATTTTTGGAGGTCTTTAGAAATATTTTTGCGGCCTTTTGGAAGTCTTTTTGAAGTTTTTTAAGGATTTTTCTTTTGGGAGATTTTTGGGGGTTTTTTGAGGGTCTTGTTTGAGTCTTTTGGGGGTCTTTTGAGGATCTTTTTGGAGTCTGTTGGTAGTCTTTCATGAGTATTTTAAGGACCTTCTGGGGGTGGTCTTTTGCGGGTCTATTGTGGGTCTTCTAACGAGGTTGATTTAATTACACGTGTATTAATCAATTTCGTCACAGACCATGTGTATACAAATATCATATACTCCTAGAATAAGAATAAAATGAAATATTTGTAGCATAATAAACATAAAATACTGTGGCATACTGGCAGGTGCCCGACCAAGACCAATAAAACTATCGAAATATATAGATATAAAAATGAAATTCCAATGGATTTTAATAATTGGTGCTATGTGCGCAAATGTCATTTGAAAGCTAATCCACGGAGCATCGTCTTATTTTTGCGATATGTCAACGCATCCCAATGATTCCGACCGACATGCCATTAGTGCGCGTACTATTTACGCACGGTTGAAGTGAAACTTCTTTGATGGTAAAAATGCCGCCAAAAGATCCCTAAAAGGCCCAAAAAGGCCCCACAAAACCCCTAAAAGAATCATAAAAAGATCTCCAACCCAAAAAGACTCTAAAAAGACCCCCAAGAACCACCAAAATAAAAAAACAATAAAATCATAAAAGACTCCCCAAAAATTCATTAAAGACCCCCAAAAGATCATCAAAAGACCCAAAAACCTTCAAAAGATCCTCAAAAGACTTCCCAAAAGACCTCAAAAAGAATCTCACAAGACTTTCAAAAGACCCCCAAAGGACCTCGAAGGATTCACTAAAAGACCCCAAAAGGACCCTTAAAAGGCCCACAAAGAACCTCCACCAGACTCCCCAAAAGACCATCGAAAGACCCACAAAAGACCATCAAAAGATTCCCCAAAAGACCCCTAAAAGATCCCAAAAGCCCCAAAAGAATCATTTAAAGACATCCGAAAGACTCTCAAAAGAATCACAAAATACTCCGAAAAAGACCCTCGAAAGACTCCCAGAAGATCCCCAGAAGAACCCAAAAGACCCTCAAAAGGCCAACAAAAGAATCATAAAAGAATCTTTAAAAACCCCCAAAGGACCCCCAAAAAACCTTCTAAAGATCCTCAAAAGACCTTCAAAAGACCTCCATAAGACACTTAAAAGGCCCACAAAGGACCCCCACCAGACTCCCCAAAAGACCCCTTAAAGACTGCCAAAGAGACCCCCAAAAGACCCCCAAAAGACCCCCAAAAGACCCACAAAATACCCCCAAAAGAACTCCGAATGACCCCAAAAGACCTCCAAAAGACCCCCAAAAGACCACCAAAAGACCCCCAAAAGACCACCAAACGACCCACAAAAGACCTACAAAAAGACCCCTAGAGGACCCTCATTTCAAAAAGTTCTTCAACAACCCCCACCCCCCCCACAATAAATGTAAGCTTACTGATTTTCGTCTTGTGGTATTTTGCTGAGCGTGGTGCTGAACTTATCGGAATGATTGGATCGATGATCTATGTAAGCTATCGACTAAACGTAATAAAGTTGTTTCTTAACATCATTCTTTTGCATTTAGGTTTACCTCAAGGAGATATGTTGTATGGGTGTTTATCTTTTATTAGCACTGATTGGTTTTTATACGACATTATAAAAAAATACTGTACTGTACTGAACCTCGTTATAATGCGTAAAAATGATGTCATATATACGGTGTAATAAAACTAAGCTTCAAGTCATGTCCGGAAGATTCTAGCGTAGATTACATCTTTGCTTTCAACGACCACAGAGATCGGCGAGATTCGGTATTCCAGCAAGGAAGATTTCTCTGCTCTATAATGTTGACATAGAAATTGCAAACAAACTGTGTCAACTGTGTCCATGTCCCTTTACAGTTTTGCAGCAGGAAGATATATAGTATGTACCGGAAAACACTCCAAACATCGATATAAATGGCGAAGCAGAAAGACTGTGATTGCATGATAAATGGAAATGACATCACAGAACGACCACTGAGGACCACGTGATACGTGATACATCACAGAACGACCACCGAAAACCACGTGATACGACGTGCTGCATGCAATGACAGATGTGGAATACACTTTTCCCCATTGGATGACCATCGTCTCGGAATCAAATATGAGCCTCATCGTCGGTGTCATCCATCTCGTAATGTCATCGACATTTTTTTTAGTTTTGCCTCCAGTCTTTCTCTGTAAACGTTTATCTGCATTATGGCCGCTATCAATCGTTGGCGTTGCATCTTGTATCCTTATCTTGATTTTTGAATCTTTGTGTGCAGAAGAAGACGAAGAAGACTTCTTTATGATCTACACATCATGCAATAACGTGCTGCGTGCTCCGAGTTTCGATTTTTTTTATATCACGCCCAACCTAGAAATGTTAATTCGCCAAAAAAGCAATGTGGTATAAGACTTTTGAAAATCTCAATGACAAAAGCAATCAATAGTTAACATTTTTGAAGGAATTTATACAAAGAGAGGATATAGTACACATTCAAGAGGATGATTCCTCTTTGAATTAGGAAATGAAATCTTAAAATTAGTTGCTGAACAATAAAGGAAACGGTGAAACGGCCTAGAGACAGAAAAAGAATGAAAGTTTTATTCGAAAAATATATCTAGAAGTACTCAAAGAATATGTCAAAAAACACCGGATCACATACTGGCAGAAATGAAACAAAATCTCGGATTTGGAATAAATTCAATTTGGTATAGGAGATGCCAAACTGGATGACATTTTTTATTTATTAATAATAAGCCATAGCCCAGTTGGCTGATACTGCGACCTGAACAGATCTATTGAATCGTAGGGTGTAACTAATCTAAGAGACTAACTATGTACCTTCCTAATGAAGGATAGTATGTCCTTAGTGGGAGAATTACGCAAATCCGTCAACGAATATGTTGCCTTATGGAAAATACGTCTCCTTACCCAGATCAATGCTGGACAATCACAGAGAATGTGCACAAGTCACACTGACCTGTGAGACAGCTCAATGGCGGACTTGATGTGACAGTTCCAGTTAAGTCTACAAGCTACAAGTCCCCGATAAGGATTCCAGTCCGTAGACTTAGGATCGTATCTGAAAGAAGCGTGTGCCAATCTGCCTGGAAGGTCAAACCTGATGTGTTCATAGTCTGACAGAGAGGCTTCATCGGACACAAGCCAGTTTTCGATGATACTTGGTATAAATGGACTGGCAAGCGTGAGGTCAAGTACCTCTTCGCGAATCACATTTATGAAAGTGGGTTTCGAGCGTTTATATACATTACTACAAATGAGATATCCTAAAAGACACTCACCCCTTTTGTTAATGGCACTACTGCCCCAGACAACGTGATAGGCATTTCCGTCACAACCAATGATGAATTGTAGGTTGTTGTCCTTACAGTAAAATGCAAGCTTTTGGACCTCATAGAGCGAAATGTTGACGTCATCGCCGGGGAAGCATGCCGAGGCATATACGATGTTCTTTGATCCCCTGTCGGTCGGAATCTCTACAAGAAGTGCCCAGGTCCTTCGACATGAATTCTGGAATTGGAAGAAAGTTAATTTTTATGCTTATCAAACAGACTGCCCTTGTGCTGCACTGGTTCCCAGCTTTTAAAGATTAGCTTACTTGCCTTAATCCGTAGACCTTTGAGACCCATGAATGAGACCAAGAGTTATGTTTTCATCATTGAATCTTTTGAAGATGGTTGCGAACGCGCCATTAGCGTGATGCAGATTCGCTTGTAGCACCCTAATGGTGCTTATAAATCGTCTTTTGACGAGTTGGCTTGCCGGAGTAATTGGGGCATTTTTAGGGTCTATTCCTTTACGGCAAGCAGTCGGTGTTTTACCCAGTAGTCTATTATGAGCCGAGACAGTTAATGTCTTACGATTTGGTTGCCCAGCAGTGCCGCTTCTCGGAACGGATGAGCCGGCCACATTACCGGTTATACGAGGTACATTCGTACATTCCTTATGATCGAACTATGTTTTTGCCGCGTCTGTTGCCAGAAGAGCTTGGAACCGCATGTCCGGTGGTCCTGCTGGTCGAAGTAACTGGTCTAGTGACCTTCTTCATAGGGGAGGCACCTAAGCTGTCTTGATCAACATGCCCAGCAGCGTTGTTGGTCGAAGTGGACGGTTGCGGTGCCTGAGTAGAGGTTGCGCTAGAAACTTATTTATTCTCTTGCCCCTCGGTGGTGTTTAAAGAGAAGTGGGCTTTATCTCTAGCTGAAGTACCGCGGCCAGTTTTAAAATCCTTGTCGGTGCTCTGAAGGATTAGCTTTACATGACCAAGGCGGTATCCAATTTTGCCTTTATAGGTTTTAAGCCTACTCATTGAGGCGTCGTCTACAGCCAATACAAGGTGAAGAAGTGCACCTTCCTGCTTCCTCTGTATGACTTTTCATGAGTTAGCCTGCCTTCCGACATTCTACGCCGCGATTATGGCTAGAATCATGTCCGAAGATAGCTCCAAACTCTGTGGAAATAACCCACAGACGATGTGTGGTTTGGGGAATAATCCTCCTTCCACCAGCGTCACGTTCAATCCACGCTTTGCTCTAATCTTCTCAAAGTTCGAGTGCAACAGTACCGTCTATGCACACGAAAATGAGCAACCCCGTTTTAAAATATGAACCGGTAAATTGCGGCCAAAAACCTCTATGGGTCATCTAAATTAAGGTGTCAATAACCGCCTCCTGAAAAAGAGCCATCTGCTCATTTGTGATGGGATGGCCACCCTGTTTTGAAATATGAGCCGGTAAACACCGCTATTGGTTATTATCTCAATTGAGGTGTCAATAACCGACTCCTGGAAAAGAGCCATCTGCCCATATTTGGTGGGTTTTTTAGCCAGGTCCGTCGGGACGACACCCAATTTGACAGCACTAGCCACTTGGCTGAAGGTGGGTATGTCAGGTGTACGTCCCGTCTTAACTTTTTTGCCACTCGAATTGGGTGGTGTTTCATCCTCAGATCTAATCCGCTTATTATCGCGTTGTTTAGGGGGAGCGATTTTGGCATATTCGAGAGCACTCTCTATACTCTTGCCAGTGCGTAAAGCATGTCTACGCCGCCTTTTCTCAAGCGAGCTCATTCTGATGAATCCACCCCTTTCTTTCTGTAACTGTAGTCCATCTAATTCTTTCCCAATAGAAGAGCAACCGGATTTCTCCGAGATGACGCTACAGACTTCGACAAGTTTGGATGCGTCAGAATCAGAGGTTGTAGATTCTTCATCATCTAATCCGACACTCTCGCGATTTATGGATGGGGCCTGTATGGCAACACCGTGTGAACTTAGTGGAGACTTACGCTGTCCAACAACATGCCGAGGTATTGGAAGCACATCAGCTTCTAATGTTACAACGGGCTGTTGTCTTACAACAGGTCCTGAGGTTGCCGCAGTTTGAGATGCATCGGTCTCAAAAATATTTAAATTTGGACCTATTTTGATACCTACGAGTATCCGGGAAAAGGTGACAGAGCCCGGTTTGCCATTGGAAGACTAGGGGTTAAAGCGAAGGTCGCCAGGTATTCGGAGTTCGCTTACTAGCGTCTAAGCTCCCTCTTAGCGTAAGCTATTCCACATTGGATTAGGATAAGCATTGACTGAAGATAGGACTAGTCCGTTACCTCAGACCCTTCTCCTTTTTCCTGGGTTGGGACCGGCATGCTACCCTTATAGCCAGGCGAAGTTAACTGGATCACATTAGACAGCTGGTGAGGTTTTTATGCAGGAAACCAGGATCGGATCGGATATAATGAGTTTCTTAAAACACAAACAAGATACAAATTAATGCAATAAATTTACGACAGTAACAGAGAAAATGACAAACTTTTTTGAGCAACATCTGGATAGTACTCCATTTTTCGATTGTCAACATGTGATGATAGACGAACCAAATTAATTCTGCGGATTTTTTCCAATAAAACTGACAGAGAACAACACAAAAATTGAAAAATGATCAATTAATGATTTAACAAAAAATCCTATCATTCTTCTTCTCAATGATTTGAACTTCTTCCTAAGAGGAACTCCATGGGCGCTTTGTCGGAAATTCACTCAGTTGGAATAGCCAGTATATTTTTGTAAGTGGTGTACTCGTATGTATGTACATTTTAATTGTATTCTCAGTAACTGTGAATGTATTTGCTCATGTTAGGAGGAAGAAGACGAAGAAGAAGAAGAAGAAGGCGTCATCCTTCAACTGCGTCAAAAAAAAAAACCTCCATTGCAGAAAAAGGGTTTGGCCGCTTTCAGCACAAACAGCGCAATGACAGTGACATAGTGATGCATTCACCAACATACTCGTTATATGTTCCGTGGTGTGCTGGCAGACATCATGACGACAATTCCATATCTGCAGCAGCAATCTGAGAATACGACCTCCATCTAGAACACCAGAATCTTGGCAAATGGCTAAAGTACAGCATTGCCGATGTCATCGACAAGAGGGAATTGTCGCCAAAAAGTACCAGAAAGAATGGTAAGGGAGAAGAATTAATAAAAATTCATAATACAGTTGTTTGGCTGAGTGAACATTTTTGGATTTTAAATGGCGACGACTATGCAGAGAGATGCAGATACGAGTACGAGTAGATGCGATACATATCAGGGCATCAAAAGTTTGCCAAAAAGCATTTCCTTTTGCAAAAGCCTGAAGCAAACACACGACCAAAAGGATACTATACAATTTGATGCGCGTCCAAAGACACTGTTACAACGAATCCTAAATAAGTCGAGGTCGCGACTTTAGTTCAGTTAACCAAGCACTGGATTTAAATCGAGCGATCGGATCGGATCATATTTTTCGTATACGTAATCCTCTAAGACTGAAGCATTTGAATAAACCACAGCAAATTACTTGGCAATGGTATAGGTTGACGACAGATCTAAGGAGCTGCATAATTTTCTCATTATGGAAGCAATTCAAAGACGTGTTAAGCCGTCTTATATTTCTCTCTGCATAACAACCATAATTGTAGTAATCGCAGTGCACTTTCTTTCGATTCATCACTGAAACCTAAGGCGAACTGAATCGTAATCGAATTAAGTTAATTGGCTTCTCGCCACAGCTTCTGTATTCTTTTATAAATGAGATAGACAGAACCTTTTAAATTCCCATTTAAGATGGAATAATAGTTCCGCTCTATGCTGCATAAAAAATCTCCATAAATCTTGCGCATTTGAAGAAGGCGGATGGTCCTAATTGAGATGCCACGAGCTATACATGTAGCAGCATTCCCGCACAATGATCTTTCAATTATTCTTGTTGTTGTTGCATTGAATTTGCAATTTTATATCTCAATTATTGGACAAACAGATTGACATTTTAATTTGTGATGCGACCTCTCTGTCAAAGGGTGAACGTCATTGCAGCTTGCAGCTGCAATACTACGACCGATAATCGGTCAACTACCCCCATTTTCTTAGTCAATCAGGAGCTTCGTTGGCCAAACAAAAGCGAAAGCAAAATTTGCATATAAATTGTTGTCGTAAGTGCGGAAAGTCATTGAATTTATTTGACTGCAAGAGGAAATGAAATCTGCTGATTATTCTTTACTTTACTTTGAAGTTGGGGTTGTGGAAGATTTGACCTCATATGGCCATTTTCCAGACGATAAAAAACTCATTGTAACTTTGAGGGCAATGGCCAATGGTCTTCTTCTTTCTCTCCTTTAGGGCTTCAACAAACGCCCGCCAACGAACTCGATTTATCGTCTGACGTTTCAAGAGACGCCACTCTGTCGCCTGGCATTTTGCTTCCTCCAACTGGGCGGCTTCCTTGTGGATTCCAGTCGAGCACTAGTTTCATAATATCGTCCATTGGCTTTCTCAAAGTGTGACCAATCCAGCTCCATTTTCGTCGTCTGATGGTGATCGCGATTGCTTCCTGCTGCATTACTCCCCACAAGTCTTGATTGGTAATAATGTCCGGCCATCTTATTCTCAGTATCCGCCTTAAGCACTTGTTGACGAAGGCTTGGAGGCACGTAGCAATTGACTCTGTAACTTTCCACGTT
The DNA here is from genome assembly GCA_947095585.1 of Nephrocerus scutellatus. Taxonomy (NCBI): domain Eukaryota; kingdom Metazoa; phylum Arthropoda; class Insecta; order Diptera; family Pipunculidae; genus Nephrocerus; species Nephrocerus scutellatus. The sequence continues at coordinate 88,323,200 of OX352764.1, forward strand.
ACGCAGCCATACAAGAGTACTGAGAGAACGTTAGATCTGAAGATCGTTAGCTTCAGATTCCGGGAGATTTGTGAGGAGTTTCAGATATTATTTAGCATACCACAGGAGTGTCGCGCCTTGTTTACACGAAAGCACACATCCGAGTCGGCACCACCATTTTTTGACATTCAGCTGCCCAAGTAACAAAACTTATCGACTTCCTCTATCTGGTGTCCGTCAATCGAAAGATCACATGTTCCACTAGCGCTAACGCGAATTAGTTTTGTTATCGTGGAATTCTAGTGAGTTCAATTTTCGCTCCATGTCACCTAGCGATTGTGATAGGAGACAGATATCATCGGCATAGTCCAGGTCTTCTAGACGGTGAAAAACATTCCATAGCAAACCCGACGGAGTACGGGTTACTATTTTCATCACCCAGTCGATGACAATTGTGAAAAGCAGTGGTGAGAGGGTGCAACCTTGCTTGACTCCCGAGTACATGTTGAAAGGTGAGTGAAGATGACTGTTATGTATGACGCGGCATGCTGATTCGCGGTACAGCTCTTTAATGATGTTGATGATTTTTTCCAGAACACCATAACTAGACAAAATCTGCCACATCATGTTTCGGCCCACTCTATCAAAAGCACGTTTAAAATCTACAAAAACCATATACAGAGGAGAGCGATAATCAACTGATTGTTCAATGATTATACGCAGGGTGTTAATTTGGTCAATACAAGAACGGTTTGGGCGAAATTCTGCTTGTTCATTTCTCAAAATTGGCTCTAACGCATTCTGTAAGCGGCTAGCTATTATAGAGAAGATCACTTTGTTTATGGTGTTTAGCAGGGTTAGTCCTCTCCAGTTTTCGTAATTGCTCAAGTCACCTTTCTTGGGCAGTTTGACTATTAAGCCTTCTTTTAACGACGATGGAATGTTTTCAGATTCCCAGATACTTTGATATATCGCATGCAATGTTCGCGTAGTTAACTCGGCGTCGTATTGAAGGAGTTCTGCGTAGATGTTGCCTGCTGCCTGCTGCTTTACCTGATCGCAGTGAACGAATTGTTGTCCTTATCTCATCCAACGAAGGAGTAGCGACGCTGATGTTAAGTAGCCTATTAGGGTGCATATGGACGTGCCCGGCGAAGTATAATTCAAAACATTCTTAAAATGTACCTACATAACGATTAAAGAACCGTCTATTGCCTTAACAGGGTAGTTGATGTGGTGTTTCTTGTTGGCGAGCTTACGAGCGATTTGGTAGATTGTCTGCAATAAGCGGCGTTCTGTGCTTGTGTTGCGATGTCGCTTAGCCATGCTCATTTGTCGGCCTTAGCTGAACGGCTAACTTGCCGGTCCAGATCCCTATACTTCAGCGCTAATGAGCTTCGCTCGGCACCCGATGCCGCGTTTAACACTGCTTTGATGGATTGGCGTTCACGAATGGTGTTCCATGTGCTATCTGATATCCATTCTTTACTAGTTTTGTCGGGATAACCTAAAATGGTTGATGCTGCTTCCGTATACGCATTTAATGTTTTCTTCCATTTAGACTCTAGGGTTTGGGGCTGTATCTCAGAGAGAGACTGTTGTCTCTTGCAGTTTCACATCTGGGTCTTTCAGTGCTGCTACAGTGCTGGCTTTCTCGTTGTATGACTTCGTGTGGTTGAGCGGACCGTGAGCTTCAATCGCACACTGCCAACCACAAGGTGGTGGTCGCTGCAGACGCTGGTTGCTCATGGGGTTTTAATGTCCAGCAACGATGCACGCCACATGCGGCTTATAGCGATGTGATCAATCTGGTTGTTGTACATGTAATTAGGAGAGGTCCAGGTGGCAGGAACATAGATCAGTAGGTTTTGAGAGGATCTGTAGTGTAGTCTTGAGGGGAATTTGAGGGCGCCTTGGGAGGGTCTTTAGGAGGTCTTAAGTGGTTTTTAAATGGGACTTGAGAAGAGGAGCCTTGACGGGGTCATGACTAGGTTTGAAGGGGGTTAAGGGGTTTTAAGGGAGTATTTTGGGGTTTTAAGAGGGTTTTGAGAGGGTTTGAGTGGGGTGTTTAGGTGCTCTTGAGGGACTCTTTAGGTTTTAAGAGGTCTTTTATGGTGGTCGTGAAGGGGTCTTGAGGAGGTCTTAAGGGGGTTTTGATGGTATTTTGAGAGAGCCCTGAGTGGGATCTTGCGGGGATCTTACGGGGGTTTTAAGGTGTTCTTAAGGAGTTTCAGGTGATCTTGAGGGAATTTTAAGTGGGTTTTAAGAGATACTTGAGCCTATATGTGGGTGAGTCTTCAGGGAGTGTTGAGGGGGTGTTTAGGTGGTCTTGAGTGGGGCTTTAGGTGGTTTTGAGAGTGTTGTGAGTAGAGTCTTGAGGGGGTCTCGAGGGGGCTTGAGGGCTCTTTAGGTGATCTCGACGGGGGTCTTGAGGGTATTTTAAATGATCTCTTGAGGTGCTCTTAAGAGGGTTTTAAAGAATTCTTGAGGGGGTTTTGAGGAAAGCTTTGAGGCATCTTGAGGTGGTCTTGAGGGGACTTTGAGAATGTCATGAGTGGGGTTTTGAGGAGAATGTGAGGAAGGTTTTGATGGAGTTTTGGAAGGAACCTTGAGGGGTTCATAGGTTGGGTCGTGAGCTGGTCTTGAGTAATTATTGATATGTGTCGTACCGTCTCAACGTTTTAAGCTGGTCTTGAGGGGGTTCTGAAAAAATTTTGAGAGTTTAAGTGGGTCTTCAGGGGGTTTTGAAAGAGTTTTTGGTGGTGTTTTCAGGGGTTGTTAAGGGACTCTTAAGGGGGTCTTAAGACAGGATATAAAGGGGTCTCGAAGGAGTTTTGAGAGGTCTTGAGTAAGTTGTGAAAGGGTCGTCTTTAATGGGATCTTAAGGTGGCATTGATGGGTTCTTAAGGTCTTGAGAGTATCGTAAGGGGTCTTTTAGTGGTATTTTGGAGGTATTTGGGGGCCGTTTTGAGGTTTCCATATTATGTTTTTAATGGAAATCTGGAATATTTGAGCCTCAAAAAGAGCTCAAAAATCCATTTCATTTATTTTATAACAGTTCTAGTGGCTCCAGATCTACTACCTATTTTATTTTCTACCTTTGTCGTTCCTTTCTTATAAAGAGTTCTGAAACCTATCGCCAATAATGTCGATGCTGTGGATAGGGTTTTATCTCTTTGAAGGATTTGTCAAGTAATTGTCCACTCAAATAAAATCGAAGACATAAAAAAACCAACTCATCGTCTAGCGCAAAAAATCAAAATCTACTTGCAATAGCGCGCGTATAACCTCTAGGACACTTTCCCATCAACTACATCAAAATTCCTAAGCAATATTTGACATTGCGATTTCTTCGTACGGCGCCTTAGTAACAGAGTTTTCCATGAAATGTCTACGCCTATTTGACTTTCTATGTAGATTTCCCACTGCGGGGGGAATGTTCCAAAAGGTAATTTTCCTTAATATTCGTTTCGGTTTAATTTGTCCGAAATTTATTTTTTGAATTCCCTCCCATTTTATTTTATTTGTGTCGGCCTTAGCGCTTGGACAACTTCTGATAATCGCACATAAATTCATCGTCCGTCTCCTTGCCAAAGTTGCTGGGTATCAGATTTCTTCCCCCTTTCTTCTCTGATGTGTGCATTGGATCTTTCGGTTGGCTACAAAAGAGGCCACAAGAATCTCTTAGTGTACAAATCAATAGAGATGGCGCCATCATTCTAATGCGGCTTTCTATGGTCGGCGATGCCAAAATGTCGGGGTTTCTGTGATTGTGATGGAAAAATAGTCCTCTCTGCATAGTTGTAGTATGCGAGGACATAATAATTCTTGTACCATTCACGACGATGAACTTTTCCGCATAAATTCGTCGTCACGGTGGCTGGCACGGTCGATTGGCGCCTTGAGGTCATTATCCGCGTACGCCGTCTGCGAGATACAGTTAAGGAAACCAATCGCCATGACCAATTGCTTGTGTTGGCAATGGACACATCACATGGATACTGACTGGGCATTGTGGGTCAATACGTCCGGGAGAGATCATAGTTTTTGTTGTCGGCCGATTTTGGCTTAGAAACAACTTTTTTCATAAATTACCAGCCTAAATGTGCCTATTTTTTGTTGCTAATCTCCTTCGACACATATCCTTTAGCATAAATTATGGAAATCACAGTTTCCCGAAGGGTTAGTTTCGAGAAAATTGAGATGGAGTGAGAGAAAAGTTTTATCTTCTTGTTAAGTGTAACTCTCGAGGACCTAATTCTCGTTTGCATTGAAATCGATTCGGAGTTTCTATTCATAACTTAAAAGCACGTATAGCTCCATAACTTAATTTTATTAGGTTCCAGTAGCTGTTTTAGATCACTTTGATGTCGGTGGCTATAGTAACTGGAAATTGTTGTATTGTTCATTCTACGTAAAACGCAACCAGCCTATTCCTATTCCTTATAAATCAGGAAACGAATTTTTTTGACGTTGAAGATTAAAAAAAGGCAAAATTAAGCCATAAAAGGGCATTTAAAAAAGTCTGTATAATAGCACTATACAACCATAGACATTGTGAAGTTTTCTGGCAAAAATCGCCGCCGATTGTCACTCAGAAAAGCCTTGAACCAGCTGAACGCACTTTCGACATAGCAGAGACGAGTGGAGCCAGTTAAGAGGCGGCTAGATGAAAGCGTGCATACCTACGAGAAAATTGTTCACCTTCCATACATTGGAAAAATACCTTTTCTTTGTTTTAAGATAAACCCTAGCCTAGTCGCAGTATCAGCCAATGTACTGCGACCTAAAAAGATTTATTGTATCGTAGGGTGCCTTACTACCTTCCTAATGAATATGATAGTATGTCCTTAGTGGCATTCGTAGATTTGCCGACGAACATAATGCCTTGCAGAAAATATGTCTCCTTAACCAGATAAAACCTGTAGATAGTCACAGAGGATGTGCCCGAATGTTTCATCCGCCTCCAAGCAGAACCTTCATTCGGTGTTTGAGCCCAGATTAATTTTGCTAAGGTGATATCGCATTTTCTCTCCAACGCGGCTAAGAGGTCAGAATGCTTTTTGCTAACCACCCAAGTCTCGGATCCATATGTCTTATATAACAGACGCTTGGATGTTAAGGTTAAATTCCTGGATTTGAAGAGTTTTGACAGACTGAAGTAGGCTTTGTTGGCTCTAAGCAACCGTGCGTGTATTTCTGGTTCCATGCTATTGTTGGCTACTACAGTTGACCCGAGATAGTTAATGAGTGCACTACTTCAAATTTGCGCTCCACTATGAATTGAGGGACCAATGTTGGATCTTCTACTTGCAGATGTGGCCACCATGTACTTTGTTTTGCTCTCATTTATGTGCAGCCCCAGATTTCGTGCCGCCTGCTCGATCTGGATGAAAGCTTCCTGTGCAGCTCCTAGGTTTTTTACCAGCGATGTCAATATTGTCTGCGTAAGCCAGTATCTGAATGGACTTTTAGAGGATGGTTCCTGTCGCCGTTACGTCAGAGTCTCGGATCACTTTCACAAACGCCAGGTTGAAGAGGAGGCAGGCCAGTCCATCCCCTTGTCGAAGCCCGTTATAGATGTTGAATGGGCTTGATAGTGATCCGGATATTTTTACTTGTTGATTTGCCTGGGATGAAGCCAGACTGGTATGGACCAATGATCCCTTTAGCGTATGGGGCTATCCTAGTCTTAAAGGATAGATGAGAAAATCTTATACGCGGTATTCAACATCGTTATACCACGATAATTGCTGCATGTTGTGATATCTCCTTTCAGGGCCTCCTGATTTAATCAGCTCCGCTGTGATCCCGAGGTCTTATTATTTTGTGCCGATCTATCGCTCTGCTAACCTCCTCTATGCTTAGTGGCGGCAGCATAGTTTGGTATTCGGTCATTGGTGGAGCCTTCAATTCCTCAGTTAGCTGGCCATTAAGCAACTCATGAAAGTTCTCTTCCCATCGCTATAAGATGCCGTTCTTACCGTCATCAAGTTCGGGTTTTGGCGACGGTCTATTACCACGTGGGCCATCTGGTTGTGAGTGGCTCCATCAGGAGATACCCAGGTGGCTTTGTGGATATTTTACCGCGCAAACCTTCTACTCGCAACGACCATATTATCGCTTCCTGCCAACTCTATGACTCGTTGCCCATTGTCATTAGTGTTTTCGTGTAATCTATGGGTGCCAATGGTACTACTTGAATACTGGCTCCCTGATTCTAATTTTTGGAAAAAACCCATTCCTCGTCCACTGCTTCTCCTGCATTGATGTTATGTCAGCATTATGTTTGAACAGGGTATCGGCTCGAGCTCTATACGGTAAGCGTACGTTTTTATTATTTCATTTTGAAATCGTTTAGCCGTTTTCTTTGCTGTGGTCGTCGTCGTCGACATCAGTGTATCAGAGGCTGATTTGGGGTTCCGTTATAAAGTTATTTTTACGGACGAGGTTATTGACCTCGCGCCAACATTACTTTAAAGGGACACTACCCCGACCATGCAGCTTTTCCTGCATTGGAGGAAAATTACCGGCGGCCACCATGTGGATGTTTGATCGTCTCCACCAGTTAGAGATAGCTACGGCCACCTACAATTCTGATGCATTCTGTATTATTCCCCCTATTCTGCTGATGGCTGACCGCAAAGTTAGCAGAATGAAAAACCGGCTCAAAAAGAATAAGGCTCCTGGATCAGATGGCATCTCAGTGCGGCTAATCGAACCTAAAGGGTCCTCACGAGATCAATCAATTCACGAACTATTAGTAAACGTATGGGAGGAATAAACGATGCAAAAAATATAAGAAGAAGCGTCAATCAGTGTTCCGTAGATAAAAAAGGAGATATCACAAGGTACAGGAATTATCGTGGTGGAGTACTGCGTATAAAAGTTCTCCTCTATCTGCCGACATTTCAGACACATGAGCGTAGACATCACCTCCTTTTCTATCCTTAATTCATTCATCGCTGTGCTTAGCATTATAAGAGTACAAATTCCTTAAGCAAGACAATGGATTTCTATGTAAGCTCCTGCTGGTGGTGCTTTCAATTTATATATCTACCCATCGTTCAATAACTGCTCAACAAATCAATGCTTATGGCTTCCTCACAAACAATGCAGAAGATTCCAAAGGATTCACATCATTTGATATCCTAATTCACATTGCATATGGCTGACCTTCCTTCTTATTTTGAATCTCAGCATTAAATGACCAATTGATAGATTTCTGGTTGATTTCTGATTACAAGCAGCACTAAGTCGGTTCGCCTTTTCAATTTTCTGACGAGATGTGAACGCATAACCCACTTCCCGGAAAGTGGAAATTCATTTTCATTTGGAATTATGATCGTCGTTCCCTTTTCTTTTTCTTTTTTTTCTTCTTCTGATTCATATCATTTCCATCAAAGTGTGCACAGTTGTGATGCTTAGCTCTTTATCTTCATAGGATGAGTTGATCAAATATCCAACTCCGTATGCTAACGACGATATGGCTTTTTTTTATAAATATGTATATGTATCTATAGCCCATTGCAGGACACACCGTGCTCGGATATCTAAGGAATATGCACTCCCTATACCAGCACCAGCACCAGCAAAGCAAAAGAAAAAGAATTTAATAATTTCCTCAAATATTTGCCAATTTTATGTTCTGCATAATATGATAGAGGGACACACTTAGCATCAGAAGGGATAAATGGGAATAAGAAGAAGAACTATGTTTAGGCTTAAATGATGGAAAAACTCACTCTTCGCTCGCTCAATTGGCTGTTCATACAGATTACGGATATGTAGGACACGACAACGGAAGAATGTCCTTCAATGCAATTTTCTGGCATGCAGCATCTTTCAGCAAAATTTCAAGTCACATCAAGCCTTTCAAAGGCGATGGAATTGATGTCATTTGGTGTGCGATCTAAATAATTTACTTATTGACGTTAAAAATTGGGTGAAGCAGCCTTTATTAAAGTATCTACGAGGACATGTAACAAACGCTGCCTCCATGACGAAGGGAGAAGTTTATTATGTCATCACATTAGCTTGCCAGGATATGATATTTCGCATTATTTTTCTAACTTTTGAATGGCTTTTTTATGTTCTTTTTGTCAAACCAGGAACAGAACAAAAAACTCATCGCATTAAGCCGTCCCCCATAAAACAACAACAGGTCTTTTTCCTGGTAACCAAGTTTGCCTTTCTTATAAGGATTATAAGGCAACGTGCGGTAATAACATTTTTAATATGCAAATTGGTAAGTGAATTTCTTGAATTTCATTACCAAATCAAAGGACGAAAACGTACGTTTAGATATTCACACTCACAGCCACACTCACTCACTTTCCGCGCATAATATTCATTGGTTTTCTGTGGCAATTTCCTTTTTATTAAGAGGTAAAGTGTGAATGGCATTTTATTACCTCATAAGCAAGAATTAAAATGGAAAAGCAATGACGGTGATGACGATGACGATGACGGTTCCAAGAAGGTGGCATTTTCAGCAAGAAAAGGCTCCCCAGATGTATCTGAGATGCACACGAAGTAGACAAATTGTTGGTCTGTTTCGCGGAAACAACAAATGGCACAAGTGCATCATCAGAAAGGTTAGCATACCTGCTGGGAGGCTTCTCGCGAATCACTGCGATGACATGCCATTTTTTATGTCGAATATATTGTGTTGAACGCATTCAGACTGTATTTGCTCATGACGGTGCAGTCTATTTCCATTCCTATTCTCACCATCAACATCACCGCTTGCGCTTGCCATACAGCTATCCAATATCCAGTCAGATGGTACAATGATGCAGCACAAAGAGCACCCAACGGTCTTGCCTTTGCCTCAGGCAATAAATTTCCAAATTTGAGGAAGATATTTCGTCGGCCTCACACACCGACACCGCACAGGTACGAGGAGTACGAGTACGAGTACCTGTCATGCCACTCTGGGAATGAAGCGCGTATCTTCACCGAGAAGGGAATAAAGATTTATATCTCCAAATCCGAAACAAGAGACTCAGTTTACCTGATGTTGAAAGGGAATTTTATTCCTTTTTGTTGTTTACACAAAGACACTGTTGTTGTTGTTGGGCAAAGCCATCGGTCACTAGCATTAGTGTCCAAGTGATGACCATCATGGTGCCGCACGCATTTTTTTATTCCCCTCCATTGTTTGTTGATTTAAAGGGCGTTTACCGGCGATTGATAATAAGTTAAGAGCTGCTCACAGTCAAGTTTATCAAAGAAAAGGACGATTCCTTTAATGGGTCAGAGGAATCAATAGGCGGCAATGGCAACGGCGGCGGCGGCGCACCTTTCAACGCCTCGAGACAATGCAAGACAAAACGATTTTTGATTCAATTTGATGCGCAGCGTGTTTTTCCTTTATTCGTATCACCTCTCGTCTCGCCGTTTGCCATGGTCATTAGCGTTTATCGGAGCGATAACATTGGACGAGTCGAGGGATGTATTACCGTATGTTAGGAAACCAGCGCTGTTTGTTTTCCAAATGCAGATGATGCTTTAAAGTCGGAATCACAGAACAAAGTTTTTAATTGCATGCAACTATGGTCGATTGGAATATCCGAACAAATTATCACACGTTTATTGCTTTATCAGGATTTTCACCAACGATGAGTCAGAGAGTGTAGCTGGAAAATGATCTTTTTGTGGAGCCAAATGAAGATTGATTATCACAAGAAAAAAATGTCAGTCACGAGATGCTTTACTTCTTAGTTATCGATGAATAATTTTTGTACTTCGATTTTTTGTCGCTGAGATCGTCATTACTTCATAGAATTAAATTACTCCAACATTAACTTAATAACTTGTGTCATTTGTGGTAAGAATACAAAAAAATACTAATGTGACCATTGAATTGAAGTTATTGAGGATTCTTAGCAACCCATAAGTTATGACCATTTACTGTTTAGTTTATGACTTACTAAGAGATAAACCAACTAAAGTACAATTGGTAGAAGACCAGTTGTGTTTCAATCTGCTAGAAACGAAGATTTCTGTCTTACGGGCATTGAGATCAGAAATCCGGTTTGGAGTGAGTCAATCGCTAAACCTGATTCATAAGTATTTTAAGCTTAGATACGAGTACTGGATTGTTCTGGCATTGTTTCATTCAAAATCAAACTGATGGCATCGGCCAAAAGCAGTGTGCGATCGATTTCAATTTATAGACCAAATATTTTCCTCAAACTCCAGTTTTTTTAATATTTTTCTAAATGAAGATACCGACCATTGTCCGCCGCAACACAATTGCTACCGACAAGATACTTTTATTAATGACACATAAAGTACGATGTCAATTAGCTAAGCGTCGCTTATAAAAAAGAAATCAGAAAAAGAAGAAGAAGTGTTCTCGTGTAAGCTATGGGTGCCAATGTACTGCCTGAATACTGCCTCCCTACCTATTTTGGCAGTCATATCACCCAGAATGATTTTTACGTCATACTTTGGAGAGGCATGGAGTTCCCGTTCGACTGATTCAAAGAATTATTCTTTTTCATCATCTGGGGAACACTCTGTAGGTGCGTGAACGACTATGAGGCTTATGTTTTTTAATTTGCCCCGCACGCGATGGGTGCATAGCCGTTCATTTATTGCTTTAAAGCCGATAACGGTGGGTTTTATTCTTTTGCTGACTAGAAACCCAACCCCGAGCACATGATGTCTTGCATGACAGCTGTAATATACATATGTCATATTATGATTTTTGTAAGGCACCATTACCCGTCCACCGCATATCCTGGATTGCTGTTCTGTTCAGCCTTATATTTAGACAGGGTATCGGCTCGAGATCTATACAGTGAGCGTACTTTCTATGAGAAAATTCTTAACTCGTTTAGCCGGTTTAGTTGCCGTGGTCGTCGTCGTTCATCATTGTATCCGACACTGATTTTACGTTCCGTAATAATAATTTTTTACGCGTGAGGTTATTGGTCCCGCGCCAACCTTACTTTGAAGGGACTAGCCCGATCATTCCGCTTTTCCTGCATTGGAGGAAAATTACCGGCGGCCAGCACGTGAAGGTTTAATCGCACTTCCACCAGTCAGAGATAGTTACGGCCACCTGCAATTCTAGAGCTTTCTTTGTTATTCCCTTTATTCTGCTGATGGCTGACCGCCATAAAGATATCATAGTCATGCCATAATTAACCATACACTAGCTGAGTGTTTAGCGTTGCATGGTTGTAAAATTTTACTCTAATATCGCCCACACAATCACAATCATCGACAGCTCAGTCACCTCAGTAAGTAATATACTTAATGCAACGTAGCCTCACACAAATGCTGAACTCTTTTTTTAAAAAAAACAAAAAAAGCTTTTTCAAAGGTCCATTTTGGGAAAGGGATTCGCTGAATTAATTTCTATTCAGTTGCGTTCATACAAATCAAATAGCCACACAAAAGGACATAAAAAGTTAAAACTTATTAACGGATACATTGTGGAGGGGGGTGGAGGGACAGGTGGACACTGCAGTCCGCAGTTATCACAAAAGAGTCATCCTCATATTTGCCGTCTGTCATAACACAGATTAACTTAAGTCAACTCGACAAAAGTTGGTCGGAACTTTTATCGCATGATGTGCGGTTGTGTGGGTACAAAGCTGAAAATATATATCCATTTTGCTTTACGCTGATGCACTTTAGGACTTCTTCGCGAGAACATTTAGTAGGTCAGGACAATACGACGAGTCAGACTGCTCCAGATTGCCAATGCCGTCGCAGACAATCCTCAGACATTGTGTGACAAAAGCAGATGGCAATCGTTTCAGCCAGAGTCTGTCTCTGCAAGTCCCAGGTGACATAGGAGAGGATAAAATAAAAATCAGTCAATAAATTATATCAACACGTGCTGGTGGATGGAGTGTTGCGTAGTGCGTTAAAGTTACCGATTTATATCCGACGAGTATAACATCCTGTGCACGATGCAAGTGGCTGTGATTAATTCCCAAGCGAGAAGTCGGGAATCGCATTCGCAGTCGCTTCACCTGACTTCATTTATGGATTTACTCGGTCGTAGACAAAGCTATTTCAGACGCAATAAAATCGTCAAGTGGCCAAAGTGGTCGATTAAGACAAAAGAACGCCGTCTGCGATACTTTTCAGTTTTTAGAAACTGGCAACACACTTAAGGTATAGGATGGTAGCGGCAGCTTTTAGCCGCTAAGTGACCTCTACACAAAGATCTAACTGCACTGCGTTATCTTAATTACACTTCCCTATGCTCGTATGGAAGTCGAAAAACACCGTTATTCAATATTCGTGACCATAACGACCTATTTAAGACATCAGCCTACGTAGAGGGAAAAGAGTTCTTCGTAATGTGTTTCTCATGTTTTGCCAAGCGATCGATGGATTTTCTATCTGCCATTAAATGAGTCACTCTGTGGTCATTTGGAAGGCAAATTGCGGTCTAGTGTAACCAATAACTTAGAGATTAATTTGTTGTTGAAAAATTTTAGTTAAAAAATGTACTTATAATGCAGCTCTATATTGGAAAACTGGACGTCCAATAAATGCCTCGCAGTTGAATGAATCATCAACTTCATTGCTTATGAAAAAATGTAAAGAATGCACGTTCTTTGTATCTTGTTGTTCTATACGCTTTAGATACACCACTGCGGCCGTAATAGAGCCACCTACTGTGGTCGTTTGGTGTTGCTATACATTTGTTCTGGTTCGGCAACCAAACCGTGCACTAATTTAAAATTAATTATTGAGACTTCTTAAGTGATTTGTTTCGGGTGATGACCCCATTGTGGCCGACACGACACGCGGTGTTCATTAAAATTCAAATGCAAGTGGAGAACAAGACAAATTAATGAAGCGACACGAATCAGATGGAATCGAATGGAATGCGCGACACCAAAAACTTCAGTGTAATCCATTCGGTTTTTTGCTTGGCGAGTAAGACAATTAGTGTAATCCGCTGCTGCTCAGATAGATATATAGCAGCAACTATGTGTCTTAATAGAATGCCCGGAAACTCCTTCCAAACTGTAGATGGGCATGAATTCATGGGCGGTCTGTGTCTGCCATACGAAGCAAAATTCGAACCATTTCATAATTGCTATTCCCGCTGTTCTCACATAATACTCGTACATACGATGATGCTCGCCACTGAAATTAATACCCACAATGCCACTGGTATGTGCTAACCCAAAACTGAGTCCCCGCGCGGACGCGCAATCCCTGTTGCGCTTTCAGCTGAACGAATTCCAGTAGTGAGACTGCGATGGCGAGCACAAGCTGGCCTCTGGCCAACTGCGGGATTTTACGTAAACAATGAAACCACAATAATTTTCTACTTTAGCGTCCGATAAACGGTTTCCGGTCAGTGGGTTTTCGGCACTCCATACAGGATGGATCGCGGGTAGCCCAAAGCGGCATGAAATTCAATTTACAGTGTTGAACGCTTGAAGCTGGGACGTCGCCGTAGCATACTCGTATGTATGAGTTTTGCAACTCATATGCTATACTGTGCCCTGAGACTTCTTCGGACCGGGTGTATAATCCTCTTATGAAGTTGGATTCACCCTGTATCCTAGTGCATTTGCATTTACGTTCGAATTAACTCAAAAATTGAATTAATAAACTGTTTCGCGAGGTGGTCGTTGGCTTGTGAGTCAATGCAATTTTTCGGCGGCCGTAAACTCGTTACAAGTTTGCATAATTATCGTGGACCCGTTCAATCCAACCCAATGCAACCCAACCGGAATTGAAAACTCATTTCAAAACTGTACCATAATGGCGATGATAATTTTCTTTATTCTGTACATTATGCAAATATATACATATATATATATACCTATATAATTTTAACGCTCACAATCCAAATATTTATATTGTATTGCAAAATTAATAACAAAAGGACACGACTGCCAATATGCTGCTGATGCTCCACTATCTCGATAATTTCGGTTAAATTGAGTGGCAAATTGCAATGCCCGACTATAGAGCATGACATAGAAGTAGTTCTGTTTCTCCCGCCATTCCGTATTTTATTTTGTTAATAATATTTTTCATTAGTAAGTGTACAGGCCTTTAATTTCAATTACGATTTGATTAAAATCACGAACCAAAAATGGAAAGAATATAAACCTTGGATGGCTGGACGATTCCAGATTTCAAATAATGACTGTAAGCGTCATCGAATACACGACAGGTTTTTTTTTAATATGCAGTTCGTGCTCTGTAGAAACCATTCTAAGCAAACATGTCTCGTCAAATCGACGAAATTTTGTTCGATAGTGTGAACTTTTTCATTCCTGGCTAGATGTCACGTGCCTGCTTTGCTCGTTCCATAAAAATCAAATAAAGAAGGAGATGAGCACATAAATGAAATTGAATCATAATCCCTTGGTTCTTTATTGCCAATACTAGTTGAGTTTTCGGGGTTGCCCAGTCAAAAAATATTGATTCGACACTAAAATTTGGTTGTTTTAGATTATTGTTATAGTTAATCCACACACAGCGATATAAATGGTGTCTCCCCGTCATTATTTACCTCAGCTACCAAAAACTAACAACGTTCATACTTACTTACTTACTTTTGTCCTATATCCTCTTGTGGGTCATAGGGCCTCTACTACGCCTACGCGCCATAGCGTGCGGTTCCTGGCAATGAGCTTCAGCTCTCTCCAACTCTTCCCAAATTGCCGTGACTCCTCCTCAACTGTTCTGCGCCATGTATTTCTCGGACGACCCGTTCTTCTACCGTCCTGAGATAACGGGTTCCATTGCATTGCGTAGTTTGCTATGGAACTGTCGCCTTTTCGGAGTGTATGACCAATCCAATGTTCATGCTAAACTGCAACTTATAAGGGATAATAATAGCCAATAAAATATGGTCGTTGCGAGTACAAGGTTTGCGCGTAAAATCTCAAAAAAGCCACCTGGGTATCTTCTGATGGAGCCACTCGTAACCAGATAGACCACGTGTTGATGGACACCCGCCACAACCCGAACCTGATGACGATACGAACGTACCGAGGTGCCAACGTCGACTCGGACCACTATCATTTTGCATCCGCGAATCAGACTCGAGTCAACATGGCTGCCCTTCGCAACGAAGAGACCACAAATAATTACGGTCAAGCGATAGGACTCGCCCTAAATGCAGAGAGAGAGAGAGTAAGTCCTGGATCTGAGATGTCAGGCATAGAAGAGAAATGGACAGGCCTTAAGAATACTGTCATTAGTACTGCCGACTCCATCTTAGGCAGAAGTCGTAGAGATCGGAACGACTGGTTCGATGACAAATGTAAGCTAAGCGACTAAACGGAAGAATGTTGCGCTCCGAGCAATGCAATACTGAGTATTAGTTGCTAAATGGTCAGCTAACTAAGGAATTGGAGGCTCCACCAATGACTGCATAGGCTGCCGCCACCAAGCATAGACGAAGTTTACAGAGCGATAAATAGGCTTAAAAATAAGACTAAGACCCCGGGATCAGATAGGATCCCAGCGGAGCTGATTTAGATAGGGGGCCCACAATACACCAAGCAATTCATGAAACAATAGTGTAATGGGAGGAAGAAGCGATGCCAGATGACTAGCGAAGAGGCATCCTGTGCCCAAGAAATCCCCGTGGGGGTTACACCTGCATCTTAACCTATACATGGTTAGGGTGCGGGGCTCTAGCACGGAAAATAGGAAGGGCTACGGGTACTTAGCGTATGCCCATTTTGGGAAGAGTCTTCGTACTTTGCGACCCAGATAGGGCTAATAATACTTAAAGGAAATCTTTTGGGTAGTTCTTCATATTTAGTGGCATTGTCGTACAATGCAGGTCTGTGATGTGACTATTGAGTTAGAGGTTCCTGACGATGCGCTGCCAGGGTTTGTAGGGTACCTTCGCCTAGGCACTGAGTTCTGCAAATAGAGGACCGTTTGACGGGAATAGTTATGAGCAGCTTAATGGCGAAAGCCTGGTAAGCGCGGGTTCGTCCCACTCCAATGATGATGATGATGTGCCCCATACATAAGAAAGATGATATCACAAAATGCAACAAAATTATCGTGGTTTAACGTTGTTGAGTACCGCGTATAAGATTTTCTACTCTATCCTTCAAGACAGGATAGCCCCATACGTTAAAGCCATCATTGGTCCATACCAGTGTGGCTTCATCATAGGCAGATCAACAACTGATCAAATTTACACCCTTAGGCATCTGATGGAAAAACGTCTAGAGGTTCTAAACTCACTACACCATCTTTTTATAGACTTATGATAGCATAGCCAGAGTAGAACTTTATAACGCCAATGTTGTAAGCCATGTAAAACTATCCGGATCATTCTCAAGCCCATTCAACATCTACAACGGGCACCGACGGGGATGCTTCCTCTTCAACTTGGCGTTGGAGAAAGTGATCCGAGACTCTGACGTAACGACGAGAGGAACAATCCTCTATAAGTCCACTCAGATACTGGCTTACGCATACGACATTAACATCGTTGGTAGACACCCAAGAGCGGTACAGGAATCTTTTATCCAGATCGAGGGGCCGGCACGAAATCTGGGGCTGCACATATATGAGAACAAAACAAAGTATATAGTGGCCACGTCGGCGAGCAGAAGATCTAACATTGGTCCCGCAATTAAAATAGTGGAGCACGAATTTGAAGGAGTGTAATCCTTTAACAATCTCGGGCCTACTGTAGGAGCCGATAACAGCATGGAACCTGAAATACGCGTACGGTTGCTTAAAGCCAACGAAGCCTGCTGTAGTATGTCAAAACTCTTCAAATCCATGGAACTTAACTTAACTTAAGCTTCTGGAATATAGGACAATGGTCATACCAGTAATTACATATGGATCCAAGACTTGGGTGTTTAGCTAAAAGAAAGTCGTATGAAGAATTTTTGGCCCCTGATTTGAGGAAGATTGATTCCGGAGACTCAATAATGATAAGATCTACGAGCGTTACTGCGATAGGCTCGGGTAGCCAGGACACATATAGCTCCCATGAGCGAAAAGGATCCTACTCGGAGAGTCCTTTGGATTTATGGAACACGACAGCAGCCGGCCATGCCTATGCTGGAAGGACGCCAGGACGGCTCGAAATCAGGGCCGGTGGAGATATTTTATGCGAGATGCCAGGACCGAACCACAGGTGTAGAGCCAAATATGATGATCATGATAGGAAGAGTATGTAGAGAGTATTAGAGGGTCATACGTGGATTATAGGATGATTATAGAACTACAACTGTACTGTAGCCCGTTATACGAATAAACGGGCGACTCAGTTTCGAGTTTGTTAATTGATGTCACGTCTTTTGACATAACTTCATTTACATTTCTGGCTGGCATGGCAAAAAAATCCTATACTGCATCATGCATATAGCCAATTAGTATATAAAGAATAGGATGATTATAAATTTATATTATAATTATGGAATTATGATGATGGTAATTGTAAAATGATGAAAAACAAATTTTATAGGAAGTTTTAAGGGCGCTTATAGATTGACTAAAAGGTTATATGTAGACTTAAGGAAGATTCTACGATTATAGGAGTATTTAGAAGACTTTTACGATTATAGGATGATTATAAGAATACAGGAACATTACAGAAGGGGATTTTATGGTTATAGGATAATATTTGTAAGACGATATTTATATGAAGATGGTAAAATTATTAAAGAAGAGATTTTATGGAAAGATTTTTTAGGAAGATTATTGGGTTACTGCTTCTAGATTAATTTTATACAGGGTCTGCTTATATCTATGATATAAGTATCTTAGGTACTAGCCTTTAAAATACACACTCTCTCTCTCTCTCTTTGTCAGTCTCTCATATTCGAAAACATTACCAGTTACCATTTCCGATTACGAATTTATTTATAGTATATTACATAAGGACAGAGGAAAGTAGACGTTATCGATACGATTAACACTTTTCAGCTAGTAATGTACGCTATTTTTCACACGACCAAAACAATTTCTCTGCTAAACGGCTCATGCGCAATGCAAAACTACTGTGGGAATGTGTGTTCGCTGAGACTGCAGTAAATAACAAAAGTATTTTCTATATTAACACACTAGTGTTGATATGGCCTACTTTCGAGGATAGGTTATAGCGTAGGAAACAGTCGCTTTCGTCTATGGTGGTGTGATGATTAATTTCGTCATAAAAATGCCGCTCAAGAAGTTTCACTTCTAACACGAGCACAAGGATGCACGTACTCTCTTATTCTTGTCTTATACTTACGGTATTGTGTAACATATAAAATCCGGTTTATAGAAAGGTTTTGCTCTTGCAATTCTACTGAAGTTTCATCTCAAAACATCAAATAAGTGGTTAGTTGATATGGGGCATTTGGGAGCTACAGTTCTTTGTATTTTCGAACAAGTACGTGTATAGCAAACATATACATTTAATTCCAAAGACATTAGCTACTCCATCGCTAGGACATATCACGACAATTAGCACTAAAGAATTTCAAATTCATTTCTCCGATTTAAGGTACATCTGCCGAACTTTATCTTCTTCAATATTTATGGTATGTCTCTTGATTCCATTTTCATTGCGCCGGCAGACAGATGATATCACATCTCTCCACATCCACAAACTTTGGTAATAAATCCAGCAATTTGCAGCACTTTTAATGGCGGTCGTAAACTGGATATACGCATGCTTTGGTGCCATTTCTTAAGGTCTCATTAAATATTTACATCCTTTCGAAGAAGTATGCAGGAAAACTTTTTATGACTCGTCATTATCGGTCTTTGGCACTTGGTTGTCATTCAATTACGTCGATGATGATGGCAATGCAAAGTATCCAAGTGTCAGAGTAACTACTGCGTAACTCTTCATTTTAACTTAGCGTAAGCTTAAAAATATTACAATTTAACTACCATCTCGCTTATAAAGTGAATTTCCAGAAGAAACGTAGTCTTATATCGCTACGTAGATGCTCCAGTTCATGCCAGATTCAGCCTTCCGTTCAATAAACAGCCGTATCAGCTCTCAAGTGATATACCCCCGTGGTAACAGGAGAGTTGAAAACTTTGCCATTTCTATTCCGTTCGTATGGCATGTAGTTTGTAAAACAAAGTCCTTACCCTTCCATGCCTATATTAGGGGTGCAGGGCTCTAGCACTTGCATAAGTTTTGCAAATATAATCCAGTTCCGTTTCTATTGTAGTTGGCCATTTATAATGCGCTTGAATATGATTTAAAGTTTAAATTGAAATAAACACTTTGCTCGAGAGGAATTGCATTATGCATGCTGCACTCCTAGCAACAATTGTTTTAGTGTGTGTGCGTATGTGTACCATACACGCGTATACACTGAGAGAAATAAAGCAATGTGTAGAATAGATTTCTAGAAGAAGCCGCTGCTATCCCATAATAGTCAGCATACTGCTATTTTTCCCCTAAAGGGCGCCCCCATTCACATCTAATACATCTGGGCACGCAATGTCTATTTCATTGATGATAGAAATAGAAAAGCATTAAGATCTTCCTGCCTTCGAAATACGCCTGGTTATTCTCCTCTAGCAGTTTGTTAAAATTGACGGCATGAGACTGACGAGTCGGAAAATAATAATAAACCGACCGATTTCTAACTCCATCACATAATCTGAGCCAATATTATTCCTAGTTTCGCACCCCGCCTTAAATCTCGAGCTAACCTCCTTCGTAAATCTAAACCATCTTCAAAACTCATCACATCTGTTCCTCTTCCACCCAACCAACCTCCCCATAATGTATCTCAAAACCAACCTCTAACTAAAATCCACCGTAAACCTAAACCAGCTCCGAAACCAATCAGATCCGGTCCCCTTCCTACCAAACAGCCTTACAATCATATATATACACTCATTTTAATTAACCCCAAAGCAACTTAACGTTGCTAATGGAGAGTCTTTGAATGTTGCTGGGAAAGTTCTTGTATTCGTTCAATTTGGTTTAAGAGAACTGGAATTGAAACTGTTTGTTTTTCGTGGGCTTCATAAAAGGCCTCTTTGTGGTAGACCGTGGTTAGATCAACTCATACCTGATTGGCGCGATTGTTTTCGTGAGTTGATGCATGGTAATAGCTTGCAAGCTCTCAATGAGGAGTCAGCGGATTCTTCTATGATAGAATTCAAGAAGGAATTCCCATCAGTTTTTTCTGAAGAGCCCACAGCCATGAAGGGTTTTAGGGCAACAATTGTCCTAAAAGAAGGCGCAACGCTTGTATTTTGCAAGCCTTATTCCGTACCATACGCAATAAGACCATTGGTGGAGGTGCAATTAAAGAAAATGGCTGAGACTGGTGTGTTGGTATCGGTACAACATAGTAATTGGGCTAGATAGTTCCTAAAAAGGGCAAGAGCCTCAGAATTTGTGTCGATTTCAAGGTTTCTGGGCGGATTTTCATTTTCATTATTATCCACTTCCCAACATTGACGATATTTTGGCGAGTCTGTCAGGATGTAGCTGTTTTACAGTATTGGACCTAGCAGGTGCTTATCAGCAAGTTGAAACAGCCGAAGACTCGAAGGAGCTTTTCACTATTAATACCCATCTGGGTCTCATCCGATTCACAAGATTGACTTTCGGAATCTCAAGTGCTCCAACAATATTTCAACAACTTATGGATGAAATACTCCGAGGATTGCCGAAGACAGTGTTCTATCTGGATGATATTTTGGTGATAGCTGGTGTGTATTCAGAAGAGTGTCGAATCAATGTGAAATCTGAATTTTTGAACGACTTGTCAGTTATAACGTACATGTTAACCAAAATAAATGTTTATTTTTTAGACGAGAGGTTGAATACCTTGGGCACGTCATTTGTGGTAATGGAATTATCCCCAGTGCGGCCAAAATTGCGGCCATTCGAAATGCCCCGATTCCATCCAATGTCACACAACTGAAGGCATTCCTGGGATTGGTGAATTTCTATCGCAAGTTCATGCCGATGATCGCTTCGGAATTAGCACCACTCTATTATTTAACTCAGAAGAACGTGAAGTTCGTCTGAACAAGGAGTTGCAATGACGCATTTACTAAATGCATAGCAGACCTTGGTAACAACAATTTCCTGTGCCATTACGATCTGGAGAAGGAGCTTTATCTGTAAGGCGATGCGAGTTCGTTTGGTGTTGGTGCTGTATTAAGCCAATTTGTTGATGGTCTAGACTCTAGACAGCCCACTAATGTTTGCTTCAGCAAGTTTATCATCAGCCGAAAAGAATTACTCTCAATTGGACAAGGTGGCGCTAGCAATCATTTTTGGGATAAAAAAATTTCATAAATTTTCATTTGGTCACTCTTTTGTTTTAGTGACGGACCATCAGCCATTGGCATCATTGTTTGATGTCAAAAGGGGTATATCAATTACTGCTGCTAATAGACTCCAACGATTGGCGATCATTCTATCTGGGTACAATTATGTAATCAAATATCGAAAGGGCAAGGACATGGTGGTTCCGGATGCCTTATCACGTCTGCCACAAGAGAAGGAGAAAAGTGGGGATCCCCTGATTTGCTCAGTAAATGCCTTCTCAGAGGTGGATGAAATACCATTGTGCTCTGTAGATGTGGCTTAAGAAACAATAAAAGATGTTGTACTTACGATAGTGATATCGATTGTCAGAAAGGGTTGGCCAATGTCAATGGTGCCATATATGGTTCGTAAGCTTGAGTTGACACATGAGACTGCTTGTGTCGTTTGGGGAAGCCGAATAATCATTCCGTTGTCTCTGCGTAAATACGTGCCCAAATTGTTACATGAAAATCATCCAGGTATCGTAAGGATGAAGATGTTGGCATGGTCCTTGTGTTGACGTGATTGGTAAGCTTGAAAATCTTTTTGCTATGTTTGGTCTTCCTTATGAGCTGGTTACTCAGCTGAATTTACAAAGCTTTTGTCAGCATAATGGTATTTCTCCGTTAAAAAGTCCAGCGTATGTCCCTCAAGCGAATGGGTTGACTGAACGAGCTGCTCAGTCAGTGAAAAGAAGTTTACTAAAAGCGGTTGGAGACGAAAAAAGATGTTCCAATGGCGAATTGCAGAAAGACTTGTCCAGTGTGCTTTTTAGTTTTCACAACACGCCGAATGTGGCGAACTCAGAGACGCCTGCTAGCTGTATGCTAAAGTTCGACCCGAGGACGCGATTATCACAACTGAGACCAAGATTTGGTTCAGCACCAATTAAAGGTAAACCTAATGCTTATAAATTTTAATTTGTCTAAACCATTTGTAGACAATGACAAGGTGTATACATTTGTTTGAATTCATATTTAAACTGGGAACATGGTGTGTTCGTTCTTCACCAAAGCCAAATAAATCCAAGAGAGACTATGACTATGGCGCTACTGATAAGCCTTTAGTTCAGTTTAGGCCAGATGTAACTGCTTATCTGAGTACGAAGGGCCATTACCATTGTCTCAGATGCCGATTCCACAGAAGCCAATCGATATAAGGGTGGAGACAAGCAGAACGCCTGTTGCATTAAGAAGGTCGGCCCATGAAACGAGGATGTCGGATCGCCTAAAATGTTGAAGCATTTTTGAATTTGTAATGTTGCATAGTGTATTTGCTTTTCTCTTGTATTTGTGTTTTGAAGTATTTTTTTGAATTTAAGAAGAGAGAAATTGTAATGTATTAATAGCTTCATTGTTCATTGGTTACATCTGTATATTATGTATATATCTACACACATATATATGTGCATGTATATTCTTCTTTCTTTCCTTTAATCCGCGGGGGAGCATAGGGCTTCTACAAACGCCCGCCAATGAACTCGATTTAACGCGTGAGGTTTCAAGAGACGCCACTCGGTCCCCTGGGATCTTGCTTCCTTTTCTATTGTCCTTTTCCATGTCTTGCTAGGACCGGCCAACTCGACGGCTTCCTTGTGGATTCCAGTCGAGCGCTAGTTTCGTAATGCCGTCCGCTGGCTTGACGAGCGTGCGAATGTTCCAAGTTCCAAAACGTGTCCAAAGGTCAATGTTGATAAATTCGATACGTATCCGAGGCTTGTATTAGTTTCAAGAATCAATTAATTCAGTTGAGTGGTGATTGGCCAAACGCAACCTAGGTCGTCATGAAGCGCCGCCGACCAAGGCAAGTCTACCTTCTTATTTAGCCCCGATCGAAGCTAATACAAATTGGATTGGGTACCGAAATCGTTCACTTGATTTGGCAGAGTTTCCAGTGACGCGACGTGGACGCATAAGATAGGAGTTGTGATGCCAGAGGCTGAGGACATGACTGTCTATAATCGCGTCATCATCACCGTTTGTCACCAAAATGTATATTAGATTATAGCAATATGCTGAGTAAGAAATCTCAAATAAATGCTCAGTGTTATTTCCAAGCTTAAACGGTGCGCATTAATTCCGGCCCACGGACACAATAAAACCTTACCGTTTTAACCGCAGCACTCCGTGCCTTAAACTTGATTTCCAATTCCCATAGCTTTATATGTTAGCTTTAAGTCTTAGTTTTAAGTTTTCAATGATTAGCTTTAGGTTTTAGCTTGTAATAAGCCGAATGAATGGGGGCGATCGCCCCCACCAAAACTAAAAATTAAAATATCCCTTCAATACTTTACGAAAGTAATAATTCTTTTTCGTAAAAATTCTTCGTTTTTTTTTTTTTGAGTGTACGTTGTAATCGCTTTGTTGCATCAATTCTCTTATGGGAACACCAACTACAGAGGACGAAAGTTTGTTTCAATAATGATGCTCGCTCAGGCATGAGTTTGTAAGTAGTAATGCAGGTTGGTGTGCGTTCCTCATCCCCTCATCCCACCCGCGGCACACATTCCGAGTTAGGAGTATATTTACCTGTGGTTGTATGCTGTTGCACATAATACATCGTCAGGAGTTATTTACCTATAAAAGGAGGAGAAAGGAAAAAGGCAATAAAAACAGAACAACAAAAGAGAACACTGCTGGTGGTTGGTTGGGGATGATGATGTGCAGATGGCTTAAACATATCTGGAACGGAATTACGTAATCATCTCATTGCTGTAGTAATACACTCCCTACCACTTGTTTACGATAGAAAAAACCTTACAACCTACAATAAAAGAATATAGCTGTTTGTCAATAAAGTTTAAGAAGGTACCACCCTCTTCGCATAACCTGTTTAAGGACATATGCAAAATCTACCTGTTAGCCATTTAAAAACTAATTAAGGAATTAAGTTTTATGTGATACTTATTGACTTTTGTTGATTTTCAACAGTGGGTACTGCCTCCGTGATTTCTAAACCGGCCCCTTAAATAGTTGAGTGAGATTTCCGACCTTGCTCGTTTAATGGTTTCAGTGATCTCGTCTCTTCTATTCTTCCATGATGTTCAGGTCAAGCGAATATAACAGACCCGTCAATAACTTGACATTTTAGCTCTGAGTCGATGCTTTTGTTGTCCTTGTTGTTGTTGTTGTAGGCCTGAAATATGACCAAGGGGAAACCCTTGGTTACAGTCGGGGCAGAGATCATTAGTGCCAGGGATAATGCGAGTTTATAGATCTGAAGCATATGACACCAACCCGACCGAAGTTGTGCCAGGGTTGTCCGGGCTTCCCTGGGAAAGGACTTTTCGTTGTTATTTATGGGGAGGGGGGGGGGTGTTCCAAGGATCCTATTATGCTTGCTTGAGGAGACTGCTGCAGAAAATATGCCATGGTGTATTCTATTTGAGGCTGAACGGACATTGGATTCCAGGTGGTAGGTATAACTGGCTTTATGCAGTCTCTGTACATCCTGATGTCTTGACGTATGCAGCGTGGAGGCATCTTACTGACAGTGATGTCATGAAGTGGGTTAACGGGGCTGTGGCAGGCTAACAGAAACTGTTTTTAAAACATTTCATTGTGTTGCCTGGCGGAGAGCATGGACGTTTGGTCAAGAACCGATATTTATGGAGTGACACCCAGTTTCGGTGCGAAGGGTTGTATTTTGTCTGGACTGGATATTATTCCATTGAGTGTCACTTTAAAATGACGGCAGGTGGGGGCGGCCAATAGCTTTGTACATCGTCGCGAGGACTTCTTTTTCCTTACCCCATGCGGTTCTAGTTAGGCCTCTTAGAACCCTATTACGACTGCTCACTTTGCTGGAAATATTTTTGCACGCCTACAGATGGTAAGGAGGTAGTCGAAAATGACTCCTAGAATTTTGGGGCTATTAACTGTAGGGATGATTACGTTGTTAGTATGAATGTCAACTGGTACCATGACTTCTTTTGTCCAAAAGGTGAACAGCATAGCAGATGACTTTTGAAAGGCGAAGTGGAGTTCCCTTTTCTTTTCACGATTTTTTTTACGCACCGAAAGGACCCCAATTCCTATCAAGGCATTGGGCCAAAGATCGTCAACTCAGCAACAGTTTTGAAATTGGATCACCTGGATCCACTTCTTTCATTTGCTTTATTTTGCTCTGCATGTTGCCCTTGTAGTGTGTATCGGCGTCTTATCCTACTGGGAAGTTAATCGTTGTCCATCAATCAATTCCGAAAAATTAGGAGAAGCTCTTTCAAGTATGGATTTGTAAGTTGTCGCAGTTGTTCTTGAGCTTTGAAAGTCAATTCCCACTGATGGTGCCTATATTTTATCACACCGCTTAATTAGCCGTCTGTGTAGACGGATTTCGTCCTTCCTAAAATCATCCATCATCTGTCGAAATTATACATTTTTTGTCGGAAAAAATAAAAAATAAACGAAACGAAATTTTCCCACAATCCTCTCTTAACATCCCCTTACTTCAGAAAGCCTACTGAAGAGGCCCCGTGGTGGGGGGCCGAAAACTCGTTATAGACCACCATTTTTACCCCAACATGGGTTTCAGCCTGCAAAACTCTCGCATGGGATGGCTTCGCTTCACTTCACCCTAATTTATAGGTTACCCTTATCTATAGATTTCTTGAGTGGGTTTTTTCATCGTATTTTTATAAATCGGATCAGTTGTTGATTTGCCTGGAATGAAGCCACACTGGTATGGACCATTGATGACTTTAGTGTATGGGGCTATCCTGTCTTGTAGGATACAGGAGAAATTCTTATACACGGTACTCAACAACGTTATACCACGATAATTGCTGCATTTTGTGATATCTCCTTGCTTATGTATGTGGCACAGGATGCCTCTTCGCCAGTCTTCTGGCAATGCTTCTTCCAACTATACTTACACTATTAGTTCATGAATTGCTTGGTGTATTGCGAGGCCTGCTGTTTTAACCAACTCCGCTGGGATACCATCAGATCCCGGGGCCTTATTATTTTTAAGACGATTTATAAATTCTAAATTGCTTGGTGGTCTTCGGTAATTGGTGAATCCTCCAATTCATCAGTTAGCTGGCACTTCAGCAACTCATGAAGGCGCTCTTTCTATCGTTCTAAGATGCCTTTGAGTTCGGCGATCTTTGTCTTTGCAGTATGTGCAACGCGGTGTAAATTGCGTCACACCGGTGCTAGCTGATCATCTTTGGGAAGAATTATCGGATGCTTCTCTGTGTATGGCAAATTCGAATTGTTAAGCCGCCCTCCAATACGTAGGATCCCGTCGACGTCGACGAAAGGGTTTAGAGACCGAAGTGGGCTTCTGTCGAGTAGGTGTTCTCCTGACTGGCATCGTGATATCTCGTCAGCGAAATGGATTGATTGAACCAGCCTGACCCAGAACTCGACAGACCAATTGAGCTCCGGTACGGTTATGAAACCTTCTAATCGCGTTGCTGCGCTGATACGTCGACGTTGGATAGGGCGTCTGCATAAAGCCGTGACACGAAGAAATTTGCCGAGTGATGAACATCGACCGAGTAAATGGTATATTTTGCGTTCATCGATGTTCGTGTAAGCATCGCGAGCCTTCCGACGTAGCCACTTACTTATATCTTCCCGCAGCTCGAGCTCTATACAGTGAGCGTACTTTCCATGAGAAAATTCGTAAATCGTTTAACCGTTTTCGTTGCCATTGTCGCGTCGTTCATCAGTGTATCCGAGGCTGATTTTGGGTTCCGTAAAAAAAACTTTTTACGGGCGAGGTTACTGACCTCGCACAAACTTTATTTGAAAGGGACCAGCCCGATCATTTAGCTGTTCCTGTATTTGGAGGAAAACTACTGGTGGTGGCCTCCACGCACTTTCACCAGTCAGATATAGTTACGGCCACCAGCAATTCTGAATCTTTCTGTGTTATTAGTCCTATTCTGCTGATGGCTGACCGCCGTATATTGCATGTACAGCATCGTAATGTGTACTTGATCTTGTATACTTATAATCTACATGATCTGGGAATCAAACTCGTTGTCCTTCGAGCTGGAGCCAACGATGCTAAACACCGACACTGACATGTGGCCTTCTATATGGCCTCTATAAAGCTATAAAGCGAATTCTTTGTTCATGAGTGCAAGAAGAAAAAGAATCTGGAGCTTATTCTTTTTCGCTTCATCTCTTTCATTATGCCATAGCTGCGGAAACAATGAGAAGATGTCTTGAACTAATGCCCCTTCTTACTCTACGCGTACTTTTATATGATTCCGAAAGTCATATCAGGTAGGTGAAGAAGTGAAGAAGAAAATGTAATACACTTGATGAGTTTATTGACAAAAAATTATATTATACATATTGTTATTATATATTGTAAGGTTATATTTCTCTTCTTATTGCAACAAATAAAAATTTAATTTATTTTAGGGAATACAATAAAAAGGAAAAAAACAAATAAAACAAAAAAAACTAAAATATTCCCGAAATACATTTCGTTGCATTCTTTTGTTTTTCCAAGATTAGTGCAGGTGTCGCATAATTTTAAAAAAAATACCTGTCCTTACACAAGTGGTACGGAGTGTGTAGTGATGGGAAGTTTTTGCCCCAGAATGACCTACATATCGCGTGGTATCATGGTTTCGTTTATGCATTTGTGTTCGTAACAGCCAAAAGGAACCGTGCCTCACTGTAATCTCGACTCAGTTAGTTATCTTTTCGTTAAACAGATTCGTTTACCGATTAACTTGTTGACTGTCGTATTCTTTATCAACTTTGAAATGGTTAGAGTCGAATATTTGGAATTCTCTGCACTTGTATCTTAAATTCAAGCAAAGATTGATTGACTTGTCTATTGAACAAAACCTTTGCTTCTTTATCATTAATCTTCCACTTCTCTTGTGTGCCTCTGTCAGTTCCAAATGGGACTAGCGACAGTCTACACAAAGAGCAATTCACAGCGATTTCTGCGATCAAATCAATTTGAATGCGGCGCAAGACTTTGATAACTGCATCCAGACCGGTATTACGTATTACCTTGGATGTAGAATTCCACATTAATTTAGCAGCTTGCTAACAGCAAGTAATTTACCAATTAGGCTAAATTCTTTCCCAATCCCGACATCACGTCGATTAGAATGTCACATATGAATGAAGCTGAATGTGAGGAGAAGAAGGAGTGTAATGTGGTGCACCTTTTGACGGTCCGACGCGACGGTCTCCGTATATGAATGAAGATCAAGTTTACTGCTCTGTCATCTCTTTAGGATTTCAATTACGGCGGGCGGGCGAGACGACTTCACGCGCACACCAAATTAGCCGTCAGACGCCTTTCAAAAAGGACCCAGGCCGGCCTAAAAATGTAATGATGTGAGTGAGAAAAATAACAAATTACCCTGTCGGAGCAAGTTAATGAGCACGCATTTATATCAATTGCGACAAGCGGCAAAAAATGCGTGTCAAACAGCGACTAGCAAGATACTGAGTGGCTGGCGCATGTGCGCATTTTGGTAATTGCACCTTAGCAACTGACAATGGCCAATGGAAAGAGAGAGGAAGCCAGGCCAACAAGAACGCCATTAAGCGAGGTCATGGTGCACCGAATACTCTGCTTGCGACTAACATATAAAAGCGGCCGATAGTTGACGAAACTGTATCAGTATCGCTTCACAGTTCAAGTCCAGTCAACCAATAATCTACAAGCTAAAGAAAATGGCATTCAAGATGATCGCATTCGTTACGCTGTTAATCGCAGCAGCAGCAGTTCAGGCCGGACACATTGTAACTCCACTCGCTTACAGTGCTGCCTACGCAACACCACTAACCTACGCCAATTCAGCGATTGGATCAACTCATGAGAACGTTGTCCGGTCATTCGGAGGAACCGTCTCTCATTACTCGAAAGCGGTCGATACACCATTCTCAAGCGTCCGCAAGTCTGACACTCGCATCAATAACAATGTCTACACTCCGGCCATCGCCAGGACCTTAGCCTACGCAACTCCAACTGTATACGCTGCCCATGCTACTCCAGTGGCACCAGTCATCACTGCTCATGCTGCAACACCAGCACTTGCCGCTGTGGCCTACTCGCCAGCTGCTGCAGTCGCTCATGCCACATTCGATGGATTTGGCGCTCACTATGTCTATTAAAAATGATTGTGGCCAATTTATTGGTTCATCTATATGTCTGTTAATAATTATTGTGGCAAATTTGCTGGTTAATTGAAATGAAATAAAGAATCGTTCTGTTTCTGTTTGTTCTATAAACTTGGAAGCTTATCTCTTTTTTTGTCCATTTTTAGAGAATAATATTTTGTCTCATCGGCCAATAGTTCTTCACCTCGTCGCAGTTTGTACGACTTATCAGTTCAGTTTGAAAGTCTGCAAGTCTTTTGATTAAAAATTTTGATTTGCGAAGAGGACGAGAACACATCACGCAACTTTATGAGATTTTCTGCTTCACACACTTCATATCTGTGTATAGCGATTTGGCGCTGGACTACACCCCCACTAGACTACATTTTTAATTACCACTAATGAGTTCCCTTACTAAACAAAAGCGCTAAGTAATCAGGAGGGCTGGACTTAACTCAGCAATACTTTCCAACAGAAAGTTCACACAGCACACTTCTCTATTCAGTTCGAATTCATTTCTATTCGGAAAGAAAAAGTTCTTGAATTCTTTTTTGTCAAATTGTAAGAAGTTGGGTCCCTACTTTAAAAGTTTTTAAAGCTTCAAGCATTCGTTTTGAGCAAAACTAAAAAAAAAACCAAAACAATTGTCCCGGTGGATTAATAAAAGCAATTTACTCAGAGAAAATAAAGTCCTGTTTCCCGCGAGAGTTATCCTTTCTTTGTAATTGATTTTCTTTGAAACTCAGAGCTTACCTAATTGTAGAAAAAAATTCCGATAAATGTTCTTATGTTAGAGCTTATATTTCAAATATTCAAAATAAATCCCAAAATCCGAAAAACAATTAACTCTCAAGGAAAATCAAACAGCATCCAATTCAAGAAATGAAATAGTTCCAAGAATTTGAATCAGTCGAAATGGAACTCCATGCCTGCCTCGGTCTGATTTAATGATCATTCTGGGCCTCTCTACCTATACAAGGTCTGTGCGTAAAATATCCACAAAGCCACCTGGGTATCTCCTGATGGAGACACTCGCAACCAGATAGACCGAATTTGATGACGGTATGAACGTACCGAGGTGCCAACGTCGACTCGGACCACTATCTTGTTATTGGTATCGTGCTCCGAGCGCGGATTGCATCCTCACTATAGACTGCATCCGGGAATCAGATTTGAGTCAAGACGGCTGTCCTTCACAATGAAGAGATCAGAAACAACTACGGTTAAGCGATAGGACACGCCCTAAAGCTGGGAGTGTAAGTCCTTAGGCTGCCATGTCGGGAGTAGAAGAGAAATGGACACGCCTTAAGAATACTGTCATTAATACTGCTGTCAACATCTTTGGCACTTGTCGTAGAGATCGGAATGACTGGTTCAATGACGAATGTAACCTAGCGACTGACCGTAAGAATGTTGCGTACCGAGCAATGCAACAATCTCATAGAACGCGGGCACGCGAATACGAATATAAAGAGCTCAGAAGATATGAAAAAAATCAGTTCACCGGCCGTGGCGCAAGTCATTCAGGGAGTATTCCCTTGGCAATAAGTTTTAATAAAAAAAAAAAAGAGAAAGCAGACCCGTCCGTGAACTGGAACAGTACAGAGAGAGCGAGGACCGCACTCGAGTATAACTCAATATACACCGCGTTGCAATACTGCAAAGACAAAGAGGGTAATCAGATAGCCGATCTCAAAGGCATCTTAGAGCGATGGGAAGAGCCCTTTCATGAGTAGCTAAATGGCCTGCTAATTGAGGGATCCTGTGCCCCATACATAAGAAAGGAGATATTACAACCTGCAGCAATTATCGTGGTATAACGTTGTTGAGTACTGCGTCTCCTTCAAGACAGGATAGCCCCATACGCTAAAGGGATCATTGGTCCATACCAGTGTGGCTTCATCACAGGCAAATCAACAACTGATGAGATGTACACCCTTACGCAGGTAATGGAAAAATGTCTAGAGTTTCAAAACTCACTACACCATCTTTTTATAGACTTATGATAGCATAGCCAGAGTAGAACTTTATAAAGCCATGAGAGAATTCGGCATCCTAAATAAACTGACAAGACTATGTATGTTGTCCATGACCAATATTATGAGCCAAGTAAAACTATCCGGATCACTATAAAGCCCATTCAACACAATAAGGGGATGAACTGGCCTGCATCCTCTGCAACCTGGTGCTTGAGAAAGTGATCAGAGATTCTGACGTAACGGCGGGAAGAACAATCCTCTATAAGTCCATACAGATACTGGCTTAGGCAGACGACATTGACATCGTTGGTAGAAACCAAAGAGCGAACGGTACGAAATTTGGGGCTGTACATAAATGAAATTTCCATAAATTAAACCATAAAATCCAAGCTGCTGATTTATAAGTCAATAGTGATACCAGTACTTACATATGGACTTGGGTGCTTGGCAAAAAAGCAACTGACCTCTTAGCCGCGTTCGTGAGTTAAGTCTTACGGAGCATTTTTGGCCCCCTATGTCAGTAAGACCTCCAGAGACTCTATAACCGTGTTGTCGACATCGTGAAGAGAATTAAGCACTGTAGGCTCGGTGGCCAGGACACCTAGCTCGCATGAGCGAAGAGGAAAGTCCTTTGCGGTGGGATTTATTGAACACGACAGCGAGGCCAGTCAATCCTACCCTGGAATGATGAATTAGACCCAAGACCCAAGCTTGATGACATCGGCTCGAAATCAGGATCAGTGGAGAGATTTTTTGCGGGAGGCCAGGTGCGGACACCGGTTGTAGAGCTAAACATGTTGATTTTGGTGTGAGCAGTTTTCGCAGCGGATGCGCAGCGAGAGGTGCATTCTTTTCGATTTACAAATCAATGGAAGCCGACAGCGTTGTATCATCAGCAAATGAATTGGTATCACAGGTTGTAGAAGACGAAATGTCGTTAATATATATCAAGTATAGCGTAGGCGACAAGAATGACTCTTGTGGTAGGCCAGCATTAATCCCATGCAAAGCTTGATTATGTCAGTGATCGTATCAGTGACACACACTACCGATCCACACCACTATTGGCATTATGTGGCCAGTTAAAACTCCTTGAGATATTGTTGAGGCCATCCAATCGGCATTCTCGTGTAGCCAACTTTTTAGGAGTTTTCTCTTTAACTGCCTGGTTTGACAACAAGAAATTAGCTGATTCTAGACAATGGTTAGAAGAGCCTAGAGGTGATGATAGACTGAGGGTGTATTTATTAGAATGGAAGCTAAGATACTACACAATGGTTTGAAGGTCCTAGACGTGATGCTCGACTGATGGTGTATTTATTAGGATGGAGGGTAAGATACTACACAATGGTTTAAAGAACCTAGACGTGATGAGGATGGTTTATTTATTAGGGTCATTAGGATGGTCATTCACAATGAGATGAAGAAAATAAAACGTAAAATTGGCTTTATTAAATTCTACTCTTTCTATCATATTAGACGTCTTTAAAATCTATTGACGGAATGTATAGTGAGTTTTAAAACCCCAGACACTCTTCCATTACCTACCGAACAGTGAAAATCGGATCGCTTGCTTATTTGCCTGGAATGAAACCACACTGGTATGGGTCATTGATGACTTTATCGACGTTATCTTGAAGGAGAGAGGAGAAGATCTTATACGCGGTACCTTACAATGTCATACGTAGAATATATCACAACTGACAGCAGTTATTAAGCTGTCCTTCTTATGTATGGAGCGCGAGATGCCTTCTCCAGTCTCTTCTGACGATGACGATTTTTCGCGCTGCTTAATTCTTCAACGCATGGTGGCGGCGGCAGCATATTGTTGTCATCGGTCGTTGGTGGATCCTCTCATTCCCCAGTTAGGCTATTTAGAGACTCACGAAAATCCAAGATGCCTCTGAGATCGGCGAACAAATTTGTCTTTGCAATAAGTACCACGCGGAACTCCGCGTCTAGTGCGGTCCTAGCTCTCATACTGTTGGCAGATAAGAATTGTGGAGGATTGTGCAGTCTCGTATCATATTTTCTCTAACGCCCACTCAACACGTCTGTCGACGTCTATTGTGGATCATGATTGGACTGGGTACATTTCTCCTGATGTTATTACCTTACTGTACGCATTGATAACCGTATCGTAACAAGGCAGCAACAATTATTTGATTTGCAACTCGTCATTTGCAGACGCAGAAAGTTCTCAAATCATTACAAACGATTCACACTTCAAAAGCTTTAATAAGTTAGTTGCCAGCATGTGAGCCATTATCAGGACATTTCTCGAAACTTCCAACAATGGCTTCGCGAAAAGTGCACGTCAACAACAGAGAGCGTATTATTATCGCGTAGCGGTAATATTCAATTTCTAAGCAGACATAGGGCGGAAAATCCCATTTACATGTGTAAGTGAATTGCAATTTGCAATCTGAAATTGAAAAATTGAGAATTGATTTTGAAAGGAAATATGCAGACTGAATGTTGTACTCCATCCCATTTCATAGATGATAAGAAAAATTCGCTAAATCCTCAAGGATCAAGTTGTTCAAGACATTTTCTTGGAAGGCTAAACAAAACTCTTGGCTCTAACGTGAATGGCATTTCTTTTACAAACAAAAAGGAAGTATCGGCGAAAGAAGAGAACGGTACCAATGGTACTGCCATCTCAGCTAATTTCGGTGTGTAACATGGTGCATCTGATGGGCATACCCAGAAGTAAATCTATAAAAGTGAAGTTATTTTACCAGATTACCTACCAGCTCCAGCTAAAGGGAAGATGCATCCTTTTCAATGCAAAAATTCGATATTCGAGTGGAATTGACTGTGAACAACATCTCCAAGTTGCTAGGAAAAAATCAGCTAAATCGTCTCAAAATTCCCATTTCTATTGGTGTACAAAAAACACAAGGATTTGGAAGAATATAGCTGGAAAACTTCGACATTGACGAACAAAAGTGAAGTGAACGAATGAAAGAGGAAACTGTGCTTCTTTATGCTTTTATTTCTGCAACCAAGAAGGTTTGAAGCATTCACCCTTCAAACTTGAGGAGATTTTAAGGGAAGCTAATTTAAAGAATTCAATTCGGAATTTCCCTTGAGGGACAGAGGAGTCGTTCACTGTTTTTACCATCAGCTGTATTTCTTTCTTTCTTTAAAGATTTTGATGTTCAGTGAACTGTGAGCGAAGGAAAAGTATTTCTTTCTCCAAACACAACTGTTTGTCTCGTGTGGTGTCATAAAAGTGTCCTTCGACAACCATAAATACAGTTATTTACCACGAAAATCCTCAAATAATCTCTGCAATAATTACGTGCAAAGATGCCAGCAAACTTTCTAAAAAAAGTTAAGACAGAAAAACGCTCTCTGTGTGTGTTTATTGATCAACATCCTGACATGCTGCTCGCATTAAACTGATAGTCACGTACACTTGTCAATTAGGTGTGTGATGCAGATGATGGAAAAGCTATCAGGACTTGAGAGTTTCGCATGAAACTTTGCAAAACGATTCCTATCATAATCGCTTGGGTTTTCCCCTGAAACACTCATACTCGTACGCTCGTACGATGAAGCTAAAGAGGATAATGTCGGTGTCCTTGTCGTGTCTTTTTTGTGTCGATTTTTAAAAATTACACTGATGACCCACAATAGCTGCTAGGGATGATTGGTGCGCGGAAGTGTGATGTGGCAGTGATGGCGGCAGAAGTAAAAATAACAACTGAAGTGTTTGATATTTTAAAGTCGTTTCTCCACATCACCGCAATAGCAAAATTAACAAAGTCATGCGGTTGAAACTTTTAACTGTCTTTTAAGCTGTCTAGCTGAGTCCATTGAAAAACAGAATAGTAATAGATAGATAGAACGAAAGAATACATAGATAAATAGATCTCTTACCATAGTAAAAACATTTCCAAGCTCGTTCCCCGAGTGGACCACTGTATAATACTTCATCGATGGGTTTGATGCTTCGTAAACTCGGCAGATAATTAGGGAAAGGCTGCTTAGTACTTAGAGAACCTTTTATGGGTGGTCTCTTTGTATTTAGCAGCCGAGTCGAACAACTGCAGGGCCGTGATGTGTCTGGGATAGTTTCTAGGATAGCATGCTGTTCTAGTGACAGATGATTGGGTTCGAGGTTTCGGATGATTTGCTGCCTGGTAAGCTTTGATTCGCCCAGGCACTCATACTGAATGAGCTGAAGCCTTTGATGTTAGATCTCACCAAGGTAGCGTTGGTACTACAAGAGTTGGTTCCACCCACAGATGAGGTTGATCTGCTTGGAGGTTAGCTGAGTGCGGGCCAACTGTTGGTTGTGGACACAGTGTCTTTCTGGGTTTGACCTACGTAGTAGGTGGTGATTTACTACACAAATGCGGGTAGAGCGCTAGTGTTGGTAACATCAGATTCTCCTGGTGTTACCAATTTCTTGGGTACATCAGTTTTTCATTCTGTTGTTGTAACGTGTTTCCTCAGCTGAGTTATAAACCAGGGTCCAAATAAAATTTCTCGTCTTACGATTTTAATTATTTTTGCTTTTATTTTTATTCTTTTTTCGATTCTTAATATACTTATATACTTAACATTGACGATAAAACTATGTCTATATATATATAGTATGGTATAGCTAAGCCACGGAGACGATAACGTCAAAATACAGGACCGTCAACGGACGGTGGGGGAAGGCCTAGCGCACAAGGCACGAAAATCAGGGGAAAGATGGTGGAAAGCACTGCAGACCTAGGAATAAGATACGAAAGCGAGAGGGGGAGGTATTGCAGGCCTAGGAAGACACGACAGCGTGAAGGGGTGGAAGTAAAGTAGGCCTCGGAATAAGACAGGACAGCTAGAGGTGGAAAAATACTGCAGGCCTAGGAATAAGATACGAAAGCGAGAGGCGTCTTAACCTATTCATGGTTGAGGAGCTGGGCTTAGCTACGGGATATTAAATAAGGAACGCGGGTACTTATAGTATGCTCTTTATTGGCAATGTCTTCGTACTTTGCGACCCGAACTGGGCTAGTGGTACTTAGAATAACCTTATGGGCAAAAAGGCAATCACTACGAAGGAACTAAGTCCCTTGCTGTCAGACCTCACCAAGGTCGCGGATCCCCGTATGGGTTCCAATTACGTCTTAACCTATTCATGGTTGCGGTGCTGGGCTTAACTACGGGATACTAAATAAGGACTGCAGGTACTTAGAGTATGCTCTTTATGGGCAATGTCTTCGTACTTTGCGACCCGAACTGGGCTACTCTGGTACTTAGAATAACCTTATGGGCTACTTTTCGTATTTAGTAGCTCATTTCATACACTACAGGCCTGTGTGATGTGTTTCTATTCCAGGCGGCCTAGGATACTATGGGTGGTATCCTAGTGACAAATGATGGGGTTCGAGGTTCCGGACGATGATTTGCTAGTGATGGTTTTCTCCTTCGCAAAAAGGCAATCACTCCGAAGGAACTAAGTCCCTTGCTGTCAGACCTCACCAAGGTCGAGTTGGTACCGCGGGAGTTGTTCGTGCCCACAGACAATAAGATTGACCGGTCTGAGGAAAACTTTGCTTGAGTACCCAGCTCGTTCTGAGGATGCAACGCGGGGGCTTATGGTCTACTCTCGTCGCTAAATGGGAGTAGTTCAAGAGCATGCTCAATTGCGAAAGCTAGGCAAGCGCCTAGGCCTAGGAATAAGACCGAACATCGTCAGAGGGGGGGGGGAGGGGTACTGACGCGGTTTAAAGGCGGTCTTCCGGTCTGTGTATGAATATATTTTGTTCTGTCGAGAATACACAAAAATCTGGTTGCGTAGTTTTAAGATGGTTGCCTATAGTATGGTATTTTATGTATGGGTACCTGGTGGGGCATGGCAAAATTGTTGATGATCTGTTCTGTATAGAACTGTAACATCTGCGTCTCATTCACTGGGAAGTCGACAATTTTATGGGCAAAAGTTGCCGAACCTGCCTAATGTTATCCGAAAACTCGGTGGGAATTTTATGACTTCAAAAGGACGTGAAGTGAAATAATTTACACATGTTCGGTTGTGTGTCCACTACTTTGTGATGACTGCTCGAAATTAATCGTATTAAAAATAAAATAATTTTGGCATTTAGGCACGTTGTCGGCATTCCTGGTTTTTGCCGACGCAAGTGAAATAATTTCATTAGGATCGCGTGCAGGCAGTTTTTGGCAGTTACATTCGTTTAGTTGTGTGTTCACTGGTTTTGTTGTGGTGGCCGGCAGCTACATACGTTGTTGGCATTTCTAGTTTTTGCCTATGCATAGTGCATACGGCAACAACCCAATTTACTGGGGGAAAATGGGACAGACAATGCGGAAAACCTTAGCCGTATCTCTTGTAACGATGGCACTTCGTTACAATGTTACTTGTGCGATTAGGTGCTCTCTGTGGAGTTGCATATCTCAACCGGCTGTCGTGAACTAAAGATCGGCAAGGATTTAGATAGGTCCTGCCCTAACCAATGAGTTCTTACTGGCACACCTGTCTAAGATGGACGTTGATTGTCGAATAACTAATCCGTGTCCAAAGAGGACGGTGGAATTATGCCCTTTGTTGGCGGTGTTCACATTAATCCAAAGACATTTCATTTCCCAGCTCGTGTGACATCATTTTGCAGTGTTCCAGTTCCATAAATAGCGTTTTTCGTACGAGTTTGGGAAGCCTCTTTGAGGATGTTTTTGTTTCTACAGTCTTTTGACGAGCGAAAGTGAAATGAGCTTTGTAACTTTGCTTAACTTTGTATGAATTAAATAAATGAGTTTGATTGATTATCACGTTGCTACAGGGTGCGATTACCTGATAGTATAAGTTGAGTTATTTAGAAGCAAATAAAGTTACTGTAGCCGAAAGCCATAGCAGCTAGTGCTATGTTAATTTTATAGTTAACTACAAATTAGAATAAATAAATAAATCAATCTAAGAGGACCACCCTATTCCTAACAAAATTTACATTTCGACAGCCATAAAAAATAGTGTCATATAACGTTCCCATTTCCCATCAAATTGCTATCTGTGCCTCTCGCATTTCAACATTAATCCCATAGAATAAATTGCTGACATATAATTTTAATTTGTAAATTAGAGTTTCAATTTGCTACCCCCAACCGACGTAAGGAGCATTTTTAAAAACAAGAAAACTTCGGAATCAAAAGAGGTTCCAAGTCAAAAGATTTGTGACCCCGACGTGAACGAGAGAATTAGCGGCGATTCGCTTCCCCCACCAGCGGAAAGAAGTAATTCACTGTCTCATCGCCACAACAGTAAGAGTGACTTACTTCTCACTTCCCACAAAGTGGAAAAGAACAAGTCATTACCCAACACACAGACGGAAGACACCAAACCACAATGGACGAGATGGAGGTCTTCAAAAACGGAACTCGCCACAGTTTATAGAGAAGCTTTAGAAACTCCAAGTTAATATATGCAAGGACAGCCCCGATATTTGTATAAATTGATAGCATTATTCAAGTCTTGATTTGCCAGGGTATACTGATAAAGATAGTAAAACGGAGCTTCTCAGCTCGCTGTATGGATAGTTGTAATTCACTCTTAGCACTGAATTACCTTAAAAGGATTTTTGTTTTTTTTAAACTTTGGTCCTTAAACTACCACTATGAATTAAAAAATTTCTCAAAATTTCGTCATCTCAAGCCGACAATTAACAATTGTTTTAAAATAATTTACATCAAATTCTTAATGGTAGAAGTCGAGATATACAAGTGAACAAACTGACTAACACACAACCCCTTTAAAAATCCTTTGCCCCGATTATTAGCGTCGACCTTCCGGCTCGCAATTAATGTCGAACAGTTAGTATGACGATACTACAATTGCTTTAAAATAAGTCCCAACAAATTCTGACTGATAGACGTAGAGATATACAAGTTGACAAACTGACAAACACCCTGATTGTTAGCGTCGCTCTTCGGGCTCGAAATAAATGTCAAACAGTGAGTGCAGTATGACAGTTAACCTTTCTAAGCAAAAAAAATATCCTTTACATTCGCATAGAAGATCGGTCATCCATCAAGAAATCGAGAAAAGAAATTCTCGAGATTACATTCTGGACTGCATTTATGTCATCGATTCATCCAATCTTTCATTTTTTTTTTTACCTAACCCTTTATTTGTTTCGTCCTCTTTATTTGTAAATGAATCAGAGTGGGCGTAGAGGGAAATAGCCCACATTATTCCAACCCGAAGGGAAAAAATGTCCCATCAAGGGTTTTTTGTGTTTCATTTATCAAAATGGAAACAATCATTGGGAGAAGACTCCACTGGGAATCTTTGAGTTTGTTTGCAATTCCTTAGAGCCACAAAGAAGTTTGTTGATTGGACTGAATGAAGTATATCGAAGGGATGAAATACTATATGGAAATATTAAATGTTTGTGTCAATTTGTATGTCAACTTCCTTCAAAATAAAAGGGGGTTTCCGAAAAGTTCAGTTTTTATTGTTCTTCAAATGACAAATCTTCTTGACCTTCTTCAAAAGACGGAATCTTCCAAACATATTTGAGCTGCTGTTAGTTAGCAAATTTAAAATCTGCAGCAATATGTTGGATCAATGCGAATTTATTTGATTTTCTGGGATACAATATTTCGGGTGATGGAATACGCCCGAATTAATCAAAAGTAAATGGTATACAGAAGGCACCTCTTTCCTTCTCTCTTCTTAAAGAAATGCTGCGGTCTTTTATAGGAATATAATTTTTATATTCAATTTTTGGTAAGAAGGCCACAATAGCAGAAGAACTTCATCGACTATTGGACAAAATTGTTTAACGCACTGAAGAGCACACTATTGTTGTTAATCAATAAAAGGACCTGTTGAGGTCCGAGAGGATTCTGACGCATTATGACGAATCTAAACAGCTAATCCACCATATGTCATTGGAGCAGTTTTGGCACACTGAGATAGGGATAACAATGAACGGCCTATCGCGTTTGCATAACGTACGTTGGGATCAAGTCAACCCAACTATGCACAAATTGATAGTGAAAATTGACAATCATCAGTATATACTTTCATCAGTATATAGCGGGAAGACAGGTGTTAGTTATAACAGACCATAAGACATTATAAGGTATCTTTAACAAACATAAATCCATTCCAATTATGGTGTCATCACGTATGTTGAGGTGGTGTTTGCTTCTTTCAGCCTATGAGTATGAGCTGGAACACCTACCGGGAAAACTAAACGCTAATGCTGACTGTTTAAGTAGATTGCCATTAATAATAATAATATTCGCCGCGATACACAGTTGCGGTCCAAGGCTAAGCATCTCGCGACCATTTATGTTTTGCATGTGAATTTGGAAGGGACCTATAATTTAATGCCGTATCCGAGCGGACGCAAACTTGTAGTGCTGTCATGAACAGGCAGAATAGATTTTGCAATCAAAATCCATCAAATCAAGCAGCGCAGCAGACTGCGCAGCACACACCGCACAGAGTCGTTGAAGTGCGACGGTATATAAAAGGGCCTTGCGGTCGAACCTGGGGCCCGATCACTATCAAATTTTAGTATTGTTTATTGGGTATACACATGTGTGTAAAATTTGAAAAAAATCGGGTAATTTTTATTTTAAATTTGTATGGGAGCCCCACGAACCCGTGGACCGATCACTTCCAAATTTTAAAAGAAAGTATTGTCGCCGAAAATACACATGTGTACAACATTTCAGGAAAATCGGGCTTTCGGAAGTGCGTTAAAAATTGATAATTAAAAAAAAAAAATTGTATGGGACCCCGGGGCCAGATCGCTTCAAAAATTTTTCAAGAAGTTTTGGCCATCGGAGATACACATGCGTATAAAATTTAAAGAAAATCGGGTAAATTTTTTAAAATATTTGTATGGGAGCCCCCAGACCCCGAGGTCTAATGGACCTGAAATTTTAATAGAAAGTATTGTCACCGGAAATGTACATGTGTGCAAAATTTCAATAAAATCCATGACACACAAATCTACAAATCCACAAATCCACACAGCCACAAACCCACAAACCCACAAACACACGGGCACGCGAAGTTAATATAGAGAATTTAAAAATAATAGAATCATTTAAAATATTAAAAAGACCTTTTCCTACGCATATGTGTATTTGTATTCAGTATATGTATATCTTGTCAAACTGGATGACATCGGTTCGAAAACGCATTCGGTGGGAAGCTTTTAAGCGCGAGACCATGTTGTAGAAATGTATATGATAATCACGATACGTCCTGTCAACACATCAGTCGTAGTGGAGTGGAGACGAGTTCCTCGCTTACCCACATTTCATGTCCTATCAGCTTTGCTACTTTGAAGGAGTAAACCTTACAGCTCCACGATACATCCCCAGAACGAAACTGGGTCCGCACCATAGTTCGACCAGACTACGTCGTCCATAACGGAGGTCAACATCTTCTCTAAGACTTGGCCTTCCTCTGAAGAGGTCAGCTTCGTCTTTGGGCAATCCAACTTCCCTGGTACCAATGCGACATTAGATAGGGTCTGACAATGGCATCAGTTCGTTCGGTATGAGTGCTGAAGCACATCTATCCGGAATGTCAACCACATCACCTGTCACCACGATAGCAAGCTATCCCGGATTATAACACGATCGTGTCTGGCATCAATGGTCTTATTTCCTTTGCCTGGGCAAAGCCGAAGCAAACCCTGGCAGCACATTCATCCGGAACGTCAACCACATCACCTGTCACCAGGATAGCAAGCTATACCGGATTCCAACGCGATCTTGGTGGGGGGGAGCAGTCTGGCATCAATGGCTTCAGTTCCTTTGCCTGTGCAAAGCCGAACCAAACCCTGGCAACACATCCACTTCATCATCATCTACCACTGGGATAGCAAGCTATCCTAGGACCGTCACAGACCTGCCACTTCTAAATACATACATACTAAATACAGTGCCTATTTTTCGACATTCTAAGCATCAGCAGTCCTTCCCTATCTATCTACCGAGTTTAAAAAGCATCAAACCTATTCAAAGAAGTAAGATGCTCGGCCATCTCGGCCCTATCAACACAGCAGCAGTTTTCTTTGCGAATCTGCGAAATACTATAATGCAAGTGAAACCTGTTTGTAATTCGACCATTCGTTCGTTTGGTTCTTAAGCCTCACGAAAGACTGGTCATTGGTAGAAAATGTAATGCACCACACATCCAACTCAATTGCAACACCAACGAACTTGTGCCTTTTTTCATTCCAGAGTTCATGTGCAGTACTCGTGTCATCATCTCGTCAACTCACTAAGCATACTGCAACAACATACTGCCAGTCAGTGTCACTTCATGACCAACTAACGTACAAATGCAGCTGGTTCCTGGATTAATTTGCATATTAATCAGAAGTCCTCACCTGGACAGATGCCGGAAGTTCAGCTTTACCTAATCACTATACAAAGATGTGCGCCAATTCGCTCACTTTTCGGATGTTAGGGAAAGAGTCTCTGCAATAGACCCACTAAAAAGTACTACAGACTGGTCAGTGTATTATTTCCAATTTGTGACAACACTTGCGGCCTTTGGGCTTCAACTTTTCTTTCATATTTTTCGATTTACATTTCCAACGTTTGTTACATTTTCTGTGAAAAAGGACTGGAGGACAAGCTCCAGTGACAAATGGGTCAGGATATTTTATATCCCAAGTAGACAGAATTTATTAACTGGACTTTGAGTGGAAAACGTTTTTACAGACATTTATGACAACAAGATAAGATCGTTTGTTGTTCGCGCATTCAAAAGGGGTTAAGTGTTGTTAGTCGGATACTACGATATACATATATATACGACAAGGATGATTTAAAAATTCATATCTAAGCCTTTTAAGAATAGCTTTTGTGTACAAGGACTGAGTGAATGAAAATATCTTTATCCATTATCCCTGTGTATGCACCAGAATTTTGAAAAGACTGCTTTTAAGAACAGCTTGTCTTAGACTGACTTTAATTGAATAATAATGCTGGAAAAGCATTCTACATTCACTGGCACTGGATTATTGTTTCAATGTTTGCGAATTTAAGAAAAGATTTGCCTTCGAACTGTTGCAACGGTAATGACATTAAATGCGAAGAAGAGCACGAACACCCGGATAATGGTATACTGATGATGCTGATGATACACCGATGCACAAGAGGATTATCCCGTATCCACTTTGAGCTGAAAATACACAGAATAAGACACCTTTCACAGATTCTGTGAGATACTTATGCTCAAGGACCAACCAAGCTTTCATCAGCTCTAATGCGATTATAAATTCACATTTGGTTTTGATTGCATGCCCCGACGAATGTAGGAGTATCCTTTTAGTGCGCAAAATACTCAGAGTATGCGAAAGTGAATGCTGCAATTATTGTGAATGCAAAGTTTAATGAGAAATGCAATTGAATGAATTTCCTAAAGGGGATGCAATATCAGGGTTGAGATTTACTCTGCATTTTACCCAAATTATATCACTGCATCCCTATGCCTCTTTCCACCGTAATCAAAACTAACATTCGATAAATAGTGAACCCTTTTACCCCGCATTCCCAGTCTGTGTTTGGTTTGCTTCTCCGAAACTGAATTATGTCAGGATCTTGTGTCATCCTCTGGACTCCTTCTCATCTTTCTCTCTACCTAACCGGGTGGTGTATTGTTATGTTCGCTTAACCTTTGTCCATTAAAATGCCGAAGCCATTCTGCTGTCCAATAAATGTCAATTACTTTCAATTTGAAGCTTTGCAAGGATTAAACCGGTACATTGAAATCTCTACCTCTCTCTCTCTCTGACTTTGTCTGCCATTCCCTACCTCTAAATTGTCTTCCTGCTTGTCTGTCTCTGTATATCCTGTACATTATGTGCGACATTGAGTGTGGTACGCAGTGTTGAGAAACACGAAGCGACACTAATCGGGTTTCGGGCATCACAATCAGAACGTGTCTTATTGTGTTCACGTCCTCCTGGAATCTGATATTTTTTCTTATGAAAGAGTATTTAAAGGATGGATTTAATGGCGGATTAGGTTCGCTCGTTACACTTTTTAA
The DNA here is from genome assembly GCA_947095585.1 of Nephrocerus scutellatus. Classification (NCBI taxonomy): domain Eukaryota; kingdom Metazoa; phylum Arthropoda; class Insecta; order Diptera; family Pipunculidae; genus Nephrocerus; species Nephrocerus scutellatus. Next base: position 88,367,555 of record OX352764.1, read on the forward strand.
GGGATATAAGGGATATAAGGGATGTGTTTGTTACATTAAAAGCAGGAAAAAATTACTTACCGATGAATATTCTTAAAAAAAATTTTCCCTAAAGACTCACTTTAAATTTCGCATAATGTGGTCCTTTAAGGCACCCCCCAAGGATGGGTTATCTCTCCCTTTCTATGGCTGATGGTAATTAATGAAATGCTACTAAAACTTGAAGAGGATAGGACGAAGGTAGTTGCATATGCAGATGATGTGGTGATGCTCGTATCAGGCAAGTACCTTTTTGTGATCAGTGAAGTCATGGAAAGCGCCCTGGGTAAAGTCAGCTCCTGGGCAACAAGCTGTGGCCTTGGAGTCAACCCTGGGAAGACCGAAATGGTTTTGTTCACCACTAAATACAAGATACCTTCAAAACTCAATGGGAAAAGTCTCAGCCTTACCCCCGGCGCCAAATATCTCGGAGTGATCTTAGATAGGAAGCTTTACTGGAAGGCTAACATAGACAACAGTGCTAAGAAAGCATGCGTGGCGCTCTATGCTAACAGCAAAGCAATCGCAAGGAAATTGGGTCTTCAGCCAAAGATGGCTCTCTGGCTGTACACAGCTGTTCTACGGCCAATTCTCACCTATGGATCGATGGTTTAGTGGCCAGCGATGAAGAATAAGTATAACGCCACCAAACTCAGCAGGTTGCAGCGATCAGCAGCAGCAGGCACTACAGGAGCTCAACGGTCTTGCCCGACCGAGGCCCTCAACACCATCTCGAACCTACTACCTCCTGACATATTTATCAAGTATGTTTGTGACGTGCAGTGCAGTACCACTCAGAGAATCTGGGTGGTTTGCTACTAGACCATACTGGCACTGCAATATACTGCAGACAGTAACTGAAGGCATGATACCATCATCTAATGATGACTGCATCCCTAAATTTAGCTTCAACTCCTCGTTCGTTGAATTTCCTACCAGGGGAAACTGACAGGATGGGACAGTATCGAGGCAATATGACGCAACAATATTCACTGACGGATCCAAGATAAAGGACGAAGTCGGTGCAGGTATCTTCTCAGATGATTTAAATCTGTCAAGGTCTTTCAAGCTACTCGATTCGGCTATCATCTTTTAGGCAGAGATTCTAGCAATTAGGGAGGCCTGTAGAGCATTAAGGCTCAGAAACGCACACATCGGAAGGGTTGGTATTTGTGTTGATAGCCAATCTGCCATAAGGGCGATTTATGTGACTACAATAAACTCGAAATTAGTACAACTGTGCCAAGTCTTTTTGGCCTCGATCAGTTAATTCCTGGACATCACCATATTATGGGTGCCGGGGCGCAGTACTATAAAGGGTAATGAAAGGGCGGACGAATTGGCTAAGATTGGCGTCGCTATGGATACTGGCTCTATGAAGAAGTTTAGCTGTCCAATGAGCTCAGTCAAGGAACCAAAATCTCTCCTTCTTTAATACTAAGTCACAGCTCAGGTGGAGCAGTCTATCGATCTGCGCCATATCGAGATTAATGTGGCCGAGTTGTCATCCAGAACCCGGAAGGATATTGCTAGAGTTGTGGATATCAGCAGTCATGCTGCTAAGTTGGGTATACCGCACAACAAATTCTGCAGAAGTTGCAAAGATGAAAATGAGAAAGAAACTCTCATTCACTTCCTCTGCAGTTTTTCGGCCCTATCAGGGTCAAGACACCGCATTTTGGGTAAACCATTTTTTACGACCTGAAAGAGCTCTCGGATTACAGAATCATCGACTTGATCTCATACCTGAACGCTATAGGCTGGATTTAAACATTGTCCTTATCCATGCTAGAACCATCGAGTTTTGTGGCATCAAAATGGCGCACACTAGCGCTAATTGAGGACCTCGCAAGCACAGCATGGACCACCACTCTACCTACCTACCTACCTACCTTTGTCCCTAGAGAGCTGATACTATGAGTTACAGGAATATTTCCTGCTAACAAATAACTCGTAAATGAAATAAAATCTTTCTATATCCTTGTTGTTCTGCAGTTTACTGTAAAAAGCTCCTGCTATCAAAAAACAATCACAGTTTCTACTGTGACAATTGTTTCGTTAGTTTCCCAGAGCACATCGGCTAGTCCCGATAAAGTTATTGAAATTTAATATCTATCGTTAGCGCATCCTTTCACAGGAAAAATAGAAAAGTTTACCAAATGAAAACATCACGTAAAGCAGATCAGGAATACGCGATGGGAATCGTGATTTCCACTTGGAAATGAGTCAAAATAAAATTCATTGCTCCTGTGCACCGCACATAAATATTGACTGACGGTTGAAGTAGCGTGTGTGTGTGCGGGAATATCGAGACAATCTGAATAGATTTGTGATTCTGCAATTTTAAGTCCTGGAGAGCTAATAGATACGAAAAATATCATCAGGGGAGTATCATTTGGACGCTTGGTGAAAGGATGAAAGTGATGCAATATGTAACACATACGAACCAAGAATCAGACCGAAGTGCTATAGGTATATATTATATTTGGATATAAATTAGAATGGTAATTAATAATAATAATATTCGGCGCGACATACCGTTGCGGTCCAAGGCCTAGCATATATATTTTTGGACACAAATGTAAGTGACCTACAATTTAAGGCCAAATTGAGAAGCTTTCCGTGACAAGCTAATACTCTCGGAACGTTTGTCAGACATTCGCGAGAGGTGAGACACCGTGAAATATACTTTTAGTATTACTGGAATTCGAGCCAAGAACCTCCTGCTCAGTAGCAATGCGCTTTTCCACTGAGCCCTGGGCCCCGGCGCCCACTTTGTCCATTTGTGTCCAAAAATATACATGCACAACACAAATGGTCACGAAAAGCTAGGTCTTGAACCCCAACGATCTGTGGCACCGAATATTATTATTATTATTATTGTGATAGCATAGCCAGAGTATAACTTTATAAAGACACGAGAGAATTCGGCATCCCAAATAAACTGACACGACTATGTAGGTTGACCATATCCAATGTAATAAGCAGTGAACGGATTTTGTTGACATTAAAAGTATAAAAAAGGCAAATTAAGTTGGCAAAATAGGCAAAATTAGACGGAAAAAAAGCATTTATTAAAAAAGTGTTTTTAAGCATTAAAATAGCACTGCAAGCATTAACATTTTGAAGTTTTCTGGCAACAATCGCCTGTGATTTTCAATCAGGAGAGCCTTGATCGAGCTGAAGGATCTCTCAACGTTGCAGAAACGAATGGATCCCAATAAAAAGACGGCACGTGATTGACTTCAATATTTGATGGCAGTTTGGAGTTTGCAGCACAATTGACAACATTTTTTATTTCTTTATTGAAAAAACGGCGTTGAACAACTTTTTTACCACATCTTCAGCAACTGGTCGTTTCGCTTTCTGCAATTTATTCTCGATTTTATTCAAAATTTCATCAGTCGGCCTTCCTAAATATTTCATTAAAAATATTGCATTAAGAAACAATATTTCAAATTAAAACGCACACTTCAAATCACCTGTTTTCTTGCAAACTATTAAATATATGCTCTTTTGGGTAACTTAAAGTACTAAATTGGCTTGTATATACGCCAGCTGGGCTTGAACCGTTACATTGGCAATCAATTCTTTTGCAAATGCAACATAGCTTGCATCATCTTCCACCTCATCAACGATTCCTTTGATGCGAATAAAATGCTGTACGTAGTATGATACTGCATTCAGTCATGCGCCCCAGCGAGTCAAAAGCTGTTTAAATTAAAAAATATATATTTGAAATCAAATTCAAACTATATTTTTTAATTTAAGCTTGCAGGCTCAGGTTCCTTATCTTTACAAAAAGCAATTCGGGAGGCGCTTTTTAAAAAAAAATTTTATATTTGAAAATTAGGCATCAGCTTTTGGAAATCTACTGTGGATGGTTTCACAAACCGTGAGCGACGCAAGTAACACGTATCATTTTGGCATACAGAATTCTTAGCGATTTTCCGCTTTTCTTCATGTATGGAGCAGCGTCCGTACTATACTTCCGCAATCCTTTTTCGCGCTTAAGTCCATCAGGCCACAGCAATCGCAATGAATCGTCAAAAAGCGTTGCTATTGTCGTCGGATTCACCTTTTCCAAAACCTCAGAAGTCAACAAATAACCACGTCCATTGTCACGCAAAGGCCCTACAGTAACATTCGTTACGCAGCGGCCGGCTTTGTCCGTCGTTTCATCTATTGATACGAATATGTTGTTGTCTCCAACTTCAGCTCGGATTCGTTAAAGAACTTCGACATAGCATTCCTAAACATAGTTTTTCCGAAGCGTAGACTCGTCTGGAACTTTCTTTAGTATTTAACCTGTGGACGATTTACCTCGTGTAAAGGTATGTTTCACGCCAACAACATTCGCGTCAGATCTGTGTAAAATTCATTTTTGTCGCTTCCACGAAGGAAAGAAGTAATCGTTTGTGTCCTTGCTGTGTTCTTCAGGCATAATGCTTGCTGGTGCTAGGATCGGATAATATGCTTTGGTCGCGTCTTTGGGCATAATCGGGAAATTAGTGAGAAAATGAAAAGTTTGCAAATGCTACTGCGACAAATTACGGAAATTTCACACCGACAGTTTGCTGCGCACTAGAGTGTGCACAACGAGTGCAAGTAACTTATTCTTGCTGAAATTGTATAGACACCAAAAAAAGGCAGAAAAGGCAAAAAAGGCAATGTCAACAAAATCCGTTCCCTGGTTATAAGCCAAGTAAAAATATCCAGATCACTATCAAGCCCATTCAACAACTATATCGGGCTCTGACAAGGGGATTGACTGGCCTGCGTCCTCTTCAACCTGGCGTTGGAGAAACTGATGCGAGAGGAACAATCCTCTATCAGATACTGGCTTACGCACACAACATTGACATCGTTGGTAGAAACCAAATGGCTGCACAAGAAGCTTTGCATACAGATCGAGCGGCCGCCACGAAATCTGGGGCTGCACATAAATAAGAGCAAAATAAAGTAAATGGTGGAAGATCCAACATTGGTCCTTCAATTGGAATAGTGTCGAGCCCGAATTTGAAGTATTGCAATCCTTTAACTATCTTGGGTCAACTGGAGCAGCCGATAACAGCATGAAACCAGAAATACACGCACAATTGCCTTAAGCCAACAAAGCTTTTAAATCTAGAAATCCAGGAACTTAACCATTACATCCAAGCTGCTGGTATATAAGACAATGGTCATACCAGTACTTACATATCGATCCGAGACTTGGGTGCTTAGCAAAAAGCATTCTGACCTCTTAGCCGCGTTCGAAAGAAAAGTCTTACAGAGAATTGTTGGCCCCGTATGTGAGGAATAAAGATTCCGGAGATGAGATCTTTGAGTGTTACCGCGATGTCGACATTGTGAAGAGAATTAAGCTCGATAGGCTTCGGTGGGCAGAACACCTAGCTCGCATGAGCGATGATGATCTTGCTCGTAAAGTCATTTGCAGTAGGATTTATGGAACACGGCAGCGAGGCCGGCCAAGCTTACGCTGAAAGGATGGCGTAGACCAGGACGCCCAGAGTTTAGGGATGCCAAACTGGATGACATCGGCTCGAAATCGGGACCGGACACCGGTTGTAGAGCCAAATATGATGATGATGATGTGCACCGTCGAGTGGTTTCTTTTAACCACAAACTGGTTACGCGGTTTAGTCTCATTTCTTTAGCACTAGGTCAAAATTGACTTACTAATAACCACTTTAAGAACTTTTCCAATATTAGGCATGAGACTAATAGGCCTGTACTATGTTGGATCAGAAGGATCATTATTTTCCTTTATTTTTGGAAATACCTTCGATGTTTTCCCACAGTTCAAAAAGTAGTGATTGATTATATTTGGAATGATCTCTAAGCCTGTCAAGGACTTATTGTTTAGTTTTATGAAAACTACTCTCAGTTCGGTCAGCGTCATAGAGTCGTCGGTTTCAATGTCTTCCGAAAAATTCACAAAAGCTTCAAAATAAGTGCTTAGATTGCGAAATCTTCGCATATTTTTCTTCTCTCAAAACTACTGACGCGAGTTTTTATTTGGTGCACCGTTTCAAAGTGTGATCCAATAATGCTGAGCTTCTCTACACCATCTTCAATAAAAAAGTTATTGCTCGGTACATCAAGAAACTGACGTCGTATTCTGTTAATATTGAGTGATTCAAAAACTTTTGTAATTTTGAAGAGCACGTATTTCACAGTTTAGATAGCACTCCGTAGAATTCTTGCTCTTGATTTTCTGGACTGTTGAGTTGATACTCGCGAGTATCACCGAATTCAGTCCTTTATCGGTAGTATCGGTATCTTACTTTCGTGAATCTTTCTTACATGCAGTCTCAAGACAGAGATCAAGATATGAAGTCCCGGAAGGATAACTTGGTATAACGAGAGTGTACAATTTCAACTTATATCTGATTTGGTTATCATCAACAAAGCGCTTAAGAAAGATCCTATTTTTCCTGCAGATACTCGTAGGTAATGCTTACTGTCATGCAGTACTCTCTAGCAGGTGATGAAATTCCCAACCCGGCCGAGTAATCTCCAACAGTTGATCATATTTGCAACTCTCTCTCTTCCTCTCTCTTGCTCTATTTACATCCCCACATTTTCCTTCATAACAATATTGGCCATCGCCAGGGTGATAACCCTTGTGAGATAATCAAAAATTCATCAGAACACAATTGTAGTCCTGGCTTTTATTACAGGAGAATGAGAATATACAATATCCCCGTAAAGGACAACAACCCCTGCACCATGCTGCTCGTCCATTTGCCGAGTGCCATTGTTTCACTCTTGTTAGTGTCCTCCTATTAGCAATAATTGAATTATTAACGACGTCTACTTTGCTGAATTGCCTCGTGCATTTTTAAGCGATTCATTTTTGTGCTTTTCGAGGGACATTGGGTTATGTACCTAAGACCTACTTAGGCATTCTGTCGACCACTCCAACTCTGTGCGTCTAACCCAACGATGCAGTGTCCGGCATGAGTGGTTGGATTGAGTCTTTTTTTTTTTTTTTTTGAATGAAAGGCAGATTGTAATTGAGATCGGAATGTCAGAATTGCTATAGAAAATGAAGCTTTCAGTAGCATCTTATGTAAGCATTCCGCTAGAGAATTACGATTTTGATAGCGTCCGTATGACGAACATATTGCCCATATTCTTAAGACAAAGAAATTTATATGAATCAGAATAAAATGCACACATTCTTTCACAATTTACTATTTTATTAAAATTTTAATTTAATATATTTTTTAGAACTAATAACTTTATAACAATTTAAACAGTTTATTTTATAAACCAATGTTGCGGTAGGAAACCTTGTTTTTATAGAAAAGACTTGTAATAAATTTCTCATCAGCATCCACAACCAGAGTCACATTTCCAGTGGATGTAGTGCATCGATTCCCAGTTGTCCCAGTATGATGATGATGTAGCTTGCTTTGAATTTCTTCAAATACCTGCAAAAGAGAACAAAACAGAGAAATGAGTTAATAATTTGTTAAAATCTAATACAAAATCAGCTTTTGTTGATGCCACTAAATTGGAAGAATGGTTAACCTGTGTCTCTTTTGTACTTTGTTTCTAGATTTCAAATTGAAGCAAATTATAACAAAAAAGTCAACGAAAAAGAAGATCTCCCACGCTCCTATTTGTGTGCTAGAGCTTCCACTTCTTGCCATGTCTTGCCATCTTCCTGAGCCTATTTTTGACCATCCTTTTCCAAGTAATCTTGGAGCGATTTTTCATGTGAATTCTCTAATAACCAAAAGTATACTGAATTCCACTATCCACATTTCCACAATCGTAAAGCAGCACTGCACAGAGCGCACCAGCGCACACATAACACAATCAGTATAGTATGGCATGATCGGATGCCGCTATGACATTTTTAATAAAAAACAATTGTATGGTAGCCCCTCGACGACGCAGCCCGATCACTACCAAATTTTGACAGAAAGTGTTGTCACTAAAAAAAACACATTAGTACAAAGTTTCAATAAAATCACTAAATTCGCTAAATTCCTCGACAAACAGACAAACACAAGGGAACGCGAAGTTAATTTAGTAGAATTTAGAATTTGGTTGAACCAGAATTTAGGGAAGAAAATGAAATTTGCCGGAGCTAATATCATACATCTGATGGAATGGTTATTTGTAGTCAATTGTAGTCAATTAGTAAAATTAGTGACTGAGCTGTTTGAGTGACAGTGTACCAAATGCCAAAATGACGACTTTTGTTTCTGTCGACGACGCCACGTAGGATTCTACCCCGAAGTGTCATATTTTAAGCGAGGTAGTATCAAATATCAAGTAGAGATAGTACAAACTAAATATGTGAGTTTAAATTTTGAATTTTTGTCTGGCAGTAAGCCCGATCCCCTATGAGTACAAAAAAGAAGAATGAATTAGTCCTCTGAGTTCTCCATGCCTGCACTCAGTATAACAAAAAAACTCATTCTGCAGGATATTAACGCAAAAGTATGTAGATCGGAGGTCCGTATTCTTACGGTGGTGTATTGAACTCGAAATCAGCGTCGGATACACTGATGAACAACGAAGACGACGGCAACGAAAACGTTAAAAGAATTTTCTTATGGAACGTACGCTCACTGTATAGAGGTCGAGCTGCACAAAAGCTAGCCGATAACAGCAATCCAGTTGATGCAGGGGTCGGGGAAACGGTGTAGAATATGACAATCTACCTAGACATCATGTGCTCGGGCTAGCTTACACGAGAACACTAATGACAATAGACAACGAGTCATATAGATGATAGCAAGCAAAACAATAGTTTGTCGTTGCGAGTACAAGGTTTGCGCGTAAAAATATCCACAAAGACACCTGGGTATCTCTTGATGGAGCCACGTGGTACTAGACCGCCGCCACAACCCAAACTTGATGACGGTACGAACGTACCGAGGTTCCAACGCGCACTCGGCCGACTGTCTTGATGGTATGGTGTTCCGAGCGAGAAATATATCGTCACGAAAGATTGTATCCGCGAATAAGATTCGAGTCAACACGGCTCCCCTCCGCGAAGAGACCAGAAACAACTACGGCGATAGGACTCGCCTTAAATGCACGGAGAGTAAGTCCTGTGGCTGAGATGTCGGGGGCAGAACAGAAATTGACATGACTTAAGAATACTCTCATTAGTACTGCAGACTCCATCTTAGGCAGTAGTCGTAGAGATCGGAACGATTGGTTCGATAACGAATGTAAGGTAGCGCAAGAATGTGGCCTTCCGAGCATTGAAACCATCTCATAGAATACATGCATGCGGATATCAATATAAAGAGCTCAGGAGATATGAAAAAACAGTTCACAGGCGAAAGAAAGCAGTCTGGCAGTAAAATCTCATCCGTGAACTAAAACAATACAGAGAGCGGGAACCGCATCAGGCACGGAAGATCTACCAAAGAGTCCGCGGTATGGCGCAATATACACCGACCGCGGTGCACAGACTTCCAATAAGACTAATGTTACAAGTCAAGTAAAAATATCCGGATCCCTATCGAGCCCATTCAACATCTATAATGGACTGCCTGCTTCCTCTTTAACAGAGAAACAATCCCCTATAAGTCATTCAGACACTGGCTTATGCAAACTACATTGACATGAAACCCAAGAGCTCCAGGAATCTTGGAAGCTTTAATCCAGATCGAGCAAAATCTGGACCGCACATAAATGAGAGACAAAGAAAGTTCACATCTGCGAGCAGAAGATCCAACATTGGTCCCGCAATTAAAATAGTGGAACACGAATTTGAAGTAATGGAATCCTTTAACTATCTCGGATTAACTGTAGCAGCCGATAACAGCATGGAACCAGAAATAGGCGCACGGTTGCTTAAAGCCAACAGAGCCTACTGTAGTAAGTGAAGACTCTTTACATCCAGGTATTTAACCATAAAATCCAAGCTGCTGTTATATAAGACAATGATCATTCCAGTACTTACATATGGATCCGAAACTTAGGTGGTTAGGAAAAAGCATTTTAACCTCTTAGCCACGTTCGAGAGAAAAGTCTTACGAAGAATTGTTGGTCCCGTATGTGATAAAGGGCGATTCCGGAGATTCTATAATGATGAGATTTACAAGCGTTACCGCGATGTCGACATTGTGAAGAGAATTAAGCTCGGTAGGCTCCAGTGGACAGGACATCTAGTTCGCATGAGCTAAGGGGATTCTGTTCGGAGAGTCCTTTGCGGTAGGATTTATGGAACACGAAAGCGAGGCCGCCCAAGCCTTCTCTGGAAGGATGGCATAGACCAGGACGCCAAGAGTTGAGGGACCAAATAGTGAAGACACATGTACGACGTCCGACCGATACGCAGCACCGCTGGTTCGAGCCCAAACACAGACAACATCGGTAAAAGTGAAACTTTATTTTTTAATCTATATCAATTAAATTATCTCCCAATAGCATCAGGGTGGGTAATATCACGCCTAAATAGGCAGTCACTCAACTCGTTTCTTTATAACTTTTTCCTGTACATCGATATGTTTGTCAAGCGGTTGTACAAAATAAAATACGACCCGAAGCGAGCAAAAGTGTGCCCACCATTGGTGCAAGTAAACGTACTTCACCGACAATACATTTTTGAAAGGGTTTTTGAGTACAGCCAGTCAACACCACTACCGTTTTGGGACGAGCCCCGCACAGGACTTCAATAAATAAATCTTCTGAGTCAGTAGACTCTGCCATTGCCATTGGCAATGACATTTTTTAGTTTTAAGTAGTACACTTTCTAAACCCTTCCAATATATGACAGTTCTTGTCTTCATGGACCACCAAATACCTGGGCAAAATTTCAAGACGCTAATATACAAAGTTCTGAAAAACATGACTTTTTGAATTGTTTTTTTGTAGTAGTAGCCACTTGACCAATGTGTCAAACATGGAATACCAAACACATGTGCTTTTATAAAAGGAATACGGAAAACTTGAGATACTAAAACTATTTTGTATGGGGGCTGATTGACCGAGTTTTTAGATTCTTTCCAAAATATGACAGTTTACGTTTTCATAGAAAACCAAACACCATGCGAAACGATTAAGGGTTCTGGAATTAGAGAGGAACGAATGACAAACACACGCTATCTATTTTTGATACATACAACTTCTATTAAAATTATCCTTTCAGGAGAATTGCACTCAACTAGAATTTATTTACCAGAACTTACGGAATTACTGTACTCAAGTTATTGCGCTTCCTCTCAACCTACAACCAAACAGTTTCTCCTGTTAAGTTGTTATACGGTTTATCCCTGATATGATAAAGGTTACGGAATACGATATTTTTTCTCTTTCTCCTTAATCATGAAGCATAAAGTCCACTTTCTGTTATGAAATTGTTCCAGTCTATCGCTTCTAAAGAGATCAGAAATCGAATCAAACAACAGAACATCAAATCAAAGGAAGGAAGAAAGGGACTTGATATTACATTACAAGAGCAAACGTCAACAGACGTCAACGTCCTTAGAGATACATTTTCAAAAGATTATTTGATCACAGTATATATGCTTGGCAAATACTGTAACATTGCTATCAATCTACGATACATTATGTTTTTATATTTTTTGTTTCCCCTCAATAAGTTCGAAGGAGTTTCTGTAGCGATGGTGTGTCCACAATTCTTGATGTGAATGCGGATGGGGATGTTTGTGGGGTTAGACCACCACCACTTGGTCGAGCCTTTCAGTTTTACAGTGCAGAAGCGACAGCAGCAAAAGAATATAATTTGTTGTTGTGTTTTTTTTTAATTCCTTTAATGCGCTCCTCGATTGATTTGTTATCATTTTTTTAATGCACAATTCAGTATACAACAAATTGAGTGAGGGATGTAGATAGTAGGTAGGTAAGTAACAGCAATGGTGGTTTTTCCTGTAAGCTGTAAGTTTTATAATTTACGAGTACCGACGTTTTTGTCAGCTTCCTTCTTATTACATATCTTTGCTGATTAGTTACGAGTGCTGACGACATGCGGGATAACAGACCTATCTTCAAATTGCGAATTATTCCTAAAGAAAAGCTGCTTTGCATCGTAAAAAGCACTTAATTTATTTCTTATACATTCTTGTAAATAGGTTACATTGACTTTATCTTCAATTCTAATCAGCTAATGTCTGGTTTACCCCAAGGCAGTCACTTAGGTCTTTCACTATTTTTACTGAAGGCAATCGACAATAGTAATCGATGTAACAATCAAATAGTTATAGTCATCTATAGTTACGGATAGCAAGGTATTTATAATTTGCTGATGACGTAAATTTATTTTTTATTTTTCAAAAAATTATCTGAATCCTTCTAGGTATGGAAGTAATATAAATCTTTTGCGATAGAACCGTCGTAAATGTAAAAACATTTCTTGCGTAAATTATCTCCCTTATACAGTCTTGGCAACAGGCCCCGTAGCTCAGTGATAAGTGCGTATGACTACAATCTGAGGCTTTGAAGCTCGAATCCCAGAAAAATACCGATAAGCTTTTTCACGGTTCCACCTCTCGCAAATATCTGACAAATATAAGATAAACAGATGGTCTAATGAGCTTTGGAACTTTGAGACATTTTCCAATCCACCAGACGGTGGATATTCACGCAAACCCTGTACCCGCTGCGAGCTAATTTTTATTTGCTGCCATCTCTTTGTCGATTGCCATTATTGTTCTCGTCTTATGAATAGAATTATGGTGTGTATAAGCCACTTGCACCGCGACCTGCATGGATCTGTTGTGCCCAGCTCTCATGTTAAGTATAAATTTTAATCATCAACATCATCATATTTGACTCAAAAACCGGTCCGGTCCGTACCTCCCGCAAACAAACTCTCAAGCACTCATCCTGAAACTCTAAGCGTCCTGGTCTACGCCATCATTCCAGCGAAGGCTTGATCGGCCTCGCTGTCGGGTTCCATAAATACTACCGCAAAGAACTTACCGAGAAGGATCCTTTTCGCTCATGCGAGTGTCATGCCTACCGGAGCCTACAGAGCTTAATTATTTTTACGATGTCTACATCGTGGAAACGCTCGTGGATCTCATCATTATAGAGTCTCCGGAATCGTCCTTCGTCACATATGGGGACAAAAATTATCCGAAAGAGTTTTCTCTCGAACGCGGCTGGGAGGTCAGAATGCTTTTTGCTAAGGACCCAAGTCTCGGATCCATATGAAGACACCTGTATGACCAGTGTCTTATACACCAGCAGCTTGGATGTTATGGTTAAATTTCTGGATTTGAAGAGACTTGACTTTAAGCAACCGTGCGTATTTCTGGTTCCATGTTGTTATCGGCTGTCACAGTTGACCCGAGATAGTTAAAGGATTGCATTTCTTTAAATTCGCGCTCCACTATTTGAATTGAGGGACCAATGTTGGATCTTCTACTTGCAGACGTGGCCACCATGTACTTTGTTTTGCTCTCATTTATGTGCAACTGCAGATTTTGCGCCGCCCGCTCGATCTGGATGAAAGCTTCCTCTACAGCTCTTGGGTTTCTACCAACGATGTCAATGTCGTCTAAGTAAGCTAGTACCTGAATGAACTTATAGAGCATCGTTCCTCTCGCCGTTGCGTCAGATTCTCGGATCACTTTCTCCAACGCCAGGTTGAAGAGGAAGCATCCCCTTGTCGGTGCCCGTTATAGATTTTGAATGGGCTTTATAGTGATCCGAATATTTTTACTAAGCTTATAATATTGGTCATAGTCAAACTACATAGTTGTGTCAGTTTATTTGGGATGCCAAATGAAGTTCTACTCTGGCTATGCTATCATAAGTCTATAAAAAGATGGTGTAGTGAGTTTTGAAACTCTAGACATTTTTCCATCACCTGCCTAAGGGTGAAAATTGGATGAGTTATAGATTTGCCTGGGATGAAGCCACACTGGTATGGACAAATAATGACTTTAGCGTATGAGGCTATCCTATCTCTAAGGATAGAGCAGAAAATCTTATACGCGCTACTCAACAATGTTATAACCACGATAATTGCTATATGTTGTGATTTCTTCTTTCTTAGGTATGGGACACAGGATGCATCTTCGCCAGTATTCTGGCATCGCTTCTTCCTCCCATACTCGTCCTATTAGTTAATGAATTGCTTGGTATATTGCGGGGCTTCCTGATTTAATCAGCTCCGCTGTGATACAATCGGATCCCGAGGTCTTTTTATTTTTGAGTCGATTTATCGCTCTGCCAATTTCGTCCATGCTTGCTGGCGGCAGCATAGTGTGGTCTTCGTTCATTGATGGAGCCTACAATTCCTCAGTTAGCTGGCCATTTAGCAACTCAACTAAGGAGCTCTTCCCATCACTCTAAGATGCCTTTGAGATCGGCAATCAGATTACCCTCTTTGTCTTTGCAGTATGTGCAACGTGATGTATATTGCGTCATACTGCGGACTCTTTGGTAGAACAGATTTACTCTCCCTGCATTTAGGGCGAGACCTATCGCTTAACCGCAGTTTTTTCTGGTCTCTTCGTTGCGCAGGGCAGTCTTTCCTGATGATACAACGACCAAATTATTGCTTGCTTACGTTACAAGTATCCTCCAACAGAACTAAATTGCCATCTACTGTAATTTTTACTGATAACGAAATCGAATGAACATTGGTTTGTTAAGGGGTTTCAATCGATGACTGATATTCTTCCATTAAACTGTGGAACTATCTATCGCACATCTTGAAAGAGCATCCGAAGCTACCAATATCGCAATCTCCTGTTAACCCCATCCAGTTTTCCATGCCGGTGTGCAAAACATTTGACCTATTTCTATGAATTTCTAGCATCCGATTCGATGGCATTTGACATTAGGTGAGATGATGATGCCAGATGAATAGAACAGAAATAGCAATCCTATTTGTAGATACTAATAACTCCATTACAATCCCTTCAAGTTCGTTGCACTGAAAAAATCACAAGTCCATTACAATAATTAGAAAACCATAAGGATCTCGGAGCGGTTAAAACATTGAAGTGCAATTCCAAGATTATTACTAATACTACTGCTGCTATTGCTTCAACTGGTGAAGAACAATGAATGAGTAAATGCGCTCGGAACAAGAACAATTGTATTGTTGGAGACACGACAAATTTAAAATGAAGCCAACTCCGGTGGAACATACTTTCGGTTGAAGGGACATTCCATAATATGCATGGCCTAGGTTTAATGCAGAAAATAAGCACCCCATGCTTCTATGCTTTTTAGTGCAAATCAGTGTCCCGCATAAGCTCCGTAACCTCCATGCAAAGATTGCAGTGCACATTACCAGGTTTTATGAAAATCCTTTCCTATTTTTCCATTTGCATGCCTTCATTTCTGTTAGACGTGCAATCCCTTCCTGTGACATTTTGATTGGTCGGTTGTTTTCATGCACCCCTCTGTTTACTGTTTGTTAACAAAAAAGCAAAAGTGTTGAAAAGTATGAGCGTATGCGTACACCAGATGATAAAAGTTAATCGGGTGCTTTGTTTTCGTGAGCAACAGGTCCTGCAAAATGCTCGGTTGTTTCCTCTTGTAAGGATATAACGCACAAAAACAAATGAGGTTTGTATTTCGCTTTTCCACACGTGTGTCTCGTGTGTGGAAACACTCATCCTCTAAAACCCTTGAGAAATAAATCTTGTCACCACCTGCATGTCTCAAAGTTGGCCGCCACAAGCATGTAATGCATGCACAAGCACAAAAGTTTCTTAGATAAGAACGCAACGAAAACAGCTTTCACTGTCACGAGCGTTATTAACCTATTAACCCATTTGTATTTAGACAGGAGTCTAACTAAGAGGAGACTACAATAACCATGAAGGATGGGGTAATCTGATTCCACTAAAAATATGCGAATTGCCTGCCACCTCTAACAACAGAGGAGTTAATATTGCTCCAAGTACGCTTCCTTGTGGTCTATGTGCTCATGACAGGATAATTTAAAGACAGGATACAAATAACGAATGTGCGTGTTACACACACACTAGTCAGCGAAAGGGGAAGTCCTTGAGCGAAACACTTGAAACATTAACGTGCATTGTTGCGCTTCTGCCTGCGCCATCGCAGATACATTGTGAGCGCATTCGTCTTGCATTTCCTAGTAGCGTTGCTTAAATTCTTGTTGTCTCTTTGAGTGTTCTTTGAGAGTGTCTCTGTGTTGTCATCCCGTTCAGTGCGAGGTGTCACAACTTGTCACAAAATGTTGATGGAACAGCATTTCGTGGTTTCATTTTAGTTGATGTAAGGGAGTTGAGTTTAACGTCAAGACCGATTCCAGCCGGTTCTGTTCGTTTGGGAATTAACATGGAATTTTCTATCTCTGTGTCTTCTGCGTCACCCAACAACCCAATATGACAAGAGCGTTGTGTTTCTCGCGTGATGCATTATTCACTACGATTTGAGTTTATGAGCTACTCACGACAGGACAAACAAGAAATCCAAACAGCTATCGTCGTTGCTTATAGTTTCTTGCTGATGTCGGCGCTAATCACACACATGAAGTAACTGCCTGATGGAAAACTGAATATCTGCCTCTATTTTGCATCACTGCTGTTCACATAAAACAAAACAAAAAAAATCAGAGCGGTAAAGCCGTGTAATTAACCCTAATATTTACCAAGCAGACCGTAGAGCTGAATAACAACCAAAAGAAACTCGCTACAGTACAATAATTACATCCTATCCCTATCTAATTTAAAGATTCAACTGAACACACCAAAGGAAAACAGTCCGCTCCGAGTGTTTTGAGCCTGTACGGGCGGTCCTCTTTCTCGTGCCAGGACGACATTTGTTCTCAGGCAAACATTTCCAATTCATTTATTATTTACGCCCCATTCGCATTTGGAGGAGCGGCAAGATGCCAAAACATTGAAATTAAAATTTCATTGATTATGGGTGTGTGTGTGTGTGTATTTATCTGTCACACAGCTAAAAACAAGAACAGCTCTTGCCCCACATCACGTCAAGACCGTTCGATTGGTGCCGCCTGCTAAGGAGGTCAGACAACATTTTTGTGGCGTTGATGTTGGTTTGCTTGTTCGAGAAAACGTCCCATTAGTCATGCTCAGGATTAAGATGACAACAACAACAACAAGGACCATATCAAGTCGTTTAGAAGTTTATTTTTCGGATTTGTTAGCGACTGGTTCTGGGATGTATAGCGAAAAGCTCGCCTACTAATTGGCAGACAACAATTACTAACCCAAACTTTTTGTTTTATGTCAAAAATTTCAGCAGGCTTCTATAGAAATTTCCAGAAAACTTGCGACTTTAATTTTCCTCCAAGGAAAAGCTGAATGATCGGGCTAGTCCCTTCAAAGTTAGGTTGGCGCGAAGCCAATAACCTCTCCCGTAAAAAAATTTGTATTAATAATAATATTCGGCGCGACAGACCGTTGTGGTCCAATATTCTTGTTGAGTTGACGGAATGTGTATAGTACCAGTAAGGAAATCGCGCTGTGCGACCTCATGAAATCGAAGGAATTTTCGACAGCGCATCACATGAGGCGATATAAAATGCTCTGGAAAGAAAGAAAGTCGACAGTACATTCTTTAAATAGATGTGCGATGGTCTCTGCTGTTCTGGTATGCTGGGTACAGAGACCAAAGTCGATGATAAAACCATTATGGTGAGCACAACAAAAGGATGCACATAGGGAGGGCTACTGTCCTCGATTTTGTGGAGCATCCAGCAACTAGCTAAGGCAGGGACTTATGTCGAAGCCTACGCGGACGACATAGTCACCGTGACAAGAGAGAAGTTCGAGAAAGTGCTCAGTGATATAAACAGAAACGGATTAACCTCCACGAGGAGATGGTGCCTAGAAGTGGAACTCAGGGTAAATCAAAAAAAAATCACATTGGTTCCCTTCACTAATGGAAGGAAGCTGGGGCGAATGAATTCAGTTTCTCTCAATGAAGAAGAGACTACTATCAGCAAAGAGGTCAAATACCTTGGACTGATACTTGATAGTAGACTGCTATAGAATAAACACCAACAGGCGATACTGCAAAAATCAAAAAGAAGGGTGGTAGGAAAATCCTGGGGATTATGTCCTAGAATAATGCACTGGATGTACACCATGATAGTTATTTCAATGATTACGTATGGAGCAATGGCATGGGCGAAAAGAACCAAACTAAGCATCACGAGAATGGAATTGGAAAAAGTGCAGTGTGTTTTTTTTACAGGGGTCTTTAGAACCTGCGCCACGACGGGCATGGAGGCAATTCTTGGGCTAACCACCTTCACATAGTGGTAGAGCGCAAATGCGAGGAAACAAAGCTACGTTTGCCCAAGTTAGGCTGCTTCAAGGACGTTAGGGCAAGGGCGTTAGTGGAATTACTAGCCAAACAGATTCCGTTATCCAGTATGCCGTGTGATAACATGGTGCAAAAGCTTTAATTCAAGACAAACTTTGAAATCAAAATAAGCGCCAAGAAGGAATTCAGAACTGAAACTCAACACCAGACACATTTGGGAGGCATAAAGTGGTATACGGATGGTTCAAAGAAAGCAAAAGGAACGAGTGCATGAGTCCATGGGCCAAGAACCAAGTACTCTGAAGCAATTGGGCAGTACCCGAGCATATTCCAGACAGAAGTACATGCCATCGAAAGATGTGCTCACTTTAATCTGGAAGGGAGCTATACGTAAAGCAGGACAGACAGACAACCAAGCTGCGCTTAAAAGCCCTAGATGCATTTCACACCACGTCATGACTGGTGGAGGAATTCATTGCGAAGCTAAACAGACTGGGTAAAGCAAACAAGGTAAACAAGGGTGCCGAGACACACTGGCTATAAGGCAATGAAGCAGCGGATAGGCTCGCTAACAGAGGCGTATAGATACTCCGCGTGTAGAGCCATAATAATTTCTGTAGCATAAGATACCGCATAATGCGGGAGGAGAGAATAGGTTAGGAAGCTGCTTTCGTAAGATGGGAAAATCTCCCAGACCGACGACAAGCAAAGGATATGATGGGGAAGTCTCTAAAGATGTCTCTCTCTATATTGGGACTTAGTAGAAGTAATATAATAATCATTACGGGTTTCGTAACAGTACATGGTAGACTAAAGGGGCACCCAAGGAAATTAAAATTAGGAGAGGATGGTAGCTTCAGGGTTTGTGGGAAAGCAGAGGAAACCACCAACCACGTGGCACCTTTTCAACGAATGCGAAGCAACGATACGACCGAGGAGAGGCCACATCGGAACTCATGCGAACTCCTAGTCCTCACGACATTCGCACCATATCAGTAAGTTCATAAGACCCATTGGTATGGAGGGGGTCCTATAGGGACGGGCATGTACTGCTACACTCTAACTGCTGCACTAGTCAGGGGGAAACGCAATAAATCCATATGGGTCGTAGTGCTATTTGTATATAACCCTGTTTTTTCATCATTATCTTATCGAAAGCAGCTCCATAGAAAGTATATGCGAGAAGTATGTAGTTGATGACTAGGGGTAGGGGTCTACTCGCGGATTTATTTTTTTGGCAATTTATCATTTCGCCATATGTTGTCTTGCTATTTCTTAATTATTAGCAATAATGCTTTCGAAGATCTTTCCTGCCAAATTAAAAATAATATAAATTTTTATGAAGGCGAAGTTGTTAAGCTATCTTTTCTGGTGCCATAGTACCAGTTCTAAAGAAACGAACTCCGAAATCTTTCAACCAATGAAGTTACACGTGACGTTAATTTTTTTTTTCTAAATTAATTGAATGGATGATTTTTTAAGCAACGTTAGTAACAACATCGTGTTGTGTGGATTTTATTAACAATTGAGACAAACGCACAACATCGCAACTAAGGAAGCTGGAAGTTATTGGATACGATTTGCACAAAACGTCGAACTTCATACTCCTGTCTCGATTTATTTAATAACAGGAGCAACACCAATAAGAACAAAGATTTAATGAGGCAGACAAATTGAAGAATACATTAGTCAGGATCAGGACTGAAATGACATTCATCTTTGGCGTCATGGTAGACAACTTAAGTAGCGCGCGGCATACCTAAGAGTGGAAAAAGTTAAAAACTGAGTATGAGAATTTCTTTTCACTTTTCTTCGTCTCGTGTTTGTTGTCGTTGTCTCCTCATTCCATTTTTTGCTATCATCTTCTTATCCTTTATTGTTTGGTTGACGTTTTGTTTGTGTTGGCATTTTATTTAATTTGCAGCAATTAGCCAAGATAGATACATATTTGCACGCAACAAATATTTTCTTAATTTATTTAACTTCGCAGTTCTATTCTCTTCAGCCATTAAGATGTTGAAACAAAGGTAAGTCAAGGATGAGACAAAAAGGACAATGACAATTGAATATTTTTCATTTTTAAACCTTAAACTACCGTGGCTTTTGTTTCAAACCTCTTCCATTAGCACGATACGTTACTATGTGCCCAATGTATAAGCGGACAAATAATGATTTACTTATATTTCTGATAAAAGGATGTTCTCCAGCTATAATTCTGTCCTCGAACTTGGCGCAACAACACTGCCAATTTATTCTAAATTTTCTCTTACAATACGCAGTGCAAATTATTGCTTCAGCTTAAGATAAACATGAATGACTACTTAAGGATTCATTACAGCGCACACGTTCCTGTTACAGCCTTGTACCGGCTTCTACACTCATTTTCGCACGTCAAAGGATCCACAAATAGACAATGACGAGAAGAAAGCATTTTAATATTTCTGTAGATGCGACGCCGTTAGTCGTCGTCACACGTTAATCAAGCTGTCAGTCGCAATGTCGCGCAAATACAACGGAAGGAGGAAATCTTTTGACGAAGCGGATTAATGTGGTGGTGGCTGTGGCATTAATTTTTTATTAAGCCGCTTCTTAGTACGCCGCATGACATGCTGTGCAGTTGCATGTTCTCAAAGCACATAAATATTTTCGCTCCTTCATAAAGGAAAATAGTTTGGAAAAAAGACAAAAATCCCGCTGTGTAATTGGGAGCTACTCTGAGGAAAAAGCAATTAAAAGCGGTTACTCAAGTCAAAGGGGAATTAAAAAGCCAATTTTATAACTCATAATAATGCTGTGTTTGTATAGGAGATAACCAAAAAAAAAGCAAACAAAAGATTCCACAATTGAAATATCAAACCGAAAGGACATGGGCTGGGTGGCTTTTAAACAAATACCTCCCTCCCTACCTTTCTTGCATTTTTTCCACACTGTGTAAATGTTCCTATTCAAGTCCTTTGCATGCTTCCAAGTCATTAAGTCAATTGAGGAATGTAATTGACGTAAGAATGAAAGAATTTAAGCAAATAAGGACAAAAGGAAAACATTAACTTCCACGAAACAATAAATTCAATTGTTGTCAAGCGAACCGCAAGCTGGTTGTTGTCTCGTGGTGGATGTGTCACTACTGAGAGTAAATAGTTTCCGATGTGGAGTTACAAGATTATTTCAGTTGACTCTGTATTATGTTTACTTAAAAATTAACCCGTTTAATGGAGAAGTTCCTCTTGACTGGTACGTATAAGACGAAAGTCATTCCAGTACTTACATTTCCTAGATTTGGGTGCACTTTGATCTCATAGCAGAGTTCGTGAGAGAGAAAAGTGTTGCAGAGAATGTTGGCCCTTTTTGTTAGGAAAGAAGGTTCCGAAGTTTTCTAATCTAATAGAATGGACGATTATTGAAGCAACGTTAGTTACAAAATCGTGTTGGGTTTCATTTCGTTGCCAATTCAGATAAACGCACAACACCGCAGATAAGGAAGCTGGAAGCTAGTGGATACGAGTTAAGATGTACAAGCGATACTAAAAAGAGGACGAACGAATAGTATCCTGCCCGGAAAGTCTATTCCAGAGGGTAGGGTTTATTGAAAGACAGGAACGGTTCTCGGTTGTAGAGCAAGGTATGATGATGATCATGTTGTGACGTGACAACGTCTCACTCCAAGATTTAAGGGGTATATGATCAAAAAGTTGGATGTTTAATGTCCACTGTTAAGTTACATTTTGAATGTCCACTGTTAAGTCACCATTTTAATGTCCCCTGTTAAGTAACATTTTTAATGTCCACTGTTAAGTCAAACTTTAAATGTCAACTGTAAAGTCACATTTTTAATGTCCACTGTTAATTCGCACTTTTAATGTCCACTGTTAATAATGTTCACTGTTAATTCGCACTTGTAATGTCCACTGTTAATTCACACCTTTAATGTCCACTGTTAAGTTACACTTTTAGTGTCCACTGTTAAGTCAAACTTTAAATGTCAACTTTTAAATCACACTTTTAATGTCCACTGTTAAATCCCACTTTTAATGTCCACTGTTGAGTGACATTTTTAATGTCCACTGTTAATAATGTTCACGGTTAATGCACAATTTTAATGTCCACTCTTAAGTCACATTTTTAATGTCCACTGGGATATGGCCATTAAGGATTGGAATATTGGGAACTAAGGTATTTCTCAAGCGTTTCGCATAAAATTCGGTATGTAGGACTAAAATGAGACTATAAGACTTGTTGTTCCTATCGAAATTCTGCGATATGTCCATTGGGGTCTCAGCCATTTCTCAAGCGATTTGTATGAAATTCGTTATGCAAGACTAAGATGCGCCTATAAGACTTGTTCTGGGTTATGGTCATGACTTATTCCTGTGGAAATTCTGAGATATAGTCATAAGGGACTTGAGTATTGCGTGAAATTGGTGTGAAACTCGGTCTGTTGGACTAATATGCGGCTATAAATCTTGTTCCTATGGAAATTCTGGCATACGGCCAGTAGGGACTGGAATATTGGGATCTTAGCAATTTTTCAAGCGATTTGTATGAAATTCGGTACGTAGGTGTAAGATGCGCTTACAAGACCTTTTCTTATGGAAAATATGGTTGCGGCCTGTTTTCTATGGAAATTCTGGTATATAGTCATTAGGGACTGAAATTTTGAAAACTAAACCATTTCTCAACCGATTTGTATGAAGTTCGGTAGGTAGGATTATTTTTGCCTTTTTATTTAATCGTAATATCGGCGACAACGTCAAAGAAGTAACACTTCAACCGTGTGTGAAGGTTACAAGCACACATTTTTTTTTGAAATTATATTTCTTTTGGTGCATTTAGTGGAGAGGGTGCAATTGAGAGCGTTACGAAGGTGCGACATGATGATTTAATTTTTCCACTGTCCGCTACGCAGTGCTGATCAACCAAATATCCAGTACACAAACCACTAAACACTTTTCAACATCTTTGTTGTACTTTGGAGTCTTTTGGGTGTCTTTTGAAGGTATTTTGGGGGTATTTTGAGGGTCTTCTGTTGGTTTTGGGGGTATTTTGGGATATATTTTGGGGGTCTTTTTAAGGCATTTTGGTGGTATTTTGGGGGTATTTAGAGGATATTTTTGGGGTCGTTTGGAAGGTTTTTTGGGGTCCTTTTTTGGTCTTTTGGCCTTGAGAGTCATTTGGTGGTCTTTTCGAGGTATTCGGGGTCTGCTGAAAGTGTTTTGAGAGTCTTTTGAAGGTATTTTGATGGCTTTTTTGATTGTTTTTGGGAGGTATTTTGGGCGTGTTTGGGGCGTATTTAAGGGGTATTTGGTGGGTCTTTTGGATGTTTTTTTTGAGTCTATTTGGAGTCTTTTTTAGGGTCTTTTTCGAATGTTTTGTTGGTTTTTGAGAGCGTTTTTGGGGGAGGGGGGGGTTTGTATGTGGTCTTTATAAGGACTATTTGGAGTATTTCTGTTGGTTTAAGAAGGTGTTTTTGATAGGTCGTTTGGTAGGTTTTTTAAGATTCCTTCTTTTTCCCCTTTCTCTTGTAGGTATTTGGGGTTCCTTTGGAAATGTTTTGGTGTGTTTTGAGTGGTCTTTTGGGCGTTTTTTGAGGGTCTCCTGGGGTATTTTTTTTTTGTATTTTGAGGGCTTCTACGGGGTATTATGGTGGTCTTTGGAGAGGCCTATTGGCATGTTTTTGAGGTCTTTGTAAACCCTTTGAGGATTTCTATATTTATTTTTTAAAAAAAGTCTTATACATATTTCTATATTTTATATTGTAGAGCGTTCTTAATTATCTATGTTTGATATTTTGTTTCGAAGTTAACTCAAACATTCTATGTTATATATTGAGTCGTTCGATAACATTCCATGGTGCGGATTTAATATCTCCCTTTACTCGTCTTATCATTCTATTCATATGGATTTTAGTACTCAGTCTTTAAAGGATCTTTTTATGGAAAAACTTTAAACTAAGTTAGCAGCAAGATTCAAAAAACCTCGAAACCTACAAAACTACGAACTTGCAGCAGCGAATCTCTGGCATTTATAAAAATGCAAAAAAATGTAAATGTCTGCTGATTAATTGTGGTAAGCAAAGGTCACAAACTTTTTGACCAAAAACAAGAGGCGAAATTAATCAATCGACATGGCTCATTACAATCGTTCAAGTGATTAATTGATTGCACTCGCTTAGAGTTTAGACTTTGCCAGCAGAGCCCTTGCAAATGGTCTTCAAGTTGTTATCCTTGAAAGTTTCCAAATTGGCCAAGTACGTCAACACAAATACTCGAACATATTCCATTCTCCAAGTTTCCAACTTACAAGTACGTCAAGACAAATACTTGTAGCAATCGAACATGGGTTACATCTTCATAGTGCGTCGTCATCAGGATTTAATCAATTCTTTCGTTAGATTTCGTTCGCCGAATTCATTTATCATTTGGACCGCAAATTGCCAATAAGCAATCAATCAATTATTGTTATAGTATCAAGGATCGAGAAGATATCAAATTCGAGGAACTATATCGCGTTATTGGTAGAATCAATAGAGCAGGAAAAGTTAAAGGAGTAAATTGCTTATATCACCACTGCAGCTACACACAGCAATTTCATCCACATACTTAGTGAACTGTTATAATATTCAAGAAAAGTAGTCTGCCATTAAATTTGAATCAAAATTCCTTCTTAACAAAAGTATCCAATAAAAATCCATCCTTCTAATAATAACCCAATTCACCGAGTTTGCATGCGCAAATATGCCAGACATATGACTCCATAACCAACTTGTCATCCTTTAATCCAAATAAACTTCTTTTCCATAACTACTGTATACATCTGTGAGCATAATAATAGAACATACGATGTGTGCGATGGAATCCAATAAAGTCACGGATCGTGTGACGGAAAATTAAATCCCTCAAGGAGTTCGCGTACTCAATCAGCCAATAACACGCGATTCTGTGGCACATTGAGTACACACTCGTACATCTATTTGTCTGTCTGTTGTGCGGTATTTTTGCTTGCCACAGGAGCTATTTATTCTTCTTTTTGAAAATCAGCTAAAATTACATTGGTGGTAAGGATACGATACAACCCAATCGTTGCACTGAAAACATTTTCATAAATGATCCAGAGATCTTATTCGTCCATCAACTTGCGGTCCTTTCCTAAAGTATATTTGTCAACTGATCTTTGAAGGATTTAACATTTTTTCTTAATTTTTAAGTGGAAGAGAAGATATCGCATATTTGTTATAGGCGATAGATAAGAAATAAGTAAATGTTTTTCTTGCAGTGTATAGATTGGCCAACTGATTCCGTTACAATCGAACACGAACGAAGGATATTTGTGACATTATGAATTCCTTTGAGTAAATATGTGGTTTATAGCCAGCGGCTTTGTTTGGAAATTAAACGCTTGTCAGGCGTACGATGCGATGCGATGGTATTGTGTTGTTGTTCCTGGTAACGTAAATGCCAAATCTTTAATTTATCGATCGGCATGTTGTGATTTATTCCAAACTAACAAAAGGATAAGTTTAAGTTTCTTTCTGTGACATTCAGTTAAAGTCACTTTTCATGCGTGACAGGCAAAAGTTGACTCTTGAACGAAGAGCTGTTAATCGTGTCATAGCCCAATCGATTTCATCGATTTAATAGGTGATTCAATGGAATAGTCGTAGACTCGTATGTGTCTCAAGTGTCAAGTATTTAACGGCTTACTTGTAAGCTGTCGATTATTTCAAATGTGCCCTTGAATAAGTTTTATGCCTTAACGAGGATAGTTTTGGGGGAGAAATATATTGCTTTCCAACACGATACCGTCTAAGTTGTCCCTAAGCTAAAGCTTTTGCTCGATTACATAAACTATTTATTTATTTAATAAGCAACTTTGTTTTGACTTAAATTAATAAAGGTATAGTAGATTAGAAGTAGAAGTAAAAAGCATTGACGCTTACTTATACTATACATATATATGATGCACTAGTTCCTTTTAGTCGTCTTACCAACTCCGCCTGGCAGTACAACAGTCAGCCGGTCCGAAGCCCTGGTAATGGAGGGCTGAGACAACGGATATTTTTCCTATCCTGAGTAAAATGCAAAGCTTAGATCAGCATGACTGCGAGCCTCACAGGGGATACCGCAACCAACAACTACATCGTTACGGTTACGGTCGTAACAGTGTAGACTGCAGGAAGTGACAGTGACTCCCACAAGGTAGCTGAAGGTCATGTCTCTGCTGTGGGTTCAGTCAACACAGTCGGGCGGAGAGTAGGTAACTCTCTGGAGTTGGTGTGGAATGAAGGTAAGTGTAAATGTAAATGTGAATGCAATAGAATGTGTTCAACAAATCCCCAAATCCAAAGTGGAACAGCATATGCCTAAGGATGAATGACAAGTGGGAAACTAGTTCCTTATATGCGGATTTGGGTCACACAAGCGAGGTCCCACTTACACAAATACCTTACTGCGTTAATCCGAATCTCAGGCCTGGCGGAAACTCGTGGGATTCAAAATGAATGAAATTTTAAAAAATTAATTAAGGGCGGAAACAGTCCAAAGAGCTTTAATTGAAACTACAGAAGATGTAGATTCTCTTAGCAAGAAGCCAGGGCAAGCACAAGAAGAACGTGCCTCCAAGTCCAAAGGCTCTCCAAGAAAAATCGAAGGGGTCATAAAGGGCATAAAAACTCTTAAGGTAGGAGACGAGTCCCCAACAACAACAACAACAACAACAGACAGGCCGGAAAAGTCTAGAGTTCCTTAGAAAGGATAAAGTAGGGAAGAGGCCAGAATCCAAGCCGAAAATCCCATAGAAAGAGCTAAAAAAAAACTAGCACCAAAGAGGGTAAGATCGGAGGATACTACGTTCACGACCAAATAAACTACAAAAAAATTCCCCAAATATGCGGAAGAGCCACAGAAGAAAGCCAAAGAATCATACAAAGAAGCTCTCATTGGACATAAAATTTGCAGTGTTGTCCAGGGATTTCCCGAAATATTCAACATTAACTGCTACTCAAATGGACCAGATTCAGGACGCCATACTGGAAAAAATTATTGAGCAAAAGGAAGGGAGCACTAAGCCACAACTCCTTGGTAGTACCTACAAGGCAGAGATAATAGTCCTACACTGTTATACAGAGGAATGAGTAAAAAATTAAGTCCCCAACTTCATGCTTTGGGAAGGTTCCAAAATATGGACCACAAAAGAAGAGGGGGTGGCACATCTTGAAAACGAAAAAAATTTAAGCATAATACGGGCGAAGAATGCAGGCCTAAACACAGCGGTGAACCAGTGCTATAATGGTAATTTTGGTAGAACAGAGAACGGCAGAAACGTTAAAAGAAAACCCAGTGGTCAGCTTCCGTTTCGGTCAAATACCGCTAAGGCCAAAGAAGAAAGCGGTTCAAGTAAAAGGGGACATCGAAGAAAACCTCCCAAAGAACTCGGACACAGAGGGCCAGAACAATAAATTGATAAGGCCTTATCCTCCTCAAATAAATTATAAAATGAGAAGCATCTAAGTAAATCTGCACCATGCTAAAGCAGCATCGGCTAAAATCCTTGATCTTTCAGGAGTCCTGGGTAATGAAAGGCAAAATAATGTGACTTAGAAACAAAAACTGTAATATTACATATATTATAGCTGTCATGCAAGACATCATGAGCTCGGGTTGGGGTTTCTAGTCAGCAAAAGAATGAATCCCACCGTTATCGGTTTTAAGGCAATAAATGAACGGCTATGCATCCATCGCATGCGGGGCAAATTTAAAGACATAAGCCTCATAAACGTTCACGCACCTATACAGACCTACAGTAGTCGTAGAGATTGGAATGACTGGTTCGATGACGAATGTAAGCTAGCGACTAAACGTAAGAATGTGGCGTACCGAGCAATGTAACAATCTCACGCGAAGATGAATATAAAGACCTCAGAAGATATGAAAAACCAGTTCACCGGCGAAAGAAAGCAGCCTGTGAGAAGAATCTCGTCCGTGAACTAGAACAGTACAGAGAGCAAGGACCGAAGTTCTACCAAAGAATCCAATATACACCGCGTTGCACATACTGCAAGGAAAGAGAGGGCATCTTAGAATGATGGGAAGAGCACTTTCATTAGTTGCTAAATGGGCAGTTAACTGAGGAATTGAAGGCTCCACCAATGACCGAAGATCATACTATGCTGCCGCCACCAAGAATAGACGAAGTTAGCAGAGCGATAAATCGGCTCAAAAATAATAAGGCCCCGGGATCTGATGGGATCTCGGAACTGATAAAAATAGGAGGCCCGATATTACACCAAGCAATTCATGAAATAATAGTGCAAGTATGGGAGGAAGAAGCGAAGAGGCATCCTATGCCCCATCCATAAGAAACGAGATAACACAACATGCAACAATTATCGTGGTATAACGTTGTTGAGTACCGCGAAGACGATTTTCTTCTTTATCCATCACGACAGGATAGCCCCATACGCTAAGGTCATCATTGGTCCATACCGGTGTGGCTTCATTCAAGGCGAATCAACAACTGATCAGATTTCAAAAGTCACTACACCATCTATTTATAGACTTTAAAGCCGCCTACGTTGGCACAGCCAGAGTAGAACTTCATTTGGCATCCCAACAACACGACTATGTAGGTTGACTATGACCAATATTATAAGCTAAGTAAAAATATTCGGATCACTATCAAGCCCATTCAACAGCTTTATCGGGCTCCGCAAAGGCGATAGACTGGCCTGCGTCCTTTTCAACCTGGGTTTGGAGGAAGTGATCCGACACCCTGATGTAACGGCGAGAGGAACAATCCTCTATAGGTCCATTCAGATACTGGCTTACGCAGACGATATTCACATCGTTGGTAGAAACCCAAGAGCTGTACGGGAAGCTTTCATCCAGATTGAGCAGGCGGCACGAAATCTGGGGCTACACATAAATGGGAGCAAAACAAAGTACATGGTGGCCACGTCTGTGAGCAGAAGATCCAACATTGGTCCGGAGCGCGAATTTGAACTATCTCGGGTCAACTGTAGCAGCCGATAACAGCATGGAACTGGAAATACGCGCACGGTTGCTCTTCAAATCCAGAAACCATAACATCCAAGCTGCTGGTATATAAGACAATGGTCATACCAGTACTAACATATGATCCAAGATTTGGGTGCTTAGCAAAAAGCATTCTGACCTCTTAGCCGCGTTCGAGAGAAAAGTCTTACGGAGAATTGTTGGCACCATATGTGAGGAAGGACGATTCCGGAGACTTTATAATGATGAGGTCTACGGGCGTTACCGCGATGTCGACATCATGAAGAGAATTAAGCTCGGTAGGCTCCGGTAGGCAGGATACCTAGCTCGCATGGGCGAAAAGGATCCTGCTCGGAAAGTCCTTTTAACTTAAGTATTTGTGGGCGAGACTTTTAAAAACTTTATGTTATGTTTTCATCAGAAAACTACGTTGTAAATTCGCCGAAAAAAAATTCGAGGTAGCTACTCCATACTAAGTTAATCCTCCTGTCAATAAGGATAACAATGAAAACAGAAGGAACGGCAGCTATAAAAGGACAGACAAATTTTTCATCGGAAATAATTATTGTCTTGCTATGGCATACAGAGTCGGCCGGTAGCACCACTACAAATCCTTGCTGTGAACTTTTAATACCAGTAGTGATTCGATTTTTTTGTGTTTACCCATATACGTCTACTTATTTATACATATCCGTTCCTTTTGGAAATAACTCCGAACATAGTCGGTCTGTGGATGTTTTCAAAGGATACAGTCACGTCGTAGAAGAATCAATCAATTCTCATCAATTATTTAAAATACAAGCTTTTACGTTGGTAATGTAATCGACTGTGACTTACATCATCAACCAACAAACGAAGGACATTTAAGGCAAAAGCATATTTTTGTTGTGTTTTTCTTTATATGCGGACATCACACAAGGTATGTCTGTATGTTGTTGTTTGTCTGCAAATATATACCAACTTACTTTTCTTGTTATACAGGGTGTTTTACTTATCTCTCTTGGAAAACTGTGCAATGCTTTTTTCGAAGAAGCATAATAGCCTCTGATGACGGTACGAACGTAACGAGGTACCAACCTCGACTAGGACCACTATCTTGTTGGTATGGTGCTCTGAGCGCGGTTTGCAACATCACGAAAGAATGCATCCGAAGTTTAGAAAAAAGAGCAGGGAAGGCGGTGTCGAAGACACAATGTATACCCGGGACGAAAGAAGAGAAAACAAAGATCTTCTTGTCTGTGGAGCGGATACACGAACGGACATCTCAAAATGGTATAATTCCCAACATGCCGGATCCTTATGACCATATCACAGAATTTCGATAGGAACCAGTCTTAAAGTAGCATCTTAGTCCTACATACCGAATTTCATGCGAAATGCGCTTGAGAAATTGCTTTGTTCCCGAAATTCCAGAATTGATAACGCAGTTGAACTTACAATAAAAATATAACTATAGGAAACGAGGCATTGTCACTATTTTATTAGCAGTATCTCATAACAGTGTGGACATTTTACATTTTACTTTTTGAACACGTGGGTGTCGTTGTCACTTCAAAAAAGTTCACCGGTGAAAAATAGCAGCCTGGGAAAATAATATCGTCCATTAACTAGAACAGTACAGAGACCGAGGACCCCACCAGATGCGGAAGTTCTACGGAAGAGTCCGCGGTATGACGCAATATACACCGCGTTGCACATACTGCAAAATAAATGACATTCCAACTGTCAGCTCTATAGACAAGTCCAATCTACTTGCTTCACATTTCGCAGCTAGCTCTACACTGCCAGATAGCGCGTTGTCGCCGCCTGTACTTGAAAGATTTGAATGCTAATTGGGACAGATTTACTTCCGTATTCATCAAATGGCTAGAGTATTAAATGAACTCAACATTGATAAATCTGCTGGGGCTGATGGCATTCCCGCTATAGTTTTGAAGAGGTGTTCTTCAACGTTAGCATTAACACTGCGCAGACTTTTCCATTTTTTTTTTATTCTTCTGGAGTCGTCTCAAGGAAAACAGTAAAAAAGGTGAACCGTCATCTCTTTCCTCGTACCGACCCATTGCACTTTCATTCATACATTCTAAGGTTATGGAAATGCTTATGCAATACCTTGAATCAAGTGAAATCCTTAGCGACTGGCAGTACGGTTTTTTAGTAGGCAACGTTCTACAGGTGATCTGATGTGGAACCAGTCTATTCACAAATTTGGTGAAAGTAAAGTTGTTGCACTCGATATTTGCAAGGCATTTGACAGAGTCTGGCACCAAGCTCTTTTGTCGAAAATGACTGCTTATGGAATTAATAACACCATACTCGATTGGACTAGTAACTACCTTTCTGACCGTTCAATCCAGGTCGTATTGGACGGATTTAAATCCAATGTTCACCGCATAAACGCCGGTGTTCCTCAAGGTTCTGTCTTATCTCCGACACTCTTTCTGATTTTCATTAATGATCTCCCATCCACCTCGTCTTATCCAATCCATTCTTTCGCTGATGACAGTACTCTTAACTTTTCATATGACTTCTGCTTTCTTTCTGCACGCCCCTCTTCGTCACAAGTGGAACTTGAACAACAACATATGTTACGCACGTTAAATTCTGACCTTGACAGCATAAGAAGGTGGTGGACTACATAATAGAGTTGAATTTAACGCTTCTAAAACCCAATGCTGTCTTCTGTCGTCCAAGCGTAATTTAAACCGCCAAACTTTATCCACTTTCCACTGAAAAACTTTCAATTCTCGGTATGTGCGTCAATTACAAGCTTCGTTGGAACGACCACATATTTGCCATCGCCAAAAATGCTGCGAGATGCTTAGGTTTCCCAAAAGGGTGAAAGATGTACTTCACTGCTTCAGGTCTGGCTACTATTTACAAAGCGTACATTCTCCCTAAACTTGAATACAACTGTGTTGTCTGGGCAGGTGCCCCAAAGAGCACATTGCATCTACTAGGCAGAGTTCAGAAACGCGCGTTAAAACTTATTGGTGACGTCGAATCGAATCGCTTGAACATCGTAGGAATGTTTCCTGCCTGTCACTGCTTTATCGCTTTTTCCACAAGCGGTGTTCAAAAGAAATATCCAGATGCATCCCGCCCATTCTCCAACCCATCCGTAATACACGTGCCTCAACTCGAGCACTCGGGTCCACCATTAATCCTATCTTCGGACGCACTAACCAATTCAGAGATTCATTCTTTAGCCGCACGATAGTTATGTGGAATGATTTTCCTGTTTCTGTGTTTCCGCATTTTTATGATCTGCAGTCGTTTAAGACACGCGTGCATAGACATCTTATCTTTTCCTCTCCCTAATTTTCTAACGCCCACGCTGTGCTAAGCATTATAAGTCTGCAAACCCCTTTAGCGTTTGTACATTATAAAAAAAAAACACTTTTTAATTAAAATTTGGAAGTGATGGACCGTCATGGCCAAGAAACTCCCATACAATTTTTTTAAGACCTAACCCGATTTTATTCAAACTTTGCATACATTTTGTATCTCCAATTAGAGAATTTACAATAAAAATTGTAATTTTTTTATTTACATTAAATTCTATCAGCGGCTCGTTTCGGTTGATGTGTTTTGCAGCACACATAAAAACCAACAGGGCTATAGGATAAAAAGCAATTGTGCTAATTGCTCAGGAACTCTCGGAAATGTTGGATTTTGATTTGAAATAAATTTCTATTAAATTAATGCGTTGCTCCTCAACACCCAAAAGAGAGTAATCAATTTGGCAATCAGTTTTCCTATTCAAATACTCAACTAACTGAACAAAATTTGTATCAATATCACCACTCTGGAATCTAAACTAACTGGGCAGCTAAACAAACTCGATGTAATCCTTTGATTGCACATTGGAAAGCCTGGTCGATTTTGGTTGTTGCAGTAAACTGGAGGTAGTTGCGAGGTAAATAGGGAGGAGTGTTATTTTACGATACTCTGTTAAGGGTATGTAGAATAGTTTTAAATTTTCACAAAACTCAACTTTTTGTGCTTTTAAGTCTATACTTCATAATTGTTAGATTATTGTTTCGAGGCACCGTGTGGATCTCAAAGGTTATTTCTGATACTATGCTAAAAAACCAAGTAACTAAACTAGCAAATGCTGGAGTCCTATCACTGCCACTTCTATTACCGATAATTAAATCTAAGTCACAAATTTACTTTTTGCTACTGAAGTCAAAAATAAAAGTAAAATCAGCTTCTCTACATGAAATCAGGTAACTCACTTGGAAGCTTCTACCAAAGAAGCTCAAATAAAGATTAAACAAAGGCTGTGGCTTATTGTTGTTGGTTTTTTCTGATTTTTTCACATCTCGCTGTGGATATATCGCCGGTACACAGTCCAGAATTTCAGTTAACTTAGTCAGCCAAAGTTGTCATTCCAAACAAATTTCTACCTGAATATTTAAGGCGCTGCTTGTTAACCAAATTGTTTGCTTCTCATTACATCGAAATGAGTCGAAGGTTCAATTGAGGTGCGGTCTATCAAAACAAAAACTATACACAAATATTGCGACTCTAAAGACCCACTTACAAAGTAAATACATGGAAAAAAAAAAGTTTCACTTTAAAAACCAAAAAACTTATTGCCTCACCAATCTGCAAAGCTTGAAGAAGTGGACAGAAATTCGACGGGGTTCTGATGGGAATTTGTTTATGTAAATTGCGCACTTTTGCGTGCTTTAAAGATTTGCATACATAGATTGTTACTTAGGCACTAAGAACATCCGTTTAACATACATCTCCAATGCAGATTAGAACTCTTTTTCCACTCCATTGAAACTACTCGCACATGGTGTGTGTACTGTGCAAACTTTCCATTGAACAAGGATTAGCGTAGCATAACGTGTCTGTGTTCTTCTACTCGTCTGTTGTTTTCACACACGACTATCAGGTGTAATCGGAAGCTAAACGAGTCGATCAATTGTCATTGTGACTTCCTGAAATGCGCCCAACGCAACAACCGATGATTCCTTCTTTGCTGAGCAGGATAGAAAACCAAGTCTGATGGGAAGGACAAAAAACGATAGGAACGTTTTTTTTTTTGCTTGGATTTGTCAGCGATGACGCTACAGTGGATGGGAAATTGTGACATGGAATATGGCACATGTCTGACAGCAGTGCAGAATGCAGCTTACAATGGCAAATAAAATCAGAGCGGAGGTATGAATAGATCGACCAGCACAAGGAACCTCATGAGATGACGTTGCTTTTGAGAATTTCCATTTATCCTTCTTGCCCACCCATCTGGAAGATAATCGCATACAAGGGGTGAACAAATGGAGGGATAAGTAAATGAAGTAACACACAGCAGCGATGGACGAATTCTGTCAATCTGTCAAACGTAACGCGAAGGAAAGCTAGCCACTATAGCAATACGAGAATAATTGCAAATCATATTAGGATTGTTGTTTTTTTTCCTGGACGAACATTGAAGGTGTGGAAAATTCACTATCTTTCATCATCATCATATTTGGCACCAAAACCGGGGTCGGTGCTGGTCTAACGTAAAAAATCTCACTACCGCTCCCGATTTCGAGCCGATGTCATCCAGTTTGGTTGGTTAAGTTCCTGGATTTGAAAAGTCTTGAGGGACTTTAGTAGGCTTTGTTGGCTTTAAACAACCGTGCGCGTATTTCTGGCTCCATACTGTTATCACCTGCTACAGTTGACCCGAGATAGTTCAAATTCGCGCTCCGGACCAATTTTGGATCTTCTACTCGCAGACGTGGCCACCATGTACTTTGTTTTGCTATCATTAAGTGCAGCCCCAGATTCTGTGCCGCCTGCTCGATCTGGATGAAAGCTTCCTGTACAGCTCTTCATTTTCTACCTACGATGTCAATATCGTCTGCGTAAGCCAGTATCTGAAGAGACTTATAGAGGATTGTTCCTGTCGCATCAGTTTCTCCAACGCGATTTTGAAGAGGTCGCAGGCTAGTCCATCCCCTTGTCGAAGCCCGTTATAGATGATAAATTGACTTCATAGTGATCGATAGTGATATTTGTACTTGGCTTAAACCATTGGTCATGGTCAACCTACATAGTTGTGTCAGTTTATTTGGGATGAGGAATTCTCTCATGGCTTTATAAAGTTCTACTCTGGCTATGCTATATCATAGGCGGCTTGAAAGTCTATAAAAAGATGGTGTAGTGAGTTTTGAAACTCCAGACATTTCTCCATCACCTGCCTAAGGGTGTAAATCTGATCAGTTGTTGATTTGCCTGAGATGAAGCCACACTGGTATGGACCAATGATGAACTTAGCGTATGGGGCTATCCTGTCTTGAAGGATAGAGGAGAAAATCGTATACGCGGTACTCAACAACGTTATACGACGGTAATTGCTGCAGGTTGTGATATTTCCTTTCTTATGTATGGGACACAGGATGCCTCTTCGCCAGTCTTCTGGCATCACTTCTTCCTCCCATACTTGCACTATTAGTTCATGAATTGCTTGGTGTATTTCGGGCCTCCTGTTTTAATCAGTTCCGCTGGGATTCCATTAGATCCCGGAGCTTTATTATTTTTGAGCCGCTCTGCTATCTTCGTGTAATGCTTGTGGTCTTCGGTCATTGGTGGAGCCTTTAATTCCTCAGTAAGCTGGCCATTAAGCAACTCCTGAAAGTGCTCTTTCCATCGCTCTAAGATGCCTTTGAGATCGGCGACCCTCTTTGTCTTTGCACTATGTGCAACGTGGTGTATATTACGTCAAACCGCGGACTCTTTGGTAGAACTTCCGCGCCTGGTGCGGTCCTAGCTCTCTATACTTTTCTAGTTCACGAACGAGAATCTTCTTCCAGGCTACTTTCTTTCGCTTTACTCCAAAGTTTTGGATTTTTCTGCAGCTCCAATACAAGCTCCCCTTTTTTAGCCATTCTTATTTGCTTTACTTCGGCACCGAGACTTGAACGAACGGGCGAGGAGGTCTTTTACGTTTTCTTTCCTTCTTTTGTCCCACTTTCTGCCAATTTTGATTTGGTTCCTTTACTTGCACATTAATCTTTGGTGCCATGTCCTTTTTTGGAATTGCTTTTGGCCGTGTCCCTTCCGTTATTTTCGTCCTGGATTTTTTTTCCCTGTGGTCGATCCTCATTTCCCATAAGAGTTGAACGTTTCCTTTTGGAGGTTTCAATTGTTTTCGGGGTATCATTATTATCGACTGAGATCTTTCTAGATAAGGGAACCGGTCCGTTAGGATTTTCCATTATGACTCCTTTTGTCGGCGTTGTTTGACACGTGTTATCATTCAAAGTCTCCTTGCTGACTGCCACCGACTAATACGTCATCCGTATTATGTTGACCAACTTTTTAATCTCCGCATGGATATTGCTTCTTGTTTTGATGAAATCGGAGAGTTCCAAAATCTTCTCTCCTAGTCTTCGAAATACAATTTCTCTGCTTTCTATGGTCCTATTTTCTGTTAGAGATATCGACGGGGGCGGTCGTTTCAGACTTCCACTCCTCGAGTTCTTAGGAGGTGTCCTTCTGGTTTTTGTATTCCTCCTTGCCAAACTGCTTATATCATCTAGTTTAGCCTCCTTGTGTGCCATATCATCTCTGTTGGGTCCCCACTCAAAGCCGTTATCAATGCTCGGGTGTGTAGTCACTTAAGGATCCCATGGTTATCTATGCAAGCAGTAAGGCCATGCAAAGGGTTGACACGAGCCCTTATGGGGTCCTGTGTTCAGAGCCAGATCGGTGCTTAAAAGGAATTCTACGTCTGTACCTACATCACTAACTTAATAGCGACGAAACATTGAGCGTACTCTAAGGCTTGCCAGGGTTTTAACGGGACGGGGGCGTAGGTAGCATTACCCTGAAAGCCATTTAAGCAAGATTTCGCTCTTGCCTACTCAGGTAACAGAATACCAAAAACGTCAGCCCATAAGCTGACAAAACAAAATGTATCTTCCGGTATACCATAACTAAGACCTTACTGGGATCAGTCTTAATGCATTAATTGAATGCCGCATTCACTCGTTGGCCACGGCTTTTCCTCCGGGCGGCTTGGAAGTTATACCGCTCCTACTCGGTCGTCAGAGCCTCGGCGAGCAGGTATTCCATGCAAGAGAGGTTGACAGTGACTTCCTTTTTTTTTTTTTATTTCTTCCGCCGTAACCCTGTATATCTGTATGTCTGTTAGTGATTACCTCGAAGACCGTTCATCCGAAATAGCTGAAACTTTGGATCTTGGTGGGGATGGTTGGGATTGATGTTTTTGGGGGTTAAGTGTGATGATGGTGTTGGGAGGGTCGAAGTGGTGGGTGGCTAGGTATAGTTTGTATGAGATTGACCCGAAAACAGTGCATTTGATAGGTACGTGATATATTCATCGGGAGTGGGTTTGGGTTATCTTAAGGTGGGTCATGCAGTTTGACTCGGAGAGTCTTGGTGGTCAGTTGGGTGGGGATAGTGTGGCGGGGACACTGTGGTGGGGGCAGCCAGGCAACGCTGGGTATTTCAGCTAGTTATGAAAACAATTACGAAATTTTTTCAACAATTCGTCATTTTCGAGCTTTAAAATTCAAGCATTCTGCGTTGATTGGCAAAATCTTTTCAAGTAAAGTTTCAGCTTACTATATAGAGAGCACTTCACCTAGCGGTCAGTCTGCGTTATTTCAGTTTGGCATCGGAATAACTCAACTATAAAGAACTCAACTTTTAATTTGTTCCTCAAGAACATTTAAACTTTTCCACGGTGCCCTGTATGCCATGTAGTATTACAGCCCTGATGATAGTCCCCGTCGAGAGTCCTCTGCCCGTCGCGAAATTGAAGTTTTTCAATTATGTTTCTTTGCAATTGGCGATTGAAATATGAAAAACTGAACTTTCAATGCAGGCACTGGTATCGAGAGCAAGAAATGCATCGCGCCAGCCATCCAGCCAGCCAGCCAACCAGCCAGCCAGCCAGCCAGCCATCATCATCCCATCAGAAACACTCATTTCGCTTGGAGCACGCTGGTATCAACTCAATTAGTTGGGAAAAGTTTCGATTGTTTGCTTTGGATGCTTTTGGTAAATTAGTGGAAAATACGAAACCGTTTTGCGAAGGCAAATGATACTCTTTGATAGACGGAAAAGGTTAAACATAGTTCAGTTGCAACTATGTACTAATTTGATGGAAATGTTTCAAACGAAGTTAAAATCTGTGGAAAAGTAGACAAACGTTGAGGAGTGTTTTCCTATAAAACAAAAGAACTTCAAAATGGCTTAAAATAAGTACTTCAAGGATACTTCAGTGGGCGTTGAAGCATAGTGGCACATATATAGTTGAATTACAATCGTAAAACTAATCAAACAAGTATCTATATGTCCGTTTCAACTGTGAACATCCTGACTTCAATGTAGGAACAAAATTGCAACACTTACCAAACCGCAACTAACAGTATTTGAAGTATTTGAACTCGCAAAATATCCACATGGATTTCCCTCGGCAACCATCGAGCAATAGCGGATATCCTTCAACAACCATTTCACGCCATTACACGCGCTGGAAGTTCCGGTGCAAATATTATTACGACAACGCACTCGACAAGGTATGTGAAGATGCAGGTTAGATGGTCCTCCTCAGGTGTACTTACGTCCTCCTGGCTCATCGGACTTTCATGTACCTACGAATAGGAGCACCAGACAGCACACAGCCATCCAGTCAGGTATGAACGAAGAGGGTTTTGGCTACGAACAAAATATCTGTCCGGACGCGTTCACCAAATGGAATTTCGAAATACGCAAAACGCAACATTCCGCACACCGCATCGGCAAATTATCGATGGCCAACTGACGAAAAGAATTCTCGTTTGTGCAATGTCAGAATAGCCGTATGAGCTACATAGAATCAGGAACATGATAGCAAACAGTGCAACATTCACATCTGCAACATGGTTAGAAATTCACCACGAACGCCAGAAGCAGAGATTCATCCAGCAAGATGACTACGTCTTAAATCAGTGACATTGAGTCTCAATGTTTTATATGCTCCTTCATAATGAAACCAGCAACATGGCAAGATATTCACTACAAATGCCAGAGGCAGAGAGCCAACCAGAAAGATGACGGTACATTCAGGCTTAGTTATTAAAAGTGACTATTTCATTGATGAAATTGAAACATGGGAGTGGAGTGGAATTTGGTCATGTTTGACTTGTATCTCAAAGTCAGTCACAGTGAGTGGCTGTTTCCAGATAAAAAAAGCAATAAAGCAATATTTGAGTGCAGTGGAATGTGTTCGAGTTTGACTTGTATTTCTTACCAACCTATTTTGCAATGATGTTGCCTTCTATTGATACTAAGTCAAGATGATGATGATTCGTCGCATTTGGCCAACATTAATACTGTATTCAACATGTTGATGAGAATTCGTATTTGAATATAAACTTGTTGACATAAATTGAGTGAGTGTTGAATACTATGTAGTGTAAAAACTCAAAAACCTGCATATTGCATGATGTTGCTGTTATAGATATTCTGTCAAGATGTTGATTATTATTCGTCTGCTCTTCTTCGTATTTGTACCGAAACTTTGTTGCCTTTAATTGAGTGAGTTTTGTTTTGTATGTATTGCAACTCTTTACAACCAGCTTATTGTGATGATGTTGTTTTACATTGATAACAACACAACATGTTGATAAGAAACATTACTTATTCGTCATATTCGTATTTGTTGTAAACCGTCTTGACTTTAATTTAGTGAGTTTTGACTACTATGTAGTGTAACTCTAAACATCCTGCATATTGCGATGATGTCGATCTATAATCTATATCGATATTCTGTCAAAATGTTGATGTTTATTTTTCTGCTCATCTTAGTATTTGTTCCTATACTTTGTTGCCTTTAATTGAATTAGTTTTTACTTATGTATTACATCACCTTACAACCAGCTTATTGGGATGATGTTGCCTTCATCGATACAAATTCAACATGTTGATGGGAAATTTAAATTGTTCGCCAAATTCGTAATTGTGCAACCTTGTTGCCAATAATTGAGTGAGACTTGACTATTATGTAGTGTAACACTCAACAACCTGCATATTGCGTTGATGTTGCTTAATATTGATATTCTGTCAAGATGTTGAAGTTTAATCGTCTGCTCATCTTCGTATTTGTAGCGACACCTTGTTGCCAATAATTCAGTGAGTATGTTTAATACCGTCATCACTTAAAAGACTTAAAGCACTCTGAACGTAATCAAGCAACATTTTGCTGCGATTTCGTCGAATAGAAACAGGAACATTACTTCTTGAAACTTCAGTTAGAGTTGGATTCGATGATGTTACGAGATGCGGGCTGTCTATTCAGTTCGATAAGGATTACCGAAGCAGTAATATATACTAAGGCGTTACCCTCACCTTTATTCTGTTTGTACCAAACAGATTTATCACTCCTCTAGGCATTGTACTGAGCTAACCTGTCGAATGTGGACAGCGTTCATTTTGCTTCCGTTGCTTTCTAGAATCCACAACAGTACACAATTGATCCTGTTAACTCAACTATAACTATGCTGTAATTTCGGCTACTTCCATTTTCTTCTCTTGGTATTTCAAACAAATTCGCCAGACCAAGTCTTAATTCGCAAATCCGCCACAAATCGCTCGTAAGCGAACACCACACCCATTTCTTACCAATACTACTGAACGATCGCGATAACTGTGTATTAGACACTAATATTAATATCGACCCCGCCATCAAAAAAATGTGTAACTAGCGTAGGTATCGAGGGCTTTTGAGCGGGTCATGGGCCGTCAAAACCCTCAAAATCCTTGGAAACCCTTGAAAAAATGTGGGTGCGAGGACTTCTGTAGGCGCGTTAAACTTCTTTGGCGTGATTGAAGGAATAAAGCTAATACTTCCAGTCCAGTCCAGTTTAGGCGTAATGATCTCTAGATTTCAGCGCCACCTACCGGGTTAAAAAAAATAAGCTTATCGAAGTACCAAACGAATATATGGTGAAAATAAGGCTTTGTTACGAGCGAACAACGGACCCTCTAAAAACCCTCAAGAAGACACCTAAAGGAACCGTAAAATTCTTCATAATGTCCTCCCAAAGACCTCCAAAACAGTCCCAAAATACCATCAAAACACTCCAAAAGTATCGCCAAAAGACCCCAAAAGAACCCTCAAAAGACCACCCAAAAAATCCTCAAAATACCACAAAATGCCCCCCCCCCCAAAAAAAAAACCCTCTAAAGACACCATGGGACCCCTCGAAAGAATAGACCAAAATTTTCTCGGAAAAACTAAGAAAAGACTGCTAAAGTAGCCTCAAAAGACTACCCCTACCACGTTCACAGTCTGGACCTTCTACAAGTAACTTCCTTAGAAGTACAGTTTGAGATCCCCTGCATTGAATTACGCAAAATCACTTCTACACAATGTTTAAAAGTATGCCTTCTTCCACTTCGATCAAGTACAATTTATGTTGAAAAGCGTTTAGTGGTTTGTGTACTGGATATTGGGTTAATCAGCCCTCTGCGTAGCGGGCAGTGGAAAAATTAGATCATCATGTCGCACTTTCATAACGCTCTCAATGTTACCCTCTACTAAACGCGCCAAAACGTTTATACTGACCATCCTTTGTGTTCGAGCAGTTCCAATTATAACTGGGTCTATTAATGAAGCTCCAACCGTGTATCGATGCATTTTTCCTCTGATTTTTTCGTTGCAGTCCTTTACCTACCTACCATCTGTATGCTATACGGTCGACACCAGACAAAGCATTGACCATAGGCAGATTCCCATAGTCTTACCAGCAGTCATTTTTCTATTTTCAGTGACTGCCACTGAGCACACAATAACTTTTCACCATATGACTTGATGTCTCAATCTCGTGGCGCTGCGGTATTCCACCATTTTCTATACATATATTCTGGCAATAGAAACATCACGAGCTTGTTCTTTCCTTATCAGCTCCATTCTCCATTGATGTTTCATCTCTACTGTTATGCGTGCAACAACTTAAGAACACTTCTGGTTTCTTGTTTTGTGGAACATCGTGTTTCCCGAAGGTTAACCTTATCCGTTGGGCAAGACAACTCCCGTGGTACCAATTCGACTTTGGATAGGGTCTGACATCAATGTCTTCGGCTATTTCAGGTATTAGTGCCTGGGCGATTGCAAAACAGACCCTGGCAGCACATTCCGCCGGAACTTCGAACCCCATCATTTGTCACTAGGACAGCAAGCAATCCTAGGCCCAATCCACATATGTTAGACTGAACTACTAAATACGAAGAGACCGCCCATATGGAAGATTCTCTAAGTAAGATTCTAAAGTACGAGGACATTGCTTATCCCTAGCATACTCTAAGTAGCCGCGGCCCTTTATTTATTTTCCGTGGTAGAGCCCCGCACCCTACCAATATATAGGGTAAGATAGATCTGGACCCCACCAAGGATTGTATTGTAGACCTCATCTCATGAATGAACTCATGAATAACCCAGTACACCATCTTAACATATGGCGCTTCAAATCAAGATCCTAATTGTGATTAATCAAGAATTCTACGCCCAATATGGATTCATCTGTCACACTGGACACAATAAAGCGATGGCTATACCTTATTCTTCCAAAGACGACTGTAAGGAAACGCTGTCTTTTGATAGCTGCAGATGTTCTCAGCTTGTAAGTTCTGTAAGCTCCTCAGTGTAGAGTAAACAAATATGGTTTTCCCAATAATACATCATTACCTACTAGACTGTTGCAGTCTTTTCCAATTTTGAGGCTACGGGAACATTCCCTTGCCCTCATCAATGCCAAGCAAAAGCAAATCTGGCATAAATCCGCCTTATTCAAAGCCGTCATCGATCTAGCTTCTTGCCTTCTTCTTGCCTTCTTGTTTGATTATCTTACTCGTGTGTTCTGTATTTGATTTCTAAAAATCCCTGATATAATGTCCATGTTTTCAACATCCAAAGAAGTACAGAAAATGCTATTTCTGTTGTTGATCAAATCTTTATCCTCTTTTTTATAAAGGTTTCTATTTGTGCGATATCCTCGGTGTCCAGCTTTCACGATAATACTAAATCCTTGGTTAAACTGTCTTTAGTCAACAGCTTGATCATATTTCTGTGTTTTAGCTGCGATTTATGTAGTCTCTTTTTCATGAAGGCTTCTATATCCAATATCCTTGGTGTCCAGCTATCGCGATCTGCCTATAGCCGTGAATAATCTGTCTTTAGCTGCTTCATACTCCAATGCCGATGTGAAGAAAACTAAATTGACTGGTTTTTTCGTTTGGCAATCATCCCCCAATGAAGCTTCAACTGTTCTGCTCTTCTTCGAAGAGTGTCCCATTAATGAAGGCATCAACTGCTAGTCCGCCAACGATATCAGCCCTAATACTGCAAAAGCGCCAGTATTTCTCGTTCTAAATCTTGAAGACATTCTTCTGGAATTCCTCTTCTACTTCTCAGTTGGTAGTTCCCAGTGGCTGATCGAGCTTAAAATCACCAAATTCCACCTTCAATCTCATTTACCTTTCCTTTTAGCTTTTCTGGTTTTCGATTGTAATGATCAGCTTTATCGCTCATCAGTTTCATTAGAGCTATATTCACGTTAATCACTGACCAGAATAACTGACAATATGTTGATGGTCACGAGAGTGGAGCTCCAATTTAACTGAAATGGAAACATTGCACGGAGTGTGCGCCAATCCTTTTCACAGGAAACTTTTAGCTGCACAACGCGGATAACAATTTAATTTCATGCTCCTTTGGGCAAACAGAGAATGAATAACTTGGTGCAGCCTCCACTCCATCCCGCGCCCTCCAATATCCGCCGAAAACGGAAAAAGCTTATCGGGTGCTTAAGTGCTGAAATTATTATGGATTCTTTGTTTACGCAAATGTCCAACCGAACCGTATGCCTAATGGAAATCCGACGGTCAAATATTTTGCATTTCAGCGGCCAACTTGCAGCGGCTGTTCATTGTGATAATTATTTTGTCCTTCACTGTTTCCATTATTGCATTCGATGGATGTGTTGTGAGTGTGTGTCTGTCTGTTGGGGAAGAGGGAGTAATTATAAAGCAATTTCGCACTGATAGAGAGTCATTTCGTGAAGCGAATTTAAAAGCCAATAAGTTGCTGAGATTTGAGGAGAGTTTCGAACAAAATTATTAAGGATCCCCGGCGAAAAAGCCGATGCCTCTCCACCATGACATTCCTTTTTTTTTTGGAAGAAATCGCTGTGATTAAGTCGTCGTTTCGGGAACAAGGTCGGCTGTGATTATTTCAGAAATGCAAGTATCCCAAGCATCATCCAGAGCTCTGCATCAGTAATTGGCCACTCAAAGAAAGCTTACCTCTTTTGTAATTCCTCAGTCAAGCGCAGTGTTGGATTTCGGTACCCTTCGGTGCACTCTTGGAAAGCATAGATTCTACGACTTAAACCGTTTGGACTCTTCAATGCTGTACAATGTCTGGCCAATAAAATCACTTCACGGCACTTCACGCATCGACCAAGAGTAGAACAAGATCGGCCAGAACTGCTCCGGTTGATCAAATATTATTAGTAGTTCTAGAAAACCAAGATCAGTCGAGTTATATTTGACAAAATGAGCAAACTACAGTTCAAACCTCGTAAGACGCACAACAAAGTACGAATATCGAACAGAAGCTTAAAATATGAACG
The DNA here is from genome assembly GCA_947095585.1 of Nephrocerus scutellatus. Classification (NCBI taxonomy): domain Eukaryota; kingdom Metazoa; phylum Arthropoda; class Insecta; order Diptera; family Pipunculidae; genus Nephrocerus; species Nephrocerus scutellatus. The sequence continues at coordinate 88,412,457 of OX352764.1, forward strand.
TAGAATGCAAACAGCCGTCCGCAAAAAATCAAGCAACTAGAAGTATTCCTACGGAAAAACAATACTGATATATGCATGATTTTGGAAACCCACTTCAAATGCGAGAGGCGGATCCTCTATTTGCATCAAAGACTGCATTAAACAATCAATCAATCAATATGGTTCAAGATGCAATTCCACGAAGGGCAGACTAATAAGCGATAATGTAACGTAGTTTGGACTTCTACTCAACGGGATATCCAAAATATTGGCCAACCGACAGAGATAAAACGCCTGACCTCGTCGACTTCTTTCTCGCAAAAGGGATCCCCAACTACCTCACGAACGTCGGCGTATGTTATGATCTCTGCTCAGACCACTCAGCCGTTGTTGTGAAGATTGGCGGAAGTCTAGCAAAAAGGAAAGGAGCGCCTAGATTAGCAAGTAGCAAAATAAACTAGGATGGTTTCAGTACAGACTGCGAGGAAAATGTTGCTTTAAAGGCGCCGCTCGAGATAGAAGGCGAAGTTAATACACTTGTAGAAGCCATTCAGAGCATCCCGTGGAAAAACACTCCCTTCAGAAACACAGGAATACGGAACAGCAAAGTGAAATACCAGCCTGAAATCGAAGACCTGATACGACAACAGAGGAGAGCGCGTAAGAGATGGCAACAGTCCCGAGCGCCTACGGATAAAGCTTATTTGAACCACCTATGCAATGTGCTGCAAGATCTCAAAAATCTCGAGGCTTTTGCTTATCTTGAAGGCCGATAAAACTTCAAACTACTCGCTGTGGAAAGCCCTGAAGTCCATAAAGGAACCCGTTATGCACGCGCCACCGCCACCGATAAGGAAAGCTAACAGGGAATGAGCAAAGTTAGTTAGAGAGAACGTGGATTTATTTGCCGAGCACTTAGAAGCAACGTTCAAGCCATTCTACGAACAATCGCTGGCCGAAGATCTCAATAACAACACGGAAACTGATAACTTTAATATCAAAGCCGTATCGCTGTCCGAACTCCAAGAATCAATAAGAAAATTGAAAAATATAAAGGCTCTTAAAAACAAAAAAAAAAAGCATTAGTCAAGCTTCTTTATATTATAAATGCTTCCCACAGACTTTTATATGTTTCGAGATAATGGAAAGTCGCTGAAGTCATAATGGTTCCAAAACTGGGGAAATGTCCGAACGAACGAAAAATCATATAGACCTATCGCGCTACTGACAATTATATCGAAGGTCCTTGAGAAACTTCTTCTTAAAAGATAAGAATCTATTATTGAAGAGAGACGCTTGATTCCGGATTACCAATTCGGTTTTATGGTCAAACATTCCACAATTGATCAGGTCTATCGAATAGCGAATGGTGATTGAAAAAGCCCTTGAAGAGAAAGAGATATATTCTAGCGTTTTTCTAGACATTTCGAAGGCCTTCGAAAAGGTAAGGCACGAAGACCTGAAGTATAGGCTTGAGCTTATCCTACCGGAAAAATTGGCTAAAATGTTAGAATCCCATCTTGGAAATAGACTCTTTCGTGTAAGAGACGGGACTGAGTATTCGGGGTTTAAAGAAATACACGCCGGTGTACCGCAAGGTAGCATTCTCGTTCCAATCCTCTTCTTGTTTTACATAAGAAACATACCTCAAGTCGAAGAGACAGTCGTAGTCACGTTCGCGGACGATAGGGGGGTTTTTTTTTTGCAACGGGTAAGCCTGTGGAATCATCAACGGGAAAGCTCCAATGAGCTCTGGACAAAATATCCTACTGGACTTCACGGACGCAGCGAATCCCTGTAATTCTTTTTTAATTCGTATGTTAACACTTTCATTGTGAAAGGGGGAAAAACATGACACAATCAGCAAAAGAATCTCGGAATGGTGTCGCCGACACATCACAATGTACAAACGCAATTGTAGCGTGCATGAGAATTGTTGAACTGGAGTATGTTGTCGTCGGCCACGCTGATAAGGATCTTAATTGAGCTATGTTGACATTTGTTCCACGAACTTTTATTGATTCTCCATCAGGTGTGAATGTTGTTGTCGTTTTCGTTGGGGACATTAGCACTGCCACCGTGCAGTGCAATAAGAGTACGCATTGAAGGGCGGCTATTAAGTGCTCTGAATAATTAATTGCGCGGGAAACTACAATAAAGGAAGTGAACAAGTACGACCCGTGTTGATAGATATCTCACTTCGAGTGCCGTCCCCCAATATGTTAAGGTTTTTTCATTAAGAACTACCTAGTTTGTTAAAAACTTTTATTTAATTCGACTTGGCCTTTGGTTGTCTGTCGTTCGGATGCTCTCCTATTTAGAAGGCACTAGATGGGTTACTGATCCAGCAACACAGAGGTGTTCGCTACAGAGAAGGCAACTTTAACATGCTTTACGCATGGCAAGGATAGAGAGAGTGCTCTTTCTTTTGTCAAAGCCCTTCCACTCAGCGCAAAGCTAAGCGCTGCAGGTTGGAGGGCCGGACAACACCAGCATCGGCTACCAAGAAAGTCAGGGAAGGACCTGCTCATCTGCTCAGACAGTGCTACTGCTGGGTGGATGCGCTCGAATTTTGAGAGGATTAGAGCTAAGATTGGTCTGAACGTGACGTTAGGGATTCTCCTCTACACCACTAATCGTCCGTTGGTTCTTCCACAAAGTTTGCAGCTCTCCTCAGAGAAGATTCTGGCAATAGTGTCTGCACAAAATGCCGAGGATTAGAGCTAATATTAGCCCGATCGTGACGTTTGGGATTCTCCCCTAAACCACTTATTGTCCGTTGATTCTTCCACAAAGTTTGCAGCTCTCCTCAGAGAAGATTCTGGCAATAGTGTCTGCACAAAATGCCGAGGATTAGAGCTAATATTAGCCCGATCGTGACGTTTGGGATTCTCCCCTAAACCACTTATTGTCCGTTGATTCTTCCACAAAGTTTGCAGCTCTTCTGGCAATAGTCTTTGCACAAAATGCCGAGTTGCATGCCAAGTCATGGAGTATTTTACAGTGGAGGGAGGAATACCTGCAAAAGTATTGTAAATTAACGCTTTGGCCAGATCAAGCTGATCCCTAAGTGCACCGTCAAGGTTCCGGCGTCTGGTTGTGGTACCTCTGACAAAGAGGAATCTGTAAGTTCGGCTAACAGCGCCATTGGGCAATCTAGTCGCAGCGGTTCCGAAAAATCCTCCGATAAGCAGACTGTGAGAACAGCCGTTGGGCAGGTCATGACCAGCGACTTCGACAAGCAGAGCCACTGGGCATACTGGTCCCTGCGGTTCTGGCAGCAGAACTGCAGCAGCTAGAGCAGCAGGCTCCCGTCTGACAAGCGGCGCCACTGGGCAAGTAAATTGGAAGGATGAGTCGGTCAGACCGCTGGGTCGACCAAACCCGACTCCTTGCCATATGTGAAAGTGCCCTTAAAAGCCCAATTACTCCGGCAAGCCAAAGCATCCAGGGAGTATTAATGAGCACCATCAGGGTGCTATAGGCGAACTTGCATCACGCGAATGGTGCGTCTACTACCCTCAGCAAGCGATTCTCCGAAGAAAATATAACCCTTGGTCTCATCCAAGAGCATTGGGTTGTTAGCGAACAGAGAAAAGGTCTACGGAATGGGGCAAGTAAGTTGATCTGTAAATGCGGGGAGCCAGTGCCAAGGGCGGTCTGTTTATTCGGCACGAACATTAACTTTCTTCCTATTCCAGAATTCATAACGGAAGACCTGGTGGCCCTTCTGATTGAAGTTCCAACCTAGAGGGGAACCTTCGAAAATGAGAAATGAGCCACACTAACAGTCAATGGCAACTGCTATCATTCCATGTTAACAGACTATTTATTCGCTACGATTTAAAAGGAAGACTTGGCCTATACTTAGTTTCAAAAAGACACAGCCAACGATACAATCGATGTTTTGCGCCCTATTTTCGAAAATCACATTATTAGCTGAAATGGTGATGTCCAGTTGCCGCCTAGGAGCTCCGATTTGACTCCGTTGGACTGTTTTTTGTGGGTAGCCGTCAAGAACAAATTTTATTCTTATCATCCAGAGGTTTTGAAGAACGCAATTAAAGTGACTTTTGAAGAAAGAGAGGCTCAGACAATTAAAAATGTACTAAAAATTGGGTCAGGTGAATAGGGTTCTTCAGATACAGCCAAGGCAGTCATTTGGATGAAACAGTATTCCATTAATAATCGAAAGGTGTACTCTCGAAAATAAAGTTCTAGTCAATTGAAAATATTTGTTACATTTTTATTAAATATATGTTTTTAAAACGAACTAAAATCATCCCAATCCATAAGATGATCACAAGATTTGGCTGGCCATCCAGCCAGCCACAAACACACGGACACAAGAAGTTAATTTAGAGAATTTAACAACTATTGGATTTATTGGAGTCATAACATCAGTCAAATGTCCCATATGGAAACGCCTGCACGAGTAACCCTACTTTTCATGACTTTTTCGCACAAATTGCGGTATATGCCGACAATTTTGCGATTTATGTTGGTCCTAGGGCCTCTGGAATAGAACGTAGACTTGGCGCAGCCTCAAAGAAATTAGTCCAGAGGCGTCAAATCAAACGAACGACGCGGCCAATTAATTTGTCCATTATTCTGGAGATAACACGGTCACCGAACTTCCACTTCAATAGCTCGACTGTCATAGAAACTGTTTTAAGTTCATAAGTGGTACTTTTCCCCTTTAATTACCCAAGATTCCTAGAGTGACGTTTCATTACTGCGTTGCTTTTAGTTCTGGTTACACAAGTGCCTAAATAAAGCGAAGTAGAGCAATTTGGAAAAAATGAAAAAAATCATGATTCAAGTAAAAAAGTAACACAAATCTGATATATTAAGGTATGATGACAACGCTAGGCCATCGGCATTGCCCCATCGAAAACAACCCTTAGTAGCTGAATTCAAACGGGAACGAAAGACTCTTGAAGATGACCCTTTAAGTGAAAGACCATCAACCTCAACTACAGAGGGAAACATTGAAGAAGTTTCTGATCTAATCACGGAATAGAGGAGATAGCTGAGATCTTTGTCATCTGAAGTACGAACCGATTCAAAAGACCATAATTTGAAACAATATCGGCTTCTCTCAGCTGCATGATGGGTTTCGTTAAATGAAAACACAATCCACTAAACGCTGTCTTGCGCGAGTTTGGATCCTCAGTTTACCCACGAGTCCAAACAGCAATCAAAACAGTGGAGAAGATCAGAGAAGTGGAAATGCACATGGCTACTGAGCAGGAGGTACGTGGTTCGAATCCCAGTAACACCAAAATTATTTTTCACGGTGTCTCCCGCCTCTCGCGAATCCAGAGACCAGAGAAAAGTTCTGTTTCATCTGTAAGTTTAAAATATTTCCCATCTCGCTCCGTATGACTATCATCTCTACCCCAACCTGAAAAACGTTTGACAGGACAACGATTCTTAAGGAATGAAGGGTCGAAGCTGTAGTCAGTGTATTTTTGAAGTCCTTGAGTAACTCTGAAACTTTTTTATAACCGTAGTAATGATCTTAGCTGCAGGCCAGTAGAAACTCGTAAAAACGTGGATCTACTTTACTTTTGACAGCTGTCAAACATAAATTGAATTACGCAGCTGACTGAATATTGTACAGTCTTTTGAAGAATTATATTAACAATGAATTGATATTGAATAATTATAATTATTACACAATACCAGGTACCTCGTAAGTGACGTTTTAATTTTGGGCTTTATACAAGGGGTTTACTGTTCACACTAAAGATTAGTAAACAGACTCTTTTTCCGGTTAACATAATTGATAGTTGGTATTTTTAAAGAATTTTTTATCTAATGTAGTGTAGTTTACATATTTAACCTAAATATCGTGATTCCTAAAAATTAAGGAGGAGTTTTGTTTAATAAATCGTTTTCTAAATTGTCTATTAAATGACAAATAACCCAAAGGACACTTAAGTACTCAGCTAACTAACTGAGATTCCTGTTTTGAAACTTATATTGACATTAAACCTCATAGTGAAATAGAAAATTCTCTGTAATCTTTAATTTACACTGTCAAGTGGCAAGTTTGTCCTTTTCAGTTCTGATTAGGTGAGGACATGAACAGCAATCTGCCTGATGGGTAAGCAGTTCGAACAAATCCCCGAAATATTTACGATCCATAGAGTAATTGGATTGCTTATGGTCTAGACGGGAGGAAAAAAAGTACACCCACAATCATCGAAACAAACAAATCCCCGACCAAGTGTTCGAATTGGTGTCCTTCGAAGGCGATAACGTTAGCAAAGTCAGAGAAGCTTAACGATTTCGCCTTCTGCTAAAGCTATAGCCCTACTACAGCCACCCGCGGTACAGCCACCCGCGCTACACCAATAATCGTGTAATATTGATGTCCTCATTGCAATGCTCCTCATCCCCCAGCGCGTAATTTCATATTGTAGGAGCGTCCGCTTTGTTCGAAAACCAGACACATAGCCAACGGCAATAATAGAATACTGCGGCGATGATGTTATGGTACCGTGGGTTTTGCAGTTTTGTTAATAAATTGCTTTCAAATACTCCAGCTTGCTGCTGTGTGGTGTGGTTGTTGCATACTTCTATCGTCCTGATAACCAAGGAGTCTAAAGCTTGCAGCAAAACGGGAAATCCCATTCGAATACTCAAGACACAAGGCAGATGTGAGAATATTCGGTGCAGAAGCAGTAATATCTTGAAATCCTGGCAAACTTTACAATTTATAAGGATTTGGCATCGCAAAGGTGGAGACGGTGCGCGCTATCGAAGTCTGTGTTTTCTTTATCCAATCACTTGGCTGCTACAGATTGAATTCCATCTTCTTTCTTCTCAACTCAACACAACTCTCTTCAACCACCACCTGGCTATGTGGCCAAGTTCGTGTCTACTGCCGTGTTTATTCTTATCCCAAACTGATGCATTCGTAAGCGTCCATTAAAGTTTTCAAGAGCGACAACTGCGGTGAGACGACACTCGAAATCAGAAGCTTATCGTTTGGCAGCATAATTACGGCGATACCGTCTGTCTTCACCGAACAACTGATTGGAATTTGTTTACCTTTTTCTTCCTCTTCCTCTTTCTTTGTTTATTGCATTCATTGTTGGCAACAATAAAGAGAAAAAAAGTCATCATCAGTTTTGCTTGTTACAAGAAGCTATTTGTTGAAGCGTTAACCACACCGCAATCCACATCCATATAATAATCGTAAAAATGTTCGATAAAAGAAATTTGAATAAAACACCGATAATGCAGAACAATAATATCTGTGTACATAAAACAGAGATGCAAATGGAAGTTTCTGATTAGGATAAACGGCTTAGGCGTTTCAATAGATTGTCAGTCCATTATGTGATTATGATTGACTGCGATTTCGAGTTACAATGGAGCGTTGAGTAATATCGAGGAACAAAGTCAATGGGTCTCGAGTAGTAATGGGATTTGGTGTGAGTTTCTCTTTTAGGCAATAACATCTTCACCGCTATACTCCAATCATAATTCACATACCAATTTATATCTAAGTATCTATTGACTCATGTTTGTGGTTTTGAGATACAGCAGATTAAGGTAGACGTAAGATTTTGCGTCCCTAAACTGCCTCTTCTAACAGTACAGTCCAATTCGCTGTCATTTTCTACTTCGTATTTCCACTCTTGTGTTTGATGGTAGGCGATCTTCACTGCAATGTTGCTTCCCTGATCATATTGTTAGGAACATGTAAATATAAATCTTTTATTGAATTCTATTGGAATAAACATTTTATTGAATTGTATCAGAATTATGAAATTGTCAATCCATGCGCACTTAACCACTGAGCCGCACAATGCCCACCAGGCTCAGTAATATTGTGAACAAAGGTTATATGTTCCTCCCTTATAGGAACTTTTATATGAAATATATATAACAGTTATACGTGTGGAACTAGTATATAAAACTTGTATATAAGGAGATTCTACCAGTATATCCTGATATTTGCTTTACGTAAATTACACGAGAACACTAATGACAATGGACAACGAGTCATAGAGATGGCAGCAAGCAGTAATTTGGTCGTTGCGAGTACAAGGTTTGCGCGTAAAAATATCCACAAAGCCACCTGGGTATCTCCCGATGGAGCTACTCGCAACCAGATAGACCACGTGTTGATAGACCGCCGCCACAACCCGAAACTGATGACGGTACGAACGTACCGAGGTGCCAACGTCGACTCGGACCACTATCTTTTTGGTATGGTGCTCCGAACCTGGATTGGATCATCACGGAATACTGCATCCGCGAATCGGATTCGAGTCAACACGGCTGCCCTTCGCAACGAAGAGACCAAAAACACCTACGGTCAAGCGATAGGACTCGCCCTAAATGCAAGGAGAGTAAGTCCTGGAGCTGAGATGTCGCGCGTACAAGAGAAATGGACACGCCTTTAAAATACTGTCATTAGTACTGCTGACTCCATCTTAGGCAGTAGTCGTAGAGATCGGAACGACTGATTCGATGACAAATGTAAGCTAAGCGACTGAACGGAAGAATGTTGCGTACCGAGCAATGCAACAATCTCATAGAACGCGGGCATGCGAAGATGAATATAAAGAGCTCAGAAGATATGAAAAAACAGTTCACCGGCGAAAGAAAGCAGCCTGGGAGAAGAATCTCGTCCGTGAACTGGAACAGTATAGAGAGCACCAGGCGCGGAAGTTCTACCAAAGAGTCCGCGGTATGACGCAATATACACCGCGTTGCACAAACTGCAAGGACAAAGAGGGTAATCTGATCGCCGATCTCAAAGGCATCTTAGAGCGATAGGAAGAGCACTTTCATGAGTTGCTAAATGGCCAGCTAACTGAGGAATTGGAGCCTCCACCAATGACCGAAGATCATACTATGCTGCCTCCACCAAGCATAGTCGAAGTTAGCAGAGCGATAAATCGGCTCAAAAAAAATAAGGCCCCGGGATCTGATGGGATCCCAGCGGAACTGATAAAAATAGGTGGCCCCACATTACACCAAGCAATTCATGAAATAATAGTGCAAGTATGGGAAGAAGAAATTATGTCAGAAGACTGGTGAAGAGGCATCCTGTGCCCCATACATAAGAAAGGAGATATAACAAAATGCAGCAATTATCGTGGTATAACGTTGTTGAGTACCGCTTATAAGATTTTCTCCTCTATCCTTCAAGACAGGATAGCCCCATACGCTAAAGTCATCATTGGTCCATACCAGTGTGGCTTCATCCCAGGCAAATCCACAACTGATCAGATTTACATCCTTAGGGAGTTGATGGAAAAATTTCTAGAGTTTCAAAACTAACTAAACCATCTTTTTATAGACTTTAAGGCCGCCTTTGATAGCATAGCCAGATAAGAGAATTCGGCATTCCAAATAAACTGGCACGACTATATGGGCTTACGATTTACCATAACCAATGGTATAAGCAAAGTAAACATATCTGGATCACTATCAAGCCCATTCAACATCTATAAAGGGCTCCGACAAGGGGATGGACTGGCCTGCGTCCTCTTCAACCTGGCGTTGGAGAAAGTGATCCGCGACTCTGACGTAACGGCGAGAGGAACAATCCTCTATAAGTCCATTCAGATACTGGCTTACGCAGACGATATTGACATCGTTGGTAGAAACTAAAGAGCTGTACAGGAAGATTTCATCCAGATAGAGCAGGCGGCACGAAATCTGGGGCTGCACATAAATGAGAGCAAAACAAAGTACATGGTGGCCACGTCTGCGAGTAGAAGATCCAACATTGGTCTCTCAATTCAGATAGTGGAGCGCGAATTTGAAGTATTGCAATCCTTTAACTATCTCGGGTCAACGATAGCAGCCGATAACAGCATGGAGCCAGAAATACGCGCACAGTTGCTTAAAGCCAACAAAGCCTACTATAGCCTGTCAAGACTCTTCAAATCCAGGAACATAACCATAACATCCAAGCTGCTGATATATAAGACAATGGTCATACCAGCACTTACATATGGATCCGAGACTTGGGTGCTAAGCAAAAAGCATTCTGACCTCGCGTTCGAGAGAAAAGTCTTACGGAGAATTGTTGGCCCAGTATGTGAGGAAGGACGATTCCGGAGACTCTATAATGATGAGATCTACGAGCGTTACCGCGATGACGACATCGTAAAGAAAATTAAGCTCGGTAGGCTCCGGTGGGCAGGACACCTAGCTCTCATGAGTAAAGAAGATCCTGCTCGGAAAGTCGTTTGCGGTAGGATTTATGGAACACGACATTGAGGTCGGCCAAGCCTACGCTGGAAAGATGGTGTAGAGAAGGACGCCCACAGTTTTGGTATGCCAAACTGGATGCCAAACTGGATGACATCGGCTCGAAATCGGAACGGCGGAGAGACTTTTTGCGGGAGGCCAGGACCGGACCCCGGTTGTAGAGCCAAATATGATGATGAAATTATAAAAGTATAGAACCTTCTCGAAAATGCTATTTTTGTGTATTTACACAGCAAATTTATCGCTGTAAGTTAGTTAACATTTAAAAATGAACCAGACTACTAGCAATGTTAAAAAGTAGATGTTCATTCACCTCTTATGTTAGTGGGCGCCGTGGATCAAAGGATACGTGCATGTCTTCTGAGCAGGAAATACGTGGGTCAAATCCCAGTAACACTAAAAGTATTTTTCACGATATCTCACCTCTAGTGAATGTCCGACTGTAATAACTAGTCACGGAAAGCTTCTCAATTCGGCGTTCGGATCCGGAATTATATCGTAGGTCCCTTCCATTTGTGTGCAAAAAATATACATGCACAACACAAATTGTCGCGAGAAGCTAGGCCTTGGACCGCAATGGTCTTTCGAGCTGAATATTAATATTTATTGCGCCGATGCAAATCACAAAATCTTTCTTATGCATCGATTAACAAAAGTTTGCAGCTTGTTGTGTCATTAACAGGCACTTTACAGGTATTGTAGACCTACAAGAGCTGCAAAGCTGTATAGTTGAACAAGAGACAAACTCATTAAAGGAAAAATGCAAGAAGAAATGTTTTTTTAGCCATCAGTGACACGGATTACATCAATGACAACAGTGGTAAGAAATCATGTTAACATCACAGGTGGGAAACAAGAAACCACAAGTAAATAAATTTAAGGGACATACGTGAAACGCAGGGACCATATCACAACCCATAAATAACTCAACGACGGTGGACATTTGGCAGCGGGATATTGGACAACAAACGTTGGTCGGGCGCGACAATCCCCATCCCCATCCCCATCTATCTAGCGTAACAGTTTAGCATCACCTTCTTGATTTCGAGACTCTCGCGGGCATTATGGGTCTCCATCTTGAAATCTGGAAATGTTGATAGGGCGAGCATTCCACTGGTAGGCATAGTGAAGCTTTGTCTCTTGCAGGGCTTAGCTTCCTACGGTAGGCAGAACGTAATGGAAAATCTGCTGCTTCCGGCTGACTCCAGTGTAGTATTCCTCTTTCTTATTTTTAAAAACCTGGCGGGGCTTATCGGACTCCATCTCAAATTCTAGAAATTCTGGTTACCCTTTCAAGCATAGTGACCCTTCAAACTCCACCCTGAAGTTTAACCTCTTATAGGGCCCAGTTTCCATTCAGTAGAGAGTGAGCAGTGAGTGATCTGCTGCTTTCTGCTGAATCCAGTAGAGACAGATCCCCCGAGTACATTAGCCTGAGTGCAGATCAACGTTCTCTTGCCAATATCTCACAGCTACGGCACCCGAGTCAGCGGCTTAGAAGTCTGGGGCCACAGCAGCGTTACAAGCGGGAAAACCTCAAGCAGAAACCTAATGTATTCAAATTCAATGAAATAATAAAATTGATTGCACTGAATTATCTTAAAAGCCCAATAGTTACCATTTAATCAGAAAAATTCGTAACAATTTTTTAGGGGGAGTTTTTTTTCTGTGTAATACAAACATTTTTCCTTATTATTTGGAGCAATTTTAACCACATTTGTCCTACAGACTATAAAAGCCGCTACAGCAGCGAAAAAGCAGCACCTAAAAAGTAAATTGTTCACTTTTTGGTTTTCAAGACGGTCAGAAAATAATCGTTTTGAAGTTAAAATAACAAATTTTTTAAAAAAAACTTTTTTTTTAGAAAAAAACAATTCTTTTTTTACACGGGTTACATGCGCCACACGCGTCACACGCACCAGACGCGTCACACACGCCACATACGTCACACACGCAACAAGCACAACACACGCCACACGCGTCACAATTGTTTTAAAACTAGTCCCATAAAATTCTGACTGGTAGAAGCGGATATATACGAGCTCCTACCAAAAACTTATAACCCCAATAGTATGCAACATTAAATGTAGGTCTATCATTCATAAGCGATAGGTCATTCAGTCAAAAGGGATTTCTGAAATAGATTGAAAAAACAACATTTTACATTGCAAAGGTTTAGGCTTAAACAAAATCGATGGCGATGCATAGATTGAGTATTTTTTCAGTTTCCTCAGGGGCAGTAACCCATATTAATGAAAAAAATACGCCATCGCAAGCCGAGCGCTAACCGATTGTTTTAAAAGAAGTCCCATGAAATTCTGACTGGTAGAAGCCGAGATATATGACACGACAAACAAACGTACAACCGTACAAACGTACACACGCTCGCTGAAAAAATGTCATGTCCTCTAAATATAAGCTTCGCACTTCGGTCTCGCAATAATACAATATATTGGAGGTACTTTTTCCAAGAGGATTTTTTTGACATGTCACGCGTGACTACTGTCAAACTAAATACATAATTTTATTTAGTATTCATTGAAATTTCATCATGGAAAGACTAACGTCTCAACAACGTTTACAAATCGTACAATTGTATTAGGAAAATCGACGCTCTGTGAAAAGTGTTCATCGCGCGCTCAGGCCAACTTATGGTGTTCAGCGATGAGGCCCATTTTCGGCTTAATGGCTTCGTCAATAAGCAAAAATGCCGTAGCCATTCTCGAACTGCCATTACATTCATTGAAAACTACCGTTTGGTGCGACCTATGGGCTGGAGGAATCATCGGCCCATATTTTTTCAAAGACGAGGCTGGCGCCAATGTAACAGTGAATGGCGAACGCTATCGCGCCATGGTAAACGACTCACGACTTCTTGATGCCGGAAATTAAAGCCCGTAATCTTCACAACATATGGTTCCAACAAGAGGACGCTACAGCCCATACAGCCCGTTACACAATGAATTTACTGCGTCCTCGTTTCGGTGAGCAATTGATCTCTCGTTTCGGACCGGTGGATGGGCCACCAAGATCGTATGATAACACACCTCTGGCCTTTTTTTTGTGGGGGTATGTAAAGTTTTGTGGATAAACCAGCTACGATTGAGGCATTGGAAGCCAAACTTTACTCAAGTAATTCGCAAGATACCGACCGAAGTCCTCAAGCGAGTCATTCAAAATTGGTGTTTACGGATGGCCGAATTACGGCGCAGTTGCACCCAACATTTGAAAGGGAATGGTTCTAAACAAAAAATAATAAAGATTGCCCAATCAATTTGAACTTTTGTTGTTTTATTTTAATTTAAAATGCGATACCTCTAAATTGATCACCCATTACAAACGAGTTAAATAACCGTTTATAAGTTTTTATAAGCAAACGACCACTGGCGCGAGCAAATTACCTCGTTACAATGCAAGCAAATGCCTATTAGCCATTCCCTGCTGTTGATACAATTGTTCCAAAGACCGTCCGTTGCAGCGTCCATGTTCAAGAATTTATAGCTGATCCGTCTGCAGCTCTACAAATTCCTAGTAACGTGTTGGTATTTTAATTACGGTGGCGTTCAGAGATTAAATTATAAAAAGATAAATGTGCAATGAAGAAGACGAGATGAGCGATGAGATGAGAAAGATGAGAAATAAGATGTTTCCCTTTTGTACACCCATGAATAGTATCCTGCTGCTTTTCATTATGTCTGATGGCTGCTTTCCCTTTTGTTCGCTTCGCTGAAGACTTTCTCTTATCTAATTAATTGGTTAATTGAGTCGAATGGTCATAATTGACAAAATATGATGATATGGATACGTTTCCCAGTAATTGCTGTCCTTTAAAAAGGACATCGAAAAAGGCAGCTGCTATTCACGTCCATTCCATCTGATATTATCAGTGAAGTTATGTGATGACTCATTAGCGTCAAGTTTTACCGCTCATACAAGTACTTAAGTCTTTAGAAATTATATCCTGGATTTATGAGCCATCAAACGTCAAACCTTTCTCTGCTTGTAACCCTTCGGTACGCCAAACGTCTCACAAACTCTACCAATTCGATCGGTTGGTATCTTCCTCTGCACAGAATGCGACGCAAGAGATTTTCTATTTATAATAATTTATTCAATTTCAAATGGTGCGTATCCTAGATACTGATTGTTCCTATCAATGACTCTTGATCTTCTGAATCTGGCCAAACAAGAATGCTTCTTCAACTTTCACTCCATTTGCATCTCGCAATGAGCGCTCCGATAATGAGATTCTCTCACGGAAAGTGCATTGTGAGATAACGATATGGCTTGAAATGATTTTCTAGTATTGGGGGTCGTCCTCATCTCCATCTTACCCGCGATTTGGACGTCAAGTTTATAATATCATTTGACGCACTTAGCTGATGCGACATCCTGCGTAAATGGCATTTTGCGGTATTCATCGAATTTAATGCGATTTTTATTGGATTTTCCGTGCACCATTCATCTATCGTAGCGAACTCCTCAGAGTTGGTAATTGTTGTTGTTCCACACAGACAAATGCAAATAGTGCGGAATTTATTCGCATCCTGAGAGGCTCTTTCTGTACTGTACATTTGCTACTTTGAAATTCCATTAACGAAATGCATAACCTCTCGTATTCATCCACGGTCGGTGCGATACGATGATAGGATGCCATTCTCCACCCACAAGTTGTACGTTCTGAATGGCCCTACAGGCATCTATCTTGTCTAAGCCGGAAGAGACAAAAGCACAAGAGCATATCATTAGCGGACCATTACACAGGCGACAGATGTTGCAGGTCAGCGTGTTGACACATCCTTCATCAGACTCAGTGGATTTTGCTAAATTTAAAGCATTCCTGCATTTAGCTAGAGCCTGAATACAGTGCAGTGACATTTCGCCATGTATTTGTAATACTTGCGAGCTTCAATTTCTATTTGCCGTATTTGGGACAGAACTGTGGCATATCGTACATCTAAACAAATGCTATACGCACTGAAGCTGACGTTGTATACGGAACCAGTTCAACGTAAATATCCAGCAGGCTATTTGCCCAGTAAAACTCATCTTAAACATTTCTAATGAAATGTTTATGGAATTCCACATCGTGCCACAAAATACGCCGGAGCTTTTTTCTGTTACGTGTACTCCTCTGTACGCCTTGAGGGTAGGTAGGGTAGGGTAGGTAGGAAGGGGCTTGATTTTTCGACCAAGCCCTGAATTGCATTTAATAGACATTTCCAATCAAACTTTTCACTTATAAAGTAATAGAATGCACGGAAAAAATTCAGCACATCCTAAATGAGGATACGTTAAGCGTTACTGAGCGGAATTTTACATCATTTGAAGTTCAATTTTTGCTCCACAAAACCAAGTAACAACATTCTCTACGGTTATTACCAAAGTAAATACCAAGTAATGGCAAATACATTGTGGCTTTCAATCAGACAAGACGTAAAACGTTTCAATAATGTGTGCGTCTAGTCAGAGTTCGGTTGTGGCGTGGAGTGGCGGGGTGCCGGTTCCCTATATACACGTACAACGATATTTCACGGAGCAAATAATTCCCCATAAAAAGAGCAAACTTTTCACCTCAACGGATGTGTATTTGGTTTCCGAAAATCAAAAAAAACGAAATTGAAATTGAGACAGAAAGTCCCTTTCCTCTTCCCGATCGATCCCCTCGACAAACATCCATCGATGACTAAATTTTATTTAGTTTTCATTTGGAGATCGTCGACAAGGGAGAGACGGAGTCAAATACGATAACGTAGTGAGTTTGGAATCGTTTTTTCTTGTTGTGTGTGAGCACGCCGGGACGAAGCTATCATCCTCCAATCGAAATTTTAATTAACAATTTGAGGAATATCACGGTCCTTTGACAAAAAATATAAAGGATGAGGTATTAAGTGGTTTCCAATTCACTATTTGATTTGTTGGGTTTTTTTCTCCATTAACCCCAATGTTCAGATGTTAAAAGAAGAACACCAAGCATTAAGTAAAAAAGTAATTAAACTGGAGGGAACAAAAACTTTGATATTGTTGGTGTACTCGAGCTTGACAAAAACAATGCAGAGGAATGTGTGCGCCTTCACGAGTGATCATCATCCATCCATCATCAAGTCGTCTTGATCTTCCAACTGTCGAAGAAACAGTATACATCATAAAAAAGCTTCCAAATCCAAAAGCACATGGTGTGGATCAAATCAACAACATTTTGATTAAAAAGTTACCTAGGTTATGGCTATTATTTCTACATTTGATCATATCCACTTGCATTTTTTTTCCTTAACATGTATTTATTTATATTATAAATATTTTGATTTATTTTTATTTATTCACGCTTCGCCGGGAATGGGCCAAAATACCGCAGAGCCACTATCGTAGCTTTGTCGGCCGTTTGAAGGCCATAATCGCGGCTAAGGGTGGCCAAATCGAAAACTGTTAATGCAATTCGAATCAAATTTAAATATTTGTGAACATTTTTTACTTTGATTCAATAAAATTCATCGAAAAATAAAAATTCTGTGGCGTTTTGTTTTGGTAACACTTCGTGTCAGTCACCGGGTAAATAAGCAAATATTGCTCACTTAGGAGCATAGGGCAGAAACATAATTCCTCCATCCTCGTCGATCTTGCGCTAGAGGACACAGGATTATATACCTCCTCGAGATTTCGGGCACCATTATATTAACGTCACTAAGAGAAGCAATGTTAACATACTCGGATAAATTAACAAAATGGAAAGTAAAACTAAATATTTAAAAAACGAAGGCTATTCTTTTTTTCTCGTATAGTGATCCGGATATTTTTACTTGGCTTATAACATTGGTCATGGTCAACCTAAGCAGTCGTGTCAGTTTATTTGGGATGCCGAATTCTCTCATGGCCTTATAAAGTTCTACTCTGGCTATGTTATAATAGACGGCTTTTAAGTCTATAAAATGATGAAACTCTTGACAGTTGTCCATTACATGGCTAGAGGTGTAAATCTGATCAGTTTTTGATTTGCCTGGGATGAAGCCACACTAGGATGGACCAATGATGATGATGATACGCGGTACTCAACAACGTTATATCACGATAATTGCTTCTTCTTCTTCTTTTTCTTTATATCCTGTATCCCCTTGTGGGTCCTAGGGCCTCTACTGCGCCTACGCGCCATCGCGTGCGGCTCCTGGCAATGAGCTTCAGCTCTCTCCAACTCTTCCCCAATTGCCGTGCCTCCACCTCAACTGTTCTGCGCCATGTATTTCTCGGACGACCCGTTCTTCTACCATCTTGAGATAACGGATTTCATTGCATTGCGTACTTTGCTATGAAACTGTCGCCTTTTCGGAGTGTATGACCAATCCACTGCCACTTCCGTCGTTGGATGGTTGTGCCTGGTTGTGCCTATTGGTTCCTGACCCGTTCTCTGGTAAAGATGTTCGTTAGAGATACGGTTAGGCCAGAAAACCCTTAAGATGCTCCGTAGGCACCTATTTACGAATGTTTGTTATCTTTTTGTGATAGTAGCGGTCACCTTCCAAGTGCTGCACCCATACAACAGCACAGATTCAACAGCTTGGTGTTTAAGCTGATCGCATTGCTTCGCCATATTATGGACATCATTCCAAACACCGATTTTGCTCTGCCGATTCGGTTGACAATGTCTTGTTCGCTTCCACCTTCGGTCGAGACAATACTCCCAAGATATTGGAAACTCTCTACTCTCTCTACCTGCTGACCAGCAATGTTAACATGAGTAACTGAGTTAGTGCCGAGGTTGATGATTTTGGTTTTGGCAGCATTAATCTTCAAACCCGCAACATTTGCCTCCCTCTCCACATTTGTTGTCATTTGGTGCAGCTCCATAATTCTATGTGAGAGTAAACAAACGTCGTCAGCGTAATCCAGATGTTTGAGTTGAGATGTAAGAGTCCAACGAATTCCTCCGTTTCCAGTAGATAAAGCTGCGCGAAGTATATCGCTAATCACCAACAAAAAAAAGTATCGGCGATAGAATGCAACCTTATCGTACCCCACTTAGGATCTCGAATTCCTCTGACAGCTTTCCTCTATGCAGCACATGACATTTAGAGCATGAGGGGACCTTTAGCCGGTCGATGTTATACCTAGGCATTCGGATGATATTGCGGATTCTATGAACTGATGCAGTACGTAACTGGACAGTAGCTACCATTAGGTGATGATCACGTACCATACCCATGACGGCTCCTCGTCTGTTTCGGACGTCTAACAGTCAGCTCCTAAAACGTCGGCTGATCGCCACATGGTCGATTTGGTTGGATGATGATTGCCTGTCAGTTGACACCCAGCTGATCTTGTGGCAAGTCTTATGCTCAAACATGGTGCCTCCTATGACAAGGTTATTGGTGTTGCAAAAATCAACAAATCTTTCACCATTGTCATTTCGTTCACCGAGGCCGTCACATGCTTGAGTCCTTAATTTGTCGTTGCCAACCTTGGCATTCAAGTCCCCCATCACGACGACGATATCACCGTTCGGCGTTGCGTTGTATACAGCGTTTAGTTGATTGTAGAAGTTGTCCTTTTCATCCTGAGTCGAGGGATTCATTGGGGCGTAGCACTGTATGATCGTGACGTGCCGTACTCTAGTCCGAAATCTGGCCGATAAGATCCTATCACTATGCGGGTGCCAGGAAATTAGGCCTCTACGTGCTGTTGGCGTTAGCAGCAGACCCACTCCAGATTCACGGGAACTGCTGGAGGGTTTGGCAGAGTAGAGAAGCACAGTGTTACACGTTGGGGATTGGTACACTCCCGCGTCGAACCATCTTACTTCACTCACTCCCAGTATGTCCAAATTATATCGATTAAACTCACGTTCCAGTTGAAGAAATCTGGCATTTTGAGATCCTTCACTCCCAGAGTCAAGGAGCGTCCTCACATTCCAGAAACCGATCTTAGTCCGGGTACAATAGCCAAAAGTCGTCATTACTTATCCGAGGCGTTGTGTCAGTTTCAGTAGCGGGTATTTTTCGGTACCGCAGGGTGCTAGCCCACGTTACCTAGACTAGAAACGCTAGACCGTTCGCACTTGCAGTTTTAGCCTACATGTATAAGGATTTATACACATAGTTGCCCGGGGACCACCACGAGGAGGTAGAGCAAGTACTACATCACGAACTTGATTGTTGCGCTACTGGCCCAAACCAAGTTTTGAGCAGTCAGTATTTTCCCGATCAATCGCAATGCAGATTGCTGCATTTTGTGATATTTCCTTCCTTATGTATAGGGCACAGGATGCCTCTTTGCCAGTATTCTGTTATATCTTCTTCCACCCATACTTGCACTATTAGTTCATGAATTGCTTGCTGTATTGTGAGACCTCCTGATTTAATCATCCCCGCTGGGATACTATCTGATCAAGGGGCTTTATTATATTTGAGCCAATTTATCGCTCTGCGAACTTCGTCTGTGTTGATGCCATCCGCGTTCGGAGCACCATACCAACAAGTTTGTGCTCCGAGTCGACGTTGGCACCTCGGTGCGTTCGTGCCGTCATCATATTCGGGTTGTGGCGGCTAGTCTTTCAACACGTGCTCTATCTGTTTGCGACTCTATCAGATGATACCAGGTGGCTTTGTGGATATTTTTACGCGCAAACCTTGTACTCTCAACGATGCTTGCTGCCATCTCTATGACTCGTTGTCCATTATCATTAGTGTTCTCGTGTAAGCATCGTGGTGCATATGTACTGCCTGAATACTGTCTCCCTACCTATTTTTGCATTCATATCCCCCAGAATGATTTTTACATCATTCTGAGGGCAGGCATGGAGTACCCGTTTTTCTTCTTCTTCTTTTCATCATCTGGGGAATCCTCTGTAGGTGCGTGAACGTTTATGGGACTTATGTTTTTAAATCTGCCCCGCACGCGAAGGCATAGCATAGCTGTTCATTTACTGTTTTGATCTCGAAAACGGTGGGTTTCATTCTTTTGCTGACTAGAAACCCCACCCCGGGCACATGATGTATTGCATGACAGCTGTAATATACATATGTCATATTCTGATTTTGTAGGACACCATTCCCCGTCCACCGCATCTCCTGAATTAATTTTATGTCAGCATTATATTGGCTAGCTGCTATGCAGCTCGAGCTCTATACAAGTGTCCGATAAAATTTTTAAATCTTTCCCGTAGTCGTCGTTGTTCATCAGTCTGTCCGAGGCTAATTTGGGATTTCGTTTACGGAAGTGGTCTTTGGCCTCGCGCTAACCTCACTTTGAAGGGACTATCCCGATCATTCAGCTTTTCTTGTATTGGAGGTAAATTACAGATCATATACTTAATAATAAAACTCGACTATAATGTGTCCAAGAGAAGCTAAGACTTGAACTGCAACGGTCTGTTGCGCCGAATATTATTATTATTGTTATTAATGTGTCCAAAGAATGCTTTGAGCAGACCAAAGTAACAGCCGGATATAGATTTGCCACATTTGAGTAAAGTAGGAATCCATGGAATGAAAAATTATGCTGCACTTGTCGTACATTCATAAAAAAGAAGAAAAAGTCAAAGTCTTTAAATTCATTTCCTTTCAAGTACCTTATAATAACTTTCAAAACAGCAAATACTCTCATAAACCTGAATGGAAAAATATTTACTGTTTTTTGGTCTCCTCCATATGATTATGACATTTCTATGATTCTACGAAAGGCTGTGTCTTTGGATACAGCGATAGCATTAATTTGGTGAATGTACTCATTATCTAACATACAAAAAACTGCGTCTTTAATGCGCATACCATAGGTTGAGAGACGCTGATATAGACAATCGTTCCAAAACAACATTTGGTACAGCGCCAGACTATTAGGATATATCTCGTGCGATTTTCCAAAAATTAAAAACGAACGGCATGACCTTTTGACTTACAAAGTCTAGCTGGATGAAGATCCGATGCTAATATGTCGACATACAATAATATACATTCATTAGCACATCACAAGAAAGGTTTCATTCACATCAATTGTCTGACGGTAATAGATATCCTAATTTAATGAAGATTGTGATTTATATGCCAAATGTATTGAAGGGAAATTGTAGTAGAAATAGGATTACATTTTTCGTTTGGTGGGATTGGGGTTAAAAGTAATACCTTATTGTACGTATATTCCGATCAACAAAATATTCCTCAAATGCTATTATCACATTTTACCGCATACACCAGCTAAAGCTGAAAAATCACAATCATACGAACAATGAGAAATTAATCCATCACACCCCGCGGGATTTAATCTTTTTGTTGTGTTGACCTCCCTGCGGCGGGATGTACCTAACTAATTGATCCTGTAATAAAGCGATGATTAATTTATTGGCTTATTATTAGCTTAGCGGAATGCTTCATTATTTGGCGCACAGAATCCACTGTCGACATCAATACTTTTTGTGCAATTTAGTGACAATAAAATCAAAGGATATATAAAGCTATCCTTTGAGTATCGATTTTATGCGATATGTTTTTATATCTGCCGCAAAAAAGCAACTAAAAAGCAAGGAAATTGCAATGAGTGCTTGAAAGTGACCTCATTCAATGGAACTGCATCCCTCGACGCAGACCGATCTTTACTCATCAAACCGCATTCAATGTAGGAAGGGACACGATGTCAACAATGTTCGAACTGGCTTAGTCGGTTTAGTCCTTTGGGTATTTTCTGTCATATCTTTCTGGGTCAATACGTTCTTTTATTCGTTTGGCAGCATTTCAGCCAAACTACGACGACGACGACGACAACCGCATAAAAACTGAGGCGGCAGACAAACCGAACTTTGATTGATATCTTCCGCTGATGGAATGTGCCAGAAGGACACTTTGTAACAATAAGTTGATGACAATTTTTCCAGTAAGCACATAAACATAATGATTGTGTCATTGCAGTATCAAGAAAGTGGCAGCGACAGGCAGGCAGAGCATCTTTTCATTGCAAGCCAAAAGGATGAATGAAGGCAGTGATAACTTTTCACCACATATCTGATATTTCTCTGTGATGTTTAATGGGGAATGATGACAGTTGTGTCGATAAGGTTCCAAAGGAAAATGTCCATTTCGGGCTAAACTGACTGCCCGATTACGTTGCAATAGTATATGAGGGTGGTTTGATAAGGCAGTGCTGACTTTTTGAATAAAGGAAAACGCCAAGAAATGGTTTTCTTTCTCAACATAATCCAAAAAATAGATTTTCTCAAGGCCTTCAAAATAAGCGTTTGTTTCAGTGATGACCTCTTCGTTAGACCCAAATATCTTACCGACCAGCCATTTCTTCGGGTTTGGAAACAGGAAATAGTCGCAGGGGATCCATAGTGGTGGATGGGGTAGCAGTTCGTAGCCAAATTTACCGATTTTTGCCATATGCATTGTCTTGATGGAACAGCACTTTTTTCTTCGCCTTCTTTTTACTTCAAATAAATATCGAATCTGTCCAAAAGCTCTGAATAATATTCGCGCCGGTGATTGTTTTACCCTTTTCAAGGTATTCGATGTGAATGACCTCGTTGGCCGACAGACCCACCTTGACCTTCTTTGGTGGACGTTCACCCAAGAGAAACCCACTGTCTTGATTGTTCTGTTTGGTCTCTGGTATTTTGTGATGGATCCATGTTTCATTCACGGCTACGAAAAGGCGCAAAAACTCCTTCGGATTGCGGCTGAACATTGCCAAACACTCCTTTGAAGTGGTCACACGGTTGAGCTTTTTTTTCCATTTTCGTTAAAATTCACGAGGTTGTCGGCTTTCAATGGCTTTCAAATCAAAACTAAACGACGCAGCGACGAATGTACACACACTAAGGGGATTTGCACCCTTATAACGCTTAGCACAGCTTGGGCGCTAGAAAATTAGGGAGAGGAAAAGATGATATGTCTATGCACGCGTGTCTTAAACGACTGCAGATCATACAAATACGGAAACACAGAATCAGGCAAATCATTCCACATAACTATCGTGCGGCTAAAGAAGGAATCTCTGCATTGGTTAGTGCGTCCGAAGATAGGTTTAATGGTGGACCCGAGTGCTCGAGTTGAGGCACGTGTATTACGGATGGGTTGGAGAATGGGCGGGATGCATCTGGATATTTCTTTTGAACACCGCTTGTGGAAAAAGCGATAAAGCAGTGACAGGCAGGAAACATTCCTACGATGTTCAAGCGATTCGATTCGACGTCACCAATAAGTTTTAACGTGCGTTTCTAAGCTCTGTGAAGTAGATGCAATGTACTCTTGTGGGCACCTGCCCAGACAATGCAGTTGTATTCAAGTTAAGGGAGAATGTACGCCTTGTAAATAGTAGCCAGATCTGAAGCAGTGAAGTACATCTTGAAAGCTAAATATCTCGCAGCATTTTTGGCGATCGCAAGTATGTGGTCGT
This sequence comes from Nephrocerus scutellatus, assembly GCA_947095585.1. Classification (NCBI taxonomy): domain Eukaryota; kingdom Metazoa; phylum Arthropoda; class Insecta; order Diptera; family Pipunculidae; genus Nephrocerus; species Nephrocerus scutellatus. Next base: position 88,436,058 of record OX352764.1, read on the forward strand.
TCCAACGAAGCTTGTTATTGACGTACATACCGAGAATTGAAAGTTTTTCAGTTTCACTTTGATGCAAGAATCATTCATGGATAAATGTTGGGGCTTTAAATTACGCTTGGACGACAGAAGACAGCATTGAGTTTTAGAAGCGTTAAATTCAACTCTATTATGTAGTCCACCACCTTGTTATGCTGTAAAGGTCAGAATTTAGCGTGCTTAACATACACTTAAGTTACACTTATGGCGAAGAGGGGCGTGCAGAAAGCGTGAAGTCATATGAAAAGCTAAGAGTGCTGTCGTCAGCGTAAGAATGGATTGGATTCGAGGTGGTGGATAGGAGATCATTAATGAAAATCAGAAAGAGTGTCGGAGATAAAACAGAGCCTTGAGGAACACCGGCGTTTATGCGGTGATCATTGGATTTGAATCCGTCCAATACGACCTGAATTGAACGGTCAGAAAGCTAGTTACTAGTCCAATCGAACAGGGTGGTATTAATTCCATAAGCATTCATTTTCGACAAAAGAGCTTGGTGCCAGACTCTGTCAAATGCCTTGGAAGTATCGAGTGCAACAATTTTGCTAATTGATACAAAGAATGGTTCCACTTTTCAGTGAAATAAGCCATCAAGTCACCTGTAGAACGTTGCCTATGAAAACCGTACTGCTGGTCGCTAAGGATTTCACATGACTCAAGGTATTGCATAAGCTTACGATTGATCAGCGTTTCCATGAACTTGGAAGGTATGGATGTTAGCGCAATAGGTCGGTACGAGGAAGAGATCGCCCTTTTTAGGAACAGGCTGGATAAACGCTGTTTTCCAATTCTTTGGGACGACTCCAGAAGAATAAGAGAAATGGAAAAGCCTGTCCAGTGGCAATATGCCAATGTTGAAAAACACCTCTTTAAAACTACAGCGGGAATACCATCAGGCCCAGCAGATTTATGAATTTCGAGATCATTTAACACTCTAGCCACTTGACAAGTACGAAAGTAAATTTGTTCCATAGAGGATTCGACTCTTGCAAGTACCGGCGGTAACAATGCGCTATCTGGTAGCGTGGAGCTAGCTGCGAAATGTGAAACAAGCAATTGGCCTTATCTATAGAGCTGACAGTTGGAATGTTATTGAGCATGAGCGTTGGAATTGAGGACGAGGTAGTATTTTTAATTCGTTCCACGAATGACCAAAAATGTTTTCTTCCTTTGGGACATTGAAGTATTTTTTGTCTCAGTTTTTTTTCATAGTCATCTAAGGTAGGCATTGCAATCATTTCTGACTGGTCTAAATTTGTTTCGCTTTTCCACAGTGGGGTTTTCTTTATATAACCGAAAGCATACCTCACGGTTCCTAGTAGCCTCTTTGCAGCTTCAATCATACCAAGCATTTTCCTTCGGTTTGATACACTTTGTCCTGGAAGGGATAAATTGTCTCATACCCTCGAGGATTATGTTAGTGATCGTTTTAGAAGTGGCATCCACACCACTATTGGTGGTAACTGGCCAGTTAATGCTTCTAGAGAAACTATTGATTGATTGAACTATACAACTGGGACGGTTGGCTTTCCCGTGTAGCCATACTTTTCTTTTAGGAGTTGCCTCTTTAACTGTGTGGTTTGACAACGAGAAATTAACTGATACTACACAATGGTCTGAAATGCCTAGAGGTGATAGTACACTGACGGTGTATTTGTTAGGAAGGGAGGTTAGAAACAAGTCAAGGGTATTAGCGTTATGACTTACAATGTCTGGAGTTTAAGTGGGCTCATTCACAAACTGGGTGAGATTGTTGAAATCAGCAAATAGTTTCCTTGTGGTGTTGTTAAGCCGGAATGACGAAGCCAACTAAAATCGTGTATATTGAAATGACGATTTCAGAAAGTGATCAAGCGACAAAATTCTAGTTATTGAGTCAGACAGTGCATCTTACTCACTACAAGTTGAGACACTGTCTAAATTGGGGCTTCTGTATATGAAGTAGCATTAGTGAATCACTTGCTTACGCGCTTTGACTTTGAGCCAAATGAAATTAAATTTCGCGTTGGAACAATGGTTCAACTGAGCTTGAGTTTGATAAGCAACATCACTACGTACATAAATGGCGAGACCGCGGTGGGGAAATAATACTGGCACCATGTTGTAATCAGACCAACTGAAATCCGAAACGTCGGAATCAGCATTAACCTGGGTTTCTGTTAGTTCCAGAATAGCAGGTTTGTGGTCTGCTAAATGTACGCACGTATCCGAGAGATTCGTTACACACATCGACCCTGAATTCACACATTAGACGAATAGGACACACACCGATACAAAATTGCTCAAAATTTGAGACAGTAGTTACTGCGCGGAAAAAGTCACTGACTTGTCAAAAAACCACCCTCGTATATAGTACAAGGTGTGCAAAAGCAATGTTATTATGTACATGTGCCATAATTTTTGCATATGGCATCAAATGTCATTGTGCTTTGACACTTATATTGTAGACAGAACCGGAATTAGTCGACAATAAGCAATGAAGCGATACACACCTGAAGAACGGGGAATTATTGTCACTACTTATTTGACCAATTTCCGGACTGTTGTTTGAACGCAGCGTGAACTTCGTTGTCGTTTTTCTAGTCCTGCACCATGTGCGCAAACAATGAAGCTCTTAGATGGGCGTGACGTGCAAACTGGGTCCACTAGAGATGTCGCTAGAAGTGACTGTCCCCGTTTTAGTCGTTTGACCGAGAATATCGCTGCTGTGTCCGCGGACGTTCGAGAAACATCGACGAGACAACGATGCACAAAATTTGCCATCAACAGATGTTCGTTGCGTCGAATTTTGGTGAAAGACCCTTAGTTACCTTACAAAGGGCAAATCGTTCACCAATTGCTGCCTGCTGACCGCCAAGTGAGGTTAACTTACTCCCATTCTCTGTTAAGTGTCCTCTTCTTGCACCAGGTTTCGTATCCAAAAATCATAATGAGCGACGAAACCCATTTATGTTAAGTGGATAAACAAAATTTGCGTTCCACATGATATGAACGAAGAGCCCTTAAAGAGACTATTTGGTGCGGCATTTGCAGTGCATAAGTGATTGGCCTTAATTTTTTTTAGGACGCCGACGGCAACATCGTAACCATATTTGGTGAGCGCTACAGACAGTTGTTAAACGAGTTTTTTAACAGCAAGCTGCTGAATTGGGCTTTAGACCGTATTAGCAGGATGGAGCCATCGTTCACACAACAACGGTAGAGATTTTGAAACACGAATTTTTGGGCCGTGTGCTCTCCCGTTTTGGAGATTTGAACTGGTCGGCAATATAGCTCGATTTAACAGACTTCTTCCGCTAGGGCTTTTTGAAATTGCGCGCTTACCTCAACAAACCACAAGCCTTGCAATTCTTGAAAGCAAACATTGGAAAAGAAATCACCAATTTGAGGCCTGATGTTCTGCTAGCAACAATTCAACAACAATTCCGCTTAGGTGATTTGAACTGGCGGTTAGATCATCAGATCTGACGGCACCAGACTTCTTCCTTTGGGGCTTTTCGAAATCTCGCGTTTATCAGAACAAACTACTAACCTTGCAAGACTTGAAGAAAAAATCACCAATTTGGAGCAAGTTGTCTCACGAGCAACATTCAACAACAATTCCGTTTTGGCGATTTGATCTTGTCGGCCAGATCACCAGATCTGAAGGCGCCAGACTTCCTCCTTTGGGGCTGTTTGAAATCTCGCGTTTACCAGAACAAATCATTAACCATGCAAGTCTTGAGAGCCAACATTGAAGAAGAAATCACCAATTTGGAGCCAGATGCTTAGCGAGCAACAATTCAACAACAATTCTGTTATGGCGATTTGAACTTGTCAGCCAGATTGCCAGATCTGAAGGCGCTAGACTTCTTCCTTTGGGGCTTTTGGAAATTTCGCGTTTACCAGAACAAACCACACACCTTGCAAGTCTTGAAGAAGAAATCGCCAATTATGAGCCAAATGTTTCGTGAACAACAACTCAACAACACTTTCGTTTTTGCGATTTGATTTTGTCGGCCAGATTGCCAGATCTGAAGGCGCTAGACTTCTTCCTTTGGGGTTTTGGAAATTTCGCGTTTACCAGAACAAACCACACACCTTGCAAGTCTTGAAGAAGAAATCGCCAATTATGAGCCAAATGTTTCGTGAACAACAACTCAACAACACTTTCGTTTTTGCGATTTGATTTTGTCGGCCAGATCGCCAGATCTGAAGGCGCCACACCTCTTCCTTTGGGGCTTTTAGAAATTTCGCGTTTACCAGAACAAACCACAAACCTTGCAAGTCTTAAAGAAGAATTCACCAATTTGGAGCCAGATGTTTCACGAGTAACAATTCAAAATGCCGTAAAACGAGCACAAGTGTTTATCTTCGCAGGAATAGGTCTTTTGACCGCTATCATTTTTTCAACTTAATGTTATCGGTTTTACACCTTCAGACAAAACAGAGTCCAAATTTTTTCAATTCTAACAAAATGGCAGCGAATACACATTATGAGATTACTTTTACCCCACCTTGTATCTATGAGTTGTTGATAGAAAAACGATCGATCTTTTCATCTTCAAATAACTGTAGAATAAAAAACTGACTAATTTATGTCCTTGTATTCCTTGCGTAATTGCAGAAACTTTGTATTCCACTGCCGTGAGATAGAAAAATATGATAACAACTTCAATCTAGCAGTTTAATTATTGTTCTGATTCAACTGCCGGAAATCTGAAATCAGCAAAAAACCTCACAATTTCCGGGCTAAATAAACGAACGCAAATTGACAGAAATTTATATCTTATCTGAATGGAAAGAACAAGATGCAGATACGAAATGCAGAGTGCGCGTATCCATTTTAATGAATCACTTATTTCAAACGGTGAACGGTCGGTCGGTCTCAGATTGATTCGATGAAGTGAATATTTGCTTTGAATCCTTGAGATTGCTGCCTGCTGCTACAGGAGAGTGGAGTGAATGAGCACTCTATTCATTCAAGGCAAACAACTATAAGGAGCTCGGAACATCATTTTCTGCATCAAAATATTATTTTCTTAAAAAGTTCTTTTAATTTTTTTGTGTGAGCGAACTGGAGCGAAGGTAGAATGGAGGAAAAGACAAGATACCTAAAACATTTGTTCAATATTTATAATTTAAAACGAACGCTAGAGAATCCTTCGATGCTCTAGTTCCACTCTAAATGGAACATGAATAAGGAATCAAGGATCGGCATGTCTCTCATACATAGCATACATATACTCCTTTGTCGGATATAATACGAGCACAAGAAATCGAATTTCTTCAAAGATTCAAAAGCAAGACAGAACCTAAACATTCAGACATCGTCGTCGGTTGGTTAATAAGGAAATCCTCTGCACACAACAGATATAAGGAGAGAATGCATTGTCATTCAATTCTTTGGACAGACAATATGATTTGGATCACAAATTAAATTTGTCGGTCGACAAATTTGGTCTGCAAATAATAATAATAATAATCATTGTCTCTGGTTACATGTGCGTCCCTCATCCCAACGAACGGCACCGGCTGGACTTCTTCATCTCCGAAGCGAACAATAGAACAATTGTGCGCTGGAAACAATCTCATCTGTTGTTCATCGTAAGATCATCGGACACACAATCGAGGATGACATTTTGACTCTGCATCAATTGATGGAATTACTGAAAAGGACATTTAATTGAGTTAATTCAGTTGAGCGATCTCTTCGTTTGGGTGTTCCCAGCTTCTAATTCCGCATTTACGCGTCCTATTTGATAATTTCATGACAATTAAATTTGAAATGATTACGAGGGCGAAGACCACCCCTAGAAAACACACACGTATGGTTACTTAATGCTCACAAATGTCTTATAGACATCTTTGCTGTACGAATATAAAGCGCGCCTTTTGCTGGTGTATTGTTTCGTAATATGACTTTGCAACTTGGAGCACGTCCTGCATCTTCCGGATTTTCATCACACGTTTCCACCACGTACACAGTATGACTTACTGACAGTTGAGTTACCTAAGTTTTGGTGAGCTTGTAGTGCGACGAAACATTCAAACTAATGCTAATGGATGATGCTGTCATCATCATAATCATCATCTTCATTATCATCATCATCATCTTCACCGTCATAATCTCATAATCAGTAGCGGGAGCGTCAGAAGTAACAATACGAGTATAAAACTTTTGTCGCAAGAAGAAAAGTTGTCCTCCAGTGGGGTAAATGCACTTTGCACTTTGTCTAAATGCAACAATTTAGTTTTGCTGCAAAGGAAACTTTCCGCGAGACTACAAGGGGTAATAATAACTGTAACAGTATTTACGCTAGAATGTTGGCAAAAGTAGTACCTACAACACAATAAAAAAATTGTATGTCCTTCTGTCTGTACGTATCGTACGTTATTGTTAACCATATTCAGCTTGTCCAATTTAAAAAAGAATTCTTTGGTCAAAATCTTTCTGGACATTATTCAGACTTCTGATTAGATTTTAAAGTCTTTACCTCAAATTTTGCTGATACCTGTCTTAGAAATGCACTACGAAGTAGTTGCTCTAACGACTAGAGTATGAATAACATCGCCAATGACTATCAGAAAAAGCAGTGGTGAAAGTATGCAGCCTTGCCGCACACCACTTTCGACATCAAGATCTTTCGAATACTTGCCATTGTTTACTTGGTGCTATAATAGGTATATGTTTCTTCGAACACCTCTCCTGCTTAAGGCAAGACAAAATTAAGTCGATAAAAAGCAGATGAAGCGGAGAACTGTAATCAACGCATTGCTCTATGATAACCTGCTAGGTGTTTATGCAGGAATATCCAGAGCCGAAACCGGCTCGTTCAACATCAAGGGTTGAATCAAGGCGTTCTTCAATTCGCTCCATCAATATTATTGATAATATTTTGGAACCGAAAATGACTCCCCAGTTTTCATGTTTCGTTCAGCGAGTGTGATTATTTTTTCCCCTTTTTCACTTTTCTGGGAATCCTTTTTTTTCCTAAAGCACTTCTTGAAATAGAACTCAGAAGAACTCTGCTGATCAAGTACTTGGCGTTGATTTGAAAATATCAGCAGGAATGCGATTTTTTTTTTAAATTCTCTATATTAACTTCACTTGCCCGTGTGTTTGTGGGTTTGTGGGTTCGTGGATTTGTGGATTTGTCTGTCATGGAATTTTGCGATCAATTTTTGACCCACTTCCCAAAGTCCTATTTTATTGAAATTTTGCACACATGCATATCTCCGACACTTTCTATTAAAATTTGAGGACCCTCGGGCCACGGGGTCGGTGGGGTCCCCTACAAATATTTTACAAAATTTTACTCGATTTTCTTCAAATTTTATACACATGTGTATCTCTGATATACAACACTTTTTGTAAAAATTTTGGAGACCCCGGGCCCGGGTTCGTGGGGCCCCATAACTTTTTTTTGAAAAATTATCCCGATTTACATACATATGTATCTCCATACGTATGTATCTCCGATGAAATTTTTTTTTTTTAAAAATGTGGAGACCCCGGGCCCCAGAGTCATTGGGCCCCAAAATTTTTTTTAAAAAGATTAACCCGAATTTTTTTTAATTTTATATACGTGTGTATCTCCGATGGGCAACACTTTTTGCAAAAATTTTGGAGACAGGGTTTGGAGGGTCATGGGGCCCGAACAAATTTTTTAAAAAACTTAACCCGATTTTTTTTAAATTTTATATACGTGTGTATCTCCGATGGACAAAATTTTTTGTAAAGTTTATGGAGTGAGGCCCTGAGGTCCGAGGGGTGCCCATATAAATTTTTTAAAAATTAGCTCGATTTTCTTCAAATTTTAACACATACCCTACTCCTATTAGGGAATTTACATGAAAAATTTTAATTTTTATGGGTTGTTTTTAATTCTTCGATTGTGGTTTGGGTCTCGTTGCTACTGGAAGAGTTGATGCAGATTCTGGTATTGGTTGCTTCGATTAGTATATTTTAATACGGAGCATCTATACTTTCGCCAAGATAGATGTTCTCCGTAACATCTTACAACCACTTCCATAACAAATGAGCAAGGTTCGAATCTATAAAACATGCGTTACCCTTATTATAACATTAACAACTCATTCCTTTATATCGTTATAGTTATATTTAAAATACAAGTACTGCGTTCTACAATAGTAGATATCAATACAAATAGATAGACGGCTCCCAAAAGCAGTTATACAAGGAAGGCCAAATGTGAACAGACTCCCCGGTAGACCACCAAAAAAGTGGAAAGAATGCCGGAATTCAAGCTCACGAATAATTAAAAAAAACCCATCCCATAAAAATTCATTTTTTTAAAAATTCAAACCACAAATTAAATATTAAGTTTTTTTTAATAAATATTTAATTTTCCGGAAGAAGTATACAATCATAACAAATCTCTGTGCTGACTGTAACCAAATTGTTATAACGTTTTTTCTTATAAATAAAGAAACTATCTCTCACTTATTTAAAATTCTCTAATCGGAGGTATAATAATAATAATCGGCGCGATCCAAGGCCTAGCTTCTCGCAAACATTTGAGCTGAGCATGTATATTTTTGCACAGAAATGGTATCGCTACAATTCAATGCCGGATCCGAACGACGAATTGAGAAGCTTTCCGTGACAAGTTATTACTCTCGGAGTTTGTCAGACTTTCGCGAGTAGTGGTACACCGTGTAAGATACTTTTGGCGTTACTGGGATTCGAACCACGAACCTCCCGCTCAGAAGCTGTGCTCGTATCCACTGAATGACGGCGCCCACGGAGGTATGCATGTCTGCAAAGTTTTAAAAATTTCGCTTTAATTTTGAAATAAAAATATATATGGGAGCCCTCGTACCTGGTGCCCGATCACTTCCAAATGTTATAGAGAAAGTATTGTAATCGGAAATACACATGTGTGCGTGATCCTCTTATAATCCCCTCAAGACCATCTTTAAAGCACCTCATGACACCTCTCAAACCACCCTCAAACCACTTCAGGATCCCCTAAAGACCCTCAAAAGACACACCAAAAGACCCACCAAAAGACCCCATAGAAAACCACTCTTAAAATCCGTTCAAGAACCACTTCGAATCCCCTATAAATCCCTAAGGGAGGACTCCCTGAATGACTTGCGTCACGGCAATAAGGTGTGCTATGCCATTTCTTAAAATCAAAAAGCTTTAAGCGGACTTGCCAAGAAGGACCTAACTTTATGAGTGTCATAGAGTGGCATAGACATCTCATATTTTCCTCTCCCTAATTTTCTAACTCCCACGCTGTTCTAAGCAATACAAGAGTGCAAATCCCTTTAGCGTGTGTACATTATAAAAGAAAAAAATAAGGTCCTTCTGGGCAAGACCGTTTGAAGCAGATTATGCTATGGAGTGAAATGGTAAGAGTGCATCCATTCTACGTGTAATTTTGTTGCGCTGCTGCACTGCAGGAATACTGAGACTGAGACACCCTGTACAGAATTTATAAACTTCTAATGAACACTCCTTCAGGAAAATGACGTCTATTTTGAAGGCCTGTAGATTAAAAGATTCGAGAAACACGGAGTCGACCAATTGATTGCACATCGAAGACACTCTCGAAAAAAAGGAGGATTTGAAGAGCTGGGTCCTACATGAAAAAGGTTTAAGCCAAATCTATGTTGATTGGACCTAACACGAGTGTTTACGTTGCTGACAAAAGGAGCTGGAACTATAGAGAAGCACATCTACCGTAGTAAAAATCAGATAAAGGTCCTCATTTAAAGAATCCAGAGATGATGTAATGGTTTCATCGTTTATCAAATGGATAACTTTATTCTGAATTCCATCAAGATAAAGCAAATGCGATCTTGTAACTCCACCCCAGGCATATGAATTAAATTCTAAAATAGGTCTAACATTGGAGGGCGTGAAGTAGAAGTTAGAACGTCTTATGAAGCCAAAACGTTAGCTAGCTCTTTTTGAAATTCCATAAATATGTTCCTTCCATGATCAGCAATGTTCAAACCAAACATTTAAAATGAATCAGATCTCGCACCAGCACGTAATGTTGAACTGCCTTCTGAGAAAACAGACAAGCCTGGAATTTGTTTGGGTTAAATTCTACTCTGAATCTGAGTGAATCTGAAGATATATCGTTAAATACAAACTTAAGTTTACGGTTCCATAAAAAATCCTCAATCCATGCAATGAGAGAGGTGTGTAAGTTGAGCGCACGAAACTAATTAATAAGACAATCATGCTAAGCTCTATCAAAAGCCTTAGAAATATCTAAGAATACAAAGCTTGATTCGCCTAGATTTTTAATGCTTCGCTCCCAACAATGGGTCATGAACGTCATGAGTTCACCTGAAGAGCGATTTTTTCGAAATCCATACTGCACATGGGATAAATGAACATTATAATCCAAATAACTATTAAGTCTAAAATTAACGATGGATTCCATTACCTTCGATAGAACCGACAAGAAAGAAATATGGCGGTAGTTAGTAGGTGCCGATTTATCACCTTTTTTCGAAACGGGATGGAATATTTGCCATTTTCCAAATTGACGCAAAAACACCTGTCTTCATTGAGAGATGAAACAATTTGCTAAACGGTTTCACCAAATTATGACGACATCTTTGCAATACTAATGGCGGAATATCGGGTCGGGTCCCGTCGCTTTATTGGGGTCAAGTTGTTTTACAATCTTTGTAACAAAACAACCTCAAAACTCTTTCAAGACCCGCAAAGACCTCCTCAATAACCCCGTCAAAACCGCCTCAAAAGCTTCTCAAGACCTTACTCAAAACCTCTTCGAAGCCTTTTCAAGACCTTAATAAGACCCCCGAAGAAGTCTCTCAAGAACCGCTAAGACCCTATCAGGAATCCCATCAAGACCGCTTCAAAACCCTCTCAAGACCTCACTAAAAAAAACCCTTTCGAAGCCCTCATGAGAGCCCTCTAGAACACCCTCAGGACGCGCTAAGACTTCTTCAAGATCCGCTAAGACCATCTTAAGACCTTACTTAAGACCCTCTCAAAACCTCCGCAAATCTTACCCTTAAAATCTCACTCAATATCCCCCTAACACCATCCTCAAACCACTATTAAAAGAAACCTAAACACCAGCTCAAGACCAGTTTATGAATTCAGCGAATTCGCATTGCTGTCTATGTCATTCTGCTCGGTCAAAGAGATCCAGATATTGTTGAGTCTATCTAGACAGTCATCCATTTAATCCTGGTTCACTGTTTAAATATTTCTTTTAGGTACAATTACCTGCACAATAGATCTTAAAAGGTATATCCACAAACTATTAAGACTATTCTTTGGGTGATTTCTATCTATTAATCTTACTCTCACGTTGTAACGACGAAAATTTGAACGCACGCACGAAGAAAAAATCAACAAGTGCTAATCGAATCATGCATGACAACACAGCGCATGCATGCAAATAAATACAGCATAGCAACTCAACACGTGCATGCAAGCAAGTATGTACGAAGTAACGGAGGTGAGAAAATGCGAAATGGAAAAAACCCAAGCGATCTGTTACAAGAGAAAACCACCAACAACACGAGAGAGATGAGAGAACTAAAAAGCTGCAAGCCTACAAAGAGGCAAAGACAACCAAGAGGCAAAGATTATAAAAGGATTGGCACATGAAGAATTGTTCTCTTTGGTCTGCATCAGTGAGACTGTTCACTTCAACAGTGGGACACCAAAAACGGTAAGTGAACAGTGGAAAATTAAAACGCCTCGAGGAGATATCAGCAGCATCGGCAACTACCGGAAATTGACACAAAAGCATTTACCGTAAGCGAGACACCCGAACAACATAATTTACATGAGAACTACCCACGAAGCTAGAGACGGAGGAATTTTAAAGGCGTGGTACAGGACAATTAACGTTGGTCGGCGCTGGAATCAGGTTAGCCAAATTCCCCAGTAGTATTAGTAGTTTAGAATCCCCTTTCTTTGTCTCGAGACTCTGGCGGGCCTTATAGGACTCCATCTCGAGACTCTGAAAACCTCGATAGGGAGAGATTCCCCTTGTTAGATAGAAACCCTTCGAACTCAGGACTCTGGCGGGCCTTATAGGACTCCATCTTGAGTTTCGATCTCTCGTAGGGCCGAGTTTTCCCATTTAGTAGAAAGTGAACAGTGAAAGATCTGCCTCTCTCTATTAAATCTAGTTCAGAAACCCCTTTCTTTGTCTCGAGACTCTGGCGGGCCTTATAGGACTCCATCTTGAGACTCTGAAAACCTCGATAGGGAGAGATTCCCCTTGTTAGATAGAAACCCTTCGAACTCAGGACTCTGGCGGGCCTTATAGGACTCCATCTTGAGTTTCAATCTCTCGTAGGGCCGAGTTTTCCCATTTAGCGGGGAGCGAGTGGTGAAAGACCTGCTCCTTCCGACTAAATCCCGTAGGAACAAATTCCTCTTAAAGGCGCCTGAAGTGCGAACCAAAGTTTCTTGCCCGTACCACGTCGTTACGAGACCCGAGTCAGCGGCCAAGAAACCAGGCGTGACGGCAGAAGACCAAGGAGAAACCCCAAAGCGAAACCAGGCGAAACAAATTAAATCAAATCAAAGGAAAGCAATTTAATAATTATAATATAAATATTCAACCAAATTTTACGGAGTCAATAAAGAAATAATTTTGTAACGAAAACAACGGCTTATTAGTTAAAAGGCAAACGACCCTGGACGCCGGCGAGCGTACCCCGGCATTTACCTCGTTACAACGTTTAGTGACAATTGCTTCCCGCTATATACTCGCAATATAAATGGAATACAATTTTCAATTATATACTTAGCAGCATGTATGTTTTCATATAAACACATTTAACTTTGAAATAATTTCCCCCTCTGAAGTCACAAAAAAAAATCTTGAAATATTAAATGGCCACTTTCACTTCTTTATGGGGTACTTAACAAAGCTTCTACAGAGTGTCTTAATGTCTTCTTAATATCATCTGAGGGGAAAGTTTTCTTGATGGTAACTGGAAAAATATTTTTTTCCCATTTCCCCTTCGGGAAACATTTATAAAAGTTTCTCGTCTGTTTGAGGAAGACACAGAAAAGGATTTCCTCGCGTAAGTTGGCTGGCAGTAAGTGGATTCAGATTTCACAAAATCTCTGTTGCTCTTGCGATATCAGTGCGATGAGGTTGGCATAATATTTATCATTTTTGATAGTGTTCCCGAGCAGATTTCTCTAAGCGCTAAGCTCTAGATGCATAAGAGGACAATCAGCGGGAATCAAACTAAGGACATTTCTCCAAGCGCTTAACTTCAGTAGATGCACAAGAGGACAGACAGACGGAGTTGGTGTTAATGTGAATTTCGGTTGTGTTCAGTCATTCATTCAGCGTCAAATGCACGCAGATCCTTTGGGGAAAACCACAGTATTCACACACACATAAAAAAAACAACACCGAAAACAACAAAGCCACCGGCGAGGACCGCAAATGTATTTTACCTGTCGTTGTTCTTGCATCCTGTAAGACAATTGCTCAAGTTGTCGCGCTCTGACGCACAGGACTTTGAATGCTGCTGATGCATCGTGCATCCAAAAGTAAATTCCACAATAGATACATAGAAGTTTGCACGCGAGTGCATCTGACTGAGCTTGACAGCAGGACTACAAGTGCGGCTTCTGTTGTACCATCTTCTCCTGCTCTGCTTGGAACGATGGCGAATAATTAATCCTAAAGGATTTTCCCCTCCACGACTATTCTGAGTTTTGTTTGTTTTGCTGCGTTTTCCGCTCGCCTTTTTCCTTCCGTTTTCCATTTAACAGTAGTTAACAACAAAAGTGTGGTTTTTGTTGGTTACAAACAGAGCGATTCAGGATTTAAAAGTTCCTTTGTGAATTGCGTTTGTGGCACACCAGCGGAAGGCTGCTGTAATTTCTCCTTCTCAGAATTCAAGGACTGGTATTTCAAGAGTGACACGTCCGGCGACGACAGTTTTCCTGGTTGACACGATTCTAAATGGTTTTGCATTGCGTTAACAGGTGACCTGAGTTAACCGAAAGTCTGTGTAGATTTGGACCTCATTCTTTGCCACTATTAGGTATCCAAATTTAACTTTTACGCGTGTCCTTGATTTATGGCTGTTGGGAAGATATTAAATTCTTTATCGTTGAAAGCTGACAACTAATCGCACACACAATTACAACAATATTCTATGTACCTAAGTGTTTATATTATTAATGTCAGTGTGATAATATCTTAAATGACAGATGTCAGTTGCATCAATTGTCATTCCATTGTCAAACTGTAAATGCCATAAGTTTATTTTTTAAATAGTATGCCATATTATTGTTTTCTAAGCTAACCTAAGTAGCAAAAACGATTTTATAGTATTGATAAAAGTTATTTGGTTATTTTAGCAAATTAACTGTTCAGATACAATTTTTACATCGTTTGTTAACAAAATAGCAAAAATGCAAACCAACAACAAAACATCCCCAAACGTAAAGCAAAGCAGCTCACTAGCGCGAACAGAACACAGTCATTATAGTATGACATGTACTGATGCCGCTATGTGGCAAAAAGAAAAATTTGTATGGGAGTCCCCCGATCCCGCTGCTCGATCACTCCTACATTTTAATAGAAAGTGTTGTCATCGGAAATACACATATGTGAAAAGTTTGAATGAAATTGGGCTTTAGGAAGTGGGCTAAAAATGTATCACAAAATTCCAGTCAGCCAGCCAGCGAGCAAGCGAAGTTAGTATCATCATCATATTGGATCAACACCGTGCCGCCCGCTAGATCTGGTTGAAAGCTTCCTGTACAGCCCTTTGGTTTCTCCAAAGGATGTCGATGTCGCCTACGTAAGCTAATATCTGAATGGACTTATAGAGGATTGTTCTCGGATTACTTTCTCCAACACCAGGTTAAAGAGGACGTAGGTCGGAGCCCGTTATATTTATTGAATGGACTTGATAGTGATCCGGATATTTTTACTGCTTATAACATTGGTCATGGTCAACCTAAAGAGTCGTATCAGTTTATTTGGGATGCCAAATTCTCTCATGGCTTTACAAAATTCTATCCTGGCTGTGCTATCATAGGTGGGTTCAAAGTAAATAAGAAATGTATAAGTGTAGTGAGTTTTGATATTTTAGACATTTCTCCATCACCTGCCAAGAGTGTAAATCTGATCAGTTGTTGATTTGCCTGGGATAAAGTCACACTGGTATGGACCAATGATGACTTTATGGAATGGGGATATTCTCTCCTGAAGGGTAGAGGAGAGAATCTTATATGCGGCACTCAAAAACGTTATACCACGATTATTGCTGGATGTTGTGATATCTCCATTCTTATGTATGGGGCACAGGATGCCTCTTCGCCAGTCTTCTGGCATCGCTTTTTTCTCCCATACTTGATGATTACCTAGGTTATGAATTGCTGGGTGTATTGCGGGGCATCCTGGTTTAATCAGCTCTGCTGGGATACTATCTGATCCCGAGGCCTTATTATTTTTGAGCCGACTTATCGCTCTGTTAACTTCGTCTATGCTTGGTAGTGGCAGTGTGGTCTTCGGTCATTGGTGGAACCTTCAGCTCCTCAGTTAGCTGGCCATTGACCAACTCATTAAAGTGCTCTTCCCATCGCCTTAATATGTCTTTGAGATCGGAGATCAGATTACCCTCTTTGTCTTTGCAGTATGTGCAACGCGGTGTATATTGCGTCATACCGCGGACTTTTTGGTAGAACTTCCGCACCTGGTACGGTCCTTGCTCTCTGTACTGTTCCAGTTCACGGACGAGATTCTTCTCCCAGGCTGCTTTATTTCGTCGGTGGACTGTCTTTTTATATATTCTGAGCTCTTTATATTCATCTTCGCGTGCCTGCCTTCTATGACATTGTTGCATTGCTCGGTACGCAACATTCTTACATTTAGTCGCTGGCTTACATTGGTCATCGAACTATTCGTTCCAATCTTTAGTACTACTATCAAAGAAGGAGTCAGCAGTACTAATGACAGTATTCTTTAAGCGGGTCCATTTCTCTTCTGCCCCTGACTAATTCTCGCTGCATATAGGGCGAGTCCCATCGCTTGACCGTAGTATTTTCTGGTCTCTTCGGATTTCTATTGCGGGATCCCGGGATTAAAAGCCCCAGTCTGGAGGGTGGTTTGATATGTTCTCGAGTTCAATATTGGTGGGGTCTTGAGCAGGTGTTGAGGTGATCTTTAGTGTGGTCTTATGGTTGTTTTGAGGCAATCTTGTATGGGGCCTTGAAGGCGTCTTTAGCGGGTCTTGAAGGGGTTCTTAATTGATTCTTGTGGGTGGTCTTGAGGGGGCTTTGAGGCGATCTTGGCTTGGGCTGAATAATTGAGGGGGTCTTAAGAGCTCCTTGAGGGTGTCTTGAGGGGTGTTTTAAATTAATTTAAATATTAATGGGGATATTGAGGTGGTTTTGAGATGATCTTTGGTGGAGTCCTGAGGGAGTCTAAGGCATTTTGAGGAGGTTTTGAGTAGGGTCTTGAGATCATCTTAAGTGGAAAATTAATGGGGTCTTGAGGGCATCTTGATAAAGTCTTTTGTTGGTATTGAGGGGATCTTAAAGTGACCTTGAGAGGGTTTGAATGGAGTCTTGAAGGGGCTTAGTGAGGCAATTGAGGGTAATCTCGAACGGGGCCTTGAGAGAGACACTTGAAGGGGTTTCGAGTTGGTTTTGAGAGGGTCTTGATATGAGGTCTTTAGAAGGTCTTCGGGGTATTCTTCGGAAAGTTTTCGAGGTGGGCCTTGTGGAGATCTTTTATATAAATTATTTTGCATGATATCATATGTATAACTAATCTGATATGGACTAACTTGTTTACACATCAATTCTCGAGGGTCTCAACACTCACGTATTATTTCCAAAATTAACCCCATTTTATTCAAACTTTGCACTCTCCAATTAGAGAACTTACATAAGAATTTTAATTTTTATGGGTTGGTTTTTTTTATTTGCATTTTGGTGGCAAAGGAAGTTGAAGGAAAATTTCCCCAAAATCGCTCGTTTTTGTTAACTGTAAGTGTATGTTTACAGGAGCAGTAGTTTGCGCAAAAGGGAAACTCGATTTAAATTTACATTGTCTTGTTCATTATTTCACAACTAACGAACAGGAAAAAATTCAATCTTCTTCTACTTTTTCTTCTCATACTCCTAACTCCAAATCATTCGATGAATATTTTCCTTCAAAAAAACAAAAAAATCCTAATTGCATTCTGCTGAAGCGCGCTGTCTTATGAATAGTGCCAGCTTCAGCTGTGTGTTCGCTTCGCAAATGTCGGAAAAATCCTCTCCTCTGGTAATATAATAAAAGGAAATTCCTTTGTTTTTTCTTCTGAATGGATTGATTCGGTTGCTCTGTTTGTTCTTCTTCTGGCTTCTTCTTCAGTTCAGTTCAGTTCAGGTTCTTAGTATTCATGTCAATCCTCATTTTATCCGATTAACAACATAAAGTGCAGCTGCAACGTTTAGGAAAAGACGAAAAGAAGGTAGAGGGAAAATTCCTCTACCTTACATTATCCTTGCGAATTCAGTTTAAGGAGAGTGAAGAAGAAGTGATGTTGGCTTCCATTATTTTTGTAAACAAAGGCAACATGTCGGCGCATTGGGTCAACAGAGCTATCTATCCTTTCTTCCCATTTCACATGTCTGATATTTGTCTGTTCAGGTCTGTTGGATGTTGGATACAAGTTTCTACATGGTAAGGTGACTGATGAACAAAAGGACGAGTGCTCATTCATTCTCTTGGGGGATAATGAAAGAAATCATTGTCTTTCCTAAATGTTTCGAACGTGTAATGCGATTTTGTGGTATCGGGAAGCTGACGTGCTTTTGTGTCACACAAAAGTAAGTTTTGTTCTAAAGGACAACACAATAACTTCTTGACTTAATTTCTCCATTCGAATGTTGGAAAAGTTTCGGTATCGATTTTTCGCATTCACAATAACTGCAGTTTAGGAGGAACAATCTTCATCGAATTGGTGTCACATCAGGTTAAGTCTTTCCACTCTGTGTTCTGTGTGTCGCATATCACAACCCAGATGAAGTAAAGTAAAGTCCTCGACTCGTGTGCTACTAATGAGACGAGTGTTTGGTAAGGGCCCTACACCCCTTACACCACAACTTGAGCATTTTTAATGTTATTCAGGTTGGTAGGTAGGTAGAGTGGTGAACCTCGCTGTACTTGCGAGATCCTCAATTAGCGTTAGAGATGCCAAAAATCTCAAGGTATATTTACGCGGTTTTAAACCAGCCTGTAGCGTTCACATACGAGATCAATTCGATGATCCTGTAATCTGAGAGCAGGTCGGCAAAAATTGTTTTACTTAAAGTGCGGTGTCTTGATCCTGCTATAGAGCCGGACAACTACAGCGAAAGTGTGTGAGAGTTTATTTTTCATTTTCATCTTTGTACCTTCTGCAGAAGTTGTTTTACGGTATACCCAACTTGTCTGCCTTCTAGTCAGTGGCCTGTGCTGATAGCCACAATTCTGGTAATTTGCCTACGGGTTATAGATAACAACTCGGTGGTTTTCCTTTTACTGTAGGATGGCCACATCAATCTTGATGTGGCGCAGCTCGGCAAACTTCTCCACCTGAGCTGTGACTTAGTATTAAGAAAAAAAAACAGAAAATTTGTTCCATGACTGAGCTCATTGGACAGCTAACACTCTCCATACAGACGGTGTCAATAGCGACTACCTTCTCAGCCAATTCGTCCGACCTCTCATTTCCCTCTTTTTTAACAAAGGCACCCGTACTAGGGTATGGTGTCATGGAATTGGTTGATCGAAGCCAAATCTTCTTGGTACTGTTGTGCAAGTTTTGAGTTAATGGTGGTCGCATAAATAGACTATCAACCCTTTTGATTTGTGGGTTACTTAGTCTTAGTGTTCTACAGGCCTCCCTAATTGCTTGGAGCTCCGCCTGAAAGATACTAGCTAAATCGGATAGCTTGTAAGACCTTGAAGAAACTTAGATCATCCAAGAAGATACCTGCTCCCACTCCATCCTTCATCTTGGATCTGTCAGTGAATATTTTTGCGTCAAATTGACTCCAGTTTCCCCTGGTAGGAAACTCGACGCCGAATGAAGAGTTCAAGCAAACTTTGGGAATGTATGTAATAGTCAGTATATGATGGTATCATGCCTTCAGGTACTGTCTGCATTATTTAACAGTGCCTCTATGGTGTAGTAGCAAACCACCCAGATTATCTGAGTCGTACTGCACTGCAAGTCGCAAGATACTTGATAAATATGTCAGGAGGTAATAGGTGTTATATGGTGTTAGGGGACCATGACCGTAGAGCTCATGTGATGCTAACTGCTGCTGATCGCTGTAATGTGCTGGGTTTGGTAGCATCTTCTTTCTCATCACTGGCCACCAGACTAGCGATCCATAGGTAAGAATTGGCCGTACAACAGCTGAGCCAACCTCGGTTGAAAACTTTATGATGGATTTACTGCTGGCATATAGGGCAACGTACTCTTTCTTAGGCATACTCTCTATGTTAGCCTTCCAGCTAAGCTTCCTATCGAAGATTACTCTGAGATATTTGGCGCTGGGTGTAAGACTGAGACTTTGAGAAGGACAAAGTTGAGTTTTGGAAGGACAATGGCCGATATCTTAAATTTAGTGGTGAACATTACCATTTCTGGGGGTAAGACTGAGACTTTGAGGAGGACAAAGTTTAGTTTTGGAGAACAATGGCCGGTATCTTAAATTTAGTGGTAAACATTACCATTTCCGTCTTCCCTGGATTAACTAAAAGGCCACAGCTTGTTGCCCAGAAGCTGACCAGGGCACTTTCCATAACTTCGCTGATACCGGAAAGTTGCTGGCCTTGTCGAGTATATCCACGTCATTTGCGTACGCAAGTACCTTCGTCCTATCTTCCTTAAGTTTTTGTAGCATTTTGTTAACTACAATTAGCCAGAGTAGGGGAGAGATGACCCCTTCTTGGGAAGTGCCTCTGTCGACTTGTTTGGTGATATTGCATCTGTCAAGGTTGGGATGTATGCTCCTGGTACCGAGCATGGATGTAATCCATTGAGTAAGGAAGTACTCCACTCCTGATTAGGTCAGAGTTTGCTGGTTTGGTCTCAATGCGAACACTGTTGAAGGTCCCTTCTATATCTAAGAACGTGGCTAGCGTAAACTGCTAGTAATAAATCGTCTACTCAATCGTTTGCACTTTCTGATGAAGGACCATTTCAGTCGATCTGCCTTTGAGATATGCGTGTTGAGATCTCGATTCTTGTGGGACTTCAAAACGTTGCATGAGGCCTAATATCATTCGCCGATTCATGGCCTCTTCTGCCTGCGTTGGGTGTGAAACCCACCCGAACCCTTCTCCAGCTTCGGGGGACATATTTTAGTAGAAGACAGCTTCTGAATATCCTCATTTGCCAGGAAGTGGACAGCTTTAGTGACTTGTGTAGCGTAATCGGCTGTATGCCATCCAGGCCGGAAGACTTGTGGGCCGAAAAACTTCTTAGAGCCCAGGAAACCTTTTCCCAGGTTATGATATTATCCACTACAGTACGACTAACTGGATGTACAGGATGCAACCTCTCCAAATTATCTACGAATTTGTAACTGCAGGTGGAGAAGTATGTGTATTGGTGAAAATACCAAGGGAATCTGTCCAGTGACCACCTGCCTTCTTGATGATGGTCGTACAGGGGCTCTCTTTGGACAGGATCTTGCAAATTCTATCAAATTCCTTGGTTCTTCCAATTGATTGGCAGAAGTGCTATAGTAGCTTTTTGTGCAAGAAATGATAGATATTTAGAAGCCCCAGGAAGGCCTGTAATGTTTTCTTGTTGATCGGTACTGGAGCATTTCTTAAAACTTCAACTGTTTGAGTTGTCGGCCTGATGACCAAAGCGTTGATCTTGAATCCGACAAAAATAACGGTCGAGCCTCCAAACTTGCACTTATCTTTGCGTAAATGAAGACCGAATCTGATCAGAACGAGGCGTGCAAGTAATCACGATATCATCGAATTATGGGACGAAACCAGAAACTCCTCTCAATAAATTTTCAATGATATTCTGAAAAATTCCAGGTGGAGACGATATTCCGAATTGCAGTCTCATAACTCGAAATGCAACCTTGGGAGTCATGACCGTCTGTAGAAACGAGGAATGTTCATCGACAAACAATTGTTGATAAGCATGAGCCAAATCTAACTTGGCGGAGACTTTATCTCTAGCAAGTGGCGATAGCATAGTGCTTATGGCTGGGATTTGAAAACAATGAGGGTTCAAAGCATTATTCAGATCTGGCTTGTAGTCACCACAGATCCTGATTGATCCGTCATGGAAACAATTGGAGTAGCCCAGTCGGATTACTCCATTGGCAATAGAATCCCTTGTTCAATGAGTCGATCGAGCTCTGCTTCCACCATTCCCTTTGTAGACAAAGGAATGCTGCGTAGCGATAATCCAACTGGATAGACCGTGTCGTCACATTGCAGGGATATGAGTTGACCTCGAAATTGACCCAACTCACTAGAGAATGTCATCGACAGTTTATTTCGTCTCTGTGAGATTTACAAGTTGTATACTGATTCTCCGAGAGGTGCAAACCAATAACAGCCAACTACATTAGCTCGATGACCTTCCACAATCACAAGAGGAAGATTTTCGATTTTTGCGCTATTAAGGATCGCATCGCCGTCGACGAATCCTTTGATTGGAATTTCGTTGCGCTGGAAATGTCCCAATTGCAAATCACTGGTGCAGATCTTTCGTGGCGATTTTGAATATATTGATTCAAATGTTCAAGATGAGATAATTGAGTAATTGGACCCAGAATTGGCCTCGAACTCACACTGGTTGTGACTAATTTCAATCTTCGCTTTCTTCTTAAGGTTTACTTAAGGAAGAATGAGATTGACGACCGATTTCGTACGCCCGGCTGGGGGAACGGTTGCCTCGCTTTGCTGACGAATATGGTTTTGTACGGATGATGATCGGCATACTCGTTGTTTCAGCAATTTGAACCCGTGGCATTAGTATATGGACAACATGATCTTGCATGATATCGCCCGCATCCGTTACACTGCGGCTGTTGATGATTTGGAAAACTACTGTGCGGCTTTGGTTGTGAAAATCGTTTCAATGATTTTTGCTGGTGTTGGTTTATCCATTGAATTTGATCTGGATGTCGAATTTCCATATGACTTTTTGACGCTGCTTCCGCGGAGCTTGACTGGTCAATTACAGTGTGGTATCAGACAGCAGAGACCTCTGTAATCCTCCGTCACGCAATCCACAAATTACTCGATCTCTCAACATGCGGTCTAATGAATTTCCAAAATTTTGACTGGATGATGTTGCCGAATTTCACCCAGTCAGTTTTTTGGTATTTCGATAAGTTTTGTTCGGTTCAGATCAAACCTTTATAGTCAGAATAGGAATTGACATCGAACATTGTCCAATTATCAACCTAAAGGGTTTATCATTGATAACCAAGGTAATATCGATTACCACTTCCCAACCATTAAGCCTCCCCGAACTCGGGAAGGTAAAGGTTGCGTTATTATTAATTACTGCTAATAATAAAATCAAAAAGAGACTCACCCCGCTTATACTCCTCCGTGATAACCCAATTATTCAAGTCATGTCCTATTTTGGGCGGCATAGAGTACAAACTTCCTCAACAAATTTCCATATTGCACGAATCTAACAGAGCCGGCAAGCGAATTGTTCTTGAAAAGAAAGAATTTTGTGCAGTTGACAAACAGAATCAACTCAAGTTTGTAGCGGTTTAGCGCAGAAATAACGATCTATTAACTTTAAATACTGATTTTTATATAAATGAAGAACAAGATTCCCCCCCCCCCCCCACCAAAAAGGGACACATATTTCCTATGGGTTGTTTATGCAAATCTCATTTACTTTTAGAGTTTGAAGCGGCAACACCAGAGCTGTGATGCCATCCCCCCTTTTATTTATGTGTCCAATGCTTAAGATATCCCACACGTATGAGAACATATATTTTTTTTTAGGTTTAATGGCATCTTCGATGGTGCTATTGTGAGAGGAGATAGTATAAAAGAAATATATGTAAATACTTTGGGGTTCTGTAGAGATCTTTTGATAACTATGACCTTTGGATGACTTTTAACCCCGTATGCTTTTTTTGTGCACTTCTACAATCAATTGTTTGATAAGCGAAACGGAGAAGATTTGAACTCGAGAATGGCATCCTACTTGTAGTTTTTGTACAAATCAACAACAATCAAATGAATTTAGGGACGAAAAAACATCGATATGATGATGTGCTCTTAGCCTTATCCTTTAGGAATGAAAAATACTCCTCGTCGATATAATACGAGGGCAGTTTGATGAGTCAGTGACTTTTTGAATTTCCCGCGTACTAACTTCAAATGCAACACTGCCCCCGTCAACAACTGCCATCTATTAGTAGACTACTGGCAAATTTTGAGCAAGCTGCCTCATTTGGTTTATGCTTAACATCCATTGAAATCAGACAACCTCGTGAATTTTAACAAAAATGGAAAAAAGTGAAGTGAAGTGAATTTCAAAGGGGTGCTTGGCGATGTTCAGCCGCAATTAGAACAAGTTTTTTCCCCGTTTCTTAATCGTGGACGAAACATGGACCCGTCACAATACACCAGAGATAAAAGAACAATCAAGACAGTGGGTTTCTCCGGGTGAACGTGCACCAAAGAAGCCCAAGGTGGGTCTATCGGCCGACAAGGTCATGGCCACAGTTTATTGGAATGCACGCGAAGTCATTCACATCAATTACCTTGAAAAGGGTAAGACGATTATCGGCGAATAATATTCAGAGCTGTTGGACACATTCGATATTGATTTGAAGCAAGAAGAAGGCTTAGAAAAAAGTGCTGTTCCATCAAGACAATGCACGGGTGCACACGTGTGTAGTAACCATGTCAAAAATCCATAAATTGGGCTATGAACTACTACCCCATTCAGCGTATTCTCCAGATTTAGCTCCCTGCCACTAATTTCTGTTTCCAAATCTGAATAAATGGCTGGGTGGTGGGAGATTTGGGTCTAACGAAGAAGTCATCACTGAAACAAATGTCTTTTTCGAGAGCCTTGAGAAAACATAAACGTTGGACTAAATGTATAGAGCTTAAAGGAGGCTATCATTATCATCATCATCATAACTATTTGGCTCTACAACCCGTGTCCGCTCCTGGCCTTCCGCAAAAAATCTCTCCACCGGTCCCGATTTTGAGCCGATGTCATCCAGTTTGGCATCCCTAAACTCTGGGCTTCCTGGTCAACGCCAACCTTCCAGCGTAAGCTTGGCCGGCCTAGCTGTCTTGCTCCATAAATCCTAGTGCAAAGGAAGATTCCGATTCCGATCAGGATCATCTTCCCTCATGCGAGCTAGGTGTCCTGCCCACCGGAGCCAACCGTGCTTAATTCTCTTCACGATGTCGACATCAGGGTAACGCTCGTAGATCTCATCATTATCGAGTCTCCGTAATACTCATTCCTCACATACGGGGCCAATAATTCTCCGTAAGACTTTTCTCTCGAACGCGGCTAAGAGGTCAGAAGGCTTTTTGCTCAGCACCCAAGTCTCGGATCCATATGTAAGTACTGGTATGACCATTGTCTTATATACCAGCAGCTTGGATGTTATGGTTAAGTTCCTGGATTTGAAGAGAGTCTTGACAGACTATAGTAGGCTTTGTTGGTTTTAAGCAACCGTGCGCGTATTTCTGGTTCCATGCTGTTATCGGCTGCTACAGTTAACCCGAGACAGTTAAAGGATTGCACTACTTCAAATTCGCGCTCCACTATTTGAATTGAGGGACCAATGTTGGATCTTCTACTCGCAGGCGTGGCCATCATGTACTTTGTTTTGCTCTCATTTATGTGCAGCCCCAGATTTCATGCCGCCTGCTCGCTTTGGATGAAAGCTTCCTGTACATTTTTTCGGTTTCTTCCAACGAAGTCAATATCGTCTGCGTAAGCCAGTATCTGAATCGACTTAGAGAGGATTGATCCTCTTGCCGTTACGTCAGAATCTCAGACTACTTTCTCCAACGCCAGGTTGAAGAGGACGCAGGCAAGTACATCCCCTTGTCGTAGCCTGTTATAGATATTGAATAGGCTTGATAGTGGTCCGGATATTTTTACTTGGTTTATATCCTTGGCTTATGCCGAATTTTCCCATGGCTTTATAAATTTCTACTCTTGCTACGCTATCATAGGCAGCTTTAAAGTCTATATAAATGTGGTGTAGTGAGTTTTGAAACTCAATTACCTGCCTAAGAGCGTAAATTGCCTGGAATGAAGCCACACTGGTATGGACCAATGATGACTTTAGAGTATGGGGCTATCCTGTCTTGAAGGATAGAGGGGGAAATCTTATACGCGATACTCAACCACGTTATAGAGATAATTGCTGCATGTTGTGACGTCTCTTTTCTTATGTATGGGGCACAGGATGCCTCTTCACCAGTCTTCTGGCATCGCTTCTTCCTCCCATACTTGCACTATTACTTCCTGAATTGCTTGATACATTGCGGGGCCTCCTGTTTTAATCAGCTCTTCTGGGATACCATCAGATCCCGGGGCCTTATTATTTTTGAGCTGATTTATGCTAACTTCGTCTATGCTTGGTGGCGGCAGCATATTGTGGTCTTCGGTCATTGGTGGAGCCTCCAAGATAGGAGACTATTTTGAGAAACAAAACGCTGTTTTGCCGAAAAAGATATATTTTATTCAAAAATTCGTTGACTTACCAAACTGCCCTCGTATCAAGGAGCTTGCTCTTATCCTTATATCCTGTAATGTACGCATATAAGGATCTTGAAATCGGCATACAATGTGCGGTGATGGCTCTATGACGTATCAAGGAGCACAATACGTTCATGTGTTTATCCTTATATCCTGTAATGCACGCATATAAGGATCTTCAGATCGCCATATGATGTGTGGTGATGGTTCTGTGACTAATGATGACGATGTACGTACGCGCTTCGCCTCGAGGTTGAGGCAGCATACAGGAAACTTTTGCCTTCAATTGACAGGAGTTTTCTCATCCAATTTGTTTGCAAATATTTTGTAGGGTTTTTGTTGTTTGTTGTTGTTGTTGTTGTTGTTGTTGTTGTTGTTGTTGTTGTTGAGGTGGTTGCGTTATTGTACCAAGTGGCATTGGTGGATAAATGATTTGTCCTTTTTTGTCGTCGACTCAGTGAGTTTGAAGTGCACCATATGAGCTTGTGTTTGTGAGATATGGATTATTATCCATTTTGCGAACAAGGATTTTTCTTGTTCCCTGCTGGTTCAAAGGGAAAATCATCTCTTCGCACATAAACGAAAGGGTTTCCCTCGCTCTTGCGGTCGGGGGTTTGCTTTTGTCATTTCACGTGATGGTGTCTCTCGCAATCGGTATGAATGAATGTTATTCAAATTTTTTAGTCCTTTTTTATGACACAAGAAACTTTGCTCCATTGACTTTTGAACTTTTTGTACAAAAATTACAAGGCATTGTAGTGGTAAGGAGGATGTATTAAAAAATTTCGCTCACCATTTCCAATTCAGTAAAGTTGAATGTTTCACGAGGTTCCCTGTTGTGCTCATCAGTAAAATTTCAAAACAACATGAAACAATAAATTTTTATATCATTGTCATCCATAAAAGAGCAATTCTTTGGCCCATTCTTGTCTTCTTTGCCAAGTCAACTGGACTCGCTGTATTTTGTAATTCTGTGAATGAGCAGCAGGATTCGATATAATAGTTCCATGACATATAATACAACATATACAGCGCTAACCAGCAGTGAAAGAAACAGAAACAACAAAAACAACAACAAACCAAACTTGACAAAAACTGGAAACTAACTGTCCAAATAAAATGATTCGAATAATTATTCCAGAGGCGCCACAAAGTTTATCTTCTAGTGCAGCGGACGACATGAATGTATAACTTTCTCAATGTTTCCTATACTCTATATGTGAACTATTAGTTGGGCTCGCTGGGTGCTTCTCTATTTGCAATGCACGCTGCAATAGATTCGTATAATCTTCTCCGTCCGTCGCATTCGTCATGAAGCGAAGCAACGGCTCCGAAAAGTAATCAAATTTGTTGGCAACTACTGGCAACTTTTCAAAAGACAACATGAAGCTTTTCCGTGGCGAGCAAAAGGTGGAGCAGGAGGCAGGATTTACGACGCCACACACATTAAAGCGCAGTGAATTGTAATCCTGTATCAGAAAAAATATTCCATGATTCCTTAACTACTTATTAGGTGAACGGAAGGCGATTTGTAGAAATTCCAAATTGGCCACACGATTTCGACTGAAATCGAAGCTGAAAGTGAAGTGATATTAGCGTCCTGTGAACAACCTTTTCCTCAGCTCAATTGAACTGTAAGGACGTAATAAAGTAAACCAACTGCAGCATGCTCGTCCATAATCGTAATCATTATCGCTTGATCCTGCGTTATCCCCAATATACAAACCGCTGCACACATCTTTTTATCGTTCATCCTTTTTGTGATTTACAAGGGCGACAACGATGACGCTGATGATACAAGCAAAGTATACAACCGATTTATATTTTACGTCCTTATTTTATGATTATCGGAGCCTACATCAAGGATATGTAAGCGTAAATCGTAGGGAGGAAAATACAAGGAAAAAAAACCTCCCGAGTGTGGTCTGCGGAAATTGTGCTCATCGCGTGGGGCATCCTTCCACTCCGCAAGGATTATTTTTAATTCACTAGGGTGGGTGGTCTGGTCTTGTTTGTTTTCCCATAAATCACAGTTCATGTATTGACCCAGCACAAGAGACGGCCAAGCCAAGCCACGCGGCAATCATAAAGTGTCCAGCTGCGAATGCTCAATATGGAAATATTTATGGCTTTATTATTTATGGGCTGTGTGCGAGTGTGTTTGTGTGCGGAGCACATCCGGAATGTCCTGGCGCACATTAACGCAATTTATTTCAAATAAATCAGATCTTCGTTTATTTTTTATTTAAGACTTCCAGAGAGTTCCGCTTGCATTAAAAGATTTATGTTGGATTTTTGATTGAACAGAAAATAAAAAATAAAAATAATAATAATACATAAATGTAATAATAAAAAAGTAGAAGAGAAAATATATTAAGTTAATATCGGGACGATTATTTGACCCGAATTCCCTTAGGGACTAGATGGAGTAGCTATTTGTTATTGCAACGAAGGAGTGAGATGATACGGCAGCGAAGGAATTCCCTAGATGGAGTCAACGCGGTTACGTATCTAATTGCAAATTACATTTCCCCAATTATCCAGGAAGTGCGATGGAATGGTCCGGCAAAAGACGGATGAAGTGCTGTAATATCTTCTTACCCATGGGGGTCAACCTGCAGCATATAATCTTATCTGGAATGGTGCAGGACTTAAACACGAAATATTAAATATAGGGTTTCCTGTTGAGTGATATGTAATTAAGGAGTATGCTTAATGGCGAAAGCCGGGTAAGCGCGGGGCTCAATCCCCAATATACACCAGACTTGTGTAATATCTTCTATAGTGACTGCTGTAAAGAACAGAAAACGTTATAATTCGAAGGCGGATGTAACGGGTAGACTGATGCAAGAAGTCTTGACCTTTGCCGTGTATGTGTACACTGTGGTTTAATGACGAATGCAGGCAGGCGACTCCACCAAAACAGGAGGCATACTTAGTCGCGCTAGAAAAAAGACGAGATCTACCAGAGATTAACCAGCAGTTTCAAAAGAAAAATAAGAAGCGAAGACAATGAGAAATGCTACTCCAGGAATTATTCTCGGAAATGGCACCGGAGGCCATTAGTCACCATATCATACCCATACAAATATCAGATACCTGCTAATTTAAGGATGGAAACCTCGTGGTGGAATCTTATAATCAGAATCAGTACTGATGACATGGTTAGGTTGGGTGCTTTGTGTTACCACATGGATCTTATACCTTTCGCTTTTTCAGAGGATCTATTCCAAAACTTAATTGTTCTTTTTTTTATTCATACCCTATCCCATATGGCAGACAATGCGACCAGAAAGATCTATTTTATTTTAGGATGTCTTTACTCTAAGAGATGTACCACCTCCAGAGTGAAGGATAGTATATACTTAGTGGCACTCCGCCGTCGAGCACATTTCCTTGTGAAAAAAGCGTCTCCTTAACCAAAGTATTGCTGGTCATTCACAGAGAATATGCTTGGATGACTCTTCCTCTTCCTAACAGAACCTAAATTCGGTCTCTGAGCCCACGTCAATTTTGTTAATGTGACATCGTAAGCCCCAATGACCTGTTAGAAACCTCACCAGCTTTCTAATGCTATACCTATTAGAATTAAGGATTTCCTTGTAGAAAAAGGGCCTGATTAGTTGTTTGGATTGCCTAAGCCCCAGGACGCTTTCTCAGTGGGCCAGACGAAGTTTGTGTTTGCAACAATTTATCAGTGCTGTGGCGGCAGCCCAGTTGATACTACAGTAGAGTTCTGGTCCTATGAACGCAGATTCCGAAACAGCCCTAGCCAGTTCATCAGCAGATTCGTTGCCTGCAATTCCTTGATGACCAGGGACCCAACCAAGTTTTACTTTGTTGTGTCTGGCAAGAGTAGCAGTCCTTGGCTGATATTGAGTCCATTAAATGGGACGACAGCACTTTAAGTACTGCCTGGCTATCTGAAAAGATATATATTCTAGTGCCTTTAGGGATAATCCCGGCGCAGAGCTCAATGGCATGGAGTTCATTCTAGAAAACCGAAGGACTTTTTCCCATTGATATCGAGACTTTGGTGTTGGGTTCAAAGACACCAGCTCCAATTCCAATTTCCATCTTCGCTCTATCTGTGAACCAGACCAGATCTCTCGCGTTCAGTGCCGGAACATTATTGCGCCAGTTTACCCGGTCCAATATTTCTACCTCAAATGTCCTTCCGAAACAGTGCTCCCTGACCATAATGTCGGGGAAAGTGCAGAATATGTCTCTTTCAGGAATTGAGTCAAGAATTGACCCACATAGTCACCGGGTTGGTACCCGCATTCTAGTTGCGGCTTAATAGAGCATGTAGCAGCCATCTTCCTAATGAAGATTGGCAGGGGTGAAAGCCCTACAGCTACTATTGCTGTTGTTGAGCATGTGCGCATGGTACCCGTTATACCAAGACAGGCAGCTCTTTGTAGTATTTGAACCTAAGTTACCGTTGTCCGTTCAAGAACTTTCGGCCTCAAAATTATGGCCGCGTATGTGATAATAGGTAGAGACGTCTACTGGCCCACAAGGCCCTAGTTGCGCGTTCGATGGTGGACTTGATATGAGAATTCCAGTATGCGATGTAGCCTGATCTGTGAAGATCGACTAGAAAATTATCACTGACTAGTGACCATAGAAGGTGAGAAAGCAGTCCTCCTTGTGGACATCTCTAAATAACAGTTACAGACACATACACAGAAAATAATATATCGACTTTCAAACATGGTCCTCATCTAATGATACCCGATAGAATGAGATTGAATGCCTTCTGTAGAAGTACTGGAAAGATCCCATCAGCATCGTGAGCTTTTAAATGTCTAAAAGAACCTACTGCCCATTCAACCTTATCCGGACTGAAGATTTTATCGGATAAACTATTTATTCTACTAGTAATACAGACCCTTTGTTCAGATGCGTTCGAGTACGTGTGTGGTGCACGAGTAGACGAACCTGGGAAATGAACCTGGAGTACGGTTCTGATTGTATCCTCATGGTCTGACGTGTTGGCGCCATCGGACTTTTTTAATAAACCTACACAGTTTGTCTGATCCGTATCTAACGCTTTATGGATTCGTGCAGCACACATGATGTTCTGTGTTCCTCTCTCGGTCGGAACTTTAATCCGCAGGGCCACCAGGTCCTTCCTTATGAATTCTGGAATAGGAAGAAATTTGATGTTCTGCCGATCGAGCAGGCCGCCCTTGGCACTGGCTCCCCGTATTTACAGATCAACTTACTTCTTCCGTTTCGTAGACCTTTTTTCTGTCCGATAATATACCAAGGCTCTTGGATGAGACCATGGATTATATTTTCCTCGGCGAAACGCTTGATGAGGATAGCGGACAAGCACTTCGCGTGATGCAGGCTCGCCTTTAACACCCTGATGGAGCTCATTAGTCATCCATGGATGCTGAAGTTGAAGGGGTGGCTTTGGCAAAAGCAAGAGCGCTCTCTCTATCCTTGCCCATGTTTAAGTCACCATCCCTCTAGCGAGTTCAATTTAATGAATCCACCTCGGTGTTTCTGAATCAGTAACTCATCTAATGCCTTCCTTAGAAGATCATTCTGATTTCTTCAAGATGAAGCTACATGGATCAACGATTGTGGATACGTCAGAATCAGAAGTGGATGATTCCACGTGCTCAGTTCTGGACGCCCTCGCCAGTTACAGATGGAGACCATATGGCTACACCGTCTGAACTTTGGGTAGGGTTCAGCTGCTCAATAGCAGACTGAGCATTTGACGCCAACAAGGGGTAGGCCATCGATAGTTCAATAGCTTCTCTAGATACAGCGGGTTGCTGACAAGCAGGACCCGAGGTTGATGCATCGATCTCATAATTATTAAAACTTGAATCAATAATGACCCACGAGTATCCGGGAAAGGAGGTCACCCATGACAGAGCCCGGTATGCCATGGGAAAACCAGTTGAAACCGAAGGTCACCAGGTATTAAGAGTCCGCATACTATCGACTAAGCACCCTCTAAGCCATGCATCCATCGGTGTATGCTGTTTCGCCTTGGATTAGGAATAGCTTCTACTGAGGATAGGACAAATCCGTTGCCTTAAACCCTCCTTCTTTACCTAGGCTTGGGACCAGCATGTTAAAATCATAACAAGCCAAGTAGTTATGAATCGAAGTATGTCTCGCACTTTGCCGTTTTGTAGATCTGAGAGGTTATTCATTAACCGCTTAGCTAAATATTTGTGTCTTCTGTACACTAATGCCGGACAACAGCAAGGAAGATGTTCTATTTTCTCCTCTTCCTCCTCTTCGTCCTCTTCATCCTCGTCCATGGAGCTTCTGCAGAAATCATTGTATTCGACATCCATCCTTCTCGCGTGTTTTTCGAGAAGGCAGTATCACTACAACTGTTTTTAAGTCATGTCTTAGGGAGATTAGCGTAGTTGAGCGCTTCAAGTCCATCTTTGGCTAGACCGTCTTTAATATGTTACAAGTGTCGGTGTTTTCGCACCTTACATTTGTTACAGCTTATGCCTCTTCCGAAGCATAACTTTCTTCTCCTTACCTCACCGCTGCACTCTCCGGTAGCAGATTCGTACTAGGTCTAGCTTATTCGTCCACGACGCAGTTTTCTTCCGCATCCAAGTAGCCCGGGACCCAATTGATGGAGATGGTTAAGAGAGGATTAACACCTCAACGCTACCTTGTATGTCGCACAGCTGACTGCGATGATGACTTCGTAAAGAATGCATACACAAGAATCTCAAGAATTTGTCCAGACCAAATGATACCAGCTGAATGGAATCCCCGCATTGTTTAGCCGATCTATACAAAACTGCAGCAACTTTAGGCTAACAAGAAACTGTCAAATTTTCCATTTTCCCATCCCAGCAACATTTCCCATCATCTACAGTCATGTGGTAGTCAACAACAACTCAGTTCCCAACACATATCCGAAGTGTATCTCACGATCATTCGAACATCAAAGTGATCACTTGATTACGCGGTAATAGCAGCGTCCATCCTCCAAATCATTAAGCTC
Source organism: Nephrocerus scutellatus (assembly GCA_947095585.1). Taxonomy (NCBI): domain Eukaryota; kingdom Metazoa; phylum Arthropoda; class Insecta; order Diptera; family Pipunculidae; genus Nephrocerus; species Nephrocerus scutellatus. The sequence continues at coordinate 88,468,816 of OX352764.1, forward strand.
ATTACATATTCCCTGGAGCGAAACCAACAAAATCATAGACTGTCCGTCATACGAGATGCAATCAGTGCTTGTTATTGGAGTCGAAACTGTATTGATTTGCCATTTGGTGTTGCAACAAACCTCCAAGAGCATATAGACCCACCACCATGAACACACACGGCACGACCCAACCCGATTACATTTAAGATCATCTTGTGATGCGGATGGAGATTGTTCATGGCCATCAATAGACAACGTATTGTGCGAGGCAAAGAAACGAAATTTTTATTTCCAACATCGTTAGCGATCGTCCGCCCACAATTGTCTCAAACAACCCATTTGAGGCGCTTTGCTGCCGCGAACACAATTACCATTAATTTGTGGGCAATTGGAGGCGAACATCGATTAAATGAATTGCAGAGTCACCATCGTGATAGGAGGGACAGACAGCGGCAGGCAGCATTTGGCCAAACAACAAAACGGCAATTTTCGTTGCAATGCTACTTTCGGGCTTTGTTGGCTGCCTTCCCCGATAGAGTCAGATAAACAATGAAATGTTTTCTGCGGTGGAGTTTTCATATTTCACGTTTGCTTCTCAGCATCGGCGGTGAATGAATCCATCCAAAGCAGGACAAAGCCTGAGAATAGCAAACGAGAAACGGATGATGCAATAAATCAAATCGAAGAGACAACAAGAGCAGGGAGTAGGACAATCCGGTCGTTTATTTCCACAGTATCAACTGGGGACAGAAGTTTATTTCTGCCGCCGAAAGTAAAGCAATCTGTTGGTTGGCCAGCAGGACAACAGCTCGGTAGATAGCAGAAGGAATATACTTCGTCTGACGCGCTGAGGAACTGCAGGAATCTTTCGATGAATAGTGAACTCGGCCATAAAGTGCATACACAAGAGGACACAAGTTTGGATCGACTTTGGTAATTCCATTGCAATTCGGTTTGCGGTGCGCCGGCCAAACTCTCGAAGGAGGAAAATAAATTTGGTTTTCAATTAAAGAGAAGTCCGCGTTTGTTGGAGATACAAGAATGCAACCACAAAAAAAAACCAACAAAATTAATTATCTTGGGCTGGATGCATCACCCATTGCACCGAAAATAAAACATTGTACGACCTCGTGGCCCTTCCGCCCATCACTGAGTAGGTGTATCACACACATCTCTATATAAAAACGCGTGATATGATTTATGTTCTGGGAGTGATTTGATACTCGTAAGCCAAACCAACTGCAAGGAGGCGTCACATGACTTGGCCAACCAAAGAAGATTCGAATAACATGCTGCGTTAAAACAGACATAAAGTCCGTAATTATATTGTTGGCCAAATGAAGTGAAAACGATTAACTGAATCTGCTATCGGCTAACAAGTCAGCGTGGCGTGTCAGTCAGTCCCGCAGAATCAGTGCAGTGTGGGTGTGGTTCAGACTGAAATTGCCAAAAAAATGGTCCCAATTGGAATGCATATTTCAATAAATCTGGGCGTGTCCAATATATATTTGTTTGTTTGATCAGAAACTGATTAAAATGTTGAATAAAGAAAACCAAAAACAATTAAATAAGGCAGTCGACTTGCATTGTTTTTGTGGCAGCCAGTACTAGCAGTTTGAGACGTCACGCGTTGTGCCACCTTAAATCGTCTTCCACTTACAGCATTCTCAGACGAGCAAAGTCAAACGTCAGTTTACTTATAGCGCTCGCACCATTAGATAAAAATTTATCTCTTCTTCCCCTTAATCGCATTAAAATGCTGTGAACAATGCGACGGCACAATGGACAGAAACAAGCAAGAGAAGTAAACAAATTGGTTTAAGCCGAACGTGAGCGTTCAGTGTCAGATACCGCCGAATGTAACTTAGTCGTCATGTTGTGTACAGTTCGCTATTCCTCGCTCGTATCTGCACCGTTCATAATTAATTATTGGGGAGCTTTATGATGGTTCTCCTCCGAAAACCATTAAGCAAATCAATGGCTTAAAAAACGTTATCAGTTTAAACCGCGAAAGAAATTTTAATGCTGACATATGGCATTGGATGTGTCACGACAAATGAATCATTCACCATATTTCAGGTCAATTTATTAAAAATATTCAACTTATTTAACTTTAAAACCTTGGAGAATCTAAGCTAAAGCTTTCCTATTTGTACTTGTGTTTCATTGTGAGAAGACTTATTATATGAGACTTGCATAATACCGAAAATTAAAAAAAGAAGGTTCGAAAAAGTTAAAGAAGGCATCGTAATTACATCGGTCGCAAGCTAGCTATCCAGCTATATTCAACTTCTCCTTCGAACGAACCTTTCAAAGCACCGGCGGAGATGGCATTTTTCCAGCGCTCTTACCGAGGGCAATTGAGTTCATCCTGCCGGGGTTGATTGATTTGTTTAGCGCAAGCTACAATTGGGGTTACATTCCGTATACCTGGAGAAAGGTTAACGTTATCTTTATTCCCAAACCAGGCAATAGGCTTAGTGGGCTACCTAAATCTAACAGACCTACCATCATTTGTTTTCAAAATTATGAAGAGGAGACTTATTGATAATCATATCAGAGCCTGCCTAGATACGTCTACCCCTTTACACTCAACTCATTTCACATTCAGGAAAGGAAAAAGCACAGAGGGCGCCCTTCACTATCTAGTTAAAAAGATAGAAGGGGCTTTTCGCTCCTGGTTGACATTTTGGGTGCTTTCGATAACACTGGCTATAACTCAATAACAAGAGCAATCAGTGACAGTGGTATAGAGTGCTCGACCAGCCAACCAGGAAAGTTGAGTCATTACTTCCTCCTCAAGTGGAGTTACTGTATCGGTGCCTGCAGCTGCTTTCAATAACACTGGCTACAACTCAATAACAAGAGCAATCAGTAACAGAGGTTTCGAGTGCTCGGCCAACCAATGGATAAGGGCCATGCTGGAAAATCGAGTCATTACTTCCTTCTCAGTAGGAGTTTCTGTGTCGATGACTGCATCTAAGATATAAGGAGCCGTATTCTCCCCCCCATTTATGGTCACTTGTCATAGACAATATTCTAGCCGATCCGCATGCAAGGTGCGTTACTTCACGTCTTGATGCAGTAGAGAATTACTCTCCGTCAATACTGGCAAAATCGTTCTAGTGCCTTTCACGAAACGAATATTGTCCGATATAGGACCTATAATATTTAATAAACGACTTAACTGAAATTCTCATATCAAGTCATTTCAAGTGAACGTGCCACTAGTGCCCTGTGGGCAGAGCATGGGGTCTTAATCCTAAAATGATACATTGGATGTATACCATGATAGTGAGACCAATTATCACGTACGCTGCCTGAAAGAGACATGTTTTGTGCTATCATACCATGGTCATACCATGGCCATGGAGTACTGTTTCGGTAGGTAATATATTTTATATACATATATATAAATATAAAATATTGTACCGAGCAATCTGGTCTAATGGCGCTCCGGAACTGGACAATAAAAGTCTGGTCTGGTACAAAGACGGATCGAAGATGGATACTGAAATGAGCGCTGGGGTATTCGGACCCAACACCAAAGTCTCAATACCAAGGGTAAGAGTCCCACTGTTTTCCAGCGGAACTCCATGATAAACCTGAGTAAGGCATAATGGACATAATGGACTCTAAATCAGTTAAACACTGATACGATGCAATGCAATCCCTGGCAAGGCTCAATAGGGTAAAACTCACGCAACGAACATGCAGATTAACTACTTAGAGGACTGGTTCAGAATCTTCGTCTGGCCCACTGGGATAATACTATAAGGAAATCCTATTGTATTGGGCGGTTTCACGTCTAAAGTATATCACTTAAACATTGGCGATCTCTAGGGCTCTGTCTTGTCTCCGACACTCTTTTTCATTTCTATTAGTGATCTCTGACCAACGATGCTCACGAAAAATACCCAGCTGCATGCCACTTCTTCTTGAATTAAACCGCAATGCTCGTGGCGCTCTAATTGCTTATCAGTTTACCCTCAAGCACATCATCGGACGTACAGTTAAGTACAGAGATTCGTTCTTTAACCGTACAACACGTTTGTTAAATGCTCTGCCAAGCGCTGTCTTTCCACATCACTATCATCCACGCAAATTATAAAAAAAATAAAAAAATTACATTGCTTCTTACAAGCAAATGATTTTTTTTTATAATGTAGACACGCTCATGGGGTTTGCACCCTTACAATCCCAAGCACTGCATTGGGGTTAGGGTAATAAGGAATTGAGGAGATAAAAGAAGTAAATGTGTATGCTTATATATGACTTTAATGTCATCGGATCTTACGTTTTTTAATTCTGCAGAGAAAGTCCGACAACCATCCCGATGGAATTTTTTTTTTGCTTTCTTAGACTCCAACTTTCCTGAAATGTCCAGAAAACATGTTTTTGGGGTTCCTCATTTTGTTTTTTTTTTGTTTTTTGTAATATAATAATTTTTTTTAAATTAAACAAACTATGTTAAGATGAACGCATGCCACCTAACCATCTTCACTGGAATACTTCCAGTTTCCAGAGCAGTATTAACAACATGCAATCAAAGTTGCCATGCTGTGCGAGTCTGTAACTTATGAGAAGCATGTAACTTAAAAATTGTATTTATGTTTTGTAACAGTAACACTAACAGAAGACACAGAGTACATAGAACAACTGGAACACAACACAATACGCAACACAAAAATAAGTCACAACCGCTTCTCTGTTAAGATGCACAGCTCAAACAAAATGTTAACACTTTCGGAACTGAAATTGGAACATGTACTAAAACATAGTTACATATTGTGTCTTTGCAACATTTCTTAATAGGCAACATGTATACCAGAGCTGAACAGTCCATATAACTACTTTCTACATCCAACATTCCATCAACATCAAGGCAACATCAGACGTTGGTAAATCCCATCATGTTGACTCATTTTCATATCGTGTTCATTGTTCTGCTATTCACCACTGTCACCGCTAGCCCAGGGCATCAACATTCATCAGCGAACCTCATTCTCATTCTGAGATTTGATATCAGCGGATATGTTGTATATTTTTCACGCTTTTCATCCGGTAGGTTGCGTTTCGATACAAAACGGAACATTCTACGACACCAACTCAAGCAACAATACGCGTTCATAGGCGGCAACATCCTTTTCAAACTTGCGCATGCGAAGGTGAGTTTCTTCGCATGTTGCGGCACACCAATGTTACTCGGCGGTCGGCGCTACTGCTCATCTTCAGTACCAATCCAAAACGGTGACGATGACTTTCACCCAAACGACTCCAAACAGCAAAGTGCGTGCGAGTAGTTCGCCAGTTGTGTAGTGACTTTATAGCCGTGTGGATGGTCTCAGATACGGGCGCGTGGTTCTTCTTTAATTTCTTCAAAAACATAAAACAGAAAGAAAAAAACAACAGCAAGTGTTGTGGAGAGCATAATTAAAAATTAAAATTAAAATTAAATTCTTAAATTAAAAGAGAGGAAGAAAAGTTTAATTAAAAAAAAGTGCATTTTTAGAAGTCCAATCGTACGTGACTTTGTCGTTGGCAAAGTTACTGTTGTCGTATTCGTAATCCTTTAGCGTAGAAAGGACATTCGGAAAAACGATTTACAGTACGGTCCGTTGGTCGGTTGGTCGGCACGACATCAAGTCAGTGGGTTCGTACGTCTTCGCTTATTATCGGCCTTACAATTTACAAGCTGATAAGTGTGCTATAAGATAAGCAGGAGCTACTTTGTCGCGAATTTGTTTTTTTTTTATGTCGCTCCATCATCTGCGGGATAAATTTTTGTTGTCAGCGGCATCTGTGTTTTGGTGATTCTTCCACCTTCTCTTCCTCTATGAGATTTTATAAATTGTTCCTCTTATCATCTGGATAAAAAAAAAAAACTTCCTAACTGTCGTCGCAGGAACGACGAAAGGAACAAATAATTTATGTTGCTGCATTCCCTACAGCACTCGTGGTGCTTGTGTCCTTGTTGTTGTTTATTCTGATGGATGGTGTCTTAACGGATCGACAAGAAACGACGGAAGAAGGAAGAAGAAAAAATTACCATTTGCAAAGTGTAAAGCAGAGTATTACGTGCACCAAGTGTTTGTAAAGTTGGGGGCAGTTTGCAGATTTAATCATTTCGCTCGATTGTGTGCGCTTCTGAAAAAGAAAAAAAAATCCAATCCAATTCAAAAAAAAAGCGGATTCTCACAAAAGCGCCACCATCGCAAGTGTGGCGCTCGTGCAGCTTGTGAAAACCTATTAACTGGATTATTCATCATAGTCACTTTTTATGGATAACACAGGAGCACATTTCAGCCGATGATATTGTGAGTATTTGTTTGAGTGTAGGTATGCGGGACATGGTATCTTAAATATTCGACTGGAAATTCTTGATTAATTGGCTGCCATGCAGAATTTCAGAAATTCTTGCAAATAACGAAAATTTTAAAGGAACAGAAGGGACAATCTGTCGTATCGGTTCGATGTTATGTTGAGTAGTCTTTCAGCAGTCTCTTAGGTTGCCAGTCTCGCTGTCTTACCTCTCTGGTTTAATGATTCTATTCGCAATGAAAACGAAAATATAGGTTGCCATCAGTATACTGGGTATATTATATTGCACTCCTGTACATTGGACAGTTTTACGGGTCTTAATTAGCTTGTTGAATCCGTAATATCCGTGCCTCAACCTCGAGCTCATGGGTCCACCATTAAGCCTATCTTCGGACGGCCTTGAGCCGCACGATAGTTATGTGGAATGAATTGCCTGATTCTATGATTCTGCATTTATATGATCTGCAGTCGTTTGAGACACGCGTGCATAGACATCTCATTCCTCTTTCTCTCCCTAATTTCCTAACGACCACGCTGTGCTAAGCATTATAAGGGTGCAAACCCCTTTAGCGTGTGTACATTATAAAAAAAAAATGATTGTGTGTTTTGTTTCTCAAGAAGGTTACCTCATTTTGAATGATTGGATAAACATTATTATAAGAATCGTATAAAGACATTGTTTTAAATAGCAAACGTTCAGGAAATTGGTAACGCTGTTCAAATAGAAAACAACACAACATTGGGAATAGCATTGTTTGCTGTCCACCAAAGTTTTTGGTAAGCCTATCGGCTCGGTGGTTAGATAGATAGATAGATAGATTTATTTACAATAATTCATTAACCAAATACAAGTTTATAATTCTTAAATTTAAGACAAGGCTAAAAAGCCGTCTGCCCGAGTTTGACGATACTGTCGATGTATGTTTGAAAAGATTCTTCTGTATATTAATGCTTTTTGACAATAGTTGTGTAGTTTGTTTCAGTTCGTGCCGCTTAAAATCATCACCATTTCTTCCTCCTGCAGAGTTCCCTTATCAAAAAGCTGACACCTAATTTCGCTTAGAATTGGACATCTGCCCAAGAAGTGAAAGGTGTCCTCTCTCTCTCTTGTAGATTACATAAGGAACAAATGACTGGTAAATCTTCACTGTGTGGTATGAAATTCAGGTTCATAATTTCTCCCATTGCCTTAAAAATTGAGGATATTACTTCGATCGTGTAGTTATCGCTGAAGTAGTTATTTTTGCAAAGGTTGTGATTGAGTTCTGTGTACTGAACTTTTCACATTTTCAATGATATCTTTATGCATTTTCTCATCCAGCTTAATTAGTAAATTATACAGCTCCTTCTTCCAATTTAGTCTGTTTCCCGAATTTAAATTGAGAGTGCAAGTAACTGCCATTCATCAAACCAAAGTATTTTTGCCTCTATAATGTACTCCGCTATACGTTTAGTCAACCTTTGCTGGTCCAAGGCGAGCGTTTTCAATATATAATCAAAATGAAGTTTTAGGGTATTCCTAAATAGTGGGGAAAGACCAGTTTCAACTGGAAGCATACTATTCGGTGTGCTTTGAGGCAGATTAATTATCCGTTTCAAAAAGAAACGCATCAGCTTTTCCACGGCATACAGCAAAACTGATTTAGAAACCGCTTGAAATATTTGATATTTTACTCTTAAGGATATGTGCTTATCTTCCAGACAGTTCTTCCAAGCCGCACTAATGGCTGACTTCGCTATTGTAAGCTTATCTCTGAGATGTTGTTCCATATTCATGTTATTTGAGATATTGATACCGAGATATTTGTAGGATTTCTAGCTCTTGACCGGCAAAAACTCACTTTTCATTTTTCGCACATCGTCCTCCTCCTTTTCTGAACACCATAACCATGGATGTGGTTATATTGACCCTTAATCTCCACTCTCCGCTGTATTTTTGTAACCTGTTTATCATTATCTGCAAGCTCTCCGGTGAGTCCGCAAGTAGGACTAAATCATCTGCATATAGCAGAGCTTTAATGGAAATTCCACCAATTGTTATACCCCCACATAGAGCTTCTGTTATGTCATCAATAAACATCACAAATGCTTGTGGGCTAAAGTTGCATCCCTGTTTTACCCCAATTATTGTTTCAACGAAATCTGATAATTGTTTTCCATCGCATACGGCTGAAAACGTATTTCCATATATCTTTTTGATCAGTTTTCCAAACTTTCTGGATAGCCCACGATTGTACAGTTTGAAGAAAAGTGCCTTGAGGTATACGAAGAACGCAAACAATTTCTTCTTTCTTCTAATGTAGTTTAGCGCAACTGTTATGAGTATGAAGATTTGGTCCGTTGTGGAGTAATTTGCTCGAAACACCGCCTGAAACTCAGATAGCAAGTGATTTTGGGATACCCAGATTTGAAAACGTTTAGCGAGAACACCCATTAGAAGTTTTAATGACGAGTTTAAAAATGCAATGCCACGGTAGTTTTCTGCCAGATTGGGGTCACCATTCTTGAGAGTGGGGAAGATCACTGATTGCTTGAAACTGTTTGGAATGGCTCCTGTTTAAAAAATACGGTTAAATTCGTTTGTGAGAAGTTTAATCAGATCGTTATTTGCATATTTGTAAAATTCGACTGGTATACCTACCATCCGTACCGGGTGCTTTGTGGTCTTTGCCGTTATTTAACCAGCCGTTTACTTCTTCTTCTGTGATGGGGTCATTCAAGAGATCATTCATATTATTCGGTACCACATATTGGAACCTAGGTTGATGGTTGGTGCTTTTCTAGTAGCTTTTTTCTTACTGAGAAGTTTCCAGAGAGTCGTACGATCTCTGCATTGCGATATTTCGATGGCTAAACCGTTATAAAATTGATTTCTTTTTTGTTGACAAGTGTTTTTATACTCCCGGTTTGCATGTAAATACCTTTTTTTATAGTTTGGCTCGTCGTATTTTCGGAAGACGATCCAGTAAAGAGAAGGCTTTCTATCTCCGTCTATCACAATCTAGGTCATACCATGGCTGTTTTCGGTTCCAACCCAGTTTGTTCTGTTTTGTTCGTATTTGACTGTTGACGCAATATACACCGCGTTGCACATATTGCAACGACAAAGAGGGTAATCTGATCGCCGATCTCAAAGACATCTCAGAGAGATGGGAGGAGCACTTTCATGAGTTGCTTAATGGCCAGCTAAACAAGGAATTGGAGGATCCACCAATGACCGAAGACCACACTGATGATATCCCAGTGGAGCTAATTACAACAGGAGACCCCGCAATACACCAAGCAATTCATGAACTACTAGTGCAAGTATGGGAGGAAGAAGCGATCCCAGAAAACTGGCGAAGAGGCATCCTGTGGCCCATACATAAGAAAGGAGATATCACAACCTGCAGCAATTAATATGTGATAACTTTGTTGAGTAACGCGTATAAGAATTTCTACTCTATCCTTTAAGATAGGATAGCCCCATACGCTAATGTTATCATTGGTTGATACCAGTGTGGCTTCATCCAAGGCAAATCAACAACTAATCAGTTCTACACCCTTAGGCAGATGATGGGAAAAATTCCTAGAGTTTCAAAACTCACTACACCATATTTTTATCGACTTTAAAGCCGCCTATGATACCAAAACCAGAGTAGAACTTTATAAAGCCATGAGAGAATTCGGCATCCCAAATAAACTGACACGACTATATAGGTTTACCATGACCAATGTTATAAGCCAAGAAAAAAAGTCGAAATATGTTTCAAAAATTTGGATCAACTTTATTATCAACAACATTTGATAAAAAAATACAACGTAATTGCAGTTATTGGTCGAAAACATGCTAGAATTCAGAAAATTTTCAATTTTCATTTTAAAATACAGTTTAGGCCTACTAAGACCCATCAAAAAGTCCATTGAACATCACATCAAAACAATTGACGATCATTTGTGAACTTTCGCACCGAATCAAATTCTCCAACGATGCTTATCTCTAGCTAGGACTCATAGTAATACGGGACGAATATAAAACCAGTATAAAGAAATAAGTCTGAAGGTTGGCCTCCAATTAGCTAGCCAGTTACCAGTGCATTTTGATAGACATTTTTTAAAAGGATCACGAATATGCGCCATATTCATAAACAATTTAGTTGGCATTTGAAAGCCATTTGCACCAGTTATCTGTACGTTTTGCCAATTGTGTCGAAGATCGTTATTTCCGCGTCTTAGAGAGGTGCGAAACAGTATTACTTCGCACTTTGAATAGCTTATCTTAAGCTTCTACGTGGGTACATAAAAAGGAGTGGAATTATCCTATATGGTACGTTTTTATGTCCTCACTAATGTTCATTAGAAATAAGGTGCTATTAAGCAGTAAAACAGCCAATCGATTCTAATTTAATTCGATCATCAACCCATTTTAACCTTCCATCCATCCACAAAAGTTAAAATCGTTTTTCACCCAGTTATGGATTACAGAACATTTTCGTTTTTTTTTTTTCGTTATTAAAAAAAGGCTTGAGGCCTACTTAGACGACTCCTTAACGAGTCCATTGAACATTTCATCAGGACAATTACCGTTCATTTGTAAACATTCGCACTGAATACAATTTTCAAACAATTCCTGAAATAATCCAGATTCTTGTCCGACTGGCAAGACACAAGCACAAGTTTACCTGTCAGACACCGCACTTCAACCTCTCCCACCGCATATTGCTCCTTATCTGTGCATTCCATTTCGACTCAATTCAAAAGTCATAAAATTGCTTTGCTGGCTCAAACGATTACGGCCAAACATTGTCGAGTCCCGAGGCAAATGAATGGAATTCCTTTCCTTTCGCAGCAATGGCAGCACGACAACAGTTCAAAATACGATAACCTGAGGTGAAGTATCACAGTATCACCGTCGCAATGATAAAAGCAATGAACTTTGTCATCGTCCTCGTCCTCTCGTCTTCCTTTTCGTCCTCGTCAACATGGTATGTGCTGCTCTGCTACTGCTGTGTTCCGCTGTTTGTGTAGGAGTTTGACAATAGCAACAACACAACAGCAATTCAGGACTAGCCGGCAGTGTTGTTCCTTGCACTTTGAACATGAAAACCAAACAAAACGAGGCCAGTTTAATGAACATCCGGTTTGGGGTTCTGTCGTGATGGTCGTCAAGCGTCACAAGTCCCTATTCTCTGACTGGTTTACTTGCTGCACGGCTCGCCAGTTTGGTTACTGATGACTGAAGTGGTGAGGTAGCTAACGGGTGAGAGAAAATGGTGGGCACGTTTCCAGAGCGAGTCCTTAGAAAAATATAGTGACATGGCAAAATGTTAAGTTTTGTGGGGAAGCATTGGATTGGTGAATTGAGTTTTTTGTTTTATGTTGTTTCTGTTTTGTTTCGTTTTATTTAATTTGCCGTCCCTTGATCAGCTGATCAGCTATTGTTGGAGTAATCTTAGGCAATTTTGGGAAGCTGTAAAGGATCTCAATTAAGTGAAATCTAATTATCGTCAGATGTGAAGGAAATTCTTAAAAAAAATCACTTTTTTGGTTACTTAAGGTCTGTTCGTAAAAAGACAGGAATTTATTTCCCCTCAATGAGTTCGATTTAAGTTACGTCAACTATAAGAGAGCTTGTCTTGCTCGTCCTGATAAACGAACACTTAAACATCTGGTAGAAAAAACTGAGTCAATATTTGCACTTCATAAGGTTCCTGTACCAACAAAATAAAAAAAAGCTATTAGTACCGAGAGTAGTGTAAGTGAGGTACCAAATCTGGTGATTCCTCATTGGTCACATTAATTGGGCATCTCATTGTGGCGAATATTTTGGGGTCTGCATCCTTATATTAAGACTGACTGATATCGTTTCATTAATAAGAGAAGTTTTTGCCAGAAACCATTTATAAGTAATAATAATCTAAATAAATAAAAATGAAATGATTTTTTGTTGGTCACTTGAAAGCGGCTGGTGCGATTTGGCTCATTTTAACTTTAAAATGTTCATCATAGTCCTAGTAAGGTTTATCATCATCAACGTGTCCTGTAACCCCGGTTGGGGCATAGGGCGTCAACAAAACGCCTCCATCCTTCACGGTCTGCAGCAATGTATTTTAGCTGTGGCCACGTCCTTGTCTGGGATTGTGGTTCTGCTAAGACAGTTGATTTCCATGTTTTTCTTGATCTTCCAACCCGCCGTGCACCCTGTGGATTCTTCTTCTTTGCAATTTATTCTTTTGGTTTCCTCCAGTGTGTGATCAATCCATTGCCATTTACGCTTTCTTATATCGACGTCCAGCCGCTCTTGACTTGTCCTGCGCCACAATTCCTCGTTTGATAAATTTGTGGCCAGCGAATCATTAGGATGTGGCGACGACAGCGATTCACAAAAGCTTGCAATTTCCTCGAAATAGTAGACGTGACTTTCCAGGTTTCGCGGGCATATAACAGCACGGATTTGACATTGGATTCGAAGAATCTCAACTTAGTGTGTAAGGAGATTTGACTGGATTTGCAAATTGGGGTCAGAGTACCAAAGGCAGCACGAGCTTTATTAATTCAACTTTTAACGTCCAGATCCGTACCGCCATTTGCAGAAACAATACTGCCAAGGTAATTAAACTGTTCGACTTCTTCCACTGGCGTCTCCTAATAATAATAATCTGCTGTGTGGAGCGGCCTGTGAGCATTATTTTTGTCTTTTTGCTGTGTATGTATTCTTAGACCACTCTAGTCTCCCTTCACTTTCAATGTTTGGCACATTCCGTTCAGCGCACTGATGTTATTAGCCAGGAGGCATATGTCATCGGCATAGTCTAAATGAATGAGCCTTTCAAACGGTCTCAATTGAATTCCCTGTCGCTCCGTTGTACCAACACTGGCCGTCAATACGTCGTCCATCGCCAGCAGGAAGAGAATTGGCGATAGAACATCCCCCTGTCTAACACCATGTTGCACTACGAAGGAGTCGGATAGCTGCCCATTGTGTAAAACAAAACACCTTGCGTTGTTGTAGGACTCTCTAATAGTGGCAACCATTTTTCGGGGAATTCCTCTACCAAGCAACGATCTCCATATACATTTTCGTCTAACTCGATCAAAGGCCTTCTCAAAATCCACGAACATGAGGTAAAGCGGTGATTGAAATTCCAGAGACTGCTCAAGAACGATACGCAGTGTGTTGATATGGTCGACAGATGATCGACCACTGCGAAAGCCAGCTTGATGCCTCTTGAGTGTAGACTCGATTCTATCCTTTATCCGCACGAGAATGATGGTTGCCATTAGTTTTGGGAAAACAGACAAAACGGTGATACCACGCCAATTGTTGCAATTCTTGGGATTACCATTCTTTGGCAGCTTAACAATTACACCATTACACCCTCCTTCCAGATAGCTTTCGTTTTTCCATATAATTTGTATCAACGGATGTAGAATACTAGCCGTTGTTACGGGATCGGCTGTCAGGAATTCAGCTGGTATTCCATCAAGTTCAGCTACTTTGTTGGTTTTGAGGAGATTTATTGAATTTTGGATTTCCGATTCTGAAGGGGGTTCGCTGTCGATACCCCTATGGGATATGCGCATCTCGTTAAGTTGAGGCACTTCAGCACTCTGCTCAAAGGAAACCTCATTTAGCAGGGCACAAAAATGATCCTTCCATCTGCGTAGCTGATCCTCAATTGGTACCAAAAGCGTACCATCCACATCCATTACAGGATGATTGGTGTTGCTTTTATTCCCAATAACATCATCTTTGGGAAATTTGGCACAGTTCATGGATATCTCCTCTTCTTGCAGCGTTATCCATCGCATTATCTGCGAGTCCATCTAACCTCACCTTCCTGTTACGTCTCACACAGCGATAGACCATCTTATTAGCAATGCGATACTCGCTTCGCTATTCACCCTTTCGTTGAATAACTGCTTCGGCATTTATTTGCATTTTCAACGATTTGCGAAGTTCGACTTTTTCCCAGGTGTCTTGGGATATCCAAGAGACTCCAACAACTCTTGTCCGCTTGGGTACAGTTTCGGATCCAGCCTACATAAAAACACTTTTTATTTCACCCCACATTTCATCAATTGTTGAATGCTGAATTCCGTTTAATGACGAAGCTCTGTCGTTAAGGGTTGTGACATAGGTACGACAAATGTTGGGATCGTTTATAGCATTCGTATTGAATTTTGAACTCCTCATACTGCGCTTGTCTTTGTACGGCTCGGCTTTATACAGAAAGAAAAATTGGAAAAGTTACCCGAAAAATTGGAAAATTCGGTCAAAGGCGAAAGTGCTGTTTTCCATAGGATTTTGTGTTAACTCACGATTCTAACGCGTAGCATAGCGTAGCGAGTAGCCACGAAACGCCGGTTAATAATAATAACCTATATAAATAAAAATGAAATGCTATTCGTTGGTAAGCGTGACAATTGAGAACGGCTCGATCGGTTTAGCTCATTTTTATTTTAAAATGTTCACCATAGTCCAAGTTAGGTTTATACAGAAAGACAAATTGAAAAAGTTGACAGAAAATTTGGAAAATTCGGTTAAAACCGAATGTTCTGTTTAACATAGAATTGGGAGCTCACGACCTAAACTCACGATTCCAACGCGTGTATATTTTATTTGCTGATATAAGTGCCGATTCTAGAGTTTTCTGGATGGCCGAGATGGTCGATGTGTGGAGGGGTGTTAGTGGGCGGGAGGTTAATGTGCGGTTGGTCAGTTAGGTGGGGTCAGTGAGATGTTGCAGCCGTGAAACGCCGGGTAATTCCGCTAGTTAATAAATAAATATGAAATGCGGTTCGTTGGTAAGCGCATCACTTAAGAACGACTGGACAGATTTGGCTCATTTTTATTCTAGAATAGTTATCATAGTCAAAATAAGGTTTATACAGAAAGAAAAAATACAAAAGTTGTCCAAAATATTGAAAAATTTGGGAAAAACTGAAAGAGCTTTATTCCATCTGATTTGTTGTGAACTCACGACCATAACTCAAGTATCTAACACTTAGCTTAGCTTTCCGCGACCATTCGTATTGTATGTACATATAACATCTTTGCACAAAAATAGTAGATGGAACATAATATTTTATGCCTAATTCGAAAGGCGAATTGAGAAGATTTCCGTGACAATTATTACTTTGGGAAGTTTATTAGACATTCGCGAGAGATGGGATCATAAACCAATTTGAACATCGTACCTACACCCACGAAGGCTACAAACGAAATACCATTACACAGAAAAAATTTATTATTTGGTATGGGTTTCACGCTGGCGGAACCATTGGGCCACGTTGCCTTTTCAGTGTATCCTTCGCCTGTGATCTGGGTATTATTTTTGTTTCAAATCTTTTTGTCTGCATCTAGATTATGGTACTTCTCTTAACATATCACTAAGCGAAGCTGTAGGTACTTCCATGACCCTTTTACGATCAAATAATTATTCAGTTCACTTTTTCGTCTTATTTTGGAATACTGCTGCATTGTCTGCTGTCCTTATTACAATAACAATAACATTAAAAAAGTTGAATTTGCAAAAAAAAATTTGCTGTCACATTGTAACGAGGTTTTCTCAGCCGGGGTATCCTCAGTGTGACCAGGGTTCGTTGTTTTAAAGGGTCGTTACAATAAAAGATTTATTTTTGGTTAGGAACTCTGAATTCAATGTTTGTATTTTTCCTTTCGTTTTTAAAAACAGATGAAAATTGATTTTGGAAATAATTAATTTGACTTAGGTCTTAGATGTGTCCTGTGTGTCCTGTGGTTTTGATGCCTTGGTCCAGCGGGATCGAATTAAATCGTCTGCGTTTCGTCCAAGTGCTGACCAGCGAAAAGAGGATGCTACGCTCAATTCGTTGCCAAAGAGTTGCTGCGTTTTCGTGAGTTGACCAGCGAAAAGAGGGTGCTACGCTCAATTCGTTGCCAAAGAGTTGCTGCGTTTTCGTTGGTTGACCAGCGAAAAGAGGATGCTACGCTCAATTCGTTGCCAAAGAGTTGCTGCGTTTTCGTGAGTTGACCAGCGAACAGAGGATGCTACGCTCAATTCGTTGCCAAAGCGTTGTTGCGTTTTCGTGAGTTGACCAGCGAAAAGAGGATGCTACGCTCAATTCGTTGCCAAAGAGTTGCTGCGTTTTCGTGAGTTGACCAGCGAAAAGAGGGTGCTACGCTCAATTCGTTGCCAAAGAGTTGCTGCGTTTTCGTGAGTTGACCAGCGAAAAGAGGATGCTACGCTCAATTCGTTGCCAAAGAGTTGCTGCGTTTTCGTGAGTTGACCAGCGAAAAGAGGATGCTACTCTCAATTCGTCGCCAAAGAGTCTTTGTGTCTATGTAGTTTGATCAGCGAAAGGGGATGCTACGCTCTGTTCACTATCAAGAGTCGGGCTGTTCCGTTTCCGTGATTTTCGTACGGTGAATTACCGTTGTTGCTATGCCGATTGATTTTTTTCCTAGTTGAGTTAATTTCCACGGAACTGCAGTGCGTATGCGTTCTTTATTGTTGTTGTTCTCATTATTGTCGCTGCAGAATGTTGATGGAATTCCTTGTGTATTTTGTTGTTGCCTTTTTGCCTTTCGATTTGTCCACTGTCGTTGCTTAGAAAAATGTTGACGAAATTCCCTGTATGTTTTTGTTATTGTGTTTTCTCGTCGCAATTTGTCCAGTGTCAACGTCACCGTTGTTTGCAAAAAGGTGTTGGCGAAATCCCAAAAATGGAGGTGTGACCTAGTGATCGCAATCATATATTGGAGAAGTGAAGTCGGCTGGAGCAGAGATGCCGTCGGCGTTTTTTTTATGTTTTTTTCCTAAAACATGATCTCATAATAATGACTTTTCAATGTGGTTTTTCTTGTATGAAAGTATAACTATATAAATTTATAAAAATGTGTGGGGTGAATTTGTGGTCAAATGGACTCCTTACAACATCACTTTAGATGTTAGGAACATATTTTATTCCACAACGAGTGTGGATACAGCACGTTATACTATACTTTTATACTTTTAAAAGCTTACTCCCTTTTCATGCTCCACTTAGGCGTTCCACAGGACAAACTATATGATTTCAATGATCCCACAACACAAGCTTCCTAAGTTTAACTATCGCTGCACAATTGGATTACTCCCTGAATCATAGGCTTTTTGAAAGCATCATTAATAGTATATTACAGAACGAGCAAGGAAAGTGGAGTTTAGCCGAGTTCGGCAATCTAACGAGCACGATGAGCACTTTTCTGCAAGTCATGTACGCTATTTTTCACGCGTCCAAACCGGTTTTTCTGCTAAATCGAGAGAGAAGCAGAAATCACAAACGACAAACAAAAGAGGATTCTTGCTCATGCGCAATGTGTTCGCTGAGATTGTAGTAAATAACAAAAGACGTTTATATCATAACATAACTAGTGTTGTTATGGGCTACTTTCGAGGCTAGTTTATAGCGTACGAAACAGTCACTTTAGGCTATGGGCGCGTGAAAATATTTATTACGCAATTCGTAAAATATATATGTCCTTCTCTTAACATCCATTTTCAGTACAAGTTACAATTTTCTAGCAATTTCCTTGTTTCTTCCTTTTTGTTTTTCAATGCACTTCTAAGCTCCTTGAATGAAATTTATTTATAAATCTTTCAAGCCTATAGATGCAGCTGTATACCCAAGAACTAAGTCTGTTCAAAGTCTTTCACTATTTAGGTTTTTCTATTGATGTAGATGGACTTCCTTTGGGTTATTTGATAATAGTTATGTTCTCCCGGCGTTGCACGAGTTTACAATTTGACACTTTAGAATTAACATTAACCACTCTAGGTCTGTCCTACCAACACTATTCACCTTACCGAGCATCAAGGTTTGCAGAACATCTAGAAGGATAATTCCAACCGGTTTTATCGGACCTGTATAGAAATACTACCTGATATTATTGAGCCAGAAAGGATAGCGTTGGGTGAAGTTAAAAGAGAAATAAGAACTAATATTGCTCTAAAAAAGCCACCTGGCTCTGACCTGATCACTGGACAAACACTCTGAGAACTTCTTAGTAAGGCAATAATTAAAATAACTGTATTTTGATCAGCGTATCATTCAGACTGAAATACGTACCACAATTATGCTGATATTATTATGATTCCTGAACCTGGTAAACCACCCCCCCCCATGAAACCGCATTATATCGGCTAATATCACTAATACCGATACTGTATGAAAAACTCTTACGAAAAAGAATAAATCCTATCATCGGAGTGAGAAATCTTATCCCAGATCATTAATTTATGTTCACAACTCAACACTTCACGATTGACCAGGTTTATCGAATCACTTAAGTCATTGAACAATCGCTTGAAGAGAAAAAAGGAAGTTCAACGACATTTTTGGATGTAGCTCAGGCTTTTGATAAACTGAGGGCTTTAATTACAAGCTCAAACTATTGTTTACAGCCCAGTTCGCAGAACTTCTAATACAATCTTATATATCAGAACGATTCTTCAGAATATAGCAGCTAGAAGCCTATTCTGACAAAAGGAAAATTAAAGCAGGTGTTCCACAAGGTATTGCAGTAGGACCAACCCTTTACCTCCTTTATACAAGTGACTTGCATACCTTCAATGAAAATATTATTGCTACATTCACTGATGATACTGCAATTGTGGCCATTGGCGATAAAAATATCGAATCAACAGAAAAATTACTAACAGCTATTGCCGAAGTACAAGGCAATAAAATGAAATGAAATCCAATCTGGCATATATATTTTACCAATAAACTTATCCAGCACAAAGCAGTGTATGTTAATGATAAAGATACGACAACAGCAAAAGAACTTGGTATGAGACTAGATGCAAAACTCAGGTGAAAGACGCATTTCAAGAAAAAACAAGAAGAGATGAAACTGAAATACAAAACGATGTATTGGTTAATGGGTCGCTACTCAGCCCTTTCAGTATACAACAAGCTTTTGCTTTACAAACAAGTCCTTAAACCAATATGGAGTTACAGAATTCAACTCTGTGGTTGTGCCAGCCAAAGGAACAGAAACAAAATTCAACGATCCAGAATTAAGTACTTCGTGACATTGTCGATGCTCCGTGGCTGGTACATTCGAAATGACAACTTACACAAGGACACCAAAAATAACTACGCCAACACATCAACGTTGAGGCACTCCAGCTCCTGAACAATGATGATGACCTGATCAGAAGAATAAAGAGAGTTAAACCATTTGAACTATAGGTGTTTTTTTTTTTTTTTTTAAAAAAAGGGGTTAGCCAATCGGATTCCACATCGAAGTCGCTCTCGGATATATATGTGTATAGAATAGATTGGAGTTTCCAAGAAAACTCTTAAACTCAATTCTTTAGGATGGCAATAGTTTTCAATTACTCTCTTTTCAGTGTCTGTCTTTATTATTCAATTTTTGTTTTCCTGTCATTTTAATCACTAACCTTCGAAAGAGAAAGTTTTCATTTTCAATTTCCAATGAACAAAACCTGCATCCACGTTTCCATAGTTTATATCCTGTAATACAAAACACCTTGTATACTTGATGTGTTTTTGTCATTTGTTTCAATTGTATTCTCTTTAACTTGCTGCCGAAATGAAAATGTCAAATGCATATCCGGTTTTTCTCCAGCATTTTCGTCGTCCCTAGTTTCGTTTAAGTTTTTTTTGGCCCCTTCGCAGACTCACTTTAAGTTCCGTCCAGTCTGTTTTTGTAAATTTCAGTTGCACAATTTACTATACGACCTTTAACTGATTTAGCACCAACATTTAATTGAAAAAGTTTACATTTTTGTTAAACATTTTGTGAGAAAGTTTCCCGAAAGTTTTCATCGAAAGCAGATTAAAAGTTTGTCGAGCACTGCAAGGAAGAAACAAGATGACCGCTGTCGTACGTGGCAATAGAGTGCCGTGCAATCGATACCGGAAAGAAAAACATAACAATCGACATCTTCATCAATGGATATCTTCATTTCAATGACAAAGGATATTCTGAATAAGCAGTGAATTACAATTTGGTTCCTTGCAATAAATTATCTGCATCCTACCATCCATCTAAAAGGGAATATATGGTGAACCACACTAAAGGATTTTCTTATGAAGTTGAATTCCAATTTAATGACATTGAGAGGATTAAGGAAAGGAAAGCAAAGAATAGAGGTGCTCTTGTAAACTAAAAGGAGTCAGTGAAACTGAAAAAACACTTGACAGAGAATGGGTTGAAAAAAAAGGTTGGGGCGCTTACCCCCTGGTCTCTATACTATAGTATGTCCAAAAAACAGACTGCTGTAAAAAACTTTTAACCCCTCCTCGATGATAGGGTGACAACTACTTCCTTCCAAGTCTCCCAATTCGCGGCAAGATGCTTTAGATGTCTGATTGCAAACTCTGGGTTTGAGCATCCCTTAATGCACATAACCTGTATTTTGTTCTGGGTTTTCCAGCTCGCCTTGCGCCCAGAGAATTCCATTTGAAGGACTGCTTGGCTATGTTGTCGTCTAGTTTCCTTAGTGTATGACTAATCCAGCGCTATTTTTATTTTTTGATAATCTACATTAAAATTCGCCTGACCCATCCTGCTTCACAGATCATTGTTGGAAATGAATTGCGAACAACGATTCTTTAGAATGTAACGTAGATACTGGTTAAAAAAATTCTGTAACCTTTAAGCAGAGCATTTCCACATTTCACAGGCCTTTACACAGATTTTACATTGCGATCAAAGAATTCCAACTTGATGCGTAGCTTTGTGTTGCTGCAGCTCCACGCAAGAGAAAAGATTCCAAATTAACTACGTCCAGGTTCTTTAGGCTATCAAGTGAAACTAAATTGCCCAGATAGTCACACTGATGATTCTCCGGTTCCGAAAAATCTGCTGTTGTTTATTTGAGCCAATCTTTTTGTCTTACCATTAACTTGCAACGATTGACACATTGGTTTCAAGCCACCAAAGCTGGTACGAGCGCATACCTTCATTTGTTTCACTTACAGCCTTGTACAGTTCTAACTTCTAGAACTTGCCAATCTGTTTAACCAATAAACTGGAATTGATTTTCTAGAAGTTAGAACTGTTCAAGGCTGCAAGTGAAACAAATGAAGGTATGCGCTCGTACCAGCTTTGGTGGCTTGAAGCCAATGTGTCAATCGTTGCAAGTAAATGGTAAGGTGGTTGTCTTAAATATTACAGACATTCATTCATTTCACCTTCATTTGCTTCACTTGCAGCCTTGAACATTGGTTTCAAGCTAACAAAGCTGGTACAAGAGCATACCTTCATTTGTTTCGCTTGCAGCCTTGAAGCGTTCTAACTTCTAGAACATCTGTTTTGTACTTCAGCCGGTATTTTTGTCTGTAATATTTAATACATCCACCTTAACATTAATTTGCAATGATTGACGCATTGGGTTCAAGCCACCAAAGCTGGTACGATAGCATACCTTCATTTGTTTCGCTTGCAGCCTTGAAGCGTTCTAACTTCTAGAACATCTGTTTTGTACTTCAGCCGGTATTTTTGTCTGTAATATTTAATACATCCACCTTACCATTAATTTGCAATGATTGACGCATTGGGTTCAAGCCACCAAAGCTGGTACGATAGCATACCTTCAATTGTTTCACTAGCTGCCTTGAACAGTTCTAATTTCTAAAAAATTAATTCCAGTTTATTGGTAAAACAGATTGGCAAGTTCTAGAAGTTAGAACTGTTCAAGGCTGCAAGTGAAACAAATGAAGGTATGCTCTCGTGCCAACTTTGGTGGCTTGAAGCCAATGTGTCAATCGTTGCAAGTGAATGGTAAGGTGGTTGTCTTAAATATTACAGACATTCATTCATTTCACCTTCATTTGTTTCACTTGCAGCCTTGAACATTGGTTTCAAGCTAACAAAGCTGGTACAAGAGCATACCTTCATTTGTTTCGCTTGCAGCCTTGAAGCGTTCTAACTTCTAGAACATCTGTTTTGTACTTCAGCCGGTATTTTTGTCTGTAATATTTAATACATCCACCTTAACATTAATTTGCAATGATTGACGCATTGGGTTCAAGCCACCAAAGCTGGTACGATAGCATACCTTCAATTGTTTCACTAGCTGCCTTGAACAGTTCTAATTTCTAAAAAATTAATTCCAGTTTATTGGTAAAACAGATTGGCAAGTTCTAGAAGTTAGAACTGTTCAAGGCTGCAAGTGAAACAAATGAAGGTATGCTCTCGTGCCAACTTTGGTGGCTTGAAGCCAATGTGTCAATCGTTGCAAGTGAATGGTAAGGTGGTTGTCTTAAATATTACAGACATTCATTCATTTCACCTTCATTTGTTTCACTTGCAGCCTTGAACATTGGTTTCAAGCTAACAAAGCTGGTACAAGAGCATACCTTCATTTGTTTCGCTTGCAGCCTTGAAGCGTTCTAACTTCTAGAACATCTGTTTTGTACTTCAGCCGGTATTTTTGTCTGTAATATTTAATACATCCACCTTAACATTAATTTGCAATGATTGACGCATTGGGTTCAAGCCACCAAAGCTGGTACGATAGCATACCTTCAATTGTTTCACTAGCTGCCTTGAACAGTTCTAATTTCTAAAAAATTAATTCCAGTTTATTGGTAAAACAGATTGGCAAGTTCTAGAAGTTAGAACTGTTCAAGGCTGCAAGTGAAACAAATGAAGGTATGCTCTCGTGCCAACTTTGGTGGCTTGAAGCCAATGTGTCAATCGTTGCAAGTGAATGGTAAGGTGGTTGTCTTAAATATTACAGACATTCATTCATTTCACCTTCATTTGTTTCACTTGCAGCCTTGAACATTGGTTTCAAGCTAACAAAGCTGGTACAAGAGCATACCTTCATTTGTTTCGCTTGCAGCCTTGAAGCGTTCTAACTTCTAGAACATCTGTTTTGTACTTCAGCCGGTATTTTTGTCTGTAATATTTAATACATCCACCTTAACATTAATTTGCAATGATTGACGCATTGGGTTCAAGCCACCAAAGCTGGTACGATAGCATACCTTCAATTGTTTCACTAGCTGCCTTGAACAGTTCTAACTTGTAGAAAATTAATTCCAGTTTATTGGTAAAACAGATTGGCACCTTCGGTGGACATTTGCAACAGAAGATTAACTTTTACACAACCATGAGAGCCTAATCTATCCGATTGCTTACAGTTTTTAATGCAGAGGAACATGTCCATCCAAGCAGCCCAAGAAGTATCTCTGATCCAAATAAGAATGGAAATACATTGAACCACCATACTGTTAATTCCTTTCTCTAACACATCTCGCCAAGGTACGTCAGTAATACATAAATCGTTAAACTACTTGTACACACAAAGGTATCATCCCGTCCTGATAGTTAAAGTTTGTTCCAAAAAAAAAAATAAATCTTCTGCTTCCATTGGCAAACTTTTCGACTTTTCGACAAAGACGCACAAGGTCTCACAAAATAAAAATCTAGAAATAGAAGAAAAAGTCAAGAACTAGGTATTCACCGGAAGAATGGAACGAATGGAGAATGGATGGAAAAAAGTCGGCCTTTTTTTGTACCTGATGGTGACAATAGCAGCAGCAGTTAAACAAAAAAGTATAAAAGCCTGAGAACATAAGAAATAACTTCTTGGCCGTACAAAGATTTATTTTTAACCAAAAGTATCTGAAGTTTTGTGTCCGTCCTATTCTATGAACTCATCCTCTTTCGTTTTGTAGTTTCCGTACTGGCGGGTTGGTTCGGTGCATGATTGTGTTTTTGTGCCGTGAACAAAAGTGTCTTTCTATGTCCGCAGGACT
Source organism: Nephrocerus scutellatus (assembly GCA_947095585.1). Classification (NCBI taxonomy): domain Eukaryota; kingdom Metazoa; phylum Arthropoda; class Insecta; order Diptera; family Pipunculidae; genus Nephrocerus; species Nephrocerus scutellatus. The sequence goes on from OX352764.1 coordinate 88,492,858, forward strand.
TTTTGAAACTTTCTACACACGCACATAGGGTTTTGTAATCGAAACAATTCACCTTCTTGTAGAAGACACCTTCATTGCAGCGATTGTGTTGTATGCCTGACGTCTATTGTGCCGGTATTAGACTCAAGTGTCATTCAATTCCAAGGAGTGGCTGTTGTTTAATTTTCAGATCACGACCAGAATTCAGATCAGAATGGGTATATAACAAAAAACTAACAACAATAGCAGCCTCCCGCATCATTTCAGGTGCTAATCAAAAACTCAAAACCTCTATCTCTGTGTGCCTCTGTCAAATGCTGGCAATCAACTGCGAAAAACAAACAGAAATAGAAAGTTGGAAGCGCTGCGCCACGGGGGCATTTTCGGTCTGTAATTACCGCCCACTGGGTGACCCTGTGGACATAATAATTGTTAATGTTCACAGCTCAACAAGAGGGCGCATAAAATTCAAACGGCGTGAAATTTTAACGATCGTTCCGCTAATTTAATAGCTGCTGGCTGACCACGACCAACCAAAAACACGCGGCGGGTCACTAAATAGCTGCGTCGTGCATTAGTAGTGCTTTCGAGTGGGAAATTCACTTTCATGCTCGTTCGATATTCCACTGAAATGCGATTTACTCCCGAACAGAATCTGTATGTCCAGCGAATGATGAAGAGATTAGATTAAATGTTGCACCTTCAACCAAGCAACCATCGAACCAACCACTGTGTCGGTCCACCTGGAAAATCAAATGCGGTGTATTTGTGTGTGGAACTAATGAGAAGCATACATCGGATTCTCACGCACTTACTGGCGTCACAAACAATTTGTGTTTTAGCTACTTGTATCTGTGTATCTGTGTTTTCGGAATAAATTAACGATGGAGTGTTGGATTGTTGGATTGTTTCATTGTACGCACTCTTCGCACTCTACGCATTTTACGCAGCTCTGAAGATATTAGTTAGTGGTAACAGAGACTCTTATCTCTGGTGCTTCCTGTTCTAGTTTGTGTGTGAGTCTTTTAATTACAACGCTTCACTTACATCTTTGACGTAATTTAATTAAATATTGCCCAGTGGCCACATGGATATCAACGGCATCCCTTTGCTAACTAAACAAAGGTGTCTAGTATTGATATTCGTAAGTGGCTACCGTCTGGCTCACTACCAAGTACCAATTTCATGCAAAACTTTTCCTTAATTTTTCAAAAAATAGTTTGTTTATTTTATATCTTGCTTCCAAAGTTTTCGAAAAAAAATTCAAATGGGAACTTACTTAAAAGTTTGTATTTCGTGCAAAGTACAGCGGTCTTAAAAATTTCTAATGACATCAGGACTAACATAAGGGAAAGGAGAAACTTACCTTTCCTTGTTTTGCTTGACTTTTGATTTTGTCCATAGTTCAATGCAAAAACTTTAAAATGTCCTGAATGAAGTCATAACTATTTGACTGAGAAGAAGGTGTCGACATCAAGAAAATTTCCTTCACGTTTCTTTATTAAAAAAATGCAGTACCATAAGGTTCTATTTTTGGCCCATTATTGTTTATTTTATTTATTTTTCGTTAAAAATGGAGTACCTTAAGGTTCTGTTCTTGGTCCATTCATGTTAAATACATTCATTTAACTTGACTTGACCCCTTTTTGTCTGTATTTTTGACTACTTTGAGGTCCTTTTTAACCACCTTCCACATGACCCAGAATGCTGAAATTTTGTGAGTGTCTTAGTCCCAATAATAATTTTTTATATTTCGCGCGTGACGCGGGCCGTGTTTCGCGTGTGGTGCATGTGATGGATTGAAATTTAATTTCGACTTTTTTTAGTTCCTTTTTAACCACCTTCTACACGACCTAGAGAGCTGAAATTTTGTGAGTGTCCAAAATAGCATTTGTTATATTCCGCGTGTGATGATAGTTGGAAATGCCACAATTTTCTCGTTGTTAGTTCCTTTTTAACCACCTTTCCTACAACCTAGACGGCTGCAATTTTGTGAGCAGCTCATTGTAAGGGCTAGTTTTGATATTCCGCGTGTGACGCGTGTCGAAAGTCGCGTGTGCTACGTGGTACGTGTGATGCGTGGGAAAAAAATACTTTAAAATACGACCGACCTCAAAAACAGATAATTTGACGTTTATTACCAAATAATAAAGGGCTGTGTGTGGATGTATACATAAACGTTTTTACCCGAAAAACGAAGTTTTTTTACATTAACTTGTTTTATTTTTTTATTTTTCGTTTAAATAATGGAGTACCACAAAGTTCCATTCTGGGTCCATTATTGTTTTCTTCATTATATTTTCCTTAATAAAAGGGAATACCAAGTTTTCAGTTGTTGATGGTCGCATGAGTGGCTATGATTGCAGATTGACTGTCAACACATTTGTCAACCCCTCCAATTTGTACAATACTATGACTTAATGCTGTACAAAGCTTCCTTAACGGTAGAATCTCTACCTTTAAGATGCTGGTCGAATCAGGAAGCCTGTATGACTCTGACAGATTAAACATATCCGAGAAGACACCTGCACCGACTTCATCCTTGGATCCGCCACGTCAAATTGCCTCATTTCTCTTCTCCGTCCTTCCAGTTACCTCTAGACGGAATCATAGTGTAGAGCTTTGGGGGTGCAGTAGTTTGTAGAAAATAGTATCAACAAGATTCTATAAGTCGTGCAGTGTAGCTCTATACGTCGCGATGTATTTGATAAATAGTTAAGATGATATTTAAGATATCTGTCGGACCGCAATGCTGTTCTCTAGTCACATTGAAAATTGCTGATTGATAGTGCTATTTTCTAATGTTGGTAGATCACTATTCTATAGAAGGTAGAGTACTGGCCCTAGAACGCTGCCTTGTGGAACACCTGTCTTAGTTTCATTCAGGACATAGTATTCATCTTCTTGCTTTATTCTAAAGTATCTTTTTGTTACGTATGATTGAAGAATAGCTGCATACTTACCATGAAGGAGTTTTTTGAGTTTATATATCAGTCCTCTATGGCAAACTTTATGTGCCACGTCTAGGAAGATTTGTTATCCGGTGGACTTAATGTATTGTAAAGTGTTAACTCCTGAATTCAAATTATTGATTGGGTATTGACGGGTTTTCCTCTCGATTATTGGTCCTAATCTCTTAAGCCACAGCTTATCGAATAGTTTTTGGATACGATCCGTAAAAGATATATTGGTCGATATGACGTTTTCTGTTCAGCTGGTTTTCCTGGTGTTCTGGTTTGGGGTACCTATTTTAGCCGAAATGAAGCGTTAGTCAAATAAGTTAATTTAACTATTGCATTTCATGGTAGTTCTTTTAAAATTTGACCAGTAAATTAGTTGAATTCCGGAGCTCTTTCGGATTTATACTGCTTTTTAACTTTTGTTTTTCACTTCGTCTGGGGATGTGAAAGGAAATCACCCCTCTCTGTTGTTTTGGTAGTTTCTGAAATATTCATTTTCTCCAGAGTTTGGTTGGAATATGTTTCCTAGATGTTCTGCAAATGTGATTGCCTTCTGCTCGTTATTTATAGGCCAGCTTCTATAGGGATTTTTTGTTGGTGGATTTTGCAGTTTTTTCCATAGAAAATAATGTGTGCTTTTACAATTCGTGAGTTACCTCTACCAACACATGATAGTTTTTGATGCTGCTCCCTTCAGCAATAAGTAAGTTCTCAACCACATATTTAAAAATGATTGCTTCTTCAAAGGAAGTCTCCATTCGATGACTGACTGACACAACTGACAAATAACTAATTAAACAGCTCAAGTGACTTTTAAAGTGTTCCATTAACTGATCAGAGATATTGGAACTGAAACCGATGTAGCCCTCCTACTGAACTCTTACAGCCCAACCATAAACATTGTCAATTATGTCGTTAAAAGGGTTTTACGAACTTGTATTGCAGAACAAAAGGATTGCAAGTGATTTGTTGTGCATTCAGCATAAAACTGTATCTGTATTCTGAATCTGTTGTATATATGCAAATTGGATTGCAATAAAATACAATTTAACTCTTATTGTGTCAACCGCGAAAATACGTTTTCACGCTTGTTAACTTGTATTTACGATTATTTACTGCGTAATGTTGTCCAGCAGTACATATGTGCCATCTATGGTGCTGCATCACATCGCTTCATTAATTAAACGCTGATTTTCAGTTCACGCGAGACATGCATACGAGTATGCCAGCTATATGCCTTAGTTGTGCTGCACGCATTAACTGACATCGGTAGGCTCTTTCATGTTGCACACAATGCACACACACAAAAGGCACAGAATTCAATTCGAATTAATGTAAGCGCGAGTGCACACAACGTTTAACTCATCACCAACAACCCTCAACCCCCAATCATCCCACCCACCTTCCACAAGCGCATGAAAAATATTACAACCCTGCGTGGTACTTTTGTGTCAAGTCCACCTACTACATCGCCAGCACTCGCGCTTAATTGCACTTGACATTAAGTGCTCGAGCTCGATTAGGAGGACGATTTAATTAGAATTTGTCTACTCGTTAGCTTAGTAGGTTAGGCTAAAAATTTACATTTCAAAATGGCACTGCAATGACTGTTGCAACTCAGTAAGCAGATGGACGAGGGTTAACCTAAAATCGGCTTGTCCGTTTATTATCAATGAATCCTTTGAAATATTGGTATTGGTGTTATAATTTTTCCTCTATTCATTAGATCAACTAATTTGTCCGTGAATACATTAGCGGAATTAGACAGTGTGTCCATATCCTGGCGGTAAGTATGGCAGCTAAGGTTAAACAATAAAATGAAAAGTTTTCCTTTTTTTACATAATCATTAGAGTCATTAGTGGGTTAAAAGATGAGATGGGCAAGAGGAAGTTTTGCAATATAGCACAGCAACCGCTGGTAATTAATGGCTGGCACATCAGGACATGCCAGGCAACACGTTCGTGAATTATGCGAATCGACAAAGCCGATGGCTATTTGCGTCTTTGTTGCGATTCGATTTATTTCCTCCCTCCCATTGCAGTGGAATTACCTGAACATCCGGTATTCGGCCTGAGGTGTTGAACTTATGGTTTTTTATGCGAAATTAATAATTTCATACCGTAGGCTTTGAGGCAAAGGCCTGCTGTAAACACATTCCACGTTGCTTTAATTAGAAGTATTAAAGTAAAGTTTGCGTTGAAATTGAGTACTCAACACGGTTCAGGCAGGATACTTTTTGACAGTTGAAAAAAAAAAGTAATTATTATTACTGCTGCTGTACACATGCTCAAGGGATTTGTATCCTTATAATGCCTGGCGTACCGTGAGCGTTAGAAAATGAATCTTCCTATTCCCATGTGTTAAGTAATGTCAGCCTTGGACAGCTAACTCTGTCCAAAGAGCCGGAGTCAATAGCGATGCCCTTCTTAGCCAATTCGTCAGCCCTCTCATTTCACTCTTTAATACTGTGCCCCTTCATCCATACTAAGGTGATGTCCACGAATTGACTGATCGAAGCCAATTCTTCTTGGAACTGTTGTACAAGTTTCCAGTTTGTGGTGGTCTTATAATCGCCCTTATGGCAGATTGAATATCAACAGATATTTTCACTCGACACCGAATCAGGAGTTAAACCTAAGTTTATAGATGCAGTACTCAGAAGAAGATGGCATCATGCCTTCAGGTACTGTCTGCAGTATATTTCAGTGCCCGTATGGTCTCGTAGCAAACCACCCAGATTCTCTGAGTCGTACTGCACTGCACGTCGCAACATACTTAATAAATATGTCAGGAGGTAGTAAGCGTAAGATGGTGTTAATGGCTTCGGCTTCATGACCGTAAAGCTCCTGTAATGCCAAATGTTGCTGACATTGCATTTCTTCCTCTACGCTGGCCAGCAGACTAGCGATCCATAGATAAGAGTTGGCAGGACAACAGCTGTGTACAGCCATCCTTGCTTAAAGACCCAATTTCCTGCCAGACAGTACCATTCCAGTACCATTGTGTAAGAAAGGACTGCACTCGTTACTGAGTCAGAGTTTGCTGAATTGTCTTAATGCGAACATTGTTGAAGGGTTCTTCTATATCTAAGAAGGTGGCTAGCGTAAACTGCCTTTAATTAATCGTGTGCTAAATCGTTGGCACCTTCTCATGAAGGGCCGTTTCGCGGACCTGCCCCTGAGATATTCCTGTTGAGATCTCGATTCTTGTGGGATTGCAAATCGTTGCCTAATATGATGATCTGGAATGCGCTTCAGAGCCTTTAGCAAGAATGATTAGAGACTGAGAGGTCTAAAATTATTCGCTAATTCATGGCCTCTTCTGCCAGCTTTGTGTACGAAAACCACCCGAACTTTTCTCCAGCTTCGGGGGACATAGGTTAGTAGAAGACAGCTTAATCTTCATAGGCCAGGAAGTTACAGCTTCAGTGACTTTGAAGTGTAGCAAAATCGCCTATATGCCATCCATTCCAGGAGACTTGTAGTCCGGAAAACTTCTTAGAGTCCAGCAACCTTTTCCCGGGTAATGATATTATCCACTTCTTCGCCACTTGCGTATTGGTTAAGGATCCAGGAATTCTGCCACAGATTCCGTCCAGTCACCATCTGATTTCTTGATGAAAGTTGTACATGTGCTCTCCTTGGACAGTATCTTGGATATTCTTGCAGAGTCCTTGGTAGTTTAGATTGATTGCCAGAAGTCCATCCAAGAGCGTCGCTTGGCTTTCTTGATGGCTTTCTTGTACGTTTTTAGGTAGTCTTTGTAAGGCTCCCAGTATTTATTGGTATAGCAAATATTGAAGATCAAACTAGTCTTACTCCTGTGTTTACTAAGGTCTTCGCTTCACCACGGAGGGTGAGGTTCTTTGCTCCGACTGATTGGGCAAGAGGCCTTTAGACCCACGCTCAATAATTTTTCGAACATTTCAATATCCCTTTGGTCAGAATAAGAAATGACATCGGACATTTTATAAAAGAGAATGTAATCTCTCGTATCTAGTCCCTTGACGTCAGTGCCTCTGACCGAAGGCTCACGTACAAGGACAATGTCCATGTCCTCCTTGCACAGGAAGACCTGCAGATTGTCCAAGCCATATTTCCAGTGCTTCAGGTGAATTTGCAGTAACCTAGACATCGTTAACGTCATAATCTGGAAGCCCCATCCCCTTTCGGGTCCTCTTCCTCAGGGGTCAGCCGAAAACTTTAACTTCTCATTGATCAGGATTGTTGAGCTGGGGTTCTTCTACCCGAATGAGGCTACAATTTTCCATCGGGATTTCAGTATTTTGGAGCCGTAGACATTGGAGGACTTTGACTTTTTCCACCTCCATCTTTGGCAACCAAATGCGTGCCCTGGTCCTCGAAGGAATTTCCTTAGCCGGGATTAACTTGATCTTCAAGCCCTCCCATGCACCATTTATCTGAGCGACGCACTTACCAAGAACGTCGCAAGAGGGCTGGTCCTCGCACTTCACGATCCTGAAGCACCTAAGGACAACAGAGACTGGTGGGCCCTTTGCAGCGGTAACAAGGTTATTAATCACCAATTCGGACAGTTGGGCATCAATGTTCGACATCTTGTCGATCAGCATCACACTCAAGAGACTGATGGCCACTTCCTTGTAAGAAGGTCTAACCTTAACCTTATCAACGGAGGAAGCCGCGGTATCCTTGACCTTTCTTGGTGCTGCCACTTTGACACCACCACTGGTAAACGCCTGGGTCTGTCCACCCTTCTTGGGTAGTTGGCTTTCTTCGCAACATTGCTGGCCTCATCGTGAGACCTGTTGCGCTGCTGGCTAGATGTTGGAGCAGTTACCTTCTTGCAACTGCTTTGGCGTTGGTTGAACTCCTCTATCACTCTGCGATACTTGAGTTTATCTGCTGCATCTCCTTAATCTACAGTACCGGCAGCCTTATTCATAGCAATCTACCTTAGAATAAAGACAGTCTTCTGGGACTGCGGTTTCCAAAGAACACCAGCGGTTTTTCTTCGTTTGCTCTGAAGGACGACCCGGGCGACCTTAGGTAAAATAGAGCCGAGTTTTTGTGTACTATGGCTGGTACTAGCAATGCTCAGCTGTTGAGAATTATGGCTGGCGCTCACGTTGTTATATGCTGACATCACCGTATGCCAACAGATCTTTTTCGGACGAGATTCCTAAAGGCCGCTCCGTCCTCTCCTCCTCCTTAAAAATAAATTTGTATTCTGTGTTCTGCATATGATTTCCACGAGTAGGTTGGAAATGATGTCCGTCGTGCCAGAGCCGAGATGGCAGGATAAGGCACTTGAAGTAACCCTCACCTTGCCTGAGCATCGGAGGGGGCGATCACTTATCGTTAAACACTTACTGACCTCGGCACGAGTACCTCAACACCTTGGCTTATAAGTGATATGTGATTTACTGAGGATAGGGTTGCGCTGTTATCTCAGACCCTCCTGATTTTTCCGGCTTTGGGACCGGCAGGCAATAATCTTACCGCCAGGCGGAGGTCATAATTGTTGATAAATTTTTCCATTGCGCTTAAGACTAACATAGTTATGCTAATTGGTCTGTACAACTTGGGTTTGGTGTGGTCTCTGTTCCCAACTTTTGTTGCAAATACAAAATTGGCCCTTCTCCAACCCGTAGATATGTACTCGAGTGCTAGGATGCTTCTGAATATTCTTACTATGAGTGAAAGGAGGCTTTCTAATCCTGCTTGGCTTTTTTTTTTTACAGACGATTGGATTTTTTGCTCAGTGCAGATCTCCAAAGCCCTTCTTTAGTCATCGTTGCTTGTTCTTTGATGTTTCCTGCCCACCTCAGACTTACTTCTCCTCACTGAAAAGTGTGCTTTTGAGATAAAAAACGGCTCTCAGACATTCATTTTCTGGTGAACTCTCCCCTAGAGTTTTTCAGTGACGCTTCTTGTATCTGTTGTATGCAAAATGTAAAACAACAATAATTTTCGCACGAGTTCCTCTTTTTGATAAGACAACGTACTTATTACCGCTCGCTCCCACTACCAGTGGACGCATCATATATCACTTTCGCGCATCCTTACTCGCTGTACCTATCGAGTGGCGAGGCAAAGGAGCTTATCCAAACAATTTGTCAAACTGTCAGTCAATTCAGTTGGAATATTCTCAAGCCATTACTCATGTTTATCCCGCCTCCGCCAACGCATGAACAAAAAAAAACAAAAAAAACCTAAAACTGAGATGTGAAAGGGAAAACATTCGAGACAAACAACGAACAGCTCGGACGTACAGGACTTTCCAAAGTCAAAAGTCATCCTGCTGTGAAAACATTTAGCATCGTCATTTATTTCAAGTGTCATGGCCCAGAGGCGAAAATGAACTTCCATCGTAATACAAAAGAAGTGCGAGGAGGGTTCGAAAGAATGCTCCACGCAGTTCCTTGGGGAACACAGTCGAACGTACGACCAAATATAAATACAGGAGAGCACTAATTCGAACGTACGAGTGAACCGCAATTTCTTACTTTTTTCGATTTCAAATTTATTTTATGATTCGTAGCACCGGCGAAGTGAAAGTAGCGTCTAGCACGAAGAGCACTCCTCTCGGGATAAGATCCCATTTTGATTATAATTAGAACAAAATCGAACCCTTACATGAACGATGTAGAGCATCGGAATTTTTGTTCCATAAATTCATTAAGAAATGCGCCGGTATGTGTCATGCGGCACAGAAACACAAATCAGTCGCAGGACGGTAAAATTTGTTTGACTTCCAATCGATGCAATTCGATCGTCTAATTCCCAAATAAATTCCAAAAATGTCTGGATTTGTTGTCGGGTCACATCAGTCTCATTCATGTATGGTGGGGCGAGAGGCTTAAGACATAATGCCGCAAACGACAATGGGCAGGTGGGTCCGGTTCATTTCAAATCAATTATAGATTGATCCCAAAAAAATGGTTACGCGCCGATACTCGTATCTATCAGCGGAGAGCTTCTTCGTTGGCGACGTCTTGTCGCACAAATTACCACTTCTGTTGTCTGCGGAGCTGTCGAGTTTCAAGCAGAGGAGGATTGATATTCAATAAAATGTCTGTATGCAGTCCAAACGATTACGTGATTATGATTGCTCCGAGTGAGTGACCAACAACGACGGCATCTGCGACTGGAACGCACTGATAACTCGAGAAAAAAAGGTTGGAACTTAAAATCCATTATAGTCGAGAGTATCTTTTTCTTGGTTTCCTTTCTCCTCCATTTTTTTTCTTTTCATTTTGCTTCCCGCATCAACTCTACAGATGCATTTCAATAACTTGACGTTATTCAGCTCTGATAAGAATGGAAAGAATTTGAAAAGTGCCATCAAATGCAAATAAAGACGACGACGGTGACAACGATGTAATGGATCCTTGCCAAGAAGGGGAACTCATGGACATTTTTCCAATTTTTCATTTCAATTAGAATAGTTTTCGATTTCTTAAGCAACGCTGGCTGTAGTGGATAGTCGATTTGTCTGGATAATAAGTCATAATGTAATTCTATTTAATTAACTTACTAATTGCTGGTGGAGAGTGTTGCTTCTGCATTGATAGTAGAAGTCTTCTTTTAGTGCAGTTAAGTAGGAGTACCTTGAAAATGGCAATTAGTCAACAAATTATGGATTTCAAATATTTTTAATACTGACACTATCAAAGAAATGGCTCACATGAGATTCATCATTGAGAAATACGCCAACATCACTGACAACTCGGTTGTTGGAGTGTGTGCGCCATACCTGCGCTTAGTGGCAACCTATCCAGTCCCAATGATAGAATAGCAAGCATTCCTGTATGATTCGACAATAACAGCGCCACTATCGAATCCGTCATTATGGCCCTATACCGTGTAGCTCCGTATGCCACACAGTTGTCACGGTGCACGGTACGTTCGCTTGCCGCGATCAAACCTCCACGTGGTGGCCGCCGGTAATTTTCCTCCAATACAGGAAAAGCTGAATGATCGGTCTAGTCCCTTCAATGTAAGGTTGGCGCGTGGCCAATAACCTAGCTCGTAAAAAACTTTATAACGGAACCAAAAATCAGACTCGGATACACATATGTGCTTAGATGCTTCTCGAACTGCCAGGCATGTCTTTGTGAAAGAGTTCCTCGAGCTGCCTGACAGCTCCCTGCCGCATCATCGATACAACCAGCAGCCACCGGTGTACGAGTCGGTACCGATCCCCAAGAGGGCCCCCCTCTCCGACCCCCGGAGGTTTTGCCTTAGAGTGTCCAGACATCGCAAAGGCCCCCTCTTGGATAACCGGTAAACCTAGTAACCTAGCAGAACTGCGTCGATCTCCAGAACTGCAAATTAGAAAAATTAAATAAAAAATAATAAGAACCCCAAGAAACCTATCAATCAGGGAGCAGGACGAAGCTATACCACGCGAGAGTTTGGCAAACTGGAACCCGTGTAGGTTTAGAAAAGGTAGCCTAAACGGCTTTTTCGGCCACCACCAAGGGGCCACTTCAGTATAGGCTTTCTGACGGAAGGGGTTTAAACGTCTATAACTTGTCTATCTTATGTAAACTCTTAAATGTGAATCAACACGCCTATCAGCGTGGTAAATCCTGTGAGTCTGATCTTCATGATTTTGTTTTCTGGATTGAAAAGAGCACGATGAGCGGAGCCTTCACCATAGGGGTGTTTATTGATATTGAGGGAGCTTTTGACAACACGCTACCTATGATTTGATGTGCAACTCTGCTGAGAGGCAAGGAGTCAAACCAACCTTAACCAGATGAACTCAATACATGCTTTTCCGTCAGCTTCTTCTGACAGGCGAGAATATGGATGATAAAGTTACGGTTAAAGTGGCAAAGGGATGCCCAAAAGGTGGAGTCCTTTCGCCGCTTCTATGGTGCCTTGTTGTCGATTCTTTGCTCGAAGAAGTTGGTCAATTAGATATAAACATACAAGCCTGTGCCGACAATGTATGTCTTATTTCATCCAAAGAATCCATCAGGGCCGCCTTTATAAATCTACAGACTGCTCTGAATCGGTTGAATAATTGGTGTATCCGAAATGGACTATCGGTAAATCCGAGTAAAACTACTGAAGTAAATTCGATGGTCTTATTCCTCCTGTACTAAAAGGTTTCACTTTGCCAATCTTCTCGGAAGTCAAATATTTCGGAGTAGTTCTAGATTGCAAAATTCATCTGGAATCGATAATATCGAAAGCTCAGTTTTCATTTATTCAATGTAAGAGAGCATTTGGTAAATCATGGGGTCTGAGTCCGAAAATGGTACACTGGTTGTACTTAACGATAATCAGACCCAATTTCACCTATGCGGCAGTTGTTTGGTGGCCAGGAACTTGTCTGAAAATGGCTAAGAGGAGACGAAGCAAATTGCTAATGAACGTCTGCCTGGGAATAACGGGCGCAAAGCCCTCTACATCGGCAGATGCTCTCAATGCACTGGTAAATCTCCCACCTCTGGATGTAGTTATTCAGATAGAAGCGGAATCGGCATGAATAAGGTCTGGCATTATGAGCATTAAAGTGGGCATGGAAACATTTTCCAAACGTTTTCGAAACAAATTCCTACGCTTCTGATGCCTGTGGAGAGTACTGTACCACTTATTATGTTCAAAAGAGGTTATAAAGTTCAATACCCTAGCAGAGAAATTTAAAAAAACACAATTGAGAGCCTTAGGGAATTTGAACCCATATTCTACACCGACGGTTCTCTTATTGATGAAGGAACTGGTGCAGGATGGTTCTTAGATGAAAATTCTAAGGAGTCATTCGCACTTGGAAAATGGCCAACTGTTTTTCAAACAGAAATATTTGATTTTTAGCAAGTTGCCAACTGGGCTGGACGAAACTTTGCAATTTGTAGCGACAGCCAAGCTGCTCTACTAGCACTGGAATAACCTTGTGTCAATTCGAAGATTGTTCTACAATATAAAAGAAGACTGAACTCTATTTCAAGATGGAATTCAGTCACTCTTATCTGGGTACCGAGACATACAGGAATAAAAGTAAGTGAATTTACTGATGCACTTGCAAGAAATGGTTCTTCCGATACTCCTAATGGTCTGGAACCAATGTTACGCTTGAGTCAGGCAAGCTTAAATATTGGTATTCAAAGATTTATGGAAGCCGAACAGGAACAACATTGGCACTCCATAAATGCATGTAAAAGTACTTAGCACTTTGTGGATAGGCCGAACAAAAACACCGCTAAGTTCTTTTTTGGATTATCCAGAAGGAACTGTCGGAGTATGGTCGGTTTACTTACAGGACATAACCCGACTGTAAGTCATATATATATATAGCTGGGACTTATATTGGATACAATATGTAAGTCTTACCTGGAGGAAGAAGAAACAACTACACATTTCCTCTGTAGCTGTCCTAATATAATAACGATCGAACAACTTCGGTCATTGAAACTAGAACAAGTCCTTCGCTAACTTAAAGTAACGAAGAGATTTGAGTCTGAGTGCTCTGGTGTGGTTTTTCTCAGATTATCACACCAACCTACTACAACTATCTATATATATGTAAACTCATCTGTCTTGTAATAGTAATTAACTCAACTAGCTCATCTGCTTACATACTAACCTGCCTAGGTTTAAGCTAGAGAATGTTTTACGAACACGAGCTGCCTGCCAGCTCCCTACGGTTAAATATGAATATGAAAAAACAGTTCACCGTCCAAAGAAAGCAGCCTGAGCGAAGAATCTTAGAAGGCATCTTAGAGCGATGGGAAGAGCACTTTCATGAGTTGCAAAATGGCTAGCTAACTGAGGAATTTGAGGCTCCAGCAATGAAAGAAGACAACACTATGCTGCCGCCACCAAGCATAAACGAAACGAAGGTAGCAGAGCGATAAATCGGCTCAAAAATAATAAGGCCCCGGAATCAGATGATATCCCAGCGAAGCTGATTAAATCAGGATAGATAGACTTGGCTGCGTCCTCTTTAAACTGGCATTGGAGAAAGTGATCCAAGATTCTGAGGTAACGGTGAGAGGAACAATCCTCTATAATTGCATTCAGATACTGGCTTACGCAGACGACATTAACATCTTTGCTAGAGACCTTGTACAGAGGGCTTCATGCAGATCGAGCGGTTGGCATAAAATTTAAGGGCTGCACATATATTAAAGCAAAACAAAGTACATGATGGCCACGTCTGCAAGCAGAAGATTCAACATTGGTCCCGCAAATTAAGTCGTGGACCAAGAATTTGAAGAAGTGCAATCCTTTAACTATCTCGGGTCAACTGTAGCAGCCGATAATAGCATGGAACCAGAAATACGCGCACGGTTGCTTAAAAGCCAACTATAGTCTGTCAAGACACTTAAATCCAGCAATATTACATCCAATCTACGGGTGCATAAGACAATGGTCAAACCAGTACTTACATATGGATTCGTGACTTGGGTGATTCCGACCTCCTAGCCGCGTTAAAGAGAAAAGTCTTACGGATAATTTTTGGCGCCGTATTTGAAAAAGGACGTTTCCGGAGACTCTACTATAATGATGAGATCTAAGAGCGTTACAGCGATGTTGAAATCGTGAAGAGAATTAATCTCGGTAGGCTCCGGTAGGCAGGACACCTAGCTCGCATGAGCGAAGAGGATCCTGTTCTGAAAGTCCTTTGCGGTAGGATTTATGGTTGGATTTACGCTGGAAGGATGACGTAGACCAGAACGACCGAATGAATAAACGTTGTGTCATGGGGATTTGTAGAAAATCGAATGGGCTTTGATAATTCATTTGTCAAAAAAAATTATCTGAGAGCATTTTTCGAGATAATCGCGTTTAAAAATACAATTTAAAAAAATGCTTCTTTTAACCTAACCTTAAGTGCCTGTAGTCCAGCCAAATACACCGTGTTCTTCCGATCAGTATCATTTTGGTGATATTTTGCTGCCACCAGAGCCTTAAGTGCCTAGTGCCCAGCCAAATACACCCCTCAACCCATTTTCCACCGGACGAGCCAGTTTCGTGGTACTTACTACCACCACTTCTCGAAGCGAGTACACACCGTCGAGTACACACCGTCTTTGATGACCATCCGAACAACCAAGGCTCCAAGACTCTTACCTAAAAACAATAAACGTCTGATACACTTAGCTATATATACATATAGCACTATAGTGAGCTAATAAAAAAGCACTTAATGCCATTAAATATAAATGAATAAAATTCCCACACAAAGACTTTGTCAGTAATTTGTGTTGGCCTTCGTTCGTCCTCGCACTCATCCCATCAGACTGAGTTTTGTCGCAGGAAACAAATGAATCTTTATCTCCTTTAAGTTCTTTATCTCGTTTTGCATTGTTTTTTATTCAAAATGTCTGCTGTTATCCTATTTCTTCTGAGAAAAAGCATTCGCCGACTTTTGCTTGGTGGGGATCGACGATAAACACAAAACAAGTCTCTCTCAGTCGAAATGAACTGTTAAGCTAAAGCATTCAAATAGTTCCGCAAGCAAAGTACCGCCAAACAAAAAACGCTCGTTGTCCTAGCTTAACCTTAAATAATGAGATACAGAAGGAGCAATGGCATCGTGTTTGGCGGGTGAATTCTGAATGGTAAACGCAGTGTCTGGTGGTTGTTCTTGTTGCAAAAGAAGATTTACATTTCTTAACAAAATTAATGCAGCGTAATCATTACAACAAAAACAATAATCTGATTAAGTTCTTGCCAACATTTCCGTCACCGCTCGAGCAGTTTCTCAGTTTTCCTTCCGCTTCCGTTTATGTGAACATAACGCATGACCCGGCAAACAACAGCAACAATTATCCCATTCAGTTTGTAATGACGCACGCACGCACGCACCCATTTTACGACCTTGTGTCGTCCAGTCTCTAAATATCGTACAACAACAACTTAATTAGAGATCCATAATTGTTGACCATTAACTTGTACATAGTGATTTGCGTGCGCGATAGCAACATACGGACAGTGTTTAGTCCTTCGGTCATCTATTAGAATGCGGGGCGCGCGCACTCCACCGGCCAATTACGGAAGTCTGCGTTTGTTCCATTTCGATGGTTTGACACACGCACTGCCTATCCCACCACCCACTCGGTACCTGTCAATCGTCTAACAGCACAACCATACGGAAAATGGAAAACGGAAAAACACTAAAACCAAATTGCTCCATATACTCTTGTAATTACTAATTACTCGTACCAATGGGTCGACTCTATCTTGTCCTTGAATATAGAGGATAAGTGCAGAAGGCAGGAAACGTTGTAATGATAATAACATTTGTAGCTTTGTTGGCCTGGTTTTGTGATTTTTCAGAACAACGGAAATAACTTCAGTGAATTTCATCTTTACTTTAAACGGAAGGTTGTACGTACAAGTACTTTGGTGTTTCCCAATCCTTCAAAACATTCGTTTTAATGTGAATTCCTGTCTCAATGATATACAGGGCTATTTCTTGGAAATCAACATTGCAATGTTAATTTAATTGATCGCTAATGTTCATCATCATAATCGTATACCTGCCTACCTTTCTATTAGTGATGTCCTAAGCTATGGCTTGGCTATTCAGGTACAGCTAATATGAAACTGAAACAAACAGATCGCTTGGTTTCCTCTTAAACCTGCTATAAAATAAATATTTTTTTAAATTTATACTTCAAAGTTGAAAAGAGTAAACCTTCCGATTAGTTATGGAATGTAATCTCATGCAAATGGTTCGTTTGATGTACTTTGCAATATAACTTTTTCGAAACCCAATTTTGGAGTAAACTTTCGATGGTTTGCGGTTATATTTCACGAATAGATCGATCAATAAGGGCTTGAATCGTTTTGGGATTGTTAACGTAATATAGATCTTATACACGATTATTGAACTTTGTGCGCAAAGGAGAGATTAATGCACTGCTTGTGTGGTACGCAGCTCCACAGTGCTGGAACTAGAGCTCGTCCAAATCCAATACATAAATTTCTGGTCAAAAAACTCCATGTAACATTGATGGTTTTGTTAGCTGTCTCCATGCTGTTATCGGCTACTACAGTTGACCCGAGATACTTAAAGGATTGCATTTCTTCAAATTCGCGCTCAACTAATTCAATAAAAGAATCAATGTTAAACATTCTAAACGCAGACTCCCCGAGGGAACCGCTGTATCTTACTTTTCGACGGGTTTGATACTTGGTCTAGAATTGGCACTGTCTTTTGATTTAACAGCCTGATCGTACACTGCAGAGCCGTGATGTGCCTGGAATAGTTTCCATCTCAGGAGGCCTAGGATAGTATGTTATCCTAGTGACAAACGATGCGACGAGGGTTAGATTTGCTTCGCCCAGGCACTCATACTGAACGAGCTGACGCCTTTTATGTCAGATCTCACCAAGGTCACGTTGGTACTTTGCCCAAGGCTTTATGCTGGGAACCATCTTGGTTAGCCATGCTACCGTGTCATCAACCGCGCAGTTGACAGATAACCACCCATTTCTAGTCCTCGTCATGAGAGAGTTCCGTAATTTTTAGGAAATTTAGTCGTTTCCTTGCGGCACCGCTTAGGTGGTGTCTTTTTCTCCTACTGTCTTTAAGGTCCAAGCTCGTGAGTCCGTCCCTAATGTATAATGTTGATGTGGACATATTTGCATTTTGGCAGACTAGAGCCTTGTGCAGGGTCATAGTCCACGGTGCTATTGTTACACGCGTCTATGCTGTCATAGTCTGTTGTTGTGTTATCACTTTCGGAAGTAGGGCCTTGGGGGTCAATGGCTTCCGAGATTGATGCATTTGAAAGAGCACCGCCATCAGGACATATTACTATCCATGAGTTACGTTTAGTGAGGAAGGGGAAGGTCCATCGCCGCATAGCCTCTTGCTGTAGTAAGGCGTCTTAAGCTGGGGGATGCCAGGTATCCAAAGTTCCGCGATAGCTATCAAATTCCTAATGGCCATTCATCACTCAGCGCACGTGTCTCACCTTGGATTGAGGATTGTTTATCGAGGTTCTCTCCTCTAGATCCGTTGAATTCTGCTAGACAGGGTCACCTCGTATAGGATGGGTATTATAATATTCCCGTTCAATGGTCTTGCAACCAAAGAGGCTATGTATTGCGCGTTGTCGTTGACGGATCCTGGTGAGTCTGAGGAATCCCCGCCTTCTCAGGTTCCTTAACCACAAATAGGCCTTCATACCCCAAACCTAACTCTTTCTGTGAACTTTTAAAGAGCAGAGTAAGGGAGTGAGGGTTTTTGACCGATAGACAAATAAACGAGAAAGCTTTAAAACTTTTTTAAGTTCTATCTTAAGACACAAAGTTTGCTTAGTCCATTGCCACATTGTAGTAATGTCGACGCCTCTCTCATCACGTCCTAAAACACATTTATTCGTGTCAAGTTATAGAAAGAAAATGTAATTTTTCCTCAAACGCGGCAGGCAAATCCACATGTGTCAGAATAATTTTGCAACATCATTCCTAAATAGTAATAGCGAGTGGCCAGTCACAGTTGACTGCCCATGAAAAGCAAAAGTCAAGGATATTTTTTCATTTCGTCGAACTGCGAGAAAAAAAGTAGCTTTCTTCTTTGCATTCAGAAGGGAGCATCATCGTCGTTCTTCTATGCTCTGGCTGTGGTTGTACTCGCACTTGGTCTTTTGGTGCACCACACACACTTGACTCTTCTGGTTAGGGGTAGAATGCAAAAATATTCACAGCAAATGTTAGGAGGAAAAAAAGCAGAATCAAGAGTGTGGCAGAGTTCACATGTAATTAATTGGTTTGAGGTCTTCTTTCTGGAGTTTTAGTTGTAAATATTTTGCTCTCAGGCATGCACGATGTTTGAAATTTATTCGTGTACTACTAGGAACATATAAGAGATTCTGCTACTGCTTTCCAACAGAGTTTCTGCCCCAGTTAAGAAAACATCAAAACTTTTGCATTAATGTGGTAATGCTACGGTTACCAGTAAAGCGGTAAGGGTAATATAAAGGGTCCGCCAAATAACTTTTTTTTTGAAAATGCTATAAAAAAAAAACTACTGAATATTTTCTCAAATTTCTTTTTTATTTGAAAGTACAATCCTTCCGGTTAACAATGGAAAATAATTTCGTTCAAATGGCTGCCTCGGCTGGCCATGCAGTAGCCTACACGATCGGTCCAATTTTTAAGCACATTATCGATTGTGTGCAGCTGTATTTCACCAATGGCTTCACGAATATTGTCCTTTAAAGCGTCAATTGTCTCTGGCTTGTCGGCGTAACACTTATCTTTTAGGGCACCCCACAAATAATAGTCCAACGGTGTCAAATCGCAGCTCCGAGGTGGCCAAACGACATCAGCTCTGCGGCTGATAATGCGATCTTCAAAAACATGGCGCAAAACATCGAGTGTAGCTTCGGCTGTGTGGCACGTAGCGCCGTCCTGTTGAAACCAAATGTTGCCAATATCCTCCTCTTCAATTTTTGTGAACAAAAATTCGTTCAACATGGCCCGATAACGATCGCCATTGACTGTAACGGCCACTCCTTGCTCATTTTCGAAGAAAAATGGCCCAATTATGCCTCTGGACCAAAATCCGCACCAAACAGTGACTCGTTTTGGGTGTACCGGCTTTTCAATGTATGCGTGCGGGTTTTCTGTGCCCCAAATGCGACAATTTTGCTTGTTAACATACCCGCCAAGATCAAAATGAGCTTCATCCGAAAAGATGATTTTTTTTGGCAAAATCGGCATCTTCTGTAAGTCGATCGCAGGCCCACTCAGCGAAGCGAAAACGCATTGGATGGTCAGTTGGCTTCAACTCCTGAACCAATTGGACTTTGTATGGCGTCATACCAAGGTCTTTATGCAAAATTCGTCTCATTGATGTCTCCGAAATGTTCAATTGTTGAGAACGACGGTGAATTGATGTTGATGGCGCTTCACGCACACTTTCTGCTTGGTTTATCGATGAGGATGCCAGTTTTTTCACTTTTTTCACAAGATAACGAACATACGGAGCTGACGGTGCTTCTCTTCTTCCAAAATCCGTACGCAATTTTCGCACACATTCTGCAACATTACCATGATTTTCAAAGTAATGTCGCAATATTTCCCAGCGTTGTTCAAGCGTATACACAACCATATTCGTTCAGCGGAAGGATACAACTAATTATCTGTCAAATCAGACATGAGCTAAGTGTTACCATTCACGAAATAAGTACTAGTTGAAAAAAAAAACTTTAGATGGCGGACCCTTTATACATTTTTTTATAATTCTTTTATTTTTTCCTTCTTTCTTCATTTCTTTCATTCTGTTTTTCCTTCTTTCTGGCTTTCTTTCTTTCTTCCCCTAAAATGTTCTTGAAATTTAAAATTTCCTGCTTTTCCTTCCATCTTGTACCACTTTTTTCCATTTTCTTTTGGAAATCCTTAACAAGGATTAAATTTACAGCAAAATTTAAGAAATAAAAATTACCATCAGTGCCTGAAATCCGGGAATTATTGCATTAAAAAGGTAACCTCTACCTCATTGTTCTTTCTTCTAAGGATATTTAATTAACATCCATTAACGATGCTCTCTGCGAAATAATTCCATCTTCCGTTATGATTATGATAAAAAAAATCATGTCGCCGTCTGGAATACCACTTTGGACGACCGACCGCGACATAAACCGTTTACCTGTGCTCCCTTCTTGTCTCAAAATAAAATTTATCCTCAACGAGGATGATGTCATTGCAATATGCGTATAAGGGTGTTCCTTCGTCTTGCATTAAACTTAACGCCATTCAATATCATTTCGACACCAAGGAGCACGTCTTCGTACGCCGAGACAGTGATGGTAATAGTTTCAATCAGAAGGAGAGCAAACAACAAAGTGAAAGGAATTTCCTGCCATCTTGTCACTTCACAAGAAGGATAAAGGATAGGCATCCTTGTCATCAGTTTAAAATGTTGGCACATCATCAATAAGAGAAACAACAACACAAACATTTGCCTCTTCAAGCAGACACATGTACAGTTGGACTTTTTTTTCGCTTAAGAACAGACGGACAGACGGAAAATAAATAAAATTCATTACGTCCAACGATGATGATGTTGACGGCGATGATAGCAAGAAAAATATTCTTCAGAAAGGAAAGTGGGAAGCCGTCGCCGCTCGACCAAAGATACACTATGCATGCTCCTGGAAAGGAACGTACGGCTACGGGCGAGAAAAGCAAATATTTCCTCTTCGCAAATATCTTACGCTGAACTATTTGGCTTGGCTAATTAGGATGAGAAGTGAAATTCTTCGAAATAATCTACCAAGCGGTATAAGCGGTTGGAGTGTTGCTTTGAAGAGAATAGCCGAAACCCTGCGTCTAAGGTAAAAGGAAATCATTCGAATTCGAGTGAAAAGTGCCTGCTGCCTACTCGTCTCCGTCGAAAAAGGATAACAAGGAGGTGTTCACTTGAACACTCTGAAGCAGGTGCTTGAGATTTTTTGAGCATGAATTCAATAGGAGTACTGCGAAACAGGCATGACGCCGACGCAATATGGACCAAACTTGAGGGAGCATTTCGTAAACGAACTCAGACTCAGATGAACGCGTAACTTAATACCTGAACGGAAGAATGATTTTCTCATTCTCGTGGTTAGTCGTTTGCTTGGCAAGGATGCTGTTCAGTTTTTGTGTTTATCCTTTTTGTATTAATTGGATTGTTGTTCAGCGGCCATAAATTAAGAAACTCTCAAGTAATTAACAGACTCCGCTGCCATTGATTTGTTTCTTTGATATCTAATACATCCTTGTATATTGAGCCGACGTATGCAAATGTCAGACATTAATTAAATTATTAAGAGATGTCGTTCATATCGTCCTTTTTATACATGTTGTCCATATATTGTTTAACAAATAAAATTAATAGTGTTATTTTACATAATTAATTTAATTATAATTACAATTGTTGTTGACTGATGCCAGTGCCTCAGTGCCGCCGCTTTTAATATTCTACAATGGTTACCGGGAACAGTGGTTTTGGTTACCTTTCATTTTGGCGACGACGACGAACTTATCGAAGCAAGCAACAACATTAACGAACGGAACCAATGAAGGCCATATATCCTTACTACTACTCCTTGTTCTTTCTCTGGCTAAATGCTATCATAGTCGCTAACTCACAAAACTAGTGATCCATGAGATAGACTCTTGCCATTACGGTTTCTCCTGGCTGAAGGTTACTATCGTTAAGACAACGCTTAGCCGATAGAAGACAGTATTGCATTCTAGAAGTTTTAAATTCAACTTTAATGTTACAACAAAAATAAAATAAAAACAGCCCATAGAGATTGAAATTTTTCTTGTAAATTCTCGACACACAAATATACAAGTTTTCAATAAAATTGGGTTAATTTAAAAAAAAATTATACGGGAGACCTTCGGTCCTGGTGTCCGATCACTTTTTTTTACAAAAATTGGTCTCCATCGGATATATAGGGTTTTTCAATAAGAGCACTTCAACTTTTTTTTTGAATAAAACACAAACTGTTCGACTTTTGAACTAACTTTTTTTTATTAACGAATTTGAACATATACATATGACACATTTAAGTATGAAACTCGATTTCTTTTGCATGACCACCGCGTGTACGTTTTACGAAGTGAGCCTCATCGCTGAAGATGATTTTTCGGTGAAAATCTGCATCATTTTCGATTTGCTCTTGAGCCCAATTCACGAATCGGCGTCGCTTCAAATGGTCAAACGGCTTTAGTTGTTGTGTCAGCTTGATCTTATACGGATGTAGGGCCAAGATCTTTACTATATGGTCGATTGTCGAACGGGCTGGCTTGTTAAATGGACCGTAAAATGGCCGTAATGCTCTTAAAGTAGCGGCAACAGAACGATTATTTTGATAAAAAATTTGCACGATTTGCAATCGCTGTTCACATGTGTAGCGTTCCATGATGAAATGTATACTAAAGAAGTTTCCAAATGATAAAAGAACAATAAAAAATATGGCGTTGTTCGCCGTTCCTATCGGAGAAAAGTTGAAGCGCACCTGTTGAAACACCCTATACATGTGCGTATAAAATTTGAAAGAAATCGGGTAAATTTTCTTAAATATTTGTATTGGAGCCCCCCAACCCCGTGGCCGGAGGGGCCCCAAATTTTAACAGAAAGTGATGTCACCGGAAATACACATGTGTGAAAAGTTTCAATAAAATCTGCCTTTTGAAAGCAAACAAACACACGGGCACTCGAAGTTAATAAAGAACCGAAATAAATACGTTTTGGTGTTACTGGGATTCGAACCACGAACGCCCTGCTCAGAAGTCAATGCTCTTATCCACTGAGCCACGGCGCAATATTAGTAGCTTTATATTTTGCAAATTGTGGCTCAAGTAGCCCCACATGATATGATCACATGTACTAAGTCAGGTGATGAAAGAGTATATAAATTAGGATGAGCAAGTGGTCTGTTGTTTTGTTGAAGAAATGCAATGCCAAAATTAGATATTCCTAAAAATAGCATGAAACCTCTCAGATGAGACGGAATTGTGAAGGGAACTAATTCCGCCCTAGTTTTCTCGCAACTCAAATATTGCACATTTCTTTGGACATAGGCATTTGTTTAATAAACCAAGCTTCGTCCACTGTGATATACTTTTCCCATTTATCACCTTTCCCGTAGTCAGATAAGGCCCAGGGACCGATTGTGCCTTTTTTAATAATTCGCGTACGCTTCAAGGGGTTGGCACCCTTAAAACGCTCGGCTATATGCTTGGCACAGCGTGGGTGTTAAGAAAAAGGAGGAGAAAGAGAAGATGTTCATGAGCTTGTGTTTTGAATGCCTGCGGTTCGTAGTGATGTGGGAAGTCAAAGCTTGGCAGAGCATTCCACATACGTGTTGTAAGGCTGAAGAACGAATCCCTGAATTTAAATGTACGTCCGAAGATGGGCTTGAGGGTAATCTGATGAGCATTTAGAGCGCCACGAGTATTGCGGTTGAATTCATGGTGAGGTGGCATGCAGCTGGCTATTTCTCTTGAGCACCGCTGGTAGAAGAAGCAATAAAACAGTGACAAGCAGGAAACCTTCCTGCGGTGTTCATGCGAATCTATTGATTTCGCTATATTTGCGTCGCGCAGTTTTGAATTCTATCTAGCTGATGCAAAGTAGTTTTAGGCTCACCATACCAGGTGTGGCTATTGAACTCAAGTTTAGGGCGAATAAAAGCCTTGTATATAATAACCAGATCAGAGGGAGTGAAATATTTCTTGCACCGGACTAGAAAACCTAAATATTTCGCAGCATTTTTAGCGACGGTAAATATGTGGTCATTCCAAGGAAGCTTGTCTTTAACGCACATACCAAGAATTGCGAGATTTTCAGTATACTCGATGTAAGTGCCATTCATGGATAATGGCATGGGATTTAATGAACTTGAATGAATGAACGATTGACTTGAAACCATCCAATACAACTTGAATTGAGCGGTCGAAAAGATAGCTTCTAATCCAGTGAAGCAGGTTATCATCAACTCCATAAGCATGCATTTTGGACAAAAGAGCTTGAAGTCCAACTCTGTCAAATGGCTTAGAAATATCGAGTGCAACCGCTTTGCTTTCGCCAAAATGATGCAAAGATCGGTTCCACTGTTCGGTGAGATATGCCATCAAATGCCCACGAAATCCATCCTGCCGGTCACTTAGGATTTTGTTGGTATCAAGATATTTCTTGAACTGAAAATTGATCAGCGTTTCCATGATGTTAGTTCTATACGTTGGTATGAAGAAGGAGACGACGGCTCCCCTTTTTTAGGTATGGGCTGTACAAATGCTGTTTTCCAACTTCTCGGGAAGAGTCCAAAAGAATAGAAAGAATAGGATAGATGGAAAAGTTTACGCAATGTTAATGCCAGTTTGGAAGAACACCTCTTCAGAACTAATGGGGAAATAGCATCTGACCCAGCGGATTTGTAAGTGTTGAGATCGTTTAAAACTCTAGCAACTGCACGAGTACGAATGAATATCTGTCCCATAGAGTGTTCAATACTCTGAGGTGGTAATTTTGGCAATTATTTGCGCAGACATGTTGTGATGCTTCGGCTTCTTCAAAAGTCTTAGTTCCAATTTTTTTTAGAGTATATTGTATGACTCCAACCTTTGTTTTAAAATGTTTTGCCAAATGTTTCTGCGTCGTTGGTTGGGGTTTGCTTATTGTTTTTTTAGGGCCAAGTGGTGCCCATATAATTTTATAAAAATTTACCCAATTTTCTCAAATTTTCTTCTGGTTATTTGACTCATTTTGTCGTGAAGGTATAACACTGGCGACAATTTGTGTCAAAAAATCCAATGTGAGACATCCATTATATAAATTCGGTGAGAAGAAGCGGTAAGTTGTGTTTTGTATGTTTGTTTTTTATAGTTATGTGTAGTTTCAAAGTGGTTGTTACGTTGGAACATCTCAGCATATCCCTGTCGACGTCGTCCATTACATTGGTTACTATCCTTACCATTGTACAACGTAACTTCGCTCTGTGGTTGTCCCGCAGGTTGTTACGCTGGTAGATCTCAGCATATCCCTGCCGACGTCGTCCCCTACATTGGTTACTATCCTTACCATCGTACAAAGTAAATTCGCTCTGTGGTTGCCCCGCAGGTTGTTACGCTGGTAGATCTCAGCATATCCCTGTCGACGTCGTCCCCTACATTGGTTACTATCCTTACCATTGTACAACGTAACTTCGCTCTGTGGTTGTCCCGCAGGTTGTTACGCTGGTAGATCTCAGCATATCCCTGCCGACGTCGTCCCCTACATTGGTTACTATCCTTACCATCGTACAAAGTAAATTCGCTCTGTGGTTGCCCCGCAGGTTGTTACGCTGGTAGATCTCAGCATATCCCTGTCGACGTCGTCCCCTACATTGGTTACTATCCTTACCTTCGTACAACGTAACTTCGCTATGCGGCTGCCCCGCTGGTCGTTACGCTAGTACATCTTAGCATATCGCTGCTGAGGTCGTCCACTACATTCGTTACTATTCTCGTTTGCATGACCTTTTCAGGTTCACGCTTTTAGGCCCTCGTCAAGGCCCCGTCAGGCTCACGTCAAAGGCGCACCCCCACGCATCGCTCAGGATTCACGCTCGTCTCAGACTTACGCACTCAAGCTCACGTCAAAAGCTTACACGCAAAGGCTCCCAAAGGCTCACGTCATCAAGGATCACGTTGTTTAGGATCGTGTCTTTTACGATCAAGTCGCTAATCGTTAAAACATAATACATTTAAAGAAATAAGGAAAATAAAGAAGTTAATTCAAAGAGTCACTTACTAGAAATTTTAGTGTAACGACCCCTTTTCTTTGAAACCTGGTCACGTTTACCCCGGCTGGGAAAACTCCGTTACAAGTTCATTTCGATACTTTTTATACCCCCTTTCATAGACTTAATTACGTCTGTTGCTCTTACATCTTCTATACAATCTATCCCTTTCCTCACAAGATTTTTGTATGTCCAGTTGGCATAGCTATCGTACGTGTAGTTGTAACTGATAGATCGCTGGTATATAAAAGATAGAGAATTGGTACCAAAA
This sequence comes from Nephrocerus scutellatus, assembly GCA_947095585.1. Lineage (NCBI taxonomy): Eukaryota > Metazoa > Arthropoda > Insecta > Diptera > Pipunculidae > Nephrocerus > Nephrocerus scutellatus. The sequence continues at coordinate 88,519,299 of OX352764.1, forward strand.
TACTTCTTTGAGGGATTCCTGCTTTGATTTCCTTAAGTTGAGAATATAAACTTTCATACTTTCGAATTCAATCTCTCCAAAAGATCGAAAGAATCTTTTGGAGAGATAGAATTCGATAAGGTCTACATATTTGAATGAAAACAGAAACTTCAACTTATTGATCTGTCTTTCATGCCAGACCCTGTCAAAGGCTTGGGCCACGTCGAGGAAACCTGCTGAATAGACCATTCTGTTTTCTAAGGCCCCTTCGATGAGATTGGTAATTCTATGGACCTGATCCATTGTAGAGTGCTTTCCCATTTATCCCTTTATTGATGGAATGGAATAAGTTTCTTAGATTCAATTATTGGTTTTATTCATTTTCATTTTCAAGTAGTTTTGACACTAAAGGCAATAGAACTTACTATTCGCCTCTGAAATGATACTTCATGAGGATGCTTTCCCGGCTTCTAAATTCTGATTAATTCCGCTATTTTCCAATACCAAGGAACATATCTATCTTGAGCACTCGTGTTTCAAAATATTTCATCAACTGGAGTTCGAATTGGTCAACAGAAATCAGAAAACGAATTCCTTTTTGGAATTGGGTAAGAAACTCGCTTTACTAGCGTGCCCTTTTTTGTTTTTTTTTAAGTCAGCCATAGAAACACTCAAGTGACTCCAATACTCCATATGACAAATGACTCAACTTGTAATTTGCACGAACTACTACCAACTCAAATTTAATATCACTAGCATTCCAATAACAATTAGACTAAAAGCACACGATATTCTCCTTCCTCATGTTCGTGTCGAGTTTTATTTCCAAATTTACTTTTTGTCCAACTCTCTGGTGAGGGGTTTTTAGGGTGACTTTTTAACAAATTGTATTTTCTCGTCAAAGTAATTTCATTTATTCATTTCGGTTAATATTCTTCTCTTTTTGTTCCTCTATTTTCAGAGCAAACCATGATTCTCAGAACATGCAGATAAAAATTATGGACAAAAAAACATCCTTTTGGGCGATAGTCCTGCTGGTAAGTAAACAACAGAAAAAAAATACACCAAACAATGAACACTAAAACTGGTAAAAAATATATTCCGACAATTCAAAACGATATGAAACAATAATAATAAAAATTCCCAGGCGACAAGCGCACACGTCTCACCATACTGCACGCCAACAAGCTCGATGAGAACAAAGTTTCACCTCCCATCGTCCGACCAAAACTAAATTCCCTAAAAAAATGGAGATAAATAATAGCACGAAATTCGTATGATAGTCTCGAATATTCGTTGGATTTTTTCCCAACATTCCCCAGCTGCTCATCCGTAGCCGGACGTTTATGAGCGCTATATCCAATGCTGTTATCCTGAGGCCCTTTTTCGTGTTCCGGTAGGCGGAAATACATTTGTATGGTTAGTAGGAAGAACTACTCTTGAATTGTTAAGCGAGCTACCAGGAGAGTAATGACTACTTCGCATAATTCCACCGAACTACCTACGAACTGTTAGACATCAGGGGGAGTACAATGCTAGTCAAGTATGTGTAGTGTAGTTCACTCTGCTGTCTTATGAAACAACGCTCTACCCTACAACGAACTTTTATATTTAATAAAATTGGCTAAAAATTAGCTGAATTTGTGAAAAAATTAGTAGGCTTTAAGGTCGGTAGGTAGACGGGTGTGATTAGCTTCACTTGCGAGAGCCTTAATTAGCGCATGAGTGTTCAATTTGGATGCCTCTTTTGATACCTTTGGAGATCTTGGAAAGGCTTTTTAAAATGCCAAGATTGTGCCAAGTTCTAGGTATTCCTGATGAAAATCAATAGATCGGCAACAAGAAGCAATATCTTGTAGTTTACTATCTTTCCAGGTTTTTAATTCCAAACTGTAGCGTTCACAGGAGCGAAATGGATTAATTCTATGATCCTGGACCACGAAAGCTCGTTCAAATTCTCAAATAATGGTTTGTTCAGTATGCGTAGTACCTGCAAAGACAGTGAATGAGTGGCTTTTTCTCATTTGCCTTTTTACAGATCCTGCAAAAAATGTTATATCTTAATAACTTTAACCTGAAAGTTGCTCAATATTCCAGCCAAGCTCTCTATCCAGGATAATACCGAGATATTAAGCTTTGGAGGTAGCTGTATTTGTCCATCGAGCTATTGAAGGACATAAGCTAGTAGCTTAGATTTAGTGGTGAATAGTATCATTTCAATTTTATTCCCAGAGTCGACTGCTAAGCCACTACTTGTTTGGCAACAGCTGACTTTGCCAGAGTCATTTTTATCGCTAATACGGATAATTGTTATCCTAGTCAAGTAATCGAACATTCGAGACTAGTTTCGTCCTATCTCGTTCGGAAGTCTTGAGGATTGTACTTATGACCGTCAGTTAACAACAAGGGTCCAGTAGTCCCTCCTTGGAGTGTACCTTTTTTTTTTCTCAACTTTAAGCATTCATTTCCATGCCTGATTGGACGTGAGTTTCCTGGATGGACTCAATGTGAAGATTGCTTAATGCGCTGTCAACATAAAGCAACGTACATATATTGTCTCTAGTTGGTCGAGGGCACCATACACGTAACCCAACGCATCTGACCAAAGGGTATGTATTACTATTAGGGTAAATAGCTTATCCGGTAAAAGCTTCTGTCCGGACAATTTTAAATGGGCAGTAGGCTATTTTAAATCAATCAAAGCTCACGGCAGTGGTGGTATCTTTCCAGCGCTTCTACAAAATGCAATCGATCTCGTCCTGGAGAAAGGTAAATGTGATATTTATCCCGAAACCAGGCAATCGACCTAGCGAGCTGCGAAAATCATACAGACCTATAAGTCTAACATCCTTTGTCCTCAATACGATGGAGAGAGTTATTGATGTTCATATTAGAGGCCGTTTAGAATTGTCTACCCCTCTGCACTCAAGTCAGTTTTTATACAGGAAAGGCAAAAGCACAGAAGGTGCCCTTCACTATCTTGTAAAGAAGAAAGAAGGAACTTTTTGTTTTCCAAGGAAATGGCCAGTGTGCATTCCTCTACACTGATGGTGCATTAAATAACACTGTCTACGACTCTATTTCAGGGGCAATCAGTAGCAGAGGTATCGAAGACTTGACCAATCATTGCTTGAAAGTCGAGACATTATTTCCACCTCGGGAGGAGTGTCTGTGTCTGCAGTTAAGTGATGTCCCCAAGGAGGAGTGCTTTCTCAACTTCTATGGTGTCACTAGTCATTGACAATCTTCTAGTCGATCTACACAGATCAGGCTACATCTCCATTAATTATGCGGACGATTTGGCGATCTTATTAGTGTTAAGCACTACACCACTATCACTTGTGTTATGCGCTTTACTACACGTTTTAGAATGGTCCAGCATCAATCCTTGCAAAACCGTTCTAGTGCCTTTATCGACAAAATGACTGGTCAATTTCGGACCAATCAACATCAAAGGCACAATGTTAGGTTATTCCAGTGAGGTTAAATATCTCGGCGTCATCCTTGATAAATGGCTTAACTGGAATTCTTATATTAAGTCCACCATCGAACGCGTTACTAGGGCCTTGTGGGCTAGTAGACGACTCTACGGCATAACTTTGGGTATAAATCCTTAAATGATACACTGGATATATACAATGATGGTGAGAACCATTATCACGTACGTGGCCATCGTTTAGAGGCTGAAAGTCGTTGAACAGACAACGTCGATTAGCTTCAGAAGCTGCAATGCGCACCAGCCCCACGACAGTACTAGAAGCTGTAGTAGGGCTTTCACCCATGCAAATCTTTATTAGGAAGATGGCCGCCAGATGGCTATTTAGCTGCAACTTGAATAAAAGTACAAACCAGGTGACTATGTGGGACACCTGAAAATTGTTGACTCAATTCTTGAAAGATACATATTCTGCACAATTCCCCACATTATGGTCAGAAAGTACTGTTTCGGCAAGTTATTTGCGGTAGAAATATTAGACCGGACAAACTGGTTCAATGGTGTTCCTGCACTGGACGCTAGAGGTCTGGTATCGAAGATGGAATCTGGAGTTGCAGCTGGTATCTTTGGAACCAACATCAAATTTTCGATACCAATGAAACCCACAGTATTCCAAGTGGAATTTCATGCCATTAAGATCTGCGCCAGGATTAGATTAGGCCGCTAGAATATACATCATTTCAGATAGCCAGGCAGCACTTAAAGCGCTGTCGTCACACTTAACGAAATGTTTATCAGTCAAAAGCTAATGCAATGCAATGCACAATCTATTGCCAAGCAAAAGAGGGTAAAAATCGTCGGGGGGCTTGGTCATCAGGGAATTCCAGGCAAGGAATCTGCAAATAAACTAGCTAGGGATGGTCGGAATCTGCGTTCATAGGACCTGAATGCTGTCAACTGAGCTGCCGCCACAGCACTGATAAATTCTTGGGAACATAAACTTTGTCTGACCCACTGGGAAAGTGTCTCAGGACTGAGAGAGCCTAACGATTTATGAGACCGTACTCCTGTAAGGAAATCCGTTCAAGAGGCTTCAGCAACAACGATGATAGACTGAGGGCCGTCGAATTTTTTGCAGTTACTGGTCTTTTCTGCCTACTTCAGATATGAACACTAGACGCCCTCTCCTAAAGCTGCAGGGAACATAACTAAGTCATAGTCAGCTTCTAAATATCGGCAGTAGCCAAGTGATTAACAAATCTAGTGATAGGCTGTATGCCGTCCAGGCAGTGCGGGTTATATGCAGAGAAGCTTCTTAGGACCCAATGAGCTTTAAACCTTAGGCTTGGTTTTATTTATTTGAATTAAATCGGAACCACACCACAAGGAGTTAACGCCACAGCCGTTAGTATGAGTTCCAAATTACGAGATGTGTTTTATGTATCCACCTTGATCGACTCCGCTGCTTTTGCAGTAAAAAATAAAGTGAACACACTTTCCGCAACGGCTCGTTGTCGAAGCAAATAATTCCCCCAATCATTGTTGTTAGAGGAATAACTGTTATGTACTGTGAAAGTCATCTCAGGACACCAGAATTTTCCACCGACGGGGAAAACTAATAATGTGCTTCCATTTCAATTCCCAGCGTATTTGAGCTGAATTGGTAATTGAACATCCTATCATACATTTGCACGACGAAGCCATTTTTAGCCAATTTCCAGCACATCAGACCAGAGAAGGACGATCTGACGGAGGTAAATCAATCAAATCGAAATGCGCTTACATTTTAAGTGAATTATTAATGTGGAAGCTTTTATGGGAATTAAATTAACTTTGGACTCATACTCACACACTCACAGTTGCCCCCAATTTGTTCCTTCTTTGTTTTTTGTTTCTTTTGCTTTTGCTGGGGTGGGTCATCCGTTCGTATGATTTAGATAGAGGGTACCGACGAATCGAGGTTCGGAGCGTATAAGAGGTCGCCTTTTAATAGACAACACGCATCACAGCCACTAAATGTATGTCGTCCTGTCCATGTGTCCATCAAGTGCGATTTATGGTAACAAAGTGTTTCGCATTTATGCTCCGACCGTCATCATAGAAAACATCAAAAATCCATTCGCCGACGGGACGTCAGGATGAGACTGGGTAGAAATTTGCAAACTGATAGTGATGGCACTCCATGCAAATAAAAAAAAAAGAAGAAAAATCTTCAGCTATCCTTCTAATCGAATCTATCTAGGGTTGGTTTGTTCGCTCGGGAATACGGAATTTTGCATCGATCGTAGAAACAGGCGTTTTGTGGCAATGCGACGAAGAGTGGAGGTTGTGCGATATGTGGTGGTTACGTTACCATATCATCCCCCGACGATTGACATGCTTACATTGCATTTTCGCTTACACAAGCGAATTATGGCAATCAATTAGTCAGTGCTCGCTGCTCAGTCTACAGGACATTCACTCGAAGCCATCCACCGCATTCATTGCTATATGCAAAAGCTCGATTTGATTTCTCCACAATTCAGTACTCATCCTGTCTCTACTCTGTTTGTACCATAGCGATGATCATTGCAGTGTTTTAAAATTATAAATAAAAAAGTCCATAGAGGTACGAGGTACATTTCAATATGTCCTGTATTTTGGCTGGATGTGCATAATAAACCGACAAATTTGCAAGCCAAAGTAGTAGGTCAAAAAAAGTCAATTTGCTATTGTAGTTCACCGCTAGCACCCATTATCTCTATAGAATATCAAAATCAATTACTGTATTCCATATTATACGTTGCCAAGAACAATGAGTACATGTGTGCTGATGAGAAACAGAACGCAGATTTTATAATTTGTTTTTCTTTAAGAGCGCCACTTTTTGTTTTTTAAATAAAACACCCTGTGTTTGGGAATAATTCAAAATTAATTATTTGCAATTAGAACACTGTTACTGCTATTAGTTATGGAATACAAGTTTATTCAAATGTCTTTTACTAAACGCCTGCTCGACCAAATGCACTGAACCAACTTTTTAATGACTTTTTCGCATAAATCGAACAGAATTGCTGGCAATTTTGAGTTCGTTGTTGTTACTGAGGTTATCTAATGTTTATGGGCATATTGGCATAGACCTTAGCTTGCTTCAAAGTCATAAGCAATAGAAACGAGACGACCAATTGACTGGTCCACTCCAGCAGATAACAACTCAATTGTTTCGCCAGCTGTGTGGCATGTGGCGCCGTCTTTTTTATACCACATATGCTCCAATTTATCCTGGAAAGCGAATGGTCCAATAATCTTACCTCTTCCAATTTATCCTAAAAAGCCAATGAGCATGTTCTTATTCTTTTTCTTGACTTGTACGACAAGAGAAAATTTGAGTAAGCGCTCGTAAGGTTGTCGCAATTGAAAGCAAATTTTGATAAGCAAATTTGGATAATTTACGTACTTTGTTAAAGCGTGTAATTATTTTACAAATAAATGGCAAATATATGTAAATTAAAACGTTAAGGAGAATATAGGTATTTCTTAACACAAAGCTAAGAAATCATAAATCCTAAATGAGGCGCCGCAATTGAAAAACTGTTTAGTTTAAATGATAATACTTAACTACACATTAACACGAGCAAGAGTCTTTGAATAGTTTTCTTATATGGTAGCCAAAAGATATTCTAGAGCCTTTAGTAAGAACGGTAATAGACTGAGTGGTCTGGAATTTTTGGCAGTTTCCTTGTCTTTTCTACCTACTTAAGATATGAACACTACATGCACTCTACTCCAGCAGCAGGGACCATAAATTAGCCGTGAACAGAAGTCACTAGTACTTTGACATCTTGTGTCTTATATTCTTATTCTTTTTCTTGACTTGTACGACAATAGAAAATTTGAGTGAGCGCTCGTAAAGTTGTCGCAATCGAACGCGAACTTTGATAAGCAACTTGGATAATTTTCAAGCGTTGTTGAAGCATGTAATTTTCCATGAATAAATGGCAAGTATAGGTGAGTTTAAACATTAAACACAATGTTTATATACCTTACTGCAAAGCTGAGAAACTCTACTAGAAAAATATGGCATTGCAATTGAAAAACCACTTAAGCCCACCTAAATGAAAATACATAACTACCCATTAACACGAGCAAATGTAGTTGCGTGTAGCTAGAATTATGTATTTTTTGTATGTTTCCATGCTAAATACAGTAACTTTAATTAAATGTTTTTCTCGTGTGCGAGAAGAGAATAACTCACACATCAGACGGACAAACTTAAAGCCATCGGCTTTAAGGGAATGGTACTTCGAATGGATGAAACAGAAAAATGTTACCTCATGGGCTTGCACACATACACAATAACAAAATGGTCACCGGCCGATGAAAAATTGATTCGTTTCATCGCCAGGAGACGGTAAACTGTCGAATTGGCAAAATTTTTATTATTGTGTGTACAAGGATCTTGTTCCTGTCCAGATCCCAAGTGGCAGACGTGGCTGTAACGATTGCCACAAATATTCGATGGAAATGTTCGGTCAGAGTGCAGAGAAGTGTAATTTTGTCCACAAAATACAGACTCTTCACTCATCTGCCTTCCCGTATTTAACAACAATTTGTCATCGGGCATGCGGTGCGTCATAGGCCAAGGCCGGATTCTGCAATGTGAGCGAAATGTTGCACGAACGATGTACTTTCCTGTCCCTGATCACAGATCAGATGTTATGCTAATACATCGGCTTCTCTGGCCTATTCCACAACTACGCTGATGCCTGACGATGATGACCACTTGACCGCTTTGCATCCTGCACCAGCGGAATTATGTTATGTCATGAGCGAGGAGCTATTGTGTACATCGCTACGATGTACATCTCTGTGTAGCGGTTAATTAGCATTGTGGTGGCGATACAGATAGAGGACGAGAATGTGGAATGAAAACGACGTCGATTTGTATCTGCGAGAATTAAATACGAAACGAAACGTCTACCAATGAAGGACGAAATAAAAATTCAGCAGCACTTGTCAGCTTCCGATAAACAACTGCCCTTTGTAGTGGATTAGTTGAGTTCGACAACAAAGCTGTTTTCTCTTGGTTGCTTGAAGGATAATAGGATATGCAGCCAGAAGAGTGGTGTGCATCGACAATCGATCGTAATCGTTGTCATCTCTAAGTGACTTTTGTTCAAAGTTCAAGGATATTCCGATTCGATTCCAGAGACCAATAAAATGTTCTGCTGTGTTTCCTCGTAATGCTCTTGTGTGTTGATTTTTTTTTTAATTATCCTAGCCCATGTGGCTGACACTGTGACCTAATGAGATCTATTTTATCATAGTCTAGGAGACATACTACCTAATGAAGGATAGTATGTCCTTAATGGCAAAGTTTCTCAGATCCGCCCTTAATGCATTTACTAAAGTTAATCTTGGCGCAGATCGCAATGGAATAGAGCTCCGCATGGAATTCCGTGGAACTCATTCCCATTGGTATCGAGACTTTAGTGTTGGGTCCAAAGACAGAAGCTCCAACCTTTAGATTCCACCTTCGATTCATCTGTGAACCAGATCTGAATGGCATAGAGCTCCGCCTGGAATACCGTGGAAATCATTCCCATTGGCACCAAGACTTAAGTGTTGGGTGACAACAGCTCCAACTTTAGATTCCACCTTCGATCCATCTGTGAACCAGATCTGAATGGCATAGAGCTCCGCCTGGAATACCGTGGAACTCATTCCCATTGGTACCGAGACTTTAACGTGGAGTCCAGAGAGAACAGCTCCAACTCCAGATCCCACCTTCGATCCATCTGTGAACCAGATTTCAATGGCATAGATCTCCACCTGGAATACCGTGGAAATCATTCCCATTGGCACCGAGACTTTAACGTGGGGTCCAGAGAGAACAGCTCCAACTCCAGATCCCACCTTCGATCCATCTGTGAACCAGATTTCAATGGCATAGATCTCCACCTGGAATACCGTGGAACTCATTCCCATTGGCACCGAGACTTTAACGTGCGGTCCAGAGACAACAGCTCCAACTCCAGATCCCACCTTTGATCCATCTGTGAACCAGACCAGACCTATAGTGTCAGAACAACATTAGACCTGTTTGAACGGTGCAATATTTCTTCCTCCAATAACCTATCGAAACAGTACTCCCTGACAATAATGTCGGGGATAGTGCAGGACATGTCTTTTTCAAAAATTGAGTCAAGAATTTTCTGTTGTCTCACATGGTCACTTTGTTTGTATTTTAGCTGCAAATTAATAGCGCATCTAGTTTCCGTCTTCAAAGAAGATTTGCAGGGGTGAAGGCCTGTCACCCGTATAGAGACAGGCAGTTCTTTTAAGCTTCTGAAGTCATGGCCCATTTTACGTTCAAAAACTCTCGGTCACTAAACGATGACCGCGTACATGATAATGGGGCTCACTGTCCACCAGTCTTCTTTTCGTTAAAAGCCCTAGAACGGTTTTGCTGGGAATAATGGATAGCCCTTCTCTACTGCGCTATTCTAGAACATGTAGTAAACCACGTTGCATGACATTAGAATTAATCGTGCAGTGTTTACCACTAAAAAAATGTCAAATCATCCGCATAACCAATGGCGATGTAGCCTAATCTGTGTAGATCGACTAGAACATTGCCGATGACTAGTGATCATAGAAGTGCAGAAAGCAATCCTCATTGGGGACATTCCTTATGTATGCATGGCCCTGATCCAATGATTGGCCTAGTCTCCGATAAATTTGCTACTGATGGCCCTTGGAATAGAGTCGCACCCAGTGTTATCGAATGCACCCTCAATGACAAGGAGTATACACAGAGCCACTTCCTTGGAACGGAAAGTTCCTTCTTCTTCTTCTTTACAAGATAGTGAAGGGCACCTTTAAGATTTTGTCTCTCCTGTATGCAAACTGAGTTGAGTGCAGAGAGGTAGACAATTCTAGCTACCCTCTAATATGAACATCAATGCCATCGATTGCCTTCTGCAGAAGCGCTGGAAAGATATCATCACCGCCGATAGCTTTGCATAGTTTGAAGTAGCCTACTGCCCAATTAATCTTATCCGGACTGAAGGTTTTGCCGGATAAACTTTCTACTCTACTAGCAATGCAGACTCTTTGCTTAGATGCGTTCATGTACGTGTTTGGTGCACGAGTAGACGAACCTGGGAAATGAACCTGAAGCAGGGTTCTAAGGGTGTCCGATGTGTAGGTGGCATCGGTATTTTTTACTAAACCTAAACAATTTGTCTGATCTTTAACGACTGCCTTATAGATTCGTGCCGCTACCGGCATTTCAGTAATGTCTTCGCAGCAATTCTTCAATGTGGCTCATATAAATCGTCTCAATTCTAAATAGTACTTGGTGAAAGCGAACCTATATTGCTCCCAACTTTTCGTGCGTATAGCAGTGTTGACTTTCTTTCTAATATAAGTCACCATTAGGAAACCTTTGCATAGGCTAATTTTTCCTATGTAAGTGGTATGCTGCTTCATCTAGGTCCCATGTAGACTCGATAGATGCAAGATTTAGAGAGTATAAGTCCCCGATACATATTCCAGTTCATGAATTTTGGATCGTATCTAAAAGAAGCGTGTGCCAGCTTGCTGGGAATGTCAAACCTGATGTCAAACTTCGTTGCGAAATCGTCGCTTGAAGGCGATTCAACTGGCACAGCGTCTCCAAGAAGTTTGTAAAGTCGAAGTCAGTCGGTGGACAGTTCGAAGAAGACTTCGAGAGGGTGCTCTGACTGCACACAGACCAGCAAACGGGCTTAAATTGATCCCAGCCTACCGACGAGCCCGCCTTCAGTTCGCTCGAGAGCATCTGGATTGGACAGAAGAACAATGGAGAGCAGTCCGGTTCGCTGACGAGTGCAGGATGTGTTTATATGGCAACGATTGTCGAGAAAAGTATTCAGAAGATCAGGAGAGCGATTTGTACAATGTTGCATTAAAGAACGTGTCTCGTATGGCAGTGGATCGTACAAGTTCTGGGGAGTCATGTCACTGGAGGCGAAGACAGATCTTGTCCTCATCTCCGGATCGAATACTGGCTGTCGATGAAGAGGTTTGACTTCTCACCGGACTACGTCGTACCTTTTGCCGGGTTTATTGGTGAAAACTTCCTGTTCATACAGGATAATGCGAGACCGTGTGCGGCTAGTATAGTGTACCAGTACTTTCAAGAGGTGGATGTGCCTGTTATGGAGTGCCCAGCTCGAACAGCCTGGACATCCTTTCCAACGAACATTTATGAGATGAGCTGAAAAAATGGGTTCGCGACAGAGATAATGCTCCAACGAGTCTTCAGGAATTGCAACAGGCGTTCGCAAAGGGATGGGACGCTATACCTTAAGATTTGCTGAACACTTTGGTGAAGTCAATAAAACATCGAATGGAAGCTGTCATTCGGGCTAGAGGGGAGAATATTTCTTAATAACAAAAATAGTTTTTTGCTAATTTCACAAAAAACGTGTACTTCAGATGTTGACCCTAAAAATCACTTTGTTGGCACGCTACAAGTACAGAAATGGTACCACTAGATAGGCGTTGAAAAAGAATTCTAATCTGTATTCAAGAAAATTAAACAAAGATGCGATTTTTTGATATTTTTGAACTTTTTTTGAAAATCTATCAAAGTGCGAGTGTATCTTCAATACTACTTTAAGATATTCTGAAAGAGACTCACCTCTTCTATTGATGCCACGCTGCCAGAGACCTCATGACGTTCATTGGCATGGCATCCTATGAGGTACTGGAGTACTCTATCAGCTCCTGGACCTCTAAGGGCAGAATGTTGTCGTCGTTGCCGGGGAAGTATCTTCCTTTTGCTGAAGCGCACACAATGTTCTGTGTTCCCCTCTCGGTCTGAACTTCTACCAGAAGGCGGGCCACCAAGTATTTCGTTATGAACTCTGAAATAGGAAGAAAGCTGATGTTCATACCAATCAAGTAGGCCGCCCTATTCACTGGCACCCCGCATTTACAGATTGCCTTACTTGTCCCATTCCACAGACCTTTTATCAATCTCGTGTCTTGATAATAAATTCCGAGCTGTAATCTTTGAAGAAGAAGAGGAGTCATCCTTCAGACTTAAAAGCGATGCATATTGTATTGTAAAGTTCATGCCTCCTTCTGATCGAACCCAACAAAATAATTGTTTAATTGTTCCTAGCACGAGCCTCTATTACAAGCTTCCATCCATTTGGATTACCATCGCTGATTGCAATTTGCCAAATTGATTGTCCCAAGATTTAATCTCAATGTCAATTTGTCCAGCAAATTGTGTCCTGCTGAAGGAGGAGAAGTAGAAGCAGAAGAAGGAAGCAGGAGGAGAATTAAGGCAACCATGTTAATGTTTTCTGTCCTTTTTTGCTTCGACTTCCTTTTGTCCTTTGTCGTTCGGGTAAGCGTTGCCTTTGCTGGCGGCTATTGTTGGTGGAATATTAAGTTGAAAATAAATTTTTTTTTCAATTTCCTGTTAATCGATTTAATGACTCAGTGACATGCAACGGCTCTTGGCATGCAATGGCGTTTTAGTTGAAGCGAGCTGAAGTCGCTGGAAGCTGGGGAAATAGAAAATTCTAATAAAGTCTCTAGGAATTAATCATCAACATTACTATAAACCGAAATATGTACAGCTGAAGCTGAAGCGTCATAAGTGATTCGCTTCATTAATATCCGCGTATTGGCCACCATCGTACACGCAAATAACCAAACACGAGTTATAGTAGCTGGAGTGTCTGTCTGTCAGTCAGTCTGTTTACTCAACTGGAATTTGCTTCTTTTAAAATTTCCATTTTCACAAGCGTGTCGTTCGCTTTCTTCCACTGTGTATTTATTGCAGTCAGAGGAGAAAGTATGTATTCTTTTTATACTCACGGAAGACAACGACATGCTGCAGCGGAAGTCGAACTTTTTAAGTACCAGTCAGCTATACGACGAAGATGATATCGCAATGCAATGCAGGCAATTGCAACAGAAGAGAATCCTTACAACGCTTGACATTGGACCGAACACAAGAACTGCATATACTCGTATGTCGTCTCCTCTCGTCGTTGCACAGTTGTACTTGTAGTTGCAATTGTTGTTGCTCTGCGCCAATATAGCTCTTCCTTCCAAAACATCGTTTAAGTTTTTATCGAACGAATGCATAAAATAAGCTCCGGAACGTTTAAGTCGTCCAAATCCTATTAGTCGCGCTTCGCTGTGGTTAAGTTGCAAGTAGCAAGTACTTTCGAAAGCTGTTGGCTTGGGTGTGGATGAATTGGCAGACGGCGCTAGATGTAGTTGCTTTAAGCCGCATTAAGTAATCGTAGTTGGGGAGGGGAAAAGAAATGCAGAGTGGTTGTGTCAAGGGCTAAGGCTATTAAATTGCATCCAGAATTGTTGGCGGACAATCGAACGATTTGAATTATAAAGGGATTTGTACTAATTTATGGTCCTTCTGGCCATTCAACCTTAGTCTTAAGGTCAAAGTTTGCTTACTATGGTAGGACACTTCAGTAAGTACAGGAGTACAGCTGTATGCTGTAAAAAAAGAAAATTTTGAGAACCACTGAAAGATTTGCTGCCATTTCGGTTAATGTGTCTGTTAAATGTTTGTGAATCACTGAATTCTAAGGCCGACCAACTAAATATGCTTTTGACTGGACACAGAAATTCAGCTTCCTCTGACCGAAAAACAGGAAGCTATGCTGCTTTTACTCGGTATAAACGGTGATGGTACAGAATATTCAGCACCGAAATTCAAACCACAATCAAAACATCAAAGAAAGGCAAATCGGTGTAACTTGAGAGCATTCTAGCAGCGTCGAGAACACCGGTAAAACTCCTGAGCCCTATCTCAAGGTGTGCATGGTAAAGAGAAAGTTTCCCAGAAGATTGAAGAAGGGGAATAATAATTAAACTTAACAGAGTGCGGCATCTAGAAAGGCGAAGGTGTAATGTCTTGATGGCTAAGAAGCAGGCTTCCGCTCTGGTTGTTTCTACATTGACCGACCACTTAAACACTCTATGAATTATTATAGAATAAGGCGTTGAGTATACGTCTCCGCTTCATCTGCTTCTTATTGACTTCGAGAAGGCTTTGTTATCCTAAAAACACAGTTTCGTTTAGTGTGCCTTGCACAAGAGAGCCATTATCATTATTAATGAGGGTGCTGAGTGGCACGTCTTGCACAATAATAAGGTTTCAGATTATTTTCAAGTCTACAGTGGTGTACGACAAGGCTGTATACTTTCACCTCTGGTTTTTCTGGTGGTTATCGCGTTCTTATTTGTGCTGCTCTAACGACTAACAATAGCGGTACACAATGTATATGAACATCTTACCCTTAAGACCCTGTACTATGCTGGCGACATAGTCGTGAAGAAAATTACGATCGGTAGGCCCGGTAGGCAGTACACCTAGCTCACATAAGCGAAGAGGATCCTGCTCGGAAAGTCCTTTGCGGTAGGATTTATGGAACACGGAAGCGAGTCTGATAGCATTGCTTCGCCATCAGCAATCAGCTTAAACACCAAGCTGCGACTGTTCCGTTCAAATGTTGAATCTGTGCTGTTGTATGGGTGCAGCACTTGGAAGGTGACCTACTACTATTACAAAAAGATTACAAACGTTCGTAAATAGGTGCCTACCTTAAGGGTTTTCTGGCCTAACAGTATCTCCAACGAACATCTTTACCAGAGAACGGGTAAGAAACCAATAGGCACAATCATCCAACGACCGAAGTGGCAGTGGATTGGTCATACACTCCAAAAAGGCGACAGTTCCATAGCAAACTACGCAATGTAATGGAATCCGTTATCTTAGGATGGTAGAAAAACGGGTCGTCCGAGAAATACATGGCGCAGAACAGTTGAGGAGGAGTCACGGCAATTGGTGAAGAGTTGGAGAGAGCTGAAGCTCATTGCCAGGAACTGCACGCGATGGCGCGTAGGCATAGTAGAGGCCCTAAGACCCACAAGGGGATATAGGACATACGAAGAAGAAGACAGCGAATCTGGCCAAGCCTACGCTGGAAGGATGGTGTAGACCAGGACGCCCAGAGTGTAGGGATGCCAAACTGGATGACATCGGCTCGAAATCGAGACTGGTAGAGAGATTTCTTGCTTGAGGCCAGGACCGGATACCGGTTGTAGAACCAAATATTATGATGATACTAGCAAAATCTGTTTGCCTTTAACTTATCGGCTTGCATTAAATGCTTCAAAACCTATAGAAGTGGAAGCAAGTAGGGTGGTACTTAAGATAGCATTTTTTATAATTTGCGTACGCGTAAATGGGTTTGTACCCCTACGGCTATATGCTTGGCACAGCGTGGGCGTTAAGGAAAAGGAGTAGAGAAGAGCTTGTCAAAGAGCTTGTATTTTGAATGCCTGTGGATCATAGTGATGTCGAAAGACAGAGCTTGACAGAGCATTCCACATACTTGATGTACGGTTGAAGAACGAATCCCTGAACTTAACTGTACGTCCGAAGATGGGTTTGAGGGTAAACTGATGAGCATTTAGAACGCCTCGAGTATTGCGGTTGAATTCATGGTGAGGTGGCATGTAACTGGCTATTTCTCTTGAGCACCGTTGGTGGAAAAATCGATAAAACAGAGACAAGCAGAAAAAGTTCCTGAGGTGTTAAATCGAATCTATGTTTTCTTCACCGATAAGTTTTATCGCGCGGTTTTGTATTCTATCTAGCTGATGAAAAGTAGTCTTAGGCGCACCAGACCAGATATGGCAATTGTACTCAAGTTTAGGGCGAATAAAAGCCTTGTAGATAGTAGTAGTGGGCGCCGTGGCTCAGTGGTAGTGCACATTGCTGCTGCGCAGGAAGTTCAGGTTCGAATCCCAGCAACACCAATAAGTATTTTTCACGGTGTCCCACCTCTCGCGAATGGCTGACAAACGTTCCGAGAGTAATTAATACCTTATCACGGAAAGCTTCTCAATTCGCCGTTCGGATCCGGCCTTAAATTGTAGGTCCCTTCCATTTGTGTCCAAAAATTAACATGTGCAGCACAAATGGTTGCGAGAAGTTAGGCCTTGGATCGCAATGGTCTGTCGCACCAAATATTATCAATATTATTAGATAGTAGCCAGATCAGAGGGAGTAAAATATTTCTGGCACCGGGTTAGAAAACCTAAACATTTCCCAACATTTTTAGCGATGATGAAGATATGGTCATTCTAACGAAGCTTGTCGTTAACTCACATACCGAGAATTGCGAGTTTTTCAGTTATCTCGATGCAAGTGCATGGATAATGGCAGTGGATTAAGGATTCATTTAGGCGACAGGAGTAAGCATTGGGTTTTAAAAATGTTAAATTCTACTCGATTGTTTTCTCCCCATTTTATTATTCTGTCCAGGTCAGAATTTAAAGTCCTTAACATACTTAGTTGTTTGAGCTCCACATGAGATGTGGAGGGACGTTCCCCAAACTTATATGAGAAGCTGATAGTGCTGTCGTCAACGAAAGAGTGACTTGATTTGAAAGTCACAGATAAGAGATTTTTATTAAAAATGAGAAAGAGTGTCGGCGACAAAACAGAGCCCTGAGGAACGCCAGCATATATGTGATCTGTTTAAGACTTGAAACCGTCCAAGACAACTTGAATTGAGCTGTCCAAAAGATAGATTATAATCCAATGGAGCAGCTTTTATTCGACTCTATAAGCACGCAAAAGGCAAAAGAGCCTGATGCCAAACTCTGTCTAATGCCTTGGAAATATCGAGTGCAAAAGCTTTGCCTTCACCAAATTGGTGCAAAGACCGGATCCACTGTTTGGTGAGATGTTGAGACGTTGCCCACGATATCCGTACTCCCGGTCACTTCGTTAGTTTCAAGATATTTCATGACCTGAAAATTGATCAGCGTTTCCATGACCTTGTAAAGAATGGATGTTAGTGCTAGTTAGGTTGATGCGAAGAAGGAGACGACGGCTCGCTTTTTTTGGGTATGGGCTAGACAAATGCTGTTTTCCAGTTGAAATTATCTGGGAAATATTGTCTCGGCTGATGGTGGCCCCTAGCTTGAGGTAGGCAGCAGTGTTGGGAAGGCCATAGCATCAGACTGCTGTTCACAATCTGGAAGAGCAATGTTTACACCACTAAAACCAAGTTATGTTGAGTCGGTACCATTTGTCATTTGTAGGATGAAATCGTTTGTGAAGAGAATACGTCTACGTATCATTCTGATGATTTTCTGGCTTAACCGCATATCAAACGCACAGTTTTTATACAGAACGTCTATAGACAGTAAAGTCAAACGAAGAAAATGGTTATGGAAATGGTAATTCCGGTGCAAAACTTGCCGTGCAATAGAATCTACGTACTCGAATTGGCAAATTTTTAAGATAATTATCAAAAACCGAACAGTTTCTCGATTTTTTAAAACGGAAGATGCATAAATCTCAAATCATAAGTTCTTTGACATGCCCTATACAGGGTGTATCTGTTTAAGTGGAAAATACTTAAAGGGTTGATAAGTATTTGCCTAATAAACAGATACACCCTTATATAGAGGCTTCTCATTGAAAACTCATCAACAGAAAGGGTTGCCGTAATTCCACTCTCGAATCTCGAAGCTAAAATGGTTCTATAATTTATCCATACTATATGTCAAACAAGGACATCAAATGTGGGTAAACGAATGCTCCTTTTCACAACAAAAAGAACGAAAGTTTCATTCGAGCGATATACTTTTCAGTTATATCTGCAACTATTTCAACGGGACTGACAATCAGATTATCAAAAGCCGCCTGCTCAAAGTTTGTTGATGACGATGACGACAACGATGCTGATGGGGATTCTACCTGATTTACATACGTCATACATAAGAGTAACGAACGCCGCGTAACTGCACAACACTACTTTGGACTAATGGCAAAATAATGTCGGACCCAATTCCATCGGTAGTCAAAGGCAGTACGGGTGCTCTCACTATCGTATTTACAGATGAGGATGCTTACTGACTGCCTCCGACCCAGTTCAGTGCAAAAGTAAAACGGTTCCATCTCATAAATAAATAATTACGACGGCACAGAGTGGTGACTGTACCACACTTGACTGGTGGACTGATGCCTGTGCGTGGTAGACTGATGCCGGTGCGTATGATAACGCAAAGCGAGCAAGCACGCAACGAAAGCGCAAGTTATTAAAGGATTCCACGGAATGCGATCGCTGTAATGGACATTTCAAATAGTCATTAGTTTCCTTTGCAGCTGCTTTGAGGATGCCTGAGGTCAGCGATGTTGATGTTGGTCCTGCATTTGCATCATTTATTATTGCTTATTGTTGGTGTTGGGCTATACTGCCTTGTGCACTGCGACCGACCTTAAGATCTATTGTGCATCCCAGATGCTTACCATATTATGTAGTTGCATAGTTCTTTTGTGAGTGCCACTATATCTGCCAAGTCAATTGGTTTGACATTCTGGCAGAGAACTGTACTAGCCTTGAAGTGTTTTCTTCTTTTCCAGGTGAGGGCTTCACATGTGAAAAGTCTGTGCTCTGATGTTTCTTTCGTCTCGTTACAGAATCGGCGGCGCTCCGCCGCTCATTTTCAAAAAAGCTGGTCATGGAATGTCCAGTCATGTACCAGACTAGTGTACTTAGAGCATGGCGGTTCAGTTTAACTGCTTTAGTTGCTTCCAGTCGATGATTCCCATTCCGCTTCGATGACGTTTTTTCTCCACTCGTTGATCTTGTTTTTGAGATGTCTTTTGGAATAGGCAATACAGGGCTCGAGGCCAGTGAAGACTCCTTCTGCGCCTTCTCATGCACAGAGGTATGCTCATTCCGTTCGATATTTGAATGCCTCATTAGGGTGATCTTGTTGATTTTTTGGCCAATTCGTTAAGGTGGCAGTAGCAGCTCCACGTTGTTCTGTAGTTGAAAACTGGGCCTTTTAATGCTGACTGTCGGAGATCATATAGATGTCGGTTCTTTTGTACCTTCCTTTGATACATTCTATGGTGCAGGCTTCTATTGCTATAGTTTCTGCCAGGAATACTGTTGGAGAGTTTTCCAGGGGTATTTCCTTCGCAGTTGTAACTCTGGGTCTGAATACTCCTGCTCCGATTCCTGCGTTTGTTTCTGATCCGTCTTTTTACCAGATGGATGCATGGTGTGGAGGGGTACTAATAATAATTTTCAACTTGATTCTGTTCTGGTGTTCTTATCGGAAAGTTTCTTTAGAAGTTAGTTAGTTTTTATTATTAAGTCTGGTAGATAGGACAGTTTAATTTTTCAAATACATTATGGTTATGATCCTGGTGTGTCCTGGTCTGTTTGCTTTTATTTCGTTTGATAATATTTAGTGTATCGGCTCTTGATCCCTCCTAGCGCTTTTGATATGTATCCCACAGTAGCTTTTCTAGAGCTGCCGGTTGGTCAAGTCTTTAGGGCACCGGTTGCACTTAGACAGATTAGTCTCTGGATTTTATTCAGTTTTGAGCGTATCTTTGATTGCTCTTTTCTTGGCCACCAAAACAGGGCCGCGTATGTGATACTGTGGGTCTAATAATGCTTTGGTATAGCAGCCGTAAAGTCATTTCCCCACGATTTGCTAAGCATTCGTTGGCATTCTAAGTAAGCTAAAGTATGTTAGGTGAAGGGTTCGATGTGAGTTTTTGGCATGACCCCTAGATATTTGGCTTCTGACACTATTTGAAGGATGAATCCTTTAGAACCGTAGTGCAGGAACCGTTATTTTTTCTCTTTTCGTAAATAAGGTGCAGACTCTTTTGTCAAAGTTCACACTTAGGTCGATCTCTTTGCACCAGTCTTTTACTTGTTTGAGAGCAAATTGCATGCTATCGTGCCCTTGAATTTGCCACGAACCATTAGGACTGGATCATCTCAGAGCTAATGTTCGTTAAGCCGTTATTCTTCAGACTGCCGAGTAACTGGTTCATCACTAATAACCACAAGAGGGAATAGGACGCCACCTTGTGGGCAGCCATAAGTTACCGCTTTTATGATGATCTCATCACCGAAGGAGGTTTAAATGTTTCTACTTTTTAGCACGCTCATTAACCGTCCTAGGATAGAGGAGTCAATTCCTCTTGATCTGACTTGTATTTCAGTTGTCAGCGCATTTAATGCTGTTTCTGTTGATTTTTCAGTATGGTGTGCGTGTTAACTCGGGTTAAGGGGTTGCAGTTGGAGTGTAGTAGACCTTATGTCGTGGCCTATTATTTTCTCCATGGCTTTTATTATAAATGATGAGAAGGCTAGCCGGTAGAGGTAAGACCTGGTATCCCTGGGAGATTTGTTTCCTTCTTTTGGTAAGAAGATTACCCACACATCTCACCAACACCTTGGAACATATTCTAGGCTATAGCTGACTCTGTAGAGTTTTACGAGTAGAGGTTCTATTAGTTTTATTACACATTGTAGTAAGAATCCCCACCTGGAGACTTGTAGGGGCCTTATAAGTTTACTGCCCAGCGGATTCCTCCTGATGAGAAGACACTAGCAGAGCGTCTGTATGCTTCGATTGTGATAAGGTATGGGTGCATATTGATGTCCTGGTTTTTTTCTTCATTGTCTGGTGTTATACAGTTCGTAATAGGAAACATCTCTCGTGCATTTAATGCGAACTTCAGGAGAACTTCTGTGGTAGGCATTCGGCATTCGCGATTGCCTCGGTAAGGTCATTTACAGAGCTGCCAAGATCAGCAATCGAGCTTATGGAACATATACCATTAAGGTTTTGTTTGAGTTGGTCTAAGAAGACTTGCCATTTAATGTATTCAGGGGTTCTTATAAAGGATTGAGCCCTGTTAGGTGTTTCGATATAAAATCTAATATAAATGTGGTCAGGAAATGATGAATGAATGAATGATCCTTCATTACGTCCCATTTATGTATCATGCAGGCTGACCTTGTATCTGATAAGGTAATGTCCAGCACCCCTTTCCGTATGGCGTTTATAAAGGTTACATTATTCCAGACCTTGTTTATCATAATATTTTTTGATGAAAAGTAATTCAGAAGTGGCTCACCTCTGATGTTGGTGTCGATGCTTCCCTAGGCTATGTGGTGTGAGTTCGCATCGCATCCGACCTTCTTGATCTTGAGCTTTGCAGAAGTTGACGAAGTTCTGTGTTATTTCTGGGGGGATCATCTTCAACTCCTGGGAAGTAGGCAGCGGAAAAATTAATAGTGCTCTTGCTTAATCTGGGTGAGAGCGTTTGTAAGGAGATCGCGGTTGGATCTCTGGAAATGAGTTGATTTATGGAGTAAATGTTAAAGGGGGGGCGGCACTTGGTATTTTATTTTACTTGTTTTAGAGCAACGTACCTATTTTGTTTGGGATTGCCAAAATTTTCTCTATTTTGGTCCCGAAGAGGTGACATAGATTGCCAGTGGCTGCCTTGGACCTACATAGGTGTATCTATACACACCTCATCGCTCTTTATGCTGATAGGGCTAAATGATCTGACATGTGAGCCCTGGTTTTTTTCGTTCATTGCATCATAAAAATCAATTTCGGATCTAAAATTACACTCAGATATTTGGCACATTTTCTCCAATTAATTTTCAGCGAATGTCTTTCCTAAAAGGAAAAGTGATATCTAGAATAACACAATCAGAAAACAGATCGTATTGACACCAAAAGTGTTATCCCGTTGTTGTACCATTACTTTCAAGACTATGGTTACAACCATGTGCGGTTACGAGAGTGAGAAAATATATTAAAAACCGGGTATAACGAATACAAAACATGTACTTTTCAGACGGACAAAACGAAACAATAAAAGGTGTTTATCTTTTCGAACACTGTGATGATAAAAATTAAGCGTTTATCCTATCGATGTTTCAACTTTTCAAATAGTTCATCTTAGCGAGCTTCTACTGTAAATTAAAATGAATTGAAATTGAAAGAAACTTGCGTTCATCTTAGCGAGCTTCTACTGTAAATTGAAATGAGTTGAAATTGAAAGAAACTGGCGTTCATCTTAGCGAGCTTCTACTGTAAATTGAAATGAGTTGAAATTGAAAGAAACAGGCGTTCATCTTAACGAGCTTCTACTGTAAATTAAAATGAATTGAAATTGAAAGAAACTGGCGTTCATCTTAGCGAGCTTCTACTGTAAATTGAAATGAGTTGAAATTGAAAAAAACTGGCGTTTATCTTAGCGAGCTTCTACTGTAAATTAAAATGAATTGAAATTGAAAGAAACAGGCGTTCATCTTAGCGAGCTTCTACTGTAAATTGAAATGAGTTGAAATTGAAAGAAACTGGCGTTCATCTTAGCGAGCTTCTACTGTAAATTGAAATGAGTTGAAATTGCTGGCGTTCATCTTAGCGAGCTTCTACTGTAAATTGAAATGAGTTGAAATTGAAAGAAACTGGCGTTCATCTTAGCGAGCTTCTACTGTAAATTGAAATGAGTTGAAATTAAAAGAAGCTGGCGTTCATCTTAGCGAGCTTCTACTGTAAATTGAAATGAGTTGAAATTGAAAGAAACTAGCGTTCATCTTAGCGAGCTTCTACTGTAAATTGAAATGAGTTGAAATTGAAAAAAAAACTGGCGTTCATCTTAGCGAGCTTCTACTGTAAATTGAAATGAGTTGAAATTGAAAGAAACTGGCGTTCATCTTAGCGAGCTTCTACTGTAAATTGAAATGAGTTGAAATTGAAAGAAACTGGCGTTCATCTTAGCGAGCTTCTACTGTAAATTAAAATGAGTTGAAATTGAAATAAGCTGGCGTTTTAGCAACAATATAACTTTGAAACACTTTTTATTATTAAAGGAATCGATGGCAATTTGTTAATAAATGAAAAATCAAACTTCTATTCTTTTCAGATAACAATTTTCCTGGAGAATGCATCGGTGGCCAAAAAACTGAATGCAAGTCAAGCATTCGACGACACATGGAACACAGAGAGTGATCTAGAAAATGAGCTCGAAGTAAGAGGCCACCACACGTGTCCCTGTTTTGGAATAATTCCGATTTTATTAACTCAGTGTATTTTGCAGCAAAAGCGTTCGAAAAATGCGGTAGGAGGTGGAGGCGGCGGTGGTGGTTCCAGTGGACCGTGGTCAGCCTGGTCCGAATGGTCGACATGTTCGCGAACATGCGACGGCGGCATCTCACAGCAGCTACGCCGATGTCACAATTCGAATGGCTGCAGGGGTGAAAGTGTACGCTTCCGGATCTGCAACATGCAGCCATGTCCGGAGCAACAGGACTTCCGGGCACATCAGTGTGCGGCATACAATGATGTACCCTACGACGGCACATTGTATACGTGGACGACGCACTATGACTATGTGGAACCGTGCGCGCTGACATGCAGGTAAGGAGTAGCACTGATTAAGCTCCAGGTGACTTCGGGTGTGGAGCGAACGATATGCTAAGGACGCAAAATAGTTGAGCTTTTAATCTGCTCCTCTGTAGTTGGCTCGAAATAATGAAACTACTCGATCTTAATAATTAAAATAGAAGTGCGCATTTCAACTCGCTGGTTAATACCAGCTGCAACAACAACAACGAGCAGCCCCTCAATTATTATTTAATTTCAACGTTGCACGTTACTCATGTAGGTTTTAGCGGGCAGCGGCAACGACTGGCTGTGCCAACAGTGTCAAGTGCTGATGTTTTATGGCAGCACTCTACTCCAACCTTCCCACAACATAAGATCATTTTCGGTGGTGCTTGCCAAACTGCGCACCTCTTCACAATCTTTGAACCCCTGCGGCGGTTCCATTAAAGCACAGCAAGCACATCACAGCGCCGCTTTGTATAGAATAAATTTCCGGCGGTAAATATTGTTGGCTGTTTGTACAGGAGGTGAACAACGTGTTTGGGCATGGAGCGGAAACTGCAAGTGCATGGTTACGACCATAGCTGATGAGGTGGTGCACTTAGGTATATCGCTCGCTCGCTCGCTGCCGTCATTACCACGTTGAAGCGTCGCAATTCATGACTGAAGTATAACATTTTATGAGCTTCGCCTCAGAGTACAACAAGCGACCGACGACGAAAGGATTCAAGGATTTTCAGGAAGACGGCGATTCCGTATTGTACGTTTTCTTAATGGTTAATAGCAGCCAATCTAGACCACCCACCCACCAACCCACCCACTCCAGGCGAACTAATATGCCGCTCGTAATTCACCGTCATTTCTGAATAATTTAAGCGACAACGAAATTCTTATTTTCTGGTATTTGCGTTGTTGCTGCTGTTGCCTTCGGTGCTTTCATAATATCCGTTGTACGTTACGCTTTTGTTTACACATTTCCCTTCTTTGTTTGTGTTCTTCTACCTATACCTTCATGCAGAGGACGGCCGGCGCACCTTCCAGATGATGTTCTGCCGGAGAGCGAGGGTGGCGATGAAATGGAACACTTCGATGAGCCAAGTGTCATCGTTCAGCTGTCGACGAGAGTTCAAGATGGTACGAGATGTCGTTCGGGAAGCCTGGACATGTGCATACAGGGAAAGTGTCAGGTGAGAAATATCCTTTGTGTTAACTTTTAACAGAGTAGCAAGAGGAGAAAGATTCTTATTTCAAAAAAAAAAAAAAAAAGAAACACTTTGTATCCAAAGGCAACCAAAAAGAGAAGATCGTTTTTCCTCTTTGGCTTATAGTAAGCGCCACTTACAACTTCCATTTCTTCCTTCAAAAAAGGGAAGTAATTGCCAACCATCATATCAAACGCATAGCCGTAGCTTTTAGCCATGTCATCTGACTTCCCTGGTATTAGAATTGCAGCAATTTGGAATTCTATTGGAAGAACTCGTCATTTAATAAATAACACAGTCAGGCTTTATTATTCATTCCGCAGTTTTTTATAAACTGTCGTATATTCCATTTGGTCGGAAGCTTTTCCAGGTTTTCCATTTAGCAAATGCTTCTGACAGCGGGAGTGTTCGACAGATTCTGAGGATATAGTTTTTAGTTCCCTTAATGATCTCTTAATCAGTTTGGTGAGTTCCTTTGTCCGGTTTAGCTTTAGACCTAATTACTATCAGATACGCGATAAGCTATGGGGTTATTCTGGGTCGTTGGAATACAATGCTCTTTGCAGCTTCACTCTATTTTAATGTTAGTGCTTCTTCTATGGTATCACTTCTAGTTAGTAAGTTCGTTGTCATCGGCAAACGTAGTAATTTCAGCTTCTGGCGACATTGAGTATATAGAATATACATAATGGGTCCCAACACACTGTCCTGAGGTACTCCAGCATTTATTCTCTTTAGAGTCTGACATTATCCTTCATATTTGACAGAGAGGTGTATTTCAGAGATTTATTTAACAAAGATTGCTCGGGTGACGCTCGCTGTGGTCACCTATGGTTCCTTATCCCCCTCATCGTGTGTTACAAATTTGGTTGTTGGTGTGATTGCTAGATTTGTTTTATTTTCGGTTCCATATATAATACAACGGCGTTTCGATACTTAGTTATACTTAATACATTTATGTTGGAATGCAAAAATACTTATGATACTATACCTGTTGTGAGCTGGTGTTTATACGGAGTAATCCTTGTAAAGCAGGCGTACTCTAAGTAGTCGTAAAATACGACGTAGTAGAAATAGAGGTACAGCGGGCTAGCTACCAAAATATAAAGGAAACCTAGATTGTTTGGATTGTTAGTGAGCGCCGTGGCTCAGTGGAAATTCGCGTGGCTACTTAGCAGGAGGTTCGTGGTTCGAATCCCAGTAGCACCAAAAGTATTTTTCACGGTGTCCCACCTCTCGCGAATGTGTGACAAACGTTCCGAGAGTAGTAGCTTCTCAATTCGCCGTTCGGAGCCGGCCTTAAATTGTAGATCCCTTCAATTTGTGTCCAAAAATGTAAATGCGCAACACAAATAGTCGCGAGAAGCTTCGCCTTGGACCGCAATGGTCTGTCGTGCCGAATATTATTAGTTTGTTCGGAATAAACTGATGCCAATAAAACGGAACCAGGTACTTGAAAAAGTTCTTAGGTAGTAATAACGAAAGCATTGCTTGAATACGAATGGCTGAGCAACTGCGGTGTTCAGGTAGAACAAGACAAGCTCGGGGTAGATAGCAAACAGTATATTTTTTACGACCTGAAAGATCTATTGTACCTTAGGGTGTCTTTACTCTAAGAGACGATCCACCTCCCTAATGAACGATAATACATCCTTAGTTGCAGAATTTCTCATCGAATGATTCTTCATCTTCCGAGCAAAATCTAAATCTCTCTCTGAGCTCACACTAATTTTGTTAAGGTTACATCGCAAGCCATTGACGAAAATGGAGCTGGATTGGCCACATTTTGAGAAAGCGAGCGGGCGATATTACGAAACTACCGCTCGACTGGAATCCACAAGGAAGCCGCCGAGCTGGCCGACCTAGCAAGACATGAGAAATGACAATAGAAGAGTAAGCAAGATCCCACGGGATAAAGTGGCGTCTCTTGAAACTTCAGGCGAAAAACCGAGTTAGTTGGCGGGCATTTGTATGTAGAAGCCCTAAAGGTAAGAAAGAATAAGACATCGCAAGCCACAATGATCTGTTACAAAACTCACCAGCTTCCTAATGCTATCCCTATTCAAATTAACGATTTCCTTGTAGGAATAAGGCCTGATTTATTGTTTGGATAGCCTAAGCCCCTGGACGCTGTCCCAGTGGGCCAGACGAAGTTTGTGTTCCCGTCAATTTATCAGTGCTGTGGCGGCAGCCCAGTTGACACCACAGTACGTTTCAGGTCCTACGAATGCAGACTCTGAGCTAGCCAGTTCATCTGCAGATTCGATGCTTGCAATTCCCTGATGACCAGAGACCCAACCGAGTTTAACATTGTTGTGTCTGGCAAGAGATTGGAGTGCATCGTAACGGTTTTTGACTGATATTGAGTCTATTAAATTGGACGACAGCGTTTTAAGTGCTGCCTGGCTATCCGAAAAGATATATATATATTCTAGCGCCCTTAATACCTTAATTAATGTTAATCACAACGCAGATCTCAATGGCATGGAGTTCTTCCTGGAAACTTTGGGACTTTTTTCCATTGGTATCGAAATTTTGGTTTTGGGTCCAAAGACACCAGCTCAAACTCCAGTTTCCACCTTCAATCCATCTGTAAATCAGACCAGACCTCTAGCGTCTAGTGCCGGACAACCATTGCACCAGTTTACCCGGTCCAATATATTTACCTCAAATTTCCTTCTGAAACAGTGCTCCCTGACCATAATGTCGGGGATAGTGCAGAACGGGTCTCTTTCAGGAATTGAGTCAAGAATTTTCAGGTGACCCGTATAGTCACCAGGTTTGCAGCTAAATCTAGCAGCCATCTGCCTTTTTAGATTCTAAAGCATAGTTGCCGTTGTCCGTTCAAGAACTTTCGGCCACCAAACGATGGCCGCCGTATGTGATAATTGTGTACATTCAATGTACCATTTTACGATTTAGACCACAAGCTCTGCCGTAGATGCATCTACCGGCCTACAAGGCCCTAGTGGCGCGTTCGATGGCGGACTTTATATGAGATTTTTTATTAAGTATGGCAGGATGTCTTTTATGATGATAGGTCCCAAATCGACCAGTCCTCTTTTCGTGCAAGGCACTAGAACAGGAATAGGAACAGGATTGCAAGGATTTATGGATAGTCCTTCTCTGCTGCACCATTGTAAGACGTGTAGTAAACCACATTAAATAACACAAGTGATTGTCGTGGAGTGTTTACCACTAATAAAAATCTCCAAATCGTCCGCATAACTAATGGCGATGTAGCCTGATCTGTGAAGATCGACTAGAAGATTGTCAATGAGTAGTGACGTGTTGACTCGAATCTGATTCACGGATGCAGTCTTTCTTGATGATACAATTCGCGCTCGGAGCACAATACCAACAAAATAGTCCTCCGAGTCGACGTTGGTACCTCGGTACATTCGTACCGTCATCAGGTTCGGGTTGTGGCAGCGGTTTATCAACACGTGGGCTATTTGGTTGCGAGTGGCTCCATCAGGAGATACCCAGGTGACTTTGTGGATATTTTTACGTGAAAACCTTGTACTCGCAACAACCATATTATTGGTTGCTGCCATCTCTAGGACTCGTTGTTCATTGTCATTAGTGTTCTCGTGAAAGCTATGGGTGCCAATGTACTGCCTGAATAATGGCTCCCTACCTAATTTAGCATTAATATCCCCCAGAATAATTTTTACATCATACTGAGAGCAGGCATGGAGTTCCCGTTCGATTGATTCAAAGAATTTTTATTTTTCATCATCTGGGGAATCCTCTGTAGGTGCGTGTACGTCTATGAGGTTTATGTTTTTTAATCTGCCCCACACGCAAAGGGTGCACAGCCGTTCATTTATTGCTTTAAAGCCGATTACGGGTGGTTTCATTCTTTAGCTGATTAGAAAACCACTTAAGGGCAAGAACTGAATTTGTAGAAACTGCTGCCAGGGATTGCAGCTTGGCTATCCGAGATATCCGGATATACTTAGCGGATTTGACGTTTCTCTTCAGCCAAAACAAGGCTTCACTGATCGCCATAATTTCAGTTTAGAAAACACTACAGTGTTTAGAAATGGAGTTGCGGAATGGTGCAGTCTATGTTGTCTGGGATACTGACTAAATTCAGCATAGAGGAGTGATCGATTTCATTTCTAGTCCACTGGGAGATAGCATTAAGGCGAATAGCCGAACTAACAGATACTTGCCTGCCATAAATGTCCAGTTGTGTAGGGTCGAACAGAATGTCCAATGTAGAGGAGGGGCTTATACGAAGGGCTCCACTTACACATAGACTAGCTAATCTTGGGACTTTGCTTAATTTGTCGAGGCTTACATTCTTATTTAAGGCAGTCCACCATACAGTAACAGTATATAAGAGTAAATCATACTACCGCTGTAGTTGTATATAGCCAATGAGTAACATGGGGTCGTAGACCCCATCTGCTACCAATGGCTATCTTGCATGCGGCTTTACGAACTCTTTCCAGCTTAGCTTTCTGTCAAAAATAAGACCCAAATAGCTGGCTTTATCAGAGAATGTTAAGCTTATACCTTTGATAGAAGGACAGGAGTCTTTTGTCAATGCGTGTTCGCATATGTAGATATCGATCAGTCTTCCCAGTGTCTTTACCAGGAATTATGAAAGACTGATTGGTCTGAGATCCTTTGGAATAACATGCGAGCATTTGCCGACTTTTGGGTATGAAAACGTTCACTTTTCTCCATAGTACTGGAATATGGGCCAGATCGAGGCAACTCTTTAGAATTGTTTCTCGCATAGGAAGGATAATATCCGAAGTCGTTTGCAGCTCGACTGGAATTATGCCGTCAGATACTGCACATTTGTATGGTTTGACGCTTTGTTGCGCCCAAAGCCTTATTTATCAGATCAGGCAGCTCGGCATTATTGGATTGTTTGCGAGGGTTTTTTTCTTAGCCTAGACGCCTCAGAAGGTTATTCTTTTTTACCACAGAAGAGTCCCCAAGTGCTTAGCTGTCCTTAATTCTTTTTTATAAAGTTTGTGGAATGCTTTGTAAGAAGCCCACTCAGTTTCTAATCTTTAGTGCAAGAGGTTTTATTATTTTATTTAGAGGTGTATAGAGAAGCTATCAATAGTCAACTTGAAACCAAACCCAAGTTTCATAAATGTTCACCAATAAAGGTAAATATGTTTCGAAAATTTGCAGAAGGTCCTTTTAGTCCTTCATCATCATTATCATTATTTTGCCAGAAGTTCCTTCAGTCCTTAAGAATTAAAAATTAGGAAAAGTCGTGTGAAAAACTCACAGAATGCCCACAGGGAATTTCCACAATAATCAAGCACAGCAAACACATTTATTAATTCATGAGCAGGACCCGCTTGTTATGCGTAATTATACCAAATACCCTCAGCTATCAATACAATCTTGCAGGCAGTAGTCAGGGTGTGCCATCCACTCCCGACTACCAATAGCAAATGTCGTGTTCAAGTGCAATTTACTTGGAACTTTAATTGTTGTGTTCGTTAGCATTTGTTTCTCTGGGCTTTATTTCCACCCACCACCACCCTCCGCATTTCAAGGATCGATGCATAAAACTACGAAGCTATTAAATGTTCCTTGGTATCCAAAGAAACCAATCGGAACAGCGAATCGATACCAACAACGACCACTAAAATAACAATAACAAGGATCACCAATAAATCAGAGCACACCATCGATTTGACAAATTTTCAGAGCCTGCTATTCAAGTACCTCTTCCATTATCTTCAAATAATATTATGACTGACTGAAGGTGACAGAGACACCATTTTGATGATGGATTTGGCTGATTGTGGTGCGGAGTGGTGACAAATCATACCTCAATTTTCCTTTAGTAAATCCAGTAAATTGTTCGTTTATCCGTCTACCGTCTGTACCCCTCTTGTTCGACATAACAAAAAAGGACTAAAAAGGCATAAAAGGTTCAAGGACATACCATAAATAATAAATCACCATAAAGTAAATATGCCAATAAATGCCGCAGAGGATGTTTTGATGCAAAGCCCAAGGCTACCAAATAACAAAACCATAAATATACGATGAGTGAGCTCTGTCTCTCTATCGTTACTTATGTTTATTTTACCATTTATTGATGACAATTCGTTGATGTTATTCGTTACTTATATGTTGTACCTACGCTTTTATCGTTTCAGCGCGTTGGTTGCGACTTGAAGATTGGCTCCGCAAAGAAGATCGACGGATGTGGCGTTTGCGGGGGTGACGGCAACTCCTGCTCGCAACCGCTTTACCATTGGGAGACGGCACCGATGTCACTGTGCTCTGCCACCTGCGGAGGAGGTAAGTTCTGAGTAATCTCTTTGTAAAGGTAATTCAACGGAAGGACATTCCCTCATCTGATCGACAGACTGTTTGTGAAGTTGAAGCTGCTGGGTGTGCTACTTAGGATTAAAAGAGGACAAACATCAGACATAAAAATCGAGTCAGTCACTGATGTTTATGCTAATTTTTCGTTCTGCACTGCACTGTGCGAAAAGTTCAATTACCGCTAAGGGGACTAGTATAGTGAAACTCATTCATTTCATATCCATTTCATTGGAATATCTTTTTATATTTTCCAAACTTTCCATTACCACTTTAATCGTCTTTGTCCTCGTCTTGGAGTGGAGTTCAAAACTCCATACCCTCTCATGAATAAAATCAAAGTTTTCTTTGTATTTATTGGCGAAGGATGAAACTATTTGTTATCGAGAAACGGCCATATATCTCATCCATGGCAACAAGGGGATAGAATAGCTGAAAGAACAACATCCTGAACTCGAAATCGTTTCTCCAATTGGAAGAGTCATATTGGATTTGCGGTGCCATAAACTTGGATATGTAACTACAAGCTTTTTTAATGAACGTGTAGCAGCGAAGGGTAGAGAGGGCGTACTAAGTAAGTGGTTAAGAGGGATTAGATTTATTTAAAAAGAAAACTGAACTGACTGAGAGTAAATAATCAGCGTCCTATCGCAAACTAAGGAAAAAACTCAATCCTTCACTACACGCGGAGGACTCAGCATAAGCAAAAGCCTTTTTAAATTCTCTATATTAACTTTACTTGCCCGTGGCTGGCTGGCTGGCTGGCCAAATCTTGTGATCAATTTTTAATCCACTTCCTACAGCCCGATTTTATTGAAATTTTGCACACATGTATATCTCCCATGACAACACTTTCTATTAAAATTTGAGGTCCCTCGGGCCGCGGGTTCGGGGAGCTCCCATACAAATATTTTAAAAAAAATTTACAATTTTATACAAATGTGTATCTACGCTGGAAAACACTTTTTGTAAAAATTTTGGAGAGATCGGGCCCCTGGGTCGGGGGGGCACCCATACAAATTTTATGAAAAAAGTTCCCGATTTTCTTCAAATTTTATACACATGTATATCTCCAATGGAAAACACCTTTTGTAAAAATTTTGAAGTGATCCGGCCCCGGGGTCGGGGGGCACCCCACCCATACAAATTTCATAAAAAGAATACCCGATTTTCTTCAAATTTTATACACACAAGTTTAATCCTATGGACAACGCTTTTTGTAAAAAATTTGAAGTGGCCCCAAGGCCGAGGGGCTTCCATATAAATTTTTTAAAATAAGCCCGCTTTTCTTTACATTTTATAGACATGTGTATCTCCGATGGAAACACTTTTTGTAAAAATTTTGGAATGATCACGATAAGGGGGCCCCCTTTGCACTTTGTGTATCAATTAGAGAATTTACACGAAAAATTTTAATTTTTATGAGTTTGTTTTTTTTATGCCAACCCATCGACAGAGTGCTTTATATTTATATCCTTATTACCATTAGTCAAAGGGTTGTATGTTTATGTGTCACAAAAGATACTTCGCCCACCTGGGGAATTGCTATTCCTTACAGCAATAGTCCTCAGAATCCAACTCCAATATACGTCCAATGTCACTTAATGCTCGCTTCCTTCAGTTATCGCACGTTTATCGAGGATTAAAGTCAAGCCACACATGCTAGCATATATGTAGATACTGAGGAGATAATCTGTTTCGACAGGAATTCAACTGACATTTTTGTGTCTCGGAATCGGAACGTTTTATAGTTATTGGTTGTCATGCTTGAGCGAGTGTTTTGTTGATAGAAGCACTGAAGCTTCATAGAAGCGGAAAATAAGTGAGACTCTCTCTCCAGCAGCAATCCCCATGTTCAGGGTCAGGGTCATTCGAGAGGTGTTTATTTATTAAAGTAAAGGGTTTTTCAATAAGAACATAACATAACTTCTGCAGAGGAGTAGTTTCGGCGGTTCAAATGAATGAATGAAGAGGCTTCAGTTCTTGATTTAATTTGAAGGGCAAAGATCTTTACGAAAAATTCGCCACAATGTGAACTAAGATATTTCACATTCCTATGAATAACGTGGAATCGACTGATTTGGTTCATTTTGAAATGTAGCACTTACGGCTGCGATATTTGCGGTACTCCGACAAGTGCGTTGTCTTACTGGCACAGCGACATTCAATAGTGAATATGTTGACTGGAATTTATCTGCTATAGCATGCACAGCACGTTTGGTAGAACGATTATTACAACCGAAAATTTGAAGA
This sequence comes from Nephrocerus scutellatus, assembly GCA_947095585.1. Lineage (NCBI taxonomy): Eukaryota > Metazoa > Arthropoda > Insecta > Diptera > Pipunculidae > Nephrocerus > Nephrocerus scutellatus. The sequence goes on from OX352764.1 coordinate 88,552,746, forward strand.
AGCGCTCTTAAAGTTACGACCACCATCTCAGAATTTCGGTAGTAAAATTTCCCAACGTTGCGCTTTCACGAGCTTCACCTATATATTAGGGGCATAACAGTTTTGAATATTAATACAAGCGTACCCTTAAGCTTTTTTGTGACCAATCAGTGATACATTTTAATATTGATTGGTCACAAAAAAGCTTAAGGGTACGCTTGTATTAATATACCAAACTGTTATGCCCCTATTGAGAAACCCTTTACATAACCATATAACGTCATTACACAGCTAATGTATAAGAAGGAAAGAAACTAGCTGCTAGGACCTCCGACTCGCATTCCTTGTGTCTGAAGGAAGATGAATGTGATCTCTATCTCCAAGCCCAGAAACAGGCCTAGTCAAATTACGAAATTCTGTTGCATTTTTTCAGAAAACAATGAAGAGAATAACAGATTATCACATAAGAATGATGGTACACTAGTGATGTGATCATGCGTATTCAAATCTCATATTCACAGAAATGACTCTACATCATCTGTGAAAGAAGATAGAATAGCCTTTTGCGTGTTTCTGTACATGGACGAAGGCTTCGATAATACCGCTTATGACTTGATTTCCAAAGCAACGAGACGTAGAGATGTCGAAAAGTCCTCAATGGGAAATGTATCAATTGTGGAGGAGGAGGAGTCCTTTCACCATAACTGTGGTCACTGGTAATTGACGAACTACTTACCGACCGGAATAAGCTTCCGGAACAAGCAAAAAAGGTATCGTTACTGGTCGGCGCACGAACTTGTCCTTGGGTTGGAGAAAATCTGAACTGCAGGTGGTGGTGAACGGCATATAAGTCTGGTGGCTTCATTATGAGCTTTTATGAAAGACCAACGGCACCAGATTGTAGCGTCTGTTCCATATTGGGCGGCTACAAAAGGCTTCTGTTTTTTCCATAGTGGCCAGCCTTATTTTTGGTATGTGTTCGATCACTCAATGGGCTGGTGTGCCTATCGAACTGAGTCTTGTGGGGTTAATAATCACATCTTTGAACCCACCAATGGCGGAGCGAGAAATATTTTACATGGGAAATGACAACAAATGGTTAGTCACAATAATTATGATGAATCCTCCTTGGCCGTAGCAAACTGCATATCGGACTTAGGAGTGCGGTAAATTTCGTGTAACAATAGAAATCGGGACGTCTTAGTATAAAGATCAAGAAATCCTTCAGCTTTAACTAAGGGTACTTTTAGCTATAAAACCCGAACGAAGATTGCAACATCACAATTCTGTGATCGAGTGCAACCAAATGGAGGGGAAAGGCTGAATAAAGGGCTGACGAGAATGTTGTACCTCAATGCCAAAATAAGCTCTGACAACTTGGGTCTTGAACGCGTTATGGATAGACACGACAACTTAGGTGTTATGCTTGTCGACTTCTGTAACGCTCGCCAGCTTGCGGTTGAAGGATCTTTATTTCCACAGAAGACATGTCACAAAATTACCTGTGTATCACGTGAAAATTACCTGTGAATCACGTGATGGTCGACCCAAAAATCAAATCGACCACTTCATCATACAGCAGAAATCGAAGAAATCACTATATGATGTTCGAAGTGAACGAGGAGCAGACGCAGATAGTGATCATCACTTGCTGTTGGCTATGCTGTCGTTACAAACAGCTGCTGTCCAGCTTCGCTCATAAGGTACATCAAGGAGGCTACCTTTCAATACAAACATTATAAGTGACCCAAATGTACGCCAAAATTTAGCCACCACACTCCGCGACAAAGCGTCAGACCTACAGTTAGTTGCGAATATTGATTTATCTGTTGGTAATATGTGAGGTCACATCACAAACTGGATGACATCGGCTCGAAATCGGGACCGGTGGAGAGACTTTTTGCGGGAGGCCATTACCGGACCCCGGTTGTAGAACCAAATATGATGATGATGAATATGTGAGGTCAAGTAAAGGACGATTTTATTGCAACCAGCTCCGAAACAGTACTTAAACAGAATAGAACTAAAGATTCCTGGATTTCTCAAAACACCTGGGATATAATCACATACCAAGGGACATTGAAAGTGAGAATCAATGCGAAAAGCGACTGACCTTAAAGAACTAGTATATAGAGCAGCTCATAAGACTGTAGTGCAAAGATGTGTGAGACGTGACAAAAGGATTAGGGTGGACAAACTTGCGGAGAATGCGGAAGATGCTGCTGGAAGTGGTGATATAAGGGATGTGTAAAAAATCACCAAAGACAATGTCGGAAAGCGTAGCAGTACGAACCATACTGTGATCGAGGTGAACGGCAATCTGTTGGTAACTATAGAAGATCAGTTGCAAAGGTGGCTGCTGCTGCTGCTCAACGATGACCTCAACATACAAAAGCTCGCGGGTCTTCTAGGGGTATTGACACCAGCAAAGCTTTGAAATAAAAACCGCGATCCATCTTCTAAAGGGAAACAAAGCAGCTGGACTTGACAGCATACCTGCAGATTTCCTGAAAGCAGATCCTGAAGCAGCTTCATGTATTTAGTACTACTACTAGTGGAGACTGTTTGGTAAACCTATCCCAGAGATTGGAAGGACGGCGTGATTGTTAAGTTACCAAACAAAGGTGATTTAAAAAACTGCAATTGGTTGCTTTTCCTTCGCTCTGGCACTAATACTGCACGATCTGAGGGCTTTGATGTCAGATCACACCAAGGTCGCGTTGGTACTACGGGAGGTGGTTTATGGCCACGGATGAGGTTGACCTCCTTGGAGGTTAGCTGAGTCTGTGTCAACATTGGTTGAGGGCCCAATTTCGTTCTGAGCTTGACCTACGTAGTGGCTGTGGTTTACTACCCAAATGCGAGTAGAGCACAGTATTGGTGACATCAGATACGTCTTTGGTGTTACCAATTTTGGTAAATCAGTGGATGTTATCGGTACGATTATGTGCTCGGCGATGGGTTGCGCCGATATTACGAATAAACTAGTAATGGCTGGTTCAGCCATAGCCTTTAAGAGTCCAGAGCCCTTCTCTGGAAACAATTAGCCCACAGAAAAAACTATCTCCTAGGAAAGAAAGCTTTATCAGTCCCACTATAAGAGAAACCCAGGAGTTAGATTGATGTGGATCGCTTGGACAATCTAAGGGACATTATAATCGCAGGTCTACATATGTTTTTTTTATATCTGCGCACACGTAAATGGGTTCATAAGCTTCGAATTCTCGTCTTTAAGCTTGGCCCAGCGTGCACGTTAAGAAAATGTAGGAGGTAGTACTTTCTTTAAATAAGGAACGTCTTATAGAATGCTTTCTTACGAGCCATTGGTGTCTGAGATATCACAACAAACTGAACTGTTCTTTGGTAATCTGTTTTGAGGTGGAACTACGGAGGATACTTGTGAGCAAAAGGTTCGTGGTTCGAATCCCAGGAACACTATATTTGCGAACGCGTAAAGTGGTTCGAACGGTTCGAATGCTCGTATCTATAAGCTTGGCACAGCGTGGATGGTAAGAAAACGGAGGAAGAAGTACTTTCTTTAAATAAGGAACGTCTTAGAATGCTTTCTTACGAGCCATTGGTGTCTGGGATATCACACTAAACTGAGCTGTTCTTTGATACAAGCGTGAAGGCTCTGTTTTGAGGTGGAGCAAACTACGAAGGGATACTTGTGAGCAAAAGGTTCCTGATTCGAATCCCAGAAACACTAAAAGTATATTTCACTCTTCCACCTCTCGCGAATATCTGACACACGTGCGAAAGTAATAACTTGTCACCGAGAGCTTCTCAACCTCTCTCACCTTTCGATGCGGCATTAAATAGTTGGTCCGTTCCATTTATGTGCAAAAATACAACGTGCACAACAAGAGAAGTTAGGCAATGGTCTGACGCGCCAAATATTAATAGTAAATACTGAGAATGTTCCTTGCGAGTTTCCGACTCCCGTTCAAAAGAAATGAAGCAGACACTTAAGTTTATTCTTAATAGGAGAGACGTGAAGTGAATGTGGTTTGGCAGAAATGATTGTTGGTAATTAAATATCCTTGTAAGGGGGATGGTTTTCCTTAAACTTGGAGTAAAGTAAGTCTGTGATTTGGGTTTATGTTTTTCTCAGATGGGTATGAAAGTATGTTGTTGGAGTACCGATGAAGATTGCCTGAGTTGGGTTTTCTTGCTCTCCAAAGAAACTGATGATTGCGGTGGAAGAATTGTGAAGTGGATTTAATCACTAACTACTTCGAGCAAAGATAACATCAAATTATCCTTCACAATATACTCGCACATGCACTTGAGGACAGAGCAAAATTTTGCATTCTCCTGATCAATATCACATTCGTATTCCAAGAGTTTTCCGCCTCTGAAGTACTTAATATCTTTTGTAGGTCTAGGATCGGCTTCATTCATTGCTGTGCCATGAATTCTATTGGGCGTGCTTTGTACTTTGATTGATGCGCCAATCAGCAGCTCCGTGAAATGCTTCGCGAAGACAAAGACAACGTTGCAAATGCAAAACGATTGGCAACCCCACTGCCATCCCGTTTGGGGAGATGTCGAGCAAAGGTATGTTGCTCGAAAATGACTCCCGCATTCTGATGCTGATTCAAATTGATACAAGATAGGAGCGTTCGCCATTAGCATCGCTACTACGTCATTAAACGATTAAATGTGCCTCAGTGAACGTTGAACAATGAAATTGTCCCATTGAATCCTCCTCTATTGAGTGTCATATTGAGTCCTACCCATATCTGAAGCTAGCCTCTTCAACTTCAAACGCCATTAGGGAGTGCCAGCTGTTCTCCGCTCTCAAATCGATGCAAGGCTAATAAAAAAAAACTATCTTCCTTTTACTTTTATTCGCCAGGATATAAAATGTCCCGTCCCACATGCAGGAATCGTGTCACCGGAGCTGATGTCGAAGATTCCCTCTGCAGTGCATCAAATCGTCCTGAACCATCTGTGGTTCTCTGCAATACGCACACCTGTCCGCCCAGGTAAGTACATGCACAACGGTAATTTAGTCCTTAAGTCTTATCGAAGCGAGCGAGCGAGCGACCGACCAACTCCTTAAGTCACTTTGCCTGCTTACTATCGCGACAATGTGCGAGCAGAGCAGCATTTTCTTCGTCCTTCCTGATAAGAAGTGCATAGTGCTGATAGAGGATATGTGAGCGGTAGAAGAAAAGGATATTTTACATATTCGGTTTTTTTGTTTTTTGCTTAAGGATTAAGGACTTTTTTCGTTTCTTCGGTGAAATATGTCTATGTATGTTTATATGTCTTCTTTAGGTGGATCACCGACGAATGGAGTCCGTGCAGTCGTCTCTGTGGTCCTGGATATCGGGAACGATTGGTCGTTTGCGCCGAGGAAACGAGCGGCATGAAGACGCGGGTAAGCTACTACTACTACTACTACTACTAAGTGGACTAAGTTCAGTCGATGACAAAAGGAAGAACGAACTTTTCACTTTCCTTGCGAATTGTGTGGCCATCAGTGTGGTCGCTGGCTGTACTTTGAAACTAATTCAAGTTCTTCTTCTTTTTCATTTCTTTCTTCTTTCTACCATCATAGGTTTCCGACATTATATGCCCCTCACCGAAGCCAGCAACTCAGGAATCCTGCATGCTGGAGGAGTGCCCCAAATGGGAGGTCGAAGAATGGTCTGGCGTAAGTACATAATGTCATGTTACGCTCCTCGGCAAAAGTAGCTAATGCATCCGTAGTTTGTTCCGTTTTTTCATTATTTTTTTTTTTTGTATTCTTCTTGTTTTCACTTTGTCTTCCGTTTTTTTTTATCCTTCGGTTTCTCATTTCTATGGACATTTTAATTTCTGCACACACATTGCTGGCCAGCTTGACGTACTCGTAGGTTTGTGTGGTTCTTCCAAATCTCAGTTTTTATATTGCACTCGACTGACAAAGTGTTGTAGTTGCTTGTATGTTTCATGTTCTGGTTCGTGTTACATTGAGGCGAGTTACTTAAGTAGTTGCTCTCGAAAGGGTAATTTTATAGCAGAGTGTTAAGCGCCATAATGGCTGTGTCTCAACCGTCATCACATCGTATCGCATCAACATTTTTAAAGAAGATCCTTCCTTACCTTGTGTTAGCTTAGATTTAAATTGGGACTTTTTTGTGGTTTGGAAAGTACACGAGTGTTTCGTGTCAACCACCAAAACCCAGCAAAATTACCTCACGCAGTGAGTTCTCCCTCACCATCTAATTAAACCCCAAATACCGTTGTCATAAGCAACTGAGATCTTAACCAGAATCCCTCTGGAATATTTTTATTTATAATTTTTGATCCACTTTCTTTCGAAAATGCTAAAGTCCCTCATAAGTATTCTGTACTCCTTCCCAACTAGTAAGCTTGCATCTATCAGGTAAGCGTAGAGAGCAAAGTTTTGATGGACTGGTGACATAAAAGAAAAGTGGTTTTGATGGAGGTTTTTCCATGAGATTGAAAATGTATCACTTGTCAGTGGGAGGAAGTTTTTTCGCTGTTCACTGGTGATACGTTTGTCATCAACGTGTTAAACAACAGTACGAGAAAGCTAATTGGAACGGCATTAATAAATTCTTTAGGAAATTTAACTGGTCGCTGTTCTTCCTCAATAACGACGTTGTTGGCGCCGCTGATGCGATCAGAAACATTATTCACATTGATATGAAAGAATACATTCCTCCAGAATAAAACCTGACAAATCAAAGGATAATGGATAGTTTGACTTTTGTCCACTGCAAAGAGTCTTCTAGGAACAGGAAGGTAATCTTTCGGTTTAAGAAAGCAAACTCCACAGAGAAAAACCAACAAAAATACAAGCGTTCCATGACTGCAATGTAAAGATTCGGTGAACCAAATTCGTCTATGATCAAAGATTGAGGCGAAATATGCTACAAAAGTAGTTAAAATTTTTGGTCATTCGTGAAAAGAATTAAAAATGCTGCCCCGTCGTCAATTCCAACAATCATTCACAATGACTTTCCGGCTGTCAACTCTAAGGACAATGCCAATCAACTTGCTACACATTTTGCAACTAGCTCCAGGCTTTCTGATTGTGCGTTCCTTCCACCGACTGTCGAATACCTTGTTGGACAGATTCGTACTCGTGAAGTTGCTAGAATTTTAAGTAAACTCAGCATACACAAATCAGCTGGACCAGATGGTATTCCCACATTACTTCATCACTGGCATTACCATTGCGTAAGCTTTTCTACTTATCCTATTCTTCTGGAATCTTTCCGAGTTGTTATAACACATCATTTGTCCAGCTTATACCAAAAAAAAAAAAGGCGAACCGTCATATCTCTCTTCGTACCGACCAATAGCACAAACTTCCCTTCTTTCTAAGGTCATGGGAACGCTGATTAACTGTCAGCTTAAGAATCACTCTTAAATCACGAAAACTACTCAATGACAGTCAATATGGTTTCCGTGGACAACGTTCTACTGGTTATATGATGGCACATCTCATCGAAAAGACGAAAGACCAATAGTACTAACGTTCCTTCTTTTTATGGTCATGGAAACGCTGATCAACCGTCAGCTTATGAAATATCTTGAATAACAAGAACTACTCAATGACCGTCAATATGGTTTCCGTGGACAAAGTTCTACTAGTAATCTAATGTCATATCTTACCGAAAAGTAGAACCATTTTTTTCACAAGTTTGGTATCTTTCAAACCGTTCAATCCAAGTTGTGTTGGACGGTTTTTAGTCTGATATTCAAAAATGCTGGTGTCCCTCAGGGCTGTGTTTTGTCTCCGACACTGTTTATTATTTTCATTAACGATCTCCTGTTTGTAACTTTTAATCCGATTAATTCATTCGCTGATGACAATACTCTTAGCTTCTCTTATATACTCGCAGGTAGAACATAGCTAATTTGGAAGAAGACAATAGAGTCGAATATAACGCTTCCAAAACCTATTTGCGAAAAAGCTTCAACGACAGAACCTCCAAAAATAATCCATGAATGGCACTTGCATCGAGGACTCTGAATATCTAGCAATTATTGGTATGTGCGTCAACGAGAAGCTTCGTTGAAACGACCACATATTCAAGGTCCCAAAAAATTTAATTCAGCTAAGTGCGGAGTTTCTGCCCCTTTGTTAGCGAGCCTATCTGCTGCTTCATTTCCTTCTGTGCCAGTGTGTCTCGGCACCCAATTCAAACGTACCTTGTTTACTTCGCCAAGACTGTTTAGCCCTGCATTCCTTCACCAGCATTGACGTGATGTGGAATGCATCTACGGCTTTAAAGCGCAGCTTGGCAGTCTGTCATGACGGACCTATTTCCTGCCTCATGTAGTTTCTTTCCAGATTAAAGTGATTATATCTTTCGATGGCATGTATATGCTCGGGTACTGCCCCATTTATCCAGAGTACTTGGTTCTTCGTGCACCCGTGCCTTCTACTTTCTTTGACCCAACCGTATACCAAAAAAAAAACACCCGTTCACAAATGTCATTTTTTTTTTTTTTTTTTTGCTGTCAAAACAACTGTCATAAAATAAAACGACATCTATCGGAAAAACAAACCTCCCAAAAAAACACCCTTCTGTCGGTGAATCAAAAAGCCCCACAGGTCTTGCGTCTTTCCAACTTTCTCGAGTTGGGAACACTACGACAAAGCTAGGATTGAAGTTAAGTTTGGGAGGGCAGTAGTCTTTTGGTAGTAACTGCAGTATATTGCAGTGGCAGTATAGTTTGGTAACAAACCACCTAGATTCTCTGCGCCGGACCGCTCTGCACACCACAACGTATTTAATAAATATGTCGGGAGGTAGTAAGAGTAGGATTGTGTTGAGAGCATCGGTGTCCAGTTATGCCAACAGCTGCTGATCTTTGTATTCTACTCAGTTTGCTGGTATTGTAATTTTTATAAATCGGTGGCCACCAGGCCAGCGCCCCGTAGTTAAGAATAGGGCGCACCGCTGCTGTGTACAGCCACAGAGCTATCCTCGGCTGCCAATTTTCTACCAATAGTTTTGCTGCTAGCATATATGGAAATACATTCTTTCATTTCTCAGCCCTTAATTCTATATTTGACTTCTAGCTGAGTTTCCTGTCTAGGATTACGCCGAAATATTTTGCTTCTGAGGGAAGCGTGAGTCTATGGCCATTGGGCAGGGCAGGGAAAAGCCCATATTTTGGACAAAGGGGTGAAACGTACCATTTCAGTTTTGTCAGACTTAATCCCCCGGCTACATTCGGTAGCCCAGGAGCTAACACTGCCTAGAGCCCTTTTCATGACCTTACTAATCACGGAAGGGTACTTTTGTCACCACGACATCTGCTTACACAACAGCTATCATCCTGACCTTCTCAAATGTACTGAGAACCTTGTTTATTACCAATAGCCACAGTAAGGGCGACATCACCCCTCCTGGGGGTATCTCTGTCGACTGATTTGGTGTTCCTGCTAATGCCTAGATTTCCATGGATCACCCTCCTACCTAGCATGGAGATGATTCACTGTATTAGGAGTTGCTCCACCCCTAACTTAGTAAGAGCCTCCTGAATGGTATCAATGTGGACATTGTTAAAGGCACCTTCTATAACAAGAAAGGTGTCAAGAGTGTATTGCTAGAAATGAAAGGAGTGGTCAATTGTGCGTACTACATCATGGAGGGCTGTCTCCGTGGACCTGCCTGGTATTTAAAAACAGCCGTATCTTCGAAACTTAGTCTTATGTGATAGTCTAAGATTCTTTTTCAGCAGGAAGGACGATAGACTAAGTGGTCTAACATCTTTCGCCAATTCATGACCTCTTCTTCCTGCTTTTGGGATGAACACCACTCGTACTCTTCTCCAACTGCAGTGAACACCAGGGAAGGCCAAGGTATCGATTCACCTTTAGTCTTCTGAGCATGATAGGTTTAATGCCGTCAAGGCATCTGCATACGCAGAGAAACTGCGAATGGCCTAGGAAACCTTTTCGTGGATTATGCTGTTGTCCAGTTGCACCTCCCGGCTTTCAGGAGTGGTAGAAGGTGGTATCCTTATGGTACAAGTAGTGATGATTTTTTTAAAAAGTAGTCGATTATTTGATTTTTTTTCTCCCTTCATTGACTCATTCATTACATACCTTTCGTGTCTTTCATTATGTCTGCTGTCGAGGTTTGTTTGCCCAACACTATCTCTCTATTTCACGTTTTCTTGTACTATCTCTATGTTTGTTTTGTGTCCTTTGGTTTTCTTACTTCCTTTCTTCTATCTTTCCATTTATGTTACATCATATTTTGTTGAAAAAACATGTTGATCGTAGTGCACGGTATCCTGCGGCCAAGGAATTCAATTGCGCGGCTCCGAGTGTAAATCGGCTGACGGAAGTTTGAGCACGAAATGTGATCCGCATACAAAGCCGCCAGGAGTTCAGCACTGTTCGACGGGAATACCATGTAATAGCAGTGGTGGCGGTGTCTACGACGGCCAACATGACGACGTGAGTTGCTTCCAGTTTTGTTCATTTTCTTCATTTCTTCTAATTGAGTTCTTTGTTCTCTATATATACAAATTTAACACCGAGCCATGTATACTCGTGTGTATGTGCTGCACAATCTCTCGTTCGTTCGAAGGCTATATAACCTTCCGCTGAGGTATTTCACTATTCACATTATGCTTTTGTTTTGTTTTTATAATTTTTCAGGAACGACGGGGTGTTGGTGCTGGTGAAGACGATGACGACGACGACGACGACACTGAAGATGCTGAAGTGGATGATGCTGACGGTAGCGAGTCTGAGCCGCTGTCGTACAATGATCAACCCGTCTATTCACATCAGACGATGAACAGGTTGCACCATGACGAACCTCAAGGACCAAGAGCCGAACACTTGGTTGGTGGCGGTGGCGGTGGCGGCGGCGGCGGATATGGTGGATATGGTGGCGGTGGAGACTCTGAACCTGAACATCCTTCCTCAGATCCCACGTAAGTCATCTTATATTAGCTAATGTGTATGCGTATGTGTGGTGATATGTTGTTAAGACCTCAGACGCGACAGTAACTCACAACAGTGTTCATGAATAAATTGGTACGTGGTGCCAAAGACAAAAAAGTATCACAACCGAAGCTCCACTTTATGCGAAGGACATGTTTCACGTCACACGTTGTGCACCCTTGCCAATCGCGAACGTAGAAAAAAAGAGAATTAAGGATTTCAGTTCGTTCGTGTACCGTGGCGCGACGTATATTTAATTTCAACAACACACGTCGCCTTCTGTGACAGTACGAGTACGTGAAGTACCAAAGTGCGGAGGAGTATCCTGCAAAGAGTATCGTTTATGCACTGCTCATAGATCTGTAGCTGAAAAGGATTTTCCAGACGAGCTTATAACCCGTTACACACTGTCGCCTGTTTGTCTACCTTCTGCCTAATTCGTATCGTCTGCCCCTAACCGCAATGCCACACACTAATGGCGCTTAGGCTGATTTCGATTAATGAACTCCATCCTTTTGCGTTCCTTGTTTGTTCTTCCCGTTCGCTGCGCGATGACTCTTAATCGTCTAATCACCTGAATAGCATATGACTGGGTTGGCGTTGGCTGAGTGTTATACGATGTTCGGAGCGTAAACTTCAACCGAACGATGCGAGGCGGCTGATGGTTGTCTCTATAGTGGGCATCGTTAGTTGTCGAAATCGTGGTAGTTGTTTATTGGAAACATAAAAACTCCTATTAGGCAAACGTTCACACCACTCTATAAGGATGCAAGTGGTTAGGCGGGACATTTGATAGTACGACTGCTACTCCTATTGATCACCGAAATAAAACCGAGTGGTAATTGGAACTGAAATTAAGGAACCAATGAAGAACCAGCTACTAATAGGAATCAAAAGTGTAAACTGTTTGAGTGGCTCTTCAATGATTCCACAACACTGTAACGAGGTTTTTACCATCCGGGGTAATACTCAGTGTGACCAGGGTTCTTAGTCTATTAGGTCGTTGCAATATAAAACATTTATTTCTTTAGGAATGGAATTCAATCTTTTAGTCTCTCTTCTTTTGCTTATCATTAGATACTGGTGAAACTTAAAATATAATTATCTTGTTGTATCCTTGTTAGCGATGCATATATGTAGGCGAAGCGTAGCACCGAGACGTTGTGTATCTAACTAACTATGCGGGTAGCAAAGCGTAGTGTCGTTGCGTTAGCGGTAAGGCTGTCGCCATTAGACAGCTCAGCTGTAAGATAAAGTTAGGTACTAGTGCTTGCTAGAGTTTAGGGTCAAATGACTTGAACCTTGGGCCACTTAAGCGAGGAAATACAAGAGTTAAGCGTGTGAACGTAATAGCAAGGATATCTCTCTTAAACCATTAATTGCGAGGAATTACTTGCGTTAAGTGTGAGGAAGTAATGGCAAGCAAATCTCTATTAAACCATCACTCCGAGGAATTACTAGCATTAAGCTTGAAGAAGTAATGAAAGGGATATCTCTCTTAAACCATTAATTGCGAGGAATTACTTGCGTTAAGTGTGAGGAAGTAATGGCAAGCAAATCTCTATTAAACCATCACTCCGAGGAATTACTAGCATTAAGCTTGAAGAAGTAATGAAAGGGATATCTCTCTTAAACCATTAATTGCGAGGAATTACTTGCGTTAAGTGTGAGGAAGTAATGGCAAGCAAATCTCTATTAAACCATCAGTCCGAGGAGTTACTAGCATTAAAGGTGAGGAAGTAATGGCAAGGATATCTCTCTTCAACCATCCATTGCGAGGAAATACTAGCGTTAAGCGTGTGGACGTAATAGCAAGGATATCTCTCTTCAACCATTAATTGCGAGGAATTACTTGCGTTAAGTGTGAGGAAGTAATGGCAAGCAAATCTCTATTAAACCATCAGTCCGAGGAGTTACTAGCATTAAACGTGAGGAAGTAATGGCAAGGATATCTCTCTTCAACCATCCATTGCGAGGAAATACTAGAGTTAAGCGTGTGGACGTAATGGCAGGCAAATCTCGCTTAAACTATTAAGTACAAAGGAAATACTAGACGTGTTGCTAGCAGTAGGAATCACAAGAAATGAGGACTAATTGTCAGAATTCCTGCCCTTTTATAGTTTTCCAATCGGTTTAGAAAGTCATGTTAGTCATGAACCGTGTGACGATTGATTGGGCCTTAACTTCTTAACCTACATTGTTGTTGTGTTGTGAATCCCAGTAACTCCAAGGGTATTTTTCACGATCCCACCTCTTGCGAATGTCTGACAAACGTCCGAGAGTAATAACTTGTCACGGAAAGCTTCTCAGAGGAATAGGTGGTTGAAAGTTAAGGTGGCTTGATTACAGTCAGCGCAGTCATCATTGGTGCCAGTGATAATGCGAGCTTTATAACTATGAAGTATATGACACCAACCCGACCGAAGTTGTGCCGGGTTTCCCAGGGCAGGGACTTTTAACTACTATTTATGGGACCAAGGTCCCTATTAACCTTACTTGAGGAGACTTTTGCAGACTTATACCTGTATACAATTAGAGGCTGAACGGAGCTGAACGGCTGCAAAGGGCTGCATTTTGTCTGAACTAGATATTGATCCATTGTTCGTCACTTAAGGTATACGTCCTGATGGGGGGGGGGGGGCAGTAGTTAATAATTGAGCGGCCAATAGCTTTGTACGTCGTGACAAAGACCTCTCCCAATGCGGTTCCGGCTAGGGCTCTTAAAACCCTCTTATGACACTGCAAATATTTTTTGCGTGCCTACCGAGGGTAAGGAGGTTGTCGAATATGACTACTACAATTTTGGGGTTATCTTATTAACTGTAGGGATGGTTTCTTTGTTAATACGAATGTCAGTTGATAGCCTGACTTCTTTTGTCCAAGAGGTAAACATCGTAGCAGATGATTTTTTGGGGGGCGAGTAGGATTTTCTTTTTCTTAAAAAATTCAGATAGCTTTGTTATGTACGAGTTTATCCTACTTCTGACCTCATTTACATCTGCACCGGAGGCAGCAACAGAGCAATCATCGGCGTAAGTGATCAATTTAATGCCAGTGTGGGGAGTTGGGAGTATCGAGACATAGAGATTATATAAGATGGGAAAGAGAACCCCTCCATCTTAAGTTTCCGATGCTTTGAGCAGGAATTTCTGAATTCAACATATGCGCTCCAGCCATTTATACACAGATGACAGGAGTCGATTAAGTCGGAGAAAGTGGAACTCAGTATATCCTGTAGGAGGATGAAGTGGTCAACCGTGTCGTAAGCTTTGGACAAATCGACTGCCACGACAGCAATACGTCAGTGCGGGTGACTGTGATTTAGACCGTCGTCAGCTCCGTTAAGGCATTTGATGTGCAGCGATATTTTTTAAGCCGTGTTGTTTTGAAGCTAGACTCAAATGTTGATGAAGACTGGGGAGGAGGAGTTTCTCTAAAATTTTGTCTATAGGAGAAAGCAGCGAAATTGATCTATAAGACGATCCTTCGTGGGCGGGTATGTCAGGTTTAAAAACTGGGACTATCCTGGCAATTTTCCATACGTTTGGTATGGTGAGGTTTTCCATGGAAAGGTTGAAGATTTTTTCTAGATAATCCAGGCTGGAGTTATCCAGCTTCTTCAACATAAACATGGATATCCTCTACGTCCCAAGTGGCTTAAAAAAGCATACCCTTCCTTATGGCGTCTTGCCCCTCTAGGGCGGTAAAGTTAGGGTAGTTTATGTCACGTTTTAAGGCTTATAGTTTGCGTAATACGGGACGAAAAATATGATGTGCCTTTGTTATATTCGTTTGTCTCCTTTTTTGCTGGCCAATCTGCAAACATTATTGAGTCAATGAGCAATAAAGCCAATGACTCTTTCGATTAATTAGTTAGCTACTGTTGTGGTGTGTAGAGTAAAGCAATTGTAGAAATACCCCTTAAAAAAAACAAGGGATGGCAAACTGTCAATATCCTTCAATGTACGCTACAGTGCACAATTACTGCTAGCAGCAAAAAGTAAAGAAACAAAAGGAAGACGAAAAGGAACGAAAAAGCAAATTAATTGCAAATGAAAAGTCAGACTGTGACTTTGGCAAAGAATCACTTCAATGGGTGCGAAGTGAGTCAAACCAGATACATAGTTGGGTGTGTATCAAAAGCCACACCAACTAGCATACTATTTCCGTTAAGTTTCATAGTCGGCTAAACAATGGGCACAGATCCTGTCGGGCATAATAGAGTGTGGCCACTTCCACTTGTTCCTGACAAACAATCTAAATCCATTAATTATTCACGCCTCGTGACTATTCGGTCGAATCAAGAGACCAGAAGGAGTTAGATAGGGAGGGAGGGAGTGATATAATAAGGAGGACACTGAAGGGAGTGGGTGTCGTATTTAAATTGTAATACGTATTGATTCCAAGCGAATAGAAAGGACACAAGCAGCAACGAAATTTATGCGAAAACCAAGTACATCCATTTCGGTGTCACCAGGAGGCTCGCACATCACACACAGTTACACACAAGCGTGTATTAATCATTTGTGATGTCCGTCTGAGTGCAAATGGGTCATAATAGTAAAAATCAATGGCTTGTGTCCACCGTCTACGAACGAAGGCACATTATGTTTGCTGACAGATTTTGAAATGGCACATTGCAGGATAAAATATTTTAGGCCGGTGACAAGGAAGGTGACAAATCCACTTATTTTTAGTAAGAAGCTTATCAATCAGGTGATCCGGCAAACCCTCCGGCAGTCCCCACGAATCTGGAGTGGGTCTGCTGCTAACGCCAACAGCACTAAGAGGCCTAATTTCCTGGCACCCATATGGTGATAGGATCTTATCGGCCAGAATTCGGACAAGAGTACGACGCGTCACGATCATACAGCTTTACGCCCCAACAACTTCTACAATCAGCTTAGTGCTGTATTCAACGCAGCGCCGAATCGTCATCGTGATGGATGACTTGAATGCCAAGCTAGACAACGACAACGAAGGACTCAGACATGTGATTGGGAAGCACGGCCTCGGCGACCGAAATGACAATGGTGAATGATTTGGTGATTTCTGCAACACCAACCACCATGTCATAGGAGGCACTATGTTTGAGCATATGACCTGCCACAAAGTCAGACTGACAGGCAATCATTATCCAACCATGTGGCGATCAGCCGACGTTTTAGGAGCTGTCTGTTAGACGTCCTAAACAGACTAGGAGCCTACATGGCGGTATGGTACGGGATCATCACCTTATGGTAGCTACTGTCCAGTTACGTACTGTATCAGTTCAAAGAATCCGCAATAACATCCGAATGCCTAGATATAACATCGACTGGCTAAAGATCCCCTCAGTACGCTAACAAGTAAGGGATCATTTATCGCAAGGAGTGGAAGCAATCAGCAGCTCACTGCCGACAACCATCCAGGAACATTGGAAGGCTGTGAAAAATGTTTTCACATCTGGAGCGGGAAGTATTGTTGGTAGAAGCCAGGCAAGGCACAGCACGTATTGAAGAACATAAGCTACTTAAAGCTTGTATTGTAGATACCCCACCGCAGTGGGAATAGAGCTAGAGCTCCTGTATCGAAGTGCGAAGCCTGAGAGAAGTGCAGCGGTGAAAGGCCTAGATTGTGCCGTACTCGTTTCAGATGAGGATGACGATCAGCTCAAGCGATGGAAGGAGCTTTTTTTTACGGTCCCTTATCGTATATTCGCCAACGATATGCACCCGAATCAAACGGAGCTGCCGGAAGTAACAATTTCCCGAATTCGCACCTCGATTTTGAGAAGGCGTTTGATATTGTCAACAGACAGTTTATCTGGCTCGCCTTGCGCATGAGAGGTATACCCGATAAACTAATAGCTATTATTAAAGCAACCTATGATGGCTCTAAATGTCATGTGCTGCATACAGGAAAGCTGCCAGAGGAATTCAAAATCCTAACTGGTGTACGACAAGGTTGCATTCTATCGCCGATACTCTTTTTGTTGGTGATTAGCGATGTGCTTCGCGCAGCTTTATCTACTGGAAACGGAGGAATTCGTTGGACTCTTACATCTCAATTAAAACATCTGGATTACGCTGACGACGTTTCCTTACTCTCACACAGGCTTATGAAGCTGATATAGGACATAAAGAAAATAACAATTTCCTACAAATCAATTTCATAATGTTTATGTGTTCAGTCAACAGGAACAGGGTTAAAATTGATAGTTTTTAAAATTAATGAAAACGTACTTTTGAACTTACACGACTTAGCATCCTCTTGAAAGCTTCCAGCTAAAAGGTACTGTTGGTTTTTTTTTAAAGAAAATAAATGAATTTTAAAAGGACCTAATTTTGTGAGTGGATATTAGAAAACCAAACTCATGATCATGTATCTACTTACAAAATTAGGTCCTTCTTGGAAAGTCCGTTTGAAGCAGATTATACACTGGTTAGAGTACATCCGTTCCACGTGTAATTTTGTTGCACTGTCTTTATAGTGTTCGCTGCATGTCTTTTATCCAATCGCAACCATATTCATGACAACCTCTGGTGTAGCACAAGGCAGCCATCTGGGCCCCCTTCTCTTCATCTTATTTCTTCTTTCTTTTCTTTACTCCGTGGGGGAGCATAGGGCGCCAACGAACTCGATTTATGGCCTGAGGTTTCAAGAGACGCCACTCTGTCCCCTGGGATCTTCCTTCCTCTTCTATTGTCCTTTTCCATGTATTGCTAGGACAGCCAACTCGGCGGCTTGCCTGTGGATTCCATTCGAGCGCTAGTTTCGTAATATCGTCCGCTGTCTTTCTCAAAGTGTGACCAATCCAGCTCCATTTTCGTCGTCTCATGGCAACCTCTGTTATACCACAAGGCCGCCATCTGGGCCCCCTTCTCTTCAGCTTCTTTCTTCTTTCTTTTCTTTACTCCGCGGGGGAGCATAGGGCTTCTACAAATGCCCGCCAACGAACTCCATTTATCGCCTGAGGTTTCAAGAGACGCCACTCTGTCCCCTAGGATCTTCCTTCCTCTTCTATTGTCCTTTTCCATGTCTTGCTAAGTCGGCCAACTCGGCGGCTTTCTTGTGGATTCCAGTCGAGCGCTACTTTCGTAATATCGCCCGCTGGCTTTCTCAAAGTGTGACCAATCCAGCTCCATTTTCGTCGTCTGATGGTGATCGCGATTGCTTCCTGCTGCATTACTCTCCACAAGTCTTGATTGGTGATAAGTACTTGTTGACGAAGGCTTGGAGGAACGTAGCAATTGACTCTGTGACTTTCCACGTTACACAGCCATACAAGAGTACTGAGAGAACGTTAGATCTGAAGATCATTAGCTTCAGATTCCGGGAGATTTGTGAGGAGTTTCAGATATTATTTAGCATACTATGGGAGTGTCGCGCCTTGTTTACACGAAAGCACACATCCGAGTCGGCACCACCATTTTTTGACATTCAGATGCCCAAGTTACACAACTTATCGACTTCCCCTATCTGGTGTCCGTCAATCGAAAGATCACATGTTCCACTAGCGCTAACGCGAATTAGTTTTGTTATCGTGGAATTCTAGTGAGTTCAATTTTCGCTCCATGTCACCTAGCGATTGTGATAGGAGATATCTGTCATCGGCATTGTCCAGGTCTTCTAGACGGTGAAAAACATTCCATAGCAAACCCGACGGAGTACGGGTTACTATTTTCATCACCCAGTCGATGACAATTGTGAAAAGCAGTGGTGAGAGGGTGCAACCTTGCTTGACTCCCGAGTACATGTTGAAAGGTGAGTGAAGATGACTGTTATGTATGAAGCGGCATGCTGATTCGCGGTACAGCTCCTTAATGTTGTTGATGATTTTTTCCGGAACACCATAACTAGACAAAATCTGCCACATCATGTTTCGGCCCACGCTATCAAAAGCGGGTTTAAAATCTTCAAAAACTATACAGAGAGGAGAGCGATACTCAACTGACTGTTCAATGTTTATACGCAGGGTGTTAATCTGGTTTGGACGAAATCCTGCTTCTTCATTTCTCAAAATTGGCTCTAACGCATTCTGTAAGCGCCTAGCTATTATAGAGGAGATCACTTTGTTTATGGTGTTTAGCAGGGTAATTCCTCTCCAGTTTTCGCAATTGCTCAAATCACCTTTTTTGGGGAGTTTGACTATTTAGCCTTCTTTTAGCGATGATGGGATGCATTCAGATTCCCAGATATCTTGATATATCGCATGCAATGTTCGCGTAGTTAACTCGACGTCGCGTCGGCTTGATGGAGTTCTGCGTAGATGCTGTCATTGCCTGCTGCTTTACCTGATTGCAGTGAACAAATTGTTGTCCTTATCTCATCCAACGAAGGAGTAACGATGCTGATGTTAAATAGCCAATTAGGGTGCAAATGTGGGTTAATGAACGTGCCTGCCGAAGTACAATTCAAAACATCCTTAAAGTGTTAATTGTTGTTCCTCCATAAGGATCAAAGAGCCGTCTATTGCCTTAACAGGGTAGTTGATGTGGTTTTTCTTGTTGGCGAGCTTACGAGCGAGTTGGTAGACTGTGCTGCTGTATTTTCTACTATCAGCGGCTTGCTGTGCTTGTGTTGCGATGTCGCTTAGCCATGCTCGTTTTTCTTTCCTAGCTAAACAGCCAACTTGCCGGTCCAGATCCCTATACTTCCGCGCTAGTGCGCTTCGCTCGGCACCCGTGGCGGCGTTTAACTCTGCTGTGATGGATTGGCGTTCAAGAATGGTGTTCCATGTGCTATCTGATATCCATTCTTTACTAGTTTTGTCGGGATAACCAAAAATGGTTGATGCTGCTTCCGTATACGCATTTACTGTTTTCTTCCATTTAGACTCTAGGGTTTGGGGCTGTATATCAGAGAGAGACTGTTGTCTCTTGCAGTTTCACATCAGTGCTGCTACAGCTGGCTTTCTCGTTGTTTGACTTCGTGCGGATGAGTGGACCGGGAGCTTCAATCGCACACTGCCAACCACAAAGTGGTGGTCATTGTAGACGTCGGCTGCTCTTCGGGTTCTTACGTCCAGCAACGATGATCGCCACTTGCGGCTTTTAGCGAAGTGATCAATCTTGTTGTTGTACATGTGATCAGGAGAGGTCCAGGTGGCTTTGTGGATGTTTTTGTGGGGAAATATTGTGCCTCCTTCTCTTCATACTAACTATTAATGATCTTGATAGGGTCATCGAAAACTCCGCCCTCTCTCTCTCTATGCTGACGATACCAAATTCTTCAAACCAATTTCTTCTCCACAAGACTCTTGTCTCCTTCAACAAGACCCAGACAGTTTTCCGACCTGGTGCCTCAAAACTTGCTCAGAACTCAATACCACCAAATGCCAATCTATAACATTATCACGTAAGTGCAACAAGCCCACTTCCAGGCATTACCGTCTCCACGGCCAACCCATATCCCGCGCGCAATCTTTTCGTGACCTCGGCATGTTGTGCGACTTGGAGCTACATTTCCGATCCCATATTGATGAAATATTTCTTAAAGCCAGCTACTCATCACTTGGTTTCTTTTCAAACGGTGGTGCAAAGAATTTTCCAACGCTTATGTGTCCCTATACATCCATTTTGTCCGTCTCCTCCTCGAGTACGCTATAGCCAAGCATGGTCTCCATATCATCAAATTCGAGAGCATCCAACGTCGTTTTCTTCGATTTGCTCTTCGGGGCTTACATAAAGTCAAAGGTCAAATTAGGAATTTTCTTTGGATACTAATATGTGTTGTGTGTATCGTAATATTGCAACAAGCAAATTAACAAAAGGTCATTAGGGATCTGATGTTGCATATAAATATTAACCCTATACTCATAGAAAAAGTTATAAAAATAACCATACAGCATAAAAATTAATCCGGGAGCGACATTAACTTAACGTTGGCAAATTCGGAAATCTGAAAAGAGGAGAAAACTCCCGCTGTCTTTGTGTTCGCCTGTTATGTAGCGAAACATTAAAATTTGATTGACCATTTCACTAACGACACCTCTACTATCCTAATTTATTGCAGCTTCATCAAGGACACTGAATGGTCACCGTGTAGTGTGACCTGCGGTGAAGGCATACGCCGACGCCCATACAAGTGTAAAATCTTTCTCGAATACTCGCGAACGATAGCGACGGTAAACGACACTCTCTGCGAAGGAACCAAGCCACATGACGAAGTCGAGCGCTGCGTGGAGGAGCCGTGCATGTTGCCGTCGCACGGCTATGACGAGCAATACCCAAGAGATTCAATTAAGGTTGGCGTATCGGAGCCGGGCAAAACGTATGTGTGGCGTGAACAGGGCTACACAAGTTGCAGTGCATCGTGTCTGGGCGGTGTCGAGGAGCTCATCATTAATTGCGTGCGTGAGGACAATAGTCGTGTTGTGTCTCCATTCCTGTGTTCGCCCGAAACCAAACCGGAGGCCAGGGTAAGAACGTGCAATGATAGACCGTGTCCACCACGTTGGAATTACTCCGAATACTCGCCATGTTCCAAGTCTTGCGGCATCGGCATTAAGACACGTGAAGTGCAATGCATCCACGAGGTGACGAGGGGAGGCGAAAACACAATGGTCGTGCCGAACAGTATGTGTCCACAGCCACCGCCAGCCGACCGCCAGTATTGCAATGTGCTCGACTGCCCGGTGCGTTGGGAGGTCGGCGAGTGGTCGAAATGCTCGCATACATGTGGTTACGGCATCAAGGAGCGCAAGGTCGAATGCAAGCAGATAATGGCGCAAGAGCATAAAATCGAACGACCCGAACTAATGTGTCCCAGTGCAAAGCCATCCGACAAGAAGCCCTGCAACGTTAAGCCATGTCCGCCTGAGGACCCAAAGCCAATTATTTCCATCAGCAATTCGACGCACATTCAACACGACCCCAAGAAGTCCAAGATCACCCTGAAGGTGGGTGGAGCGGCGGTGGTATTCTTCGGAACACAGGTGAAGATTAAGTGTCCCGTGAAGCGATACAACCGAACGAAAATAAAGTGGACCAAGGATCACAAACCGTTGCCGCGCGCAAAGAAATTCAAAGTTTCGAAGAAGGGAGCATTGCGTATCCTGGACATAACGTTCCGTGACGCGGGCGTCTACTCGTGTCATGCCGGCCTAAGTTCGGCTGAAATCAACATCGAAGTAAAGGCGAAACCCGGACAACAGCCAGAAGAGTTTGATAGACATGAGTCAGGTGGGTGAACAATTCTCCATAACATGGTCATTTTATCGAAATTTTAATTTTCTTTTTCTAAACGACAGATCGACTGGTCCGTGAACGCAGCGGAACGGAGCCACTGACTTCGGCCGATATGACTGCAGCCGAAGGAAACGGGTAAGTGTCTATAGCTTTAGCTTCTATTTCAAGTAGACACACATCATGGCTAGAAATACATGCTCATGCTCATGCTCCATGCTCACAGCATGGATATAGATGACTATAAAATGTCCTCTTGTGACATTTCAAATTCTTCCCAATCGCCTCATAATCTGTGAAAACAGTAAATTGTCCTTTCCTGTCCGACTGTATGTTTACCCCATAATCCAATAAAGTAATTCAGTATGCAGTTGTTATCCCAAAAAAACAAGAAGACATCCTCTTTCTTGTGCTTTATTGTGGGTATCACGAGGACTTTTCCAGAATTTTCAATATCACATTATACGCAATTGCATTTGTCATATTAGAGGGCAGTGGAAAAGCAAAGCAACGACAGAGTTCTTGTAGGAAAGAACGTTTCGGTACTCACAGCGATTCAAGATTTAAAAGGATTTTGACTTTAAACACCACACCATTCTTTGGTAAAGAAATTGACTTACAAATGTCAGAATGTCCTTGATAAGGACATGATTCGTCTTGTAGACATCCCAAAACGTAAACGCTTATTGCTCAATGCCACACAAACGTAATCGTCGCGCAGTGAGAGTAAAAATGAGGGACATATTTGTGTTTGCGTTGTTTCACTAATCGAAGGACGACGTACGCATGAAGAACCTGACTTTGTGACAAATTTTAATACGCCTTCATTCCTATTTCCGCCATTCGTCTGAACAAAACAAGACAAGGCAAACCGGACAAACGACAGACATACCTGTTGGAAGGGATAGGACATCCTCTTCATCGCCCCGTTCTCCTTTTATTCCATTGATGATCTGAAATGCCCGATTTGTCTCAATAAAAGTTTTGTTTTATTTTTGTCTGCTTTGTTGTTGTTTTTGCAGATCACAAACCACACGCCGGAAACCACAAAATGGCCGAGAAAGAAGCCGTCGCCCAAAGTCCGATGGCATTGCGGACAGCAGCATCATGGAAGATGAGGTATGTTTTTGTGGGTTTTCTGGGGTTGTCGCGGTGGTGTTTTTTGGACGCAACTTGATGAGTCCTTTCGCCAACTTAATTTATAATTTTCCCATTTTTTTGTTACGTTCTTGTTGTTTATTTTGTTGAAATTGGATTTGGTCGATTGGTACCGGCGTTTTAAATGAAAGATATTTTCTGTTGCAGGATATTACTTTTTATACACTCCATGTCACTTGAAAAGAACAGCTCGTTTGTCTAAAAAAGGAGAGGCAGCTAGATAAAATAATGCTTTCTCCAGGCAAGACTTGTATATTGGGTCGAGTATGCATCCTTAATTTACCTCCAGTTAGCCTGAAAGTGAAACAACCATTCTCCGACAGTTCTTTCTGGAGATTCATAAAAGAAACTAAGTGGTGATTTTGTTCGGCCAATCCACAAATAGGCCAAGACCAAGCCCCGATTGTAGATCCAAAGATGGTGCTGATCCACAAAGTCCTTGGTAAATCCGCAAGTTCTAACAGTGCTCCTTTCTGATTTCCATAAATTTTCGAATATCAGTAGTTAGGCTTGGTTGCCTCAAGCCTAATATGGGATCAGGACGAACCACTTCTTGCAACTACAACAACAGATTCATTGCCTTCAAGTACCGTATGACAAGGAACTCAGATAAAAGTGACGGAACTCCATCCGAGTTGACATAAGGTGATTCCAATGCTAGTATGTCACTACATATTGTTACTTGCTCATATATAGTTTTCGAGACATACTAGTTACCAGTTTGTAAAAAAGCATGTAATTCCGTTTGAAAAACATTGCAAGTGCCTCTTTGGAATTCTCATCTGAGTTCTCTAAGTTCCTCCTCCAGTTCCTTCATCAGTAATATTCTTCATAAGTCAGTGAAGCGTATTGGTTCAAATTATCAAAGGATATCGGTTGGATTGTTGTAACTCATTCTGCGATGGTATCGAATCTTACATATATCTTCTACTGAGCAGTACTATCCACAGGCTTCAGGTTTGACGGAGTTTCTTTCGAAATATATGATTTCCTGGCGCTTAAGCAGGACTTCAACTCCATCTGGAGCATATAGCAGCAAAAAAATCCCTTCATCTGTCCCGATTCGCCACAAGGGACTTAGAGCTGTGGCCACGTACGAATATTCTGAGAACTAGCTTCCTCCAATACTTGGGTTCCAAGTTGTTTTTGGTTTTACAACACGCCTTGCACCCTGAAGTTGGCGAGCGTTTGCTTCCTTAGTCAGCATAATACTAACACCATTCAGTCTTGGACCTCTGTCTGTCTCCTCTTCACCAGAGTACAACATTCTCATAAGTTCCGATTCTGCGCTATATTTAGCCTTTCCTATCCATTTTGTTTCACTCAATCCAAGAATTCTGATGGTTAGTCGAAGTATTTCACGTTCTACTTATTCATACCTTCCACGTTCCGAAAGCTTGTGAAACATGCCGACGTAGAGCGGATCGCACTCGTTATTCCCAAATAAACGTGCCCTTGCAGTTTGTTCATTGCCTTCTTAGCAATTTAAAGACAAGTTCTGGCCCACCAAACAACAGCGGCGTAGTTAAGATTGAGTCTGATTATCGTTGGGTGCAACCAGTCTACCTTTATCAGGATGCAGTCTCAAATTGACCCAATTCTTTTTTACATCGAATAAAAGGCTCTTGTCTGAGCATAAGGTTCAGGGTTCGAATCGAAAAACCCAAAAGATAATTCGCCTTTCGGATATGGCAGTAAATTGTAGGTTCCTTCCATTTGTGTGCAATAATATAGCTTGATAGGAGCTAATCATTGGACTAATCATTTTGATATTCTCAACGCCAAGTACGGCGTCTTCTTATTCACTTTGCATTCTCGAATTACTTCTTACCCCTAGATATTTGACTTATGTGGAGGTTGTCGGACTGAAATATTTAAGCACGATTGTAATATTTGGCTTTACTACCGGAGTTTGGTCCTGGCCTCCCGCAAAAAATCCCACCACTGGTCTTGATTTTCGACCGATGTCATTTACTTTGGAGGAATAGAACCAACCAGTTATTTTGCTCGAATTTACCGATAGTCCATTCCTACCAAATCATTTGTCCAACCGATACAGGGCAGTCTGTACATTTTGTACAGGCAGCTTGTATGTGTCTATCTAATTCATCAACGTCCTTTCAAAAAAAGCGGGGAAGGGACTTTACCTGGAGCATTATTTAGCCACTTCACATGTAACTTTATCGTCGTCGGCGGGAAAGCATGTCGTGATTCCATCTGTGGTTAGCTTTGGTTGCCATGCATGTGGCATTTTTTCCGATATTGACACGTTTTTAGAAAAAGTAAACTAAAAATCTGCTGCATAAGCTTTGTTGATATGATGATTAATGGGGTTGTAGGTCACAGTATCAGTCGCTTGGTCTAGGGTTGTTTTAAAAAAAAAATTATAAATGGGGTGAAGTTACGACCCATGTGGATCTATTACGCTTCCCACTGACTTGTGCTACGCAGACAGTGCATGCCAATCCCAACAACGACCCCTCAATGCCAATGGCTCTTATAAAATTAATGATATGGTGTGAGATTAGTTAATGCCGTGCAGACTCCGAGATTACGTGAGGTCCCATATGATCTATTCTCTGATCGTTGCTACGCATTTGTTGAGAAGATGCTCCTCCACTGCCCCACAGAGTCTGCAGCTGCCATCCTCCACTAATTTTATTTTCTTGGATGCCCTTTCAGTTTGCAATGTCCTGTTAGAAAATGATGATAATAATTCTTAACTTACTTTTACTTAGTCCCAATACCAGGGGAGACCTCTTTGGGTTACAGTTCCCCAGCATATCCTTTACTTGCCTTAGACCCGGGAGATTCTCCCATCTTACAGCATTACATATACTGCGTTTTTTTCCTGCATAATGCGGTACGCTATACCACAGAACGGTTTTGGCCCTAATAGCGGAGATTCTGCTCTTTTATTAGCAAGCCTATCTGCTGCTTTGTTGCCTTCTATGTTTCTATGTCAGTGTGTCTCGGCACCTGGTATCAACGCACTTTGTTGACTTCGCCATGTCTTTTTAGCTTCGCCATGCATTCCTCCACAAGTTAAGATTTGATGTGGAATGCATCCAGGGCTCTTAGCGCAGCTTTGGCTGTCTGTCATGGTAGCTATTTTCTGCCTTATGTTGTTCCTTTCCAGATTAAAGTGAGCACATCTTTCGCCGGCGTGTACTTCTGCCTGGAATATACTCTGGTACTGCCCCATTGCTACAGAGTACTTGGTTCGTGGTCCAAAGACTCCAGAACCCGTGCCTTCTGATTTATTTGATCCATCCGTATACCACTTTATGGCACCCGGATGTATCAGTATTCAGTCTCATCTGAATTCCTTCTGGTGCTCATTAATACTTTAAAATTCCTTTTTAATTCGAGCTTTTGGGAAGCCATCTTGCCCAGTTATTCCACTACAGCTCTTGTCCAGCCGTCCGTGAAGCAACCTGGCTTGCTCAAACGTAACTTGGTTTCCCTGGATTTGCTCTCTACCACGTAGTGTAGTGAGAGTAACCCAAATAACGCATCCATGTCCGTCTGCTGTGAGGCAGGTTCTCATGGCCCCTGTATTTAAAACACAGGCCAGCCTCTGCACCTTTTCCAATTCCCTTTCCGTGGTGTTTAGCTTGGTTCTATTCGCCCATGCCACTGCTCCGTAGGTAATAATTGGAATAACTATCATGGTGTACATCCAGTGCATTATTCTGGGACTAGCTCCCCAGGATTTACCTCCCACCCTTCTGCAATCCATGTGTGCTCTTTTTAATTTTTGTAGCACTGCATGTTGGTGTTTGTTCCATAACAGTCTGCTATCAAATATCAGTCCAAGTTATTTAACCTCTTTGCTGATAGTGATTTCTTCTCCATTAAGGGTAACCGGGTGCATTCGCCCCAGCTTCTTTTTATTGGTGACGGGAACCATTGTGTTCATAGTGGGGTTTACCCTTAGTCCCACTTCTTGGCATTATCTACTCGTGATAGTTAGTCCATTTTTGATTATGTCGGAGAGCACTTCCTCGAATTTCTATCTTGCTACAATAAGTACATCCTCTGCGAAGCATTGGACATAAATTCCTGCTTTAAATAGTCAATCGAGTCAAAGGGGTGACAGTACACCCCCTCCCCCTCTCTATTGTTTGTATCCTCTTGTAGTGTTGACCATAATAGTGTTATCACCGACTATAGTCTCCGCTGTTCTGGTGCCCAGCATCTCGCACAACCATTTAGTTATTGTGCTCTCTACATTTCTCCTCTCCAGAACATTTCTTATCACCACATGAGAAGCGTTATCGAATGGTCGTTTGATATCAAGGAAGGCGTACAGCGCGATTTCACATCGTTGCAAGGGACCTCTCTATACTTTCCGTCAGCTCCAGCAGTGCAGTCTCCGTAGATCTTCCCGCTTTGTATGCATGCTGATTGGAGGGCAGTGGTGCCCTTTCACTACTCTTTGATAAATTATAAAATTGTCGATAACCTTTTAACCTTAACCGATAACCTTATAAAATTGTCGATAACCGTTTAAGCTTAACCGATAACCCTAAAAAATTGTCGATAACCTTTTAACCTTAACCGATAACCTTATAAAATTGTCGATAACCGTTTAAGCTTAACCGATAACCCTATAAAATTGTCGATAACCTTTTAACCTTAACCGATAACCATATAAAATTGTCGATAACCGTTTAAGCTTAACCCATAACCTTATAAAATTGTCGATAACCGTTTAAGCTTAACCGATAACCCTATAAAATTGTCGATAACCTTTTAACCTTAACCGATAACCTTATAAAATTGTCGATAACCGTTTAAGCTTAACCGATAACCCTATAAAATTGTCGATAACCTTTTAACCTTAACCGATAACCATAAAAAATTGTCGATAACCGTTTAAGCTTAACCGATAACCTTATAAAATTGTCGATAACCTTTTAAGCTTAAACGATAACCTTATAAAATTGTCGATAACCGTTTAAGCTTAACAGATAACACTATAAAATTGTCGATAACCGTTTAACCTTAACCGATAACCTTATAAAATTGTCGATAACCGTTTAAGCTTAACCGATAACCCTAAAAAATTGTCGATAACCTTTTAACCTTAACCGATAACCTTATAAAATTGTCGATAACCGTTTAAGCTTAACCGATAACCCTATAAAATTGTCGATAACCTTTTAACCTTAACCGATAACCATATAAAATTGTCGATAACCGTTTAAGCTTAACCCATAACCTTATAAAATTGTCGATAACCGTTTAAGCTTAACCGATAACCCTATAAAATTGTCGATAACCTTTTAACCTTAACCGATAACCTTATAAAATTGTCGATAACCGTTTAAGCTTAACCGATAACCCTATAAAATTGTCGATAACCTTTTAACCTTAACCGATAACCATAAAAAATTGTCGATAACCGTTTAAGCTTAACCGATAACCCTTTAAAATTGTCGATAACCTTTTAACCTTAACCGATAACCTTATAAAATTATCGATAACCATTTAAGCTTAACCCATAACCTTATAAAATTGTCGATAACCTTTTAAGCTTAAACGATAACCTTATAAAATTGTCGATAACCGTTTAAGCTTAACAGATAACACTATAAAATTGTCGATAACCGTTTAAGCTTAACCGATAACCCTATAAAATTGTCGATAACCTTTTAACCTTAACCGATAACCTTATAAAATTGTCGATAACCGTTTAAGCTTAACCGATAACCCTTTAAAATTGTCGATAACCTTTTAACCTTAACCGATAACCTTATAAAATTATCGATAACCATTTAAGCTTAACCGATAACCTCAAAAAATTGTCGATAACCTTTTAACCTTAACCGATAACCTTATTAAATTGTCTATAACCTTTTCGGTAGTCTTTAGAACTAATTGGTCTGTAGGACTTTGGATGAGTGGGAAGTTTCTTTCCCACTTTAGGTATGAATACCACCCTTGCACTTCTCCAGCTTGTCGGTATATACCCGAGTGATAGGTTACTTATAAATAGTCTTATAAGGTGTGGAATAAGGTTATCTAATCCAGCTTACATGAATGTTGGGATTACCCTACCACACCAGCCGATTTATATGGCTGGTAGCTTGTAACTGCCCATCGGATTCTTTGTTACATGCAGATCACCAAGGCCTTCTTCCAGTCCTCGCTGCTTGCCCTGATGTGCTTCATCTATCTATCTCGTGCTCGGTACTGGTCACTGTGCCACCTGTGAAGTGGGTTTTCAAGAGAAGGATAGCTCTCTGCTCCTCGTTTTCTCTGATTTTCCGTACTAGTCTATCAGCTATCAAGACATAGCTCTTAACATATTTTACCATCTGGTTCCCCTTTTCTGTGAACTATCAAACTGGTCTATCAGTGGTGTCTTCCTACTCTTAACATCTTTTGCCATCGCTTTAAACAGCCTAGCAGATGCTTTATTATTGGGTTCTTTCTCACATAAGTTACGGAAACGTCTGCGTTTGACTCTTCTTCTTACTTAATTAGATTGTATACTATGGAGCTTCTCTGTATTGCTGCCAAATGTTCCTCCTCTTACCGGTATTAAGAGTTTCCTCACCTTCCTACGAAGGGCGGACAGCTTTTCACTCCACCATGAAGCTTCATTGCTCACTCATACGCATAAGCTCATAAGCTTTCTAAGCGCTATCGTGTTTCTATTCAAGTGACGCGTACTGTATATTTCGAATTATTTGGGATTCTTCATTGGATTTCTCGATCGCCATTTCTCCGATCTTCCAAAATGTTTATTTATTGATTACTGATCCTGCGTTATCCTTATTTGTGTACTTTTCATTCCTTTGATTTGTGCATTCGCATTCGAATGCTTTCTCATCATTTACTCTTCGTTACTCATTCTTTAGTTTTCCATCCATTCATCCAAGATTTTTCAATTTTTTGTTGAGTGTTTTTAGCTGACGTCCAAAGTCTATGTCTTTAATTTGATTCTCCTCTCCACAGTCGCATCTGGTACAACAGGCGTCCAAGGATGTATTGCCTCAATCGGCGAGCGCCAGTAGCTCTGGCAGTCGCACAGCCAGTGCAATGCTTTCAATGCCCTACTTCGACGCGCTCCTAATCAATTTACAGGTGAGACGAACAGATTCTTGTTGCTGGCAAGTTATGCTTTTGTTTCCGTTTTCTGTTACTGTTCTCTTTCTGTTTCGTTTTCGTTTCCTGTTTTTGTTGTCATTCCTTCCTTTGTTTTATGTTGTCATTGCTTTTGAAGAAGCTTAACCGTTGCCCCAGCACTGTGCACCACCGCACACAGAATGTTCCATGTTGCTTTGTTTTGTGTTTTTCCGTTCGGTTTATGTTGTGTTTGTGTCTTTGGTTTACTGGTTTGTTCCTTACGAGTGTTTCCGTTTATTGTTTCTCGATTGTTTCCCCCCCCCCCCCTTCCCACAGTCAACGCAATCACCATTCGTTTTCCTTTCGTTTTTCTTTTCAGTTATTGTGTCCTTTGGTTGCGCTTTAATAGTACGGTGGCCAGCAATGTTGTGTGTTGCCTCATCCGTTTCGCATTTCCTGTCATTTTTTCATCTCGTGTATCTTTTATCTGTTTCTTGTGCAGTTTCATTATCTTGGCCACTTTAATTGCAATTTTATTTGATTTTCTTTGTTCACCTCTGCATCATTTGTTTGTGTTTTTTCTCGTTTTTCCTCTTCACTCACACATTCGCAAAAACAACAAACAACAGAATTAGGCATTCGAAAGAATCCACCCACCCTCAGGTGAGCGCTAATTTTTGTGTTCCTCTGTTGCGTGATTTATTTTTTTTTTTTTTTTTTTGTTATTTGTTATCCTTCCCAGTACTTTTTATTGTTGTTAACTTTGATTGCTCTCTGCCTCTCTCTTTCTGTGTTCTGATGCAGTCATAATTACAATTAATATTACAAAATATGTACAGATTTTTGTTTTTCTTTCATCGTTTTGTTTGCATGCATCATCAAAAAAATAAATTTGTAAAAAATAAACCAGAAATGTCCTTCAGTTGTTGATTTTTCCACCAACAAACACAAACAGTGGAACGAATTTATTGTTATTTTTTATTCACAAACACAATAAACTCGAAAAAATTGTATATTTAATATTTGATCATTTTTTGCTACGAACTCTCTCTGCTCTATCAATGGACAACATCCTTTCATATACGCACACGCACGCAACCAAACACGCGCGATAAAAACTCAAAACTCGTATATTCGAACATCACCTTCACCCTCACACACACACAACTCACACTGGGACCTGACACAACCGCACCCAACAACAATTCACATAGGTAATGTTTTTGAAATTTTTTCTTTTTTTTTTTTTTGAATTTTGCACAGAAGACAACCATTGGTAGTTGTTTTTGTTGTTGTTGTTGTTGTTGTTAGATTTCATATCACACCATAATAAACATCCCCCCCCCTTGTAATCGCATGCTCGTTTCCAAAAGGGAACATCATAATTATGGAATATGCCTTCAGCACTTAGCTGGATAGCATTTATAAAATTTATCTTTAATGTGATTATTTCTTCTTATGAGTGTAGTTGCTTGTCTTAGTTTAGAAAATAATTTCTTTATTCTATATCGTTTATGGTAAAAATGTCTTCTATATAAATTAATTAATTTAAAATAAAATCTTTTGATTTTGGAAAAAAAATATTTTCCTTATAACTCAACAAGCGTACATATAACAAAGTACTTGTTATTTTGATAGCTTTTCGCAAATAATGAAATTAAAAATAAAAAACATAATTCCACACTGCATACTATTAGACTTAAAAAATCAATATCTACGCGTATATGGAGTATTTTTCTCCGTTTCCCAAATACTAACCCTAGGAATAAAAAAAATAAATCACGCCATCGCAAGCCGAGCGCTAACCAATTGTTTTAAAACAAGTTCCATCAAATTCTGACTTGTAAAAGCCGAGATATACGAGTGGACAAACTGAAAAACTGACAAACTGACAAACAGACAAACTGGCAAACTGACAAACTGACAAAAGTATAAACTGACACACGCACGCTAAAAAGTTTTGCTGTTCTCTGATTATTAGCTTCGCCCTTTGGGTTCGCAATAATACTTCATACATTTTCTTATGAATCGCTATCCCTAAATGAAGTGGTCAGTGGCCAGAAAAATCAATTATATTTTCGGTAAGAATACGACATCCTTAAAATCTAAGGATTTTTTCCAGAAGCTGATATTCATTCATACATAATATTGTTACGAAAAGTAGTTAGTAGTAGATTAAAAGGAATTGAAATTTAGATTTAAGAAATTTGTCATTGCTAGGTTAGGCTATGGTGGCTGTCAGTGAAACCAATACACTTAGACCTGTTATGGTCCATTGTGATACCACACGAATTTGGAAAAAATTCCTTCAACCGACTCGATGAACCAATTAGAGCTTCGCATGAAGCCAATGTAAATGTTGATGAGATCATTAGTGTCGTTGTAGGAAGAAAGCTCTCATATAGAGTTTTGGTTTATAGGAGAGGGTTTACCTTTATCTGCTACATATTGCGAGTAATTACCAAGAGTCTTGAGTCTGCAAACCAGGTTGTTAACAATCCATGCTTCTTGGATAAGGACGATGTCTTCTCCGCCTTTAAGCAGACGGAGTAAAATGAGGGCCGAAGTCTTTTTAGAATGTTGGAGGTTAATCTGAACTAACTGCAACATTTCTGTTGCAATCTGGGAGAGAAACCTCCACCATGGTGTTGTCCAGATCTTCCCTTTCTGAAGGAATTATCCAAAGGGTAAGTCCTCCGTTTCCATATCCCATAGAGTATCGGTCAGGGAGATAGACGATTGTGATTGGGTCACCGAAGTTTTTGGAGTGTCTTCCATAAAGGAAATCGTAACAAATCCCCTGGATCGGGAACTAGTAGCTCCGAGTCTGAGGGATGGGATGAGATGGCAGTTTACCTGTCTCAGCTCATCCTTCTTGTAGACTCGAAATATCCAAATATTACCACTCTTTGGTCTCAGCCAGAAGAGGAAGGGTTTCCTGATTGATTACAACAATCATGGATCTGTAGGAACCTCTTTGCTCCTCCAACTCGGCGACTTTCCACTCGTGGGTCGGAAGTAAGGGATTGCAAATTTGAAGGGCCTGCAGTACTCCATCCTTGGAGGAGATGCGAGCTCTCCGTCGGCTTGGGCTATCCTTCCTCGCAACGACCTCGAGCATAGCGTCGGCAAAACCTCTCCTAGACTGCTAATAGCCTGTTTATAGAGATCGCGACACCTCAATTCATCACACGCTATTAGCTTAATACGGCCTCTTATATCGCGAGTGATAGGAGGTTGTCCTGGATGCTTCTATATAAAAGTCAAGAAGCTACCAGAGAGCTTTATCTTGACTAATTGCCATCGTTCTGGAGAGATAGTTCCATATGTGTCGCTGCAAACTATCACTACGACTACGATTTTGTCCTTAAGGACATCTGAGATGTAACGATGGAGTGACTAAGTGTGCTGGTGTTATCTTTTTGAAATCGAATCGATTTCCTCCACCGATCTCTGTCGCTTAGATGTAGAGTCATCGTTGGTCAGTTGTTCGTCCCACAGTTGCAGAAGCATTACCGATTGACGATCTAGATGGAGCGCGTTATCGCGAACATCGACCAGATCCGCCACAATCCTACCGCTGCAAGTATAAGACCTAACTGTCAAGGCCGACCAGCGCTTGTCGGCAGTAGACAAACCACTACCTACCGTTGCAGAAGTATTACCGGTAAACAGCAATGGGACCGTAATACCGTCCGGAAAAGAAGAAGTACCGGTCTTCAAAGTGTTTGTGCTAGTTTTCTCAAAACTAGCAAAAGAAAAATGTTTACTGTCTGTCATTTGGATTCCTACAAGTGACGGGAAAACGGTGGTCCATCTGCACAGAGATCCGCAGTATGCCGATAAGGCTAGAGGGCTGAAATCTTGAGGGCACCAGTTATCCAGATACTCCCTGAGCGACTTGGCTAGATTATAGGCCGATTATAGGCACGGAACGTATAACACCTTAATTCAGCCCAGGAAATGAGGATGGGGACTGGGAGATGTAGAATGGGAGGACGGTGAATGTGGGAGGAGGGAGAGAGGGTGATGAGCGACCTTTGGTTTCTCAAGAAACTTTGACCTTACTTAGAGTGTCATTGCTAACAGCGAACAAATTTTGCAAATCGATAAGAGCTAAAAGAAGAGCTTGGGATCAAAGATGAACTATTTATGCAACAAGTTCTGAAAATGGAGGAAGCTGGTGATGGTGGCTGTCAGTGAAACCAACACACTTAGACCAGTAATGGTCCATTGTGATACCAAACGGATCAGGAAAAATTCATTTCCCCTACTCGATGAACCAATTAGAGCTGCGTATGAAGCGTTGATGACTACCAATGTCAATGTTGATGAGATCATTTGTGTAGAAGAAAGCTCCCATATGAAGTTAACGTTTTTGGGAGAGGGTTGGACAAGTACAGAGAAGATGAACGATGGTCTCCTTTTCCTCCTTCTCATCCATGCAAATTCTGCAGAAGTCATTCGAAAAGACTCTAAGTCTTGCTGCATGCCTGCCTATGATACAGTGTCTAGTGATGACACCTACAAAGCACCGATGTGCGATCTTTTTTGAGAGATCAAACGCGTTTCGGATCCAGCTTATCCAGATCTGCTTTATCATTATGCAATTGTACCGCTTGGCCACATACAGTTACTTTTTGTATTAGCATGAGTTTGCATGTAGCGATTGGTACGCCTATGGTGCCATATTCAGGTAAGAAGGGTAGTGTAGTTGCTTGCTTGGCGAGTTCGTCAGCCGTACAGTTACCCGGAATGTCTCTGTCAACACAGTTGGATATTGAACTGCTCCGCCATCAACACGAGAGATGATCGGCAGTTAAGGGCTAGAATTGAATTTGAGGAGACTGATTACAAGGATTTCAGTCCAGCTTGGCTATCCGAAAATATTTGGATATCATTAGCGGATATGACGTTTCTCTTCAGGCTTCACTGATCGCCATAATCTCAGCCTGGAAAACGCCACAGTGATTTGGAAGATGGAAAGAGAGGCTAAGATTTAGCTTTTTGAGACTTTTTTGAGACTCCGCCGAATCCGTCATCAGTTTCTGACCCGTTTTGTGTAAAAATGAATGTGTTTATCTTCCAAGTTGCGGAATGGTGAAGTCTGTATTGTCTGGGATTCTGACTTAATTCAGGATAGAGGAGTGACCGAGTTCTTTTCAAGTCCACTGGGAGATAGCATTAAGGCAAATAGCCGAACTAGCAGCTACTTGCCTGGTGTAAAGGTCGAACAGAATATCCAATGCGGCGGAGGGGGTTTTACGAAGTGCTCCGCTTATACCTGGACTAGCTGATCTTTGGAATTTTGCTTAATTTGTCAACTTTCTTATTTAAGGCAGTCCACCATACAGTAACAGTATAGGAGAGTAGGTCTTACTACCGCTGTACATAACCAATGGGTTACATGAGGTTGAAGACCCCATCTGCTACCAATGGCTTTTTTGCATGAGAAGAGTGCCACTGTGGCCTTACGAACTCGTTCTTGTATTTAAGGTTTTCAGCTCAGCTTTCTGTCCAAAATCAGACCCAAATACTTGGCTCTTTCAGAGAATGTTAAGCTTTTACCTTTTATAGAAGGATGGTTAATAAATGGAATGACTAGGAATACCACAATTGTGTACTGCTTGTGATGAAGGGAAAGTTCAATAGAACGTACCAGTGTGTGCAGAGCTGTTTCTACAGACGTGCCTTTAAAATACGCGTGCGGATACTTTAGTCAATGCGTGTGCGTATATGTAGATATCGATCAGTCTTTCCAGTGCCTTTAACAGGAATGATAAAAGACTAATTAGTCTGGGATCCTTTGGACTAAAATGCGAGCATTTGCCGACTTTGGGTATGAAAACCACGTTTACTTCTCTCCATAAAACTTAAATATGGACTAGATCGAGACAACTCTTTAGAATTCGATAACATCATGGAATCAGAAATACGTGCACAGTTGCTTAAAGCCAACAGAGCCTACTTTAGACTCTTCAAATCCAGGAATCTAACCATTACATCCAAGCTGCCGTTGTATAAGACAATAATGGTCATACTTACATATGGATCCGAGACTTGCGTGCTTAGCAAAAAGCATTCTGACCTCTTAGCCGCGTTCGAGAGAAAAGTCTTACGGAGAATTGTTGGCACCGTATGTGAGGAAGGACGATTCCGGATACTCTATAAAAATGAGATTAATGATCGTGAAGATAATTAAGCTCGGTAATTTCCGGTAGGCAGGACACCTAGCTCGCATGAGTAAAGAGGATGCTGCTCGGAATGTCGGTAGAATTTATGGGATACGACAGCGAGGCCGGCAGAGCCTTCGCTGGAAGAATGGCGTGCGTAGACCAGGACGACCAGTGCTTAGGGATGCCAAACTGGATGACATCGGCTCGCAATCGGGAACGGTAAAGATATTTTTTGCAAATGGCCAGGGGCGGACCCCGATTGTTGAGCCAAATACGATGGTGATGGTTATTTCGATGATTTGTGTTTGATTTGATACCTAACACCATTGATATCTCTAAAAGAAATTTGGCCGCCGACGCCACCAAATCCCTTCTATGGCAGCTAGGCATTGAACATTGAAAGATCCAACTCGCAATCCTTTGCTTCGCAATAACATTTCTATCTACCCAAATTGCATGTCGCGATAAAATCCAACCATACGATTGATTGTATTTTCCAACTATGTGGGTCACGTACCTTTCGTTTGGTTTGTTGTACCTTCTCTTCAGGCGGCGCTGGTACATCTGTTACTTCCATTGTAGACCAGATTTGCCCATCTACACAGTGATATGTTTTTAAGGAAATACTTTAACTCATTAAATTTTGTCATCTAATTGTGAAAAGTGTGGGTCTTGCAAGCTTACTCTCAAGGCGCCCAAAGAAGTTTCATTGAAAAAAAGAATAATAAATAAAAGTACACATCTGTTATGAGGTTCTAACTTCTCACATAGAGCTTATACTCGTAGCATATTTAGTTTTTACTAGAACTGAAGCATCTGGCTATTGATTAGTACTCCAATGCATTAAATACCAATCCAGTAGCATCATCTTCTGGACATTAATAAGTGCATTCAAACTGCCTTTAAGAATTAAAGCAACAAAACTCTGCTCTGACTTTAAATTTAACCAACATTTGAATAAAGGTTGGGTTTTTAAAAACCAACGTCGCTCCTCGTTAGCCACAATGCAATCCTGCTCATTTCTGCCTGCAACAATTGTAATGTACCGTTTACAATAAAATTTATCTGTAATTTAATGAAATGTCAGTAAAGGGATAAATAAAACGTAGCATTGTGGCATGGACAGACATCACGACGACGTTATCGTCAGGCATGCATGCAGCTCTC
Source organism: Nephrocerus scutellatus (assembly GCA_947095585.1). NCBI lineage: Eukaryota > Metazoa > Arthropoda > Insecta > Diptera > Pipunculidae > Nephrocerus > Nephrocerus scutellatus. The sequence continues at coordinate 88,590,413 of OX352764.1, forward strand.
ATAATGTGCAAACCAGATGCAACCCATGCGACTAATAAAACAGTTTAAGCCGCTTGAACGCATTTTGAATGATGTTGAACGACGTCGAGAGTCTTCTCGTTGGCGGAGCCCATTAAGGGCACAAATTGCCAAAAATGTGTGTGCAGCAACAGCACTCTCATGGTGCCGCATGAATTGCTACTTCATCAGTTGCACACACAAACACGAACACAGTAGCACTCTCACATATTTGCATATTTACTGAATTGAATTCAACACAACACAACACAAAGCCCTCTTCCGATATTCGGTGCGCTTTTTATTCCCACGAGAGCACCCCTCGCTCAGTCAAGGGCTCGTCGATGCCTAATTTTGTGAAATTACTTCATGCCGCATATTGCAGTTTCAATTGAGCCATAAATACTTGGCATACTCGCGTGCCACACTCACTCATATAACGTACATACACTACGAATATATGCGAGTGTATATGTGGGTCATTTGAGCCGATAAATATCGCGCGCACATGCACAGGATATGTATCTGTTTCCGCTGAACTCGAACTGAAGCTGAAGTGAAAAGTTTTGGTTCCGCGATATCGCTCATGCTACACCGCACAGTGGGGTTGACAGAGCAAAGTGGATTTTAAATTGTGGACATAAATGCCGTTCAAAAAACACTACTTCTTCTTCTTATGTCATATATCCCCTTGTGGGTCCTATGGCCTCTACTACACCTACGCGAAATCGCGTGCGGTTCCTGGCAATGAGCTTCAGCTCTCTCCAACTCTTCCCCAATTGTCGGGACTCCTCATCAACTGTACTGCGCCATGTACTTCTCGGACGACCCGTTCTTCTACCATCCTGAGATAACGGATTCCATGGCATTGCGTAGTTTGCTATGGAGCTGTCGCCTTTTTGGAGTGTATGACCAATCCACTGTCACTTTCGTCGTTGGATAGTTGGTTCCTGACCCATTTCTCTGGTAAGGATGTTAGGCCAAAAAACGCTTAAGATGTTCCGTAGGAACCTATTTACGAACGTTTGTAATCTTTTTGTGATAGTAGCGGTCACCTTCCAAGTGCTGCACCCATACAACAGCAAAGATTCAACATTTGAGCGGAACAGTCGCAGCTTGGTGTTTAAGTTTATCGCTTTGCTTCACCATATTCCAAACACTGATTTTGCTTTTCCGATTCGGTTGACAATGTCCTGTTCGGTTCCACCTTCGGTCGAGACAATACTCCCAAGATATTGGAAACTCTCTACTCTCTCTACCTGTTGTCCAGCAATGTTAAATTGAGCTACTGAGTTAGTGCCGAGGTTGATGATTTTGCTTTTGGCAGCATTAATCTTTAAACCCGCAACATTTGCCTCCCTTTCCACATTTGCTGTCATTTGGTGCAGCTCCATAATCCTGTGTTAGAGTAAATAAACGTCGTCGGGATAGTCCAGATGTTTGAGTTGAGATGGAAGAGTCCAACGAATTCCTCCGTTTCCAGTAGATAAAGCTGCGCGAAGCACATTGCAAATCACCAACAAAAATTAGGATCTCAAATGCCTCTTTCCAAAAACATTGCTACTTAATATAAGGTCTGTTCCGGTACGTCCAAAATTTCTTAAAAAGAGAAAGAAAGAGAGAGAATGAAGAAATAACGTTTTTTTTTTCTCCCTCATGCGAATGATGCAAACTTTTAATACCAAAATGTTTCCCTATCGGATAAGATCTTGCTCAAGTCAACGCGGGTTGCCTCTCAAATCTCCTCTCTTTCCCTCTTCTATCTCTTGCCAACTACTATTGAATAATATTTTCCGTTTTCTGTCTCTCTCTCTGTATCTTTTCTACTCGACTTGTTGACCCATCTCTTCTATTTTCTCTCTCTCTCTCTCTCTCTCTCTCTCTGTCGTATTTATACAGGCTTAGCTCTTGTTCCATTTGCCTTGTTAACTTTTCAGAGCTCGGTTTGCCTCTCAGTTCTTTTCTCTCCATCTCTTTCTTCCTCCCTATCTCTCTGTCTTTTTTTCTACTGGCAAATGATCTTCTCCTTTCTTTCCATTTTTTAAATTCTCTATATTAACTACGTGTCTGTTTGTCTGTTTGTCTCTTTGTCTCTTTGTCTCTTTGTCTCTTTGTCTTTTTGTCTCTTTGTCTCTTTGTCTCTTTGTCTGTTTGTCGTGCAATATTGCGGTAAATTTCTAACCCACTTCCCAAAACCCGATTTTATTGAAAATTTTCACACATTCCGATGACAACACTTTTTGTAAAAATTTGGAAGTGATCGGGTCCCGGGGTCGGAAGGTTCTTATACAAATTGTTTATTTCCGAGGGCTGAAATTTAAATGTGAGCGGCTCAATGTCAAGGGCCCATTATGATATCGCGCTTTTGAATCGTATCGCGTGTCGCGTGTGGCGTGTGGCGTGTGGCGTGTGTGAAGTGTGGAAAAAAGAAAATTGACCTCAAAAACAGATATTTTTGCGATTATTACCAAATAATAAGCATAATGTATTTATAAAGGTTTGTACCCGAAAAATGAAGTTTTTTACATTTACTTAGTACTATTTAGTACTAATTGCCAAAATATCTGGTTTTGAGGGCGGGCATTTTTCAAAGTGTTCTCTTCTCTCTTCCACTCTTCACAAGCGCCACACGCGTGACAACTTGGATATAAAAATTAGCCCTTAACATTGAGCTACTCATAATTTAAGTCCTCTAGGTCGTGCGAAAGGTGGTTAAAAGGACCTTATAAAACGATAAAATGACCACAATTCCACCCATAATACGCGCCACATACGAAAAGCGACATACGTCACAAGCTATTTTGGGACTTATACCCTCGCAAAATTTGAGCTCTCTAGGTCGGATAAAAGGGGGCTAAAAAGGACCTCAAAATAGTTGAAAATACAGACTACTTCAAAGTAATCTCAGAATAATCTTTGAGTAGTGTATCCATATTTTGTTCGCCAAAATGACTTTTCGTCCCACAATGCACCGAACCAAATCCGACTAAAATGTGTAATTAGGAATGTTGCACACAATTACTTTTGATGCAACCATAAATTTGTTACTAAATCATCGACATAAAATAAAACGCGGGGCGGTATAAATGACCGCCACTGTTTGCGGTGTTATCCACTCATCACTAATGCAATTATACGAATTTCGTCCAGACCCATATACATTGTACTACAAGTGCTACGTGGTTTTTGTTTGTTTCTCTTTATTTAGTCCTTGAATTTTTTGGCTCCCTGTGATTTGCCGTCAAATCATCGAGTATGTTGTGGTTTTTTGTTTTTAGCTGCATTTGCATGTCGTCCTGTTGAATTCTGATCCATCTCTATCCAATTAATTCACTTTCCGTAACCAATATTGTAACGCATCTAATTAAATGCTGCCTGCAGGAATGACGTGCTTTGTTATTTGGTTGCTAAATAAAAAATGAAATATAAACCGTATTTTGTTATTGTTGTTGTGAGAAACCGAACAGGTTGTTTGTGTTGGAAATCTGAATACATTAAGATCCATATCAGTGGTATCCAGAGGTTTGTGAATTATTATTTATTTTCCAACAAAATTTTTATTTTCGAAATTTGTGGTAAATTTATGTGGCGTCTCAAATGCACACTCACACATGCACACACATAAACGATTCGGTGAATAACTGAATTGGTGTAGCCAGCTAGCAGAGGTGCCTTCCACCACTACCGCAATAATCGCAAACGCCGAACTGCATAAATGTTAAGCGATACTACAAAAGGAGCGTACATTAATGATTTATGTCCTGGACTCGTGGGTAAAGGTTCTCCACTCTGTACCCAACCGCATTATCAGAAATCTCATAATAAGGCGCAACTTTTTGAATGACATGGAAAATGTTGCTGCTGTTCACGATGAATAATAAATAATTAACATTTCACTGAGAATGGTTGAATTAACTGCAATAGCATTTAATTATTCAATTTTTGGCATTCCTTTTGAAAGGACCGTTTATCAAGTGTTGTAACAGTGTTTTCACAGAAATGGAAAGTGGGCTATAGGGGAAGTTGTGGCAGTTAATTTATTGGAGAAGATAATATAGACAATAGTAGCTTTTCCCGAGGGCTTCACTACTCGCACACTTACAAAAAAAAACCCATGGAAAAAAGCACTTTCAGTTTTCCCCGAATTTTCCAATTTTCCAAGCAACTTTTCCAACTTTTCCTATCCCTACCTTATCCGGACTATTACGTTTTTTTTTTGTTTTAAAAATCACCCAAATCGGTTGAGCCGTATAGCCGTGAAAACGTAACAAACAGACAGAGTTACATTCACATTTATAATATTTGTATGGATAGTATGGATTTGTGACATATATGTAAATACATTGCACCCTTACAATGTTAGGTCAAGCAATAGCATTCAGCTGCTAAGTAGAAAGAGAATTTTCGCTTGGAAGGCATAATGTTTCAGAAATGAAGGGTTTAAGGATTTCACATTTCTGTTGTACAGCTAAAGTATTTAGAAGAAAGAAGCAATTACTAAGATTAAAAGCGAATTGGTAGTATGAAGGTTTCCTTTCAATATTTGTGTATTCTACTTTCTTGTCATGCCTTCAGTTTTTTTTTCCTTTAGCCGAATTTCTAATCAGCCCTGAAGCTTTTTCGTAAAGCCCAGCACCCTTTTACATCTTGACGCCATTCGTATGCTCATCTTTCTCCTCTCAGTGCAGCCCATATGCGTCCGAACTCATCACATCTCTTTTGAAGTTTGCTTGACAGCGTTTCCGATATGTATCTAACACTTTCTTCTTTTCTGTAATAGGGTTGTCTCCATCTTTGATAGCATCAGTCCACCAAGCCTTCTTCTTCTTCTCTATCGGGTATATTTTTGCCTTTCCCGCTGACTTGGATGTTTTCAGTATTGTGTTGAGATCAACATCAAGCTCTCATCGAGCACTTACTTTGATTTCTATTTCTGGGCTTGTGACTATGTCTACTCTTTCCACTGCCTTTATGGCATATTTGGCTCTACAACCAGGGTCCTGTCCTGGCCTCTCGCAAAAATGTTTTCAGTATTGGGTTAAGATTGCCATTAGGCTCCCATCCACTTACTTTGGTTTCTATTTCTGAGCTTGTGACTCTTTCTACTCTTTCCATTGCCTATTTGGCATATTCGGCTCTACAACCAGGGTCCTGTCCTGGCCCACAGCAAACATTTTTTTAATATTGGGTTGAGATCAACATCAGGCTCCCATTGACTTCTTACATTGATTTCTATTACTGGGCTTGTGTCTACTCTTTCCATTGCCTACTTGGCATAATTGGCTCTACTAATGTTTTCAGTATTGGGTTGACATCAATATCAGAATCAGCTTCACTTACCTTGATTACTATTTCTAGGCTTGTGATTATGTCCACTTTTTCCATTGCCTATTTGGGATATTTGGCTTTACAACCAGGTCCTGGCTTCCAGCAAAAATGTTTTCAGTATAGGGTTATGATTAATATCAGGCTTCCATTTACTTACTTAGGTTTCTATTTTTGGGCTTTTGACTGTGTCTACTCTTTCCATTGCCTATTTGGGATACTCTACAGTCGAAGTCTTGTCTTGGCCTCCCGCAAAAATGTTTTCAGTATTGGGTTGATATCAACATCAGGCTCCCATTAAGCACTTAATTTGGTCTCTATTTCTCGGCTTGTTACTATGACTACTCTTTCCATTGCCTATTTGGTATACAACTGTTATATTTGGCTCTAAAATCAGAGCCCTGTCCTGCTCTCCCGCAAAAAATAATAATATCCCGCGCTCGATGAGCATACTTTGTTTCCAGATTTATGCTGAATAGCTTTTGATTTCGTTAGGCTTAGTCTTTGATTAGCATTTAGAGAATCATCATGCGCATCGGAAGGTCAGATGGATTCCCTTGCCAAACTGACTTTAAAATCAAAAATTATCGGTAATTACCAACAAAAGAAAACATAAATTATTTTATGGAAATGACGGGACGTCAATTGATCATGATGTTGTAAAGAACATACCTTACCAGGAACAATGAGGGTAACAATGAGTGGATAGAATAACAGATTTGTATTTAGATAGAATTTCGTTAACTTCATATGACTGCCCAATTTCTTTAACAAAAGTAATGAATTGTGCCACTCAGGAAATGAAAACCGAAGCTATTTGGTATGATAATTTGATTGGATTTGATCGAACTTTCAGACAGACCTTAACTTAACAAGCTTTTATATCAAAACACATCAACTGCTGTCTTCCCAAATTCCAAATCACTTATAGCAAACAAGAAGCCATTTCAATTTGTTTTGGTCAATAATTTCACTTTGTCGTTGCTATTGTGTTTAGTTATCGATTCGATTGAATTGAGTTAATTAACAATGCACAAGATGAACAGTCAATCATCATAGGTATCAGATGATCACACAGTGTATTGCACCTATGTTTTGGAGCTCAATCGCAATCCTGCCGCCGATGTGAATTAATTATTTTGTTCGCTCGAATGCCTGCTCCGCCGCCACCTCCTTACAGTGCAAATTAACTGCAGCTCAGATGAATAAATTTATTCCTATATTAATTTCTGATTCCCGTTCAAAGTATTCAAATGAGCTCCCAAAGGGTTTCATTTAAACTGCCTAGCCGCAGTTTCAGTTGGTTAAAGCACTCGGGTATGATTAGATGCGAATCGCTGACAATTGCAGTTGACTGTTGCATATATTCGAATTAAGATAAGTAAGGACGACAACACCAAAATATCAACCGAAACCACAACAAATAATTCGTTGCCCTTTGCATTGAGTGAGTGAGAATTAATTATCCTCGCTGTCATATGATCAAAAGCAAACTATTTTTCTACCACCAAATACAAAAATTATGAGGAAAACTTTTAAAAATGTTTCTTTATATAAAAATTAATATTTGTTGGCAAAATTGTATAAGAAATCCTTCAACAAATAATGAGGATAATTAAATTTGCCATAAGTTCTAAAATCCAACCTCAAATCATACACTCTAGCGCTGTAAATGATTCAAAGCCAACCAACAAGTCTTGGAATGGACAGATCGACACGTAGACGACCAGATTTTAAAATGAAAACGAGATTTCGAACATTACCGCTGTTGCAGACGACAAAGAACCATTTATGGGATCCTTGGGACTAAGTGAAGTAAAGAAGAAGGGCATCAGAGGTGCCCGCCAGGCCCAGAGTGTTTTTTTTTTTTTTTTTTTGAAGAGATTGGAAATCTTCTAAAATACTTCACATGTGCACCCTTAGCATTAACATGAGCTTCTGTCAGATTTTTAATTGATTTTATATTAACTTGCTTGTGTCTGTGTGTCTTTTTGTCTTTCTGTCTTTATGTGTTGCTGTTATTCTGTCTTTATGCCTTTCTGTCTTATGACTAAAACCAACCCATATTCTGCTGGCCTATTTACTCTCTGCGGTATCACCAATTAAGCCATTCCTTGGCAGGGCAGGTTTATTTCCTCCTTAGCCTAATGAATCCGTCTGTTCTCTCTCTTGCAGCCTATTCATCTTGGCAAAGCTGCACCATCACGCTGACTATGACCTCGTTGACTGCATTCCAAGCTTCTTTGGTGCTCATCAATGCTTAATGCCTGAAACACAAACACGCTTCAGCTTCGGCGGCTTCGCCTGACGTTTACGAGTTCAGCCATACGATTTCAATGCTTCCTATTACAATGTCGCTTCGGCTTCAACGTTTCGTTTGGCAATCGTAAAGAAAAAACGTAATGTTACGTAACGAAGCTGCAAACGGAAGCTCTAGTTCAAAAGTTCTGAACATTAGCTTTGCCTGACAGTTAAAGGCAGAGAACTGTGGCAGAACTCTCATTTGAGAAATGCCATATAGAGAAAAGTCATTAAAAGCAAATGTAAAGCGGCTGCATCGTAAGGCAGCGAAGACGAAGCTGAAGCGTGTTTGCGTTTCAGGCATAAATGAGGCCAGCCGGACTGACTTGCTTTCCAAGTAGCTGTTCAAGCAAGCGCCTCCTGTCATTGAATCTCACGCACCCTTACAGTACGGGTTCTGCATTCCCTACACTGCTCTTGCAATGAAGACAGAAGATGACTCGTACGCTTGCTGGAATTTGTGAAGATACTCACGAAAACATCCATACCCCGACAAGAACTGTGTCAGGTGGTAGCTTACCTCGTCCATGTTTTCTTGCTACCCACACTTGGATGTCTGGAATTAGTGTATGTGTCCATCGGGCTTTTCTAGATGCGTCCCATATACGCTGCAACTCTATTACGCTACGTTTTCACGTTACGTTACGTTACGACCTAGGGTGCTTGGATATACGTTAATGTAAAGAAGAGTACGAAGAGACTGTAATTGAGTTTTCCCAGCCGGGGTAAGCTCAGCGTGATCAAGGTTCAGTGAAAAGGGGTTCGTTACAATAAAAGTAATAATTTGGTGACTCTTCCAATTAAGTCCATTAACCTGAACGATATGTGAGCATTGAACGATGCTTGAGTCTGAACGATGTGTGAGCCTTGAACAAACCTGAGCCTCGATGAGCAACGTGAGCCTGGACGATCTATGGGCCCTGAACGATACGTGAGTGAGTCTGAAATGTGTGAGCCTTAAACGATGTCTGAGCCCTAAACAATGCGTGAGCCTGAACGATGTGCGATCATTGCACGACCCTTGAACGAGCCTTAGCCTCGATGTGCAACGTGAGCCTGGATGATGTATGGGCCCTGACCTTTGCGTGGGTTTGAACGAGATGTGAGCCTGTACGATGTCTGATGATGCGTGAGTGTGAACGATGCCTGAGCCTGAACGATGTGTGAGTCCTGAACGATGCATGAGTCTGAACGATGTGTAAGCCCTGAATAAACGTAAGCTTCGATGAGCAACGTGAGCCTGGACAATCTATGGGCCCTAAACGATGCGTGAGCTTTAATGTTGTGTGAGCCTTGAACGAGTCTTAAAGAAACGTGAGCCACAACGATGCGTGGAAAAAAGGGACGTAGGCTGTGGAATGGGCAAAGAACGTAGGCAGCGCACTACTGCTATGGCAAATATCATGGCCTGAGATTCTGCTGCAGGTACACGATTTTACAAGCGGTCGGGATCTAATCGTCGGCAGCGTAATGTGGCGTGATGTTGTTCTGGCTGTCGTTTGACTATCGTACCAATTTGTTGGTTGCACTGTGTCGGTACAGGGTGCAATTGATTTAAGGGAAAAAGTATGTTCCTCACAAGACCAAATGGCAAATATGATAGATCTCTACTGTTCTTATCATTTAAAAAGGTATTGTAACCATCAAAACAATTACCTTTCTTTCTTTAACTTTTGTTGTTGTTTCTCCCCTCTCTCTCTCTCTCTCTCTCTCTCTCTTTCTCTCTCTCTCTCTCTTTCTCTAATGATTTTTTTTTTGGGGGAAAGACCCTTGTCCATATGGCTGACACTGCGAACTGAAAAGATCTGTTTTATCAAGAGAGTGTTATTACTCTAAGAGGCGTGTAGTACCGCCTCCCTAATGAAGGATAGAACGTCCTCAGTAGCAAGTAGTCTCTCAACTCTGCTGCCGAACATATTTCTTTATAAAAAATACGCCTCCTTAACCAATGTAATGCTGGGCATTCACAGAGAATGTCCTCAAATGATTCGTCTTCCTTCCGAGCAGAATACCTGCATTCCGTTTCTGAGCCAAGATTAAGGTGATACAGCAAGACCTGTGAGTAAACTCACCAGCTTTCTAAAGGCTATCATTGTCTAGATAAAGGATTTCCTTATAGGGAATACGGCCTGATTAATCATTTGGACTGTCTCAACCGTGAGACATGTTCCCAATGGGCCAGACGAAGTTTGTGTTCCAAATTATTAATCAGTGCTGTGGCGGCAGCCCAGTTAACACCATTCAGGTGCAATGAGCGCAGATTCCGAGCCAGCCCTAGTTAGTTCATCTGCAAATTCGTTGCTTGCAATTCCTTGGCGACCAGCAGGACCCAACCGAGTTTCACCCTGTTGCGTCTGGCAATGGATAAATGGATTGCAGTGCATCGTAGCAACATTTAACTGATAAAGAGTCCATTAAGTTGAACGACAGCGTTTTCAGTGTTACCTGGCTATCTGAAAAGATAAAGATCATAGCGCCTCTAATACCTTCACTAAGGTTTAGTCTAGCGCAGATCTCAATTTCCGCCTGAAAATCCGTGCTCCGCGCTAGCTTTCGCCCATAGGCACCGAGTCCTTGGCGTTTGGTCCAAAGACGCCAGCTCCAACTCCAGATGCCATCTTCGATCCATCTGTGAACCAGACCAGACCTCTAGCGTCCAGTGCCGGAAACACTGTAACGATTAATAAAATAACCACCCCAACTTCAAAGTACATTGCTCTAAGCATCACTCCACTTAACACCAAAGGGCGCTCCCGTTAACTGAAAATCATTAAAAATTTGTTTCTTTCTCAATCGCAGAAACGCATTTCGTCTGCCATTAGGAAGGCTCCAATTTAGATTCCTTTTATTGCAACCAAGTTACTGCAATTAACAAATCCCATCCCAACAGGCATAAATGAGTAGGAAGAATTAACTGTGATGTGCATTAAAAAAGCCGCAAAGTCGTTTATCGCTTTGGGAATGTGTGCGAGAAATTTCGAAAAGTTGTTGCAATTCCACCAAAAAGGAAAGTTTTTTCCAACTAAATGCAATGTGATGCACACGACCAACTGGAATTCCCGATTCCACCCACATAGAGAGCATTACATTACAAAAGCTGCAGCTACGGCTCCAAGTTGAAGGAACAAATCGTTTTACGTCATTGCGACTGATTGCTGGGCAATGAGTAGGTGTGGAGTGGGGCATGGGGTTTGGTAATTAAAAAAAAAGTTAAAGTTTAAAAGGTGCAACCAGAGGAAAAATCCAGCCCGAAGCAGTGCTGATATCCAACTTTCACTTCTTCTTTTCGTGGACTTTCTTTTTGCCCACGACGATACAACAAAAAAAAAGGGGAAAAGAAACCTCCAAGCCATGCTTAAAATTTAAATGAGCTCCAGCAAAACGCAACACTTGGAATTACACCGAGATTTTGCGGGCGAAGTCAATCCAAGCGGAATTGCTGTGTAAAGGGAACAGAACAATGTGCAGCCAGCCGGATGCGCGCACTGCATTAATATTATGGATATAGTATGGATGGTTGGGTTAAGTTTTTAAAAATTATTATTCAGAAGATAACTATATCGTCACATGATGACGATGATTACGCCCACGCTTTACATTAAATACATGGAAGACTGTGCGTTGTTTCGCTTTCCGGGTAATTGCACTCCAATTCCTCGATTTGCTCGAAAGGAAATCTCTCCTTCTCTTCCTTATTCCTCGGTTGAACATTGATTCCATGCAGTTTCCATGGAATGTCAACGTCATCAGATGGAAATGGCGCAATTTGCCAGTCGACGATGCACAAAATGTCATCAGATTATTCTTTTGCTCGACGGTACCCATCCTCCTCTATACATCCGCTCATGCTCGGCGTTAATTAATTTCATGCAATCCTTTACAGAGTTAACTTACGACAGCTTTGTGCTTGTGCACTTCGGCTTATATACCATCAGCGACCGAAACAGAACCAACCATCCAAGCTGATATGCTTCACATCAGCGATTTCAGAACCAAAAGAAATGAAATTCCAAATATAAAAATATTGCGATTCGTAACGGTAACTGTAAAGCGCAAATTTGTGCACCTTTTTGGAATTCGTTTAACTACACTACAGATGGACTTTTTTCGTACACCAAAAAAATTTAGGGAATCGAGGAATCGGGCTGAGTTTTTTATTTTTCAGTTCTGGTTAGCCGCTACAGACTACAGAGGCAGAAAAATGAAACAACATTTTCAGAACATATGAGGGTAGGCTGTAAAGTAAATGGCCTAGACAAGAAAATATAACTTTTTTGGACAGAACTTAATTTATGTCCTTTTAAGTGAATACACTTTGTCCAATGATTTTCCAATTGTTTTATATCCCTGAATGATTTGTCGAGGTCCTCAAGATATGCCTCTGTTTCAATGATGACCTCTTTCCTCCGAACCATTTCTTCAATCTTAGACCTCAAGAAACATATAATAGAGCTTTTGGATGGAGTCCTTTAAGACCAGCCAGAGTCCAGAAGTTGAAGGGTATCTGCGCCTAACAAGGGAAATATAACCCTATCTAGATTTTCCGGATTTCGAGATGGAGTCCTGTAAAGCCAACCAGAGTCTCGAAATCAGAAAAGGAATTCTAATCGGAAATCAGTCGGAAGCAGCCGTTCTTTCACTACTCACTCCCTACTGCTTAGAAATTAGGCCCCTTAGAGAGATCGAGTTTTTGGATGGAGTCCTGTAAGACAAGCCGGAGTCCGGGTCTCTGTGGGAATTATCACCCTATCGAGGCTTTCCGGATTTCGAGATGGAGTCCTGTAAAGGCTGCCAGAGTCTCGAAATCAGGAAAGGGAATTCTAATCTGGACAGTCGAAAGCAGCCGTTCTTTCACTTCCTAGTGCTTGAAAAACAGGACCCTTAGAGAGATCGAGCTTTAAGAGGGAGTCCTTTAAGACCCGCCAGAGTTCAGATGCCGAAGGGTCTCTACGCCTAATAAGGGAAATATCACCCTATTGGGGTTTTCCGAATTTCGAGATGGAGTCCTGTAAGGCCTGTCAGATTCTCGAAATCCGGAAAGGGGATACTAAACTGTCAACTGCGCCAATCAACGTAGCTCGTTCAATATCCCGTCGTCAAGATTCCTCCGTCGTTGACTTTTTGATGTTAGTTTTTTGCCGTTGCTTATTTTACTTGTAGTGACCTGCGTGTGATGGTCACTGTTGTTCTTACCGCTGCCTTACAGTGTCACTGATCTCAAAGAAAGAAAGACCATATCTGCTTATATACTTATTTATGTCCTATATCCCCTTATGGGTCCTAGGGCATTTACTAAGCCTACGTGCCATCGCGTGCGGTTCCTGGCAATGAGCTTCAGCTCTCTCCAACTCTTCCCCAATTGTCGGGACTCCTCATCAACTGTACTGCGCCATGTACTTATCGGACGACCCGTTCTTCTACCATCCTGAGATAACGGATTCCATGGCATTGCGTAGTTTGCTATGGAGCTGTCGCCTTTTTGGAGTGTATGACCAATCCACTGTCACTTTCGTCGTTGGATAGTTGTGCATATTGGTTCCTGACCCTTTTTTTTGGTAAGGATGTTAGGCCAGAAAACGCTTAAGATGTTCCGTAGGAACCTATTTACGAACGTTTGTAATCTTTTTGTGATAGTAGCGGTCACCTTCCAAGTGCTGCACCAATACAGCAGCACAGCTTTTAACATTTGAACGGAATAGTCACAGCTTGGTGCTTAAACTGATCGCATAGCTTCGCCGTATAATGGACTTCATTCCAAAAACTGATTTTGCTTTGCGGATTCGGTTGACAATGTCCTGTTCGGTTCCATCTTCGGTCGAGGCAATACTCCCAAGATATTGGAAACTCTCTACTCTCTCTACCGGCTGTCCAGAGATGTTAACTTGAGTTACTGAGTTAGTGCCGAAGTTGATGATTTTGGTTTTGGCAGTATTCATCTTCAAACCCGCAACATTTGCCTCCCTTTCCACATTTGCTGTCATTTGGTGCAGCTCCATAATCCTGTGTTAGAGTAAAAAAAACGTCGTCAGCGTAGTCCAGATGTTTGAGTTGAGACGTAAGAGTCCAACGAATTCCTCCGTTTGCAGTAGATAAAGCTGCGCGAATCACATCACCAACAAAAAGAGTATCGGCGATAGAATCCAACCTTGTCGTACCCCACTTAGGATATCGAATTCCTCTGACAGCTTTCCTCTATGCAGCACATGATACTAAGAGCCATCATAGGTTGCTTTTATAAAAGCTATCAGTTTATCGGGTATACCTCCCCTGCGCAAGGCGAGCCAGATAAACTGTCTGTTGACAATGTCAAACGCCTTATCAAAATCGATGAACAGCAGGTGCAGTGGTGACCGGAATTCAACGCACTGTTCAATAATGATCAGCAGGGTGTAGATGTGGTCGGCACAGGAGGATTCAGTGCGGAAACCTGCTTGTTCGGCATCGAGTGTATCTTCCAGATGTTTCTTAATTCACTCAAGTACTACCTTTGCAACTGCAGGAATAACGCAAGTGCCTTTCCAGTTTTCGCACTCCATAAGACTAACTTTTTAAGGAGCTTGACAATCATTTCCTTTTTCCATTCGTCAGAGAAACTTTCTGCCTACCAAACTCTATTAACAAAAGGATATAAAATCTCTGCTGATGTCGTTGGAGCTAGAAGCTCCCGCGCAGAAGCTCTGTGGGTATACCATCTAGTCCTACCGACTTGTTGTTCTTTAGTGCGTTGATCGCGGTAGCGATCTCATCTTTACTTGGAGTCAAGGTGAAAATTCGGAAAATTGTTACTTCCGGCAGCTCCATTTGATTTTGGTGCATATCGTTGGCGAATACACGGCTAAGGACCGTAGAGAAATGCTCCTTCCATCGCTTGAGCTGATCCTCATCTGAAACGAGTACTGCACCATCTAGGATGTTGGCTAGAGCGGTGACCACCTGTTAGCTCTTTGGTGATTCTGTAAACGGGTCTGCCATCGCACCTGCTCGCTGCTTCCTCTGCTTCTGAGGCCAGTTTGTTAATATAATTACGTTTGTCACGTCTTACACTACGCTGCACTTCTCTCATTTTGCTTCGATACAGGGACTCAAGCTCAATCCTCGCTACTGCTGGGATATCTACAATACGAGCTTTAAGGAGCTTACATCTTAAAGCTATGACAGGTTCTAATGCTGCCGTAGGGCAGATACGCAATACGGTAGGGCAACCGTAATACCGAGACATGCAATTCTTTGAAGCTTCTGAGATTGTTTTGCCGTTATCAATTCCCAAACGAAGGCCGCTTATGTGGTAATTGGTCTCACCATCAATGTATATATCCTGTTTATCATTTTAGGATTTAGACCCCAAGTTGTGCCGTAAAGAAGTCTGCTGACCCATATGGCCCTAGTGGCACGTTCGATGGCTGATGTGAGAATTCCAGCTAAGCCGGCTTATCAAGGATAATTACAAGATATTTAACCTCACTGGGATAAAGTAAAGTGGTGCTTTTAATAGTGATACGCCCTAGATTGACTAATCTTCTTTTTGTGAAAGGCACTAGAACGGTTTTGCAAGAATTAATCGAAAGTCTACTTTCGAGCATAGCCCATATCAATTGGTTGGTCAAGTACTAGCTAACTCTGCTACTAATTGCAATGCAATGCACGTCACTTTCTTGGAACGAAAAGTTTCTTCTATCTTCTTCACAAGATAGTGAAGGGTACTTTCTGTTACTTGAGTTTAGGGGGGTACACAGATCTAGCCTGTCAATCAATGAGTCTCTTCATGCTTTTTAGGACAAATGATGTTAGACTTATAGGTTTATAAGATTTAAGCACCTCACTAGGCATAAAGACTACATTTACCTGTCTCCAGATAGTTGGAATGTACCCTAGTTGTTGCTTGCAATCATACCCGGCTTCTTCTCAGCAATCATTTGAAGGGTAGAATTAACGAAGACAGTAGCAGTGGCATCATCTCTTGCCTAGGATGATTAATTTTTAGCCTTTCCTCGCATTCAGTGTACTACTAACGGAGTGCGACTGCACCAAGATATTTTTCCAAAATTGTCCGCCCACGTCTTATGACAAGACGTTTTCTTTAGCTATTCGGACATTCAGTTTTCGCATCTACTGTATCGAAATAAATTGGATACATTGTCAAAATGGTCACAGGCGAAGGTGGGAACACCATTAAGAACAGGATGATGGTGCATGACACCAGGGAAATCATGGCATAGTGTAGCGATATATTTTTTTTTTCAAAACAGAATTCCAGCCGTAGTTTATTTGAATCTGTATGTGTGTGTGTGTGTGTGTGTGCTTGTCGCCAACCGACTTGCATTACATTCAACACAAGCAGCCTGCAGCAAAATAATCCAATAAATTCATCGCTGATGGTCTCTAGCAATCGTATCTTATCGCTACTCTCTATTCTCTGTCTCTTTTTTCTCGATCTCTCTCTTTCTCCCTCCCCGTCTACTTTTATTGGGACTGCAGTACCTTTGGCCATTGCAGAAATTCAGCGATTCAAAAGGACATCATATGCTACTCGAGAAGGGACTACAATTTGGCATCGATCTCGAAAGATTCGAAAAGGACGAACCGGCAAAACCGCAACTTATTGCCACCAAAGATTTAACATCGAATGCGAGGGCCGAGGAGAATGCAAAGAATCAAATCGATGTTGTACAATCGGCACTGGGACTCGGTGGAGGAACTGGACCCGACCTACAATCGACGAGACACAAACTGCACAAGTCACGAGCACACGATAATTTCGTACGCGACTATAAGCACCATCACGAGCAGCAGCTGACTGGACGTCAAGGCGACAACATCACGTACAAGTGGATGACAGGCGATTGGTCAGAATGCTCGCAACGATGTGGCAGCGGTGGCGGAGAAACGGGACTGAGGGTAAGTTTCTAACCGACCTTCGACTTATAGAGTTAGTCAGAAGCAGCAAATCATCCTAACAATGTTCCTACCTTCCTGGAGATTAGACAAACGGAATTTGTGGGAATGGTCGAGCGGGAATTATGTTGAACTTTGCTTCCAAACCATTGACGATTGAGTAAAGTTTTCTTCTCTTCTCTCCCACTCTCTCTCTCTCTCTCTCTATCGCTTCGCAGAAACGAACTGCAACCTGCGTACGTGTTCGAGGAACCACCACCACGTCCAGCATCTTACCAGAACACACCACCGAAATTGTCGACAATGCGGAATGCGAAGACTCTGGCCTAGATATTCCGGATACGTTTGAGGCGTGCGGCAACGATGAATGCCCCCGATGGATAGATGGACCGTGGTCACGATGCCAGCAATCCAGATGCTTCGGACGAAACACCGCAATACAGAAGCGGGAAGTCGTTTGCAAATTTGCCAACGATACGCTGGCGATCAACTGCGATGAGAACGAGAAACCAATTAGTCGGCAGGAGTGTTACAACGAGCGATGCAAAGGTATCTGGCGTGTGGAACCGTGGTCGGAGGTGAGTATATGCCACAAACACACACACACAATCCAACCACCAATGACAACATAACATCTCTTCCCTTCTTTCATTGTATAGTGCAACGCTCCGTGCGGTCGACAGGGCATCAAGTATCGAATCCTGCAGTGTGTCTGGTACGGCACCCGACGGCCGGCTGGCAACGCGTGTAAGCATCAACCAAGACCGGCCGTCATGAAAGTCTGCAAGAGTCAGCCGTGTATGACCAAATGTAAGTAAAGAATACAGAATAAGGTAATAGTCGTATCAATGCAATTAACAACCGCTTCTATTTTCTACCACCAACCCCCCCCCCCACCGAGAGTAGCTGCTCAATGCAAGGACACCTCACGATATTGCAAAAATGTTCGCTCAATGGGATTGTGTCGGCTGCATCGGTATCAGGAGAAGTGCTGCAAGTCCTGTAAATTTAATATTTTCAATTAAGAAACACCAACAAAAGAGAGGATTAATTAATTTGTTTTTAAAACACCAACAACAACTACACACACACAAAACTCTCACACACACACAAACAACCAACCAACCAACAATTGTTACATGAATAATAACTACAAGCGTAAGTTTCCTTTTATATGCCTAAATACATACATATATACATAACATAAACACACATATATTATATACACACACATACACTACACCTACACACATATATAGATAAATAATTAAGCCTAGTTACTGTTACAAATAAGAAAAGGGAAAAATTATTAAAAATAAAGAGCCTCTATAGAACTAAATTGTAATTAAAGACTCACAACACAAACTATCACATACTCACACACACACACACACAAGAACACTTGATGTATAGATTGGTGCGGTGTTTAGCAGAGGGCAGTATGGCTCTGTCATGGGCTGATGGCCTGCTAGCAACAGGAATACAATTTCCCTTCAGGAAAACTTTTATCTGTTTGTAAGAGACGCCAAAATTCTAAGTTCACTGAGGGTGGGATTGGCGTCATATCGAAGCCTCGTGGCTATGGTATGCAGATCGAGTCCATTTAGCTCTACCTGTATCCCTGTCTTCAACCATAAAGGTTGTGTCTGTTCCTAACCCACACAACTTTTACGAACTCTGCCTGCCTGGACTCTTAGAACATGGTGCATGCGTTTTACTACCCGCATGGGTTCTACCATCATCGCCACCACTGAAAAAGCCCTTCTTAACTATACCTTTAGATCTCCCAATTTCCAAACTCTTATTTCAGCTGGATGTGCACTGGATTTGCGCGAAATTTGCAACAGTTCTTTGAGCTTCTTTTTCGATCTAACTTTACTCTATTCTTGACTGATTTTAAGTCGTTAGGCTGGGGTTTCTAAAACTCCCTCAAAAGAGTATAAAGAAGTATATTTTTTATCACAGCCCTCCCCATCCCTTCTTAGTTAGATCAAATGTTTAAATAAGTCGGTAATTCAACGTAATATAACAATGTTGCCATCTTCATCTTCGGAGGAAAATCGGTCAATAATGCCACGATGTTGTGTACTGCCAGAAGAGTATTTTGGTTCCACTAATTGTCCTCGCGACGAGTGCGAACTACGCCGGTCTAATGGCGACTGACAGCAATGTTATGGCAGCAATGTCGGCAGCCATCCCAAAAACAGTCAGAAGTTGAGATAAATTTGCTTCTTTTTGGTTCAACAATCATCATCATATTTGGCTCTACAATCGGGGTCCGGTCCTGGCCTCCCGCAAAAACTCTCTCTACCGGTCTTCCGATTTTGTGCCGATGTCATCCCGTTTTGCATCCCTAAACCCTGGGCGTCCTGGTCTACGCCATTCTTACAGCGTAGCCTTACTCTCATTTCCCATAAATCCTGCCGCAAAGGACTTTCCGAGCAGGATTATCTTCGCTCATGCGAGCTAGGTGTCTTGCCCACAGGAGCCTACCGAGCTTAATTCTCTTCACTTTGAAGGGATTAGCCCGATCACATCGCTTTTCCTGTACTCGAGGAAAATTACCAGCGGCCACCACGTGGAGGTTTGATCGCACTTTCACCAGTCAAAGATAGTTGCGGTCACATGCATTTCTGAAGCATTCTGTGTTATTCTCCCTAACTGCAACTTCTGCAAAATATATTATGCGGGATTTCCAGTTTGGCTGCGTGGTTGCCCATCGATCAATGGCCAGTGATTTATCGCCCTCGATGTAGTGCAGTTGGTTAAGTTATTCCACCTTAATTGAGCCTTGGTTGTATGGAAAGTGAGAACAAGTTCCCCGACGGAGCTCAATGAATTGCAGACTCCCTTTATGTAGTCGATGTCCAATGTCCTTCTTCGCAAGTACGTTCACCTTCTCATTGCCGTCAATGTCGCTCTGCATCGGTACCCCGACTAGGGTTAGGTCTTTGCTTTGGCTTATCGAAGGCATTTTAGCTTGACACTGCCTGACAAGTTTTGAGTTATTGCTAGTCGCAATAATGGCTTGGCTGTTTACGAATATGCCAATCCTACCAGTTATATCAGTATTGTTAACAAGTCTCCTTAATCGCTAGGATGTCCGCCTGAAAAATGTTAGCAGACTCGGCCAGCTTCTAGGACCTTGAAAAATTAAGTTTTTCTAAAAAAGACTCCAGCGCCGACTCCAGAACGTGAAAGAGTGCAACAGTCAGTTGAGAATGGTATCATATCCTTTGGTAACGACTGCAGTATATTGCAGTGTCCATATGGTTTGGCAACAAACCATCCGACTTTACTGATACGGATTGTGCTGCACATCGTTACGTATTTAATAAATAGGTCGGGGGTAATAGGTGTGGAATTGTGTTGAGAGCATCGGTTAGGAAAGGACAGTACTGGTCCAGTTACAGCTTGCTGGCATTATACATTGAGACATGCTTTTTTAGCCCTTAATTCTATATTGGATTTCAGTTTTGCTATACCACAGCTCGTTGCCCAGGAGCTGTGATCTGCTTAGAGCTCTTTTTATGACTTCACTAATCACAGAAGGGTACTGTCTTGATACAAGTATCACCACGTCGTCTGCATAACTTTTGACCTGTCCAGCTAAAGTATCAAAAGGACTCTGTTGACTGATATGGTGATGTTACTGCTGCCTAGATTAGCATGGATTTCCCTGCTACCTAGCATGGTCATGATCCATTGTTTTAGGAGTTGCTTTACCCCCAACTGAGAGAGCTGTTGAGAACGATGCCAAATCGATTTATCACGGTCATTGCGTACACTATCAGATACCACGTCAACATTTCCTTCACTACGTGTTGGATGTGGTCTATTTGATCGCGTATTATCTAATAATGAAAATTGGGTTTTAAACTTTGGTACAGCGAATCGAGCGTTCGGTATGCTGATTATGTGGACCATTAATTGCTCTGAGTACACGAAACACATTCCTCGTAGAACGCTGATTTTCATAATACAGCTGAATAGTTTGTAGACGCTTTGTCGGGCTTAGTCTTTCCATGATGAAATGTCAAACAATACTGAACAATAATACAATGACTGATTAACACAACTCACGCGTCATCTGTAAAAAAATACAAGACAAAAAAGTACCTCTAAATGAATCACCCGGCACAATTGTGGTCTGTGGACCGACCTCCGCAAAAAAAAACGTTCAACCGGACCCTATTTCGAGCCGATGTTATTTAATTTCACTAAACTCTGATGCTTCCTGTCTATGCCATATTTCCGGCGCAGGCTTGACCAGCCTTGCTGTCGTGTCCCATAGTAGTAGGTAGGTTGGTAGGTAGAGTGGTGGCCCCGCTGTACTCGCCGGGTGCTCAAATAGCGCTAGCGTGCGCCTTTTTCATGCTACTCATCTCTAAGCATCCATGCTAATGATACTTAATAATAAGGCCGGATCCGAACGGCGAATTGAGAATTGATGTAAGATAGTGTTAAGGGCCTCGGTCGGACATGGCCGTAGAGCTCCCGTTATGCCTACTGCTGCTGATGGTGACACCGGCTTAGTTTAGTGGCGTTATACTTCTTCTTCATCGCTGGCCACCAGAACTTCGATCCATAGGTAGGAATTGGCCGTACAACAGCTTTGTACAGACAGAGAGCCATCTTTGGTTGAAAATCCCATTTCCTGCCGATAGTTTTGCTGCTTGCATAGATGGCCACGCACGCTTTCTTAGCCCTATTCTTTAGGTTAGCCTTCCAGCTAAGCTTCCTATCCAAGATTACTAAGAGATATTTGGCCTTGGGGGTAAGGCTGAGACTCTCCATTGAGTTTTGGAAGGATAAAGGCCGGTATTTTGGATTTAGTGGTGAACAATACTATTTCAGTCTTTCCAGGGGTAACTGCCCAGAAGCTGACTTTACCCAGGTCCCTTTCCATGACTTCACTGATCACGGAAAGGTACTGGCCTGATACGAGTATCACCACGTAACCTGCGTACGCAACTACCTTTATCCTATCCCCTTCCAGTTTAAGTAACATTTTGTTAATTGTTATCAGTCACAGTGAGGGAGAGAAGACCCATCTTCTATATCTAAAAAGGTAGCTACCATAAACTGTTTGTAGTTAATCTTGTGCTCAATCGTTCGCACTACCTCATGGAGGGCGGTTTCCGTGGACCTGCCCTTGAGATATGCGTGTTGAGATTTCGATGCATGTTCGACTTCAAATCGTTGCCTGATGTGATGATCTAAAATTTGCTCCATAGCCTTCAGCAAGAACGATAAGAGACTGAGAGGCCTTAAATCATTCGCTGATTCATGTCCTCTTCTACCTGTTTTGGGCATAAAAACCACCTAAACTCTTCTACAGTTTCGGCGGACATACTTTAGTCGGAGACAGCTTCTGAAAGGAAGTCGACAGCTCCAGTGACTTATGTAGATTAAATCGGTTGTATGCCATCCAGGCCAGAAGACTTATAGGCCAAAAGACTTCTTAAAGCCACGAAACCTTTTCCCGGGCTACGATGTTATCTACTACCTCACGAGTGACCGCATGCAACTTCTCCTGCGCATTAATAACTGCTGGTTGGTATTTGTGAGAAGATCCAGGGATTCTGCCGCAGATGCCGTCCACCTTTTTAATGAAAGTCGGACAGGTGCTCTCTTTAGACAGAATCTTGCAAATTTTAGCAGAATCCTTGGTAGTTTTCATTAATTGAAATTAATTGAATTTTATGGCCTTCTTGTACCTTCTTAGGCAGTCTTTATAAGGCTGCCAGTATTTGTTATTATAACTGATATTGAAGATTGACCAAGTCATACTCCTAAGTTTACTATGGTCTTCGCTCCACCACGGAGGATGAACTTTTCTTGCTTCGACTGATTGGGCAAGAGGCCTACATAGTCACATTCATTGATTTCTCGAATGTTTCAATATTCTTGTCCAATTCCTCCATCGAAATTATCTCAATATTGTGCAATTCAGTCAGTTTTTTTTATATTTTGATCGGCTCCGTCTGGAGGTTCAGATCAAGCTTTATTTACTTATGGTCATAGTAGGAATTGACATCGTATACTGTCCAGATATTAACCCTGAATAGTTTGTCATTAGAAATCATGGTTATATCGATTACCTCTTCCCAACCATTGAACCTATCCGACCACGGGAAGGTAAAGTTCCTACCGCATACGACTTTCCTCTCAGCTCATACGAGCTTGTTGTCACCATAAGGTGAATTCATCGTCATATTTATTTTTGGCTCTAAGACCGAGTTTTTTAATGATACTTGCCCTGAGACCTGAAAAAGAAAAGAGCTATTCATAAAAAAAAACCGAGGTTACGTCGAGACTCCAAGCAAAAAATTCTCAGCTGGTCACTATGGTCGAGGGCAATATGGTCATATTCTCCTCCACTGTGTAAATGGTGCTTTCTCTCCACGAAATAAGAAAAAAAAAAGGTTTAAGTCTTTACTAACTCGGCAAACAAACACTGCCCTCTGACGACACAAAATGAGAAAATAACTCAGAAAGAGAACAAGAAGAAAAAAAATAGTAATTTGTTAATCATTTTTAATTAAATTCCACATTTTATTTAACAAACTAGTAAATTTATGAAAATTGAGAGAATTTGCAGAGAAAAACGATAGACTATAACACTTTCACTATATATATATATATAATTAAAAAATAAATAAATATAAATAAACCAATAAAGTAAAGTATTAAATAAATATTAAGTCAAGAGGCAAACGCTGAACGCATAAAGCTAATTAACTATACATAAATAATTATAAAATAAAGAGAAAAATATTGGGTCAAAAAGGGAATTAGTTAATACAAAATATATGAAGAATTATTATATTATAAAAAAAATTAAATATTTACTATATGACACGAGCAGTTTTTTTTTACATTGGCATCCGATGCAAATGAAATTAAGAAAAATGTAAAAAAGGGGAGAATCGAAAAGCGAAAATTTAATTAATTATTTAACAAAACTAACAAATACACTAAAACACAATTACACATTACATTTAGACAAAATTGTATATGTAATTAAAAGAACAACAAGAATTATATTCTAACATCGTTTTAGCTTTTGAAATTCAATAACCATATACACTACAACAACTCTACAACTATTATTATGTGCGATTTTTTTTTTTTATTATATAATTTATTTGTTAATTCCTCATACACACAAAAATACACACACATATAAAATTGTTAAAATGTGTTAATTAAAAGAAAACCAAAAAAAAAAACAAAATTTGTAAATATTAGAAAATATGCTATTGGAGGAGAGTAATAAATTAATTTAAAAAAAAAAAAAAAAAAAAAAAAAACATGGATAGAAAGAGAGAAAAGCGAGCGTAAGCATTAACCGAGATATCTTTGCTGCTAATTCTTCGATTTTCTATCGCGAACTTTCACTTTCAAAAAAGAAGAGAAAAGGAAATAGCTATCATCTAAATCTAATATCCAACCCAAAGACAGAGTCTCGAACGGATCATCTTTTGCGCAGCCGCTGCTTGTGCTAATTCGCTGATCTTCCTTCTCTTCTATCTGTATAGCGGATGTACCTTCGAGCAATGCGATTTCGAACGCATCTGGGTATATGTAGCGACTGATTGATGAAAAATAAAAATAATCAACAAGCAGCTCTTCTCCACATTACCAATAACTGCTAAGACCCAAGTAAAAGAGGTCTCAAAATTGTATACAAATCATAAACTACTGTAGGCAGCAAACAAATGATCAGATGATGAGAAAGTAAAAATTTCGTTTCGTTTAACACATTTCTGTAAATATTAAAAAAAAAAATGTATTATTATTATAAGGATTGTGAATTTTTGTTATTGTATTATTGAAGAAAAAGTAAAAAAAGAGGAATTTATAAATACCTACTCGTATATAAACAGACATACCTACACACTACTACACACAGATACACACACACACACACAGCCGTTGCAGAGTATGTAAATTTTCTTGCAAAAAAAAAAATTATTAAATAACCGTTGTTTAAGAAGAAGAATAAGAAGACGACGACTTCGAGTATATAAGAAAAACAAACAAAGTGCAACACTGAATACTGAGAAAATGCAATTATTATTATAAATATATGAAATAACAACAAAAGTAAGAAATTGAAGAAAAAAAAATTATAAATAAAAAGAAAAGAAAAGAAAAACTAATTCAAAACTAAATGTTTAATTCGTATTTTTATTTATCACTACACAGCGTCGCGTCGCATGGCTGCCCCATCCAACTGACCACTCATCAACTGGCCTAACGCCCACTGACCGCCCACTACCTCATTGACTACCTCAGCCACCCAGAAAACTATAGAATCGACAGTTATGTTAGTGAGTTATGGTCGTGACTTTATACAAATCCTATGGAAAACAGTTCACTTTCAGTTTACCCCGAATTTCCAATTTTTCGAGCAACTTCTTCAATTATTCTCCTTATAAACCTTATTCAGACTATGACGAATATTTAAAAAAAAAAAAAAGAGGCCAAATCGGTCCAACCGTTTGTGGCATGTGGCATAGCCCTCGCCACCGACATGAGGACGATGACAACACATCCTTTGTGCCAACCAAAGGGAGAGAGAACTAACGAACGTATTTTTTCACCAAGGTGACAAGGTGGGTGACGGAAGGAGAAGGGAAAAGGTAACAGCTTGACTACGAAGCATTATGCTTGATTTACATTTGAACCGTGCGAGAAAAAATGAGCAGGACGGCTGTTAAACAGAAATTGTGGTTAGCCAGACAAGAGAAGTAGTATATTTTTAAATGTTACCATAATGCTATAGATAATATTTTCCCTGTAGATATAAAATAACTATAACATTCTATACTATACTATAATATATTTTCTTCTGGTGATTTGACACATTTTGTCGTGAAGGTACAATACTGGCGACAATTTGTGTCAATAACGCTTGATTAGCATTTGTGGCGTGCGAGAAAAAATGAGCAGGACGGCTGTTAAACAGAAATTGTGGTTAGCCAGACAAGAGAAGTAGTATATTTTTAAATGTTACCATAATGCTATAGATAATATTTTCCCTGTAGATATAAAATAACTATAACATTCTATACTATACTATAATATATTTTCTTCTGGTGATTTGACACATTTTGTCGTGAAGGTATAATACTGGCGACAATTTGTGTCAATAACGCTTGATTAGCATTTGTGGCGTGCGAGAAAAAATGAGCAGGACGGCTGTTAAACAGAAATTGTGGTTAGCCAGACAAGAGAAGTAGTATATTTTTTAATGTTGCCATAATGCTATAGATAACATTTCCAATGTTACCATAAAATAACTATAACATTCGTGTGACACTCTTCTGGCTAACCACAACTTCAATTTAACTATAGTCGGCCCGCTCACTTTTTCTCGCGTCACGCCTTTCTTATTTAATTTTTTTATTTTATAATTCGTGCACGCTTAAAGGGGTTCGCATCCTTATAATGCTCGGCTGTATTCTTGGCACAGCGTGCGCGTTAAGGAAAACGAGGAGAAAAAAAGGAGATGTCTATGAGCTTGTGTTTTGGATGTCTGTCATGTTGATGTGGGAAGACAGAGCTTGGCAGAGCATTCCACATACGTGTTGTATGGCTGAAGAACGAATCCCTGAACTTAACTATACGTCCGAAGATGGGCTTGAGGGTAAACTGATGAGCATTTAGAGCGCCACGAGTATTGCGGTTGTATTCAAGGAGAAGTGGCATGCAGCTGGCTATTTCTCTTGAGCACCGCTGGTGGAAGAAACGATAAAACAGATACAAGCCGGAAACGTTCCTGCGGTGTTCAAGAGAATCTATTGATTTCGCTATATCTTCGCCACCGATTAGTTTTATTGCGCGGTTTTGTATTCTATCTAGCTGATGCAAAGTAGTTTTAGGCGCACCAGATCAGATATGGCCATTCTACTTAAGTTTATGGCGAGTAAAAGTCTTGCATATAGTAGCCAGATCAGAGGGAGTAAAGTATTTCTTTCACCGGGCTAGAAAACCTAAACATTTCGCAGGATTTTTGGCGACGGTAAATATGTGGTCGTTCCAACGAAGCTTGTCATTAACGCACATACCGAGAATTGCGAGTTTTTCAGTTTCCTCGATTCAAGTGCCATTCATGGATAATGCCATGGGACTTAGGATTGAATGTTTTCTCCCCATTTTATTATGCTGTCTATGTCAAAATTTAACGTGCTTATGATTAATAGTTGTTTGAGGTACATATGAGAAGTGGATGGACGTTCCTCAAACTTATATGAGAAGCTGATAGTGCTGTCATCAGCGAAAGAGTGAATTGGGTTAGAAGTATTAGACAAGATATCATTAAATAAAATGAGAAGGATCGTCGGAGACAGAACAGAACCCTAGGAAGCGCCAGCATTTAAGTAAGGAACTTTAGACTTGAAACCGTCTAAAACAACTTGAATTGAGTAGTCCAAAAGGTACCTTCGAATAAATTGAAGCAAACTCGACTCCATAAGCAAGCATTTTAGACAAAAGAGCTTGATGCCACAAGGTCAGCTGGGTGTCAACTGACAGGCAATCATCATCCAACCAAATCGACCGAGTGGCGATTATCCGACGTTTTAGAAGCTGTCTTTTAGACGTCAGAAACAGACGAGGAGCCGACATGGGTATGGTACGAGATCATCACCTTATGGTAACTACTGTCCAGTTACGTACTGCATCAGTTTAAATAATCCGGAATATCATCCGAATGCCTAGGTATAACATCGACCGGCTAAAGATCCCCTCAGTACGCCAACAATTAAGGGATTATTTATCATAAGGAGTGGAAGCAATCAGCAGCTCACTGCCGACAACCATCCAGGAACATTGGAAGGCTGTGAAAAACGTTTTCACATCTGGAGCGGAAAGTATTGTTGGTAGATGCACATGGCCTACCGAAGATACCTGGAGGCGGATTGAAGAACGTAAGCTACTTAAAGCTCGTATTGTAGATACCCCAGCAGCGCCGAGGATCGAGCTAGAGTCCCTGTATCGAAGCAAAATGAGAGAAGTGCAGCGTAGTGTAAGACGTGACAAACGTAACGTAACATGAAAAGCGTAATTATATTAACAACCTGGCCTCTAAAGCAGAGAAAGCAGCGTGCAGGTGCGATAGCAGAACCGTTTCCAGAATATAAAAAAAGTGCAACAGCTTTGCTTTCTCCAAATCGATGCAAAGACCGGTTCCACTGTTCGATGAGTTGTACCATCAAATCACCAGTAGAACGTTGCCCACGGAATCCATACTGCCGGTCACTATGGATTTCGTTGGTTCGATAAGTATTCCTCGTTGCAGATAAATGTCAATGTTACTCATCTGAAGTAACTACACGAGCAGAACACCTCTTCACTTACTTCAGTTGCCCAATTTCGC
The DNA here is from genome assembly GCA_947095585.1 of Nephrocerus scutellatus. Taxonomy (NCBI): domain Eukaryota; kingdom Metazoa; phylum Arthropoda; class Insecta; order Diptera; family Pipunculidae; genus Nephrocerus; species Nephrocerus scutellatus. Next base: position 88,618,317 of record OX352764.1, read on the forward strand.
CCATTCTTTAATTGATCAATCGAACAGTCTTTGCACTCCTGTTACTTCAGATACATCTACTAATTCAGTTAATTCAGCCCAATCGAACGCAGCTTATATCATAGAATAAGAATAATGGCAAAATGGTATATTACATAACGAGCGAGGAAAGTGGAAGTTATCATGTGAGTTAGAAGCAATCAAACGAGCACGATAAGTCTCGGATACACTGATGAAATACGACGACCAAGGCAACGAAAACGGCTAAAAGATTTAGGAATTTTCTCCTGGAACGTTCACTCACTGTGCGTTTTTTTCCAGGAATAGTATATTACCTAAGGAGCTAGGAAATAGAAGTTTTTTTTTTCAGCGAGTACCTAATGTACAATATTTTTCACATCAAAAAATTTTTTGTTAAACTGCTCATGCGCAATGCAAAACTACTGTGGGAATGTGTGTTCGCTGAGACTGCAGTAAATAACAAAAGTATTTTCTATGTTAACATACTAGTGTTGGTAATGCCTTCTTTCGAGGGTAAGTTATAGCGTAGGAAACAATCACTTTTGTCTATGGTCGTGTGAAAATGATATTTAACCTATCAATGTTTCCATAGATTTTTGATACTTATTGAACAGTCAGATTCCAACATGTTGATTTTACTTAACATACTGCCAACAGTTGGCGGAACTAAAAGCGCCCAATGAATTGGAATTTCAATTGGAACTCACACAGAAATTCAAACTGAAATTCAAACTGAAAATCGAGTTGGCATTCAACTTTGGTGGCAATTTCAGTTAAAATTCGATGAATTTCTAACCAAGAAATTTAATAGAGTTGTCGAACAAATAAAAACCCTTTCCATCGACGGGTTAGTCAGTAAGTTAAGTCAGCTTTATACTAGATGCACATCTAGTTACCTATGTTCCAAGCATGTAAAATGTTTATATTTCCCTTAATAATTCAAATTAATAATGAATTTATTTTCATGCTGCTGCTTATCCACTTTGTAATATTTTAAAAATTAAACAAATAATTACTTAATTTTAATTGAATATATTAAGTTCTCCCTTATAGTAAAGTTTATTTTTTGATTTGATTCAATTAGAAATAAATTATTATTTTTTAATTTTTATAACATTAATATAAAAATAAACAAAAACAAACAAAACAAAAACCTAACAAGTATATATTAATAGAGTTGGCAACACTAATCAAATCGAATGTCAGTCTTTAATTCAGTATTCTAGCTTCATTTTATTTGCCGAGCGAGTTCGGAATTCGAATGTCAAAACCAGCCAAACAGCAGGTTTTCACAATTCCAAAGAAGGAATTCGACAGTGCAATTGTTGTTGTTCCTTGGCAGTTAAAATACGGCTTCTATTCATTAAAAATTTAGTTTGAGAACAAAAAAGTATTGCAGGTTATTTGGCTGCGATTAAATGCTGCGTCGCTATGATTCACTATTTGCCTCTAGCTCATACTAAAATGATTTTATAGAACAATAAATAAACGTTTAGTATGTCAACCACTAACCACAGCTTTCAGTTTCACAAAACGCTTTGCGCTTCTGCAGCGATTACGTCACACCAAAGGCAATTTTTGTTTCGCAATATGGTAAAAAAAATAGTAAATTTTTGTTTCATACTTTTAGGAGCAGTTGAATTTTCTCCCGCAAGAACAACATTGCTGCGTTGCTTTGGCAAAGCCGGCTTAGCTTTACAAAGCAACAGCTTTTGGCTTTAAATTTTCGATGCATTTTAATTGTTATGTGTGTTAAGCAAAACACCGCCTTACGGTGAGCGCTATAACTAAAAAATGGCTTTAGTTATAAATCGTAAAAACTTTTTGGATTTATTTTCGGCTTTATGCTTATGCGATTGTTGTTGTAAGCCAAGCTGGATTAGCCAAAGCAATACAGCAATCAAATACTGAAAAAGTATTTTTTGATCCTTCTGAACTTCTGCGCTCCTATTACTCGAATGAGTTTCAAATTTTCTGATACCACAACGAACGTAGCGAAATACTTTGTGAAGTTTGTTTTTGTTGTTTATGTTTAGTTGGATGGATGGATGATTCTCATTTATTGGTTAATCAACCCCCATGCGTATGTATTGTTACGAAATTCATGCTTTCGAGTTCGTAAAGGATTTTGCAAATAACACAACACAAGTTTATTAATTTACAAATAACAACTTTAATAATCAAACAGTAAAATTAAATAAAGTTCCCAAGTGCCTTGGTGATAACTTTAAATGTACACAAAACACTTATTAAAAACATTGCTTGTACTTCACTACTATTTCTGCACGAGCTTTTCCACTGCACTGCTTGAATTTCAAATAAGAACTAACTACGTCGGCCAAACGCATCTATTTATACTCAATGAAAAGCTTCTAGAAACTTTCAATCTTATAGACATAGAAATGTCCAGAGAAGACCAGAAAATTGTAGCCTTATTCCCTTATTTACAACTAGCGACACTTATATGTAATGAGTCATCTTCTAAAAATAAACTACATATTCAATCATGTTCTTTCACAAATCCGGGTAAACAGCACAAAGCGGTTTGACTACATTTTTGACCAGTACATAATGATTTAAACTTACAGTTACGGTAACATTTCAAATAATCCTACAGCCTAAAAGTATGCTACATAAAAGTTCTTATTTTTAGTATGCAGTATGTACATTGCGATTTATCTTTGGATTCGAATTCTATTATATGCGCTACTAACTACTTTTCTCAACAGTATTTTTAATTAAATTCTCTATAATAACTTCTCGTGCCCATGTGTTTGTCTGTCTGTTTGTTTGTCTGTCTGTCGTGGAATCTTGCGTTCAATTTTTAACCGACTTCCCAAAGCCCGATGGGCCCCTGGGTCGGGGGGCTCCCATGCAAATTTTTTAAAAAATTTAAGGGTCGTAACGTAGTCTTGGTGGAGTCATAAGAGGATTTTGCGAGGGTCTTGAGGGAGTTCTGAATGGATCTTCAAAGGGGGTGGATGGAGTCTTTAGGAGTTATTGAGGTCTTGAGATGGGTCTTGAGGGTGGTCTATGGGAGCATTGAGATGTTCTTGTGGTGGTCTTAAGGGGGGTTTTTGAGGGTCCTGACAAGGGTTTTGCGGAAGTCTTTATGGAATCTTGAGTAGGGTTTATTAAGGTTTGAGTGGGTTTTGAGTCTTAAGAGGGTTTTGTGGGGTCTTAAGAGAATATTGAGGGGGGTCTTGAGGGTTTTTAGATGGGGTCGTGGAGTGGTGTTGAGGAAGCTTCGAGGGGGTTTTATCAGGATCTTTAGTGGGGTCTTGAGGGGGTCTTTAGGTGGTCTTAAGGTGTTATTGAGGGGATTTTAACACGGTCATGAGTGGAGTCATTAGGGGTCTTAAGTAGATTTTGAGGGGGTCTTGAGGTGGTCTTGAGGGGATTTCGTACTGGCCCACAAGGCCATAGTGGCACGGTCGATGGCAGATTTGATATGAGACACCGAGATATTTAATTTCACTGGAATAATCTAATGTGGTGCCTATGATGATGATGATGGCCCAAATCGACCAGTCTTCTTTTTGTGAAAGGTTTTGCAAGTATTGATGGACAGTCATTCTCTGCTGCACCATTCTAGAACGTGTAGTTAAGTTCGTTGCATGACAATAGTGATAGTCGTGCATTGCTTACCACTAATAAAAATCGCCAAATCGTCCGCATAACGAATGGCAAAGTACTCTGATCTGTGAAGATCGACTAGATGATTGTCAATGACTAGTGACCACAGAAGGGGACAAAGCACTCTTCCTTGGGGACATCCCTTATCTGCAGAGACAGACAATTCTCCCTATCCAATGATTGGTCGGGACTTCGATACCTCTGCTACTGATTGCCCTTGAAATAGAGTCGTAGCCAGTGTAATCGAAAGCGCCCTCAATGTCCAGGAAGCCACACAGGGCCAACTCCTTGGAACGCAAAGTTCCTTCTATCTTCCTTACAAGATAGTGAAAAGCAACTTCTGTGCTTTTACCATTCCTGTACGTAAACTGACTTAAGTGCAGAGGGGTAGACAGTTCTAACAGGCCTCTAAAATGAACATCAATAAGTCTCTTCACGGTTTTTGAGAACGAATGATGTTAGATTTATGGGTCTGTATGATTTAGGCAGCTTACTAGGCCTGCCTGGTTTGGTGATAAATATCACATTTACCTATATCCAGATTGCCGGTAGGATGAGAAGCGCTGGAAAGGTACCACCACTGCCGTGAGCTTTGATGGATTTAAAATAGCCTAGACGATTTTACCGGATAAACTATTTGCCCTACTGTTAATACAGACCCTTTGGTCAGATGCGTTCGGGTACGTGTATGGTACACGAGTAGATGAACCTGGGAAATGAACCTGGATTAGGGTTCTGATTGTATCCCCACGGTCCGACGTGTAGGTGCCATCGGCCATACCATAACAATATAATTTGCTTAGCTTAACTCATGATCAATTCAATCAAAAGCTTTCTGTAAATCTAAGAATAGCGCTCCAACGTACTTTTTGTTGTCAAAAGCTGTAAGAATCATGATGGAAATTTCAACAAGAGCTGATTCCGCACCAGTTGCCTTTCCAAAATATCATAATATTGATATGAGTAGAAAAAGTTATTCGAGCTAAGAATGCAATCGGGAGGAGGAGAGTAGTTTTTCAAAATCTTGTCAAATACTGATATAGTTGAGATAGGTTCGTAATCACTAATTGATAAACTGTTAGCATTTTTAAAAACGGGAATAACTCTCGCAACCTTTAGACAATTAGGATAAATATCAAACAAACATTCATCAAAAATCTCCGACAATAGTTTTGGAAAAAAGTCAGATCTAGATTCTACCACCGAGCTATTAATTAAGTCCGGACCACCACACTTACAGTTATTAGGTGAAAAGATAATATTGTAAACTTTAGCAGCTGTAGCTGATGAAAGATATATGGAATCAGAGTTCCAGTAGTTCCAGTCGGAGTTAATAGATTCACCAATTTGACTACCTACGTTAACAAAATAGTCATTGAAAAGGTTAACTATTACACCAGCATTATTATAAAGCCGTCCGTTAAATAAATTCAATATCTTCTCTGAAGAGTTCAATCACCCACTTGTTGTGCAACCACCTATAAGACAATTCATTCTAGTCCCGCCTCTGATTTGAATGCAATGCAAAAATTAGAAAGAAAGAATCGATTTCTCGAATAAAATCCACATTCGAGATGCTACTACCGAATCAGATTTCCGCTGTAATTAGATTCCATCAGCGTGATGCGATCAATTGGGTTGAGGGGTATATTTTTTTGTAATTTTCCATTCAAAACTAATCGTACAGATGTGAACACAATCCCACAATCTGCAATTTGAAATCCGCTTTAGAAATCAAAACAAATCTTCTCCATTGGAGTGAAAATGACATTATCTATCAGCGCTAAATCTAAATTCATCCGGATTAAATGCTTCTTTCTTTTGCTGCTTCTTCTTCCTCTATTGTAATCCCTGTGAGCATCTTACCGAAAACCTGATGCACGGCGACGACAATAACGATGATGTCGCGATGCTTATAATGATGCTGTTGATGTAAACAAGTGATCCATGTATCTCAGTGGAAAAACTGGCACACAAAAGCCACAGTAGTTGATGTGATGGCTTCTAAGTCGGCCCAGGGGAGAGAGTTGTGCGGACGTTGTGCTCGTGAGGCAATCGGCAATCTGAACGCACCCATTAAACTGCAGAAACGCGGCGCTTAATGAGGATTGAGAAGCGCACTAATTCGAAGATTCTTTCTAATTCGGCTGAGCGCTGAGCAGTACATTGGCGTGCGATGGATGAAACTGATGGACCAGACCATCTCAGATGGAGATAACTATTTACCACTTGTCAAGAATTTCTCCTACAATTTGGCTGAAAAATCGATTAGTTTAGCGAATTAAAAAAAAAATTCTTTAATTTTTTGTTGTCCCCTCATCGATCTTCGACTATGCGGACTTGCAGGAATTGGTTTTATTTTTCAGATGGACCTAAAGGCTGTAACAGTGCTTGCTGGGTGACGCTAGCCGGACCCAGGGTTCGTCGTTTCTCGGTAGTTCGTTACAAATAAAAAATCTGTTTTTTTATATGTCGGTTTGCTTATCGTTATTTCAAACAAATTCTTACTCTAGGGCTACTTAATAATAATAATAAAACTAATAATAATAATGATGTTTAAACTAAATTTCGGTCGGCCTGCCGGCAGGTCGGGGTATTTGTACGAAGTAGAGTAGTGTCACTGGCATTCGCATTCAATGGTGCTACCTACGTATAGGGCAAGTATAGTACTATTACTGCTATCTACTGTAGTGTGCAGCTAACAGCAGAGTCGGTGTAGCGTAGCGTCACAGGCATTCGCATTCTATCGTGCTACCTTTTTATAGGGCAAGTGTAGTACTTGCTATGCTAACTACTAACAGCAAAGTCGGAATAGCGTAGTGTCACTGGCATTCGCATTCAATGGTGCTACCTACCTATTAATAGGGCAAGTGTAGTACTTTCTGTGCTAACTGCTGTAGCGTGCAGCCAACAGCACAGTCGGAGTAAAGCAGTGTCACTGGCATTCGCTTTCAATGACGCTACTTACTCAACCAAAAGGTTTTTCCAAAAAAAAAAAAGTGGTGATCCGGAGATCATAAGTTCACTGCCGAACTATATGGGAACTGTGTTCCGAAGTGCAGGAGTCACTGCTGTAGTCCTGTAGTACGAGTACTACATACAGTATCGCTTCTTGAATGATGGAATTCTCCACCACGAATATAATGGAATTTCGCCGTGCATTATATGTGGGTGCTAGTAAAGACTTTTTGGGAATTACGTTTGTCGCCTTTTGGAAAAATTAAATTTTTGTTGTTGTTGCCCTTAATGTAATTATATTTTCCCATTGATACTGCACGGCGACTGATGTTTTTGTTTTAAGTAAAAACAAATTTTCTAGTGGGTGGCTTGAACCCACCATAGGACGGACGTTTCGACTATAGTCGGTGGTATTATGCGTGTGACCATTGTGCTCTATTTCCGAGCACTAATAGTTAGTTTTATTTTAACGTTTTCATGCATTTTCTCTAAAAAATAAGTTTTCCCCCACTGGGGACTCGAACCTGTGACTCGGTGAGGCGGACGCTTAACCGATTGGGATACTATACCATGTACCATATTGCTTATATAGAACCATACTAGCTGTACGATTCACTGGTACAGACACAATAGCTGTAAGGTGTGTAATGGATTGATTTGGGTGTACCAAAACACTTCGTTGCAAGGCACAGATGTTTCTTTATCGAGTACGAGTATCTACATAACCATTTTCTGATTTCCAAGTTTCCTTGTCAGAAGCACAGATAAAATGTACGACTCCGTAAGCCAGTTGAAAGTATAATCGTTGTCAGTGAAGCTTTGCAATTTGGTCCACATAATTTGTGAGCGGCTTAAGAATAAACCTCTCTCTCTATTGATCTAATAATTATGACAGCATCAACTACAGAATGATTAATCTCTCCTCAAAAATCTGTAGGCTGGACAACAAAGTGCAGGAAAAGTGGCTCATTAGATTCATGGAAGAAAACTTTAAAGTACTTGAAAGAATAAACGGCGTTTATGCCGTGGAGAAGTTGAGATCGCAAAGGGCACTTTATGGTGTTCGTGGACTTAAAAGCCGCGTAAGATAGTGTCCCAAGATAGCTCGTGTGTGAGCATTTACAAAAAAGGAGGTACCTGAAAGACTTATGATGACTTACGAAAAGTTCACCGCCACAAAGGACAAAATGTTCAAGAACATTCAAGATGGGAAAAGGACTGAAGTCTTAGCCCACTGATTTTATAATAAGATGCCACGGACCAATGTAACATAGGTTAGGTTAGGTTTGGTTAAGGAGGCTGTCAGTGAAACCGACTCACTTAAACCAGTAACGGTCCATTGTGATACCACACGGATCAGGTAAAACTCCTTCCCCCTACTCGATGAACCAATTAGAGCTTCGTATAAAGCGTAGGAGACTGCCAATGTCAATGTTAATGAGATCGTTAGTGTCGTTGTAGAAGAAAGCTCGCATATGGAGTTTATGCCTTTTTGAGAGGGCTGGACAAATACAGAGAAGATGGACGATGGTCTCCTACTCCTCCTCATACAGGCAGCTTATGTAGAAGTCATTCGAGAAGACTTTAAGTCTTGCTGCATATCTGCATATGAGACATTGTCCAGTGATGGCACCTAAAATAGCACCGATGTGCGATCAAACACTTGGGGCGTTTCGGACCCTGTATGGGCCAGGTCTGCTTTGTCGCTATGCAAGTTGTACCATTTGACCACCTACAGTTAGTTTTTACATTAGCATCCCGCTTTAACAAAAATTTGCATGTAGCGATTGGAATGCCTATGGAACCATATTCAGATAAGAAGGGTAGTGTAGTTCTTTGCTTGGCGAGTTTGTCAGCCATACAGTTACCCGGAATGTCTCTGTGCCCCAGCACCCAACACTTTCATAAGTTGCTAAATGGCCATAGCTAACTCAGATAGCTCAGTGGCTCCACCAATGACCAAACACCACACTATATGCTGCCTCCAGCAAGCATAAACGAAGTTAGTAGATGCTATCTCAGCGAAGCTGATTAAATTAGGAGGCCCCGAAATACACCAAGCAATTTATGAACTAATAATGCAAGTCAAGCCCAACATCTTTAACGGGCTCCAACAAGGTTATGGACTGGCCAGCGTTCTCTTTAACCTGGCGTTGGAGAAAGTGATCCGAGACTCTGACGTAAGGGTGAGAGGAACAATCCTCTATAAAGCCACTCAGATACTGGCTTACGCTGACGACGATGACATCATTGGTAGAAACCAAGAACTGTACAGGAAGCTTTCATCCAGATCGAGCAGGCGGCACGAAATCTGGGCCTGCACATAAATGGGAGCAAAACAAAGTACATGGTGACCACGTCTGCAACTAGAAGAATTGGTTCCTAAATTAAAATAGTGAAGAGCCAATTTGAAGTAGTGCAATCCTTTAACTATCACGGGTCAACTGTATCAGCCGTTAACAGCATGGAACGAGAAATACGCGCACGGTTGCTTAAAACCTACTATAGTTTGTCAATTCTCTTCAACTCCAGGAAATTGACCATAACATCCACGCTGGACACCTAGCTCGCATGAGCGAAGAGGATTCTGCTTGGAAAGTCCTTTACGGGTAAGATTTATGGAACACCACAGCTTGGCCGGCCAAACCTATGCTGGAATGATGGCGTAGACCAGGACCGGAGCAGGTTGTAGAGCAAAATATGATGATATTGAATTGTTCGTTTCTTAATTCTAATACAATTCAATATAATACTTATTCTTATATAAGAGTATTAACAGTGCGATAAAAGATTTCTATTGACATTTTCGTAACAATAACTTTGGAGGAGGATAGACCTACGCACTGGGAAGTAATATTTTAAGAGATTTCTACTCGAGGCTCGAGAGATTTTTCCCCCTATCACCATGTGTCACTTTACGCGTTCAGCTTGGTGCTTAAAACACAACGTAAGCACTTAACATGAAAAAGTGAGCAGAAGTTACCCTATCCCCTGACGCTAACTACGCCATTTTCCAATTTCTGCCGAGCAACCAGAATCAGAACACTCGCAGTAGGTAATTTGAAAACGATGGTGGTAAATGTGGTTGGTCGGTGGTGAGGGGCACTATGTTCTAGGGATAAAATACTTGTTATGAGCGCTAAAGTCGGTCGCCGATCAGCCAACAGTTCCATCTCATTCCACTCTGTCGCGTCAGACGATTACGGGTAGTAGGCGTGCACATATGATGCAGGATGTTCTCATATTAGCGGGCATAAATGCTTCAATCGACCATTTCCTGTCAACCTACTGCCTGTGTTGTGTGTTTTTGTTCAGCAAACGTGTTGAGCAGGGCGGTTCGGGGTATAAAGAGTTCAGCTACTCGTGCAATAGCAGAAAAGTCAAAAATAAAGAATGTACAGCTTGAGCGCGCTGAACGCTGAAGCCAAAAGAACGCCGATGACGACAATAAGATGAATGAATGAATGCACCGCTCGATCTGGATTGTGACTGCGTCAATGCACGTTCCGCTGGCGTGCTGTGCTACCAGGGGCCGATGGATTTACCGATGGATGGCCACTTATCCGCATTCGCATTCAAATTTTCATTAACGCTCTAATGTAGCAGAGTTGGTTCGATTAACGACAGCCAGCCGGTGTACGACTAATAATGTTGCAATGCGATTACTGCTTTCGCACTTTGCAAATACCCCGCACATGCATCTGTAGGCCGATCAATTCCGCATACGCTGGCGAGCAAGCAGTGATTTTTGCTGACATATGGACTCGGTTGATTGGCAAGGCGCAGCGGAACATACAATGAATGTGCGGTTGGGATGGGTTTGCATAGAATTGCCACCCCCCACCGCTCACCACTGTTGCCCCATCATGGTCAAGAGCCATTGTCGGTCAGCGCAATTCCATTAATCGGATTTAACTGAACACCCAAATGAGCCAACGTGTGCAGGGGTTGTCGTTAGTGTGTTGCTCTGTACTAAGGGTAGGCAACCCGATTAGCAGTTAATTAGAAGGAAAATCACGCAACAAACATCGCAAATCAAAGACACACGACAAGTGAGGATATATCTGAGAGATTGCATATCGTATCTATAGATGGGAACCGCGATCATCTGTCCAGTAGTGATCTACCGCCGACTGTCGACAACGTTCTCACGACCAATGCATACCAATCTTAGAACGATTTCTCACTTTTTGCTCCTGCAAATTGGTCAGCACTTTTAAGACCCTGATGTCGTTTGTCTTCGTCCGTCGTAGTCGCTGTCGCTGTCGTTGCCACTAACGCTGTCTAACTCAGAGTTCACATATTACTTTATCCTTGAATTTTAATCAACGTGTAATTGCCAACACTTGCTGCGATGATCAGCCGAATCCGCCGCCCATCCGCTTCTTGGGCTGACTGACGGCGTCGTAGACGACTTGTATCTTTAAGTTTTATTAACTGTAATCTGCCTGATGATGATGAGGATGATGATGATGATTACTGGTCGCATAATAACTAACGATCATCTAACCAACACACATGTACGCGGGTTGTCCACTCCAGCGTAGTTAACTGCGTGAATAGGAAAATTTTGATTTATTTCTCCGGCTCGGATGTGCGATGAATCTGGGCTATGTACCGCCTCCCATTTACTTGGCCTTTTGTTAAATTTTTTGATGTACGCGATCTGGCACGATCTTGCATAATTTTGTGACGGACGCGAGACATCTGTGGGCTGATGCTGATGATTCTACGACCGCACAGGGTCACTTTGCTTTTATTTATTTGTATTTTATTGCCTTATGTAGAATAGAAGAAAAGGCCGAAGGAATCAGTGTATTCCCTCTTGCCCTGGCTGGCAGTTCTTTCTCTGTGCCAGCATCCCTCTGATTGTCGGCTGGCGGTGTCTTTTGTCTTATCTCGTCACGATCCACTGAATTTAGAAAAACTCTCTCAAGTCCGCGAATGATTTATCGTACCTGGAGCATCACATTACAAGCTGGCTGCAGAGTGATGTGGGATAAATTTACTCGACACAAATGCGACACTTGTCACCAAAGAGACTCTTTTCCGGGTAAGGCGGTATTTTTCTTGCAATCATTACACAAACCAGCACATAAACCGCCGCCTTTGTGGAACGAGAAAACCTATCGAGCTTCAGTGAGATACTTGTAATACAAATTAAGGTATGACATGTGGCACCAATAATTGTTACCATATTTTATCGGATGTACATTTTGTGTTTTTTGTTAAATAGTCTCCAGTCCTTCCTGCAATGACTGGGTGACTTAAATCTAGAACATTATGAACGGTGGCGTGGTTATAGATAAAAAGTAAAGAACTCGTACATCTCTGTTGAGAAAATAAACATAGACAAGCCGAACTTTGGACTTTGCTAAGTTTGTCGCGATTTAAGGCAGTCCACAAGACCACCACACCGAGAGAAGTGTAGGTCTTATAACCGAAATATTAACCCAATGCGTGACATTGGGTTGAAGACACCATTTGTTACCGACGGCTTTTTACAAGAGAAGAGTGCCACTGTGGCTTTACAAGCTCTTTCTTATATAATAGGTTTCCAGCTTAGATTTTTGTCCAGAATGAGACCCAGATATTTAGCTTTATCAGAGAAGGATAAGCTTGTGCCCCTTATAGAGGGTGGGCCAACATGTGCAAATTTATATATTCTAGTGAAAAAGATAATTAAGATAAGGGGTTTACTCCCAGACCACAAAGATCTGCCCATTTAGTTAGCTTGTTAAGAGCATTCTGTAAAAGTTCCTTCAGGGTATTGAAATTTTTTACGGGGGAAACGGCAATAGCAAATTCATCCGCATAGGCGATCAATCTGCAGCACTCCCTTTTCAGGTATATCAGCAGCTCGTTCACTACTAAATTCCATAGAAGGGGGATAGAACTCCACCTTGCGGCGTTCCTCTGCATAAAAATCTATTGGCAGACGGCACACCCAGTTTTGAATTAATAATCAGGCTTGTAAGTAGGATATTAATTAGATCGCCAAGTGAGTCGTCTACCTTCAGGGCCGACAGTGCAGCTGCGATCCCCGATATTGTGATGTTGTTAAAAGCCCGTTCATCATCATCATCTTTATCATATTTGGTTCTACAACCGGTGTCCAGTCCTGGCCTCCCGCAGAAAATCTCTCCACCCGTCCAGATTTCGAGCCGATGTCATCCAGTTTGTCATACCTAAACTCTGGGTGTCCTGGTCTACGCCATCCTTCCAGCATAGGCTTGGCCAGCCTCGATGTTGTCGCAAAGGACTTTCCGAGCAGGATCATCTTCGCTCATGCGAGTTAGGTGTCCTGGCCAACAGACCCTACCGAGCTTAATTCTCTTCACGATCTCGATATCGCGGTAACGCTCGTAGATCTCATCATTATAGAGTCTCCGAAATCGTCCTTCCTCACATACGGGGTTAACAATTATCCGTAAGACTTTTCTCTCGAACGTGGCTAAGAGGTCAGAATGCTTTTTGCTAAGCACCTAAGTCTCAGATCCATATGTGAGTACTGGTTTGACCAGTGTCTTATATACCAGCAGCTTGGATTTCTGTGTTTGAAGAGTCTTGACAGACTATAGACGGCTTTGTTGGCTTTAAGCAACAGTGCGTGTATTTTTGGTTCCATGCTCTAATTGGCTGCTAAAGTTGACCCGAGATAGTTAAAGGATTGCACTACTTCGAATTCGCGCTACACTATTTGAATTGACGGACCAATGTTGGATCTTCTACTCGCAGACTTGGCCATCATGTACTTTGTTTTGCTCTCATTTATGTGCAGCCCCAGATTTCGTGCCGCCTGCTCGATTTTGATGAAGACTTCCTGTACAGCTCTGCGGTTTCTATAAACAATGTCAATATCGTCTGCGTAAGCCAGTATCTGAATGGACTTATAGATTGTTCCATTATTGTTCTTCTCGCCGTTACGTCGGAGTCTCGGATCACTTTCTCCAACGCCAGGTTGAAGAGGACGCAATCGAGTCCATCCTCTTGTCGGAGACCGTTAAAGATGTTGAATGGGCTTGCTAGTGATCCGGATATTTTTACTTGGCTTATAACATTGGTCATGGTCAACCTACATAGTCGTGCCAGTTTATTTGGGATGCCATAAGTTTATAAGTGGCTTTATAAAGTTCTACTCTGGCTATGCTATCATAGGCGGCTTTAAAGTCTATAAAAAGATGGTGTTGTGAGTTTTGAAATTCAAGACATTTTTCCATCACCTGCCTAAGGGTGTAAATCTGATCAAATGTTGATTTGCTTTGCATGAAGCCACACTGGACCAATGACGACTTTAGCGTATGGGGCTATCCTGTCTTGAAGGATAGAGGAGAAAATCTTATACGCGGTACTCAACAACGTTTTACCACGATAATTGCTGCATGTTGTGAAATCTCCTTTTTTATGTATGGGCACAGGATGCTTCTTCGTCAATCTTCTGGCATCGCTTCTTCCTACCATACTTGCACTATTAGTTGATGAATTGCTTGGTGTATTGCGGAGCATCCTGTTTAATCAGCTCCGCTGGGATACCGTCTGATCCCGGGGCCCTTTTATCGCTCTGCTACCTTCGTCTATACTTGGTGGCGGCAGCATAATGTGGTCTTCGGTCATTGGTGGAGCCTCTCATTCCTCAGTGGCCATTAAGCAACTCATAAAAGTGCACTTCCAATCGCTCTAAGATTTATTTGAGATCGGCGATCGGCGATATCTTTGCAGTATGTGCAACGCGGTGTATATTGCGTCATACCGCGGACTCTTTGGTAGAACTTCCGTTCTCGTTCTCTGAACTGTTCCTGCTTACGGAGGAGATTCTTCTCCCAGGCTGCTTTCTTTCGCCGGTGAACTGTTTTTTTCATATCTTCTGAGCTCTTTTCATTCATCTTCGCGTGCCCGCGTTCTATGAGATTGTTGCATTGCTCGGTACGCAACATTCGTCATCGAACCAGTCGTTCGGATCTCTACACTACTTCCTAAGATGGAATCAGCCGTACTTATATCAGTATTCTTAAGGCATCTCCATTTCTCTTCTACGCCCAGCATCTCAGCAAGAAGCCTTATTCTCCCTGGATTTAAGGCGAGTCCTATCGCTTGACCGTAGTTTTTTCTGGTCCGATCTGGTCTGGTCGAATCTGATGCGCGTATGCTGTCTTTCTTGATGATGCAATCCGCGCTCAGAGCACTACACCAACGAGATAGTGGTCCGAGGTACGTTCGTACCGTCATCAAGTTCAGATTGTGGCGGCGGTCTATCAACACGTAACCTATCTGGTTGCGAGTGGCTCCTGATGGAGCCTGGGAACGAGATACCCAGGTGGCTCTGTGGATATTTCTACGCGCAAACTATTGCAAATTATTGGTTGCTGCCATCTCTATGACCCGTTGTCCATTTTCATTAGGGTTCTCGTGTTAGCTATGGATGCCAATGTCCTGCCTGAATACTGGCTCCCTTCCTATTTTGGCATTCATATCCCCAAGAATGATTTTTACGTCATACTGAGGACAAGCATGGAGTTCCCGTTCGAATGATTCAAATAATTCTTCTTTTTCATCATCTGGGTAATCCTCAGTAGGTGCGTGAACGTTTATGAGGCTTATGTTTTTAAATCTGCCCCGCACGCGAAGGGTGCATAGCCGTACATTTACTGTTTTAAAGTCGATAACGGTGGGTTTTGCTGACTAGAACCCCACCCCGAGCACATGATGTCTTGCATGAAAGCTGTTATATATGTCATATTCTGATTTTTGTAAGACACCATTCCCCGTCCACGGCATCTCCTGAATTGCTGTTATGTCAGCACTATATTTGGATAGGGTATCGGCGAGCTGTATGCAGTGAGCGTACGTTCCATGAGAAAATTGTTAGCCGTTTTCGTTGCCGTGGTCGTCGTCGTTCATCAGTGTATCCGAGGCTGATTTGGGGTTCCGTAATATGGTTTTTTTAGTGGGTGCCGTGGCTCAGTGGAATTGCGTGTGGCTACTGAGCAGGAGGTTCGTGGTTCGAATCCCAGTAACACCGAAAGTATTTTTCACGGTGTCCCACCTCTCGCGAATGGGTGACAAACTTCCGTTCGAAGCCGTCCTTAAATTAGGTAGGTCCTTTCTATTTGTGTCCTTGTACTTTGAAAGGATTAGCACGATGATTCAGCTTTTCATGCATTGGAGGAAAATTACCGGCGGCCACGACGCGGAGGTTTGATCGCACTTCCACCAGTCAGAGATAATTGCGGCCACATGCATTTCTGAAACATTCTGTGTTATTCGCTCTACTCTGCTGATGGTTGACCGCCATCACCGGTCATTGATTGCGAATTCCTCGGAGATTTTAGCCATAAGGTCAGATGTTCTGATTGAGTCAAGTTGAGACCATATAACATCAGTGCTTTCTTATACCTGAGCTCATCGAGTTTGATTTGATGATCTATGTGATCGAATTATATTGTTGATAGATCTGATTGATATGCGAAATTGTTTCATAATTCAAAAGTATAATTTTTTTTTAGGAGATTACCTACTATCGAGAAATGTATTTAAAAGAACTTAAAATGTCTCTTAATTAATTTGTCAGTCATTAGAATCCAAGACACAGACACGTATCAAAGAAATAGATTTCAGATCTGATAACGTCCTGGCAATGATGCATGCATGCGCTCGATGACATCTTAGCGAGGATCCCCCATACACGAAGTCTGATTAAATCTGATGATTTCAGAACTAAGGCCCCTACATCGATTTTGGGGGACCATCCAATGGCAAAAAATTTCCGAATTTTTATATTTACCCTAATGTTGTTATCGGATGCTGACGGGGTTTCCACAGCGGAATATGGAAGTGGCTTAGTTATTAAGCCAAGACAATAATAATTACAGTTTGACATTTCTTGTTAAGTTATGGTTAACGTCAAAAAAGCAATCAAGACAAAGGTAATTAGCCTCAATCAATGTGACACATAAACAGTCCCTGAACCAATTGACAACGGCGTTATGTAAAAGGAAAGAAAGCGCCAACGCACAGGCAATGTAATGTACGAGTACGAGTATGGAACGGCAGCCATTTTTTGCTTACGCAGATTATCCCCTCTATTGTGTCCACACGCACTTTTCACTGAGCGTGAGGGTAAAATGTTATTTCATTTCTGGGGCTTGATTTGTGTTTGGCTGTGTGTATGTGTGGGGTAGTGTGTTGTGTATGTAGTATTTGTGCCGCTGCGGCCGCCGCTAAAGTGAATTACACTTGATTAAGAGCGACTGATCGCAGATTGTATGTAGAGCTTAGCGTAGAGTAAATAATAAAATCTCAGCTGCACGTCCGTCCCACCGTCCAATTCTATGGCTGGCTAAATTGCCCGCAGCGACT
This sequence comes from Nephrocerus scutellatus, assembly GCA_947095585.1. NCBI lineage: Eukaryota > Metazoa > Arthropoda > Insecta > Diptera > Pipunculidae > Nephrocerus > Nephrocerus scutellatus. Next base: position 88,635,267 of record OX352764.1, read on the forward strand.
TAGTTGGACGTACTAATGCGATAAAAGATTTAATAATCTGGAGCCATGTATCGCTCGCATCGCAGTAGCAGCAGCTTTATGGACGATCGGATTTCGACTTCAAAGTCCGTCAGTATAGAGTCAGAAAATTTCACAGACATTTAGTGAATCTAGATCGGGATACGGTGGTCATTCGTTTGAACGCGGAGTCTTAAGAAACACACTCGTCGATTCGTCGCGGCCTACAGTGAATACATTTTTTTGGATTCTTTATTCGATTCGCTGGCTCGAAAGAAACGTTTTACGGTTGACGCTTATACGCAACGAAGAAACAGTTCTCGATTCGTTTGGCTAATAAGGAATTCTTCCTGCGCGATTCTGGAATTGTTCGCACGCAATTTCTAAGACTCCGTCGTCACCGTTCAAGGATATAAATCAACGAAGCGGATTTCTGTTCAAAGGATTATTCCCCACCCAGTCGAGAAAGGACATCAGAAAACCACATCAAAATGCCAACTGTGGCCGAGGAATCTATCGATGCATTCCAACAGTATTACGCGAGGCCGCCACAAAGGCCCAAGGAGAAATCCCTTAAGCAGATGGTGTACGATTCTGAGAACGAAACTATCTTCGGAAGGACTCCCTCCAGTTGGGGTGAGTACGCGAACAAATCAGATGTGATATAATAAGGAGAGAGTAATGTTATGTAAAATTGTGTGTGAGGTTTCTTTTTTAAATTGGAGAGTTTATTTTATCGCTATCCCTATGAATGCATCTCATCAGATACTTTAAAAGTTTGACCTTTTGAAAGGTTTCTCATCGATTTCTTTAACTTACTAACATTAATTTTTAAAAAAAAAGTGTTGTCCCCCCGGGACCCGATCACTTCCAAATTTTTACGAAAAGTGTTTGTCCATCGGAGATCGGGTAAATTTTGTAAAAAGTGTGTATGGCAGCCAACATACCCCGAGGCCCGAGGGGTCCCAAATTGATAGAAAGTGATGTCATCGGAGATACATTTTTTTTGTGCAAATTTTGAATAAAATCCGGCAATAGGAAGGGCAACAGGAATTTAGGAATCATGCTCAAATGCTCATCATTACAGTCCTTCCTCATATACGGGGCCAACAATTCTTCGTAAGACTTTTCTCTCGCACGCAGCTAAGAGGTTGGATGTTATGGTTAAGTTCCTGGATTTGAAGAGCCTTGACAGACTATAGTAGGCGTTGTTGGCTTTAAGCAACCATTGCGACTATTTCTGGTTACATGCTGTTAACGGCTGCTATAGTTGATCCGTGATAGTTAACGGATACAAATTCGCCCTCCACTCCAATGTTGGATCTTCTACTCGCAGACGTGGCCACCATGTGCTTTAATCTGCTCTCATTTGTGGTGTAGTGAGTTTTATAAACTCTAGACATTTTTCCATTACCTGCCTAAGGGTGTTAATCTGATCAGTTGTTGATTTGCCTGGGATGAAGCCACACTGGTATGGACCAATGATGACTTTAGCGTAAGGGCGTATCATGTCTTGAAGGATAGGGGAGAAAATCATATACGCGATATTCAACACCGTTATACCACGTTAATTGCTGCATTTTGTGATATCTCCCTTCTTATGTATGGGGCACAGGATGCCTCCTCGCCAGTCTTCTGACATAGCTTCTCCCTCCCATACTTGTACTATTATGTCATGAATTGCTTGGTGTAATGTGTTCAGTTCCGCTGGGATACCATCAGATCCCGGGGCCTTATTATTTTTGAGCCGATTTATCGCTCTGCTAACTTCGTCTGTGCTTGGTGGCGGCAGCATAGTTTGAACTACGGTCATTAGTGTGGCCTCCAATTCCTCAGTTAACTGGCCATTTAGCAACTCACGAAAGTGATCTTCCCATCGCTCTAAGATGCCTTTGAGATCAGCGATCAGATTACCCTCTTTTTCTTTGCAGTATTTGCAACGCTGTGTATATTGCGTCATACCGCGGACTCCTTGGTAGAAATTCCGCGCCTGGTGCGGTCCTGGCTCTCTGTACTGCTCTAGATCACGGGCGAGATTCTTCTCCCAAGCTGCTTTCTTTCGCCAGTCAACTGTTTTTTTTTTATATCTTCTGAACTCTTTATATTCATCTTCGCGTGCCCGCGTTCTATGAGATTGTTGCATTGCTCGGTACGCAACATTCTTATGTTCAGTCGCTAGCTTACATCTGTCATCGAACCAGTCGTTCCAATCTCGCCGACTACTTCCTAAGATGGAGTCAGCCGTACTTATGTCAGTATTCCTAAGGCGTGTCCATTTCTCTTCTACGCCCGACATACAGGACTTACTCTTCCTGGATTTAGGGCGTGTCCTATCGCTTGACCGTAGTTGTTTCTGGTCTCTTCGTTGCGAAGGGCAGCCGTGTTGACTCAAATTGTGGTTGTGGCGGCGGTCTATCAACACGTGGTCTATATGGTTGTGACTTGTGAGTGGCTCCATCCAGATACTCAGGTGGCTTTGTGGATATTTTTACGCGCAAACCTTGTTATTGCTGCTGCCATATCTATGACTTGTTGTCCATTGTCATTAGTTGTCTTGTGTAAGCTATTGGGCCAATGTACTGCCTGAGTTGCTATAATATAATTATATGTTTCCTGGCGCCCTACCTATTTTTGCATTCATATCCCCCAGAATGGTTTTTACATAATACTGAGGACAGCCACGAAGTTCCCGTTGGACTGATTCGAAGAGTTCTCATTTTTCATCATCTGGGGAATCCCATGTAGGTGTAGGTGTTTTTTAATCTGATCCGCACGCGAAGGGTGCATAGCCGTTCATTTACTGCTTTAAAGCCGATAACGGTGGGTTTCATTATTTTGCGCTGACTAGAAACCCTACTCCGAGCACATGATGTCATCCATGACAGCTGTAATATATGTCATGTTCTGATCTGTAAGACACCATTCCCCGTCCACCACATATCCTGAATTGCTGTTATGCCCGCATTATATTTGAAAAGGGTATCGGCTAGCTGCTGTGCAACTCGAGCTCTATACAGTGAGCGTACGTTCCATATGAGAATAATCTTGAATCGTTTAGCCGTTTTCTTTGCCGTGGTCGTCGTCGTTCATCGCCGTATCCGAGGCTGATTTTGGGCTCCGCAATAGAAAGTTTTTTTTTTACGGGCAAGGTTATTGGCCTTGCGCCAACCTTACTTTAAGGGACTAGCCCGATCATTCAGCTTTTCCTGTATTGGAGGAAAATTACCGGCGGCCACCACGTGGAGATTTGATCGCACTTCCACCAGTTAGTTTTAGGTATGGCCACTTGTAATTCTGATGCATTTTGTGTTATTCCCCCTATTCTGCTGATGGATGAACACCTCCCTTATATATAACACAACATAAATTTATTTGGTTTTTATATTTGTCATACGTTCTGAACTTCCTCGTTATGTAATGTCAGTTTATAATACTGACATTGATGACAGCTAAGGCTCCAGTAGGTAGGATGGAATAGGCAAACATTGAAACCTTCATATGGTTTGACCCACATCATATGATGTGGAAGTGAAGTGAAATGAAAACCTACACTGCACGTAGGTTCATAGTACATTTCGCTGAAGGTTTCAATGTTTGCCTATACAGTTTTGTATTATTTAACTTAACATAATTTGTATTCAATTTCCAAACCTAATTTTTTGTATTGTTTGAACTACTAAAGGAATACACGTTCTTATTGTACTATATTATTTTATGAAATTTAACGAAATAAAATAAAATATAAAATAAAATAAAATATTCATTGGGTCACCGTTAAATACGGCAACGTCGCCGCAACAGATGCAACGAATTCTATGGGCTGAACCCTTGAGATAATTTTTTATGCTGATTTGATTACGACAGGTTAGTTTTAATTAATATCGCGTGCAAGACATTTGGCAAAGAAACCAGTTTCCTTCCATGTAGACAATGCACCAACTCATAAGTCCATTAAGGTGATGGTTAATCGGAATAAATTGGGCTACGAATTACCTACTTCTTCATTCACCATATTCTCCAGATTTATTTTCCGATTATTTTCCATTGACAAATCTACAGGAGATGAATAAGATCGGGTTAATTTCTAACAAAAAATTATAATGGGAGCCCCTCGGCCCTGGAAATCGATACCTTATAAATTTTTACACATAGTGTTGGTATCGTATATATACATGTGTGCAAAGTTTCAATAAAATCTGTCTTTTGGAATTGGATAAACATTTAACACAAAATTTGGCGAAAATCAAACAAACAAACACAGGGAAACGCGAAGTTAATGGAGAGAATTAAAAAATTAGAAGAAAAAAATTAATCGAACTAAAATGAGACTGTATGGAAAAATAAAATGAATTTTGTCAAAAAAAATGCTTTTCTTGCCAATACTAGGTACTTATCACTATGCCCTCGTACAACAAATTAATTCATGTAATCGGTAGTATCGGGTGTTTCAACAGGTGCGCTTCAACTTTTCTTTGATAGGGACGGCGAACGACGCCATATTTTTTATTTTTCTTTTATCATTTGGAAACTTCATTAGTATACATTTCATCATGGAACGCTACACATGTGAACAGCGATTGCAAATCGTGCAAATTTTTTATCAAAATAATCGTTCTGTTGCCGCTACTTTAAGAGCATTACGGCCATTTAACGATGAGGCTCACTTTTGGCTAGAAGGATTTGTCAACAAGCAAAATATGCGTTACTGGGCAGAAAGCAACCCACACGTGATTCATGAGGCACCGTTGCATCCCGAAAAAGTCACTGTTTGGTGCGGATTACATGCCGGCGGCGTCATTGGGCCATATTTTTGGTTCAAAGATTGGACTTCGTAAAACGTGCACGCGGTGGTCATGCAAAAGAAATCGAGTTTCATACTTAAATGTATCATATGTATATGTTCAAGTTCGTTAATAAAAAAAAAAAGTAAGTTCAAAAGTCGAACAGTTTGTGTTTTATTCAAAAAAAAAGTTGAAGTGCTCTTATTGAAAAACCCTATACAAAGAAACGAGACTACACTGTGTTACTTATTTCGTATAGGCATAAGCATCGAGGGGAAGTTTTTTGTATGTTCTGTCGATCCTGCAGTACTGACTGAACACTGCCACGCGTACACGAGTCCTTCTTTAATTTACCTTTTTTTATACATATTCCCTATCCTTTTTGTATACCTGAAATTTATCTCTTTTGCACTCTCCTGAAGTCGATAGTAAAAAAAAACTCGAAACACCTGGTCCTTGAAATGTTATTCTTTGTACAAGAAACAGGATCAAAATAGGGGTTTTACGGGTTGTTTATTTGTGTGCGTGTGTCTATTTATATTAATAGAAGAAAAGAGGGTGAGTTGTGTGTAATTAGAAAAGGATTTGTCTGTGTACCTTGTTACATAGGGAAACTGGTTTGTATGCTCAACACAAGTACGTAGCCACACATTTGTTTTTTTTTTTGGTGCATTTTTTTATTATTACAAAAGGTTCTCTTCTTTTTGAAATTCTCGATATTCACTTCGCATGCCCGTATGTCTGTTTATAGCTGGCGGAATCTTGTGATCAATTTTTAACCCACTTTCTATAGCTCGATTTTAGTCAAACTTTGCACACACGTGTACCTCCGATGACAATACTTTCTATTAAAATTTGGAAGCGATCGGGCTCCAGGACTTCAATTAAAGACCTACAAGATACAAAAGGTACAAGATTAAATAACGACTCAAAATGCAGTTCGACATGAAAGATGCAAAGTGCTACAACGTTTTACGGTTAAACAGTACGTAGACAAACAAATGGGTTGTGTGTGTGATTAGAGGGCAAGTCCAATGACAATTTGACAATGACAAGCGAGTTGTGATGGTTTGTAACTCCAAATGGTCGTTCTCCGCTAGTCTTTATCTAGCAGGGCGTCAAACTGAATCAAGAAGTGTACCGGGGAAAGGTATTAAATGATGTGTTACTATCTTGGGCATTCGGTTTCAATTTATTTTCTCCCTAATTCGTTGAAAAAAGCAATATGGAAAACGATCACGAAACTAAAACGGAGCAAATCCAAATGCTTTAGCCAATCGATCATGGTCGCGGAAAACTACAAAAATCCTTGACTAAGAAAATACAACAAATAATGACGTAAGTCATCATCATCATATTTGGCTCTACAACAAGGGTCCGGTCCTGGCCTCCCGCAAAAAGTCTCTCCACCGGTCCCGATTTCGAGCCTAAACTCTGGGCGTCCTGGTCTACGCCATCCTTCCAGCGTAGGCTTGGCCGGCCTCGCTGTCATGTTCCATAAATCCTACCGCAAAGAAATTTCCGAGCAGGATCCTCTTCGCTCATGCGAGCTAGGTGTCCCTCCCACCGGAGCCTACCGAGCTTCATTTTCTTCACGATTGATCTCATCATTATAGAGTCTCCGGAATCTTCCATCCTCACATACGGGGCCAACAATTCTCCGTAAGACTTTTCTCTCGAACGCGGCTAAGAGGTTAGAATGTTTTTTGCTAAGCACCCAAGTCTCGGATCTTCATATAAATACATGTATGACCATTATCTTATATATCAGCAGCTTGGATGTTATGGTTAAATTCCTGGATTTGAAGAGTCTTGACATACTATAGTAAACTTTGTTGGCTTTGAACAACCGTGCGCGTATTTCTGGTTCCATGCTGTTATCGGCTGCTATAGTTGACCCTATGACGATGACGTAAGTGATTCTTAAAAATTCTTTGGAACTCTATTGAATAATTCGGTTCTTCAGGAACTAGTAGACGTCTTTCTTGAAGGCCAACAACTTGATAGTGAATCGTACCGCATTCGTTTGTAGTATCAGGCCTAACAAATGAAAAAGGCACGCACAACTATCGAGCCGATAGGCTTATCAAAATTCCGCTTCTAAGACTGAAAAGACTCAAATATCCTGCTAATTCCACAAAATGAATGCCTTTCTTAACGCCAAACATTGGACCAAGAATGAGCGGAAGAGTTCAGTTCAAATGAAGTTTGCCAGAAAATCGAAAATCGAATCGATATTGTCCATTTTGGAGGCCAAGGTGTCGACAAAAAGACATGCAAGTGTGGACATATTGAAGACAGCTCTTCATAGAGAATGGACCAAAATACGAAGTCAGTTTGATAAGTCCAGTGACTATTTGAATAAAAGATATTTTTTTCGGCAAAAACGCGTTTCATTTCTCAACAAAGCTCGATACATTTAGTCCAGCGTTCTTCCAAATTTTTGGTTCCTTAAAAATAGTAGGTTTTTTTTAAGGCCCTCAAAATATGTCTTTGTTTCAGTGATGACCTCTTCGTTAGACCCAAATCTATTACCGCCCAGCCATTTCTTCAGGATTTCAAAAAGGAAATGGTCGCAGGTGGATAAATCTTGGAAATATGCTGGATGGGACGTGTGCATCGCCGGTGATCGGTTTACCCTTTTCAAGGTAATCGATGTGAACGACATCGCGTGCATCCCAAAAAACTTTGGACCTTGTTGACCGACAGAACCACCTTGGCGTTCGTTGGTTCACGTTTACCCAGAGAAATCCACTGTTCCTTGGTCTGGGTTGTGGGGTCCGACTGCAGCATAATATTCTCAGTTATGTTGCAGGACTTAAGGCGACAAATTAAGAAACGGTTTACTCCAAAGGGAGGACCGCTAAGTAGCAAAAATATAAAGAGTTGCTTAAAGGCGTAAGCTAGGTAAACATGGGGCTCAATCCCCAACTCTAACGACACTCGATGTTCCTTGGTCTCCCCCGAGGGGACCGCTGTATCTTACTTTTCGGTAGGTTTGATACTTGGTTAAGCTCGGAAGAAAAAAGGGGCAAGGCTGCTAGTACTTAGAATGTCTCGAACGGGCACTGTCTTCGTATGTAGCAGCCTTACCGTACAATACTGCAGGACACGTACGTGACTGGGATAGTTTCGGCCTAGGATATTACAGGTCATATCCTAGTAACAAATGATTGGGTTTGAGGTTCCAGACGATGTGCTGCCAAAGTTGGTTTTACCTCGCCCAGGCACTCATTCTGAAAGAGCTGAGTCCCTTGATGTCAGATCTTACTAAGGTCGCTTTGGTACTACAGGAGTTGGCAATTATCCGCAGATAAGGTTGATCTCCTTGGAGGTTAGCTGAGTCTGGGCCAACTTTTGGTTGAGGACCAGTTTCGTTCTGGGCTTGACCTACATAGTGGCTTATGGTTTAATCTCGAAGAGAGGATAGCAGGGTTCGTCCCACTCACAGAATGATGATGTTCCTTAGTCTCTGGGTGTGTTCTGTTGTGATGTTTCGTCCACGGTTTCTTTCTTTGGTTTCGTTGATGGTTTTTTTTACGCAAAAGTAATTCTTAATCAGCACACGAAATTAACTTATTTCCATTTTCGTTAAAATTCACGAGGTTGTCTGCTTTCAGTGCGTGTCAAACACAAACTAAATGACTCAGCTTGCTCAAAATTTGACAGTAGTCTGTTAATAGATGGCAGTTGACGGGAACGGTATTGCATTTAAAGTTACTGCGCGGGAAATTCAAAAAGTCACTGACTTATCAAACTGCCCCCCACCAATAGGTCACGTTCGTGCAGCGTGCAATGCCTTCGTAAAGAGATTCGACTCTATCATCTTCGCCAAAGGTTGCTATATCAAGCTGTAATATATTTTCCATAAAATCTGAAATGTTTTTAACATTCTCTGAAAAATTTTAATAAAAATATTCATAAATGACGTAATTACAGCCTTTTGATTTAGTAACACTTCAACTGCCACTTTGCATTTACCTACATAAATGTATAAGATACATATTTTGTAAATTTTTAACCATCAGTGAATGACATAATTGATCCTGTGCATACATTTAAGTGACAAATTCTCACACCAAGTGGATTGTTTGCATCAGAAATGCGGCTCCCATGCCAAAATGATGCAATGATATATTTTAGGACCAAAAACATTGGTATACGATTAATGCCGTCACAATCACATCACATCAGATACAGATGCACCTGCGTTATCCCAATTTTTCTGCCCACATACAGAGGCGAATTTTGTTAGCGTCGCATTGCATACACACAGGACAGAAGAACACATTTGGAAGTGTCACCCTGTGCAGCGCAGCATCGAAGTATCTCAATTTCTACGGCGAAAAATTATGCTGATCGCATCACAAATTCCCACTCAATTCAAAGTCATTCATGTGGGAAAATAGATTGTTGAGTTGATTGCGATGAGGAGCGCATTATACTCAAAACCCTCTCTATATAGATACTCATACTCGTATTCGTCGAAATGGTCTGTGCAGGAAATCCACACGTGCAGACGTGTTTGAATTTGTGAGTTATTTAATGAGTTCGAGATACTTTACCATCGAGCCAGGGCCAGCAGCCAAAGAACAGACTATCGACTGAGCTGCTGTGTGTGTATTGTGTATCTTGCAGCCGAACCGAAGCAAGTTGAACTGAGTGCGTGACATCACTGGTTAATTAGGAAAGGTGTGCAACGCGGCATACATCTGAACATATACCAAACACCACAAACCAAACAAAACAGCAACTGATTCTGTAGTCTTCTATTGATTGCTGTTTGGATAGACATCCGAATTCGAAGTTGGATATTTGTGAGTGGAATCGGTGACGCTCTTCTGTGCCGTTTTCTTTGTGTTCATCGGCGTTTTTCGACGCCACACACACATACATAAGAGCCACTTCCCCGACTTTCGATTCCACTCGATCGACACTACGAGTTTTCTTATTATAACATCGAACAACGGCAACGGCCCTACAAACGCACGCCATTTCTGGTTTTAATTTTAGTCAGCTCAACAGTCTCAGTCTTCAAGCTTTAGTTTTGTGTTGTGCATCTGAAGACAAAAATCTCGGTCGGTGGTGGTGCTGTGTCGTTCGTAGAAAGTTGGAAAAGACGGTTCCCACCAAGCGAAGTCTGTCAGTCTGTCACCGTGGTGCTTCAAAGTCAAGTCACCCAACGGTTGGTAATATTCGTGAAGTGCATTTCTCGTCTTGAAAACAAAGTTCAGGAATTTCCAAATACCAAGAATATATTCGGTTCGAAGTGAAATTAAAAATAAAAGATACATATATTCAAGTTATAGATACACGAGACATCTTCTCGCTTTGTTGTTGTTTGTGTTTTCCCCCCTCTCATTTGCTTGGCTTCAAGACCACGACACTAAACTCTGCTTTGCACTCGAAATTAATTGGTAAAAAAAGGTGTGGTTGGCCGATCACCACAACCACGTACGCTTAGCAAAGATCGCCGCAAAGTATCTGCTGCAAGGTACATTTTCAAACACGCGTTTTTTCTGCAAAAAAAAGTATCTTCTTGCCCTTTGTTGTGCTGCAATTTATCGTGAAAAAAAGTCCCGCTTATCTACGGCATATTAAGGTCTAAAAGTATTGCTAACACATAATTTGAGTGTCGCGAGTAGAGATTGGAGACTGGAGAGTTGAGAGTTAAGTTCGAAGACAAGTAAATCAAACGATCGATCGATTGTGCTTGTTTGCCGCTGTGCTTGTCGGTGTTCTGAATTGTGGCTTGGTTGACGACTTCTTTTTCAAGATACTTCCACGTTTGTTCCAAAAGTGCGCAATTATCTAACCGGTGTTTACGCGAGCTACCAATAGGAAACTAAACTCAACTCCGACTAATTTTCGTGAGGATTACGTGCGAACGCAAACATGTCGAAAGGCAGAATTGTATCCACCTCTAGGCTTGAACCTGAAGAGTTTGTTCGACGCAAGCCAGAACCCTTTAAATTGGGCCCATTTCTATACAACAACAGGAATGGTACCGTAATGGGACGTAGCGGTTCCTCATGGGGTAAGTGAACATACGCCGGTATACCTACCTACTTTGTTGCCCCTGCCACGCGCACAATGCTATACGATCGCGGTGATCGTAGTCAAATTCCAATTTAATTCTGGCATAATAATCCTCCATCCGGATTTGCATTTCTGCATAGACCCCCCCCCACAGTAAATATGGACTCGTTGCGCCCATGACCAATTGGCAATAATCAACGATACTACTGATATTTTTTTTATTAGCACATAATTGCAACGGCCTTGGCCATGCCACAAAATGGAAGGGTAAGCACGTTAGTGATTTTCTCTAGATGGGGTGAACTGATGATGGGTTTGACTTTGGCGATCACAAAAGCAATTGTCAAGAAGAAACTGAAGTGCAATTCAGCATATGATGCTGCATCATTGTTGATAAAGATTTATAGATAGGGGGGGAGTGGCAACTGCTATTTTGTATAAATCCCAATTTTGTCTTGTCGCACTGTAAAATCGACGTAACACATTACATTTTTGAAAGTAGTACCGAAAGTCACCAACCGAACTACCTATAGAAGTCACAAAAGTGCAATTCTTCTAAAAAAAATTGATTAATAGGCAACAGTGTTACTTAAGCATCTACAGTAAATTGCATATAGATACAATAGATTATTATTTGTGTAGACATTAGAGTGTAGATACAAATACATAAAATAATGAACAATTTTATAAAATGTCACACTATGACAAGCTGGCTCATCCCATGAAGTGAAGTGAAGTTTCAAAATATCTGCATATGCACCGCCAGCAGATAACCACTAATTTAACGTCGAGCTCGAGAAATTATTAGATAGTTTGAAAAAATATTTCATTCTAGCTGATGATTTAAATGCGAAACATCAGACTAGGTTGGAGTCAACTGTGAATGGAAGAGGCAGCCCCCTTTGATGAATGTTGTTGATGATAACCAAATCAGATATATATTGCAATTGTACAGCCCAGTTACAGCGAGTTATCCTTATGGGACCTCATACCTAGATTTGTGTCTTGCAGATGCGCGATTGCAAATAGAAATAGTATACGAGAATAAGATCTCGCTCTTGCCGAAATATAGCGACCATAATGCGATATTATTGGTAGCTTCGTCTGCTGACGAATCCCTATCCGCGACACAATCAGAAATTCCTAAATTAAATTTAAGGAAAACGAACTGAACCAGATTCGAAAAATGGACCATGAGAGAATGCGTAGATCGTTTTCCTTTCTATGATATTCCTTATAATAGGAATATGACGAACAAAGAAAGCGATCTTTGCATCGAAAGACTGAATTCGGTGATCTTGATGAGTATTGATCCGACAATCCCGAAAAGAAATAGCAAATAGTGCTATCTAAGCCGTGAAATACGTACTCTCTGGAGACACAAGAGTTTTTTAATTTAACGCAGATTAACAGAATATGAAGACAGCTTCTTTATGTACCGAACAACATTGGTTGGGCCGAAATCCCCCTTGTGAGAAATGTTCAAGCTCTTTTGGAACAGCAATTCCGAAACAGCGTCAACAACTACTGGAGGCAACGCGCTGGAAACAAAATAAAGGCAGATTCGAGGAACATGTTTCCTAAATTAAATCGATCTTTTAAGCCCGATCGCAGTCGGAAATGAAGATTCCTATATCATTAAAGGATATAATTTCCCAAGCTGAGATTGATAGCTGAACGATACCAATCATCAACAATAACTTTGTTGTTGGAGACGGTTTTGAGAAGCTCAGTCATTTTGGAGCGCACTTTGAAACGGTGCACCAAATAGGGACTCGTTCAAGTAATTCTGCTGAGTTAGTAACCGAAGAAGCTTTCATAATCAGAATAATTACTCGGAAACTGTTGTGATTTTCACTGACGACCTTATATCTGACGAACAGACTAATGAATATTTAACGATGCTGACCGAACTGACCGTAATTTTCAGGAAACTCAACAATAAACCCTCGACAGGCTTAGATAACATTCCAAATATCGTGTTGAAACATCTTCCGGTCGAAGTTATACGGCAATATTGGGTAATTTTTAATAAATTGCTTAATAATCACTACTTCCCAAAGTATCGAAGGTAATCCAATAACAAAAAAACATAAATATCTTTCTGATCCGACTAATTGTACGCCTATTAGTCTCACGCCTAATATTGGGTTGAAGTACTTGAAGTGGTTTTAAGAAAGTCAATTTTGACAGCGTGTGAAAGAAATAAGATAGTACCGCAGAACCAATTTAGGTTCAAACGAAACCACTCAACAGTGCACGCTGTGACCAAATTGATATCAAACGTCAACTGGTATCTGAATGATAAGAGGAATATGGAGATCGAAAAAGCCTTCGACACAGTTTGAACCGACCTGTTGGTTCATAAAATTATACGAAATGGGTTCCCAAATCATTTAAACAAAATCAATGATATATTGAAGGCAATTTGTCGTTACGGATAGAGAAAATACGACGAATAAAACATTCAATAACGCTAATGGTCTGCCACAAGGTACAGTAGCGGCGCCAATATTTTTCAACATATTTATTTATGAAGTACTTAGTGACATGGATGCGTCCCTTGCTTATGCTGACTATATGCACACGGCTCGGAAATTGGTTTGACAGGAACTTCAAAAACACATTATATTCGGTTTTTAATAAGTAATGGGGTTTTTCATTAAGAGAGATTCGAGAAATTCCGTCAGTGACTCTCAGCATAAAACTGAAATACTTTTTTCTTGAAGGTGTTACTAGTTTGCCTAATATCAGGGGGTAGAAGGTTCCAAAGTTGAGAGGAATAAACGAAGAACTGATATTTATGTCTCGGTGTTATTAAATGCTGCGTTCTCTGACTTCAAGCAAAGTTAATTTTTTCAAATATATGTATATGCAGGTTCTTTAGTCGTAATTATTTTATTTAATGCTACAATAGTTTTATACTTAAACAAACTAATTAAAGAAGAACCAGAAATCTGCTTGGTAAACTTAGAGATATGTACGTGTGGGCAACAGAGATTCGTCTCCTTGACCCACTATCCATGCATGAAAAAATCTCACATCCATATAGCATAATATGTAAAATGAACGAATTCACAATCTTATATTTAACGTAGTGTGTAAGATATTTTTCAGTAGGGCTTAAGCCGCGTAGAGCACCGTAAACTTTTGAAACTATTTTATCAATGTGGACATTCCAGTTAAAGGTATCACTAAAGTAAACTCCTAGATTTTTGAAATTACACACTATTTCCACAGGTAAGTTATTAAGATAAAGCATTCGATATGTTTCTGTGGGCATACTTCTGTCAATCATTAGCTCTTTCGTTTTCTTCGGATTAGGGCTAAGCTTATTTTCTACTGACCAATGAAATAATTGACTTAGTACTTGATTGATTTTGCTAAAGGCCAGATTTTTGTGGCTATTAGTAAAAAGAGTATATAGCTGCACATCGTCAGCATAAATGTGATACTTAGACTTTATAATGTCGCCGATGTCGTTTATGAAGCATGAAAATAATAGTGGACCTAGTATAGATCCTTGCGGAACTCCTAAAGGAACAATTAGTTTCGACGACACACCCAGTTTTGAGTTAATGATCCGATTCGTGAGCAGAAGATTAATCAGTGAGTCGTCTGCCTTTACAGTCGACAGTGCAGCTGCGATCGCAGATGTATTGCGGTTGTTAAAAGCTCCTTTAATGTCTAGGATTACTATCATTGTATACTCCTTAGATTGAGATGAATATCGAATAGAACGCGCTAACGTATGCAAAGCTTTTTCTACAGATTTGCCTTTGCAATATGCATGGTGATCAGCAGACAGAAGTCTCTCTTCAATGCTGTTGCGAAAGTCAATCAGTCTTTCTAAAATGTTACCACTAAAATGTTACCGCTATTGTCGAAGAAAAATCATATGATTCAGTTCTAAGCTGCCAGTTATAGTTTGCTGTGGATCACTTCGATAGTGCACCAATTTTGAAAGTATTTACATAGAAGCCATACTACTATAGCAGTAGAAAAGGCACAGACAGCTTGTATTACACAACCGAATCTGCGATCGGCAACAATCTTACAAAGTGTTGTGGTGGTATTGCGAGAAACGCCTTGAACACCGAAATAATTTTCTTTTTATGGCGCACGCAAGTGTACATACTCTGTCCCTGCGTAATCCAGCACAGACAGCTCTCACTGACAACCGCAAGTGCAACAAAAATACAACTTGTCTTGTTGTTGTTATTAAAAATATAAATAAATTTGGTGCAACAGCGAACATTGTCGTTCCCTTCATGTACCTACATCTGTCCTTGAACGCTATGGGAAGAACAACAAATATATCACAACAGCAACAGTAATTTTTTTTTTGACAAGTGGGACGTATGGACGGAGGGAAAATCTTTGACGCGTATTGATCACTTCGGTGTAACCGTACAGCTGTACAAAATACAAATAGCTCAACGCGATCACTTATACTCGTACATTCTTGCCAATGACATCGCACTGGAAACTTCAATTTCATTTTGAGTGCAATGACATTTTGTGCTGAGCACATCATCTATGACACATTGACTACTATTTGTTAGAATTTCTGACATAACCTCATTTTAGTAGCTGTGTTTCGTAGCGTCTTTGCCGTCGTCAACGAACACAATGCATACACAAAGAACATCCTCAAAGCAACGGAATTCATATGCAAATGTGTGAAAAGCTGTGTGTACCTTCGGCTCGTTTCGCATCTACCTGGTTTTTGTTGTTGATGGCTTAAGCAAGTGATGATTCATTAATTCAATTGAACTTCTAACACACGAAAAAATAAACAGCCTACTCCATACTCTACACTCTACAGTCGACAGTCACTCTGTTCTCTGTTGTTCATAAAAATTCTCTTCTACGTTGCTGAGTGAATTGCCTTAGGGAAAGGCTGAGTGTGACTCTACTCGATTGAGTAGTAACTAGTGCAAAGTTTGAGTTATTTTTCTTCACAAACGCATTCACACAATAATATGTATTTGGGTGTGTGCTTCGTGCACTCACCCTTCACAATCTTCATAACAATTCGATATGCAAGAGAGCAAGAGAACTGCAGAGCGTTTGTCAGCGTTGCCAAAGTGGCACAATCGTGCCATTATGACACGTTATTTTTCAAATGACACTGTGGCTCGTTAAAAATTTATATGGCACATTTTGATCATTTTCGACAACAAAATTTGTAATAGCTCTCCAAATATATATTTTTGTTATATGACAATACTTTTGATAGAATTTGAGTTTTATTCTCATTTTCATAAGCCTGAACACTTCTGGTAGTTCTAACAAAAATAATTGATAGCGATTTTATAAGCGATACTTTTCTTACGATCATAGAACTACAAGCTAAAAGATGATTCATCAAGAGGTGATTTTTTCAATATTGTTTTTTGACAGATGGCACACGAGTAGTGTTAAGCTGTCATGGCATTTTTATTCGTTATTGTTTGCCATTTCATGTTGGAAAGACTGAGCTGAGCTACAAATTGTTCACCTTGCTTACGAAGCCGATCCGCTGTTTTCGAACAAAATTTTTTTCAGCAATAAAACCCACTTCTGCATTTATTTTAGCGAGCAGTTCACGCTTCGGACCGGTGAATTGGCCACAAAGATCGTGTGATATCACTTTATTATTATTATTTGTGGCAACGTATGGGCCAAAGTCCAAAATGGGCGCCGTGGCTCAGGGGAAGTTCACATGGCTACTGAGCAGGAGGTTCGTGATTCGAATCCCAGTAACACCAAAAGTATTTTTCACGGTGTCCCACCTCTCGCGAATGGGTGACAAACGTTCTGAGAGTAATGACTTGTCACCGCAAGCTCTTCTCAATTCGCCGTTCGGATCAGGCCTTAATTTGTAGGTCCCTCCCATTTTGTGCCCAAAAGTATATATGCGCAACACAAATGGTCGCGAGAAGCTAGGCCTTGGACCGTAATGGTCTGTCGCGCCGAATATTATTATTATTATTATTTATGGTCCAAAGTCCACGTGGATATACCAGCTACACTTAAGGCATTGGGGCAGCAAATATTACACGCGTCATTCGCCAGATACCACTCGATTATTTGCCAAAATTTCGATTTATACCTATATTTAAGAATTTTTAAAAGAGCCTTTTTTAAGTTTTTGATGGAAAAAACTTTTTTTTTCTGTTATGAAAGAATTCTATTTTTTTCTGAAAAAATAAAATAAAATTTTTTTTAATACAGTGTACGCTAGAATCTGAAATAGCGCTGTTTTTTTTTTCAAATGGAAACAGAATTTTTATTTCGTACGGCAACGATGGTTGTTTGTTTACAATCGCGAGTGCTGCCATTTAAAAATCTCCAATTTAGTTACATTTGACTTAATGACTTAATTTTATATATTCGAATTAAGTCAACAAATTTGAGTGATATTAAAAATATTAATTATAATTAAAAAAAGGCAATCTTCAAGGCGTCTGCATATACATGAGCCCCGGGATGTAAGGTGTACTATAGCTTATAACCTTCCCCACCTGCCAATAATTTACATTAAATTTTTTTTATAAAAATTGGTTTATTAATTTGTCTAATGTTCAAATTTTACGTTTCCCCCTTTCATATTACCACAGGATGACTAGGGGTGTAATATAGCCTATAACGCTGTTTCACCTCCCAATAGTATACATTGTAAATTTCATTTTTTTTGCATTCTTTGCTGCAATTCTTCAATGAATGTTATAAAAAAAAAAAAAGTACATACTCGTAAAAACATCTTCGATTTTAGTGATACGGTTTTGCTTTTCTATGTCAAAAAGGCTTTTTTTGTCCAATTCAAATCCAAAAAAAAGGTTTATACTATTTTTCAGCAGAATCAATGTCTATTTATGTTGTAAATAAATCTTTAATAAATAAATCTTAAACTTTAACAATTTTTTTATTTAAAATCAATCATAATAATATTCGGCGCGACAGACCATTGCGGTCCAAGGCCTAACTACTCGCGACCATTTGGGCTGCGCATGTTAATTTTTGGACACAAATGGAAGGACCTACAATTTAAGGCCGGATCCGAACGGCGAATTTGAGAAGCTTTCCGTGACAATGTATTATTTTCGGAACGTTTGTCACCCATTCGCGAGAGGTGGGACACCGTGAAAAATACTTTTGGTGTTGCTGGGATTCGAACCTGAACCTCCTGCTCAGCAGCCATGTGCACTTCCACTGAGCCACGGCGCCCACAAAATCAATCATAAAAGCTCTAAATCTCTTAAAACTTTTATAAAGTAGGCTGGGTCGCTTTCAAATATCTTATTCACTCATTAGATATCTTGTAGAATTGGCTTCAAAAAGCATAAATATGCATAATTCGGTTGACATTGATAGATTTGGCTGAGACTTGCCAGCTTAAAACATTTTTCATTTTGTTCACACAATCCGAAATATGTTTTATGCTGCAGGTATTGCTTGTGAATTCTTGTTGCAGACGATCCTCTAGACAACCAACGAGTCGGACATGACTGTGTAAGGGAGTGTTCACATCTTTTATCAATTTGAACAAAGTTTGATACTGTGATTGCCAGCTGGAAGACCGTGAGAATCAATTATATGTTTCACGCACCATGACTCCAATTCTTTTGAAATGTATTTTATAGGTGCAGCATAAATAGCAAGTTGTAACGCATTGCACAGTTAAGGTATTAAAAACTATTTTTGAATAGTTGCTGCTGATAGTTTCTGCAGTTTGGCAAAAACACCATTTCTGATTCCAGTCACAATACCGGCAATATCAGTGCCAAGCTCACATATGTTCTCAATCTTGAGCTTGTATTCTTCCAGCATAGCTAACACAGAATGCATGATAACGAAAAATCAAGAAATATATGATACGAATGAATATGCAAGACCTCTTACATTACAATGAATGTCAAGAAATTGTTGTCTTGGTTTTTTTTTAATTTGACATAATTCCAATATTTTTTTAAGTAAGCACTAAAAAAAACTAAAAAAAAAATTAAGTCAAACTTGACTTGCATTAACTCAAAATGGCAACGCTGTGTACAGTAGCGTTAA
Organism: Nephrocerus scutellatus; assembly: GCA_947095585.1. Classification (NCBI taxonomy): domain Eukaryota; kingdom Metazoa; phylum Arthropoda; class Insecta; order Diptera; family Pipunculidae; genus Nephrocerus; species Nephrocerus scutellatus. The sequence goes on from OX352764.1 coordinate 88,654,130, forward strand.
CTCTTCTTGCGAATGGCTTGGTTATTGTCTCTGCTGTGTTCTCTTAATCAACATTCTGTTGATGTGGCTTTTGTTTACATTACGTCAGTGTTTAGCTTTGCTTATGTTGTTTAACCAACTGGATTTGCGTTTCTGTTGTTGTTTTTTTTTATCCCTTTTGCAAAGCTAGCACTATATGTATTTATTTTCTTTTTACAGTAGATTCTCTTATATGAACGAACTACTTAATGGACGGCAAGTTCATGTAATCAAAAAGTTCATAAATAATCGAGGGAATGTATTCAATACAGCTTCACCTTAAAATATTTGCAAACTTAGTATGTAAACAAAGTGCCGAATTTTAAACCATGATACATTTTGTGCTGTCTAGACAAAAACGTATTTTTCCTTTAGTAAATTTTTATTTGAAATATGAATTCGTAGTGCATATATTAGAGCATCAGTTTATATTATCGAATTTCTGATGTGGAAACATTTTAAGATTGACAAATTCGTGTAATTCATATACATAATCAAGTGTTCATAAATAATCAATAGTTTATATTATCGAGGATCTACTGTATTTTCTTTATCATAAGTTAACATTCAATAAACAACAATTGTTTTAGATTTTGCCACTCTTCGAATTAAGTCCTGATGGGCGTTACATTACTTTATATCACATACCTGCGTACTTTTATTCGTTGGAAACTTATACATTTAATTAATAAATAAATAATAAAGAAAAAATAAATACAAGCGGACAATAATTTAGTACAATTATTATTAATTGTTAAACATAAAAGAAACTTCAAACGAAAATATAATTAAAACTATAAAGGGGTACTCAATAAAGACATAACAATTTTCTATTTTTGTGCTTCGAATGATCGAGAGGATTAAGTTCTTGATTTGATTGATCTTGTAAGGATGTAGGCCAAGATCGGCGTGGAATTGACTGAATTGGCTCATTTTGAATTGAAGAACTCACAGCTGCGATATTTCCGGTGCTTCGACCGGTTCGTTATCCCATTGGCACTGGCACATTCAATAGTGAAAATGTTGACTCGAATTTATCCACTAAAGCACGCACAGCCTGTTGGTTGGGACGATTATTACGACCGAAAAGTGGAGTTAGCGCTCTTAAAGCTGCGATCACCGATTTCGAGTTTCGGTAGTAATTTCTACAAAGGTTGCTCGTTCATAAACTTCTCAATAAATTCACAAAAAAAAAACGTAAATCTTGACTGATGTTTTCACATAGGCATATCATCAAAAATGTGTAAGAGTGCATTGGTATTAATATATAAAATTGTTATGTCACTATTGAAAAACCCTTTACAAGAGCGAATGCGATTGAGAGTAATTTTCCAGCTTAATGCAAGACAGCAATTACCAAAGGCACGTCCCCTATATTACCTCGTTAAAACTTTAAATCTGGCGCTCTTGTGGTGGTATATCCGGCAAACTGGGAAACATCTCTTCTATTGAACTAGCTACGACTGTGGACGTGGGCTCCAGCATTAAGTTGTTTGAAGTAGCATGAAAGCGTCATGCCCAATCAGTTGTAGCAAAAAAAAAAGCACCCACCTTGGCGGAGCGATGAACTGAAAAGCTCAGAAGACTGTCCAGATCCATGTTCAATATCTGCTATACCAAACATTTCTGGTAACTCTAGAAGGAAACATTTAAGAAAGCCATCAGGAAAGCTGGATCGAGTTCTGTTAATCCATTGTGTCCACAAAGTACTCGCCCAGAATATGTAATATTATATACAAGGAAAACTCTTGTCCGACCCTTATAAAAAGATCGGATGGTAAATAATCAGAATCAAGGGCTGAATCTTTGGATATTTTAGTAAATACCCACTTTCCCGTATGGAAAGACTCTTGGTTAGCTCGCTAGCTGAGTACTCCTTAAAGCCAGTAGGTGCGAACTGGACAACATCATAACCCAAGAAAAGGTTTCCTGGGCCATTCACAGTTTCTCTGCGTATAAATCGCCTGGCCTTTACGACATTCAACTTCAGAAGACTATAGGTGTGTCGACCCCTTAGCTAGTGAATATTTTCAGAAGTTGCCTACGACTTAGCTATGTTACCTGCAGTTGGAGAAGAGTACGATTGGTGTTTATACCCAAAGCAGGTAGAATCGGCGAAAGAGTTTATACCACTTAGTCTTTCGTTGTTCCTGCTGAAAACGCTGGATCGAATCTTAGACTATCACATAAGACTAAGTTTTGAAGATATGGCTGTATTAAAATACCAGAATGCTTGCCTTAAAGGCAGGTCTACAGAGACAGCCCTCCACGAAGTAATACGCACAGTTGAACACTCACTTCATTTCAAGCAATACACCCTTACCACCTTCCTCGATATAGAAAGTGTCTTTAACAAAGTCCACATGCCATTCAAGAGGCTCTTACTCATTTAAGGGTTGAGCAACTCCTAATACAGTGGGTCATGTCCGTGCTAGGTAGCAGGGTGATCCATGGCAATTTGGGCAGTAGCAGTATCACCAAATCAGTCGACAAAGGGAAATATCACCCCCCCCCCATACTGTACCTAACAACAACAATAAATAAGACACTTGATATGAACAGGATGAAAGCTGTTGCGTATGCAGATGACGTGGTAATACTTGTATCAGGACAGCACCCTTCCGTGATTAGTGAGGTCATGGAAAGGACTCTAGGCAGGGTTAGTTCCTGGGCTACCATATGTGGCCTGGGTGTTATCTCTGGCAAGACTGAAATTGTACTTTTCCCCACTAAGTTCAAAATACCGGACTTTGCCCTGCCATAACTCAAAGGTCAGACACTCACGCTTAACTCAGAAGAAAATATCTCGGGGTAATCCTAAACTCAGCTGGAAGTCGAATATAGAAATTAGGGCTAGGAAAGCATGTATTGCCCTCTATGATAGCAACAAAACCATTGTCAGGAAATGGGGACTGCAGCCAAGGATGGCTCTATGGTTGTACACAAAAATGGTGCGCCCTATTCTTACCTATGGGGTGTTGGTCTGTAGGCCGGCGATTAATAAAAAGTACAATGCCAGCCAGCTGTCTCGGCATAACTAGAGCACTTCGGTCCTGTCCCACCGAGTCTCTCAACACAATCCTATACTTACTACCTCCCAACCTATTTATTTAATACGTTGCGGTCTGGCTCAGAGAATCTGGGTGGCTTGTTACCAAACCATACGGCCACTTCAATCCAAGCTTTGGCGTAGTTTTCAACTCGAGTAATTTGGGGAGAGTTGATGGGCTCTTTGTTGTTACTCTATTTACCAATGGATCCAAGATGAGAAATAGAGTCGGTGCTGGATCTTACTCTGAAAACTTTAACCTTTTAAGGTCCTACAAGCTACCTGACTCTGCTTGTATCTTCCAGATGGATATCTTACCGATAAGAGAGGCATACAGGGCTCTATCTCAGAATACCGCAATAGCGGGCAGGATCGGCATTACGTAGACAGCCAATCCGCTATCAAAGCCATAATTGCCAGGCCGAATTGACTTAAATAAGCCAATAAATAGACTTGACCGTAGTCTGCCTTTTGCATGAGTTGCTTAGATGTAAACTCTAATTCATATTTTCGCAAGTGTCCGGCCCTTGCGGCTCTCCGTTTCCGCAAATTCAGTAATTCCTTCTTTTCTGACCTGAAGGAGCTTTTAGACTAATGCATCAAAGATCAAGCCACAGTGACCTGTTAGAAAACTCACCAGCTTCCTAATTCGTTTGCCTGCAATTCCCTGATGACCAGGGACCAAACTGAGTTTCACTCTGTTTTGTGTGGCAAGAGATTGCAGTGCATCGTAGCAGTTTTTGATTGATAACAAGTCCATTTAGTTGGACGACAGCGCTTTAAATACTGCCTGCCTATCTGAAAAGATATATAATATAGCGCCCTTCATTCCTTTACTAAGGCTAATTCTGGCACAGATCCCAATGTCATTGAGGTCCGCCTGGAAAACCGTGGGACTTTTTCCCATTGGTATCGAGACTTTGGTGTTGGGTCCAAAGACACCGGTTGAGTGAATATAGCTGAAACTATCTGAGGTCTAATGAGCCAAGAAGAAGTCTTGTTCTTGGTCTAGGTCATGATATTGGCCTTGGTGTTGGTCTTTGTGTTGGTCGTGGTATTGATGTTGATCTTGGTCTTGGTGTTGGTTTGGTTTTGGTCTTTGTCTTGGTCTTGGTGTTGGTCTTGGTGTTTGTCGTGGTATTGGTGTTGATCTTGGTGTTGGTTTTGGTATTCCTATCTAGTCTTAAACCAAGAAAAAGACCAACAATTAAGGCACCAATGCAAGACCTGTATCAATTACCCTCATCACTACACCATTTCCAATTGTAATTCAGAAATCGTGAACTACTCGTATAATTCAGGTTAGTCAACAGATCAGCATCTATTGTAATTCAGAAAGTATCAATTGCGATTCAGACACAGATAACAGTCGAAATTTTTATTTAATTTCTGTTAAGTTGTTAACATATTTTAAGTTATTAATTAATTAGCAATCCACTGGCATATAGCGCATTGCTAAGGCTGTGAGTTGGTGGACTGTGGAATGTGACAATGTTGCCTGAATTACAATTGATACTTTTTGATAAACGCAGTAGACGCTTTTTGAATTACAACTGGAAAAGGAGTAGTTCGAAGTAAGCAAGTGAACGGTCGACAACCCCTCTCTACAACAAGTATGTAACCTTCTTGAAAATCAGTTCGAGGCAAGCGTCACCCAGCATTTTTCTAATTTCCACAGAACCACATTTTCTCTTATCTGTGGATAATGAGATGAAATTATATCTCACATATGGCTGACAAACATAAATTGAAAATAATTCCTCTACTTACGAGATGTTTATTATGTACATGTTATATACATATGTACACTTGAATAACTTAGTAAACCAGTAAATGTGTTTTTCCGGGTCAGTCAATTTGCTGCTGATTTTGTTGTCAAGCTATGTCATATAAGAATTGATCTAGCTTGCTCTGCACTTCACTGTCCCCCAACAAACGACATCTGACGATCACGAATAATTCCATTAATCAAATTCCCAATTATTAATGTCAATTGTGCAGCTAATGAATCAAATTTCCGATGACTCTGATGATGACTGTGACAGACAATATAGCAGGCGAACAGTATAGCTGTGAATCATTTAATAAAAAATAAATAAACAGCATAGAAATGGAGCGTCTGGCGATCGCTCAAGTGATCCAATTAATAATTCCGCTTTCATTTGTTTCTTCTTTCGGTTAAAAACAAATGTATCTGGATGCAATGTGCACAAGACAGATGTGCGAGATAGGAGTAGACGAGAGACAAGATCCTCAAGAGTATGAGTATTCTTTGTTTAAATGCTTATCTGTTCCCTCAGTATGTCAGACATATGTTCTGTGCTCCACACTTAGCAGTGAAATGTCTCCAGAATATCATATTCCCTGATATCTGTATCTCGTCGAAAGCAATCGCTCTTAATCACTGTTAAGTGGTTAATTCAATCAGGAATGGGTCGATGTCGTTGGGGCAAATAGCGGGCATCTTGAATTCCAATTCTAAAGTGGTGGAGTTTATAAGTCAGCAGAAAAGGCCAAATTAATTTGTTTCTCATTCCTTATTAATGGAAATTGGACTCTTCATTAGAACAATATTAATATTGCACACAAATTCAATTATTCACTGGCAGAGTATTTGATTTGGTGGATTGCAGTAACCGGATGTGGAGCATTCCATGTTTAATAAGAAATGGCAAATGGCATATGCCAGGGTCCGTCTTAACAGCTCTGAAAAGACATAAAGAGAAGGACTTTTGAAATATGTGATATATGGCAGAGGTGCCCTTTACATTCTGTTCTACTTATAACTGATCTTAACAGCTCTGAAAAGACATTAAGAGAAAGACTTTTTAAATATATGATTTGTATATGCCAGAGGTACCTTTACATTCTGTTTTACTTTTATTACTGATCTGTTAAATCATTCGAAAGACCTTAACTTGAAACTTGCTATAATGATGATGGTATATGGCTTTTCTTTTGTATTAGAAATTGTTCTGTGTCGTGTGTGATCTCTCCTTAATTATCACCCAAACGAATAAAGAAGGACAAGTCTTATTTTAAAATTCAAAAAAATCAATCGCATCATCATCATTTATGGCTCAACAACTGGGGTTCGGTCCTGGCCTCCTTTTCATAGAGATCTAAAAAAGCGATCAGTCGCACGCAGTTGGTTATTTCTCAGAACAGCGGAACATATTTTGGCATTTGGCCATTTGGTGGTGGTAAAAATAAACAAATACAGATACACGGACACACAATTATGGCCATCAGACCACAAAAAGCATCGAACAACACATCGCACCACATCGCATTGATCTCGAAAGGTCAGACGACGATTGAACGGATATTCGAAATATGAGCATAAACGTCAGACATTAATAAATGTCATCGAGTTGGCACGAATTCGGTCCTTGGTGTATAACATAACAAGAAATGACATTTGGGCCAAAATTAGAAATAATTTATTAAAGTATTAAGCACATGCCCGCAATAGATATGCAGCTGGGTCGAAAGAAGGGTTATGTCATGCACGATCTCATAATTATTTACCCTCATTGACTGGGCGCTGGTCACTTACGTTCACTTCCGCCTATGTGCAAGTATTTGCAGCTGCACGGTTGCTTCTATTACTTGGAGTTAATGCGACCGAGATTCCAGGTTAAATTGAAATACACTGTGATTCTGGGATCGATGTAAAGAGTTAGGTTGTTAGTTGTTTTGGGCGCGACTATATCACTTGATTGCAATATTCTGGTATTCACATCTGTCATATTAATGCACAGAGTCTGTTACCAAACTTTTAGGAGATCCGTGATCTGTTTGAAGAGTGGGTGTAGTTTGCAAAAGTGAAACGTGGCTTCTGGATAATTTTATTAAATTGGCTCAGTGGATACAGTGTCTTTCGTGGTGGTGTTGGTGTGGCTGTGGTTGTTTGAAAGATTCTTAAAAAACTTGACACTAATAAAGAAACTGGGCCTGACGGTGTTCCGTCATTATTATTGAAAAGATGTAATCATACTCTGTCGAAACTGCTTAGCAAATGGTTTCATCTCTCAATAAAGACTGGTGTTTTTCCGTCACTTTGGAAAATGGCCCGTTCCGAAAAAAGGTACTTACTACCGCGCTATTGCTTTGTTGTCGGTTCTCTCGAAGTTCATGCTCATGGCGGTCAGACACAAAATGCATCAGAATTGCAAGTGGCCGTAACTATCTTCGACTGGTGGAAGTGCGATCAAAACTCCACGTGGAGGCCGCCGATAATTTTCCTACAATACATGAAAAGCTGAATGATCGAGCTAGTCACCTCAAAGTAAGGTTGGCGCGAGGCCAATAACCTTGCTCGCTTAAGAATTCCTGCAGCAAGCAAAAATTTGGTCGTTGCGAGTACAACGATTGCGCGTAAAAATATCCACAAATAGCCACCTGGGTATCTCCTAATGGAGCCAACTAGATAGACCACGTGCTGATAGATCGCCGCCACAACCGGAATTTGATGACGGTACAAACGTACCGAGGTGCCAACGTAGGCTCGGACCACTATCTTGTTGGTATGGTGCTCCGAGCGCGGATTGCATCATCACGAAATGCTGCATCTGTGAATCAGATTCGAGTCAACACGGCTGCCCTTTGCAACAAAGAGACCAGAAACAACTACGGTAAATCGATAGGAGTCGCCCTAAATGCAGGTTGAGTAAGTCCTGGGGCTGAGATGTCGGCCGTACAAGAGAAATGGACACGCCTTAAGAATACTGTCATTAGTACTGCTGACTCTATATTTGGCAGTAGTCGTAGAGATCGGAACGACTGGTTCGATGACGAATGTAAGCTAACGACTGATCGTGAGAATGTTGCGTACCGAGCAATGCAACAATCTGATAATACGTGTGCACGCGAAGATGGATATAAAGAGCTCAGAAGATACGAAAAAAAAAAGTTCACCGGCGAAAAGAAGCAGCTTGGGAGAAGAATCTCTTCCGTGAACTAGAACAGTACATCGTTGTAGAGTTGGTGACGAGCCCCGCGCTTACCCAACTTGCGCCATGAAACATACTCATTGTACTATCTTCCTATCTAGCGTTGCTCCCTTGCAGGAGTAAACCTTACAGCCCCACGATACATCCCCAACAGGATAGCAAGCTATCCCGAGTTTTCCAACCCCGACCTTGTTAAGACCTGGCATCAGGGATCACCCATTCGTTCAGGTATGAGTGCCTGGGCATTTGCAAGGCAAAACCCTGACAGCGCATCCTTCCGGAACTTCCCTATCATTTGCCACTAGGACAGCAAGCCATCCTAGACCCACCCAGGATAGCTTACTATCGGTTTGATGATAGACTTGACCACTTAAATACAAACAGGTTACCCAAATTCAAGGATCTCTAGTACCAGTGGCCCTTCTAGGTCGCTAAGTACGAAGAGCATGCTCTAAGTACCCGCGGCCTTCTATTTATCTTCCGTGGAAAAGCCCCGCACCATATACCAAATAAGAATGAAGATGCAGCTGGACATCACCATTACCCTCACCTGGGTCCCATCATGGCCCCACGTCATCCGGGACAGATGACCATGGTCCACTCCTCCTTTCTTAACATGGGCTCTTGAGCGGCTATGGCGGAGTTAACTAGAACAGTACAGAGCGCAAAGACCAACAAGTCCGCGGTATGTCGCAATATACTACGCGTTGCACATATACTGCAAAGACAAAGAGGGTAATCTGATCGCCGATATTAGAGCGATGGGAAGAGCACTTTCATGAGTTGCTATATGGCCAGCTAACTGAGGAATTGAAGCCTCCTCCAATGACCGAATAACGTAGTATGCTGCCGCCACCAAGCATAGACGAAGTTAGCAGAGCGATAAATAGGCTCACAAATAATAAGGCCCCGGGATCAGATGAAATTCCAGCGGAGCTGATTAAGTTAGGAGGTCCCGAAATACACCAAGCGATTCATGAACTACTAGTGCAAGTATGGGAGGAAGAAGCGATTCCAGATCCCTGACGAAGAGATGCCTCTTCTGTGCCCCATACATAAGAAAGGAAATATCATAACATGCAGCAATTATCGTGAGTACCGCGTATAAGGTTTTCTCCTCTATCCTTCAAGACAGGATAGCCCCATACGCTAAAGTCATCATTGGTCCATACCAGTGTGGCTTCAGTCCAGGCAGGCAAATCAACAACTGATCAGATTTACACCCTTAGGCAGGCAATTTTATAACGTCCACAGCTTCAAAACTCCCTACACCATCTTTTTATAGACTTTAAAGTCGCCTGTGATAGCAAAGCCATAGTAGAACTTTATAAAGCCATGAGTGAATTCGACATCCCAAATAAACAGACAAAACCAATCTTATAAGCCATGTAAAAATATCCGGATTTGATAATCATCCGCCCATTTTAAATCTATAACAGTCTCCGACAAGGGGACTGGCCTGCGTTCTCTTCAACCTGGCGTTAGAGAAAGTGATCCCAGACTCTGACGTAACGGCGAGAGGAACAATCCTCTATAAGTCCATTCAGATACTGGCTTACGCAGACGATATTGACATCGTTGGTAGAAACCGAAGAGCTGTACATGAAGATTTTTTATCAAGATCGATCGGGCGGCACGCAATCTAAGGTTGCACATAAATGAAAGTAAAACAAAGTAAATGGTGGCCACGTCTGCGAGCAGGTGATCCAACATTGGTCCCTCAATTAAAATAGTGGAGCGTGAATTTGAAGTATGGCAATCCTTTAACTATTTAGGGTAAACCGAAGCAGGCGATAACGGCATGGAACCAAAAATACGAGCATGGTTGTTTAAAGCCAACAAAGCCAGACTACCTATAGTCTGTCAAGACTCTTCAAATCCAGGAATTTAACCATATCATCCAAGCTTCTGGTATATAAGACAATGGTCATATATGTATCTATATATAGATCCGAGACTTGGGTGCTTAGCAAAAAGCATTATGACGTCTTAGCCGCATTCGAGAGAAAAGCCTTAGGGAGAATTGTTGGCCCCGTATGTGAGGAAGAACTATTCCGGAGACTCTATAATGATGAGATCTACGAGCGTTACCGCGATGTCGACATCATGAACAGAATTAAGCTCGGTAGATTCTGGTGGGCTCGCATGACCGAATAGGATCCTGCTCGGAAAGTCCTTTGCGGTAGGATTTATGGAACACGATATCGAGGCCGGCCAAGCATACGCTCACGGGATGGCGTAGACCAGGACTCCCAGAGTTTAGGAATGCAAAACTGGATGCCATCGGCTCAAAGTCGGGAACGGTAGAGAGACTTTTTGCGGGAGGCCAGGATCGGACACCGGTTGTAGAGCCAAATATGATGATTATGACTTCATAGAACTGACCGCATTTATAGTTGGTGCTGATATCATCATATCTGACAAACAGATTACAGACTGTTGGAAATTAATAAGATCCATTTAGATTTTCTTTCTACAACCAGTGGCGTCACACAAGGATCCATCTTAGGACCATTATTATTTTCCCTGTTGGTAAATGATATCCGCCCACCAATCTTTGAGCATATCTCGTTTCATATGTGCGCTTACGATGTTCAGCTCGTCCGAGGCTGTTCGTTGGGCTTAGTCGAGCGTGCTGCGAGCTGTATTAATGAGGATTTATCTGATATAAGGCTTTAGTCGAATAGAAATAGGCTAATGCTTAACGCTAATAACAATCTAAATGCTTAGTCATTTTCAGGCAGTTGGTTGATCTGTCCTTACATTGAATAACACCCCGTTAGACCATTTTGATGAGAAACTTGGTATGACTTATGAAGTGCTTCGTACATTATGGGCTACACGCTCTTGACAAAACTCGAATTTTGCTGGAATTTTATTTGAGTTAGAGTTGAAAAATTCTCTGCAATTACTGCTACGCATCTAAAAGAAATCATAATGTGTCCTTTCAATAGCATAATAAGATATGTCTTCGGTTTACAAAGAACGGTTCGATCGAATATCCAACCATTGCGCTCGCGTCTTTACGGCATGACGATCGAATAGCTTCTACACATATCTAACGCTAGGTCTTTTTTTAAAAATAGATAGGATGCGACCTAATAGTAAATCCATTTCTTTTTCAGCGAAAATCGGCATCTTCTACACAATCTTCTATGGAGTCTTAGGGGCGCTCGTTGCCATCTGCATGTGGATATTCTTTCAGACGCTGGATCCGCGTATTCCGAAATGGACGTTGGATCAATCACTGATTGGAACAAATCCAGGTAAATAATTGCTCTTCGTGTGGAGAAATCTTATAATTGATTTTGTTGTTCTCATTTGTCCATCTTATCGGTTGCCAGGACTCGGATTCAGACCACTGCCGCCAGATGATAACGTCGAGAGTACACTGATTTGGTACAAAGGAACCCAATACGAAAACTACAAACAATGGACGGATTCATTGAACGATTTTTTGGCGGGTGAGTGTTCCAAACGAGAAATTCCCAAACAGGAAATTTCGATGTAAAATTTTTTCGGACCAAAAATTTTTTCGGACAAAATTTTTTTTCGTCCAGAGAGTTTTATTGAAGTGCTGTTGGTTTGTTATCATTTTGTTTTTTATCCAGAGAGTTTAGTTGTCAGTTTTGTTTATTATTTTTGTTTTGTTGTTTTATTTACTAATAACAACAAAATTCAATCCTATTCTAATCTTGCAGTTTACAAAGTACCCGGCCTAACACCCGGCAGAGGTCAAAACATCTACAACTGTGACTACAATCAGCCGCCACCAAAGGGTCAGGTGTGCGATGTCGACATCAAGACCTGGGAACCATGCACCAAAGAGAACAACTACAGCTACCACAAGAGCGCTCCCTGCATTTTCCTCAAATTGAACAAAATCTACGGTTGGATTCCGGAATTCTACAACGACTCCACAGATCTACCCGATAATATGCCACCCAATCTAAAAACTTACATTGCCGATGTGCAAAAGACGGAGGGTCACAAGGTAAATATTTGGCTGGGCGATTATCTGTGACACTTCTCTTACATGCAATGTTTTTTCTTTATTCGCAGATGAACACAATTTGGGTGTCTTGCGAGGGTGAGAACCCCGCCGACCAGGAGAACATTGGCCCAGTTGACTATTTACCGATTCGTGGCTTCCCCGGCTATTTCTATCCGTACCAGAATTCCGAGGGTTACTTGAGTCCATTGGTAGCTGTACACTTCCAGCGTCCAACGCGTGAGTAGATTTTTGTTTTATGCTGTCTATGTTACTCACTGTCTCTGTTTCTGGCTTTGATTTTCCAGAGGGAATCATCATCAATGTCGAATGCAAAGCCTGGGCACGGAACATCCATCACGATCGCAAGGAGAGAATAGGCTCCGTACACTTTGAGTTGCTGATTGATTAACAAATGCTTGAAATAAACCTCTTCCCGTATACAAAGAGCCACCACCACATACCACACACATACACACACACACACACACTTTAAGTTTATCTTATGCCGAGCGTAATTTGTTTATATCGAGCGAATTGTTTGCTTTTATTATGTAACGTTATGCTGTATATGACGTATGTTATATATTATGCAACGCTACATGTTATTTATCTTTGTATATTGCAGTAGGATATGATTTAAAAGTCATTTGATTCGTCCTGCCAACGATAGTATTTATAAAACACACTCCTCACATACACACAGGAACGCAAAATGTAAAAGGAAAAGCCTTGAACCCTCTAACCAACTGAAGAATCTCTTTCCGTTGACCGACCACAAGTGGATCAAATTGGAATTTCGAATAAAATTTTTAATTGAAAGGAGCACCAAAAACAACAGGGCCCAAAACACATGTCCAGAAAAAATTTGGTACAGCACCACGCTTAGAGAGCAGACAACATATTCAACCGAATATGTCAGGCAATTAATGCACTGCTGTACGATCGATTTCAGAATCAAAAGGTTTTTGGTCCAAATTTGTGTTTCGGGCATAGGTCCAAATGTACTCTAAGTACATTTAGATACAAAATTATTCACTCATAAGCTTCTTGTAGTAACAGTGGAGTTTTACTCGAAATAATTTTTAATTTTTGCAAAAAACCTCAACGTAACGTAATTGGCTCTCTGCTTAACTCTCTCTCTCTCTCTCTCTCTCTCTCTCATACACTTTCTTAAAACTCATCTTTGCTTAAGCTATACATTGCTTAACTGCCATTTAAAAACGAGAAACAATTATTATTTAATTGATAAACAAAAACCACTTGTGCATTCCCTAGACACACACACACACAACCACTTACACAATAATCAACAACAACCAAACAAAATCGAAATAAAACAATCTCGCTATAGTTGTAGCTGTAGCTGTTGTAGTACCTAATTTTTAATTTTTATTATTCTTATGGCAAACTTTATTTGTAATTCGTTACGATGTATATGTATGATAATTAAAAACCAACCTAGAACTGTACAATTAGTTGAATCCAAAAGAAACAGATACACAATAAGTAAATAAATAAAGAAAAATGGGGACAAAAACACGAAAATGTTGTAAACTGTCAATAGCCTTGTAAATCAACCTGACAAGATCACTCACTTGTTTTTTTGTTTTTTTTGTATAGTCCTAGTATACGCCATTGCGCCATCCTTCCAGTGTATTGTTTTTATGACAAGATCACCTTTTCTATATTTGGAAGTCACACAGGATGAAACGCGCACTGTAAACGCAAAAGAGGACGATCTAGATATACAGTTATTATTCTGTAAAATGTAAAGGACGGACCACATATGCATGAATAAAAAAGGATTTAGGACTGTATTGTCCTGGTATACGCCATCCTTGCAGTGTATTTTTATTATGACAAGATCACTCTATCACTCTTTCTCTATTTGGAAGTCACAGATGATGAAACCCGCGCTGTAAACGCCAAACAGGACGATCTAGATACACAGTTTTTATTCTATAAAATGTAAAGTTCAACTTTTTCATAGAAAAAAAGGATTTAGGACTGTATAGTCCTGGTAAACGCCATCCTTAGAGTGTATTGTTATGACAAGATCACTTTTTCTTTTTTTGGAAGTCACAGATGATGAAACCCGTGCTGTAAACGCCAAAGATACACAATTTTTATTCTTTAAAATGTAAAGGTCCACCTTTGCATAATTAGAAAACGATTAGGGACTGTATATATTCCTGGTCTTCGCCATCCTTACAGTATATTGTTATGTAATTATGTTACTACTTGCATAAATCCTTTCACCCATCGAGGGCATAGGGCGTCGTCAACGACGCCTACGCGCCATCTTGTTCGAAGCTCTGCAACGAGTTTAAGCTGCCTCCAGGTATAGGTAGCTAGTGTGTTGGTCCACGCTGCCTTACCGAGGGCCTCAAATAGAGCTAAAGTGCGTCGTTTCGTAACCACGGGAGACACTATACCGTGTTAGGTATATGGAAATGTTATAACTAACATGTATCATTCAGCTACGAGATCACATCGGTGATCCGGCACTCCGAAAGCTCCCTAAGATCGGCAAAGAAAGGTTTGTGGAATCCGTCAGGCTGGAGAGTTTCTTTCTTGTTAACAATCGTGCAACTTCTCAAAAATGTATTATACGGGATTCCCAGTTTGGTTGCGTGGCTCCCCACGGCCATATGATTATGGCAACGACTCTGGAAATATCTCTCCGTAATCCAGGGATCAGCTCGGTAGATTTACTTTTATTGCAGGAAGGACATATTCCACGTTAATTAAGCCTTGGTGGTAAAGAAGCTGAGAATACGTTTCCTGTCGGGGCTCAATGGACAGCAGACTCCCTTCATGTAGTCGATGTCCAATATTATGCCCTTCTTCGCTAGTACGTCCGCCTTCACATTGCCGTCGATGTCGCTTTGCCCCGGTACCCATATTCGGGTTAGAGCTATGCTTTGGCTTACCGAAGCCAATTCAGCTTGGCACTGCCTGATAAGTTTTGAGTTATTGCTAGTCGTAATAGTTTTAATCGCATATTGGGTGTTTACGAACATGCCAACCCTACCAGTTATAGTACTGTTACAGTACTGTTAGCAAGTGCCCTGCAAGCGGCCCTAATCCACCTGGCAATTTCTAGCAGAGTCGGGCAGCTAGGACCTTAAAAAAAAGTTTATCTGAGAAGACTCCAGCGCCGGCTCCATTTCTAATCTTGGATGCGTCGGCTAAGATGGTAACATCAAAGAGCCCTCGTCCTTCCGACTTTCTCTGGTCGGAAACTCTACGGCAATGCTGGGACTTGAAGGAAATATGCTCGACAATAGAGTTGAGAAATTCTGCCACTTAGGACATATACTATCCCTCATTATGGAGTGATACCTCTTAGAGTAAATACATCCTATGCTACAATAGATCTTTTAGGTCGCAGTGTCTGGTATATGGGCTAGGGTATTCTTAAAAAAAAATCTATGCTATCACCACCAATCGGAGTAGCATTTAGCAGAGCGATAAATTGGCTCAAAAATAACAAGACCTCTTGATCAGTTGGCATCCCAGCGGAGCTAATGAAATCTGGAAGGCCTGCAATACACCTATCAATTTATGAATTAATAGTGCAAGTAAGAAGAGGCATTCGGCAACTTTTTCTTGAACGATGTGCTTGAAATCTGATATTCCGCGGCGCGAAGCAATCATGTTTTTGCTTGAGGAGCGTTTCGAAATATTGAGGACTTATTTTCAATGCCAGTGTTGTGTATCCGAAACCGTGCGAATTTCGAAATATGGGTCGTGAAGCGGAACCGCTGTGGTGAAATTGGTGAGGAAAGTTCGTAAAAAAAGGCTGGCTATTGGATAACAGATTTGTTCCTTGAGCTCGGACAGGTCGCATGCCCGAGAATATTGCGGCTGTGGCCCATAGTGTGGGACGGAATCCATCTCGACGCCAATCTCAGCCACTGGCCATTAGTCGCACCGCACAAATACCTCGGATTATTCGCTAACAAGGTGCAGATGACTCAGGAGTTGAAAGCAAATAACTATCCGCTTCGATATCAGTTCTCAGCGTGGGCCATAGACCTGACTAGCAGAGCACAGTATGCGGCTGGCCTTATCACATGAGTATAAAGGAATGACGAACGTTTAATAACCGTACGTAAGTCACAGAAAAGTAATTGTGGAACATATCGGAAATCTACAAAACTACAAAAATTCATAGTAGTGTGCATGTTACTATTACTATTATTTACTGCACGTTTTTGTTGTTGCTTCAGTTATATGCGGTAGCCCTGAAGATATGTTCTCTCCGCTTCAAGTGAAGATAACCGTATTGTAACTTTGTAGCCCCACAATCGATGTTGTGGCTGTGATAGCTGATAGTACAAAACAAACGGCGATACGTTTAATTTAAACAAAGTGTCAACGCCAACGCCAAGTCAACACACACCCACATACCCGTATAAAAAATAATTTTCAGAGATAGCTTCCTGTGCTGAGTAACGACTTGCTAAGTAGAACCTTCCCGCATCGAAACCATAACGAGACCATACGTACGAGATCGTACAAAAAAAGACCAGAATCAATATTAAAATTGAAAGATTCAAACAGATTGCAAGAAAACCCTGGCAACAATAGTTTTCTGTATTGCCAGTCGCTATGAAACACTCTACTATGTTACTCCTTGTTTCCACATCAAATCATAACGCTACAATAAAATAATTTGCTTTTGTAGGTGTACACGGACTTCAAATAATACAGCAATAAGTGTAAAACGAATTGAAAGTGAAATGTTGTAGAATTATTTTCAATGTCAGCACAGATAAAAATGGCGACATTTGAAAAAAAAAAAAAAATCAGAATACATGTGTTGGTAGGTAGGTAGGTAAAGTGGTGGTAAAGTTCGCTGTACTTGCGAAGTCTTCAAATAGCATTTTGATGCCACAAATATCGAGGGACCTAGCATGGATATTTAAGTTTTTTGTGGTCGTATAAATCGCCAGCGTTCAGATGAAACCTTATTTACTTATGGCCAGAGTAGGAATTAACATCTGACACTATCCAGTTATCAACCCTGAATAGTTTATCATTAGAAATCAAGGTAATATCGGTTACCTCTTCCCAACCATTGAACCTCTCCGACAATAGTTTGTTAGTATGAAAAGAAATTTGTAGCTGTGATCACCGAAATTATTAGTGGAACCACAACTATTGGGCGACTACACTCGATATTTTGTAAAACATATTATCTTACGATACAGACGCAACAAGAAAGAAAGAACATGCCCTTCCACCGGAATCTTCCACCACCTGCCAGTAATATGCATTGGAAATTTCATAAAAATCGGTTGGTAAATGTGATTGATATTATCATTTCAAATATCCCACCGCCAAGGAGGGGTAAGGTGGTGTACGATAGCCTAAAACCTTCCTCTACCTGCCAGTAATACACATTAAAATTTCCATAAAATCGGTTGGTAAATGTAAGTTTTGATAAATAACAACCGCACAAAATTTAATTTTTATTTATTTAGATAGATTATTTGTATTTGATGTGGAAACGCCGGGTTACTATATACAACTGGAGTGTTTGTACGTCATATCTTGTTTTATTTGATTTCACAAATCATTGATAACAAAGCCTTAAGAGAGCCAAAGAAATAGAGCGACATTTCACCAAGTAACAAGAGAGATTATCATAATTTGGATTACTTGTTGAACTTGTTGCGCGTTGTTTTTTAAAAGGTACGTTGTACTTTTTTTGTGTCTCCTTTATGAGGGAGAAGTATTCTTGGCTTTTCTGCTTCTGGATAAGATGTTATAACAAATTTATGGATATGAATTTATATAATGCATACTCGTGCACACATACTCAAACATTGCATACCTAATACGTGTAGATACAGGTGCAAATGGTTCTTAGTATTATAGATATTGTGTGTTGCCATACATTAGTTTTTTTGCTCTAACTTTTTAACTCTGAGTTTGCTGAGCTTGTAAAAAGCTATGCGTGTTTTACGGTGTTTTACGGCAATAACTCTTAAAAACAAAAAATTAACAATCGCCCAATAGGTTTTTTTTGAGCAAATGTTAACTTTTCTCATTTTTCTTATTATCTTATTCAGCATTAAATTTTTTCAAGAAGTTAACAGTAGCTAGCCTGTAGAGAGTGTAATGAATAAATAAAATCATATATGCATCCCGGTTAAGGTTTTCTTACTCTATCTCCAAACACTTTGATAACTAAATCATATTCTCGCTAAATAAAATTCTAAATTCGAGAATTTTGGAAAAAAATTTCCATGTGAAGCAGTGAACTTAATTTCCCGCACTACATTTGCCTTGTGCTTCAGACTTGTGGGAATAAAGCATCCTTCAAAATTTGGGCGATTATTCATTATAAACAAAGATTCAATATTTTGCACTATTATTTAGATACATATATTTTGATTTATTGATTAATATTTCGGTCAATTACGGACATGTAAAAACGCCCAATATTTTTGGGCGAAATTATTTTTTGTTGTACTTAATTGATTATGAACAAATGCACAATAGTTTGGGCAATTGTTCAGTGAAACTTTGGTATATTCATTAATTTTTGTCCAATTGTTCGATTAGAGCTATCGTTTTGCTATTGGGCTATTGTTTCGCATAAAGAAAAGTATCCACCTATCGTTATTTATTCACTAAATTTTGAGTGAAATTTTAGTGTTTAAAATCGCCAAATGTTTTTGGGCAACAGTTAAACATTGGTTTGTTCGTTAACGTTTTTTTTATGAATTTTTTATTTTGTAAAAATGTCAAATATATTTGGGCGATTGTGCATTTCTGTTTGTTGGCCGATTGTTTATATTAGGATTTTGGGTAATATTTTTGGACGATAATTTAGTTAGACTTTGGTTTATTCACTAATTTTTGTGCGTAAAAGCTGCCAATATATTTGGGCAAAATTTATCTTAGATTTTGTTATTGCTATTGTTCCGCATAGAAAAATGTATTCACTTATCGTTGTGTATTCACTAATTTTTTGGTGATTTTTTACTGATTAAAAACGCCCAATATTTTTGGGCAACTGTTCAATTTTGTGTTTTTTTTTGCGATTCATTATAAAGAAAAGCCTAATATTTTGGAAGATAGTTTAATAAGATATTGGGTTTTCATTAACTTTTCTTAGGAATTCTTCATTTTGTAAAAATGCCAAATATTATTGGGTGATTGTTCATTTCTGTTTATTTAGTCGATTGTTCATTTTACGATTTTGGCTGATTTTTCAATGCAAAAAATCCAATATTTTTGGACGATAATTAAGTTAGACTTTAGCTTTTTCCTTCATTTTTATGCGATTGTTCGTTAAAGCTTCCGATACTTTTGGACGATGGTTCATTTTAGGTTTTTTAGCTATTGTTCCGTATAAAGAAAAGTATACACGTTTCGTTCTTTATTCACTTATTTTTCGGTTAAGAAACGCCCAATGTTTTTCGGCAACTGTTCAGTTCTGTTTTTTCGACGATTGTTCATTTTAAAGAAAAGACTAATATTTTAGAAGATAGTTCAGTTAAACATTGGTTTGTTCGAAAAATTTTTTTAGGAATTTTTCATTTTGTAAAAATGCTCTATATTTTTGGGCGATTGTTCATTTTGGGAATTTGGGTGATTTTTCATCATAAAAAACACCCAATATTTTTGGACGATAATTAAATTAGACTTTGGTTTGTTCATTAATTTTTCAAGCGATTTTTTAGCAGGCAAAAATGCCCAATATTTTTGGGCGAGGGTTCGTTTCTTTTTATTTTTGGGGCGATTGGTAACTTTCGTTTTTTGAATTCTCTATATTAACTTTGCGTGCCCACGTGCCCGCGTGCCCACTTCCCAAAGCTCAATTTTATTGAAACTTTGCACACATGTCTAGTTCCGGTAACAACTCCTCCTATTAAAATTTCGCGACTATAAGATTTTACCTGTATTATAAATATAGTCTTGGTTCCGCTTTAGAGGAGAATAGCAGAATTGCATTTGCTATTAATGCTGTAAGCTAACTTACTCGAAACACGATACAGTGATGTTTAGAAAATGAAAAAACAAGCTGGTGTTCTGTTTTACGTAAAAAAGCGGCACATAACGCTTTCAAGTTGCAAGCTACTTTGTAAATTGAAATGCTCAAATTAAAACTACGTTTGGTCGTAATTTGGGGGCCTTTTTGGGGTCTCTCGATGGTCTTTTGGGGGTCTTTCGATGGTCTTTCGAGGGTCTTTCGGTCTTTCATAGATCTTTTTGTTGGTCTTTTGGGGGATCTTCTGGGTGGTCCTTTGAGGGTCTTTTCAATTTTTAAGATTTACGCGTTAAGAAAATTCAGATCGCATAATGTAATAATTAGGTACGTGGTGGGGAACCGGTAGAGGAGGAGAATGCGTCGTCTTTTAAGGGTATTTTGGGGGGTCTTTTTGGGGTTTTTTTTTGTGGTCTTTTGGGGTCACTGCTCATCACCTCCCCTATGTTACTATGAAAATCGTACGACAACGAGTTCATGACTCCTTGACAATTACATTTAAACATATTGGAAATTATATCAAAATACTGGATAACAAATGTAGTGTGAGGAGTACATTAATCAGTCAATAGAAACTAATCTTGTATTTTTTTAATTTCAGATTATACACACACCCTTACTTTTTTCACAGCTTCTATCTCTTGTTCAATAAAAAAAACATTCTAATAATTTATCTCTATCTAATACGCAAGAAGTTTCACTTCTATCGGGGGTGGATTCCACGCACACCCTTTTTTATGAAAAATGCCAAATTTTTTGGGCGATGCTTTGTTTCTTTTTTTGGGGGGGGGGGGCAATTGTTAATTTACGTTTTTTTAAATTCTCTACATTGACTTCGCGTGCCCATGAATTTGTCTGTTTGTCGTGGAATCTTGCGTTCAATTTTTAATTCAATTCCCAATGCCCGGTTCTTTTGAAACTTTGCATAGATGCCTGTTTCCGGTGACAACACTTTCTGTTAAACTTTTGGAAGTGATTGTGTCGCGGGGTCGGGGGGCTCCCATTAATGTTTTTTTTTTAAACCACGCCATATAGCGGCAAAAGATACTTCACGTGTGCAGCGCTGCTTTACTGCTTTGGAATTGGGCTGCAGTGCTTCGTATGTGTTTTTATTTATTAGGGTTATTAGAGATTTACATGAAAAGTTTTAATTTTTCGGGGGTGGTGCAAAATACCCAATATCTTGTTGTGCGATTATTAATATTTTATTGGTTGATTTGAATGATTATACGCATTGCTCTTTTAACGTTTTGTTTCTAATTTTAATCATCGACATTACTATCAGTGCTCTAGTATGCTTAGAGATAGAGATGCAAATAATCCCCGGAACTAGTCAGACTCTTTTCTTGGTCTTCTACACAATGTTTCGAAAAACATCCCCCAAAAAAAGCAACTTTGAGGCCTTTTCAAATTTAAGTTTTTTTTATTGCGAGTAAAACTTATCTTCGACTGCCACTGAAGTGCGGTACATCTGGCATCCCGCGCAAGTGGCAAGCAGTAAATATATTCATGCTTCATGGAGTGTGGGTTTCGCTTGTCACTTGGCTGGCGGTATACTCATATGCGGTTCAGACAGAGTAACAGAGTAAATACCTTACACCAGAGAGACCAGCGCAGAACCACAAATAATATTGACACACAAACACACATATAGGCAAAGGCAATCACACGATTAAGCGTTATCATCAGAGCCGTTCGGGCAGTCTCAATAGCAATCCCCCTTACTTAAGCGGACGGAGTAGTGAGCTCTCGCTTTTTCTGGTTTTGCCGCTCGCGGATGATTTCTCGAATCTCGATCCCGTCCGCCAACACAACACAACACACACACAGTTCTTTCGCGCGGCTGTTACTTCAGCAATCAGCACTTGAGTCAATTCAGTCTGTTGTCAGTTCAGTTCGGTGTCGTTGGTCGAATCAGGTTCAGTCAGTGTTCTAAGTTTACTGGGATAGCAGTCGCGCAGGAATTCAAAAAAAGTAAAAAATACATTTTTTCTGTTTCTTTTTTTTTTTTTGATATAAAATTCCACTAAGCTAACTTTGCTTAGAATTCATTGTGAACGTTTTTGTGTACAAAAAATCACTATAAATAATAAACAAAATTTTTTTCAAGTGGCAACGAAATTTCTGTAGCAATTTTCCCCGTGTTCCGTTTGTAGAAATATTTTTTTTTCTTCTAAATTATTAGAGAATCTAAAATATTTAGTCATTCGGATAACTCGTATTTTATAGGATATCGTCGCTGACAGAAGGATCAGGAAGAGTATACGACCACCACCGGTTAGCAGAGCCAGAGATAGCGGACTGTGGATAATCAGAATTGCAATTAAAACCCACCCTACCCTCCTCTCCACTATCGCCTTCTAGTCAATTGGTTTGTGTGTAAATAAAAAAAAATTGTTAAGTACTTGAAGTGATCTCTCACGCCACGTAATAGCGCGTTCAAAACAACAAAATATTTAATCACCATGGCGAAAAACAACGGAAAAATCACCCAGGAGTTCCAATTCCCTCAGCCAAAGGAGAGCCAAACAATTGGCCAAATGTTCTACGACAGCAAGGAAGGAACCGTTTTCGGACGTACACCAACCAGTTGGGGTGAGTAGTATATAAGAATATAAATAATGTATGGTATATATGTAATATGTGGGTGGAATGATGTGTTGCTGATTGAGGAATTCATGTCATTCCAACAACTGATAAAAGTCACTCAATAGTCATGGTCCCGAGGGCTAGACTGAGCCAAGCACGCGCTTCCATTCCCCGTTGTCTTGCGTGCGATAAGTGAGTGTCTTCCTATGGCAAAGTTATCAGTTGTGGTGTGTTGTTGCTGTTTTCCATTTCAATTATTGTAGTTGCGTGAGTTGCTTGAGACCATGAAGCTATTGTCAAACAGTAGACTTTACTATTACACGAAAAACATGTACATATTCAAGTTCTGCTCACGCGGTGCTGCTGATTAATAAGTGCGTTCACGTGATAGTCAATCAAGCAACGCGATCGATTGGAATATTTTGATATTTTGAAATTTCGACGGAATTGTTAACAACCTGTTCTCGTACAAAATTGCTGTCAGCTATTACCAAACAGTAGACCCATCTATTACACCAAAAAAATGTATTCAAGTTCTGCTCACGCGGGGTTGCTTTTTGATGCGTGCGTTCACGTGATAGTCAATCAAGCAACGCGATCGATTGGAATATTTTGATATTTTGAAATTTCGACGGAATTGTAAACAACCTGTTCTCGTACAAAATTTTATGTCAGAAATGTTCACAAAAATGGGTCATCCATCGTCTTGTACAATAATGATCTCGATCCGATCTCGTCTTGTTGTTGTAATTACACTCCAGCTTCTTCTGTAGCTTCGAGGAATTACAATTCAGTGATTTACATTAATTTTGTAACCATTTCGCACATTCCCTGTTGCCAAGAAACATGAACAATATTTTGAAAAGTGTTAATTGGAAATTCAAAGTCATCGTTTTGGTTCAATGTTGTTTGTTGCTTGTCAGGTTTGTGGCAGTGATGTCACGATCATTTTTATTACAAACTCCTTATCTGCTGTGGAAATGCTTTGAGATTAAATTCTGGTGTTGTTGTACGATTTAAAGTATGATAATCTAATCTAATTGTATTACATGGCAATAACGTTATTAAAAAATTAACTCTTGATTGTCGAAGAGTTGCCGTATCGTATCAACCATTTAATTGAGGATTTTCTTTTTCTTTATTTTATTGATTCTATAATACAATAATATATAGAAGCATTTTCCTAAGATGTATTAAAACAGTTAAATAAAGACAAAAATTCATAAAAAGTTGAGTTAAAAAAATAAAGAAATAAATTTTTCATGTAAATTCTCTAATAGGAGTTAAAATTATTTTTTTTTTTTTTTAATTATAAAAAAGTGTTTTTTATCGGAGATACATACGTATATAAAATTTAGAGACCCCCGGCCCCGGGTTCGTGGGGCCCCATAAATATTTTTTAAAAAGTGTTGTCCATCAAAGATACCACATGTGTATAAAATTTGAAGAAAATCGAGTAAAATTTTGTAAAATATTTGTATGGGAGCCCCCCGACCCCGGGGCCCGACGGCCCTCAAATTTTAATAAAAAGTGTTGTCTCCGGAAATACACATGTGTGCAAAATTTCAATAAAATCGGGCCTTGGGAAGTGGTTTAAAAATTGATCGCAAGATTCCACGACAGACAACTGACGACCGACGACCGACATCCGTGCCACGGGCAAGTGAAGTTAATATAGAGAATTTAAAAATAAAAGACAATTAAGAAAGTGCTTTGAAAAATTGATATTGAAATAAAAAGGATTAAGAAACACTTAATCAATATAAGTGGATCATTGTCCTTTTTCCGATTTCCTTTTTTTTTTTTAAATGATAGACAATAAAGAATGATATATTACTAAAGTTTATACTTGTATATTAAATAAAACAATCTAAAATAAAAACAACCAATAAAAATAAATTCATGTAAATTCTCCGATAACCAAAAGTATACTGAATTCCACTATAAATGCAGAAATATAAAACACATGCCAAGCACACAACAAAATATCCCCAATCGTAAAGCAAGCAGCGTGGCTAACAGTGTACAGCGCACAACGCACACAGAACGCACACAGTCATTATAGTATGAAATGATCTGATGCCGCTATATGGGAAAACAATTTGTATGGGAGCCACCCGACCCCATGGCCCGATCACTCTCAAATTTGAATAGAAAGTATTGTCACCAGAAATACACATGTGTGCACAAGTTTCAATAAAATCGAGCTTTAGAAAGTGGGTTAAAAATTGATCAAAAGATCTGAACAGCCAGCCTCGGGCACACGAAGTTAAAATAGAAAATTAAAAAAAAACTGTGTGACGGAAGTGAAACTTCTTGCTTATTAGATTTTGTTTTATTGAACAAGAGGTAATAGCTGAGAAAATAGTAAGAATGCGGCTATAATCTCAAATGAAAGAAGCGATCTGGTTTCTATTGACTGATTAATGTACTTCTCAGAATCCATCTGCTATACAGTATTTTGGTAGTATTTTCAATATGTTAAAATGCAATTGTCAAGGAATCACGAACTCTTTGTCGCATGATTTTCATAGCAACATAAGGCAACCAAAAGACCCTCCAAAAGACCCCCAAAAAGACCCTTGATGATGATGATGTTGGGGGTGAAAAACCATGGCACTGCGACCCAAGTGGATCTATTGCGCCCCCCCCCGACTAGCGCTGTAGGGGCGGTGCATGCCCAGCCCTAGAGCACCCCCTCCATGCCAATGGCCTTTATGAACCTAATGATATGGAGAGGTTCTAATGAGTGACGTTCAAGCTCGGAGAGTGCGTGAGTTCCCAGCTGTTCCCTTCTCTGGCGGATCGTTGCTCCACAGTCGTTGAGAAGATGCCACGGGGTTTCCTCCGCTTCACCACATAGCCTGCAGCTGTCATCCTCTTCTAATTTCATTTTCTTAAGGTGTCCCTTCAGTCTGCAGTGCCCTGTTAGGAACCCCGTAATGATTTTCACGTTACCCCTACTTAGTCCCATTATTGATCGGGACCTCTTTGGATTATATCTACCCAACATTTCCTTCGCTTGCCGTAGACCTGGGAGTTCCTCCCATCTTAATGAAGCGGTGTTTTTACCTATATTGCGTAATTCTTCACGCATAATACTGTACCCAATTCCACAAAAGGGTTCCGGCCCTACAAGCGTAGTCTCTGCCCCTATGTTTGCGAGCTTGTCCGCTTGTTCATTCCCTTCTATACCGATGTGTCCCGGCACCCAGTATAACTTTACTTTGTTGTCTGCACCAAGTTTGTTTAACTTTGTTTTGCATTCTTCCACCAGTCTGGACGTGGTGTGGACTGCATCTAGAGCTTTAAGCGCGGCTTGGCTGTCTGACATGATGGCAATTTCCATCCTCATGTATTTCCTATCCAGATTGAATTGAGCGCATCTTTCGATGGCGTGAACCTCTGCCTGGAAAATACTTGGATAATGGCCCATTGCTTCAGAGTACTTGGTTCGTGGCCCTATTACTCCCGCACCTGTGCCATCCACCTTCTTTGATCCATCCGTATACCATTTTATAGTTCCTGGATGTATCTTGTAGTCTGTTTCGGACTTAAAGTCCGTCTTGTTGCTTAGTTTAACCTCATAGTTCTTTATGAACTCAAGCTTTTGCACCATGCTGTCACATGGCATGCATGCCACAGGAGTTAGCTTGGCTAGTGAGTTCATTAAGCTCTCCGCTCTGCTACCCGTTAAGCAGCCAACCTTGGTCAGGCGTACAATGGTTTCAATGGATTTGCCCTCTACCACTATATGCAGCGGGAGTAGCCCAGTGATTACCTCCATACCCGCCGTTGGGCAGGTCCTCATAGCTCCTGTGATTAGGACACAAGCTAGCCTTTGTACCTTTTCCAATTCTTTCCTTGTGGTGCTTAGCTTGGTTCTACCTGCCCATGCCACTGCTCCGTAGGTGATCATTGGTATAACTATCATAGTGTACATCCAGTGCATTATTTTGGGGCTTACTCCCCATGATTTGCCCGCTACCCTTCTGCACACCATGAGCGCTCTCTTAGATTTTTTAATAATTGCCTGCTGATGTTTATTCCATAGCAGTCTCTTGTCTAATATCAGACCCAGGTACTTGACCTCTTCGCTGATTGAGATCACTTCGCCATTGAGGGTTATTGGTCGCATTCGCCCCAATTTTCTTCTGTTACTGAAGGGAACCAGTGTGGTTTTGCTTGGGTTCACCCTAAGTCCCACCTCATGGCACCATCTGCTTGTGATATTTAGTCCATTTTGAACTATGTCACATAGAACTTCCTCGAACTTCCCCCTGGCCACAATGACTATATCGTCCGCGTAACCCTGAGATACGATTCCTGCTTTAGCTAGTCGCTGAAGTAGTTCGTCTACAAGGATGCTCCACAGTAGTGGGGAGAGTACTCCTCCTTGTGGACACCCTCTTGTCGTGTTAACCATAATGGTTTTATCCCCGACTATAGTTTCTGCTGTTCTAGTGACTAGCATCTCGCACATCCATTTACTGATTGTGCCATCAACTGTTTTCTTATCCAGAGCATTCCTTATCGCCTCGTGTGATGCGTTGTCGAACGCCCCTTCGATATCTAAGAAGGCGCATAGAGCGATTTCCTTACTGGCAAGGGAGCCCTCTATTCTTTCCGTCAGTTCCCACAGTGCGGTCTCCGTAGATCTGCCCGCTCTGTATGCGTGTTGACTGGAATGTAGTGGTTCTTTTACCAGTAAAGTCGACCTTACATAGTTGTCGATGACCTTTTCGATAGTCTTTAGGACAAACGAAGTGAGACTGATTGGTCTG
Organism: Nephrocerus scutellatus; assembly: GCA_947095585.1. Taxonomy (NCBI): domain Eukaryota; kingdom Metazoa; phylum Arthropoda; class Insecta; order Diptera; family Pipunculidae; genus Nephrocerus; species Nephrocerus scutellatus. The sequence goes on from OX352764.1 coordinate 88,681,527, forward strand.
TAGGACTTTGGGTGTGTGGGATCTTTCTTCCCTACCTTCGGTATAAATACCACCCGAGCCCTTCTCCAGCTCTTCGGTATGTATCCGAGTGCTAGGCTACTTCTGTAGATTCTTAGTAGGTATGGGAGGAGATTGTCTAGCCCCATTTGCATGACAACTGGGATTATCCCATCTACACCTGCTGACTTAAAGGGCTGGAAGCTTTTAACTGCCCACCGGATTCTATGCTCGGTGCATATCTCCGAGGCTTTCTTCCAGTCTTCTCTATTAAATCTTAGACGGTTTGAGCCTCTATCAGATTCAGTACTGTTCACCGTACTCCCCGGGAAGTGACTTCTCAGGAGGAGTAGAGCTCTCTGCTCTTCGTTTTCTGTGAACTCACCTTCCTGGTTTCTCAGTGAAGCCTTGAAACAACTAGGGTCTTTTGCCATCGCTTTGTACAGCCTGGCAGACTCCTTAGTGTCTTTAACCTCCTCACAGAATTTACGCAAACTTCTGCGCTTTGCTCTTCTCACTTCTGTATTATATGCCGTGAGAGACTTTCTGTATTCCTGCCAATTGCCCCTTCTCTTGGCGGTCTTGAAGAATTTTCTTACCTGCCTTCGATGGGCTGACAGTTCTGCGTTCCACCAAGGAACTTCATTACCCCCTTTGGGTGAACTCATCGGGCAGCTCGACTCATATGCGTCAGAGATTGCCCTGTTCATTTCCACTGCTGCGCATTCTAGTTCGCGCGGGCACCTGGCCACTCTTTGAACTGAAGCGTGTAGTAGATTGCTCTGTAAATAGACTCTAAAGTTTTCCCAATTTGTCCTTCTGGGGTTTCTAATAACCCTTTCCCCTACGACCACCCCTCCCAATTCAAACAGAATTAATCTATGGTCTGACAGAGTTGGTTCGGAGGAAACCCTCCAATTACTGAGTAAACGACTCACTGTCGGAGTTCCGAAGGTGATGTCGAGTACCTCTTCCCTAACCCTAGTCACGAATGTTGGAGTACTTCCTACATTGTAAATATCAAGGTTTTCCTTCACCAAAAACTCTAAAAGGTACTCACCCCTCTTATTCGTGTCGGTGCTCCCCCATTCTTCATTGTGTGCATTTGCATCGCACCCGATCAGAAGAGGTTTGCTTAGCCTTCGGCAATGATCTACCAGTTCTTGAATTTCTGGTGGCGGTATTTCATCCTTGTCCCCGGCGAAATAGGCCGAAGCTATGACTAACTCCCGGTGCATGCCGTCTATGTTAAACTGGCACTGGATTGCTACCACGTCCCGGGTTATAAATTCTGAAAGAGATAGATAATTAATACTATTTCTAACGACGATGCAGGCCCGTGGGGCAGCTTGCCCCACGTCATATATTACCTTAGCATCTTTGCAAGACAGACCACATATCTGTCCCCTGTAGAACCAGGGTTCCTGGACCAGCACTAGCTCTAGATGTTGTTTGGTGAACGTCCTGGCCACCACGGCGGCTGCCCCTTTGGCCTTGTGGGTGTTCACCTGAGCAATGCGTGTGCTGGTCATGCTTTAGTTGTCTGAAGAGGGCGGCTGCCCCTCTCCAGTCTCAAGCTCAAGGTGCTGGATCTCCTCCAGCAACTCGTCCTCCTCTAGTTGTCGGATCGCCTCCAGCTCGTCTAGTACAATGTTCGGTTGGGGAAGGGCAGCGAGGTCTTCCATAATGGGTACCTCTTCTGCTCCCGCTTCTCCTTCCGTGTCCATTGTACTTGCCCCCTTGGGTTCATCTTCTACTACGGCGGGAGGGTCTATCAGCCCCTTCTCCACCTGTATGGCTTCCTTCTTTTTCAGACCACCCACCGATATCTTGCCATACCGGTATCTAATGGAGTGGCCTGCCCCTTTTATTATGTCTCGGCTTCGAGAGTCTATGGATATAGTGGCAAATACCCCACCCCTTTCCTCTCGACAGCCGATAACCTTCCACATATTTACATGGAGACCCTCATTTTGTGCTCCAATCAGGGAGATGGAGCGCTCCATCCCCTGCCGGTTGCTGCGTGGCAGATACACCGACATGATAGTCGGCTTGGGAATATCGTCCCCGTCCCTGGCCACGAGCTTCGGTCCCTTCCACGTCGAAAGGGTTGGAGCATGTGCCTTCAGCCAAGCCGCCGAGCGTCCATCGCAACAATCGACAAGAATCATCCCTGGCCTGAAGTGGACGCCGTCGAAGCCAATTTTGACTTCCCAGCCCAGCGCCACCTCATCCAGGATGGATTCCTCCAAGGCTGCTAGCTGCTCATGGGTCAGTGTCTCCTCCGGATCATGCTCCGCGAGGATAGCGACCCTGACTTGTTTCGTAGCCTCCGCATAGCTAGGTTGAGAGCCCCCGCTACCCCCGAAGGTGGCACTGGTCGACTGCCCGGTGCCCTCCTTCAGTCTCTTATCCTCCCTAGTTGGTGGAGTGAGGACCGATGGCCCCCTCTTCGTCCCCTGGGGAGTGATGACGGGAGGTCCATGCCCTGCAGCCGCCAACTTCCTATCATCAACCTCCTTCCTCGCTTGTGCGGGTTCTATGCCCTGCTCAAGGAGTCGGAGATAGTGCCTCGTCCCCGCCCCACTGAGACCCTTTCTCAGGGGATCGTCCACACCTCCCGGCTGCCCCTTTGGCGGGTCGGGAGGTCCCCTCCTTTTAGAGCCTTTCGGCTTAGGTTTGGGGACTGCTCCTAGCGACACCTTGGGGACAGTGGTCGGCTGACGATTGGGGAGAGACCCCGAACCATTCGCTGAGGGTGTGCTCAACTGCGGCATTATCACTTGCTGCCTACTGGTGGAGGCTTCACCCTCGGCCTGGCGGGATAGCCCCAGCCGCGCCTTGGGGTTTCCCCCCCCACCACCTTTCGTCAGTCTTGGGGTCATCCCTCCTCGACCAACGTCCGGTTTCCTACGCGGGTCAAGGTGAGGCTTCTGCTCCGCTCGAACCACCGCTCTGCTGGTGCTGGGTTTCGGTTCGGGTTCACGGGTCGAATGCCCCAGTATCCCCCTTGCCGTAACCGCACCTCTGCCCCTAGCTGGTCTGGAGGTCATGCCCCCCCGGCCGAGCCTGGGTCTCTCACAGGGTTCATCGCGAAGCATCCGCTCAGCTTGATCCGCTGCTGCCGACGCGGGCATGCCCTGCGTCAATTTATAAAAATTAAATTTATTATTTTTTCTATCCATATGATTCCCACGAGTGATGAGGAAAGTAGTACCTCCAGCACAGAGCCTCTTGTACTGGAGGGCCCGATACGCATGGAGGGCGGCAGGTATCCACGGGCTCACGTTTGCGATAGCCGGTTACCCCTGGCTACCAACCAGTCCACTGGGCACGGGTCGCATCACACCACTGGATTAGGGGGCGGTAGTTCTTGGTTCGTTACTCATCATACCTGCTAGCGAGGGAAATCCCCAGCTTGTAGGATGAATCTTTGCAACTTAAGCCCTCACGCCAACGTCAAGGCCCCTACCATAGTGAGGGTAAAAAAAGACCCTTAAAAGAAGACGGACTCTCCTCCTGTACCGGTTTCCCACCACGTAATTAATCATGTTATGCAATCTGAATTTTCTTAACGCGTAAATCTTAAAAATTGTGGCCACCTTCAAAAGACCACCAAAAATACCCCCAAAAGACTCCCAAAAGACCGCCAAAAGACCCTTAAAAGTCCTACGAAAGACCCCCTAAAGACCACCAAAAAGACCCCCAAAAGACCCCAAAAGACCCCAAAAGACCCCAAAAGACCACCAAAAGTACTTTTAATTTGGGCATCGCTGATAATGATGAATGATTTCAAACTACAAAGTCGCTTGCAACTTGAAAGCGTAAGGTGCCGATTTTCTACGTGAAACAGAACAGTAGCTTGTTTTTTCACTTTCTAAACACCACTGTATCGTGTTTCGTGTAAGTTAGTTTACAGCATTAATAGCAAATGCAATTCTGCTTTTCTCTTATAACAAGTCTTATAGTCGCATCTTAGTGCTACATTCCGAGCTTCATATGAATTGCTTGAGAAATAGCTTAGTTCCTAATGCAGCTGTGGCCGTAGTAATATACAGGGTGTCCCCTAATTCGTCAAGGATAATTTGAGAAATGATTCTTGGGTATATTCTAAGAAAAAACTCATTCTACAGTAAGTGTCTTTCTCGAATGTTGATATCATTTATCGGGGATTTAAGAAAAAGCTTACTTTGGTGTAGGCTGTCCCATGCTAACGGATATTGCTCTATAAATATTAATGGTAGAAACTTCGTTTAGGATTTTATTTTTAGAAGAAATACTATCCATTGTAAGTACGATTAAATAAACTTGATATCTTGTTTCAGTATTCAGATATCCAACTTTAATGTGTGTTCCAGTTTTCTTGCCCATGCTAATTTTTAACTTTGAGGTCAATTTTTTCCATGAAATATGTTTCCCTATTTTTTTTATGAACGAAACAAAATTAACATAAATTATAACTAATAATATAATAATACAAATATAAAATATAACTAAAGAAAACGAGGCATAACAGTAACAAAAGCTTACAACAGAGTGATAACAGTGTAACAACAGTGACCAACAGAGTAATAACAGTGTAACAACAGTGACCAACAGAGTAACAACAGTGTAACACTTGAAAACTGAAAACTCCGTAAAAAAGTTTCACTTCAATATTCCAGAGGATAAATCCTCTTAATTCAGATTTGAAGTGCGGAAACGAAGTAATGGTCCTCTCTCAGCTCAAGAGGCAGTCGATTGTAGTACGAAATAGAGAATCGATTCCAACCCAGATTCTGTTTGCAAAACAGAACACCACTGAATCACACTTCACAGTGTTTGTAAGTGTCTAAGTCCCAAATAGCATTTTTTATATTTCGCGTGTGACGCGTGTCGCGTTTGCTGTGTGAAAACTTTTTATTAGACTTCTTTATGAAGTCCTTTTAAATCACCTTTTACACGAAGATTGAAAGATTTGTTAGTGTCTAAGTCCTAATAGCGTTTTTTATATTCCGCTTATAACTTGTGTCGCGTTTCGCATGTGGCGCGTGTGCCGAGTGTCATTGTAGCCTAGGGTTGAAATTTTGTGATCAGCTCAATGTCAGGGGACAATTTTTTTTTTATCCCGCGTGTGATGCATGTCGCGTGTGGAGCGTGTGATGCGTAGGAAAAAGAAAATACTTTGAAATAGGCCCGACATCAAAAACCGATAATCTTGATATGGCAGAATTCTAGAGACTGCTCCACCTAAGCTCTGACTTAGTATTGAAAAAGGAGAGAATTTGTTTCTTGACTGAGCTCATTGGACAGCTAACCCTCTCCATTGAGCCGGTGTCCATAGCGACGCCCTTCTTGGCCAATTTGTCCATCGTCTCATTTCTCATTACGTTATTATTATTTGAATTTTGAATTTTGAAGTTATTGCGTCCCGGAACCCATACTACGGTAATGACCAAGAATTGGCTGATCGAAGCCAATTCTTCTTGGAACTGTTGTACAAGTTTCGAGTTTATGGTGGTCGCATGAATTGCCCTCATGGCAGATTGAATCAACACATATGCCAACCCTTCCGATTTGTGCGTTACTGAGCCTTAGTGCCCTGCAGGCCTTCTTGATTGCTAGGATCTCCGCCTGAAAGATGCTAGCTGAATCGGGTAGCTTGTATGACATTGACAGATTTATATCATCCGAGAAGATACCTGGACGGACTTCCTTGCTTATCTTGAATCCGTCAGTGAATATTGTTGCGTCAAATTTCATTTTTTAAATTTTTTTTACTGTGAAGGTTGGAGTCTCCGATTTAATAATGAAAAACGATTTCATTTTTTGGCTCCCTCTTCTGGCTGTACAGTAAGCCATCCTGTGAGTCCAGTTTTCTAGAACTTTTTCGATCATTTAGGAGCCTATCTCGCGAATAACAGTCGCAATGTTTTGTTATGAATTGACTCTGGATTATCCGCATAACATCTATCTCTAACGTTATCCCATAAAAAAAATCCATCGGCTCCGCGCGGGCCAATTGACACCTCCAAAGCGGCTGATTATTCGGTTGCCAAATTTAGCGCGCAAGTGATCGATTGTTAGTCGGCTTGTAAGGCATGGGTACCAAAGGTCGTCCACATTTGATTTTGTAATACAATTTCTGCAAAAAAATGTATTTAAAAAAAAAGAAAAAAAACAATAATAACAGGGAATTATAGAGTCTTGACCTCTTGGTTGATTACCTGCCAGACTATTGGTATTGCAAAATAAGTTGTCTTTTTAATGCAAATGAAGTGGTCGAACAGATACTTTTGGTTTCAGACTCCAAACTACACTTCTCTTTTATTCAGATGATAGCAATTAAGTTGTTATTCTCAACAACATTCGAGTGGACAAGAGTGGAATGAATAAAGAAAATGAAATGAAGTCAAACAAGAGCTTCTTTGAAGTAAACATAAGATTGGCGCCAATGATTGGTGGGTCGATTCTACCACCAAAACAAATACAATTTTTTATTATCAAGTCGAGTGTCTAGATGACTACGAAAACAACAAATCCCACACCAAATTTTTTAAACCGGTCCGCCCAAATACGACAAAAGCTTAGCCGCTCACAACAAAGGTAAAGTGAGCGCTGTAATTTGCATTCTTTTAGTCAAACTATGATTTTGATAAGCAAATGGGTACTTGAGAGTGGTTGCTGCTAAAAATGATGAAATTCTATCTACTCGTACCTATCGGATTTCGCTTAGACCACTTCGTAAGTACTCTTGGCACTAATAAGAACAAAATTCGTTTTTAGCAGCGAAATCGATGGCGTAGTTTTTGAATTTATCGGAAACAAACATACGCCAATTGCCTTTCTATACTAATATTGTTAAGAGGTAATGTTGGTTTGTATGTAGGAGGTAATCTTTGAGACTGCTTGACGAGTTTTAAAAATTATTTTACCAATATTTAGAATTCACTTTCAGGGTGAACATAGGCTATATATTATCCCGTGTAAATTAAAGGGCCTTTCGTAGTGACCAATTTTGTAACTAAATAACTAAAGTCGGCAAAAAAACGGTCGAAGGGATTCGTTGACTCTGTGCTGTGCGCTGCACAGTTCGCTGTGCTATTTTCTGTCCTGTGTTTTGTACAAACATTACGCCATATAGCGTCCATCATAATGAATGTATTCTATGTGCTGCATTGTGTTTTTTGTACGTACTATGGCTGCCTATAAGAAAGACTTAGTGCTTACTACTCTATGGTTATAGTACAATGGTAAGAGGAAGGCGTTGGTTCATATGTGCGGGAAGCAAAGCTCCCGGAAATATCTAGTTATTTATAAAGGAGATAGATAGGATTTGGAATTCAATTGTGAACTGGATGAAAGTATTACTTTAGCTAATTTAAGGTGTACTGGCATTGAAAGCCATAAAATTATTCTGTAGCTTTTCCGCAGTGGCAATGATTTGACCTTCAAGCGGTATACTTTTGTGCGAGAATCTGTATTAACAGAAATGACCTTAGTTACACGATTCCAGTTTTGTTTACTAAAACAAATGATAATGGCAATTAACTGTAATAAAAATGCCATTGGTGTTGAGCAATTATGTTGTAAAAGCGCAACGATATGGATGAAATATCTCCCTCTCCAGCCAATTGAAGATAAATCATTGTTGTTGCGGATAATACGAGTATACATTTATTGAAAGCGGCTCCATGCCACTTGTCTGTTGCTGTGTGTCGGATGAATTTAGAAAAATGGAATTTTGTTTATTTCGATAGACTTTTATTTGAAAATTGAAGGTTAACAGACATTCAAATCTGAACATTTTTAAACTTCAAATATCGACATTGTTGGCAATAGTCGTCTTTAGATTCAGGCACCAATTTAGATAATGATTGATGCAGAGATTCTTACGTTATCAACGATGGTTGGTATTATTCCAAACTCTATAATTATTAAGATATAGTTGTCACTTGATATTGAGAGGCACTTGTTGCTTACACGCGCGAAAGATTTGCATCCTCATAATGCTAAGTACAGTATGGGCGTCAAATTAAGGCTAGGAAAAGAAGAAAATACGTCCTCGAATGCCTGTGGATTATTTATATTCTGATTCTGAGTCTGATTCTGATTCTAATTTTGATTCTGACTCTGACTCTGGGGTCGAATCATTAACGAGTGAATGAAATCCATACGTTAACGAGTGATCGAGTATTTACATTAGGATGATTACTACTCGTCACTCGTTCACGTAAGCGATCATGCCAAATCAACTTTATTCAGTCACGTATGTTGTAATTCGATCATACGTCCTCGAATGCCTGTGGATTATTTATATTCTGATTCTGAGTCTGATTCTGATTCTAATTTTGATTCTGACTCTGACTCTGGGGTCGAATCATTAACGAGTGAATGAAATCCATACGTTAACGAGTGATCGAGTATTTACATTAGGATGATCACTACTCGTCACTCGTTCACGTAAGGGATCATGCCAAAACGATCAACAAATCAGTCACGTATGTTGTAATTCGACCATTGATTCTGATTCTGATTCTGGGGTCGAATTACGACATCACTTAACGAGTGAAAGAAATCTATTTGATCGATATTTACATTGATATGATCACTACTCGTCACTCGTTCACGTAAGGGATCATGTCAAAGCGATCAACAAATCAGTCACGTTTGTTGTAATTCGACCATTGAATCTGATTCTAGATTCTGGATTCTGGCTTCTGGATTCCGGGTTCTGGTTTCTGGATTCTGATTTTGATGCTGATGCTGATTCTTATTCTGAGTTTTTTTTTGTATTACGAGTACATCCAGACATCGCCACTGTTGATATGGATACCTATTCTTTTGGAAAAAGCAGCAGCAGACTCTCAAAAGACGTTTCAAAAAACTCCTCAAAATTCCAGCAAAAGACAACAAGACCCTCAAAAGACCCTTAAAAAACCCTCAAAAGACTCCCCAAAAGTCCCCAAAAGATCCTCAATAGACCCCAAAAGACACACAAAAGGCCATATCAAATTTCATACAAATCGGTTGAGAAATGGCTTAGTTCTCGAAATTCCAGTCCCTAATGAGCGTATCCCAGAATTTCCATAAGAACGAGTCTTATAGTCGCATCTTACTCCTAAATGTTCTCTCTAAACGCCTGTCTCTAACAAAGAACAACGCAAAGATTTCAGCAAACAATTAACTGAAGGCTGTTTTCGCAAGGCACTGGTCTTGGCCTCCCGATTTGTAGTTTATTTTAATAGAAAAAGTCAAACAGAACTATCTTCTTAATAGCTGGCTTCTTCTTACTTATCACGAACAAAAAATTAAGCTGCGCTTGAACTAATTCTTTCCCATGTCATTTGACTCTCTAAGGAAACTAACTGCATTACATTTTCATTAATCAAAAGAGAAACGAGGATGGTCACTGGTAGTACTCTTGAAAGCCCCAGCGAAACATCAAAAAACCGCAATGGCCTTTTTAATTCTCAAAAGGACTTTCAATTGTGATGTAATTTTCGGACGACGTCATCTTTAGGTAGGTACTACGGTGTGTTGCGTGGCTGCCAGGCTTATTGAACTTTGTTTGCGACAAAGCGATGAATAAGTTCATTAAATCCGAATAGAAATATATACAATACACAGTATACATACATACCTAGATACAAACAGAAATAAACATGGGTGCGTAGAGAATAATATACTACTTCCTTGCACTTCTTGTAAAGTGAATAATAGCAACTACGAGGATGACGACGAGAAAGTATTAATGAACTCATATTGTGTGTTTGTCCTTCTTTGTCCGTTTGTTATGGTTGGCAGACGGAAGAAAATGCGTTGCTATTTACTGTGAGCTATAAGGTTGCATCAGAATAAAAAATAATCGAAGCTAAAGTCTAGTGCGGTGGAGGTCATAACTTTGATTGGCTCACCATTTACTTTATCCCTTACAAAAACACACATACACATTAGCGTTCCTATTCGAAAATGGAGAAAGTCTTTTGAAAGTCTTCATTTCCTATTCTGGTTTCTTTGGCGTTTTTTTGATTTCATTTCGTTGCAATTGCGTCATTTGAGACAATAAATGGCAAGCCAGATAAATGGACTATACAGGGTGTCCCCTAATTCGTCAAGGATAATTTGGGAATATTCTTATTCTTGGTTATATTCTTAGAAAAAAATCTTTTCTAAGCAATAAAATGTTATGTTTATTACACATTTTCTGGAGAAATGAGACCTCAAAGTAAAAACTTAGCATGGGCAAGAAAATTGGAACAGGCAAAGAAGGTGGATATCTGAAGACTCAAACAAGATATCAACTTTATTTAAACGCAGTTACAAAGGCTAGTATTTCTTCTAAATATAAAGGTCAGGGTACACCAAATTAAGCTTTTTCTTAAATCCCCGATAAATGATATCAACATTCGAGAAAGACACTTACTGTAGAATGATTTTTTGCTTAGAATATACTCAAGAATCATTCCCCAAATTATCCTTGACGAATTAGGGGACACCCTGTATTATTCAAATGACCTTTAAAACTCAAAGATGAAACATTATATCAACTCAGACTCAATTTCAATTTCAAGTTATAAAACAGTAAAGAGGAGCTTCTCAGCTCGCCATTGGATAGTTGTTATTCAGACTGAATTAGCTCAAATACCCAGCGTTTCCCTGGTGCCTTCAACACTAACCCTACCCATCAACTAACCACCAGGACCCCTAAGACCCACCTTGAATAACCCTTATCCTTGTTCTTATGGAAATTCTGGGATACGCTCATTAGGGACTGGAATTTCGAGAACAAAGCCATTTCTCAAGCGATTTCCTCGACAGGGTCTCAAAGAGAAAATTTTCGGATAACTTGTCATTTTCCGAGAAGTACATACATTCTGTCTCTGAGTCCACACCAATTTTGTTCAGGTGACATCGCAAGCCACAATCACCTGTTAGAAAACTCGCCAGCTTTCCTATTTAAATTAAGGATGTAAAAGATCCTGATTAATTGGTTGGATTTTCTCAGCGCCGGGACGTTCTACCAGTGCGCTAGACGAAGTTTGTGTTCCCAACAATTTATCAGTGCTGTGGCGGCAGCCCAGTTAACACCACAGTAGGGTTTAAGATCCTATGACCGCAGATTCCGAGCCATCAGTTTTGTTTGTTCCTGTATTCTATTTGCAGTTTAATAGCGCATCTAGCGGCCATCTTCCTAATGAAGACTTGCAAGGATAAAAGCCCTACGACAGCTTCTAATGCCGCCATACGGCAGATACGAATGACTCCCGTTATACCGAGACAGGCAACTCTCTGAAGCTTATATCTCATTGTCCGTTCAAGAACTTTCGGCCACCAAATGATGGCCGAGTACGTGATAGTAGACACCAATTTTCTGCCGTAGAGGCGTCTACTGGACCACAAGCACCTAGCGGCACGTTCAATAGCGGTTTTGATATGAGAATTCCAGTTTAGCCATTTATCAAGTATGACGCCGAGATATTCAACCTCACTGGAATAATATAACGTGGTGCCTTTGATGATGATAGGTCCCATATCGAGCATTCCCTATATTAACTTCAAATGACCGTGTGTTTGTTTGTAGCTGGCCAAGTCTTCTTTTCGTGAAAGCACAAAGTTAATGATTTATAGACTGGCTAGAGTGAGGTCAAGTTACTCTTCGCGAATCGCATTTATGAAGGTAGGTTTGGATCCTATTGATTTCGCTGCTCCAGGTCTCATGAGGTGTATTTGCATCGCATTCTATGAGGTACTGGAGGTTTCTGTTCCGGCAGTGCTCTATCATCTCCGGGACCTTTAAGGGCGGAATGATGTCGTCATCGCCGGGGAAATATGCTAAAGCACAGACTGTGTTCTGTTCTCGGTCGATACTTCAATCAGCAGGACCACCAGGTCTTTCGTTATGAATTCTGGAATAGGAAGAAAGTTGATGTTCGTGCCGATCAAGCATGCCTCCCTTGGCACTGGCTCCCCGCATTTACAGATCAACTTACTTGTCTCGTTACGTAGACCTTTTATCTGTCTGATAATTACCCAAGGCTCTTAGGTGAGACCGAATCGCTTGCTGAGGGTAGCGGACGCGCCCACTCCCTGCTTGAAAGGGGCGGCTTGGGCAAAGCAAGAACAGTGCCCATGTGTAAAGCATGTTTAGGTCGCCTTCTCTCTAGCGAGTTCGGTGTTGTTGAATCAGTAGCCCATCTATAATGCCTTCTCAATAGAAGAGCATCCGGATTTCTCCGAGATGACGCTACATCAACGATTGTAGATGCGTCAGAATTAGAAGTGGCTGATTCCACGTTCTTTTTTAGACGCCCTCGCGAGTTTCAGATGCCTACGCTGTCTGAACTCTGGGTAGGGTTCGGCTGCTCAACAGCAGACCGAGCAGTCGAGGCTAACATGGGGTTGGACATTGAGAGCTCAACAGCTTTTCTAGATACAGCGGGTTGTACCCGAGGTTAATGTGCTTTGAGATGCATCGATCTCAAAATAATTAAAACTTGAATTAATAATAACCCACAAGTATCCATTGAAGGAGGTCAACCATGACAGAGCCCGGTATGCCATAGAAAGACCAGTTGAAACCGAAGGTCGCCAGGTTTTCAGAGTCCGCATACTATCGACTAAGCATCCTCTTAGCCATGCATCAATCGGCGTATGCTGTTCCACCTTAAATTAGGAACACCTTCTAATGAGGATTGGACTAGTCAATTGCCTCAAACCCTCTTCCTTTATCCGGGCTTAGGACCCTTGTAACAAGGTGGAGTTGTCATATACTGTTCTTCTTTGGCTCGGCGAGGTGTTAATGTGGTCAATGCAGGAACATCCGGGCGGAAACCTGTTTCTTCAACATCCAGCATGGAATAAAGATGTTGTTTAATGGGCGCCTTGGCTTAAGTGGTTAGTGCGTTGCGGGAAGTTCGAAGTTCGAATCCCTCACGTGCACTCTAAGTTTGTATTTTTTTATATCTCTTTCGGTTTTGATTTCCAAATCGAAATCAATCAAAATCCTAATCTCAGCAAGTGCGTCATCAGGGCAATCACATGGCTACTTTAGTTCTATCGAATACTGAGATAAGCAATTGTCAGCTTTGTTTTTGGGCTATCGTGTTGTTGTTGTTGTTGTTTTGTTTTTGAAACCTGATTACTGGATTACAAATGAGGGAAATTATTTAATCAATAAGACTGTAATCAATACTCTCGAGTGGTTGTGGTTCTCAGTTATATCGACCGACAATTTGACGACTGACGGCAAAAAAAGCTGATCAGTTTCGTGTTTTTGTTTTTGTATTTTTACCGCTCCTCGATTGAAAATATGAACAGTCGCTAGACAGAGAGTGAGTAAATGAATGCTTTGATATGGGACTATACGATGATACGTTTAAACAGATCAAGATCTGGCGGAAGTGTCTACTAGTAACCGACTGACCTTCTCCCCCTCTTCATACAAGGCTTAAGGCCACAGAAATGATTGTACGAAATGAAACATTGGCAACCACACACACACACAACACACACTCAAACAACAAGTGGAAGTGTGAGTCACGTGGCGGGTCGGTCTGTCTCTGGTATTTACTTGCTAATTGTTACAGTAACTTTCAGCAGAGCACACAGAGGGCGAGTGTGAATGTGTGAGGCTGATAAGAAATAATGGCACTGGCACTGGCCCGGCCCATTTGAGGTCGTCCGAGTTACATTTAACCATTTCAGTTGTACGACAGATTCGTTGCTATACACTGAGATACTGAAATTAAATAATTTTTCACCTACCCCCCCACCACACCATACTCTGTGTTGTCATGAATGTCATCAGATATTATGAATGTAGAGCAAATAATGAGCACAAATACTTAAGAAGAAAGAACACCAATTGAAGTCAGTCGTCTGCTGTCAGGTTGCTACCTTTGTGAAGGCGCGCTAAACAGTCGCGTAACGACGACCAAACAGTAAATATGCAAATAACGGAAAGTAATTACTATGCAGCGAACTAAAATATTTACGACAGTGGCCGCACAAGTATTTAGTAGCAATTTCCCAGTTTATCTGCTTGGAAACAGAGAGCCACGCAGTTCCATACACAGAATACTCGTTTGTACGTAGAATTGATAATAAAAATATCTGGAGCAAAGTGTATCTATCTACCAGCGATATCTATCTATGAATTTTGATAATGATAATTATTATTCTAACTATATATATATATATATATATATGTAGCCATAGATATTATCAAGTGTCTATCTATTAGTACTACAGAGTATTTCTATCTGTAAATCTTTCTATCTTTACCCATTGCCAATAAAAAAAATTGAAATTGACGGCATGCCTATCAATAACGCTTTTAAAAATATATAAAAAACCATACATGGTTAGGTTAGGTTAAGGTGGCTGTCAGTGAAATCGACACAATCCATTGTGATACCACACGGATCAGAAAAAATTCCTTCCACCTACTCGATGAACCAATTAGAGCTTGGTATGAAGCCAATGTAAATGTTGATGAGATCATTTGTGTAGAAGAAAGCTCCCATATGGAGTTTACGCCTTTGGGAGAGGGCTAGACAAGTACAGAGAAGATGGACGATGGTCTCCTCCTCCTCCTCATCCATGCAGCTTCTGCAGAAGTCATTCCCAGTCTTGTTGCATGCCTGCCTATGAGACAGTGTACAGTGATGACACCTACAATAGCATCGATGTGCGATCTTTTTTGAGAGATCAAGCAGTTGGAGCGTTTCGGATCCAGCTTGGGCCAGATCTGCTTTGTTGCTATGCAATTTGTACCGTTTGACCACCTATGTACAGTAAGTACCCCGCTTTAACAAGAATTTGCATGTGACGATTGGTATGCCTATAGAACCTTATTCAGGTAAGAAGGGTAGTGTAGTTCCTTGCTTTGCAAGCTCGTCAGCCATACAGTTACCCGGAATGTCTCTGTGCCCCGGCACCCAACACAAGTGGATATTGAATTGCTTCGGCATCTCCACGAGAGATGAACGGCAGAGATTAAGGGCTAAAATTGAACTTTTGGAGACTAATTCCAGGGATTTAAGTTCAGCTTGGCTATCCGAGAATAAACGGATATTCTTAGCGGATATGACGTTTCTCTTCAGCCAAGACAAGGCTTCAATGATTGCCATAAATTCAGCCTGGAAAACACTACAGTGATTTGGAAGACGGAAAGAGAGGCTAAGATTTAGCTTTTGTGAGGAAACACCTCCGCCGACTTCGTCATCAGTTTTTGACCCGTCTGTGTAAAAATGAATGTGTTAATCTTCTAGGAAGGCGTCTTCGTCCCAGAATGATCTGGAGGGGAAGGTGACCTGGAAGTTTTTGTTGAAATGGAGTTGCGGAGTGGTGTAGTCTATGCTGTCTGGGATCCTAGCTGAATTCAGGATAGAGGAGTGACCGTTTTTATTTCTAGTCCACTGGGAGATAACATTCAGGCGAATAGCCGAACTAGCAGCTACTTGCTTGTTGTAAATGTCGAGTGGTCTAAGGTCGAACAGTGGATGTCCAATACGGTGGAGGGGGTTGTACGAAGTTATACGATGCACTGCAATCTCTTGCCAGACACTACATATTGAAACTCGGTTGGGTTCCTGGTCATGAAGTGTCTATAGATTAACGTGGATACCTGCATTGAATGTTCAACCGCACGGTCCTCTTCGGACTTGGATTAGTTATACGACAATTAACGTCCATCATAGACTGATGTTCCAATATTAACTCAATGTTTAGAGCAGGACCTATCTTAAATGCTTGCCGATCTTTGGTTTTCGACAACCGGTTGAGATATGCAACTCCACAGAGAACGCATCATCGCACCGGTAACATCAGGACGGTCTTCTGATGCACCAAAGATTTTTGGTGACATCATAACAGGTCCTGATGTTACCATGCTAGCGCTCTACCCGCATTTGGGTAGTAAACCACCAGCCACTACGTAAGCCAAGCCAGAATAATACTGGTCCTCAACCAAAGGTTGGCCCAGACTCAGTTAAACCTCCAAGGAGATTAACCTTATCTGTGGGCAGCCAACCCCCGTAGTACCAACGCGACCTTGGTGAGATCTGCCATCAAGCGACTCAGCTCTTTCAGAATGAGTGCCTGGGCGATTGCAAAGCAGATCATGGCAGCACGTTCGTCCGCAACCTCGTATCCTATCATTTGACACTAGGATGTTTCAAGTCCTAGGCCGCCCGGGATAGAAACTATCCCAGGCACTACCTCCTGCTATTGTATGGTAGGAGCGCTTCATGCTTAAAAACAGCGCCCATTCTGACATTCTTTAACAGAAGCCCCCTGCCACTATAATCTACCGAGTTAAACCAAGTATAATAAACGAGACAGCAAGATACAAACGGCAACCTCGGGGAAGGGTTCATGGTCATCAAGGAATTGCAGTCAACGAATCTGCAGATGAACTAGCTGCGGCTGTTTCAGAATCTGCGTTCATAGGACCTGAACTTGGGCTGTCGCACCGCACTGATTAATAATTGGGAGCAAAAACTTCGTCTGTCCGACTGGGAAAACGTCTAAGTGCTGAGACAGTGCAAACGATTGATTAGACCGTACTCCTATAAGGTAATCCTTAATCTAGGCAAGGATAGCATTAGAAAGCTGGTGAGCTTTCTCACGGTTCACTGTGGCTTGCGTTTTCACCTTAACAAGATTGATCAAGGCTTAGATACAAAAGTTAGGTTCTATGCGGAAGATAATGAATCATCCGAGCACATTCTCTGTGAATGTCCAGCATTACTTTGGTTAAGGAGGCATATTTTCCATAAGGAATTATGTTCGTCAGCAGAGTTAGGAAACCTTCATTAGATAGGTAGTGCGTCTCTTAGCTATACCTTACTCTATGATACAATAGATCATTTATGTCGCAGTGTCAGTCATACGGGCTAGGGTATTATTTAAAAAAAACACCGGCCCTGTAGCGTTCAAGAGTCTAGTTATCTAGTTATCTAAACCAAAAATCTTACCCTTAAAACAACACGATACAACGCTGGGGCTGAAAATAGACACTCATATAATTTTTTTCTTGTAATTAACCCAGTAATCACCACTTCAAGTATTTGTTACGCATTGGCAGATACCCCTTTTCATCATCATCATTTGTCACGCATTCAGATACACTCTGTTTATACATATATACATATAGATATAGGTTTAGTATACTAGGTATACATATGTATAGATATTTAGGTACTTAGTTCGAATAATAACTAATAATTATTTTTAGATGTATTTATAGATAGATGTATATAGATACAGATATAGTATACTGTATAGGTATAGATATTTAGTTACTTAGTTCGAATAATAATTATCTTTTCATATTTATAGATAAATATGCGTTGCATTTATACTTAAAGGTACAAATGACCAATAGGTGCGGTGTTTGGTGCGATGATGATGATATGGTTCGGTGGTGGTAGTAACACAACATAACACAACACGTACTTTACTTCGAAAAGGCTGCCATGCCATAGAATTTTAATGACAGCCAACCAGAATTACCTGGCAGCTCGCACCCACTCACTACACAGTGGAAGATGAAAAAGAAACCATGAAACTCATTTTATGTCTTCGTCGACGCCAGCGCATTTTATTGTTAAAGGCACGGCACGTCAAGAAGACAGACCTGCACCCAGTCTGTCCTAGATCTAAGTTAGCTTTCCAATCGACCTTATCTCTGAAGCTATCGCACTTTTATCTATGCTGGCAACTGACAGTTGTTTCTTACCGTCAAGGTATCGGCACCGCTCCTGCTGCTAATCACACAATAGGTGCATGTAACTACAACTGTAACAGTGCTTTTCTCGCCGCACGCTCCCCCAGAATCTCACCACTTAGCACGCTCGAACTAATTTTCACATTTTTACAAAATTCAATTAAAAAAACCAACAAATCTGACAAACAAATCGTTCGTTAAGATTTGTTCGTGATGGTGGTACAGCAGAGCCGCTCTCTTAATCAACGCTAATCACTGTGGGCAACAATTAATTCGAAATCAGTCACAGTATAATTGCAGTTCGAGCGGGTAAGCGGGCATGGGGCAAGCTCGGCCAATCATCAAGCGTTTGTCGGAAAGCACAAATCTACTCTAATGAATCAAAAGCCTCCGCCGGACGTTTTTGATTTCGTCTCGTTCTCGACAACGGCATCGAACAATACTCATCGTATCATATCCAGACCGTCGCCGCCGCCGCCACTGCAATGTACAGTTTGTCCGCTCGCTATTGTTCTCACCTGCGCAATCTGGATCGAACCGATCAACTTTGGTTCAATTTCAAAAACGCATTGATGCTCAACGATTAACGATCGTGTTACCAACAATTTTCACATGGCATTTGGAAATTGATCCAATTTTCATTCGATGTTCAAGGTTATTCAGTGTGTTGTTTTTGTTGTTGTTGTGATCAGATCAGAATGCAAAGCAAACTATTGTTCTAATTAATGAAGCACTTGGAAGCTTCTCTCTTTCTCTACCTGAATCCATATCTCGGGACAAAATGTTTTTTGTTACCAATGTCATGTCATATAAGGTGGGCCATCGGTTGGTTTCTTTTTGAACCAACATCTAGTCGTACATAGAAGTTTCCACCTTCTCAACGTTTGACTTTTTGGTTTACCGACATTATTGGCCATTTTTTCCTGACAGATAATGGAGACGGAATTTTCAAGAAATGCTCTTCTGTTGGCGTTCAAGTTTTTCAGCTGAATCAGTCATCTGTAATAGATACGGAAAATAATAAAACAGTTCGGCCAAATAATCAAAATGAAGTGTCTGCAAAGACTTTAATTTATTCCTTAAAAAGCTCGATTGATTCCCCTCGTTTTACTATCTATTCTCAAGTGTCGGATTACAGAATGCATTTTTGATAGCGCGTTCCATTGGAATGAAGTGTAAACACTATGGCGCGTTTACATTTTTAACTGCGATTGAGAATCATTTCCACACGGCCATCCTGAATTACCATTCGGCTCGAATGAATCGTTTAGTTCTTCTTTGTCGGTATCAGTATCATGTACATACAACGGCTTCATGAAATCTGCACCCGTAGATCTTATTTTAGGAACAACTTTTTTTTAACTTCGTACCTATCGTTGACTTTCACTCCAACTACGCTATATGGTCCCAGGAACTTTGCTTAAAGTTTGCCGGCTTCGTTAAACGGGGTCCTTTTAATGGCTACTTTGATTTGATTTTCTATCTTACTGGGGGTTTCCGTTTTTATTAAATTGAGCTGAATAATCATCTTATACAGTTAACATGTTCCGTTTTGCTCTATCTCTCAGCTCGCTGCGCTCTTCGTAAAACTTTGTTAAAGCGGCTTCATCAATTGCTACCGTTATTCGAATATCTTCGGGACATCGCATTTTTATACCAAACTTATTTTCAAAGGGGGTCATACCAATACTTCGATGACAGCTGTTGCTTAGATATCGCTACAACCGATACCAGTCCTCCAGGTTTATCACCTACTAGTTTCGTTAGTGCTGGCGTCAAGATCTAATTGAGCCTTTCAACTCTTTCCTCTTTGCATCCTACCCTCCCTAAAAAAATCTCTCCACCGGACCTGATTACGAGCCGATGTCATCCAGTTTGGTATTCTTCCAGCGTTGATTTGGTGTGTTCCATAAACCCTACCGAAAAGGACTTTCAGAACAGGATCCTCTTCGCTAATGCGTGCTAGGTGTCCTGCCCATCGGAGCCTGCCGAGCTTAATTTTCTTCACGATGTCGACATCGCGGTAACGCTCGTAAATCTCATCATTAAAGAGTCTCCGGAATCGTCCTTCTTCAAAATTTCTCCGTAAGACTTTTCTCTTGAACGCTGCTAAAAGGTCAGAATGCTTTTTGCTAAGCACCCAAGTCTGGGATCCATATCTAAGTACTGGTATGACCATTGTCTT
Organism: Nephrocerus scutellatus; assembly: GCA_947095585.1. Lineage (NCBI taxonomy): Eukaryota > Metazoa > Arthropoda > Insecta > Diptera > Pipunculidae > Nephrocerus > Nephrocerus scutellatus. The sequence continues at coordinate 88,701,422 of OX352764.1, forward strand.
TTAAACCAGCAGCTTGAATGTTATGGTTAAATTCCTGGATTTGAAGAGTCTTGACAGACTATAGTAGGCTTTGTTGGCTTTAAGCAACCGGGCGCGTATTGATCCGAGATACTAAGGATTGCACTACTTCAAATTCGCGCTCCACTATTTGGATTGAGGACCAATGTTGGATCTTCTACTCGCAGACGTGGCCACCATGTTATTTGTTTTGCTTCTATTTATGTGCAGCCCCAGATTTTAATCCGCCTGCTCGATTTGGATGAAAGCTTCCTGTTTCTTGGGTTTCTACCAACGGTGTCAATATCGTCTCCGTAAGCCAGTATCTAAATGGACTTATAGAGGACTGTTCCTCGCGCCGTTTCGTCAGAGTCTCGGATCACTTTCTCCAACGCCAGGTTAAAGAGGACGCAGGTCAGTCCATCCCCTTGTCGAAGCCTGTTATAGATGTTGAATCTGCTTGATATTGATGTTAATTGGCTTATAACATTGGTCCCGATCAACCTGCATAATCGTGTTTATTTGGGATTCCCAATTCTCTCATGGCTTTATAAGGCTCAACTCTGGCGGCTTTAAACTCTATAAGAAGATGGTGTAGTGAGTTTTGAAACTCTAGACATTTTTCCATCACCTACCTAAGGGTGTAAATCTGATCAGTTGTTGATTTGCCTGGGGTGAAGCCACACTGGTATGGACCAATGATGATTTTAGCGTATAGGGCTATCCTGTCTTGAAGGATAGAGGGGGAAATCTTATACGCGGTACTCAACAACGTTATACCACGACAATTGCTGCATGTTGTAATATCTCTTTTTTTATGTATGGGGCGGAGGATGCCTCTTCGCCAGTCTTCTGGCATCGCTTCTTCCTCCCGTACTTGCACTATTTTTTCATGAATGTGTTGGTGGTGTATTGTGGGGCCACTTATTTTAATCAGTTCCGCTGAGATCCTATCTGATTATTATTTATGAGCCGATTTATAGCTCTGCTAACTTCGTCTATGCTTAGTATGGTCTTCGGTTATTTGTGGATCCTCCAATTCCTCAGCTAGCTGGCCATTTAGTAACTCATGAAAGTACTCTTCCCATTGCTCTAAGATGCCTTTAAGATCGGCGATCAGATTACCCTCTTTTTCTTTGCAGTATGTGCAACGTGGTGTATGTTGCGTCATACCGTGGGCTCTTTGATAGAACTTCCGCGTCTGGTGCGGTCCTTGCGGTCTTCTCCCAGGCTGCTTTCTTTCGCCGGTGAACTGTTTTTTCATATCTTCTGACCTCTTTTTATTCCACTTCGCGTGCCCGCGTTCTATGAGATTGTTGCATTGCTCGGTACGCAGCATTCGTTCGTTCAGTCGCTAGCTTACATTCGTCATCGAAACAGTCGTTCCGATATCTACGAACGGACGACTACTGCCTAAGATGGAGTCAGCAGTATTAATGACAGTATTCTTAAGGCGTGCCCGTCATCTCTGCCCCAGGACTTACCCTGCATATAGGGCGTGCTCTATCGCTTGGCCGTAGTTGCTTGTGGTCTCTTCATTGCGAAGGCCAGTCATATTGACTCGAAACTGATTCGCGGATGTAGTTTTTCGTGATGACGCAATCCGTGCTCGGAGCACGATACCCACAAGATAGTGACCCGAGTCGACGTTGGCACCTCGGTACGTTTTTTGACAAAAAAGGTTCCTGTCGATTGGTGCTGCCAAATGCTTGAAAAATTCGTTGAAGGTACTTCCAAAAACGTATACAAGATCGTGACAGATGACGAGTCATGCATATTGGCGTATGAGGCGGAAAGAAAAGGGCAACCGACTGTTTGGGTCTTCCAATTCGAAGAAAATCCAACAAAAGTTGTGCGAGCTTTGGGAAGCAAATGGGCGTGTTTCTTCACAAAACCGGTCATGTGGGTGCTGTGGCTCTTAAAAATCATAAAACAGTCAATTATAGCTTGGTAAACGACCATTTGTTTGCCCGAGGTTTTCAACAAAATTGAGGCAGAAAATACTACAATGTCCCAAGGGTAGTAAACATTTTTGGTCATTCGTGAAAAGAATCAAAAATACACCCGATTCCAACACTGATTTATAATGACATTTCAGTTGTCAGATCTACAGACAAAGCAGTTAGCTCCACACTTCCAAATTGTGCATTGCTGCCGCCTGCACTTTCCAGTATTAAACACTCGTGCAGTTGCTAAAGTTTTAAACGATCTCAACATTAACAAATCCGCTGGGCCAGATGGTATTTTCCCATTAGTACTGAAGTGGTGTTCTTCCAAGCTGGCATTACCATTGCGTAAGCTTTTCCATCTATCCTTTTTTTTCTCGAGAAATTGGAAAACAGCATTTGCCCAGCCCATACCCAAAAAGGGAGAGCTGTTGTCACCTTCTTCGTACCGATCTATAGCACTTGCATTCAATCCATCCAAGGTCATGGAAATGCTGATCAATTTTCAGCATCAAGCTCTTTTGTCCAAAATACGTGCTTATGGTGTCGATAAAAAACTGCTTCATTGGGTTAGAAGCTATTTTTTTTTGGACCACCCAACTCAAGTTATTTTATACGGTTTCAAATCTAAAATACTTCACATAAAAGCTGGCGTTCCTCAGGGCTCTGTTCTGTCTCCGGCGCTCTTTCTCATTTTTATTAATGATCTCTTATCTGTGACTTTTAATCCAATTCAGTCTTTCGCGGATGACAGCACTCTCAGCTTCTCATATAAATTTGAGGAACGTCCCTCCACTTCTCATGTGGAACTCAAACAACTACGTATGTTAGTTAAGTTCTTACCTTGACAGCATCATAATAAAATGGGGAGAAAACAATCGAGTAGAATTAACGACTTCCAAAACCCAATGCTGTCTCCTGTCTTATAAGCGAATCCTAAATCCAATGCCATTATCCATGAATGGCACTTGCATCGATGAAACTGAATTCTCGGTGAATTTTCGGTATGTGCGTCAGCGAAAAGATTCGGTGGAATGATTACATATTCACCGTCGCCAAAAATGCTGCGAAATGTGTAGGTTTTCTAACCCGGTACATCTGGCTACTATCAACAAGGCTTTAATTCGCCCTAAACTTGAGAACGATTGTCATATCTGGTCTGGTGCACCTAAAACCACCTGGCATCAGCTAGATAGAATACAAAGCCGCGCGATAAAACTTATCGGTGACGAATACATAGCGAAATCAATAGATTCGCTTGAACACCGCAGGAACGTTTCCGGCTTCTCACTCTTTTATCTTTTCTTTCACCATCGGTGCGAAGAAATAGCCAGTTGCATGCAACCTCTCCTTGAATTCAACCGCAATACTCGTCGCGCCCTAAATTCTCATCAGTTTACCCTAAAGCCCATCTTCGGACGTAAAATTTAGCTCAGGCGTACGTATGTCGAATGCCAAGCTCTGTCTTCCCACCCCACTATAATGCACAGGCATACAAAACACATGCTCCTATACATCTACTCTTTTCTCCTACTTTTCCTTAACGCCCACGCTGGGCTAAGCATATAACCGACCATTATAAGGGTGCGAACCCCTTTTCGCGTGCGCAAATTATAAAAAAAAAATATTAATGAAATCTCAAAAAGAGTGAGCCAGTGTTTGGGCTTCATAAGACGTTGTAACTTCCTCTTCCCTCCCTCTGAAGTACTAGGATTATAATAAGACTTAAGTTAGAACAATTTTAGATTCATATGTATGGGGTGGGGCTCCAAAAACGCATTCAGAATAGAGTTAGTTGTCCGTTTGATAAACGATGTAACCATTACTGCATCTCTGGAGCATATAGGAGATAAATGAGCTTCAACTGCTTTCTACAAATTTTACTACGGTAGATATTCTTCAGAAACCCGTTCTCTAGTTCCAGGTCCTTTTGTCAGCAACTTCGTTCACTCGTTTCAGTTCTAATCAACATAGATTTGCCTTACAAATCGTGTAGAACCCAACATTTCAAATCCTCTTTTTATCCGAGAGTGACTTCGATGTGTCGACTCCGTTTTTCTCGAATCTTTTTCTGTAATCTACTGGCATTTAAAATAGCCGTCAAAAAGTTCCTGAAGGACCGAATTGTTCAATAGAGGATCAAAAAAAATAGAAAAATTGTTTGTATTATTTGTAATACATATTTGTAACATTTTCTTGGTCAAAGTTTTTTGTAATTTGCCCTGACCATGATCGATTGTTAAAGCAAATCATTTGGATTTCTTTATCTCATGAAGGCAAACAGAGCAACCTCTCAAGCGAACAATATTTAGATTTCTATATTTCCTGGTAAAACTAAAACCCTCTTCCAGATCAATTCAGACCAACTGGCTAATTAACAATAATTAAATTAGCTAACCAATTGTTGATACTAATTTGGCGACAATGGCACGTTCACATTAGGGTGTGAGCGCACACACGAGTTACAAACGCAATTAGTACGAAACACGAGCATTTCTGCCTAACTACGTGTATATACGTGTATGTGTATCTGTGTGTGTGTGCATCCGAGTTTGTTATAATATAAATAATTAGGGCTGCAAACGGTAAACAAATTTATTTTCTTAAGAAATTTGATCACATCATCCGCTGACGCAGTCGTGGAATGTTTGTGGGACTTTTTTGAGTGAAGGAAAATTATTACCGCATGATAAGGCGCTACGTAGAATACACATACACATGCTATTATTTTGGCATTTTCGGGGAAAATAAAGACGCCTAAGCTCACCGCCCTAAGGCAAGGCAACCATTTCCACTTAAACAGACAACTTCTGATGAGACTGAAGCAGTGGACGCATCAACAAATAATGAAAATTAATGTCGCTTGTGTGTATGTGTGCGTGAGTTTGCAAATGGACTTTTTTTCGGTTCGATACTCTATCGACTACCCTCTGTAGAGTTATATATTTGTTTGACAGGTAGGGTTGTTTGCCAGCCGAATGTGGAATCACAAAGTTACATTTGAACGAAAAGGAAACCAATATCCTTTATGAAGGGAGGGTGAATTTATTAAAGGAGACTGACCCATTTTTATATATTTTTTTTGATATATTATATTTTGGACAGATTGCAAGCGGTAAGGGTCGGTCTTAGTTTCATCAACTACTATACTTACATATCAGATACTAGTAAAATGTATATCCAGTTTTATACAATGTAGTATTTTTTTGCTGGGTTAGTGCATATCATCTGTGGCAATAAGGTCTTAGTCTACTGACTTTTTGTCTTGTGTTGGATTTTGCTGTCTACGAGCCTTGTACGTTGGCGTGTTTGTTTCTACTCCCTTTACATGGTCTTGCCATCTTGTTTCACTAAGTATATGTCTCATTATACAACTTGTCGATGAATTACGTCCTAAAAAGCTCATCAACGCAAATGGGATTTAATATCATATAAAAAAGCAACCCATAAAAATTTTCATGTAAATTCTCTAATAGGAGATAGGTATGTGTTAAAATTTGAAGAAAATCGGGCTAATTTTTAAAAAATTTATATGGGCACCCCTTGGCCCTCAGGGCCCCCGTTCACTCCAAAAACTTTAAAAAAAATTTGGTCCATCGGAGATACAGAGGTGTATAAAATTTGAAGAAAATCGGGTTAATTTCTTTGAAAATTTTTTATGGGGCCCCTCGACCCCGGACACCAAAATTTTTGCAAAAAGTGTTGTCCTTCGGAGATACACACGAATATAAAATTTAAAAAAATTCAGGTTAATTTTTTCAAAAAAATTTTGGGCCGAATGACCCTGGGGCCCGGGGTCTCCAAAATTTTTACAAAAAGTGTTGCCTATCGGAGATACATGCGTATATAAAATTTGAAGAAAATCGGGTTAATTTTTTTTTTTAATTTTATGGGGCCTCACGAACCCGGGGCTCAGGGTCTCCAAAGTTTTTACAAAAAATGTTGCCTATCGGAGATACACGCGTATATAAAATTTGAAGAAAATCGGGTTAATTTTTTTTTTAATTTTATAGGGCCCCACGAACCCGGGGCTCAGGGGCTTTACAAGAAGTGTTGCCTATCGCAGATACACGCGTATATAAAATTTAAAGAAAATCGGGTTATTTTTAAAAAAAAAAAATGGGGTCCCACGAACCCGGGGCCCGGGGTCTCCAAAATTTTTACAAAAAGTGTTGTCTATCAGAGATACACATGTGTATAAAATTTGAAAATCGACCCCGGGGCCCGAGGGGCCTCAAATTTTAATAGAAAGTGTTGTCTCCGGAAAGACACATGTGTGCAAAATTTCAATAAAATCGGGCTTTGGGAAGTGGGTTAAAATTGATCGCAAGATTCCACGACAGACGACCTACGACCGACCGACCCACGGGCAACTGAATTTAATATAGAGAATTTAAGAAAGAGTTTTTCTCTGTAATCAACAAAAGATATCTACCTTTATCCGCCTTCGATAGATTCCATGCTTTAGCGTTATAGAATGATGACCGCCTTAAATATCGTTCACTCTTTAATTGCTTTCTTTGCCCAAAAACCAAAGGCAGGGACAAAACTAATTCTTCTTTGTTTATTAGAAATTTTAGTTGAGGCGAGCTTGTAAACTGAGTGGAAAACTAGAGAGTTATTCGGGTGCTTTCCGCAGTTGCTTAAATAAAAGCTAACATAATTCTCGAAAGTATCAAAGAACACCTAGAAAGTATTCTCATACGGATCAGTGTTGAAAAATGCATATAGAGTATAGATCTCCGCTTCACTTGTAATTTCGTAGCTACTAGATGCTCCCAGGAGCTTTTTTACCCGCACACACATGAATCGACACCTTCCTCTTACCATCGCGTACTACAGGTTATAAGTTATAACCATAGAGGAATAACCACTTTCTTTCCTATGTGCAGCCAAAACTCGGCTTGGTTAGTTCTGCATTTATTAGTGATTGGCGCTCTTAAAATCGTTCTCTCATATTTTCTTGCATTTAATTTATTTTCTAGATTGCTAGATGTTCCCGGGCGCTTTTCTACGCGCACACATGAATCCTTGCCTTGCCCACACTCACTATGTACTAGGTACTGTTGGCTAAACCTATTGCGCCGCCTATTGGATCCTATTCGCACCATGTGGCTTACCGAGATTTTGTTAGAAGTTCTATTCTGTGAAAGTTTCAGCTCCATCGTCTGTCTAGTTTTTGAGTTTTAGTGTCGTATTACAAACCAACAGACTTTCATTTATATATATGTAGAATAAAGAATGCACAAAGCAGCGCACAGTCAATATGATGCCGCTATATGGCGTAATGTTCGTATAGCACAAAAAGCAGCGAAGCGTACAGTGCAGCACACAGTCATTATGATGTCCGACCGTTTTTTCGCCGGCTTAAGTTATTAAGTTACAAAATTGGTCGCCACGAAGGGCCCTTTTATTTAAACGGGATAATATATAGCCTATGTCTACCCTGAAAGTCCATTCTAAATATTGGTGAAAGAAATCGGATGTGTAGTTTCGAAGATTACCTCCTACAAACAAACAAACTTTATAACAATAATATTCGGCACGACAGACCGTTGTGGTCCAAGAGGCCTAGCTTCTCGCGACCATTTGTCCTGTGCAGGTATATTTTTGCACACAAATGGAAGGGACCTACAATTTAATGCCGTATCTGAACGGCGTATTGAGTAGCTTTCCGTGAAAACGTTTATCAGACATTTGCGAGAGGTGGGACACTATGAAAAATACTTTTGGTGTTACTGGGATTCGAACCATAAACCTTCCCCTCAGAAGCCATGCACTTATCCACTGAGCTACGGCGCCCACACAAACAAACTTTATTGCTTTTTGCTTTATAATATTAGTATAGATTTGAAAGTATGTTATGAAGGTGCGAAATGTCGTGATCGTGATGCATTGGGGAAGAATTAGAATTTCCAAATGGCATTCCGCAAGGTAGCATACTATCACCAGTATTCTTTTTGGTAGTGATTAGTGTTGCCATGTAGAAAAATCTGTGAACAAGAAGTGGCGGAATAAAATGGAGTCTTATTACCCATGTCAAATACCTTGACTACGTGGAAGATAGTGGCCAACTATTACATGTAAATGGAGAAATAAAGTAAATCGAGCTGCATTAAATATCCACGAGATTGGTCGAAGATCAATCTGTGTACGACTGAGAATTAACTGAGGCAAAACTGAAATCCTTTGTATTTTTGCTCCCTTTTAATGCTAAGCACAGCGTCTGCGTTATTCTATATCGATGCACATGTGTCAGCGGAGTATAAAGGGTTTTCAAATAAGGACATAACATAAGTTTCGGCGCTTCAAATAATGAAGAGGGTTCAGTTCTGGAGTTAATTTGATCTTCTAAGGGCTTGTAGGCCAAGATCTTTACGCAAATTTCGCTACAATGTGGACTGAAAGATTCTCAATTGCTGGGAATGGTGTGGAATCGATTGATTTGGCTCATTTTGAACTGGAATGTGGCCGTTTTTGCTTCAAATTCATATCGAATCTCTCCAAAAGCTCTGAATAATGTTCGCCGGTGATCGTTTTTTGAATGACACCGCTTGCTTCCCAAAAAAAAACTGTGGCCATGACCTTGTTGGCCGACAAACCCACCTTGGCCTTCTTTGGAGCACGTTCACCAACTGTCTTGATTGTTCCTTGGTCACTGGTGTATTGTGATAGATCAATGTTTCCTCCACGTTTACGAAACGGCGCAAGAACTCATTCAGATTGCGGCTGAACATCAAGTGGTCACACGTGGCTCACTTTTTTCAATTTTCGTTCCAATTCATGAGGTTGTTTGCTTTCAATGGCTGTGAAATAAAGCAGCTTGACAGTGGTACCGAATTAGACGAATTGTTTAAAATATGGAGAACGCGTTAACAAAAAGCTGCTAGTGTTCCGGTCTAATATGAAATTGGGGCCAAATAGTTCCTCAAACGAAGAGCATTATAAGAGAACTGGTCAGGAATATATAGATGAGTTTATACAAGAGCGTACGTGGCATTGCATTGATCACACACTGCGTAAGGACGAAAATTGTTTTCTCCGGCATTGGAACCCGCAGACGCAAAAAGAGAGCTCCATGTATGACTTGGTGCAGAACATTTAAAAAGTTATCTCGTCAACAGGGCAAGACCTGGGTGGTGCTGACGAACATTGGCAATAATCTCCCTCTGTCACATTTACACGACTTTAGTAAGTCAGTGAGTGAGTCGGTAAACCAAATCCTTAACAGCTTTGCATATTTTTTATAACCAAAGTATCGAAAAACGTTGACTTTGAAAACTTTAGATCGACCCCTTGAAATGTTTTTTGTTTTTAAAGAACAAAGTTTTTGTCCACAACTTGTTGGCGATTTAAACTTTACAAGAGAATATATAGTTGCCTAGTAAGTACATCTTGCAGCGTATAATTTTGCCAAAATTGTCGATGAAAGGCGACTTCCATTACTATGAGTAATAACATATGAATACATACATGATGTACATACGCACACCCAACGCATTGCTTCTGTCTGTAGAAGCTGATATGCGTACATGAAAACTAAATTGAATGACATTGGGGTAGAAATTCGGTGAACATTCACATAATTATTGTGTTGCTCAGGAAACACCCCACACGTGACCGGAAGGAGTGTGGAGCACTCACAAAAGGTATATACAAGAAACTAATCAATGAAATGTGTCACGGCGCATATCATTTCATGTATTCTGCAGAGGGTGTGTTTGGTTTTGAGGGGTGGAATTACCAAGTACGTGACTGAATAATGTTGATTTGACATGATCGCTTACGTGAACGAGCGACGAGTAGTGATCATCCCAATGTAAATACTCGATCACTCGTTAACGTATGGATTTCATTCACTCGCTAACTGATGTCGTAATTCGATCAGTGTTTGGTTTTGTTAGCTCGATCAGAGCAATTTTGTGCAAAGTTTACAAACTGAATCAGCAAGGAGTTAGGGTTTGTTTTTACCATATCAGGGAGACTCCATGGACTTGATTAATACGACAAAGGTTAACGATTTCTTATCTAGTTTTGCAACAATTTTTAGTAAATGGGTATGTGAAGGTGAACCTTGTGAAATTTAATTGTAAAATATCGGAAATACCCGGCGTTTCCCGGCTGCCCTATCGCACCCGCACACTGACCTCCCGCCCACTGATCTCCAGCCAACTGACCTCTCACCCGCTGACCTCCCTCAACCCATTGACCACCTCAGTCACCCAGAAAACTTAAGAATCCCATGGAAAATAGTACTTTCAGTTTTTCCCCAAATAGAAATATAGAAGATAGAATAAAGATATACTAACTGCCCATGGCACAAAATTTCAAATTTCGCCAATGCAATGCAATGCGTTTTTGCTTTAAATCGCCGTTGAATCGATCTTACTCCGCCTCTGAATAATATACGCCGGTGATCGTTCCGCCCTTTTGAAGGTCATCGATGTGTATGATTCCATGCGCATCCCGACAGACCCACCTTGGCCTTCTTCAATCTTAATTCTGCAGGAGAACTCTACTGGTATGACTGGGGTCTCTGGTGTGTTGTGATGGAGCCATGTTTCGTCGACGATTACGAAACGGCACAAAACGTTTTTCTTACTGCTCTTGAACATCGTCAAACACTCCTTCGAATTGGTCAAAAGTTCGCGCTTGTTGTCGTGGTCGACCGAGAGCAAATACCGCCCCCTTAACACCAAAGATATTTACACTCACTGGAATAAACTAAACAGTGGTAGTAGATTGACCGATCTTCTTTTTGTGAAAGGTTTTAGAACGGTTTTGCAAGGATTGATGGATAGTCTTTCTCTGCTGCACCATTCTAAAACATTTAGTAAAGCCACTTGCATAACACTAGAAATGGGCGTGCTGTGGTTCATCATCATCATATTTGGCTCTACAACGGGGGTCGGTCCTGGGCTTCCGCAAAAAATCTCTTTACCGGTCCTGATTTCAAGTCGATGTCATCCAGTTTTGCATCCCTGCAGAGTGTCCTGGTCGACGCTATCCTTCCAGCGTCGGCTTGGCCGGCCACGATGTTGTGATCCATAAATCCTACCGCAAAGGAATTTTCGAACGGGATCCACTTCGCTCTTGTGAGCTGGGTGTCCTGCCCACCGAAGTATACCGAGCTTAATTTTCTTCACGACATCAAAATCGCGATAACTCGCGTAGACCGCAACATTATAGAGTCTCCGTAATCGTCCTTTCTCAAATACGGGGCCAATAATTCTCCGTAAGACTTTTCTCTCGAAAGCGGCTAACAGGTAAGCACCTAAGTCTCGGATGTGTATGTGAGTACTTGTATGACCATTGTCTTATACACCAGCAGCTAAGATGTTATGGTTAGATTCCTGTATTGACAGACTAAAGTAGGCTTTGTTGGCTTTAAGCAACCGTGTGCGTGTTTCTGATTCCATGCTGTTATCGGCTACAACAGTTGATCCGAAATAGTTAGAGAATTGTATTTCTTCAAATTCGCGGGACGATTATATCTTCTACTCGCTGACGTGGCCACCATGTACTTGTTTTGCTCTCACTTATGTGCAGCCCCAGAGCTTGTGACGCCTGCTCAGAGCCACCAACGATTTTAATATCGTCTGCGTAAGCCAGTATCTGAATAGGCTTATCGAGGATTGTTCCTCTCGCCGTTACGTCAGAGTCTCGGATCACTTTCTCCAACGCCAGGTTGAAGAGGACGCAGGCCAGTCCATCCACTTGCCGGAGCCCGTTATAGATGTTGAATGGACTTGATAGTAAGCTGCCTAAGAGTGAAAATCTGATCAGTTGTTGAATTGTCTGGGATGAAGCCACACTGGTATCGGCCTATGATGACTTTAGCGTATAAGGCTATCCTGCTTGATGGATAGAGGGGAAATCAATCAACAAAGATATACCACGATAATTGCTGCACGTTGTGGTATATACTTTCTAATGTATGGGGCCTGATGCCTCTTCGCCAGTCTTCTGGCATCGCTTCATCCTCCCATACTTGAATTATTATATCATGAATTGCTTGCGGTGTAAAGCGGGACCTCCTGCTTTAATGAGCTCCGCTAGGATACCATCAGATCCCGAGGACTTATTATTTATAAGCCGATCGCTCTGCTAACTTCTTCTGTGCTTGGTGGTGGTAGTATAGGTTGGTCTTCGATCATTGGTGAGCTCCCAATTCCTCAGTTAGCTGGCCATTAAGCAATTTGTGAAAGTGCTCTTCCAATCGCTCCAATATGCCTTTGAGATCGGCGATCAGATTTTATCTTTGTCCTCGCAGTATGTGAAATGCGGTGTACATTGTGTCATTGCGCGTACTCTTAGAACTTCTGCGCCTGGTACGGTCCTCGCTCTCTGTACTGTTCTAGTTCACGGACGAGATTCTTCTCACAGGCTGCTTTCTTTTGCGGTGAACTGTTTTTTCATATCTTCTGAGCTCTTTATATTCATCTTCGCGTGGCCGCGTCAAATGAGATTGCTGTATTGCTCGGTACGCAACATTCTTACGTTCAGTCGCTACCCTACATTTTTAATCACACCAGTCGTTCCGATCTTTACGACTACTGCTAAGATGGAGTCTGCAGTACTAATGACAGTATTCTTAAGGCCTGTCCATTTCTATATTTATATGATGTCGTGCATGACAGCTGTAATATATGTCATATTCTGATTTTTGCAAGACACTATTTTCAGCTCCTGTGTGTATTGCTGTTATGTCAGCATTATATCGGGTGTTTCAACAGATGCGCTTCAAGTTTTCTCCGATAGGGACGGCGAACGACGCCATATTTTTTATTGTTCTTTGTCATTTGGAAACTTCATAAGTATACATTTCATCATGGAACGCTAATCATGTGAACAGCGATTGCAAATCGTGCAAATTTTTTATCAAAATAATCGTTCTGTTGCCGCTACTTTAAGTGCAGATTTTCACCGAAAAATCATCTTCAGCGATGAGGCTCACTTTTGGCTAGAAGGATTTGTCAACAAGCAAAATATGCGTTACTGGGCAGAAAGCAACCCACACGTGATTCATGAGGCACCGTTGCATCCCGAAAAAGTCACTGTTTGTTGCGGATTACATGCCGGCGGCGTCATTGGGCCATATTTTTTCATCGACGATAACGATCGCCACGTTACTGTTAATGGAAATCGGTACCGCGATATGATAAACGATTTTTTTTGGCCGCAATTGAATGGAATGGACTTGGACGACATGTGGTTTCAGCAGGACGGGGCCACATGCCACACAGCACACGATACAATCGCGTTATTGAAGACTAAGTTCGATGAGCGTGTTATTTCGCGAAATGGGCCCGTCCAGTGGCCGCCGCGCTCGTGTGATTTGATACCTCTAGATTATTTTCTTTGGGGTTCTGTGAAGTCATTGGTCTATGCCAATAAGCCGGCGACGTTGCAAGAGCTCAGAGCCAATATTGAACGTGAAATTGCTGGAATTTCGGCCGATTTATGCGAAAGAGTGGTCGAAAATTGGGTTCAAAGATTGGACTTCGTAAAACGTGCACGCGGTGGTCATGCAAAAGAAATCGAGTTTCATACTTAAACGTATCATATGTATATGTTCAAGTTCGTTAATAAAAAAAAAAGTTAGTTCAAAAGTCGAACAGTTTGTGTTTTATTCAAAAAAAAAGTTGAAGTGCTCTTATTGAAAAACCCTGTATTTGGACAGGGTATATGGGCTAGCTGCTGTGCAGCTCGAGCTCTATACAATGAGCGTACAATCCACGAGAACGAGAAGTTCAAAAGTCGTATAATTCATCAATTAAAAATGCATGGACACTGTCAGCCTCAGAATTTTTACTGAGCTCCTTTACTGCAGTTTCTGGCTGGTGATAATACTTTAAGCAGCTCTTTCAAGATAGTTATGTGCCTTTCCTTTTAATTTTTATTATTAAGGAATTCCATCGTGTATAATGTCAACATTAATTGCAGCGTCGCTGTGCGTGTAATATGCGATTTGTTCCGGTAGAAAAAAAAAAAGTGATCGAATAGTCAAAACCGCTTGAATTTGCGAATAATTCGGTATTCGAATTAAAACCCTACTCACAAGGTTGAGATATGGCTTAATCTATTCACTACTTTTGTAAGATTTAAAGCCAAATGTCGTACTCGAATTTAAGAAGCTTTTGTTTTTCCACATACACAACAGTCCGTACAAAAAATCAAAAAACAAAAGGAGAAGGAAGCTTAGTGCGATACAATTTATCTGCGCCATTGAGAAATGATTACAGACATAACACTTTCAAAAGCGTTATGATGACATTTTAATAAAAAATTCACAAAATTCAAAAATAAATTTATTTTGTGTATATTATTATAGAAGTAACACATCACTCGCCACTATGGCAAACAAGAATCCTGTTCATCATAGCGATTATCTGTGGCAATCCTTGCTGTACTCATCAGATGAGTTAACGCGTCGTGTCGGCTGTTTGTGTTTGTGTTTGCATATCAATCGCACATAATATGTATGAGTGTGTACTATTTATCGTATATACATAAACACCCAAATACACATATATACAATCACAAATAGAACAATCTTCAAATTGTTGTTCAACCCTGATTCCCACCCTAAAAAATGAGTCATCCCCCGGGCAGCTTGGCGCCATTTCAGTTTTATTTTACGAGGGTGAGCTGCGTCTTATGTGCCTTCGACCACCCCGAATAGATTACTGAAACATTACCATCATCTTCCTTCTTCTGGCTCGCTTTTTTCTATTAACATAAAAGATTTCTCGAACGATGAATCTGTTCAAGGATAATGTGTTTCATGTACTCTCCGACTGTCCTACTACTACTTCCATTGGAAAATTATTATACACGGCACTAGCTTTGAGGTGATCGCGAAATAATAACCGATAATCGACAAACTTATGTTGAGACGAATTGCGAATTGAGTTACTGGCGTATTCTGAAGTCCATGTGAGGTTTGCCGTTTGCGCTTGACTTTGATGTGATTTTCAGCTGAAAGCAATTAAATCTGGAACTGACTGGAAATGTTTTATGCGGTGAACAAAAAACAAACCGCGGACGCGTGTGGGAATGAATGCCTTCAGTTAATTAGAAACACAAATCGGAGGAAAAGGTAAAGTTGATTTATTTTAAATTGTGAGTAATCCCTTATCCAGAGATTCTCTGTGCGTGCTTGTGAGTAACAACAATATCCACGAATAGATGTAGAAATTGGCTAACACCGATAATAGCTGACACTGTGAGAGCCATTTGCGGGAGGCCAGGACCGGACCCCGGTTGTTGAGCCAAATATGATGATGTGAGAGCCATTTTGTCTCCAAACGAACTCTCCGTCTGGTTATGTGAAAGCAAATTGATGATCTCCAATGATCTCCAGCAATATCTAAGAGGTCAGGACCGTACGACCCGGTTGTAAAGAAATTATGATGATGATTATGAGAAGGATCAAATACACGTACGGCTAAATGGCATAGCCCGTGAAGATTGTCCTGTTTTTACTACAGACAAGTCTATCATACATCAGTTAGATCGAATTACAGCATACGTTAAATCGAAATTGGATCATAGCCAATCAACTGATGTGATACTATATGATATTGAGAAAGCTTTTGACTTCATGTGGCACTCAGGCTTAGTATTGAAGATGATTGTGTGTGTGAACTGGTGAGTTGACAAATCAGAAGTATATATTTGGTGCAAAAACGGACCAAAGATACTCCCTTGTGGGACCCCGGCATAGATGGGACGTATATTGCTTATATTTTATACGGAATTTACGATTTGAAAGGTAACTTTCTAGAAACCGTGTGTGTTTTGATAAAGCGTTTGCCTAATTTTGTCTAACAGCCCCTTGTGCCACATACCTTATCGAAGGCTTGGTTAATATCAATAAACAAAGCTGACCAATATTGTTTATCTTCAAAGGTTCGTGTAGCTTTTGTAACTATGCAATGTACCTGTTCAATGGTATTGTGACTTCTCCTGAAGCCAAATTGGTGTAGATGTATTGCATTTATATCGTCAATGTATGGCATAAGTTGGTCCAGAATAAGCTTCTCGAAGATCCTTTTTTTTATAATTCGCGCACGCTTCAAGGGGTTTGCACCCTTATAATGCTCGTCTAAGGAAGAGGAGGAGAAAAGAGGAGATGTCTATGAGCTTGTGTTTTGAATGCCTGTGGATCATAGTGAGGTGGGAAGACAGAGCTTGGCAGAGCATTCCACATACGTGTTGTACGGCTGAAGAACGAATCCCTGAATTTAACTGTACGTCCGAAGATGGGCTTGAGGGTAAACTGATGAGCATTTAGAGCGCGATTGAATTCAAGGAGAGGTGGCATGCAGCTGGCTATTTCTTTTGAGCACCGCTGCTAGAAGAAGCGATTAAACAGTGACAAGCAAGAAGCGTTCCTGCGGCGTTCAAGCGAATCTATTGATTTCGCTAAATTTTTGTCACCGATAAGTTTTATCGCGCGGTTTTATATTCTATCTAGCTGATGCCAGGTGGTTTTAGGCGCACCAGACCAGATATGACAATTGTTCTCAAGTTTTGGGCGGACTAAAGCCTTGTTGATAGTAGCCAGATGCACCGGGTTAGAAAACCTAGACATTTCGCAGCATTTTTAGCGATGGTAAATATGTGGTCATTCCAACGAAGCTTGTCGCTGACGCACATACCGAGAATTGCGAGATTTTCAGTTTCCTCGATGCAAGTGCCATTCATGGATAATGGCATGGGGTTAGGATTCGTTCATAAGACAGGAGACAGCATTGGGTTTAGGAAGCGTTAAATTCTACTCTATTGATTTCTCCCCATTGTATTATGCTGTCAAGGTCAGAATTTAACGTGCTTAACATACGAAGTTGTTTGAGAACTTATATGAGAAGCTGAGAGTGCTGTCGTCAGCGAAAGAGTGAATTGGATTAGAAGTCACAGATAAGAGATCGATGCAATGAGCCTCCTACTCTGATTGGCCTATATGAGTGTATTATATTGTAGGATCCTTAAAAAAATTCACTTCCAACTTCAGACTTCCATAAGCTAATTTGTATGGAAATGCGTATGGCTACCAACGTGTACTTCAAAGCGGAGCCTATTGTCGACCATTTTGATAAATGACGGCTTGATTACCAACCATTATGTTCATATATTCCATAGTTATCAGGTTGTGCGGTTCCGTCTGCGGTCAGCTAATAGCAGAGCGGTAGACACCGCCGGTCTTTAATTTCAGGGCTTCTTTATTCGTGGCTGACGCGATCACGTTTATGATTTTTGCGATGACGCGACGTCAGCAAATCCGAATGCTTGTCCTCCTGGTGAAAATGTTTAACACACAGGTCGTAGATAATGTTTTAAAATAGGTGGCCCAGTATCGATCGTTATGGCACATCCGCGATAATAGATGCTCTACTTTAGACCTTAGCATTGTTGGCCATAATATTTGTGCGGACTTACAGCCTTTTAGCTTTGACATTACTTTGTTAGAAAAACATTACTTGGTTTTAAAGGTGCAATTGTATTTGGGTTTGCAAGTATCATAAACATTTTTTTATTAAAAATGCATAAAAGGGTCTTATCCTCGTATTTATATATGACCCTTAATTATTTCTGAGTCAATACAAATATTGTATTCTATCAGCAAATAAAAAAAACTCTCACCTTCATAGACCTCTTATGATCAGTATTGAATCTAAATAATAAAGGGTGATCAGATTGTAGGGGAATGGCGAAGCAATGCGATCAGCTTAAACACCAAGCTGCGACTGTTCCGCTCAAATGTTGAATCTGTGCTGTTGTATGGGTGCAGCACTTGGAAGGTGACCGCTACTATCACAAAAAGATTACAAACATTCGTAAATAGGTGCATACGGAACATCTTAAGGGTTTTCTGGCCTAACCGTTTCTCTAACGAACATCTTTACCAGAGAACGGGTCAGGAACCAATAGGCACAACCATCCAACGACGGAAGTGGCAGTGGATTGGTCATACACTCCGAAAAGGCGACAGTTCCATAGCAAACTACGCAATGCAATGGAACCCGTTATCTCAGGATGGTAGAAGAACGGGTCGTCCGAGAAATACATGACGCAGAACAGTTGAGAAGCGGCACGGCAATTGGGGAAGAGTTGGAGAGAGCTGAAGCTCATTGCCAGGAACCGCATGCGATGGCGCGTAGACGTAGTAGAGGTCCTAGGACCCACAAGGAGATACAGGACATAAAGAAGAGAAATTGGAGGTACTTTTTCCAAGGATTTTTTTGACATATCACGCGTGACTACTGTCAAACTTAATACAAAATTTTATTCAGTATTCATTGACATTTCATTATGGAAAGTCTAACGCCTCAACAACATTTACAAATCGTACAATTGTATTACGAAAATCGACGCTCTGTGAAAAGTGTTCATCCGTACATATTTTGGGACCCGAATTTTGTTCAGCGATGAGGACCATTTTTGGCTTAATGGATTCGTCAATAAGCAAAATTGCCGTATTTGGGCTGAAGAGCAACCCGAAGCCATTCACGAACTGCCATTACATCCATTGAAAACTACCGTTTGGTGCGGCCTATGAGCTGAAGGAATCATCGGCCCATATTTCTTCAAAGACGAGGCTGGCGCCAATGTAACAGTGAATGGCGAACGCTTTCGCGCCATGATAAACGACTTTTTGATGCCGGAAATTGAAGCCGGTGGTCTCCACGACATTTGGTTCCAACAAGACGGCACTTGATCCCATACAGCCCGTTACACAATGGATTTACTGCGTCCTCGTTTCGGTGAGCAATTGATCTTTCGTTTCGGACCGGTGGATTGGCCACCAAGATCGTGTGATATCACACCTTTGGACTTTTTTTTGTTGGGGTATGTGAAGTCTAAATGTTTAGTTGATAAACCAGCTACGATTAAGGCATTGGAAGCCAACATTACTCAAGTTATTCGCAAGATACCGACCGAAGTCCTCGAGCGAGTCATTCAAAATTGGTGTTTACGGATAGCCGAATTACGGCGGAGTTGCAGCCAACATTTGAAAGGGATTATCTTCAAACAATAAATGTCATGAATGGTTCTAAACAAAAATAAAAAAGATTGCCCAATCAATTTGCGTTTTTGTTGTTTTATTTCAATTTAAAATCCGATACCTCTGAATTGATCACCCTTTATAATAATATTTCGGCGCTACAGACCATTTCGTTGCAAGGACCATTTATGTTGTGCATGTATATTTTTGCACACAATGGGAAGGGACTTACAATTTAATGCCGTATCGTGGCGAAATGAAAAGCTTTCAAGTGACAAGTTATTACACTCGGATGTTTATCAGACATTCGCGATAGAGATACTTTTTGATATTTTCTGGAATTCGAACATCGAACCTTCTGCTCAGAAGTCCATGCCCTTCCAACTGAGCCACGACGCCTACATTGAATCTAGACTATAACAAAGCAGTGTATATGTACATACCGCTTTGGTTCTGAAATGTGAAACAACTTTAATGCACCGGAAACGGTCTCTATTTTTGTGCTTCTTCTCAAAGACACTTTACAATTCCGATATTCCCACGTAGCATTTTTCATTTTATAAAAAAGGAAATGTCAATTAGTCGATTTGGCACTTATAACACATATTGACCCATGTACTTGGCAGGGAACTGTTCTTTGTACTACACTCTTACAACAGCAAAAAAAAAAAAAGAATACGTGCGGCGGCACCACCCGTAAATAGAGCCCGCATGTTCCTTAATTTACCTACCCAGATAATTGTAAGTCTAATTGTAATTGCATTTTATCAACTCAAGGAGTGACGACACGGCTACTTCAATTGAAATGGTACGGCCCAGGACGTTGGCGAGGGCGCGGATACACCAGTGCACTCCCTGCCCACTGCAATAAACGGAACTGATCGAATCGCATTGTGTAGATTCGATATGAAAACAATTAGATGGATGCCGACAACTTGAACGGGTCGGTCTGTGTGTGATCAGCGTCGAAACGGGATGGACAACAAAAGATGTAAATCATTTGTGTCATTTTTCTGCTGCTTAATTCTGGTTCTATTAAAAGTTGGTTTGTCTGCCCAGATAACCATCAGATGCATCAGATTGATGTTTGTGTGAAACTTCGGTTAATTTATGACTGCATGGCGTTTGGAGTTTGCATACCCTATACCGGGCATACGATTTGGTTGACTACAGATATTCATTAAAAAATTAAAGGAGCTAATTTGTGCTAATTATATTAAATGCTTTTATATTAACATGGGTCTGTCTGCCATTTTATGTCATTCTGTCGCGTTTTTCTTTCTGTTCTGTTCGTTGAGAGTCCCGCACCTGTTTTTGTGGTAGGATTTTTCGGTGGCAGGTCTTGATTGTTGTCTTGAGAGTTTTTTATGGGATCTTGAGGGGAGTCTTGCGGGGTCTTGAGGGGTTCTTGATATGGTCCTGTGCAGATCTTTAGGTAATATTAAGAGGGTCTTAAGTGGATGGGGTTTTAAGGTGATCTTGAAGGCGCTTTGAGAGGGTTCTATGAGAGTCTTGAAGGGTCTTGTGCTGATATTGAGTGAGGTGGTCTTGAGGGGGATCTTGGGGAGATTTTAAAAGGGTCGTGATGTGATCTTGAGGGATTCTTTTTTTTATAATGTACACAAGCTAGAAGGATTTGCACCGTTAGAATGCTCAGATGAGCGTAGGCGTTAGGAAATAAGGGAGAGGAAATGATGAGATGTCTTTAGAGGGTTTTGAGGGGACCTTAAGATATTCTTGAGGAGATTTTTGAGGAGGTTTGGCGGGGTTTTACGGGGGTCTTGGTTAGGTCTTGAGAGGGTCTTGAGAGGAGATCTTGACGAGTTTTAAGAGGGGTTATGAGGTGTTTTGAGAGGCTCTTTAGTGGGGTATTGAGGGGGTCTTGAGGAGGTCTTAAAAGGGGTGTTCTTGAGGTGGTGGTTAGTGGTTTTGAGGGTGTGTTTTGAGATGTCCTTTGGGGGGGGGGTCTTTTGGATATTTCCACATTCTTATCCCATCGCCATATTATAGATTTTATTAAATACATTTCATTAAAAACTAAAAAGTATAAAATAAAATAATATTTATTTTGAAAATTTGAAGAAAATCGGGTACATTTTTAAAAAAAAAATGTATAGGAGTCCCCGATTACTGGGCCCGATCACTTTCAAATTTTTACAAAGAGTGTTGTCCATCTGAGATGCGTATTAATTTAAAAAAAATCGGTTATTTTTTTTTTATAAAATTTGTGTGGGTGACTTGGAAGTTTTTGTTGAATTGGAGTTGCAGAATGGTGTAGTCTATGTTGTCTGGTGGAGGAGCGACTGATTTCATTTTCGGTCCACTAGAAGATTGCATTGTTGCATTGAGGCGAATAGGCGAATTTAGGTTTGATATTTAGTTCTAAGCTATTTAGGTCTTGGCGAAGGAGATAGGAGTCTTGTGGGAAAAAATAGTTTTGAAAAATATGGTATCTTTAGCGACGAGAGAAAGGGCGGAATGTTTGATGACAAGATCAAGATCATTTATAGATAGATTGAAGAGAAGGTGGCCTAGATGGCTGCCTTGTGGGACACAAGAGGGTGCAAAAAATGTCGAACGCTATAAACTTTTTAAGATAATAAGATATCAATTTTAACTATATGGGTTCAAAGCCGAGGGCAGACTACTTAAAAAGGATTAATTGATAAGATATCTTATCAAAAGCCTTACTGAAATCAATTGCAACAATGTCTACTTCGTTGCCACTCTCTAAGGCTGAAATAAATATCCCAAAACTACAGTTCCTTAAGTAATGTAATGAGTGCTGCAATATGTATTAAAGAATTCAACCCTCAAAGTATACAATAAAATATTATGACTGCTGCAATATGTATTAAAGTAATTAGCCCTAAAAGTATACAGTGAAATATAATGATGATATAACACGAACGTGTTTTTTTAAGAGGTTGCCGATTTTTTTTTTGAATAAAACACATATAAAATTATGAAATGACCAAAATTTTTTTTTATTTGGTAGATAATTTTTTGGCATTTAACATTTAAACACAATTTCTGGCATATGGCTACCACGACTATTTTTCACAAATGTCATTTTTTTTTTTTTTTTTTTTTTTTTTTTTTTTCATAATGATTTGCCAAACAATACTGAGTAGAAATGCCACTTTGAGCTGTCAAAACAACTGTCATAAAATAAAACGACATCTATCGGAAAAACAAACCTCCCAAAAAAACACCCGTTAAAAGTAAACAATGAAAAGTAATGAGTTTTGTAATATTTATTAAAGAATTCAACCCTTAAAGTATACAATTGATTTTATTGATTTAGGCCTAAAGGTGTGCAATGAGATTTAAAGAAAAAAAGTAAACAACTAGAATAGTTTTGCTAACATTCTGAGAGCTTTTACTTTTAAATATAATATTTTCCAAAGCTGGTTGATATAACGAAAACCTTGTACTTTCATCCTTATCTTGGCTCCACAACCGGTGTCCTGACCTCCCACAAAAAAATCTCTCTACCGGTCTCAATTTTAGGCCGATGTCATCTAGTTTGGTATCCCTAAACTCTGGGCGTCCTGATCTACGCCATTCTTCCTGTGTAGGCTTGGCCGGCCTCGCTGTCGCGGTACTCAACAACGTTAAACCACTTTCTTATGTATGGGGCACAGGATGCCGCTTCGCCAGTCTTCTGTCATTGCGGGATCTCCCGTTTTAATTAGCTCCGCTGGGATACCATCACATCCCGGAGCCTTATTATTTTTAAGCCGATTTATCGCTTTGTTAAATTCGCCTACGCTTGTTGGCGGAAGCATAGTGTGGTCTTCGGTCATTGGTGGAGCCTCCAATTCCCCAGTTAGCTGGCCATTTAGCAACTCACGAAAGTGCTCTTCCCATCGCTCTAAGATGCCTTTGAGATCGGCGATCATAGTTCGTACCGTCATCAGGTTCGGGTTGTGGCGGCGGTTCGTCGTTTATCAGTGTATCTGAGGCTGATTTGGGGTTCCGTAATAAAGTAATTTTTTTACGGGTGAGGTAATTGGCCTTCCGACAACCTTGCTTGGAAACAACTAGCCCAATCATTTAGCTTTTTCTTTATTTGATGAAAATATTACCGGCGGCGGTTTGATCGCCCTTCCACCAGTCAGAGATAGTACGGTCACCTGCAGCTCTAGAGCATTCTGCGTTATTCACACTATTCTCCTGATGGCTGACCTCCTTTGGTTTTGTGCTTTGGATGTTGGTAAATTGTTGTTGGTCATTTTTTATGGCTACACATTAATTTCAACAAACGGCGATAACTTGAAGCCGAATACCTAGGCTCAACAAATTCTTTCACGCCCCTCTTTTCTAACTCAAAATACTTATTATTTGCAAAATTTGCAGTTTTCTGTACTTTGACCTTATGTGTGCAATTTCAACAAAAAAAAAACACCTTCAACATACATATATGTATCTAAGTGTACCCGACCATTTATCACTTTCCTAAGCTGGTTATAGGCGGCACACTGAGCTGTAAACCGGCTGTCCAACAGCTTATACGACGTTTCGCTTGTTCGATTAACTAATTTCTTATGCCGATTCAGAGGGTACCCAGTAAGTAGCTTGCATTTATAAACAACTTTTCGGAGTCAGCTTATTAATTGAACGTTGTCGCGCCGCCGATTGCGTCAATCGCATTAAAATGAAATGAATTTTTGGTTAGCAGTCAGACTGGTTGACTAGTCAGTAAGTCAGTCAGTCAGTCAGTAAGTCAGCAAGTCAGTCAGTCAGTCAGTAAGTCAGCAGTCATGCAAGCAGCTATAGAAGTTGCCCCTGCCTGTCTGCTTGTTGTCATTCATTTTTTTTAGTTCATTGTACCTCGACTCATATCGATTGAATTGAAGTGCGCAAAGTGTCTATTGATGTGGCATTTAAATAGGATCGAGGAATGCAACTTAGTTCAATGACACACACACACAGTCACACATAATAGGTCTGTCTAAGTTTGTTTGTTGTTTTTGTTAGCGGTACACGGTAACATTTTGTAGCGAGACATCAATTCAAGATGGAAAGAAGGTAGCTATTTTTAGAGATTTTTTTTTTGAAAAAGAATTCAGAATTAAGTGGGATACGGCGACATACAGCTATTATTGATAAATTAGAGAGCAAACAGATAACGCAGCACCTTTTGTTTTTGTACTATCTCCTTTGCTTGGAAAATGTTCCATAGCCCCGCGACTACAGATTGTTCCCAATGTCGCCCAGCCGCCTCCACACCGCCTCACAATTTATTGAAGTTGAATTAGACGGATGTTGCGAGACATATGTCTAAGTTACGTAAATCGTCTATGCTTTTCATTAAGAAAAAAAATTCATATTCCAAGATTTTTTTGTATCTGTGTGCTCGCGCTCTATCCCGCGAATGCATTGCGTTAAATCAGAAAATCTTTCTTGCTATTGCTGCTGCCAAAAAGATAAACTAACTCACTGCGGTGTGTGTGAGTTTATTTCTGCAGATACAAATAGAAGAATTTTTTTTATTTGCATTTAATGCTATAATAAAAAAAAAATAAACTAAATAAATATAAACTAAAAATAGAGATTTTTTGTTTTTCTATGCGACTAAGCGGCATGTTGGACCCACAGTCTGTCTATATTCTTTTCGTGCGTTTACCATTTCTCAGCCAAAATAAATATCGCCACTTATTTCAATGATTTTGTTTTTCCTTCGTTTTCCTCGTCACGACGAAATAATTTTTCTTTTCATAAAAATTTAATTTTTTCGCTTGATTTGCTTTTTGTTTTTATTTTTTTTCACATTGAAGTTCGATGATATCATTACTTACATGCGTAAGCGAGTCGCTATATTAAGCGCGGAATGGAGTGGTCCCAAGTGAAGTGTGACAAACACTTGCCTTGTGAATGTGTGAGTGATGGGATTTCTTGGATCCTTCATGACACGATCTTAATGTGTACTAATCGTTCGAAATGTGAGTTATAGTCGCGAGTTAATACAAAAATCCCATGGAAAAAAGCAGTTTTTTCCAATTTTGCGGGCACCTTTTTCAATTTTTAATTCCCGGAAAAACTTTACTTGGATTTTTATGAACAATTTTAAAAAAAAATGAGCCAAATCGATCCATCCGATCTCAAGAGATGCGCTTACCAACGAAATAATTTTTATTTACATAGATAAACAATATGTCCAGTGGTTTAGGTGTGATACTCTTAAGCATATATTCGAAAATATCTCATCTCCAGCGCCATCTACCAAGTTAAAAAAAAACACCAACTTTTAGGAGCATGAAACAAACATAGGGCTTTGATACATCTAGTGGTTTAGGCGTGATGAGGTTAGATATATATGCAGAATGACATTTTCAAAAATATCTCGACTCCAGCGCTACCTACCGCGCTACAAAAATAGATAAATATTTAGAAGCATCTATCGAACATACGATGTCAATATGGCTATAATATGTCTTGTTGTTTAGACTTGATGCGATAACAAAGATATGCACCAACAGACCAAACGCTAAACCACGCAAATATCTCCACTCCAGCGCCATCTACCAGGAAAAAAAAAACGAACATATACTGTGATTATTGTTCCTATAAAAGTCCAGTGGTTTAGGCATGATGACGTCTTTTAGGCGCGATGACATCTCGACTACAGCTCCAGTTAGCGGACTCAAAAAAGATATAACCTTATCAAACGAACAGATTGTTACGAAATTTAGGCTTTCGAGTTCGTAAAGGAGTTTGCAAAATAAACACAACACAAATCACTACATAGTATAAAACAAAGTCGCTTTCTCTGTCCCTATATCCCTATGTATGCTTAGATCTTTAAAACTACGCAACGGATTTTGATGCGGTTTTTTTTAATAGATAGAGTGATTGAAGATAAAGGTTTATATGTATAATAACATTCATTAAATAGTGGAGAAATACTGTTATTTTTGAGAAAGTGATGTCGTAAATAATTACATTTTTTCCGCTTACATTGCAAACGCAGGCTGAACCCTACGAGATTTATCAAAATAATGTACTAAGTATTGTACACATTGAAAAGGTCTACAGAAAACTCCTCGATGGTATATGTCTATCTCTTAAGGATATCCCACAATAACATTTTTTTGTCATTTACTTTTTACGCATCAAAATCCGTTGCGTAGTTTTTAAGATCTAAGCATACATAGGGATATAGGGACAGAGAAAGCGACTTTGTTTTATACTATGTAGGGATAGTGATAGTGATAGTGATGATTTAAAAATTGCAGGACATAGCGTTTCTCTTTTGTTGTTGATGATTGTTGATTATCTTTTGTATGTATGTATATAAAAATGAATGTCTGTTTGTTTCTAATACGACATTAAAACTCAAACTGAAACTTTCACAGAATCCTAACAAGAAATCGGTAAACCACATAGTGCGAATACGATCAAGGTGGCGCTTTGTTTAGGTTTAGCTAATAGAACACCCCTCATGTGGTAGTGATGGCAAGGCGTGTTTTTATGTGTGCGGGTGGCAGAGCTCCCGGGAAAAGCTAGTTAAATTATAAATTACAACTTTATCAAAGAAACAGTAAAAATAACACAAATTCACACATTTTTTCTGGTGCTGACTTTAAATGTACACAAAAACACTTATTACAATAACACTTGCACTTCTGCAAGAACTTTTCTAACTTAAATGGTTAAATTCTAAACAATGAACTAAACTACTTCGGCCAAACGCCTCTATTTCAGTTTCCATTAACTTCCAATCTTATAGACAGAAATATCGAGAAAAGACCAGAAAATTGTGGCCTTTCTTCCTTCCTTATTTACAACTAAACATACTCATATGTAATGAGTCGTCTTCTAAAAATAAACTACCTACATGTACAATCATGTACTTACACACAAACCGGACAAACTGCATAAACCGGTTTGATTACATTTTTGATTTAAACTTACAGGCGGTTGGTTACATTTCAAATAATTTAATAAATCTTGCAGCCTAAAAGTATGCTATTCAAAAGTGCTTAATTCTAATTCAGTGCCTATTTTTAGTATGCAGTATGTACATTGCGAATTATCTTAGGATTTGACTTCCACTATCTACGCTACTAACTACTTTTCGTAACAATATGGTGTAAATATGGCTTCAATAAGTGCAATAATGATTTAAACTTACAGGCGGTAAAATTTCAAATAATTTAATAAATCTTGCAGCCCAAAAGTATGCTATTCAAAAGTGCTCAATTCTAATTCAGTGCCTATTTTTAGTATGCAGCATGTACATTGCGAATTATCTTAGGATTTGACTTCCACTATCTACGCTACTAACTACTTTTTGTAACAATATGGTGTAAATATGGCTTCAATAAGTGCAGTGGCTTAGGCGTTGTGCGATTACATACAAACGCACAATAAACTGACCACAACTGACCTATTGTGCGAGGAAATCCGTGTTTTACTGTGAAATTTTATGAAAATTCTCTTCATGTTCGCGATCACGAGATCATGATAGAGAGTCATAATTTTTTCATTCTTTTTTCAATTTTCACATTTTTATTAATATCGAACATTGCCCATTTTTTCCAACATAAATCTGGCCGTTCAATGAATGTGCCGAATGTTCGAATCACTACCACATCATGGCAAGGGTTTTTTTTTTGCTGGATTAAATGGAATAAATGCTGGGTGAACTAAGGACGTAAAATTGGGATAACCGTTTCACACTCTGAATGAAAATATCTTGTTATATAGCAAAACCATCTAGCGAACATCATAGCTCGATATAACGAAAAATCATTTTTATTCCAGAGCTGATCAACCACTTCACAGAGTATTGCTACGAAAATGTAAATAGAAATCACATATCGCACTGTACATACTAGTATATAAGAATAAGCATTGCATTGCATTGTATTCGAATTAAGAAATTAGCAAAAAACCATTGCTTATCTTTAGGCTCAGTAATATTGTTGGGAACTTGTTTATGAAATTATGTGTAGAGTTTTATAGAGAGGATTGCACCAGTAAGTTCTGGTATTATCTTGTACTTTTTAGATGGTTCGAAGAGAAAAATTAGAACCTTCTGGATTTTGTATAAATACAGCAACTATATCGCACTAAGTTAGTTATTATTTGGAATTCAACCGGACTACTTGAAAAGTAGATAGAGCTACCGCCTATGTGATTCATCATCATATTTGGCTCTACAACCGGTGTCCGGTCCTGGCCTCCCGCAAAAAGTGTCTCCACCGGTCGCGATTTCGAGCCGATGTCATCCAGTTTGGCATCCCTAAACTCTGGGCGTCCTGGTCTACGCCATCCTTCCAGCGTAGGCTTAGCCGGCCTCGCTGTCGTGCTCCATAAATCCTATGTGAATAATATCGTTTTCAGTGAATAATAAGTAATCACCAGTGTAAATTTGTGAACTTTCGCTATTTGTTAATTAAATTTGTAATTTATTTATAACCGGACTTGTATTGTATTTTAATTTGCAAGATCCATTTCGAAATCTATAAAGCCTAAAATAAATAACAATTATTAGTCCAATAGACTCCTATATAGCTCCAATTCATGGAAATATTTTTAAGCATTTCTACACTCGACGTTTTACTCTCCTATTCAACATTCTAGTCGTAAGCCTACAAATTCTTAATTGAAAGACAGGCAAAGTTAAAAAACTGAATAACATGCGCCGGTGTAAAGCTATGTTTACACGTTCGTCCTTTTGCACGTTGTTTATGGCAGTTCAACATATGTGTAAACGATAAAATGAGACAGTCGTACCAACATCAAACGCTTTTCAAAAGAAAACCAATTTGAATTATTTTTGCTCCGAACAACGAGCAACAAGTGCGTTCATATAAATGGATACTACAAAATTTTGTTTCGTTGTTCTTACTGAAAACAACGTTGCCATAACACATTTTATAAACAATGACAACGAACTTAATTAAGAATGGTCTTCTAAATGCTTTTCTTGGGAATTTTGTCATCAACGTACAATGAATGAACAGCGTGCAAAAGAACGATCGTGCTACAATGACGATGCTTACAATTTGAAATTCAAGATACAAAACTTAGTCCATTTATGTTCAGTTTGGAGCCATTTGCATAACCCAAAATAATTCGAGTTGGTCCTTTATTTTTTATTTATGGGAGAAGCAGGTTGAAGGCTCCCATTATAGAGAGCGTAAATTCTTTTTACGACCATTTAATGCAGTTCATGCTGCTCTTGTTGTTCACATTAACAAAATTAGTTTATCGAATTCGATATTAATATGAACACAGATGAATGTTTATTAGATACAGTATACCCCATTTGTATCTGTCCAATCTGTAAATGTAAAAGCACCATTGTATCTGCCGTGAGCAAAGCTGAAAGCATCATATCTGTACGCAAAATTGAGGACTTTTGTTATATCTTTCATCTTTGGGAGAGATCTTATTAATTAAATAAATATGTCAGGCTGCTTTTTTAATCTAACGTGTTTTTTTTTGTTGATTAAAGAAAATTTTAAACTTCATGAAATTATAAGTTGTTTTTTAGTGTTAAATTCTTTAATAAATATTGCAACAATCATTCATTTTATAGTAAACTTTTAGAGTTAAACACTTTAATAAATATTGCAACACTCATTACATTTCATTGTATACCTAAAGGGTTAAATTCTTTAATCATTATTGCAACATTCATTACATTTCATTGTGTACTTAAAGGGTTAAACTCTTTGATAAATATTGCAACACTCATTACATTTCATTGCGTAGTTAAAAGGTTAAATTCTTAATTAAATATTTAAAAAAAATATTGCATTCCATTGTGAACTTTTAGGGTTAATAAAAGATATTGTAACACTCATTACATTTCATTGTATATTCATTACACTTCTTTGTATACTTAAAGGGTTAAATTCTTTAATAAATATTACAACTCTCATTACGTTTCATTGCATAGTTAAAAGGTTAAATTCTTAATTAAATATTGAAAAAAATATTGCATTTCATTGTGAACTTTTAGGGTTAATAATAATAGATATTGCAACACTCATTTCATTTCATTGCATAGTTAAAAGGTTAAATTCTTAATTAAATATTGAAAAAAATATTGCATTTCATTGTGAACTTTTAGGGTTAATAATAATAGATATTGCAACACTCATTTCATTTCATTGCATAGTTAAAAGGTTAAATTCTTAATTAAATATTGAAAAAAATATTCCATTTCATTGTGAGCTTTTAGGGTTAATAATAATAGATATTGCAACACTCATTTCATTTCATTGCATAGTTAAAAGGTTAAATTCTTAATTAAATATTGAAAAAAATATTCCATTTCATTGTGAGCTTTTAGGGTTAATAATAATAGATATTGCAACACTCATTACATTTCATTTTATACTTAAAGGGTTAAATTCTTTAATAAATATTGCAACACTCATTACATTTCATTATATACTTAAAGGGTTAAATTCTTTAATAAATATTGCAACACTCATTTCATTTCATTGCATAGTTAAAAGGTTAAATTCTTAATTAAATATTGAAAAAAATATTGCATTTCATTGTGAACTTTTAGGGTTAATAATAATAGATATTGCAACACTCATTTCATTTCATTGCATAGTTAAAAGGTTAAATTCTTAATTAAATATTGAAAAAAATATTCCATTTCATTGTGAGCTTTTAGGGTTAATAATAATAGATATTGCAACACTCATTACATTTCATTTTATACTTAAAGGGTTAAATTATTTAATAAATATTGAAAAAATTATTACATTTCATTGTAAACTTTTAGGGTTAATAAAAAATATTGTAACACTCATTTCATTCCATTGTACACTTAAAGGGTTAAATTCTTTAATAAATAATACAACAATCACTATATTTCAATGTATAATTTTAGGGTTAACATTATTAGAAAATTGCAGGAATTCGGTATATCTTACATCTTTGGGA
Source organism: Nephrocerus scutellatus (assembly GCA_947095585.1). Lineage (NCBI taxonomy): Eukaryota > Metazoa > Arthropoda > Insecta > Diptera > Pipunculidae > Nephrocerus > Nephrocerus scutellatus. Next base: position 88,732,298 of record OX352764.1, read on the forward strand.
AATTGTTAGCCTTTGATATAATATTTTTTTGGTATGTCGTATTACTAGATTTTTCCTGTTACTGAATAAGACTTTTATTATATATATGCACGTCATTGCTGTGACTAAGTAAACAATACAAAATTCGTCTATCGTCGAACATGAAAAAAATTATTAGAAAGCTTCACAACAACATAAACAAAAGACATAGACACAAGGTCCCCTTCGTCGTGTCTCTCTGTCCGTCAGAGGATTCTAAAAATATGCCCGCCCCAGTGGTAAGCAGCATTTCTATGACGCCCAGCGCCCGCCAAACACCTGCCAATTTTGCTTCATGGCAACAAAATGACAATTTAATAGTTCATAATAATTTAAATAAATTGAACGCTTACGTTGTTGTTGCTGTTGTTTGTCGCGGCGCAACTGTAGTTAGAGGTCGTGACTTGCGAAAGCACTTATGGCATTTGTGTGGTAAACTTGTCAGCCAGATTCGATCTCTGTCGTCAATTCAATCAATTAAATAGATTCGCATTGACGCAGTGGATTCATTGATAATGGGTAGCTTATGAGCTGAGTATAGTCGCTCGCCATCACCTATGCCCAACAATAGCACGTAACCCCTAACCACATTAAATAGCGTCGGTAGCCTTGGCATTGACACTAGCGCGGCACCGGTCCATCCAGTCGCGATGTAGATACATACATATATGGCACATTTTGCAATATCGCGTAATTTTGTACATTCGTTGAACTGGTTTGTCGGTGAATCGGTTCCGCTGGTGTCAGCTCACATAGCATAATACACACTGCACAAGTAGTACCTACATCGTACAAAATTGTGCATTGCCAACCTCAAAGTGTACTCACTCGTAGGTGCATTTAGACAACCGACAAATCACAACAAACGCAGCAGATATTTCCCTACTGTGCCCTTGAAATCTGAAATCTGAACCGCGACGTATTGCCGGCTTACAACCACCCGTCTCCCCTCTTCTTAATGAATCGCAATAGTTCCTTGACAAGTTCCAGTTCCCTCTTTTTCAGTTCATTATTTACCGCGTCGTTTGGGACGCTGCACGGCGCACTCGCTGGGAGCGTGATTTCAAAACCTGCTTTGGTGCATGGCAAACAGGGGCTAATGCATAGTGAGTGCGGTAGAAGTGGTTGGTAGTAATAGACTTTAACATTTAGGCTTTTTGTAAAGTGATAGAAGGAAACTTCTTATTTTAGTTTGGCTTTGGAAGACCTTCGTGGGTGCCGTGGCTCAGTCGATAAGAGCTTGGACTTCTAAGCAGGGGGTTCGTGGTTCGAATCCCAGTAACACCAAAAGTATTTTTCACGGTGTCTCACCTCTCGTGAATGGGTGACAAACGTTCCGAGAGTAATAACTTGTCACGGAATGCTATTTAATTCGCCGTTCGGATCCGACCTTAAATTGTAGGCGAGAACCGGTCAGGATTCCATAGGAACACTAGATACTATCGTCATCAACATATCTCTAAATATCTCTACAACTGGGGTACGGGTAGTTATGGTCAGTATAGTTAAGTGGGCACGATATAATAATGATCGTCCACTACTGATGGTGCTATGTGAACGGAAGATCCGGTATAGACAAGAAGACACGGTAAAAGAATGACACGAAACCTTCTTGACTACGAAAGTCTAAATATAATATTTGTCGCAATTCGTGAGAGTTACGACTGAACGGAAATTGCAGATTAGAGGGCCTGAGCTGAATATAGCAAAACAAAGGCCAAAATTAGGTTTTTAAACGGAGTGTTATGCTTAGAAGTATTAATTCCTCTGTCAGTATCATTCCACACAACAAGTTTTTTTCCCGTGCCGTATCATAATATTTTTGCAAAAACTGATTGGGAAGCATACCGGTGGCAATTAAAAAAAAAATATTTTATGCAATCGTTGTTGTTGAGTTCCACATGCGAAGTGGATGGACGTTCCTCAAACTTATATGAGAAGCTGAGAGTGCTATCGTCGACGAAAGAGTGATTTGGATTAGAAGTCACAGATAAGAGATCATTAATAAAAATGAGAAAGAGTGTCGGGGACAAAACAGAGCCCTGGGGAACGCCAGCATTTATGTGGTGTATTTCAGACTTGAAACCGTCCAAAACAACTTGAATTGAGCGGTCCAAAAGATAGCTTCTAATCCAATGAAGCAGTTTTTCATCGACTCCATAAGCACACATTTTAGCAAAAAGACCTTGATGCCAAACTCTGTCAAATGCCTTAGAAATATCGAGTGCAACAGCTTTGCTTTCTCCAAATTGATGCAAAGACCGGTTCCACTGTTCGGTGAGATATACCATCAAATCACCAGTTGAACGTTGCCCATAAAATCCATACTGTCGGTCACTAAGGATATCGTTGGTTTCAAGATATTTCTTGAGCTGAAAATTGATCAGCGTTTCCATGACCTTGGAAAGAATGGATGTAATGCCTGAAACACAAACACGCTTCAGCAGCTTCGTCTTCGCTGCGTTACGATGCAGCCGCTTTACATTTCCTTTGAATGACTTTTCTCTATATGGCATTTCTCAAATGAGAGTTCTGCCACAGTTCTCTGCCTTGAACTGTCAGGGAAAGCAAATGTCCAGCACTTTTGAACTAGAGCTTTCGTTTGTAGCTTCGTTACGTAGCATTACGATTTTCTTTACGATTGCCAGACGAAACGTTGAAGCCGAAGCGACATTGTGATAGGAAGCATTGAAATCGTATGCCTGAACTCGTAAACGTCAGGCGAAGCCGAAGCTGAAGCGTGTTTGTGTTTCAGGCATAAGTGCTATGGGTCGTTATGAAGAAGGAGACGACGGCTCGCCTTTTTTCGCTGTATGCGCTGGAGCTAATGGCGAAAAGCGCAGCAAACAGATTGGCCTTGTCTATAAAGCTGACAACTGGAATGTCATTATAAATGAGCGTTGTAATGGACGACGAGGCTGTATTTTTGATTCTTTTCACGAACGACCAGACATTTTTACTACCTTTGGGACATTGTAGTATTTTTTGCCTCAATTTTTGGTCGCCGAAGATGGTCATTGCAATCATTTCTGGCTCGTTTAAAATTAGTTCAGTAGGGTTTCCTCTGTAAAACCGAAAGCATACCTCTCTAGTCCTAGAAGCCTCTTTACATCTCGAGTCATACCATCCATCTTCCTTTGGTTTGATAGACCTATTCCTGAAAGGGAAAAACGTTCTCATACCAATTAGAATGATGTTTGTGATTGCATCAGCGGCGGCATCCACGTTGCTATCGAGTAACAATAGCGACCAGTTAATTCTCCCAAAGAAGTTGTTAAGGCCGTCCCAATTGGCTTTCCCGTATTGCCATATACTGTTTCTTTGGGAGTTTTTTCTCTAACTACGTGGATTAGCTGATACTTCACAATGGTCTGACGAGCCTAGAGGCGATAATACATTGACGGAGTATTTATCAGGACGAGAGATAAGTCAAGTCAATTATTTGATTTGATTATTCGGTTATTAACTAATAGTGCTACTCCTATTATGTATATTTATTAAAATTTCCTTATACATTCGTTTCGTTACAACTCTGTATATCAGCTGAATTGCCGTCTGTAGCGTGTTTTAATGTTTTTATTGGTAATTTTTCTCGCGAGCTAAATAATTTCAAATTATTATTCGAAAACACTAACTCAGCTCTACGGAGAAATACGCCATTAATAAGGTACTTACTCGATAATCATAAATTGCGATAATTGCTGCTTTTGTTGTTCGCCTTTTAGAAATAAATGTTGTTTGTCGAGTAACAGGTAAGCAAATCGTAAAACCACATTGGATTGGGTACGTCATTGTGATGTAATGCTTGGAAGTTTTACTGTTATCACTTGCAAGTATCATAACCAGTTGAGGAAACAAAGAAAAAAACACTCCTAGTCGCAGACAAGTGAACCATTGAACCTTTCGCGCGTGATGACTTTGTTACTGGGTCTTGTTGTGGTTAAAATGGTCATAAAGTAGATCCTCGTATATAGACAGGACGAAAGTTTTTGCGTATATGCAGAATGATGTGGTGATTCTTGTATCAGGACAGAATCTAAACGCAGCGCAAGTGATTGAAAAGACTCAGAGCAGAGTCAGCTCTTGGGCAGGAAGTTCTGGAAGGACACAGAATTGACTCAGGGAAAACTGAAATGATACCCTTCACCAATACATTAAAGATGGCGACTTTTGTCCTTCCAAAACCCAATCTGCAAAGACAAACACATACCTCCAACACTTAACATCTCGGTGTCATCTTAGACAGAAAGCTTAGCCATTAGTGTACCCGTTTGAAACTCGAAACTCGTAAGACAATGCCAAGAAGAACTAGCGTCGATAAGCAGATTCTCTCGTTTAGGTATCTGTATATAGTTACATAGGTCGTAATGAGATAGCGGACGGATAAGCCAAGAAGGTCATTGTTCTTGACACCGGTGTGGCACACTGGGTCTGTGTTGTGTGATGTGTGATGCTATAAGCAAAAGTCAGTCTTTACGGCATGTACTGCAATTAATTTATTTATTTTTAAATTCTCTATATTAACTTCACTTGCCCGTGGGTCGGTCGTCTGTCGTGGAATCTTGCGATCAATTTTTAACCCACTTCCCAAAGCCCGATTTTATTGAAATTTTCTACACATTTGTCTTTCCGGAGACAACACTTTCTATTTAAATTTAAGGCTCCCATACAAATATTTTACAAAATTTTACTCGATTTTCTTCAAATTTTATACACATGTGTATCTCTGATAGACAACACTTTTAGTAAAAATTTTGGTGACACCGGGCCCCGGGTTCGTGGGACCCCAGCAATTTTTTTTTAAAAAATAACCCGATTTTCTTTAAATTTTATATACGCATGTATCTCCGATAGGCAACACTTCTTGTAAAAATTTTGGAGACCCTGGACCCCGGGTTTGTGGGGCCCCATAAAATTTAAAAAAAAATTAACCCGATTTTCTTCAACTTTATATACGCGTGTATCTCCGATAGGCAACACTTTTTGTAAAAAGTTTTGAGACCCTGGGCCTCGGGTTCGTGGGGCCCCATAAAATTTAAAAAAAAAATTAACCCGATTTTCTTCAAATTTTATATACGTATGTATCTCCGTTGAAAAACACTTTTTGTAAAATTTTTGGAGACCCCGGGCCCCAGGGTCATTGGGCCCAAAATTTTTTTTAAAAAAATTAACCCGAATTTTTTTTAAATTTTATTTTTTTTTTTTGAGAAAATAAATTGAAAGCGGCTACAAACGTGAGGAATGTGATATATTGCAAATCACATTCTTTAGATTTTTATTTTATTTTGAATTTAATAAAGGGCTTAGCCCAACTTATTGCCGTGACGTAAGTCATTCAGGGAGTCATCCCTTAGCAATAAGTCTCTATATAAAAAAAAAAAAAAAAAAAAATACGTGTGTATCTCCGATGGACAACACTTTTTGCAAAAATTTTGGTGGCCGGGGTCGAGGGGCCCCATAAAAATTTTTCAAAGAAATTAACCCGATAACCCGAATTTTATACACCTCTGTATCTCCGATGGACCAAATTTTTTTTAAAGTTTTTGGAGTGAACGGGCCCTGAGGGCCAAGGGGTGCCCATATAAATTTTTTAAAATTTAGCTCGATTTTCTTCAAATTTTTAACACATGTGTATCACTGATGAACATAACTTTTTGTAAATTTGTTGGAGTGATAGGGCCCTGAGACCCGTGTGGTCTCAGTAACATAATACTATCTCCTATTAGAGAACTTACATGAAAAATTTTAATTTTATGGGTTGTTTTTTATTTTATTAAGTTATTGAAATGAACTTGTACAAGCACTCTTACCTTGTAATTGCGTTAACTTAACATTTATTTGCTCACCCAGGCTATTAATGTTGACCTTTTAGTAAAATAAATGCAAGCTGGAAAATTTTAATTGGTGCTGGCAATGAATTGGTACTTCCTTGCAGAGTTGTATCTGGCTATTAATTGGAGATTGAGAATGTAGCAATCACGTTGTCAACGTCGTTTTGCTGTAATTATGGATTAGCTCCGTTGGCACGGCAGAGCATCTGCATTTCTGGAAATGCACATTATGTGTCTAATAAATGCTCTCGGAGTATCGACAATATCATTCTCGATGTTATTAGGAACCACTTCGCTTGGCCAGCCTCTTAGAGAAAACGACTTTATTTTATCCTAATCCCATATAGAACCTGAGGCATTTCTGTTACTGTATGCATTGGGTTTCCTGTCAGATTCATGCAACGTACCTGTGATTTACCAAGTTTTGCTAGAAGGGCAACATACAAAACCAGAAAAGTGCCTGAAAGGATCCGGTTAAGTGAGGAACTTCTGAATTAAGACATACACTGGTAGCTAGCCTGGATTGTGGCCAACATTTAACCCTGAGCGAGGGATGGTGGTGGCCGCTGTGTGGGCGAATGTGGTTTTTGGAATTATTTTTTGGTGACAGGGCTATGGAACTGTCTACATCAGCTATGCGAACATCACTGTTGCTCCCGCAGGGACATTATGGTCAAGATACGCAGCTGTGTTTGTGGATATTCTTACGAGCAAATTAAATTCTTACTAGCTGCCATCTCTATGACTTCTTGTCCAGTGTCACTATTGTTTCGTGTAAGATATAGGATGTCTCTTTTTGCGTTGATAGCCCCCCGAAATAACTTACAGGTCATACTGTAGGCAGGCATGGACTTCCCATTGTCAAAGAATTCTTCTTTTTCATCCCATCTAGTTGTGTTAACATTTATGAAGCTAATGTTCTAAAGGATGCAATACCCTTCATTTATTGGTTAAAAGCCGATGACGTTCTTTTGCTGACTAGATTGCACTCCGAGCACTTGATGTATTGCATGACAGCTGAAGTATACGTCATATTATGATTTTTGTAAGAGTGAATAGTTGACAGGGAAACTACCATAACACTTGAACTGCTGTTATATCAGCTATATATTTAGACAGGATATCGGCTATAACTAGTGTGCAGCCGGAGCTCGATACAGGTAGCCTATGTTCCATGAGAAAAATTTAAAATCAAGTCTACATCAAGTCAGTTTTAATAGTTTCGAGCTTCTATATTGCAGGGTGCTATAGAGCAGGGTAAAAAAACTAAAATGGAATGGAATGGAATCCAGTGGAATGTTAGAAGCTGTTTTTGGATAGTACAGCTAAAGCTATCAACAAAATTACAGGACAGGTGCATTATAATAAAGCTCAGTCTAATCAGTCCAAAAAGTTAAAATTTTAAATATTGATGGGGTTAACGTAGATTACGAGGGTTAGTATTGAAGAATATTAAGTTGTATAGAGACGCGCAATCGACGGAGCCTAAGAGGAGGCGTTGTATAAGAAGTATGTCACCAATGATGCATTCCTCAAATATTTTCGGGTTTATGAGGTTGAGGCAGGTTAGAATGACGCGATCCTCCAGGGTTTTTAGGCTTATGAGGTTGAGGCGGTCATGGTAGGGAGGTAGGATTAGATGAATGTCCCAATATAGACCGCGAAGAACAAATCGGAGGGACGCCACTACATACGGTAGATTGATTCGTTAGAGCCGTACATATGGGGTGTGCCGCTAGATAGAATAGAGGCGGACATCATAGATTAAGGGGGTTAGTGTTGAAAAAAGTCGACTTGAATTGAGACGCGCAATCGACGGGGACTAAGAGGAGGCGTTGTATAAAAAGTATGTCACCAATGATGCATTCCTTAAATGTTTTTGGGCTTATGAGGTTGAGGCAGGTTAGAATGACGCGATCCTCCAGGGTTTTTAGGTTTATGAGGTTAAGGCGATCATGGTAGGGAGTAGGATAAGAAGATTCTCGAAGAGCAAATCGGAGGGACGCCACTACATACGGTAGATTGATTCGTTAGAGCCGTACATATGCGGTGTGTCGGTAGATAAAATAGAGGCGGACATCATAGATTACGGGGGTTAGTGTTGAAAAAAGTCGACTTGAATTGAGACGCGCAATCGAAGCAGCCTAAGAGGAGACAGTGTATGAAAAAAATGTCAGCTATGTCTCTGCGTTCTTTGGGGGTTTTCAAGTTTATGGGGGTAAGCCCCGAACAGCAAAAAAGAGAAGGACAAAAGTGATGTAGAGGGATCTAGTCACATAAGGGTTGGAAAATTCTTTGGACCACCGTTTGACAAAGACAAGTGATTAATTGGCGTAAAGAATTCTTTCATCGATATGAGAACGGAAATTTAGCTCCGAGTCGCAAAATATGCCGAGGTCACGAAAAAATTGAACGCAGGATATTGGACGTGTAGAAGGTAACGTCGTAGAGGGGGCTTGTTGCATTTGCATGATAAGGTAATAGATTGGCATTTGGTGATATTTATCTCTAAGCAATTTCTAAGGCACCAGGTTGAAAAATTATTTAGATCTTGCTGAAGGAGAAGGAGTCTTGTGGAGAAGAAATGGATTTGAAAAACTTGGTATCGTCAGCATAGACAGAGAGAGAGAGAGAGAGAGAGAGAGCGCGCGGAGTGTTTGATTACCCTATCAAGATAATTTATAGTTATGATAAAGAGAAGGGGACCTAAATGGCAGCCTTGTGGGACACCAAATGTTGTCTATAGGACGGACAATGTGGCGATAATTTGTTGCATCATTCCCTGATCATTTTTTTTTGTATCGAGGTTATGAAAGAGATCTTCCAAATCTGAGGAAATTCTCCCAGTGAAAGAAAAGGGCTAGGCGAAAGAGGTAAGAAAGTTGGAAGGGAGTGACTGAAGGAACAGCTTTTAAGAAATGGCGGGAAAACCATATACGCCAGGTAAGAATTCATCATTAAGTTTTTGTAACTTATTTTCGATAACAGTAGGGTCAACAGTTTGATAGAAAAAGTGTCCATTGGAAAAGTTAAGTAGGTAATTGAAGTAAGAGGGGTCTGGTACGAAGGAGTTGTTGGCGATAGATTGTTTGAAAAAGGTAGGAAAAAAGATATGTGTATCGGTTGACGATATGTTTTTGTAAGAGATTGATGAGGAACTACCTTTTATAGTTGACGAATTGAAAAAATGAAAAATAAGATTGGCTTGCGCATTAAGATAGCACTGGTAGAGAGATTTATAAAGCTGGGTTAACTGAAAGTAAGTACCGAGAAAGTTGGAATTGTCAGAAAAAGAATCAGTACGAAGGTAAGCTGCTTGTTTGTTTCTCTTGTTTCGTAAGAAGCGAAGTCTTCTGCTATACCAAGGAGGCGAGGTAGATGAAGTTTTATGGCGCTAAAAGGGGACGTAAAGAAAGATAGAATTGAATACTTTTCTGTAAAAAATTAAGATGGCATCATTTAAAGACAGATTGTAAAACCCAAAGGACGACTTGCTAAGATAGTCATTAATTTTACGGAAATAAGCATTATGAAAGTCACACAAAGAGAGAGCTATGGAAGGATGAGACTGTTGTAGAGAGTTATGGAAAAAAAAATGGTGGGCAATAGTCGATAGAGATAGGGGACAAAGGGAGACAGATGAGGTAATAGGATCAGTTGTGAAGATATGGTATAGTTCCCTACCCACGTAGTTAGGGACGCCACTAACTTGGCAAAGACTTAAGTCTGTAAACCGATCTACGAAGAGACATTCCTTAGTTGAGTTATGACATAAAGAGATGAAAAAGTGTTTATCGGCTGATGGAGTCCAGTGAAGTTGAGGCAAATTAAAGTCACCGAAAATAAGGATGTCGTCAATGGGAGTATTTGGTCAATGGCATCAATATCAAGTTTGTAGGATACGTTATGGTTCAGCCGGTTTAATGTAACAACACATAACGTACAGCAGGGACCTACGAGGGAGTGTTATTTTTATTGAAATGAAATCGAGTTTGGAAGACGAAGAAATAGTAATAAGAGACGAGTGTTATGGATAGACAGCAGGACGCCTTGACAGGGAGTGTCTATAATAGGGCGGTTAAGATCGTCTTCTCGAAAAACATTAAATGTTGGGGGGAATAACTCCTTGTTCTATATGTCTGGGATTAGATTGGTCTCATTCGGGGCTTCTTGCTGGATGGAAACCATGAGGCTTGTTTTGTTTTTACCCTCATAGCAGACAGAGTCAGATTTGCCATGTAGGTAAGCAAAAAAGAGAGACGTATATTCTCGAATACCTTTTTTTTCTCGAAGCCTAGAGAGTGCTTACCGACATTCAGTGATGTCGATGGTTTTTTGAGTTAGTTTGACAGGGGAAGGCAGAAGGGGATCAAGAAAAGGGATATTAGACGAAGAAAGAAGCTGTATTGAAAGTGGGTTTGTGTGAAGGATGGGATACGTCATTAGATGTAGAGTTAAGAATATGCGAGGTAATGAAATAAGGGTACTGTTTTGAGGTCAAAATTATGGAAAGAATTGCTGGTGGGGACATAAATGTCGTGGGTGGTTTATAGGAGACAGTATTGGAGGTTAGGGTCAATTCAGACGAGACACGTTTAAGTGCAGGTACAGGATGGCGAGTCTGTTTGCGTGGAAGGAGAGCAGATTTGATGGTTTTCGTTTAAGTTTACGGAGGAGTTAGTTTAAGGTTCTTTTCTTTTCTTTATGTTCTATATTCCCTTGTGGGTCCTAGGGCCTCTACTACGCATACGCGCCATCGCGTGCTGTTTCTGGCAATGAGCTTTAGCTGTGTCCAACTCTTCCACAATTACCGTGACTCCTCCTTAACAGTTCTGCGCCATGTATTTCTCGGACGACCCGTTCTTCCATTCTGAGATAAAGGATTACATTGCATTGCGTAGTGTGATATGGAACTGTCGCTTTTTTTTGTATACTACCAATCCACTGCCACTTCCGTCATTGGATGGTTGTGCCTATTGGTTCCTGACTCGTTCTCTGGTAAAGATGTTCGTTAGAGATACGGTTAGGCCAGAAAACCCTTAATATGTTCCGTAGGCACCTATTTACGAACGTTTGTAATCTTTTTATGATAGTAGCGGTCACCTTTCAAAGTTCACAGCACAGGTTCAACATTTGAACGGAACAGTCGCAGCTTGGTGTTTACGCTGATCTCATTGCTTCGCCATATCATGGACATCATTCAAAACACTGCTTTGACTTTGCCGATTCGGTTGACAATGTCCTGTTCGATTCCACCTTCGATCGAGACAATACTTCCAAGATATTGGAAACTCTCTACTCTCTCTACCGGTTGTCCTGCAATGTTAACTTGAGTTACTGAGTTAGTGTCGAGGTTGATGATTTTGGTTTTGGCAGTATTCATCTTCAAACCCGCAACATTTGCCTCCCTTTCCACATTTGTTGTCATTCCATAATCCTGTGTGAGAGTAAACAAACGTCGTCAACTGCACCCACACATACCATTGGGAGTATTGTCCATATGTTTGAGTTGAGATGTAAGAGTCCAACGAATTCCTCCGTTTCCAGTAGATAAAGCTGCGCGAAGTACATCGCTAATCACCAACAAAAAGAGTATCGGCGATAGAATGCAACCTTGTCGTACCCCACTTAGGATCTCGAATTTCTCCGGCAGCTTTCCTCTATGCAGCACATGATACTAAGAGCCATCATAGGTTGCTTTAATAATAGCTATCTATCAGTTTATCGGGTATACCTCCTGCGCAAGGCGAGCCAGATAAACAGTATGTTGACAGTTGACAGTTTGGTTGGTTGGTTTTGAGATTAAATGGGCCATACCATCAGCTGGAAATATGAATGCAAGAGTTTTTTTTTTGGAAATCCTGCTCAGAGATTTTAAACGAAATCGCACCACTATTATAGCAGAATACTGAGTTAATGTTCTGAGGCGTTTATGGCAATCTACGAGTATTGAAGCAAACAAAAAAACTAAATATAAATTTTGAAGGTTTTCTGTATTAAAATTTTATTGTCTTTTTCAAAAGGAATATAAAAAGAAATGCAAATAAACTGAAATGAAAAAAAAATCAAAACTTTTTTGAAAATATGACTCAATTTTTCGGTTTAAAATCGAAATCAATGCTTTCATCACGCAACGAATAAACGAATGTTTAGCAAATATTAAGTAAGCATCTAAATACACAGATAGTTTATGGATGTGTGTATGTATGTTCCTGAAAAACACCTACGTGTGTACTCCTCGGTTGTGATAATTAAATGTATCGCCAATTTGGCAGACAACCACAATGCAATGCATTTGCTGTTGTACTACGTACGGGAACCAGCAACATGTGTGACCAACAAACTAAATTGAATTATTGTTAAATAAATAACAAATAATTATAATTAAATGCTGAGATTTTACGTGACAACTGCATCTGTAAAGCACGTTTAAGTGCCAAGTTTACTTTGTTTGTTTGTTTGCTTATTTTGTTGTAATGATATGGCATTGGTAAATGTTGTTGTTGTTCTGTAAAGTGAAGAAATAACTCTGGCCCATACTTTCGTTAACAATTTTTTCCACTTTTAACCTTTTTTGCAGGCAAAATCACTCTTTTCTACAGCATTTTCTATGCGGTCTTGGCGCTGATGTTCACAATTTGCCTGCAGGGTCTCAATGGAACACTCAGCGATACAGAGCCCAAATGGAAACTGGACGAATCGCTGATCGGTACAAATCCTGGACTTGGTTTTCGGCCGCTAAGCGAGGAGACCGAACGTGGTTCGGTGATACAATTCGACACGAAAAAGCCAGGCGAAGGCCGCTACTGGAAGGGTCTGCTCGATGAATTTTTGGCACGTAAGTAACTGCTGTAGTTTAGAGTGTAGGTATGTCGACCACCACATTTAAGACGCATGCCACACAGACATCTCATCTTTTGCACTCCTTAATTTACTACCGCCCAAGGGTACAAGACCCTGGAACGTGAATGAAATTTGTTATTCCTTCCCCTTTTTAAGAAAAGTAATTTTTGTAAGAATAAGTGGTTTAATGGAATTTGCAAGTTGCTAGTAAAAAAGCAGCCAATTTGGAATACGTTAGTTGCAATTCCTAAGAAAGTCTTGTTAAGCTGTTTGGTCTTCCAAATTTGAGGAAATTCTCCTTGTGAAAGAAAAGGGATCGGCGAAAGAGGTAAGAAAGGGGGAGGGAGAGACTGAAGGAACAGTTTTTAAGAAATATGGCGGGAAGACCATATGTGTCAGGTTAGAAATCATCATTATAATTTTGTAACTTATTATCGATACCAGTAGGGTCTACAGTTTGAAAGAGAAAGGGGCCATTCGAGAAGTTAAGTAGTTAAGTAATTGAAATAAGAGGGGTCCGGTACGAAGGATACAAGACCCTGAAACGTGAATAAAAGTTGTTATTCCTTCCACTTTTTAGGAAAAGTAATTTTTGTAAGAATGCATTTCAATGCAATGCAATTCCGAAGAAAGTCTTGTTGAGCTTCGAAAAGCCAGACACAGAACAAACGCTATATTACTCAGAAGAAAGTATGGTATTAAGAAAGATAATCTGCTAGCTTCGCATTTGTCTTGTGCGTCCTTCCCTTCCTTTATCTTTTAGTTTTGGTCGTTTGTTGCCTTGGTTAAGAGAAACTTTGCAGACAATACTTCATCTATTCCTTCTTTGTTTCATAATGGTATTCTTTAAAAAGATAATCCCCTTTGCATTTTGCTTGTGCGTCTACCTTTCATTTATCTATCCAAAGCCCCATTCTTCCGAATGTAGGCCCAGGTACGTCTAAAATCTATTTCCGGCCACAGGTTGTTTCAAAGATTATTAAAGAACGTGACCCCAATAACGTTCACGAACCAACAGAAGATTCCCTAGATGATGAAAAGCAAGAATTCTTTGAATCAGTCGACCGAGAACTCCATGCCTGCCCTCAGTATGATGTAAAAATCATTCTGAGGGATATGAATACTAAAATACGCATGGAGCTACTATTCAGGCAGTACATTGGCACCCATAGCTTTAACGAGAACAGTAATGATAATGGAAAACGAGTCACAGAGATGGCAGCAAGCCATAATTTGGTGGTTGCGAGTACAAGGTTTGCGTGAAAAATATCCACAAAACCACCTAGGTATCTCAAGATGGAGCCTCTCGCAATCAGATAGACTACGTATTGATAGACCAGGCGCGGAAGTTCTACCAAAAAGTCCATGGTATGATGCAATATACACCGCGTTGCACATACTGCAAAGACAGAGGGTAATCTGATCGCTGATCTCAAAGGCATCTTAGAGCGATTGGCTTCATGAGTTGCTAAAGGGCCAGCTAACTGAGGAATTGGAGGCCTCACCAATGATCGAATACCACACTATGCTGTGCCGACACCAAGCATAGACAAAGTTAGCAGAGCGATAAATCGGCTTGAAAAGAATAAGGCCCCGCTATCAGATGGTATCCCATCGCAACTGATAAAAATAGGAGGCATCACATTACACCAAGCAATTCAAGAAATAATAGTGCAAGTACGGGAGGAAGAAGCGATGCCAGAAGACTGGCGAAGAGGCATCCTGTGGCCCAAACATAAGAAAGGATAAGGAGGAGATAGAAGGTATAACGTTGTTGAGTACCGCGTATAAGATTTTCTCCTCTATCCTTCAAGACAGAAGAGCCCCGTACGCTAAAGTCAACATTAGTCAATACCAGTGCGGCTTTATATAAGTAACTATCTCGGGTCAACTGTAGCAGCCAATAACAACATGGAACCAGAAATACGCGCACGGTTACTTAAAGCCAACAAAGCCTACTATAGTCTGTCAAGAATCTTTAAATCCAGGAACTTAACCATAACATCCAAGTTGCTGGTAAGACAATGGTCATACCAGTACTAATATATGGATCCTAGACTTGGGTGCTTAACAAAAAGCATTCTGATCTCTTAGCCGCATTCGAGAGAAAATTCGTACAAAAAATTGTTAACCCCGTATGTGAGGAAGGACGATTCCGGAGACTGTATAGTGATGAGATCCATGAGCGTTACCGCGATGTCGACATCGTGAAGAGAATTAAGCTCGGAAGACTCTGGTGGGCAGGACACCTAGCTCGCATGAGCGAAGAGGATCCGGTTCGGAAAGTCCTTTGCGGTAGGATTTATGGAACACGACAGCGGGGCCGGCCAAGCCTATGCTGGAAGGATGGCATAGACCAGGACGCCCAGAGTTTAAGGATGCAAAACTGAATGACATCAGCTCAAAATCGGACCCGGTGGAGAGACTTTTTGCGGGAGCCCAGGACCGGGCCACGGTTGTAGAGCCAAATATGATGATGAATAACGCACTCAGGCTCTCTTCAAAGGTGCAGAAGGCTCACGTATTCAGGCTCTCATCGAAGGGGAACACAAAGGTTCACGCACTTAGGTTCTCGCCAAGCTCACGTCGAGGCTTGTTGGACACACGTCAATGGGGCACACAATGGCTCAATCATTCAGGCTCTGGTCAAAGGCGCACGAAGGCTCACTCATTCAGGCTCTCGTCAAAGACGCGCGAAGGTTCACGCACTCAGGTTCTCGTTAGGCTCACGTCAAGGCTTGTTGGACACACATCAATGGGGCACACAATGGCTCAATCATTCAGGCTCTTGTCAAAGGTGCACGAAGGCTCACTCATTCAGGCTCTCGTCAAAGACGCGCGAAGGTTCACGCACTCAGGTTCTCGTTAGGCTCACGTCAAGGCTTGTTGGACACACGTCAATGGGGCACACAATGGCTCAATCATTCAGGCTCTTGTCAGAGGCGCACGAAGGCTCACTCATTCAGGCTCTCGTCAAAGGTGCACTAAGATTCCCACAGTCGGGCTCTCGTCAAAGGCGTACGAAGGCTCACGCACTCAAGCTCGTCGGGCTCTCGTCAAAGGATCACAAACGTTTACGGACTCAGGCTCACGTCAAAGGTGCACAAAGGCTCACGTATTCAGGCTCTCGTCAAATGAGCACACAAAGGTTCACGCACTTAGGTTCTCGCCAGGCTCACGTCAAGGCTTGTCGGACTTACCTCAAAGGGGCACACAAAGGCTCAATCATTCGGGCTCTCGTCAAAGGCACACGAAGACTCACTCATTCAGGCTATCGTCAAAGACGCGCGAAGGTTCACGCACTCAGGTTCACGTCAAAGGTGCCTGAAATCTCACGCTCCTCTCTGACTTACGCACTCAGGCTCTCTTCAAGGCTGGTCCTGATCACGTCAAGGGCTCACACGCAAAGTCTACCGAAGGCTCATGTCATCAACGCTCACGTCAAGGATCACGTCGCTCAGGCTAACGCATCGTTGAAACATAATTTATTTAAAGAAATAAGGACTAAATTGACCTAAAAGTCCCACACAATATAAATTTATTGTAACGACCCCTTTTCTATGAACCCTGGCTAAGCTGAGTTTACCTCGGCTTGGAAAACTCCGTTGTTCCGGCGGAGGAGGAGTGTGATATCTGTAAATAACATTCCTTCGATTTTTTTAATTTGTTTTACATTTTAATAAAGGGCATAGACCACCTTATTGCCGTGGTGCAAGTCATTTCGAGAGTTCACCCTTATGTATAAAAAATGCCTTATAAAAATAAATTAAAAAAACTCCCATGAGACAAAAGCAAAGTAAAAAAAAGTCATCTATACGATAAGTGTGTGATGTCTGTCTGTGACACCTGCGTTATTATTTGAGGGATGTACCACCCCTAGCCAAACTCAAATGGACCACTGATATATACTGATATGGTCTCCTTTTTTACAGCATACAACACAACCGGTGGTAAGAATCAACGTTTCTGCAACTTCAACCAATCGCACGATCCCTCAACTGTATGCCTGGTCGACATTGAAAAACTCGGCTCGTGCTCGGCCGCTAACGAATACGGCTACAAGAACGGTCGTCCTTGCATTCTGTTGAAATTGAACAAAATCTACGGCTGGATTCCAGAATATTATGATAATCCCGCCGATCTGCCAGAAGATATGCCTGCCGACTTGAAGGAACACATAGCCAACACCTCAGTTCAGGAGGTGAGTCTTCTTTCAATGATATACCTATCTCTGTTTATTATTTTTCTTTCTCTCTTTTAATAGCGCCAACAAATCTGGGTATCCTGCGCTGGTCAGCATCCAGTCAATAAGGAGACAGCTGGCGATATCAAGTACATACCGTCGCGCGGCTTCCCATCCTATTACTATCCGTTCTTAAATCAACCCGGCTACCTGAGTCCACTGATTGCTGTACAGTTTGAAAAACTCACCCTCAATCAATTGATCAGCATAGAATGCCGTGCCTGGGCCAAGAACATCATATACAGTGGCAGCATTCGTGACAGGAAGGGGTCGGTCTCTTTTCAATTTCTAATGGACTAAGATTGGCTGTGAGCGTGGTTAGAGGGGCTATCATTCGGCTATCACAAAAATGATGGAGATATAGGAATACGGCGCATACCAACACACACACACACACACACAGATACACACATACACACGCACATACACATACACTCGTCGCCGCCGTCATCGTAGTATTTTAATTTTGGTTGTTAAGGAGTCAATTAGTCAACTTGCAGTGTGCGCCACACCATCAGCAGAATAGAAATACCAAGAACAAGACAAAGACGAAGATCAAGAATCGTTACTTTAAGAGATAAACCAACAAAACTTAGCCTCATCCTTTTTATTATTATGTGTATTTATCAATTGTTCGCTTAAGATAGAGTGACCAGCAGCAATTATCACGTACGAGTGCTAAACAAATACACAATCACGTGTATCTTTCACTTGTATCCATATATGTTTATTGTTGTTGTTGGTATTTTTCCAACAACAAGAATAGAAAGCCTTTCACTTTGTATCCATCGCCTTGGCTTTCGTTAATTATTCTGTGTTTTTAGTTTCAATAACAAACAATGAACCACACTTCTTATTATGTCGCTACGTATCTATTGTTATTATTATTGATAATTATTATTAATATTTAGTACTTTATATAAATTATTATGCCTGTTCCCTTTAGTTAGCAGTATCAGTATGTAAATTCTTTCTTTGTTAGTTGTTCTGTTAGCAACAAAACACATGTGTTGCTGTGAGTTCGTTCCGTAAAATAAATTTTTTCTTTCCTTTTGCAAATTATCGCAAAAGTAAGAAACTTGTAGCGCTATACTGTTGGTCATTTCAACAAAAACCAATGGTACAAATTGTACAAACAATAAATTATTTACATATGTAATACATTTACACAATTGTCACGGTCTATATTGTTTTTGTTTTTGGTTGTTTGGTTCCAGCGTACGCTTTGCGGGCCTGCAAGCTGCCTACGGGAGCCTACCGAGCTTCATTCTCTTCACAATGTCGACATCGCGGTAACGCTTGTAGATCTCATCATTATAGAGTCTCCGGAATCGTAAGATCTTTCTCTCTTAGCCGCGTAAGAGGTCAGAATGCTTTTTGCTAAGCATGTTAGTACTGGTATTGGTACTGATATTGGTACTGGTATTGGTTCTGGTATTGGTACTGGTGTTGGTACTGGTGTTGGTACTGGTATTGGTACTGATATTGGTACTGTTATTGGTACTGGTATTGGTACTGGTATTGGTACTGGTATTAGTACTGATATTGGTACTGGTATTGGTACTGGTATTGGTACTGGTATTGGTACTGGTATTGGTACTGGTATTGGTACTGGTATTGGTACTGGTGTTGGTACTGGTATTGGTACTGGTTTTGGTACTGGTATTGGTACTGGTATTGGTACTGGTATTGGTACTGGTATTGGTACTGGTATTGGTACTGGTTTTGGTACTGGTATTGGTACTGGTATTGGTACTGGTATTGGTACTGGTATTGTCTTATACACCAGCAGCTTGGATGTTATGGTTAAATTCCTGGATTTGAAGAGTATTGGCAGACTAAAGAAGTCTTTGTTGGCTTTAGGCAACCGTGCGGGTATTTCTGGTTCCATGCTGTTATCGTCTGCTACAGTTGATCCGAGATAGTTAAGGAGTGCACTACTTCAAATTCTATTTGAATTGAGGGACCAATGTTGGATCTTCTACTCCACTCATTTATGTGGAGCCCCAGATTTCGTGCCGCCCGCTCGATCTGGATGAAAGCTTTCTGTACAGCTCTTTGGTTTCTACCAACGATGTCGATGTCGTCTGCGTAAGCCAATATCTGAATGGACTTATAGAGGATTGTTCCTCTCGCCATTACATCAGAGTCTCTGATCACTTTCTCCAGCGCCAGGTTGAAGAAGGCGCAGGCCAGTACATCCCCTTGTCGGAGCTGTTGAATGGTCTTGAAAGTGATCCGGATATCTTTACTTTGCTTATAACATTGGTCATGGTCAGCCTACATAGTCGTGTCGTAGTCGCGAGTCCTATCGCTTGACCGTAGTTTTTTCTGGTCTTTTTTGTTGCGAAGGGCAGCCGTGTTGACTCGAATCTGATTCGCGGATGCAGTCTTTCGTGATAATGCAATCCGCGCTCGGAGCACCGTACCAACAAGATAGTGGTCCGAGTCGACGTTGGCATCTTAGTACGTTCGTACCGTCATCAGCTTTCGGTTGTGGCGGCGGTCTATCAACACGTAACATATCTGGTTGCGAGTGGCTCTAACAGAAGATACCCAGGTGTATTTGTGAATATTTCTACGCGCAAACCTTGTGCTCGCAACAACCAAATTATTGCTTGCTGTCATCTCTATGACTCGTTGTCCATTGTCATTAGTGTTCTTGTGCCAGTCTTCCTTCATCCCATTTTATTATACTTTTCAGGTCAGAATTGAACGTACTTCGCATGTGTAGTTGTTTGAGTTTCACATGAAAAGTAGAGTGGAGGAACGTTTCTCAAACTTATATAAGAAGCTAAGGGTGCTGTCGTCAGCAAAAGAGTAAATTGGATTAGAAGTAATTAAAAAGAGAAAAGTGTCGGAGACAAAACAGAGCCTTGTGGGACGCCAGCATTTATGTAATGTATTATAGACTTGAAACCGTCTTAGACAACTTGAAATAAGCAGTCCTAATGGCAGTTTTACATCGACTCCATAAACACGCATTTTGGACAAAAGAGCTTAATGCCAAACTCTGTTAAATGCCTTGGAATTATCGAGTGCAACAGCTTTGCTTTCACCAAATTAATGTAAAGACCGGTTCCACTGTTCGGTGAGATATACCATCAATTCACCAGTAGAACGTTGTTCACGAAATCCATACTGCTGGTCACTAAGGATTTCGTTAGTTTCAAGATATTTCTTGAGTTGAAAATTGATCAGCGTTTCCATGACCTTGGAAAGAATGGATGTAAGTGCTTTGGGCCGGTACGAAGAAGGAGACGACGGCTCGCCTTTTTGGGTATGGGCTGGACGAGGGCTGTTTTCCAACTTCTCAGGAGGAGTCCAGAAGAATAGGATAGATGGAAAAGCTTACGCAATGGCCAGCTTGGAAGAACACTCCTTCAAAACTAATGGGGAAATGCCATCTGGCCCAGCGGATTTGTGAGTGTTGAGATCGCTTAAAACTCTAGCAACTGCACGAGTACGAATGTAAATCTGTCCCATAGATGCAGCAATGCATAATCTGGAAACGTGGAGTTAGCTGCAAAATGTGCAGCAAGTATATTTTGGCCTTGCAGTGTCATTATAAATGAGCGTAGGTATCGACGACGAGGCTGTATTTTTGATTCTTTTCACAAAATACCAGAAATGTTTACTACCATTGGGACATTGTCGTTTTTTTTGCCTCAATTTTTGGTCGTAGGCGAATTTGACTCGCCGAAGATGGGCATTGCAATCATTTGTGGCTCTTTTACAATTTGTTCGGTTTTCCTCCATAGGGTTTGCTTTGTAAAACCGAATCCTAATCTAATCTAATCCTAGAATCTTCTTTATAGTTCCAGTCATAACTTCCATTCTCCTTTGGTTTGACAGACTTATTCCTGGAGGGGGATAAAGTCTAAAGGCACTAAGTTATAGCCAGGACGATTTAATTTTGAAGTATCGGAATTCTCGTATAATAATCATATTCGGCGCGACAGACAGTTGCGGTCCAAGTCCTAGCTTCTCGCGATCATTTGTGTTGCGCGTGTATATTTTTGAACACAAATGGATGGGAACTACAATTTAAGGCCGGATACAAACGGCGAATTGAGAAGCTTTCCGTGACAAGTTTGTACTCTCGGAACGTTTGTCACCCATTCGCGAGAGGTGGAACACCGTGCTTTTGGTGTTACTGGGATTCGAACCACGAACCTCCTGCTCAGTAGCCATGTGCATTTCCACTGAGCCACGGCGCCCACGGAGTTTTTCTCATTGCAAGAATTGCTAGACTGTGGTCATGTACATGGGCGAAGACAGAATAAAAATGAGCCGTTTCCAGCTCACGTATGTTGCAGAGATCCACTCTGAAACTGCTCATCACAATAAAAACAAACAGTCAAAGACACAACTAACCGCTTCTTTTAACCGAACTGAGAAGTGGGTGTCTCACAATGGATTATCAAAACAGATTGTTATACCTTCGCGACGAGATGAGTCAAATCCTGAAGCCGAATTGAAAATAAATACGTTTAAGAAAGAGTTTCTCAAATAGCTTAGAAATAGATGGGTCACCACACACCTCACTCTTCTCTGACGCAAAAGAAACTTAAGAGTCTTGAGACTCTTAAGAAACAGTGTCTCAAATACTCGTAGCTTGGAAATGGATTTGTCACAAAACAGCCGCTTTCTTCTTTGACGCTTAAGAAACTTAAGGAACTCTTGAGACTCTTAAGAAATATCTTCTCAAATAGATGGATCACCACACACCTCATACTTCTGTGACGCTTAAGGAGCTTATGAAACTCTTGTGACTCTTAAGAAACAGTGTCTCAAATAGCTTCGAACTGGATGGGTCACGTCACAGCCTCATTCTTTTTTGACGCATAAGACGCTTAGGAAACTCTTGAGACTCTTAAGAAACAGTTTCTCAAATACTCGTAGCTTGGAAATGGATTTGTCACAAAACAGCCGCTTTCTTCTTTGACGCTTAAGAAACTTAAGGAACTCTTGAGACTCTTAAGAAATATCTTCTCAAATAGATGGATCACCACACACCTCATACTTCTTTGACGCTTAAGGAGCTTATGCAACTCTTGTGACTCTTAAGAAACAGTGTCTCAAATAGCTTCGAACTGGATGGGTCACGTCACAGCCTCATTCTTTTTTGACGCATAAGACGCTTAGGAAACTCTTGAGACTCTTAAGAAACAGTTTCTCAAATACTCGTAGCTTGGAAATGGATTTGTCACAAAACAGCCGCTTTCTTCTTTGACGCTTAAGAAACTTAAGGAACTCTTCATACTCTTAAGAAATATCTTCTCAAATGGATGGATCACCACACACCTCATACTTCTGTGACGCTTAAGGAGCTTATGAAACTCTTGTGACTCTTAAGAAACAGTGTCTCAAATAGCTTCGAACTGGATGGGTCACGTCACAGCCTCATTCTTTTTTGACGCATAAGACGCTTAGGAAACTCTTGAGACACTTAAGAAACATTTTGATGTGATGACTGCCACGGTCACACGAGAGGCATGGTATACAACGGAGATCGTTTGATAAGTTGAGACATATAATCTACATATGTCGATGATATCTGTCTTTGGCAACTAGCACTGCTAGCTTGAATCAAATGTGTCAATCACTGCACGTTAACGGAGAGTTGGCGGGCTAGAAGGTTAACGTTAATAACACCAAAATATTGCACACATCATCATCATCATCATCATCAGCAGATTATTCTAAGGCAGGGTACCATAGAGGAGGAGGTTGTATAGCAACTAATGGTAGACTCTCTCTCCTTTTTTGAATTTCAGTAATTTCTAATCCTACGTAAAATCGATGAACGTACTCGTCCTTAGCCAACATCGAATAACTCGAACAGGTTAAAGGCTTTCGTTAATCGGTGTCTGCGGTACATTCTGATAATCCGATGGCCACAAATCATATCAAATGTCGAATTTGGTTATAGAACCGGTCAGAAAAAAGTGGATGCAGACATCAGCAACGTAAATGGCGTTGAATTGGCCACATATTAAGGAAACCAGACAATTACTTATTAAATCAGCAACACTCAATTTAAAAATGTATTTCCAAGAATAAAAACAACGCAAAAACCACAATAATTTTCAAAACAAAAACAAAATGAAATACCTATTCGTTATCACTTTCGCTTCCAAAAGCAAACTCTAATGTTATGACATTATTGTGGACGCCATCGCCCGAACCGCCTATATCGACTTCAGAGAGGTCAATAGAGTCCTGTTCGATATTTAGATTGACGGTCTCGTCGTCATCATTATCATCATTACCATCGATTTCGGGTGCGTCTGGTATCTCTTCTTCGACATCGTCCGGCACTAGGTCGAGTATTGGGTGCAGGTTATTCTCATTAACATCATTGTCGATTTCTTTCAGCTCCGGTATTGCCTCTTCGTTGTCATCCGGCATATTTTCTGGAAACAGATATACGTCATCATCATCGTCGATTTCTTCCAGGTCCGGTATTGCCTCTTCGTTGTTATTCGGCACTGATTCTGCATCATCATGCATATCATCACCAGCGCCACTTTCGGCCAGCTCCGGTTTTGCCTCTTCGATGTCATCCGGCGCAGGTGCTGGAATCGGATACATGTCATTCTCATCGTCGATTTCGGGCAGATCCGGCGTTTCCTCTCCGATGTCATCCGGGACAGGTTCTTGAATCGGATGTATGTCATAATCATCATCACTTTCCTCCTTCGATGGTGAATTTGTTTTCAGTGTCGTCGTTCCCATACTCGATCCGGTTCGATCGACTTGACCAAAGTGTGGAGTTGAGTAGATTATGTTCGTACTTACATCCCGCTTTAGCGTGAGATCATCATTTGACGCCGTCTTCAGTTGTTGGTTGACTTGTTGCCGTCGCCGTTTTCTATTACTAACAGAAGGGATGTCATCCAATTCAGCCAGAGTTGCATGATTGGATTGCCTGCTAATAGTAGGTCGTCGACGATTACGGCCAGTTTCTAAACTTCTCGCAGATCTACGCCCGGGATAAATCATTTCGCCAAGAGAATTTCGCTGTTGGCGATGTGCGTCGTAGCGTGATGACCGCCTGCTACGGCTTCTACTGTTTGTTAACGGGATCCTGGGAGGCGTTTCAAAATTCCAGAGATCTTCCTCCAGCAAAGCACTAACCGCCAGATTCTCTACACATTGGCTCAAATTGTACGGGTGAAATCTTCGTACCCTCTGTCTGGTTAGCTCCATAATGTTTTCGTTCGAATTTTGAATTTTTGACCGTTTTCGGGACATACTTTTAATTAAAAAAAAATATAGATTTAAAAAATATACGAGCCACGATGTTTTTCCAGAAAAAATTTTCAGCTTTCTAATTTTGTATTTTCTTATAACAGAAAACTCTAAGCTAGGCCGTTTGGTTAGGAAATAGGACTCGCATATGCAAAGGGGTGTAGTACGCGTGACGATGATACTGATTGAAGGTTTTTGTTTGAGCTTGTCTTGTCCTGGTGGTATGAAACCGTAAGTCCTACAAATATGTCTAAGTGCAACGGGTGCAGTTAAGAGCTGCCCAACGTCAGCTCTGGAAAAACTTCTAGGACTTCCTCCCCTGCACATACACATCAAAAGCGAGGCTGTATCAAGAGCCACAAAACTAAAAATCCTTAAACAAATAAAGGCAAACAAACCAGGACACACCAGCATCATAACCAAAATAGACTTGGAATATGTAACTGTCCAACCATCAGACCTAATGATAAAAACTACTAATTTCAAAAGGAATTTTTCAATTAAAATACCCGATCGGAATCAAGTTGAAAATATCATAAGTACCATTCCAAACCATGCATCCATCTGGTATACAGACGGATCAAAAACAAACACAGGAACCGGAGCAGGAGTATTCGGACCCAGAATCACCCTACGAATACCCCTAGGAAGATCTCCAACAGTATTCTAGGCAGAAACTATAGCAATAGAAGCCTGCGTACTGGAATGTACTAAAAGAAAGTACAGAAGAACCGAGATCTATGTGATCTCAGACAGTCAAGCAGCATTGCTAGCATTAAAAGGTCCAGTCTTTTACTCTAAAACAACGTGGAGCTGTTTCCGCCACTTAGAAGAACTGGCCAAAAACAACAAAATCACACTTATGTGGTCTCCCGGACACTCAGGCATATCAGGAAACGAGGCAGCAGACCTATGCGCAAGAGAAGGCGCAGAAGGAATTTTCACTGGCCCAGAACCCAGCATTGCCTATTCCAAATGCCATATCAACAGAAAAATTAAAGAGTGGGAAAACGCTACTATCGAAGCAGAATGGAATTCTTCGCCTGGGATGAGACAAGCCAAGAAGCTTCTAAACTACAACATTAGTCATATGGACAGGGCCATCAAACTGGACCGCCACACACTAAGAACACTAATCTGGTATATGACAGGACATGGCCCATTCCAAGACCACCTTTTGAAAATAGGCAAATCCCAATCGGACCGCTGCCGATTCTGTAACGAGGCAAAGGAAATGTCAGAGCATATACTCTTCGTATGCGTAGCCCTCACCCAGAAAAGAATGAAACATCTCAAGGCCTATACGATTCCATGGCCGAATGCCAGACCAATCGCATTGTCAGATGTGGTGGCATTCATGAAGGAACTGAACAACCACATAATGTGGTAAAACGTCAGGGACGCACAATAGACCTAAAGGTCGCAGTGCTCAGGGCTGTTCGGCCCCACCTAATATAATAATAATAATAATAAAGTCCTACAAATACATATGTATTAGAAATTATGCAGAGGTTACATTGCAAGTCGATACTTGCGTTATCCGATGCTGTTTGCTGATGCCCACAAAATGTTATTCTCATTGAAATGAAATGCAATGCAGAATAAGGTAATAGGAGCCGTTTAGTATGCCCGCACTACTCGTTACCACCTACTAACTATTAACGGACAACCAAGACGGAAAGGGTGTATCTGCATTTAATTTGATTTGCCTTTTGTATTTCTCAATTCCTATTAGATGCAAAAAGATGTAAATACGGCAACTCTAAGTGTTTACTTCAACTACTAGTTAGCGAAAAAGGAGGCGCGCCACACACTGATTGCACCGCGCAAGATTAGGTGAACTTTCTTTGATCCTTTAGCTATCGCTTTACTTTACTTTTTGATTGAAAACACAGAAAAGACTTTCCATATTTTATTTTATCGGAGTTCTTGGATTGCCATAGTACTCTGGCGGTCAGCCATCAGCAGAGAAGGTCGAATAACACATAATGCTTCAGAAAAGCATGTGGCCGCAACTATCTCTGACTGGTGGAAGTGCGATCAAACCTCTACATGGTGGCCGCCGGCAATTTTCCTCCAATGCAGGAAAAGCTGAATGATCGGGCTAGTCCCTTCAAAGTTACTATGGCTCGAGGCAAATAACCTCGCCCATAAAAAAAACTTTCTTACGGTACCCCAAATGATTTAAGAATTTTCTCATGGAACGTACGCTGTCCAAATATAATGCTGACATAACAGCAATGGACGGGGAATGATGGGAAATCAGAATATGCTGTCATGCAAGGCATCATGTGCTCGGGGTGGGGTTTCTAGTCAGCAAAAGAATGAAACCCACCGTTATCGGCTTTAAAACAATAAATGAACGGCTATGCAACTAAACGTTCACGCATCTCCAGAGGATTGCCCAGATGATGAAAAAGAAGAATTATTTAAATCAGTCGAACGGGAACTCCATGCCTGTGTTCAGTATGACATAAAAATCATTCTGGAGGATATGAATGCCAACATAGGTAGGGAGCCAGTATTCAGGGAGTACATTAGCACCCCTAGCTTACACGAGAACACTAATGACAATGGACAACGAGTCATAGAGGTGGCAGCAAGCAATAATTTGGTCGTTGCGGGTACAAGGTTTGCGCTTAAAAATATCCACAAAGCCACCTGTGTATCTCCTGATGGAGCCACTCGCAACCAGATAGACCATGTGTTGATAGACCGCCGCCACAAACCAAACCTGAAGACGGTACGAACGTACCAACGTCCCACCGTCGACTCGGACCAATATCTTGTTGGTGTATTTCTCCGTGCGCGGATTTCATGATCAAGAAAGACAGCATCCGCGACTCAGATTCGAGTCGACATGGCTGCCCATCGCAACGAAGAAACCAGAAACAACTACGGTCAAGCGATAAGATAAATGCAGGGAGAACAAGTCCTGAGGCTGAGATGTCGGGCGTAGAAGAGAAATGGATGTCATTAGTACTACTGACTCTATCATTGGTAGTAGTCGTAGAATAGTCGGAACGACTGGTTCGATGACGAATGTAAGCTAGTGACTGATCGTAAGAATGTTGCGTTCCGAGCAATGCGAAAATCTCACAAAATGCAGGCACGCGAAGATGAATATAAAGAGCTCAGAAGATATGAAAACCAGTTCACCGGCGAAAGAAAGCAGCCTGGGAGAAGAATATCGTCCGTGAACTAGATCAGTACAGAGAGCAAGGACCGCACCAGGCGCAGAAGTTCTACTAAAGCGTTGCACATACTGTAAAGACAAATATGGTAATTTGATCGTCGATCTCAAGGGCATCTTAGAGCGAAGAGAGAGGCACTTTAAAAAGTTGGTAAATGGTCAGCTAACTGAGAAATTGAAGGCTCTACCAATCACCAAATACCACACTATGCTCAAAAATACTAAGGACTCGGGTTAAGATGCTATCCCAGCGCAAAGCAGGGGGCCCCGCAATAAACGAAGCAATTCATGAACTAATAGAGCAAGAATGGGAGAAGAAACGATGCCAGAACACTGGCGAAGGTGCACCTTGTGCCCCATACATAAGAAGGGAGATATCACAACGTACAGCAATTATCGTGGCATAATGTTGTTTAGTACCGCGTATAAGATTTTCTCCTCTATCCTTCAAGTCAGGATTATGACAGAATCAGAATGCTTTTTGCTAAGCACCCAAGTATCGGATCCATATGTAAGTCCTGGTATGACCATTGTCTTATATACCAGCTGCTTGGATGTTATGGTTAAGTTCCTGGATTTAAAGAGCCTTGACAGACTGTAGTAGGCTTTGTTGGCTTTAAGCAACCGTGCGCGTATTTCTGGTTCCATGATGTTATCGTCTGCTAAAGTTGCACCAAGATAGTTAAAAGAGTGCACTACTTCTATACTATTTGAATTGAGTGACCAATGTTAGATCTTCTACTAGCAGACGTGGCCACCATGTACATTGTTTTGCTCTCATTGATGTGCTGCCACAGATTTCGTGCCGCCTCCTGCTCGATCAGGATGAAAGCTTCCTGTACAGCTCTTCGGTTTCTACCAACGATGTAAATATCGTCTGCGTAAGTCAGTATATGAATGGACTTATAGAGGATACTCGGATCACTTTCTCCAACGCCAGGTTGATGTTGAACGGTTTTGATAGTGATCCGGATAATTTTACTTGGCTAATAACATTGGTCATGGTCAACCTACAAATTCTTGTCAGTTAATGTGGGATGCCAGTTGACATCTGAAATCAATTTGGTCACGGCGTGCACTGTCGAGTTAGTTGTTTCGTTTCTTTTGAACCCAATTTGTTTTTGCGGAATTATCTCATTTGTTTCGCACGCGGTCAAAATTGACTTTGATAATAGCCACTTCAAGTACTTTGCCTATGTTAGGCATGAGACTAATAGGCCTATAATTAGTTGGATCTTTTTCTATATTATTTGAAAAACCTTCGATACTTCCCAACAGTTTGGGAAATAGTGATTATTAAGCAAGTTTTTGAAAATCACACAATATTGCCATATAACTTCGACCGGAAGACGTTTTAGCACGATATTTGAAATGTTATCTAAACCTGTCGATGGTTTATTTTTAAGGTTCCTGAAAATTACGATCAGTTCAGTCAGCAAGATGTACTTCACTCCTTCAGATCTGACTACTATTTACAAGGCATATATTCGCCATAAACTTGAATACAACCGTGTTGTCAGGGCAGGTGACCCCAAGACCACATTGCATCCACATTAAAGTATTCCTTTGTCCGTTCTTCAGTCAGCTCGTCAGAGTAAATCACAACAGTTTCCGAGTAATTATTCTGATTATGGAATATTCTAATTCTTGGGTCACAAACTCAGCAGAACGAGTCCCTATTTGCTGCACTCTTGCGATCAAATAAGACTGAGCTTCTCAACACCGTCCCCAAAAACAAAGTT
Organism: Nephrocerus scutellatus; assembly: GCA_947095585.1. Lineage (NCBI taxonomy): Eukaryota > Metazoa > Arthropoda > Insecta > Diptera > Pipunculidae > Nephrocerus > Nephrocerus scutellatus. The sequence goes on from OX352764.1 coordinate 88,761,425, forward strand.
GATTGGTCTCGTTCAGCTATCAATCCCAGCTTGGGAAATGATATGCCCTAATGCTATAGAAATCTTCAGTTTCGGGCCTGCGACCACACTACGGGGCTTAAAAGGTCGATTTATTTTAAGAAACATATTCCTCAATATGTTAGCATAGAGCATAGAATTCTAAACTTTTCTTCACAGCAGATAACAGCTAATGTTGATAGTTGACGAATAAGAACAATAAAACATCGGTTACATTTAACGATTCCACCTTTATTTGCTTTAGTCAGATACATGTTAACTTTCCTCGGAACTATTTTGCCATTGAAGCAAATATAAAATACAAAGTTCTGATGTGTTTCGTTTTTAAATAAATTTACTATTGAATATTAAATAATTTCGCTTTAATTACTGGTAATTAATAAAACAATAAATATTGTAGAGAAATTGGAAAGCTTTTGTTGTTACTCGATTCATTCAATCTGTGATTTGTATTTGTTTTCTTGCTGAATTAGTTTAAAGCTTTTATTTCTAGGAATGGTTTATGCAGTTTGTTCTTAATCTATTAATTTCAGATTGATAGATATTAGGTACACAGAAACAGCTAAATAGAGAGAGAGAGAGAGAGAAATATAGAAAATAGTGCAAGACACAGAGAAAGTGCTCATGTAGAAGAGAGAGATTTGTTCTGTGAAACCGTTGACAAAAAACACTTAAATACTTAACATTTAATAGATAATCATCTCTCCCTCTCTAATAGTATTTTAAACTTAATTATTTAGTTAACAATAACATTTAATATCTTAGTATTTTTAATATTTCTGCTGTTGTTTTTGTTTTACAATTTCGTTTTTTCCGATTTATACCACGATCGCTTGACACACAACCACAGTTGATCACTTTTTTTTAAGTAGTTTTGGAGGAACGTAAACTACTATGACCTGCCAGCATTTTGGAGGAGGGGAAAAGAGAGAGAGAGAGAAAAAAAAAGAGAAAATAGGAGCCTAGGACAGGACCCAGGTTGTAGAGCCAAATATAGTGAGGATGATGAGATAGATAGATAGATAGAGACAGAAGTATATATATATATTCGGCGTCAGACCATTGCGGTCCAAGACCTGGCTTCTCGCAACCATTTGTGTTGAGCATTTATATTTTTGCACATTTTTGCTCTCGGACGTTTGTCAAACTTTCGCGAGAGTTGGGACACCGTAAAAAATACTTTTGGTCTTACTGGGATTCGAACCACAAACCTCGTGCTCAGAAGTACATTCTCTTATCCACTGAGCTACGGCGCCCACTAAGAAGTATACATACTCGTATATCGAGTCAACAGGAAAACACCCAGTGAATGAAATTTGATTTCATTCTGGTACATTCGTAACAATTTACTATAACATGAATCGCGGTCTTCTTCAAAATTCCAACGGGGCACTCATCAAATCGCTCACTGCAAGGACAAAGGAATCTAAAAGGTATCTTGGAGCGATAGGAAGATGCTAACTGCTAACTAACTGTATCTAAAGAATTAGAGGATCTATTAAGGACCCATAACTACACTATGCTATCGCCACCAGTCGTAGAAGATGTTAGCAGAGCAATAAATATGCTCAAGACCCTTAAGACCATACCTATGCTCCTATAGAAAGACTAATTAGCCTGACTTCGCCAGTCTTTGAGGACAATCGAAGAGGTTATTGACAATTACAAGAAGTCAGTTGTATTAGAACGAGAACGTCTGCACTCCAGACAGAATGCATATAGATTGCGTAGACTAAAAGCATCGATAAATCGTTTGCCAACAGGAGAATCGCGCTATGCGCCTTCCTGGTTATCGAATGGACCTTTGACAACGTATCTTATGATGAAATAAATAGGGGTCTGGAGAAAAGAGAAGTCGACAGCACAACCATAAGATGCATCTATGAGAAGCTGTGTATAGCACACAGCGGAGACGATGGTTGGAAACAAAACCATACATTTGAACATGGTAGGCGATATGACGGACACCAAGCCATGAATATAACTGAAAATGTGATATTTCTCCCCAAACCAGACCTATTAGTGTAACATCATTTGTCCTCAAAACCATGGACAGACTTATTGATGTTCTTATTAGAGGCCAGTTAGAATTGTCTACCCCTCTGCATTCAAGTCAGTTTGCGTACAGGAAAGGCAAAAGCACAAAAGCACACTATCTTGTAAAGAAGATAGAAGGAACTTTTCGTTTCAAGGAAATGGCCCTGTGTGCCTTCATAGGCATTGAGGACGCTTTCGATAACATTGGCTACGACTCTATTGCAAGAGGTGCCGTGAAATATCGCCGAGCGCAATACAGCCGACTTTTGATATTCGGCCTTATTCCGCTCGGCATTATTTCACGGCACCATTTCAAGGACAATCAATAGCAGTGGTATCGAAGACACGACCAATTATTGGATAAGGGCCATGCGTGAAAGTCGAGATATTAATTCATCATCGGGAGGAGTATTTTTATGAGTGGTAAGCACTGCGCGACTATCACTTGTGTCATGCAAGGTGCTTTACTACACGTTTTAGAATCATGCAGTAGAGAAGGACCATCCGTCAATCCTTGAAAAACCGTTGTAGTGCTCTTTACGAAGGGAAGACTGGTCGATTTGGGACATAGCAACATAGATTATTCCAGTGAGATTAAATATCTCGGCGTTATCCTCGATAAATGGCAAAACTGGAGTTCTTATATCAAGTGCGCCATCGAACGCACCAATAGGACCTTGTGGGCCAGTAGACGCCTTTACGGCAGAACTTGGTGTTTAAATCCTAAAATGATACATTGGATATACACAATGATGGGAGACCTATTATCACGTATGCGGCAATCGTTTGGTGTCCGAAAGTTTTGTACGGAAAACGGAAACTAAGCCTCAGAAGCTACCAAGAATTGCCTGTCTAGGTATAACGGGTGCCACGCGTACTTGCCCTACGACAGCATTAGAAGCTGTTGTAGGGCGTTCACACCTGCAAATATTACTAGATGCGCTATTAAGCTGCAACTATAATACGGGTACAGACCTGATGACTATGTTGGTCAACTGAAAATTCTTGACTCAATTCCTGAAAGAGATATGTTCTGCACAATCCCCGACATTATGGTCAGGGAGCATTGTTTCGGAATGAAATTTGAGGTAGAAATATTGGACCGGGTAAACTGGTGCAATGGTGTTCCGGCACTGGACGCTATATAGGTCAGGTCTGGTTCACAGATAAATCAAATATGGAAACTGGAGTTGGAGCTTTGGACCCAACACCAAAGTCTCGATACTAATGGGAAAAGGGCCCTCGGTTCTTCAGGCTGAACTCCATGCCATTGAGATTTGCGCCGGGCTCTAGGATATAAGTCTTTTTAGATAGCCAGGTAGCACCTTAAGCGCTGTCGTCCAATTAAATGGACTCGATGGCTCAGACAAAGAATGTAGGTTATGAAGGTTCGGAAGATGAAGACCCATCCAAGCACATGCCCAGCATAACTTTGGTTAAGGAGACGTATCTTTCAAAAGGAAATATGCTCGTCAGCGGAGTTGAGAAACTCTGCATCTAAAGATTTACTATCGTTCATTAGGGAGGTAATACGTCTCTTAGAATAAACAAACACCAAGATACAAAAAATCTTTTAGGTCGCAGTATTTGCCATATGTGCTAGGTCACTAAAAAAAACAGTATTCTGGGGTTTTTAAGCAGCCCTTAGGCAAACCTGTGTGCTTGCACCCATATTGAATAAGAATTTCAAACTGTGCCGCCTTCGTATTTGCTGTTTTTGATGAATCGCTAGTACAAGCAGAAGTAATAGGTTTAGTGAAAGTAGCAATAGTAGTAGAATGATAAGTTGCATTGATAATAATTTGTTGTAAGTTAATTTTTGGCAAATAATGATACAGGACCATCTGTTTATGGTGATTAGGGATATACGCTGACCACGGCATTTTATAGCAGAACAATAGAAAAATGCATCCAACCCTCTCTCTCCCTATCCATTCCTATATCAGTGTTTAGCTTTGACGGAATTAATAATATTTACCGTAAAGTTAGTTGTTAGTACGAGTACGAGTAAGTAGGTACGCATGTGTAGAATTAATTAATTAACAACTAACCTACCTAAAAGGTACAAATGTAAAGTACACCCTTCAGTGACTCACTAACAGAACTTTTTCACCTTAACATATCTATGTATATGTAGCATTAGATAATTTATGGTTTTTTTTACATAAATATATCATTTTATCACAAATTTAAATTTTACAACTTCACATAGACATATACATAATTAGTCGATAGTTTTATTTATCTAAAATTTTGTCTAACTAATGCGACAAATAAGTCCAACAGAGTCGCAGCTTCTAGTTAATCAAAATAATTAATGTTTAATAATAAATTCTCACAGTTCAGTGAACTCTTAGTATGATTGATTATCTTGGTTATAATAAATTAGTTATGCATGGTTTATCAACATGCACATGTGGTAAAGATACACAGTTACACTGAGAGAGATACAAAGATTATCGAATATTTTTTTATAACTTGTTCGAACTGAAATTTATTTCTTAAATCGATAAGGATCGGTTTAAAAAACTAAAACGATTCGATTCGTATTGGCGTTTTACACCCAAGACTCGCTCGCTTGCAGCTTAATAAAAGCTCACGTCTGCTTGGCACCCCAAAGATCCGTCTCATGGTACATGCGATGTATATTGTCTTTGACTAATTTTACTTTATCTGCAAAAAAGAGGATTTTGTTGTAGCTTTAATTAAATTTATTACCTCAAATATCAAACGTACAGTAGGTAGCTAAAATAGTTAAAGAAAGTCCAACAAACAATAAATGAAATCGAAATGGAATGGATTGAAATGAAATTGAAGGGATTGGAATTGAATTGAATAGAATTGAATGGAATTAAATTGAGTGGAATGGAATGAAACAGTATAGAACGGAATAGAACAGAGTTGAACGAAATGGAATAAAATGGAACCAAACGAAATGGAGACAACTTAAATGTTTGTATTAATGAAAAGCAGAATAACGATTGTCTTGACTGTCCAGATGAACCGAACGAAACGGAAAAGAAACAGCTGAAATGTTTGCATTAATGAAGAGCGGAATAACGATTGTCTTGACTGTTCAGACGAACCGAACGGAACGGTAAGGAAACAGCTGAAATGTTTGTATTAATGAAGAGTGGAAAAACGATTGTCTTGACTATTCAGACGAACCGTGTTTGTATTAATGAAGAGCGGAATAACGATTCTCTTGAATGTTCAGACGAACCGAACGGAACGGAATGGAAACAGCTGAAAAGTTTGTATTAATGAAGAGCGGAATAACGATTCTCTTGAATGTTCAGACGAACCGAACGGAACGGAATGGAAACAGCTGAAAAGTTTGTATTAATGAAGAGCGGAATAACGATTGCCTTGAATGTTCAGACGAACCGAACGGAACGGAATGGAAACAGCTAAAACGTTTGTATTAATGAAGAGCGGAATAACGATTGTCTTGAATGTTCAGATAAATATTTGCTGGAACACAGCATACGATTACATACTCGTACTTGAGTCTAGATGATGAATAAAACGCATATTTCAAAGGTTGAAAGTTTGATGCATTATTGAACTTTTTTCATCTTCATTAGGAGCATAGGGTATCTACAAGACTAGTCCATCAAACTCTATTTGGTGCTATTGCTTTACCAATGTCACCTAGATCATCCTACTTTCTGATGTCATACTAGTGACATTCTGGTTATATCAGTAGGAACCTTTCTAAGGTATCTATGCTTCCGGTTCTAATTTAACTTTCCATGTTAGTTTGGTGTGTTTGGCGCAGAAGCTCCTTACTAGTGATGGTATTGGGCCAGAAACAACTTATTATACGCCTAAGACATTTGTACAAAAACACCTGGATACTTTTATTGATCTCCTGCATATGTTTCTATCTTAAACATTCGTAGTTTAGTATATCTTGAGATGAAAGATGCATTCCAGATTTCCACATTACTGAATAGCCTTACAGTTTAAAAAAGCATAGTTGGACCATTGTGATAGGTTAGGAAAAGGAGGCAGTGGAGGCAGCTAACTTAACCTGAAATGTTCCAAAACTACTAACTGGACAGATGCACAGACAAATGCTTTAGAAATGAAAATGATTTACTTGGCATAACGATATAAAGTTTTAAGTTGAAGTCAAACAAAAAGGTGTTTTTAAGGAGCTCATACTGATGATTCTGTCACGCTAACTCACCCTTCTGCAGACTAACTGAAGCACTTTGTTTTTTAAGAAAATCCAAGCACAGCTCCTTGCGAATGCCTAGCGAATGCATATTGCATGTGAAGGTCCTGCACAAATGAAATAAAAAAAAATAATTAATTCGTCAATCTGCAGTACCTGGGGACAGCCCGAGCCAATCCTTACCCAAGTTGTTTGAAGGTAATGCTCTGTTGGAACCGCTGATCATCTGTGAGAGTGTGGTTACTTTTACCAGACGTTGACTTGGCGACGACTGCATTGCTGTCATGAGACGAACTTGATGATGACGACTCGTTGTCATCTGGAATATCAATGACAGGCTCTGTAGTGGGTGCAGCTGCTGTACCGTTGTCGTCCTCTCCTCCTCCTGTAGCTTCAATTTGTTCTTGCCCTTTCAGCTTTTGCTTGTGTCTAGATTCGCGTTTTTTCTTTGCCGCCAGTCGTCGTTCGCGTTCCGTGTGAACGGCGTCAAAGAAAGCCGCATTCCAGAAGCGGAGAGTATGCCAAATTGGTTGCTGCCGCAGATAGGTGAATAGGTATTCGCGATACGGCTCACAGCCAGGAACTTCAACTGAAATCAAGCAAAAGATCCAATTAAGGAACGAGTGATTAGCGCAACACTCGAACTTACTCTCGTGGTAGAAGTCGAAGCACACATTCATGATCATCGTCGCTGGCCCAAAGTCCTCACATTCGCTGCACTCGAACAAGACGATCGCAAAGAACTGCACCATCGAGTAGAAGGTGATCTCGTCGACTTTGTTTGACTTGAGCTTCTGCGCCAGGACAAACCGTGAAAACCACTGGCGTCCCGTCTCAAGGCGTGCCATTTGTCCAAATTCTGATTTTAGTTCGAGGCCAATTGTTGGGGCATTTGTGAATAGGATCTCCGTGAATTGCTTCATGAACTCCTTGACGGGCTCGTCACCAGGACGGCAGTCGAGGCTAATGGAGGATGCCCACGAGGGTAACGAGTTCTCTGACTCCGAACAGTTCCAGTTCTTCCAGTCGGTCGACTCGACGCTGGGGCTAGGCATTGCTGCTGGGTCATCGTGCAGACTCGTCAGAGTGCTGCTGTTTGAGGTTTTGCTGCGCGATGGCACAAGAATGGAGTTTGCCGAACCGGTCGCCGTCTCCAAACCCAAACGATGCATAACATCATGCTGCTGCTGGTGTTTTGTCTGCCACTGAGCACCCTCAACGTCTGAGGGTGGTTCGACATCAATCACGGGCGCACCAGCATTAAGCAGATCATTGATTTTTTTCATGTCATTCGCAATGTCGATGTCACTGCGTCTAGCTCCGGCTACGGCACGACCCGCTCGACCACCAATGCCTGTCGATGGTCTCGAATCAATTGAATTCGACCGTGAACTCACCTTGGCACTACACGAGCCAGCACTTGACGACCTTGCTGACGATGATGACGAGGAAAGTGCTTTTGCAACTATCGTCGCACCTGTGGCATCGAGGCGAGTCTCTGAAATGGCACATTACACTGGGTAAGATTAGAGATACACATAGCAATCAACACAACTCACTTGGTGCCCAATTGGGGTGGCGATACCGTCCTGATATTACCTCCTCATGTGCTCGACGGGCTTTAACACGACGCGCCTCAAAGTCGATTTTCGTGTAGTCAATAGTCTCGTCAACTACGAAAACAAAAGAAACCCAAATTTTATCCTGTGAAGTGTTTATAGAAATAGGAAAAGACCATTACATTGCGGCAGATCCTCGTCGCCATCATCACAGTAATCCGAATCGCTAGAGCTGATGCTGAGGGTAAGCTAAAGGAGGTGACAGAAAACGTGCAAATGTTATTAAAGTCAATCAGAGAAAATACATTTTTAAGTGACAATAAGTCTCGTCATTCCCTTTAATGAGCCACGAATAAAGTCACGGTAAGATTCCTCTTAATCCTTTCACTTAATCTCGGTACTCAGCCAACGTTGAGACTTTAGCTTTTATTAACGCAAATAAAGAAAAGCAAAGAGCTTTTCTTTGTCACATCAGAGCGCATTGTAAAACAGAAATAAAAGGGGTGGCGTACAGAGGCGTTACGTTTTGCTCACCAAGAGACCGTGCAGCCCCATTTCACAAAGTGCCATCAGTTAAGTAATTTTCTTACACAATTTAAGGGAAGTTAATGCTTCAGCTTTGCAGGTGGTGGCCGTAAATGAGAATCAACGAAGATTCCTATTTCTATTTCTAGGCTGTGTAAAACGGCTACGATTAGGGTTAGAAAAGTATTTCTATTTTTGGTTAGCTTGAACTTATGGTTTTTCTGACTGATAAGTTTCGGTTCTTGGGTATTTCCACTGAGTTTTCGTTTTTCTGACTGATAAGTTTCGGTTTTTGGGTATTTTCACTGAGTTTTCATTTTTCTGACTGTTAAGTTTTGTGTTTTAGTTTTTTTGAACGATTAAATTGAATGTCCGGTCCATTTGTGTGCAAAAATATAAGATGCACCAGAGTTTTCGTTTTTTTGACTGATAAGATTTGGTTTTTGGATATTTTGACTGTGCTATATATAGCTTTTTAATTTTTTTTTTAACTGAAATTTCGTTTTTCTGATTGATCCTGCTTTTGATTGTGATGTTTGGTGTTTAGAATTTTTGACCGAGTTATAATTTCTGATTATTCAGTTTCCGTTTTTCAGTTTTATTTTTTGGATATTTTAACTGAGGTTTAGATTTTTCGAATGAGTTTTCGTTTTTCTGACCAATAAATTTTGGGTTTTCTGACTAAGTTGTAGTTCTCGATTTTTTAAACTGAGTTTTAGTTCTTCCTACTAATAAGTTTTGGTTTTTGGATATTTTGACTGACTTATAGTTTTAGATAAATTTTTTTTTTTTTTATTTAACCGAGTTATAGTTTCTAATTATTGAGTTTTCCTTTTTGCAAACTAATAAATTTTAGTTTTTGGATATTTTGACTATGAGTTATAGTTATTTCATTTTTTTGACCGAGTTTTAATTTTTCTGACCAATAAATTTTGGCTTTTGGGTTTTTCGACAAAGTTGTAGTAGATTTTAAGAATGAGTGTTCGTTTTTCTGACTGATAAGTTTTGGTTTTTGGGTTTTCTGACTGACTTATAGTTTTCGATTACTGACTTTTCGTTTTTCTGACTGATAAGATTTGGTTTTTGGATATTTTGACCGAGTTATAGTTTCTGATAGCTGAGTTTTCGTTTTTCCGACAAATAAGTTTCGGTTTTTGGATATTTTTACTGACTTATAGTTTTAGATATTTTTTTTACTTAGTTTTCGTTTTTCTGACTGATATGTTTTAGTTTTTGGCTTTTCTAAGCGAGTTATAGTTTCTGATTGGCGGTCAGCCATCAGCAGAATAGGGTGAATAACACAGAATGCTCTAGAATTGCAGGTGGCCGTAATTATCTCTCTGACTACATACATACAGGAAAAGCGGAGTGATAGGGCTAGTCCCTTCAAAGTAAGGTTGACGCGAGGCCAATAACCTCGCCCGTAAAAAACTCTTATTACCGAACCTAAAATCAGCCTCGGATACACTGTTGAACGACGACGACCACGGCTAAACGATTTAAGAATTTTCTCATGGAGCATACGATCACTGTATACATAGAGCTCGAGCTACACAGCAGCTAGCCGATACCCTGTCCAAATATAAAGCTGACATAACAGCAACCGAGGAGATGCAATGGACGGGGAATAATGTGTCTTTAAAAAATCAGAATATGACATATATTACAGCTGTCATGCAGGACATAATGTGCTCGGGGTGGGGTTTCTAGTAGAAGAAACCCGCCGTTATCGGCTTTAAAGCAGTAAATGAACGGCTATGCACCCTTCGCGTGTGGGGCAGATTTAAAAACATAAGCCTCACGCACATAAACAGGATTTCCCAGATCATGAAAGAGAATAATTCTTCGAATCAGTCGAACGGGAGCTGCATTGCCCACAGTATGATGTTAAAATCATTCTGGGGGATATGAATGCTTAACTAGGTAGGGAGCCAGTATTCAGGCAGTACATTGGCACCCATAGCTTACACGAGAACACTATTGACAATGGACAACTAGTCAAAGAGATGTCAGCAAGCAATAATTTGGTCGTTGCGAGCAAAAGGTTCGTGCGTAAAAATAGCCACAAAGTCACCTAGGTATCTCGTGATGGAACCACTCGCAACCAGATAGACCACGTGTTTATATGATGATGATGACGTTACGAACGTACCGAGGTGCCAACGCCGACTCGGGCCACTATCTTGTTGGTATGGTGCTCCCAGCGCTGATTGTATCATCACGAAAGACAGCATCCGCGAATCAGATTGGAATCAACATGGCTGCCCTTCGCAACGAAGAGACCAGAAACAACTACGATCAAGCGATAAGACTCGCCCTAAATGTAGGGAGTGTAACTCCTGGGGCTGAGATGCCGGGCGTAGAAGAGAAATGGACACGACTTAAGAATACTGTCATTAGTAATGCTGACTCCATCTTAGGCAGTAGTCGTGCAGATCGGAACGACTGGTTCGATGACGAATGTAAGCGAGCGACTGAACGTAAGAATGTTCCGTACCGAGCAATGAAAAAATCTCATAGAATGCAGGCAGGCAGTTCACCGGCGAAAGAAAGCAGCTTGGGAGAAGAATCTCGTCCGTGAACTAGAACAGTACAGAGAGCGAGGTACGCACCAGACGCGGAAGTTCTACCAAAGAGTCCACGGTATGACGCAATAAACACCGCATTGCACATAATGCAAAAACAAAAAGGGTAATCTGATCGCCGATCTCAAAGGTATATAAGAGAGATGGGAAAAGCACTTTCCTGAGTTGCTTAATAGCCAGCTAACTGAGGAATTGGAGGCTCCACCAATGAACGAAGACCACACTATGCTGCCGCCACCAGGCATAGACGAATTTAGCAGAGCGGTAAATCGGCTTAAAAATAGTAAGGCCCCGGGATCTGGTGGTACCCCAGTGAAGCTGAATCAACCAAGCAATTCATGAACTAATACTGCAAGTATGAGCTGAAGAAGCTATGCCAGAAGACTGGCGAAGAGGCATCCTGTACCCAAAGATAAGGAAGGAGATTTCACAACCTGCAGCAATTATCGTGGTATAACGTTGTTGAGTACCGCATATAAGATTTTCTCCTCTATCATTTAAGACAGGATAGCCCCATACGCTGAAGTCATCATTGGTCCATAACAGTGTGGCTTCATCCCAGCCAAATGAACAACTGATAAGATTTTCACCATAAGGCATGTGATGGAAAAATGTTTAGACTTTCAAAATTCACTACACCATATTTTTACAGACATTAAAGCCGCCTGTGATAGCAAAGCCATAGTAGAACTTTATAAAGCCATGAGAGAATTTGGCATCTCAAATAAACTGACACGACTATGTAGGTTGACCATGACCAATTTTATAAGCCAAGTAAAAATATCCGGATGGCTATCAAGCTCATTCAACAGCTCCGACATAGGGATGTGTCCTCTTCAACCTGGCGTTGGAGAAATAGATACGAGACTCTGACGTAACGGCGAGAGGATCAATCCTCTATAAGTCTATGTAGATACCGGCTTACGCAGACGATATTGACACCATTGGTAGGAACTAAAGAGCTGTACAGGAAGCTTTTTATCATATAGAGCAGGCGGCACGAAATCTCGGGCTGTACAAAAATTAGAGTAGAACAAAGTACAAGGTAGTCACGTCTGCGAGTAGAAGAAGAAGATGAAGGTCCCTCAATTCAAATAGTGGAGCGCGAATTTGAAGTAGTGCAATCCTTTAACTATCTCGGGTCAACTGTAGCAGCCGATAATAGCATGGAACAAGAAATACGCGCACGGTGGCTTAAAGCCAACAAAGCATACTATAGTCCGTCAAGACTCTTCAAATCCAGGAATTTAAATATAGCATCGAAGCTGCTTGTAAATAAGACAATGGTCGTACCAATACTTACATATGCATCCAAAACTTGGATGCTTAACAAAAAACATTCTAAGCTCTTAGCCTTGTTCGAGAGAAAAGTCTTATGGATAATTGTTGGCCCCGTATGTGAGGAAGGACGATTTTAGACACTCTATAATGATGAGATCTACAAGCGTTACCACGATGTCGACATTATAAAGAGAATTAAGCTCGGTAGGATCCGGTGGGCAGGACACCTAGATGATATTGCTCGGAGAGTTCTTTACGGTAGGATTTATGCGGAACACGATAGCGAGACCGGCCAAGCCCACGCTGGACGAATGGCGTAGACCACGACGCCCAGAGTTTATGGATGCAAAACTGGATGACATCGGCTCGAAATCGGGACCGGTATGGAGATTTTTTGCGGCAGCCCAGCACCGGACACCGGTTGTTGCGTCAAATATGATGATGATCATCGAAGATAAATTCGGGCTCGTGGAAGTGAGTTGAACAGCCACAAACAAAATCACACGCACGGGCACGCGCAATTAGTATAGCGAACTTTAATATTTTAACAAAATTTGTATGCATTTTGGTGGTTTTTGGGTAGTATTTTGGGAAACGTTAAAAGTTATGACAGATTGCTATTGGTGTCATTAGAAAATTTGTGTGTGCTAGGCTAGGCCTTGGACCGCAATGGTCTATCGCGCCGAATATTATTATTATTAAAGTCTACTAAAGTCCCGACACATTCATAACAGAGCTAAGGAGCTAGCTAGTTCTAATAAGTCAGCATAATAGGCAGCATCAATGGACCCTTTTTGGGCTTAGCCTATACCTCGCAACCTCATGTTGAGGCTCAACTGGATTGGTATAGCTGCAAATTTAAAGTAATTTGTTCAACTGGAATTTTTTATCCTTGCAATTTTGAAAGTTAATAGCACGGACTGCCGAAACAACGAAGCCTAAGAAGTACTAGGAATTGACTGAGTTGGCCGAAAGAAAGTGTCAGTTAAAGAATAAAAGTGAAATACATCCATCGATTTTGATTCCAAACTTATTGCAACATGCGCCAACTGTTCCAATTTACGCATAGAGTTGAGCCAAAAAAGCCATTAAGCCAACTCCAATACAATTCCAATAAAATCTGTGCAAGGGAGTCCTTGACGCTTAGCTGTTAGCAGCACAACTTGCAACAATATATTGCCAATGTGCCAATAGACGATAAAATTTATTGGCAATGAAATTTCGAAAATCCTTGAAAATGGTTATTAGGTTGTTATTTTTGGAGAGGAATACATACAATGATGATGGCCCATCACCATCACCAATCATAAATACTCGTGTATCTCCATCGCCATATACGCCATGAAAGTTCAATGGAATTTTATTTCACTGCGGCACTCGTAAAATTATCCTCCCCCTTATCGTATTCGTATTGGCGCCCTTGGCCATAACCTTGTCCTTAGCCTGGAAACACCACTGATGCATATTGCCGATTGCCGATGGCTTGGTATGTAAAATAAAGGCCGAAGAAGCGCGTGTTTGTTTCTGTGTGTCTGTGTCTGTTTGCAAAAGTTTTCCTAATCACTTATTGTTTCATATGATGTGTCTGTGTGTATGTGTGCGTGTGGATTAGTTACCTACCTTATTGGAGATGCCATTGAGGAGCTCATTGCTGTTGCCCAACACAGTGAGGAATTTAGATTTCAAAAGTCCTGGTGTCCGTCCCATGAAATTTTTGATTTTGGAACTCTCCCCGACTGGCGGAGTAGGTGGACAGGTATTCAAGTCGACCATTTTATTGAGTTTTTTTGTTGTTGGTGAAGAGATTTTTTTGCTGGAGGCCAGGATAGAGCTAAAAATGGTGATGTTGTGGTTGTTGCTGGTGGCTCCGTGTGTGGCGCTTCGCCTTGGAGTAAGACAATTATTTAATTAGGACAGTGTCGAATGAGATACAGGCACGTAACTTAGCGAACTGCAGCAGTGGATCAACGTGCACCTCCGACGAATGGCTGTGGCAATCCCTGACATTCGATAATCCGTCGAGTGTGTCTTACCACAAAAGCAACTAATAACAACAACGAACCACAAGGGTGTGGGGTTGAAGAGCTAACACAACGGCATGGCGACGGCGACGACGACGACCATCAGTACTACTGCCCCACATATATTCATATGTGGTATGTGTGTACCCCCTGCCGACGACCGCTACGACCCGATGGTACCGTATTGATTTTCTGATTGTTTGTCGTGTCGTCGGACTGCCAACCCTCACGTAACGTAACAAGAATAAATTCACTTGAACTTCATCAATCACACTCGAACGAATGACGACATTTTAGATCAAAGATGTGTATTATGTATCTGTATCTTTAACTGCATCGTTCAATGATTTTCCACGATACGCATTGTCTCGCACTCCGTCAGGGTCAACAGCTATTAAAAATTAATTTTCACTTAAAAGGCACTTTTCACTGCGGCAAACATTCCGTTAGAAGTGACTTTTCTCCGAGGTACAACGTTACTTTCTTTTGGGTTGTTTCGCGCTGGAAAACAATTAGCAAATGCAAAAGAGATAGCGAGCGGTGCGGTATAATAGGTGCTGCAGTTAGATGCAAAGCTTTTCAGTGCAGATATTTTTATGCAAAAAGCTAACTGAGAAGCTTGAAAAAAAGTTCCTTTCAATGCAAATGCAAAGCTTGAATGAAAATGCGAATAATGTGAAAGGAAGGAGGAGCTTTGCTAAGCTTTCCGTCGAATGTTGATATTTCTTGTAAGGGAACAGCCAGATGTTTTCGGTTTACGCGAACCGGACAGATGTGTAAAATCTGCTTGTACGTAGGCAACAACTTGTAACCTCACAGCAACTCTTCAAATCAGCTGCAAAAGCTTCCTCTTAATGGCAAGCTTTCTTTTCTGACAATAGCTGTTGTCTTGTTGCTGTTGATATTTCGCTGCCGGCAAACAAAGTTAAATCGCAGTGACACTGTACAGAGCATATTCGGATGAATGTTAAGTACAGAGAGCACTGCCGTTCATCTGCCGCAATTGCAGAATCGCACTGTGAGCAGTGACACTGTACAGAGCA
Source organism: Nephrocerus scutellatus (assembly GCA_947095585.1). Classification (NCBI taxonomy): domain Eukaryota; kingdom Metazoa; phylum Arthropoda; class Insecta; order Diptera; family Pipunculidae; genus Nephrocerus; species Nephrocerus scutellatus. The sequence continues at coordinate 88,776,677 of OX352764.1, forward strand.
TATTCGGATGAATGTTAAGTACAGAGAGCACTGCCGTTCATCTGCTGCAATTGCAGAATCGCACTGTGAGCAGTGACACTGTACAGAGCATATTCGGATGAATGTTAAGTACAGAGAGCACTGCCGTTCATCTGCCGCAATTGCAGAATCGCACTGTGAGCAGTGACACTGTACAGAGCATATTCGGATGAATGTTAAGTACAGAGAGCACTGCCGTTCATCTGCCGCAATTGCAGAATCGCACTGTGAGCAGTGACACTGTACAGAGCATATTCGGATGAATGTTAAGTACAGAGAGCACTGCCGTTCATCTGCCGCAATTGCAGAATCGCACTGTGAGCAGTGACACTGTACAGAGCATATTCGGATGAATGTTAAGTACAGAGAGCACTGCCGTTCATCTGCTGCAATTGCAGAGTTTATCAGGCTGAGGTGATAGCAATTGAGAGGAGGCACTGGCACCTCGCTGATACAGAATATAATATCAGCAACTGATGTTGTAATTTCCTTGCAGTCAAGCAGCAATCAACTCGCTGGAATCGGTCTCACTGACGTCAAGGGTGGCGTTTAGCTGCCGCAGATCTCTTATGATGATGAGTGAGTATTTCGACAGCCGCATAGTGTGCGTGCCTGGTTGCTCTGAAATCGTGAGGTACTGGAAGATAGACTGGCTAGCTAACAATGGCACAAAGCTTCTACTACTACCGGAAAGTGCAGGTATAGGAAGGCTATTAACGACGGTTAAGTTAATGCTACTATGCCACCACATTTCGTTTAGCTAAACAAGTATGTGGACACTTGGCACTCCCTAGAGCCCTGAGTTTCCTTTCCTGCAAAGAATAGATCTAAGAATAATCATAGGGAAAATAACATGGTACTGTCTTTTCGGAGTAGAAGAGAGAGAAACCTTCTCTCATATACCCCAGGGAAGATGTAAAGATGTCCAAATGGAAGAAATAGTAGTCCACTTTCTGTGCTGATAAACATTTGAGATACAATGTTATATTAAAGAACTTACCGAATATCGAAAACGGAGATTCATCCTGAGATTCATTTACGAGTAGTATGGGTTCTGCTCAATATGAGCTCTGTGAAAGGGAAACGGCAATGATCCTGCTGTACCTCAATGAACCGTCACCGATCTAAGTATGTGAATACAGCCACCGACCCTATCCTAACCAACCCTAATTATCGAGAGATGGTCATGATTGTGAGGAGTAAAACGAGGGAGAAAAAATAAGAAACTTTAAGTACATGAGTGTGGGTTGATGATGTAGGATTAATCAGCCACATAGAGCTCTGCAGCTGATAAGGAATATAAGTCACCTGGAGGCTGCCACAACCTTGTACATAGTTGCTGCTTTCCATTATGATTGTCTATGCGTTCATTAAAAATAATAATAATATTCGGCTTTTGGTGTTACTGGGATTCGAACCACGAACGTCCTGCTCAGCAGCCACGCGCATTTCCACTGAGCCACGGCGCCCACGTTCATTAAGGCCTTTAAAAGGAATTATTTGTTTATCATACGAAAACTTAAAAATTAAACTTTGTCTTTATCTCTCTGTCTGTTCGCGATTAACTTGAAAAACCTTCATCCGACCTAGCTGAAACTTTGATGATGAAACTTTATATGTTCTAAATATGGAGAGGACATGTTTTTGGTGGGGTATCGGGTGGTTTCAGGTCTTGGGGTGTTGGAATGGATACAAAGTTTCTTTAAGGGTCTTCGAGGGTATTTGAAACTTTTTGAAGGTTTTTGAGAGTCATTTAGGGTCTTTGGTGGTCTTGTGTAAAGGGATCTTGGAGAGAATCTTGAGGAGGATCTTTAAAAAGGTTTTGAGGGGGTTTTTATGGAGGTTCTGAGATGGTCCTTGATGAAATCTTAATGGAGTTTTTAGGGGGCAATTGAGGCGATATAGATGTGGGTATTAAGTAGGATCTTTAAGGGTTCTGGGTTAAGAGGGTTGTGGGAGTCTTAAGGAAGATTTAAAGTGCGCCGTGAGTGGGTCTTGAGAGGTTTTTAACGGAGGGCTTAAGTGGGTGTTCAGGAGATTTTAAGGGGGTTTTAGATGGGAGTCTTGAGGGGATATTGATGGGGTTCTTGGGGCAGATGTTGAGTGAAATTTTGAGGCAGTTTATGGGAGAGTTATTGTGGATGATATTGATGGGGGTCTTCAGGGGTATCGTCAGCAGTCTTGAGGGGTCTTGGTTCTATCATATTTTAAAAGTTATCATGCCAGGTGTCATACTACGAAATTTTTTATATCATATCATGTTTTTAAATACATAGTCCAGAAATTTTTACACACCTGTTTGGTATTTAAAGAAAACAAGAACCACCAAAATCTTGTGTTTTCATAAATTGTGCAGATTTTTTAAATTTTGGGTACGAAACATGAACGTGTCATATATCGGAACGGGTTGGACATCTGAGTATTCCTGTGTATGGGTAGCGAATCTACCGACAGCTAGTAAATCAATAAATTCACCAAAGCCATCATTTGTGGCGTGATCATTGACAAAATAGCTCATACTCTTCATTCGCGAGGAAAGGTGGCTAGAAATAACATTTTTTCACGGAGTCCCACAGGAATCAAAACTGGGACCACTCATCTTCATCATCTATGTGAATGACTTCTTATCTGTGATCAGCCACAACACTGAATAAGCATACGCAGATGATACTGTTATGTGAGACACAGAGAAGACAAAGAAACGGAAGCAATTATCCAAAAAGGATTCAACTCAGTCACAGCTTGGTGCCATCGTAATTGTCTTGTTACATACATACGCACACCGCATGTACCTTGAGTAATGATAATTATATGGAAAGCTCAAAATAATGAATGTATGGTCATACCTAAATATACAACAGAAGACGGCTGCAACGCAGAGGTACCTGGGAGTTAATGTTGATTACCAAATCAAATGGGGATTCCACCAAAAAAGGTATTTGTACAGCTTTTAGGTTGCTACCGATGATGCCAATGTCAAGCCAGTATTTACAAGCAAGATCCTCTTAGCTCATGCGAGCTAGGTGTACTACTCACCGGAGCCTACCGAGCTTAATTCTCTTTAGCATCTCATCTCATCATTATAGAGTCTTCGGAATCGTTCTTCTCACATACGGGGCCAACAATTCTCCGTCAGACTTTTTCTTTGAACGCAGCTAAGAGGTGAGAATGCTTTTAGCTAAGCACAGGATCCATATGTAAGTACTGGCATAACCATAGTCTTATACACCATCATCTTGGATGTTATGGTTAATTTCATCTATCCTTGAGGGATTGAGGAGAAAATCTTATATGCGGTACTCATCAACGTTATACCATTATAATTGCTGCATGTTGTGATATCTCCTTTCTTATGTATGGGGCACAGGGTACATCTTCGCCAGTCTTCTGGCTCCGCTTCTTCCTCTCATACTTGCACTATTACTTTATGGATTGCTTGGTGTATTACAGGACCTTCTGTTTTAATCATATCCGCTGGGATACCGCCTGATCCCGAGGCCATATTATTTTTGAGCCGATTTATCGCTAACTTCGTCTATGCTTGGCGGCAGCAACATAGTGTGTTCTTCGGTCATGGGTGGAGCCTCCAATTTCTCAGTTAGCTGGCCAATTAGCAACTCATTAAAGTGCTTTAAGATGCCTTTGAGATCGGCAATTAGATTACCCTCTTAGTCTTTGCAGTATGTGCAACGCGGTGTATATTGCGTCATACCGCGGACTCTTTGATAGAACTTCTACGCTCGGTGCGGTCCTTGCTCTCTGTACTGTTCTAGTTCACGGACGAGATTCTTCTCGCATGCTGCTTCTTTTCGTCGGTGAACTGTTTTTTCATATCTTCTGAGCTCTTTGTGTTTACCTTCGCGTGCACGCCTTCTATCAGATTGTTCCATTGCTTGGTACGCAACATTCTTACGATCAGTCGCTAGGTTACATTCGTCATCGAACCAGTCGCTTGGATCGCAACGACTTCTGCCTAAGATGGGATCATCAGTACTAATGACAGTATTCTTAATGCATGTCCATTTATCTTCTACGCCTGACATTTCATCCCCAGGACTTACTCTCGCTACATTTAGGGCGAGTCATATCCATTGACCGTAGTTTTTTCTGATCTCTTAGCTGCGTAGGGCAGCCGTGTTGACTCGTATTTAATTCGCGGATGCAGTCTTTCGTGACGATGCAATCCTCGCTCAGAGCACCACACCAAGAACAGCAACAAGGCAGCTCTTAGTGGTCCAAATCGACGTTGGCACCTCGGTACGTTCGTACCGTCATCAGATTCGAGTAGTGGCGGCGGTTTATCTGGTTGCGAGTGGCTCCATCAGGAGATACCTAGGTGGCTGTGGATATTTTTACGCGCAGACCTTGTACTCGCGACGACCATAGTCGTTTGCTTACTGCCATCTCTATGACTCGATGTCGATTGTCATTTGTGTTCTCATGTAAGCTATGAGTGCTAATGTACTGCCGAAAACCCTACATTGAGGGGACTGGCGCGATCATTTAGCTTTTCCTGTATTATGTACAGCATACACAACATAAGTATCAAGTCTAAGTGAATTCGTAAAAACCTTATATAGAGCCAAGTTTAGTTTTCCTTTACATTGAACAACAGACAAACCATCTTTTTGATTTTAATACTGCATGGCCAGTTCTATACATTTCATTGCCAGCTTTTATTATTTCAATCCATCGAAGAGTGACTGAATTTAATGTAAATATTTTGACTTGAGTCTTCTTTTGAATTCAAGAACAATCATTACATTGTTCCAATGTTTTACAAACATCGATGCTTCTAGAAATTGGAAAAAGTTTCCTCCTCATATCCTACTCAAGATATCTCAGTTATCAACTTGTGGCATAGATAAGCTAATAATTTAGTTTGGAAAACATTTGACCATTATCCAAGTGCTAATACCAAAGCAGAATATACCTCCACCGGCTTTGCTAATGATTCTTTAGAGATTTCATTCAAAATCCAGCATGTTCCTTCATCCATGAGGGAATCCGTCATTAGTAAGAAAAATATCTTTTTAGTTCCCAAAGATTTCAGTTCAATTTTTTCGACCGTGGATATTATTCCTTCCAGATTTGTATCTGGTGAGAAGTTAGAAGCAAGAAAATCGCAGTGCCGGGTAAGCATTCAAAACAATTCGTGCCGTTGCGCTGCTCTTAAGCTTCGATTCTTGGTGGCTAAGCTAATTGGTAAAAAGTGCATTTCCGCTGCATCCACAAGGAAGCAACATTGCGTTTACTCTTAATCATTTGTGCCGACAACTAACAGACAACCGCCGAAAATTTTTCAACTTCAGTTGTCAGTTTATTTCGAGATTTCGGCAAAGAACACTGTCGCCGCCGCGTCGGTCCCGGCAGTTCGACGGAGTGAGTAGTCGTGTCAAGTGAAAATCTCACAGAGACACGTGGACACACATATTCGGAGAATAATCAAAAAGAAAAGAAACATTCAAGTTATCTTTCTTCTGCCTACGAGTATATAGATAGGCATGGCCGCCATCGCCCCGCGCTATGCACTCTCGCGGACCACCAAAACTATTTGTTTGTCCTCAGAAAAGCAAACATTAATATTTTCATCGATTTGAAAAGCGTTTCCAACTTTTCTCCCAATTCGCTGTTTTCAGCTGCGGCAGCATCAGTTAAGAAGATCAATCGATCGTCGACGGTCGCGTCTCTATGTCGTCGTGCTTTGTGTCGCATTCGCCTGTTATGTAAGCGACAAACACATAAATCCGGCAGACTACTGAATTTTTTTGAAAGTGCGATTTTGTGACAAAAAAAAAGGAAATAAAAAAATAATTTTTAAAAATAGAGCTACCGGACTTTTGGGATATTTTTAAAAAAAATACTTTACTAAGAAGTTGTACTGGGACATTGCTAAGATTTTACTGACTGAAATAGAAAATCTGTGAAAATCATATTAACCCAGTAAGACCCTTTGACATTGTTGCAAGCGGACCAGAAGAACGGGATGAACGTGAGTATATAGAATGTGTCTTCCTTGAAGAAGTGCTGAGTGCATCGAAGATCATTGAGAAAATTTAGGTTTTTTTGTGAACATTTTTAGGGAATATCTGTGTATGTGACAAGTTTTTGTATATCTTTCTCGGACCATTAGTTTTATGCATTTTGATCTTTCTGCTTAGCGTCCATCCAAGTGATCACACACCCGTGCCGAGAAGAGATCATTGCGCGATCTTCAAGAGACAAATATGAAAAAATTTAACTCAGCCACAATTTCGTTGGGAATTATTTTTATTTATAGAATTTCGTTAGTTTTCGTCATTTAAGTTTTAAAGCTCTAATCTTTACGCTTTACTTTGTCTACACTCAATACAACATTACGCGAGCTTCAGTGCCAAAATTGCCTGGTGTTGTACTACTCTTGCATATATCTGTGGAGACGAAACAAAGTCGGAATATCACAAATAGAATATGTTGTACTCTGTCCACCTGTCTGCATTGTAGTGCAACTTATTAACAACAAAAGCAACAATAACAACCGAACAACATATCAATAAACGAAAGCCGCCATTTGGACCAACTTTCAAAATCCAACTCGCATGGTTCTGATGTGATTGTTGCATGTTTTCTGCACTTTTGTTGATGATTGATGAGACATAAGAAGGAGAAGATGACGAAGAAAAAGAAATAAGGAAATGAGTGTGCGTACGTTTTTTAAAGGTACAGATACATGGACATGCGATGCTCTAAAAATACACACCGCACAGTTGTTGTACTCGCACTTGCATGGCATTTTGCAGTGTGTTGTGTGTCCGGCTGAATTTGACTTATATGCGATTTCAAATTCACAGACTTTGACTCTACATAATTTACGGGGCGAATGCGTTATTCACTGCTGCTCATGAGACTACATACTCCATCGGACAATTCCTATAAGATTTCGGAGCGTATGCGTAATTTCCCAATTATACATTTTTGGGTTTTGTATTTTTTGGCTGCTATACTGCAGATTTGCTTTTGTTTTTTTTTTTCATAAATGACCGGAGCCATTTCGAGATGGTGAGATTAAGAAAAAATTTGCATATGCGAGTCTTAAAATGAAAGAATTGGCTGCGCCTGATGAATTTATTCAAGAATTTGCAGCTTTACTTTCAAATGTTTAGTCAGAGATTCATTAAACAGCGAATGGACATTTTACAGATTCCAAATGGTAAAATAATTGTCCAAAATGTTAAATATCCGGAAAATATTTCCTAAACATTCGGAATACGTGAGATATACAACCGATTCGATGGACCAACATTTTTAAATATACGAAATACGTCTAATAAAACAATAAATTATCCGGCTTGAAGGGCCATAATTGTTAAATTTCCGAAATATATCAGAAATAACGATAAATATTTAGTTAATAGCAATGTACACGATGAGTAGTTGCACGATACGATACGATGACGAATTGTGTGTCTGAAGCTACTTACACCACGACCCGCATGGGTCTACTGTGCCCTTCATTCTTTGAGCCTACTAAACATTCAAAATACGTCAGAAATACAACCAATTCAATGGCCCAAAATGGTTAAATATACGAAACACGTCTAATAAAACAATAATTTATCCGGCTCGAAGGACCATAATTGTTAAATAATATACGAAATATGTCAGAAGTAATATTAAATTTCTGGCTCGAAGGACCAAAATATGTACTTAATAGCAATGTACATGATGAGTAGTTGCACTATACGATACGATGACGAATTGTGTGTCTGCAACTACTTATACCACGACCCGCGTAGGTCTACTGTACCCTTCATTCTTTGAGCCTACTAAACATTCGAAATACGTCAGAAATACAACCAATTCGATGGCCCAAAATGGTTAAATATACGAAACACGTCTAATAAAACAATAATTTATCCGGCTCGAAGGACCATAATTGTTAAATAATATACGAAATATGTCAGATATAACAATAAATTTCTGGCTGTAAGGAACAAAATATGTAGTTAATAGCAATGTAAATAATGAGTGTGTTCAGCCACTTACACCACGACCCGCATGGGTGTACTGTGCCCCCCATTCTTCGACCCTAGGCATCTTCTAGTTTTTTAATTGAGGGTCTTTAGAGGCTCTTTAGAGGAGTCTTTTGAGGGTATTTTGTGTATCATTGAATTACACCTTTGGCTGAGCAATCGTCTTCTCTTAAATTGTATTGCGCAGAGTTGTGTCTCCTTTCTGTATGGGGGCTTGAAAGAGCTATTCCCCATTGCTCTTCTTCTTCCTAGCTATGTCTGCAAATTTCATCGCTATTGGCCACCACTTTGGAGGGTCTGGTTGCAGGTGTAATGTCCTGTTAATGATGAATCAAAGATTCTTAGGTCTTTTTATATTGAGTTTAAGATCTTCTTTCACTGATGTCCTTTCGAAGCTTAGGATTTTTTTTAATGTTTTAATCCCTCTTTGTTTGTCCAGCATTTCTTTACGAAATTTTCTACATCCTTGTTAATGTTTGGGTTACTTAAACCATAAATAGAGGGCTTTTTTATAATGTACACACGCTAAATTGGCTTTCACTTTTATAATGTTAAACTGGGCATTAAGAAATTAATGTTATAATAAATATATGATATATGAGAGAAAAACAAAAGCACATACGTCTTAAATTCTTCTAAGCTGGCGTTAACATTGCGTACGCTTTTCCATCCATTCTATTCTTCTGAACTCTTCCCGAAATGTTGGTTAACAGCGCCATATCCAAAAAAAAACAAAAAAAAGGGCGAGCAGTCGTCTCCTTCTTCATACCGACCCACAGCACTTACAGGCATTCTTTCCAATGTCATAGAAACGCTTATAAATTTTCATCTCATGGAATAGCTTGAATATAACGAAATCCTTATTATGAAAAATGCGACTCCTTAACCCAAGCAGTGCTGGGCGTTCACAGAGAATATGCCCGGATGACTTAAACATCTTCCAAGCAGAACCTACATTGTCACATTTACTGTTGGGGAAACTCACCACCTTCCTAATGATATCCCTATTTAGATTAAGGATTTCCTATTAGAAAAACAGCCTGATTAATTTTTTGGATTGCCTCAGTCCAGGGAAGATATCCCAGTGGACCAGACGAAGATTGCGATCCGAACAAATTACCAGTGCTGTGGCGGCAGCCCAGTTGACACCACAGTAGCATGACACTAGTGATAGTCGTGCAGTGATTACTACTAATAAAAATCGCTAAATAAAAATCGGAAATGGCGAGGCGATGTAGCCTGATCTGTAAAGATCGGCTAGAAGATTGTCAATGACTAGTGAAGGGGAGATAGCACTCCTCGTTGGGGACAGCCCATAACTATAGTCACAGACACAGACACTCCTCCTGAGGAGGGAATAATATCTCGACTTTCAAGCATAGCCCTTAACTAATGATTGGTCGAGTGTTCGATATGTCTGCTACTGATTGCCCTCGCAATAGAGTCTTAGCCAGCCAGTGTTATCGAAAGCCCCCTCAATGTCGAGGAAAGCACAAAGGGCCACTTCCTTGGAACAAAAAGTTCCTTCTATCTCCTTAGTAAAGTGGTAGTGAAGGGCACCTTTGCCTTTCCTGTACGCAAACTGATTTGAGTGCAGAAGGGAAGAATAAGTCTCTCCATGGTTTTGTGGACAAATGATGTTAGACTTATTATTATTAGGCCTATTGCCTGGCTTGTGGATAAATATCACATTTACCTGTCTCCAGATGGAAGGAATGTACCCCCAGTTGTAGCTGGCTCTAAACAAAGTAATCATACCCGGTAGGATGAGATCCATTGCCTTCTGTAGAAGCGCTGGAACGATCCCATCCACGCCGGGAGCTTTGAAAGTTTTAAAAGAGCCTACTTCCCATTTAACCTTATCCGGACTGAAGATTTTGCCGGATAAACTAATTACCCTACTAGTAATACAGACCCTTTGGTCAGATGCAATCGGGTAAGTAAATGAACCTTGACTAGGGTTCTAATTATATGCTTATCCTCACGGTCCCAAGTGTAGGTGCCATCGGCCTTTTTTTTAATAAACCTACACAGTTATTCTGATCCTTTACTAATACTTTATGGATTCGTGCAGCTACTGGCATTACGAACATTTAAGCTGTTTTTTAATCGCAAAATAGAATTTCTTCAGTAAATTCTTGTTAGTGGCTAGCTGCGTGTAATACGACGATTTCGTTGCGGCGCAGCTGTTGTGGCATATAATATTTTTCGTCGACCATATTCACTTTCGAAAATAACGCATCACAACAACAACAAAGCATAAAGCATACCAAACAGTATATAGTATGTGTTGCGTTATAAGCGAAAATGTTGATCTGTCCGCAATTTTTTTTTATCTATTTTCGTCGACTCCGTCCAGCAAAAGTTATTTTTTCTTTCTCGACAGAAACTAAACTCCTCTTCCATTACAGACAACGATGGCGACACACCAACAGCGCCAACCACACTCGAACAACAGTCAGCCGCTGAAATTGAAAATCGATCGTTCTATGCCCAAGTGGGTGGTGCGTAAAGAAAAAATTGGAAATTTACAAAATCACATAATCCCGCTTCTTTCTCTACATATTTTACAGACAGAAACACATGATAGGATCGGTCCAAAGCCGCCCGCACTGCCTCCCACTGGCAATTCATCAGAGAATCTAAAACCTCCAGCTCTACCACCGAAGAATAAAAATCAACCAGAACCTGACTACGAGGTGATTGAGTTCTCTGGCCAGCAGTATTCAAATGAGCCGCAGTTGTTGGGTAAAAGCGTCATGCGTCCAAAAACGCCGGGTAAGATTGCGATTAACAGGAAAGACATTCTGACCGTCTCACTTTGCAATTTTTTCTCAGACACTCAAAAGCAACTCAAATGCACCCTGTGCGGTTCCCAAAATCCCTGGGTGACGTGCGAGGAATGCGCCCAACAGATTTTCTGTGCATCATGTGACGATATGTTCCACAAGCATCCAAAGCGTAAATCGCACTTGAGGAAGGTGAGTAGCGCATTACACACCGCGAACACAATGGAAACGAAAAGGGAAACTAAAATTTTTCCTTTCCGGCCCCCCTTCACGCAGGCGATCGAACTAAACCGACCGGCGATTCCACCGAAAATGACACCTGCTCAGATCAATAAACAGGCGCCAGTGGCACCGCCACGTCGCAACAAACGAGGTCTGCCATCGCCGATGCCCATGCGTAAGGATCAGGTACGATTGTGCTCGATTTCATAAACCCCCAAAGCAAACAGAACAATAGAAACCATTTTGATTCTTTTACTCGTGAGTCGTGAGTCGTGGAACGTCAATGTTAATTTTCCATAAAATGAAGACAGAGAAGAAAGCGCTTCTTTCTTGCAAGATCGATCAATCGAATTTTCCAAAGTTCAGAAGCTTTCGAGCTTTTTTGTGTCGTTGTTGTTGTGGTTTTTGGTTGTTCCAAAGATTTTTTTTTATTATTATTGATATCCTGTTTACACGATTGCGATTATTGTTAATTACTTTTTACACACAACTTTCTTGACGTCAATAAAATGTTTTTTTATTTTGTTGCACTTTTGTTGCACTTTTTGAGCGAAAAAAAAGAGAAATTTTTTTGAAATAAGATTTTTGGCGCAAATCTTGGAAGAAAAAATTCGTTGACTGTGTGACTGTGTCACATATTCGTACACATACACATACACACACTCGCACACACATATACGATACTATTTTGGAACTTAATCTCAGGTTAATGGCAGGGCGTCTATGCCCCCATCGTCGCCATCATCACAAACGCCCTTCAATTTGGCAGCAACAAATCCATCGCCTCAGTCGTGGCACGATCGGGTGGGATCGCTGAAGCGCGGTCTCCACCTAAGCACAAGACCCTTGCCAGAGACTCCTAAGACACCGCCGGCGACACCTAGCGAAGCAACATCCTCAAGGTCTACTACGCCCCGATCGGTTTTCGATGCGATCCAGCGTCCGCCGTCTGTTACTTTGGAGAAAATCAAGAGCAAAGCGAGCGCCACTTTGGATAGGATGGCGCTTTTGCAACAACGATATCGCCAACACAAGGAGGAAAAGGAGCGCAATGGATCGAATGCAGATCAGGTAGTAGATCTCTTCCCCTCTCTTCATTCGTTCTTGTACCCATTCCCTCTGATTCACACTCGAAAATATGTGTCTCCTCCTTGACAGCATTTCATCTTTGATCAATGGTCCAACATTTCGCCATCGCATTTTCCGTCCGGCAGCATGTCGTCCGGCTTGAACTCATCTCATTGCGACATAACCGATGATTCACATTTTAATTTGTTCCATCATCATCAGCAGCAGCAGCAGCAACAGCAAAGACTGTCACAACAGCAACGAAATGGCAACTTAGGCGGAAGAAACATGAGCACTTCGGTATTCAATTTGAATCAGATGAGTCGCAGGCCATCGGATCAGCACAGCAGCAACATGTGGATGGGAGGAAATCCTATGCAACAAGTAGGGAAAATTCTGTTCTATCTAATGCACCACCGAATTACCTCTCTTTATATTCTCGCTTCGTTCTCGTTTCATTTTCGTTTTATTTCAATTTCATTCTCATTTCATTCCCGTTTCATTCTGGTTTCATTCTTGTTTCATTCTCGTTTCATTATCGTTCCATCCTCGTTTCATCCTTGTCCCATTCTCGTTCCATTTTTATTCCATTCTTGTTCCATGCTCGTTCCATTATCGTTACATTCTCGTTACATTCTTGTTCCATTATCGTTCCAATCTCGTTCCATTCTTGTTCCATTCTCATTCCATACTCGTTCCACTCTCGCTTCTTTCTCGTTCCATTATCATTCCATTCTCTTTCCATTTTTCTTCCATGCTCGTTCCATTTTCGTCATCGTTCCATTCTTGTTTCATTCTCGTCATATTCTCGTCCCATTCTCGTTTCAGGCACAATCGATGGCTCAGCTAAACTGTGCGAATTGTAACTCCGGCCGCGGTCAGCACCAGCACACACCCGATTGGCATAATAATCAGTCGCGACACAATCACCATCATCCATCTGGCCACCCTGAAAACTGGACTGGACGTGGTTCCAATGCTCATTTGAATCGATCCAATTTGTCGCTTAATTTGCCCCATGGATACTTTATGCAGCCACAGCCACAAGGGATCTATCCGCAGCCACCACCTGTATTCATTGATTCGCGAGGAATGCCGTCCAGTATGTATCCCTATCCATACATTGGGGGAATGCCTGTTATGAATCCAGGTGAGAAAAGTGAAGTGGTCTTTAAAAATGGCATCGTCACTTGAAGGGTTCTCCTTTTAGGAATTGCAATGCCGCCACCTGCACGATCTAGGGCCACCTCCAGGGCGAGCTCTCGGGTACCATCGCCAACGCTGAGCCGAAAATCCGCGACGTTACGCAAAAAACGCCCCGGATACACTGAGACTGAACCCACTGACGATGAGGACTCCGATGAGGACGATCGTAAGTCGTTGATGTCGCAGCGTTCTGGATTGATTTCTGGCAATCAGCGGGCAGGCAGACAGCGACGAATTTCAAGTGCATCACAGAGTTTCGGCCTTGACGACGAAAGTGAGTCGACAAATCCGAGAAATCTGCGTTCGAAAATAAGAGATCAGCGGGGACGGGGAGGATCTGCGATGAAACCGGGTCAAAATGAATGGCTACCACAACGCCGGCCGTCGGCCAACATGAATGCGAATAACTTTGAAACATCTTACAAGCCGCCACGCACCTATTCGGATTCACCGATTTCACTTGACTCTGAGGGGTCTGGACCACCACTAACTAGAGCTTTAGTTCAGGCAAAGATTCAGCAAAAGCTCGACGAATCAGCACAACAGCAAAAGCCAAAGCACTCGGATCAAGCAAATTCTCCACAAGCTAAGAAAACAACCAGATCTGAAAAGCCATTGGAAGTAACAGAGAATGGTCGATACGATGCATTCAAGAATGAGAATATCTACATGAATGGAGCACAGGTAGCGGAGATAAAATTGGAGAAGGCACCTATTGAAAAGGAAGATACCGCGGATAACGATGGAAGCCCACCGCTTGGCCCACCGCCATCAACTCCCGATAGCGAATGGGAATGTGAATTCTGTACGTTCGTGAATGAGCCAAAGGTGAAGATTTGCTTGATTTGCTGTAAGACTCCGAGTCATACAGCCGTCCAAAAGACTCTGCCATTGAAACAATCGACCAGAACAACGAAAAAAACCAACGTCTCGGCTTCCACGACTACTTCCACTGCATCTGGCATCACGAATGGTAAAGTCGAGAAGAAAACCACCCAACCTAATGACGACATCGAAGACCCAGATATCAGACAAAAAGGTAGGAACAGAAAAATATCCTTTTTCCTGGCTACCAAAACAACTTGAAAGGAAATGTCCGTGTCATCCTCTACCGATGGTACTACCAACGGTTGTCTGCTGTTGAAATTATTATCCTTTTTGAATTAAAGTTCTAAAATTGATCCTTTTTTTGAACATCCTTTGAGAAATACACCTGCACTTAATATTTTCCACTGGAATTGTTGTTGTTTTCTTGTCGATCATGTAACCGAACCGAACCGAATCCATAAATCCCATTGTGAACCATTTTCCAATAATCACACCTTGTCCGATTCATCTTCCCAGAATCCTCCATCGAAGACATTTGGGCGACTCTCGATGAGAATATTCAGGCAACCGCTGATCAAGTTAAGCGCAAAGCCGAAACCAAATCCAGCCACAGCTCAACGGCCAAAAGGGGCGAAAAGATTTCTACCGGTTGTGGACCATCGCCGCCAAGGGATATGGTGGTCGATGCTGTGGGTAAACATAAGGACGAGGGAAAGCCAGTGCAAACAGCAGAAGCAGAGAGAGAAGCAAGAGAGAGGGCAACATCTCCAGCGCCCCAGAGTATTGCCACTCAAGTAGGTTGAGAACAAATCTGATTTTTGGTAGATGACCGCTCCTAACAAATTGTCAATTGAATCTTAAGACCTATGATTGCTTGCCGCTTGGACAGCCTGAGAAAAGAGAAACTATCACGGAATCACACATCAAAGATATACTGGAAAATTCCGTTGGACGGGATAATCAGGTGAGCGAAATTGCATCGCAACTCACGTCACGTAAATTACCAACATTTTTCAGGTGGATCCAACTGCACCAGTTCCTCCGACGAGGCAGTGTAGTCTGAAAGAAGGTTATATTCCCTCTGGACTGTCCGAACGCAATGCCATGGATGCACAGACTTTGGCAAACCTTGATCGGGGCTTGCAGTTATTTCGGGATATCTCTCTTAATGAGCGCGATCGTTATCGCAGCTCGAATGACTTGCGCATAGGGGATTTGTCTCAAATGGAATTCACATCATCAGGGCAGCCGTCAGCATTTGCACGCCGACAGTCCGAGTCGATGGCAAGAGTAAGTTTTAGTTATCTGCATGAGTGTAGGGAAAACGTTCCACAAGTAACAATTCGATTGAGGAAACAGCCCCTTTTTTTCTGCATTTTCGACCACTTTGAGGTCCTTTCTAACCACTTCTAACGACCTAGATGGCTGAAGTTTTGTGAGTGTCTAAGTCCAAAATAGCATTTTTATATTCCGAGTATGAAGCGTGTCGCGTGTGGCGCGTGTGATGGATGGACATTTTTGTTCGACTTTTTGGAGGTCCTTTTTAACCAACTTCCCCACGACCTAGAGAGCTGAAATTTTGTGAGTCTCTAAGTTTAAAAAAGCGTTTTTGATATTCCGAGTATGACGCGTGTCGCGTGTCACGTGTCGCGTGTGGCGCGTGTGATAAGTTGAAATTTTTTTCGACTTTTTTGAGGTCATTCTTAACCAATTTCCACACGACCTAGAGAGCTAAAATTTTGAGGTGTCTAAGTCCAAAATAGCATTTTTTATATTCCGATTATGGCGCGTGTAGCGTGTGGCGAGTGTGATATGTTGGAAAAAAGTTTTTGACTCCTTTGTGTTCCTTCTTAACCAATTTCCACACGACCTAGAAACCTTAAATTTTTTAAGTGTCTAAGTCCGAAATAGCATTTTATATATATATGCATATATATATATATATATATATATAATAGTTATCTTACATCTTACCACTCACATCTCACATCTCACATTTCCCATTTCACATTTTTTTGGGTCTAATCTAACTGACTAATCAATTGACATCACAAAACATTAGGCTCAGGTGCAGACGTTCAACAGCGATGCCTACTTTGAACCGAAGCCCACTAGAGATGCAGAGACTGAGCTCTTTCTGCTGTTAAAAGTGAGTATACGAACCTCTGCGAAAGTTAAATCTTGTAATAAGCCATGCCACTTAGGAAGCTGAACTTCACAAATTCAGCGCCGAAGAACTGCACGCTGCTCTCAAGCATTGCGGCAGCGAAACACATCCTATAGTTTGGCTTCGGGAAAATTGGCCAAAACTCGTACAGACCGTGCAGAGTCTCGCCACCAAGTATGGTCAAGAGCGCATTGAGAATATTATAGGGACAATCTCACAAGCCGAGGCACGCGATGCATTGCGCATGCATTCGGGTAACATCTGGCAAGCGGTCTCCGAATGTATCGAACAGCGTCAGCGGAAATTTCGCGAGATCTCCAGCAAGGGTAATTTCACGCGTGAAGACATAGTGACTGCACTAACCTTCCATCATGGCAATATGGAAATGGCTCTACTGGACCTCAGCAAGACACAGTTGAAGCCGTTTCTTATGCGCATATGGGGATCACCAGGAGGCGTCGAAAACGAGAGTGGCATCAATTACACGCAAACGATGCAAGAGAGTTCTTTGAATTCTGGTAAGTAGCCTTAATACATGTCATCACCAGTCAAATTTCCCGATCTTCTAGACATAGAACGAAATCGATTCACCCTGTTACACAAACATCCACACAACATTTTGCTTTCTCATCGCCTAGCCTGAAGCATCTCATCAAACAAACATTCAACCCATTTTCTCTACTCTCTTCCGCAGAACTTCATAATTTCCTAAATGCAAACGCCACGGAATGCTTGCAACTTTCATCATCAGTTGGCGTTGGCGCCTCCATGAAAGATCATCACCTTCATATGCTTAACCATCAAAACCATCATCAGCTAGTACCAGCAGATCATCAATTTCGCATCAATGCATCCATATCGAATTTGTCCACATTCAGTCAGGAGAGCAAGGGTGATTCTGTAGTGAGTACCCTACTGCAAGATGATCCTCATCAAGCAGATGGCAGCCGTGCTGACAAAGGTGTTTTGAAAGATCTGGAAATTCTTATCGGCAACATGGAACAAAATCAAGTGAAGCAGAATGAGCAGGTCTTGCGATCGATTGAAGGAATGCTTGGCAATTTGTTGGCGGTGAAGAAGTCAGTGGCTGGTGTAGAAGACATGGAAATCGACACCGATCTTGAGATGGAGCAGCGAATCTTTATGAAGAGTCCAATTTTAATGGCAAAGCCAAAAGCGGCTGGTGCTGCTGCATTAGATGATGCAACAGCCTCTAATAGCCAACCAGTTGATGTCAAGAAATTCGTTTGGCAGCACATCCAAGAGATTGTTCCCAATCTTGTACAGCAAGTGGAAAAGGAGCTCATGGAACACGATGATAGTACAGTCGAAGATTCGGCAAATAAACCACCAGAACCACCACCGCTTATAGATCCAGAGGAATTTATTATGGAGGAGGTGATCAAGCCAAATCTAAAGTACAGTTCCATACATGAAGAAGCTGCTCCGGTGCTTTTGAGCACCAGTACGATCTCTGACTTTCACATGAAATTGGAACAAGGAATGGAATCTTTACAATTGATTGGATTCGAGCCGAAGACATTTGCTAATGCTCCAAGGATGATTTTTAAAATGCTTCTAGCACCAGCAGCTAGAGAATCAGTTGAAGAACGTGTAAGCCCACAAATATCGAGTTTCGAAAGCATCAGAGATGAGTTGGAGGTAACTGATGTTGAAGCAACTTCAGCAGGATCAGGTGATAAGTTTGCAAAGTCACCAAAGAACTACTTTATGCGTATTGGCTGGAATTCTCGAGGATCGCGTAGAAATCGACAGAGACGGAAAAATCGCAGCTCCATGAAGAGTCAACCAAGCAAAGAAGTCGACGAAGAAGAAGTCAAAGTCGAAGAAGATTTAGGAAAACATTACACAGAAAAAATTCAACAGCAGGAAGAACCGATTGAATTAAAGACAGGGACTGAAGTTCCAAAAATTGTGTCACAACAAGAAGTGATTTCCCATCAGCAATCTGTTGAAAAGACAATTTCGCCTTTGAAATCTGATAATGCCTTCCCAGTAAGTTATGGCGAACTGTCTGTAGAAGCATCAACTACAAGCACAGTTGTAGCATATCAAAGTATTGAAGATGACAAGGCATCAAAACCAGTTATCCAACAACAACTGACAGCTGCTGCTCAAACGGATCAATTTCCAAAAAAACAAGAACCCGAAGAACCAACGAGTTCCAAAGTAAACCAAAACCATTTGGCAGCTCAATTCGAATCAATAGAAGATGGCCCCAGTACAAGTAAAAACGCTTCTGACAAGACCGATCTTAGTCACATAAATTCCACCAATAATAGTCGCAAGAGTAATCTTCCAAGAAAAAAGGGGAAAATGGGGAAAAACTCAATCAAGAGTGTTGCTCCAACCACAATTGCTTCGACATCGCTAATCGCTGTTAGTTCAGAAATTCAGTACAAGACAGATCCTCCAATTACGGCCAAAGAAGAAGGTCCAGCCACAAAACAACCAGTTCCAATTTCTCAACCGTTTGAAGATCACAATCCAATAGGTGAGGAAAAATCAAATGGTTTCATGGGAAATCCCGATTTAGTCACACTATCAACTGCTTCAGAAAAACCAAATTCGAATGCCAATCAAAAGATTTCGGTGCAGGAGGTTTCAAAAGGAATCCCAAAAGCTTCAGAGTCAGAGCCACTTGCAGAAGAGTTCACTAAAGATCCATATAAGGCTGCTGTGCTATTAACAGACCTTTCTCAATTAAACCAAAATACAATCATTCAGGCGGCAGCATCTCCCTTGCCATCGGGAGGATCAACACCCTCATATCGTTCTTCGAAAATTCCCGTACGTAGAACTCTTAGTTCTTCCAGTATCCTTAAAGTTCTAGCTCAAACTTTAGATGAGCCAAACTTGCAAGGCAGTTCTTCAATGCAACCTGAACCTCACAGGAAACCGAAAATACCACAAACCAATGAAGACACTAATCGACTGATGCACTTGGAATCTGACAAGACTTCACAATCGGAAGCTGACGCCGAAGAAATATTCAACGATCCAGTGGATTATCATGATAATGTCCCAGTTGAGGACGGTGAAGAGAGTGAAGCGGACTTCCACAATGTTATTGAAGAAGATCTTACTAACCGAGATCAGAGTGAAGTCGAACATTACGAAAGTGATGACGGTGAGCTATTCAGCGTGTACAGTGATCGAACGCAAACTGATGAACGAGATTTTGTGTCGCCGCCTAATCGTGAAGTGATTGTCATTTTAGAAGATCCTTCAAATACAGACTACTCTCCCGAAGTTATTCCCTCGTCTAGCAGCAGTAACACTGTAAATTCCATTTCCAGCTATTCCTCGAAACCGGTCTCCTCAATGGACTTTATACCTTCATCGGATCCTGCCAAGCAGAATCTTTCAGAACTCGTCGAAGACACACAACGTCTGATCAAACAGATGAAGGAGGAGATTAATTTCGATATGGCCGCCTATGAATCTGAGTCTGAAGGTGATGACTACACCGATGAATACACCGATGAGTACAGTTATGATGATGAGGAGGCAGAGGAGGGTGTAGAAGAAGTAGAATACATAGATGAAGAGGAAGAGGAAGATGGTGAAGAAGATGGAGAAGAAGATAGTGACGGAGAACTAGTGTTAGAGGAAGTAAAAGAAGGACATGAAGAAAATATAGAAAATACATATGTCATGGACGACGACCACCGAAACAATGAACAGGACGAACCGTCGACTCAGTTCGTGCCAATCGACAGTAAGTTGCAACATAGGGGGGAATCCAACAGCGATGAAGCCGAAGAAGAAGATATGGAATTCTCTGGTACCGAAGAAGAATATTCTGCTGAGTTCCGTCATACCGAGGAGCCATCGACAGAAGAACTAGAACCATCAACATCCAATCATTTATCCTCACCATCATCAACAGATCATGTCCATGTTTTAAATTCATTGCGAAGCATTTTACATGACGACCAGATCCACACAACTAATGAGACAATTTCTGTAGAGGTTTTGGTGTCTGAATTGGAGCCAAATGTAAAGGTGGTGGATTCCGTTACACCAGTTGTGATCTCCACTGATGAAAGTGCCCAGGATACTGAAATTGATCCCTTGACTGTGCAGCCAGAAGTTTTAAATGAAGCCATTAGCGTACCGGGAGTACATTTGGAAAGTCTGGAAGCAACTTTAGTTGCTCAAGTTTCACAGTCTAGCTCAACGGAATCATCACAAACCATACTACACTTGGAGGAGGAAGTTCTAACAGTGGATTTTGAAGAAATAACCCCAGCCGCTGAAGAACCTTCAGTTGCTATAGCACCTGTAGAAGATGGTAAAGTTGACACAGCGGAAGATGGAGGAGCCATAATCGACAGCAGACTTTCTTTAGATGACACTACTACAACTGCTACTACTACTACTGTAGACTCCAGTTTATCTCTAACGAGTGCAGCGCCAAACCAAACAATTTCCGATGATACACCTTCAACAAGTGCCAAGTCAGCAGAAGTGGTAACCGCCCAAATGAAACCATCTGCAAGTAGATCATCTGTCAGCAAAATTCCAAAACCCAAAAGTACCACAAAACTTCCTACAGCCTCCCCGTCGATGAAAACCCTTCCGAAGCGCTCCCAATCTTTCTCGGGTCCTCCATCGCAAATAGGAATTTCTTCTGTAAAGTCAATCAAGCAAGAACTCTTCAATAGGCAATCGTTGCAGCAGACAACATCACAGTCACCGCCGAAGAATTCTCCTCCACCGACTGTTGTCCGAAAGAAATCCATAACGGACACAATTTCGAGGCTAACAAAACCCTCGACATCTACAGGTCTAGAGGCGACTTCGGTGACAACGGCAGACTACTTGCGATCGCGAACACAGCAACGCATTCCTAAGAAAAAATACCACGAGACATGCTTCTCCGATGATGACTACCAGGCGACGACGTCCGAAGATGAGGCAGTTTCCGATGCTGGTGCTTTACAGATCCGTAAACAGAGTGCGCCCGTCTTTCGAACTTACCCGAGCATCCAAGAGACCGAAATGGAACTGCCTGAGGTGAGGTCTTACACTCGTATAGGGAAATGTTTCCTTTTGAATTTTTTTTTCTTGATTTCTCCAAAGGTCCTTGCCAAGAAATTCATGGATCAGGAACTTGTGACAAATATCGCCGAGGCACAACTCGCCGCTGCATTAGTTAATATGAAATTCCATCAAGATGTTTCACTTTGGGCCGCCAAGGAATGCAGCGATCTTGACCAGGCCATCACAATGTTACAGCAAGAGTGTGAGCTCTGTACGGGAATCTTCTCAATGAACCAAATCGTATCTATGCTGAAATGCACACACAAATGCTGCAAGCAATGTGCCAAGAATTACTTTACCGTTCAGGTGGGTTGCTTCGCCAAAATTACAGTTGGCTTACACCGGGAACTCTCGCCTTTCGAGATTCTCAAGACAACAACCAATTTTTCAAGAATTATTTCAAGCGATAGTATTTTTTCGCCCACAGATTACCGACCGCAGCATTAACGACTGCAATTGTCCATTCTGTAAGATGCCGGAGCTGCATGATCAGAATGTCCACGAGGATGATAATCTGGAGTACTTTTCAAATTTGGACATCTTCCTGAAGAACATCCTTGAGACTGACGCCCATGAACTGTTTCAGCGAAAGTTGCGCGACCGAACGCTCATGCAAGATCCCAACTTCAAGTGGTGCATTCAATGCTCTTCGGGATTCTTTGCTCGGCCGAAGCAGAAGCGCCTGATATGCCCCGACTGTGGATCGGTCACGTGCAGCAATTGTCGCAAAACGGTAAGAATGGACAGGTGACGACGATTGACTATCTCATTTGATTGATTTCGCTTACAACCGGCAGTGGGAGAAGCAACACGAGGGTCTGACGTGTGAAAAGTTCAACGAATGGAAGGAGCTAAACGATCCCGAGGTGCAAGCGCTCGGAGTAGCCGAGCACCTAGCGAAGAACGGCATCGATTGTCCCAAGTGTCACTTTCGATATTCCCTAGCCAGGTTAGAGTATACTTAGACTCGCAGCTCCTGTATAGGTGGTTGACATTCTTTTCTGCTTTCTTCTTTACAGAGGAGGCTGTATGCATTTCACCTGCACGCAGTGCAAGTTCGAATTCTGCTACGGCTGCAGCAAACCCTTTATGATGGGCGCCAAATGTACGATTTCCCCGTACTGCTCCAAGCTGGGTCTGCATGCACATCATCCACGCAACTGCCTGTTCTACCTGAGGGACAAGATACCGCTTCAATTGCAGAATCTACTGAAGGAGAATGCCGTGCCATTTGATGTGGCTCCTGCCAAAAGTGCAGGTGGCGCTCAATCCTCGACACCTAAATGCCCCATTCCGTTGCAGAAAGACACTCCCAAGGGTCTGGTCGACACTGTGTGCAATGGCGAGGTTCCAGACCGACATGCTGGACTGTGTCGGTAAGACAAGCTTCATTTCCGTTTGACTGGTTTTTTCCATATATTTCTCATTGTAGCGCCCACTATGTGGAGTACCTATCAGCTATGGTGGCCAAGGCTCACATCGATCCTTTGCCAATTTTCGATTTAACCGATTGCGTGCAAGAGCTTCGGCGAAAAGGTATTCCACTGCCCGAACGGGGTCCATGGGATACAGACGAGATCTATCGTGAAATGTGCTCCAAGGTGGGTGTCAAAGCGTACCGCTTAGCAAGCTGAGCTGATTGTAATTTTTCTAATTTTGCAGGTCATCCGACAGAAGATCCCTCTAGAATAGAAGCGCATCTATATTGGAGCTTTGGAAAATAAAAATAAAGTGCAACCCACCCCAATTCATCCCCTCTTCTGAAATTTTGTGTATTTCCGCCCACCTATTGTTCTATCATTTGGTTTAGTCTTTCATTAACTGTCATAAAGACACACACAGACGATATATTTCTAATAAAACAAAATTTGTTTGTTTATTAAAATAAATTTCTGGTGAATTTCATTTCCATGAACTGGTGTTCCATGGTCGAAGAGGCGCGGCGGTGGGATAAACTAAAACAGTGATCGTCGACTGATCGTAAATCGAATACTATTTTTAATGAATAAAAGTTTATTTATTACCGTTGTTGTCTTAAACAGCTTACAGTTGCGATTATAATTAATTTTAGATATTCCCAAATGCTACACACATCCAGTAGAAGCGTGGGGCAGTGACGAACAAATCGATCAAAAATCCGTCAACTTCTGAGAATTGTTTACACATGAGCCAGTCTATTTACCGTCAAATAGTTTTGATGGTTTACATCAGAATCACTTCTGCTGGTTCTGAAAAGTCGAGCCGCAGTCGGCAGTCATCAAATAGTTTTACGAGTATCCGGAAACATTTTATGTCAACACAAATTTGTATGTACGGGAAAAAATTTCAGATTCTCGTTTGATCTAAATGAGTCAACAAAACAATTTGCCTTGGAGGGTAGGGTCCATTATCACACCCTGTGTTCTCTGTACGAGAAATCAAAGAAAAGTAATTTTGTCGTTATATCAAGTACTACCTACAATTACTCTTGAACACATCAAGCTACCTTTCCGATGCTTACCTTGTTAGAAAGTAAATTAATTACTAAATATTAAGCAACCAGCTGAAATACCCGGCGTTTCCTGGCAGCCCTATCCCACTGACCCACCACC
This sequence comes from Nephrocerus scutellatus, assembly GCA_947095585.1. Lineage (NCBI taxonomy): Eukaryota > Metazoa > Arthropoda > Insecta > Diptera > Pipunculidae > Nephrocerus > Nephrocerus scutellatus. The sequence continues at coordinate 88,800,648 of OX352764.1, forward strand.
AACAATCAAATACCTCAGTCACACATCAAACTTAATAATCGATACTAAAGCCGCGTTCGATTGGACTGAATCAACTGAATTCAAATTTATCTGAAGTAACAGAAGTCAAGAGACTGTTTGATTGACAACTCTCTTCACTTCAGTTAACAACTGGGCGAAATTGGGCAACTGAAGTAAGTGAAGAGGTGTTCTGCTCGTGTAGTTACTTCAGATGAGTAACATTGACATTTATCTTAAGTGAAGAATACCAATCGAACAGTCTCTTCACGTCAGTAGCTCAATTTAAGTGAAGTGTCGCTCAATTAACAGAAGTGAATAGCTGTACTCTTCAGTCCAATCAAACACGGCTTAATATCGGTAATAATAACAAACAGTGTCAAATTTATATAAAAAGCAAATACATATAAAAAAAAGTACTTGTGTGTAGATTATAAATACAACGCAATGTTAAACCCTCTCCAAGAAGTGGTTTTGGTTCGGCATAAATATGTTTACTGTTCCTTCTACGCATTAGTGAGGCATCCTAAGCAAAAATTGAATTACTATAATTGATTTGTACAGGAAACAAGCAAACAAACAAAAAAAATGCTTTCGTTTTTAAATTAAATTATAAATTAAATTTTAAATTATGGCGGACTGGTTGGCCGGCCTGTCAGATCTTGTGATCAATTTTTAACCCACTTCCCAAAGCCCAATTTTATTAAAATTTTGCACACGTGTATATTTCCGGTGACAATTCTTTCTGTTACAATTTGAGAGTGATCTGGCCGCGGGGTCAGAGGGCTCCCATACAAAAAAAAAATGTCCCGGCATCAGATCATTTCATACTATAATGACTGTATTCCGTGTGCGTTGTGCGCTGTGCGCTCTTTGCAGCGCTGCTTGCTTTACGATTGGGGGTTGTTTTGTTATTGGGTTGCAGTGCTTCGTTTGTATTTTTATATTTAAGCATTTATAGTGGAGTTCAGTATACTTTTGGTTATTAGAGAATTTGCATGAACAATTTTGATTTTTATGGGCGGTTATTTTTTTAAATTCTCTATATTAACTTCGCGTGCCCGTGGCTGGCTGGCTGGCGGACTGGCACACCAAATCTTGTGATCAATTTTTAACCCACTTCCTAAAGCCCGATTTAATTGAAACTCGGGGGGCACCCATACAAATTTTTTAAGAAAAAGTACCCGATATTCTTCAAATTTTATACGCATGTGTATCTCCGCTGGACAAAACTTTCTGTAGAATTTTTGCATTGGACGGGCCCAGAGGCCCGATTTCCTCAAATTTGAAATCCACTGGACAAAACTTTTTGTAAAATTTTTGGAGGCCCGTATACATTTTTTAAAAATTAGCCCGATTTTCTTCAAATTTTCAACACATATGTATCTCCGATGACAACACTTCCTATTTAAATTTGGAAATGATCAGTCCCCAAGGTCGGCGACTCCCATACACATTTTTTGCACATGTGTATCTCCGGTGACAACACCTTTTGTAGTAAAGGGGGGCTATTGTATTAATTTTTCCAAATTATCCCAGTTCAAACTTTGCACACATGTCAGAAACAAAAGTTTGTAAAAAGAATTTTGGGGTGAAAATAAAAATGGTGGTCCAGCTCCGACGCGCGACTGGAGTTTACTCCTTAACGAACGACTGTCTTGGAATATATACAATAGGCAAAGTGGGTAAATAAACGCATATTCTATAATACTGAAAGCGTGTATACACCTTAATTCATATTTATTTATATTGATTTGATAAAAATATATTGCTTAAAAAAAAAAATTTGTTTGGAAGCCCCCCGGCCCCAAATTTTACCAGAAAGTGTTGTCATGGAAAATACACACGAGTGCAAAGTTTGAATAAAATCGGGCTTTAGGAAGTGGGTTAAAAATTGATAACAAGATTCATCACCCAGCCAGCAACGGCTATGTGAAGTTAATATAGAGAATTTAAAACAAGTTTGTCCATCGGAGATACACATGTGTTTAAAATTTGAAGAAAATCGGGCTAATTTTAAAAAAAAATATGGGCACCCCTCGGGCCTCAGGACCCGTTCACTGAAAAAGTTTTACAAAAAGCTTTGTCCATTACAGATACACAAGTGTATAAAATTTTAAGAAAATCGGGTCAATTTTTAAAAAAGTTTATGGGAGCACCTCGGCCTTGGGGCCACTTTCAACATTTTTGTATGGGGCCTCTCGACACCGGTGCCCGATTACTCCAAAAGTGTTGTCCATCGAGATACACATGCGTATAAAATTTGAAGAAAATCGGGTACTTTTTTTATAAAATTTGTATTGGTTCCCCCCGACCCCAGGGCACGATGACTCCCAAATTTTTTCCCGGCCTCCCGCTAAGATTATTGCAGTGGTTTTAAAAGAGGTTTCCTGAAGGGCTTTCAAAAATACGTTTATTGTAGCTTGGACCTCATCTTCTTTCGTTGGAATTCTCTGTTCACCCAATTGTTTTTTTTAAGGTGGATACAGATGAAAGTCCCGCAAAACCGAAATTAGGTGAATAGACAATAATTCCAACCCACAGTATATGGGTACGAAATTTAAATAATTAAGACAGGACCCATATTGAAGGCACAGACTCGAAATAAAGACAAAGATTCTATGAGGGTAGTGGAAGACGCTTTCAAAAATATGAGATTGCTTGAAATTTACTGACCAAGTTGAAAACATCTTGCAGTGGGTAAAAGTAAGGGGCTTGACGGTAAATTTCCATGTCATCAGCATAGATAGAAAGGTGAAAGAAAGCCTTTGATGATGCAGTCGACATCTTAATATATAAAAATTTAAACTCTGTCTATATGTCTGTTCGCGCATAGCTCGAAGACCGCTCATCCGATATAGCTGAAACTTTGTCATGTTGTGGGGACGGTTGGGCTGTATGTTTGTGTGGTATTGGTGTTGAGGGGTTGACGTGGTGGGTGGCTTGACTCGAAGACATTTTATTTTTTTTAAACGTAAAGTTATTACCAAGGTACAACGCACTGAATAACTTGCGCCACGGCAATAAAAAAAAAAAAATAAAATTAAAATTAAAATAAACATAATAAAAATAAAAATCGCAAGGTGGGTCTTGGTGGTCAGTTGGTAGGAGGGTAGTGCGGTGGGGGCAGCCAGGCAAAGATGGGTATTTTAGCTAGTAGGTAATAATTTATGAGACAAATATCAATGGACCAATGATTTTTCCTTAAAGTATTCCTGAAGTGGCTTTGAATTTTGAATTGAATAGTTGGAGATAAATTTGTTTAACCTTTTTAAGGCAATTATAATAGGACTTTCCCAAAGTATTGGGAAAGTAGACTGTGAGAGTTGAACAGTTGAAGATAGCCGTGAGGGGAAGGACCGAGAAATTCACAAATTTCTTCAAGACAATAGCGGATTGATTCTTTAATTGTTTTATCTTCTCATCTACAACAATTCGAGGGTTTATCAACTGAAACTAATGAAGTCTGGGCCCAATTATTCATGTAAGATAATTAGTTGGCGCCGTGACTCTAGTAGTTAGTGCGCTGGACTTCTGAGCGCAAGCTTCGAAGTTTAAAAACACCAAAAATCTATCCCACCTATCGCGAATGTATGACAAACGTCCGAGACTAATAACTGTCACGGAAAGCTTCTCAATTCGCTGTTCGGATACGGCTTTTTAATGTAGGTCCCTTCCATTTGTCAAAATATAGCAGGAATGGTTGCGAGAAGCTTCGCCTGTCGCGCCAAATATTATTATTATTAAGTAGTTCAGATCAGGTTGGAAAGGATGACTGATTAACAATTGGCTGAAGAAATGCGCAAAGAGTCCTGGAAAACAATGGTCTGTCGCGCCAAGTATTATTTTTAGACTCGTTGTATGGAACAAAGATCGATCTACATCTTTTTGGTTGAAAAGGTGACGAATTCCTCCTAGGTTTTTTAAAAACTCCCACGAAACTAAAATTCTAAAAATTGTATAAAATAAATAATCGACAATTCTGACTCATTCCATTGTATCCGAACGAATGGTAAACATCAGCTGAACCGCGTCCAGCTAATTGCGAAGCGGCCGACGGACTGATTGATTTATTTTGTCACCTGTCAAAAGAAAAAGACGCTTACAACTATGCCTTCTGTCTTCTGTCTTCAAAATGCGCACTTGGACTTGACATATTGTAAAAACAAAGAATGAAATATGAAGCCAACATTTTTACAAAAAAAAATTGTTTTTCTTTTGTTGTAAATTTTCTTTTAATTATAAATAAATAAATACACAAACACGCACTTATACATAAATTATCTCTACTGTATATGACATGATGGTATATATATATAACTTTGTTTTTGCTTTCTCGCAGACATTCAGGCACAACACAGAGCTACATAGCTATATACATATAAAATATCTTAAATATTACAACAATAATATCAATAAGTAATAGTGAACAACATTAAAAACATAACAAATTGAGATATTTGTAAATCCAGAGCGCGTGGCCTGTGAAATATCACATTCTACCTGATGGATGTATACATGCTTCCTCACTCCCAAGCAATATGGTATTCATCCATTAGCCTGACTCGAACCTAGAAATATTGGGAAACTACCTAATGTTTTGCTCTGTGCGTAGGAGTAAATATTTTGTTAAACATTTTCCGCTTTTAATTTTTGGTACGCTTGGAATTTTTAGCAAATTGGCATTGACATTCGATAAAAAGTATTGATGGTGGCATTTGTTTATCTTCGATTCTGACATTCAGAATTCAGACTAACGTTGGCTACGTACAATGCAGTATACAGTAGATTCTCTATTAAATGAACTAATGATTATATTATCAAATTAATTACTCTTGCACTCAAACTCGAATACAGTGAGTGAATCTCTCCTAACGGGCACCTCTCTTAAACGGACATCTCTCTTTAACGGACAAGTTCCTTTAGTCCCAAATTCACTTCAAACAATTTACATGAAAGCATGCCTGGCTTGAACGGACTTTTTCCTGGACGGACACGGACAGCGTTCCATGCACACTTCATGAGAAAACTGTTCCCTTGACCGGACAAAATACTGTTGCCATAAACCATTATTAGCTTAAAAGTTTAAAAAGGTGGCACTCTAATGTAAATGTCAGCGAAAAACGGGGTTTTTTTAAATGTTGAGGGATCAACTATCGACGAGATGTGCTTGGATTGTTTAAAAAAAAACACAAGTTGATGTAAAACAAACTTCGTTTTTCGGGTACAAACTTTTATGTATACATCGATACACGCCGCACAGTCCTTTATTACTTGGTAATAATCGCCAAAATATGTTTCTAAGGTCGGGCCTATTTCAAAGTATTTTCTTTTTTCCACGCATCACACGCGCGACACGCAACTCGCGAGACACTTCACAAGCGGAATATCAAAATAAGCCCTTAACATTGAGCAAGGACCGCACCAGGCGCGGAAGTTCTACCAAAGAGTACGCGGTATGACGCAATATACACTGCGTTGCACACACTGCAAAGACAAAGAGGGTGATCTGATCTCCAAGGCACCTTAGAGCGCATTTTCATGATTTGGTATATGTTGGTAAAAGTTGGTGACAGACCATACTTTTCTGCCGCCACCAAGCATAGATGAAGTTAACAGAGCGATAAATCGGCTTAACAACAATAAGGCCCCGAGATCAGATGGGATTTCAGCGGAGCTGATTAAAAAATGAGGCCCCACAATACACTAAACAATTCATGAAATAAATGTGCAAGTATAGGAGGAAATAGCGATGTTAGAAGACTGTCATCCTGGAAGCATATGGAGGCATCCTGTGCGCCATACTTAAGAAAGGAGATATCACAACCTGTAGCAATTATCGTGGTATAACGTTGTTGAGCACCGCGTATAAGATTTTCTCCTATATCCTTCAAGACAAGGTAGCCCCATACGTTAAAGTCATCATTGGTCCATACCAATGTGACTTCATTGCAGGCAAATCAACAACTGATCAGATTTACATCCTTAGGCAGGTGATGGAAAAATTTCTAGAGTTTCAAATCTAACTAAACCATCTTTTTATAGACTTTAAGGCCGCCTATGATAGCATAGACAGATGAGAGAATTCGGCATTCCAAATAAACTGGCACGACTATATGGGTTTACGATTTACCAATGGTATAAGCAAAGTAAACATATCTGGATCACTATCAAGCCCATTCAAAATCTATAACGGGCTCCGACCAGGGGAGGATGGACTGATCTGCGTCCTCTTTAACCTGGCGTTGGAGAAAGTGATCTGGGACTCTGACGTAACGGCAAGAGGAACAATCCTCTCTAAGTCCATTCAGATACTGGCTTAGGCCGACGATATTGACATCGTTGATAGAATCCCAAGAGATGTACAGGAAGTTTTTATCCAGATCTACCGGGCGGCACGAAATGAGAGCAAAACAAAGTACATGGTGGCCACGTGCGAGGAGAGGATCCAACATTGGTTCCGCAATTAAAATAATGGAGCGCAAATTCGAAGTTAGTGCAATCCTTTAAGTATCTCAGGTCAACTGTAGCAGCCGATAACAGCATGGAACCAGAAACACGCGCACGGTTGCTTAAAGCTACCAAAGCCTACTATAGTCTGTCAAGACTCTTCAAATCCAGGAACTTAACCATAAAATCCAAGCTGCTGGTATAAAATACAATGGTCATAAAAGTATTTACATATGGATTTAGGGAACATTACAGCAAGGCCGACCAAGCCTACGTTGGAAGAATGGCGTAGACCAGTACACCCAGAATTTAGTGATGCAAAACTGATTGAAATTGGCGCAAAATCGGGACCGGTGGAGAGCCTTTTCGCGGGAGGCCAGCACCGGATCCCTGTAGAGCCAAATATGATGATGATAACTTGCCTTACATTAATTAGTTAAAGTCATATTTCAATGGCTGAATTATAGACTTTTTCTTGTTTTTCATATAAAAATTTATATTTATTTTTATTAATTTTTTTTAAATATTTTTGAACGTTGAAAATAGTATAAAAGACCGGATTAAAAAAACCGGATATTAATAAATAAAATTTTTTATATAAAAAACAAGAAAAAGGCTCTAATTCCGCTATTGAAATATCATTTAATTAAAATAAAGATTTTTATAAAATATTTTCATTGATTAATTAATTTAATTGGGATTCTACGGTATATAGAAATGAAACATTAACTTGTTCTTTTAATCGAGATTCTACTGTATATAGAAATGTTAACATTAATTAGTTCATTTTATCGGGATTCTACTGTATATAGAGACGTTTACATTATATAGTTCATTTAATCGGGATTCTACTGTATATAGAAATGTAACATTAAGTAGTTTGTTTTATCGGGATGCTATTGTATAAAGAGATGTTAACATTAATTAGTTCAATTAATCGGGATTCTACTGTATATAGAAATGTTACTAAATGTATAATGCTTTTCTATTAATTTCAGTTTTAAATTTTATACAAAATTCTTATTGTTAAGTGGTGTTATGCATACAAATTTGTAAATAATTTATTATTTTTTAATGTTTGGTATAAAATGCTTTATTGGTTAAACGTTGACAGGTTTTTTTTTTGTTGCCTGCCCTTCTATATACACACTTAATATTTAAAATTGTTTTTTTTTCCTATTTACATGTTAATTGATGCGAATACAACCTTATAAAACCTTAAAAAAATTATTTAAAAAAATCTGTACCTTCTTTAAAAAAAATGTTACATTGTGAAGTTTGCATAACAATTATTGCTATCGTTAATTGTAGTAGCTAGTAGCTTGCAATGGAATCTAAAGGTTCAACCACAATGCACCTTCGTTACTTTAAATTAGTTCCAAAACTGTCTAAGTAGCTGAAGTACAAGAAATGATCATACCACAACTTAGGTACATAAAGATCCGAGACTTGGGTGCTTAGCAAAAAGCAGTATGACCTCTTAGCCGCGAGGAAAGTCTTAAGAATAGTTTTTTGCCCCCCATGTGAGGAAGGACAATTTCGAAGACTCTGTAATGATGAGATCTTCGAGCGTTATTGTGATGTGAATATCGTGAGGAGAATAAAGCTTCATTGAGCTGAACACCTCTATCTAATAACCGAAGATAATTCTGCTGGGAAAGGAAATCAATTGATCTCACCCAAGATATGATCAAATATAAATACAAAACTTTCAATGATTACGACAAAAGTGGTACATACCACCGAAAAGAACAAGGGAGTCCTTTTTAATTGGGTATTGCTCTTGATCCCACTGCTACTACAGTACAGGTAATGCGAACACGCCACTTATTCAAACGTAATTTTTTTGACATTAGCTATTTTAAAATATGATTTCTTGTCAAATTTCGAACTCTGTAATTCGAAAGATTTCTTGTCTCTTCCCTGCTTAGTTCGTGGTTACAGTTTTAAGTACTTTTTCTTAAAGAATTCTTAAGCAGAAACATTTACCGCTGTCAAAAAAACCAAATTGGAGCCTCAAAAATGAATCAAACAAAAGTTTTCTTTAATCAAATGTTTTACTCTTTCTTGGCTTTTACTGTTAAAAAAATCACTAAACAACAAGAAAACTCTACACCAAAACAAAAGTATTTATTATTTTGAACCCTTCCATAATTTGAATTCGCGTAAGTCGTTTAAGTTCGAATTACCGAGTCTGTACTGTACACCGTTTACTACCATTTTCTTCTTCTACTACAACTACTACTACTTCTATAGTTATTATTATTATAATTATAATTATTTATTATTTTGAACCCTTCCATAATTTGAATTCGCGTAAGTCGTTTAAGTTCGAATTACCGAGTCTGTACTGTACACCTTTTACTACTACTCATACTACTTCTACTACTATAAATACTACTACTACTACTCACACTACTACTTAGTGCTTTATTGTCAATCAAAACTGTCTGTGCTTTAATATCTAATCTATAGCTGCCCATAACTATCTTTTAATTATAAAATTTGGCACAATTCATAAACGAAACACGACCAATCGGCAGGCAGGCAGTCCGCCATAATGCACCATGACGCTGCCGCTGGCGCTGCTAGCTGAGTCTCTCCATTATTTCGTCTCATTCCCAAAACTACGAAAAAAACGGAAAGTTCAAATTCCAAACTAAAACGAGAGTCCACCGATAGGTGCCGCCGGCCGTCCTCTCCTAGTTGGCATCATCGAGAACTATCAAACTCTCGACTTCTTTGTCAAAATTGCTGTCGCACGTGGACAACCAGTCTAAAACTCGTCTTCGAACAGCTGTCTGATCGATGGCGCTTTCCAGACCGTAGCTGCTCATCAGTCGCTTCAGGCGAGATTTATTATCGTCGGCAGAGAAACGACTCTCACGTTGATTCAGATAGATGCAGGAATCCTGATCCTGATTGGGTGAGATCAGAGTGGCCGATTTGGATTGCGAGATTCGACAATCAACCCAGCGATCCTTCATGTATTTGGTGATTTCGGTGACCTTACAGCGATCCTCGGGGTCGTGACTTAGATACTTGCGAAAGCAGCGCATCAGACGCGGTGAGAAACGTCGAAAAGTGTCGGGAATTTTGGTAGTTTTCCGTTGCTCATACTTCATGAATGCCGCATAGTTGGTATCCTTCACCCAGTCGGCCGACTTCCATGGCGGACTGCCAGTCAGAATGGAATAGAGGAGTATTCCGAATTGCCATGAGTCACTCGTTGTGCGACAGATGAAACGTTCGTGCTTAACTATCTCCAATACCTCGGGCGGAACAAACGAAACCCATGTATGCTTCACCTTGTGCACGAGAATTCCCTTCTTGGTGGTCGCTCCGAAATCACAGAGCTTCACACGCGAAAAGTCTGCCGCAAACACCAGGATATTCTCAAGTTTCAAATCACGATGGACAAGATTTTTCGAATGCATGAATCCCAGAGCTGAGCTCATCTGCTCCGAAATCAATTTGCAAGCGCTTTCGTGCAGTCCATTCGGTCCCAAGTTTGCCGCCAAGTCACCGAAGGCGGCAAATTCCATGGCAAATGCGTAGTAGTCTTTCGTTTGGAAGGCGACATTATAGGCGCTCAGGATGTTACGATGATGCGACAGCTGGTAATTGTAGTGGAACTCTTTCTGGAACTCCTTGAGTGTGGTGAGTTCGCCGTGAACCGCTTTCAACACCACAGTCGTGTTGGTCGGCCGATGCATAGCCAATAGAATTTTGGCGAAACATCCTTCGGCGATGGTCTTCTCAATGTTGTACTGATCGGAGAATGTCATCAGCGGCAGTTCGATATCTGGGATGATGTGTATGATGCCGCTGTCGGTGTTTTCGGGCTTTTTGTAGATGCTGCTGCGTCGACTGATCGATGCGGCGGCATTTGGTATTTCCAGCTTCATGCTGATGCTGGTTGGTGTGAGAAGACCGTTTTGATTGTTGTTGTTGTTGTTGTTGGCACAAGAGCTGCTATTGTTGTTGTTGTTGTTGTTATATGTGCTACTTTGCTTGCTGTGAGTGCTGCAACCATCGCCGGTGGCTGGCCGACGGATGCGGAACGAAAACGAACGTTTCTCTGCGAAGGGAAAGGGAGAAAGAGAGCAAGAAAAACTATGAAAACATTTACCAAGAAAATTTCCAGCAAAAGGATCGGGATGATGATGAATGAAATAATGAGGCAGGATCGGGATCAGTAGATGAGTTTTATTATGAGAAAGCAGAGTGATGAGTATCTGGCCTTGGCAAAAAAAATATAGTGCGGGCATTAGTGTACACGTGTAAGAAGTGAAACTTCTTTAGGTTATACGTATGTCATTGTATTTTTACCAACTGTAGGAACAAATATATACAAATCGCTTAAGAAATGGCTTAGTTCCAAAAAATTCAAAATCGCTACACAAAATAATTTTTGATACCGTACTAAATTTTCTCCTCATCGTCAATAAAGTAGTTTGACTAACTAGCTGTGTTTGTGACGATGTTTCCAAAGTAATTGAACAGTAGACTCGCGCTGCGTTAAACATTCAGTGAACAATCAAGTAGAATACATCAACTTGACTAGTCTCTATTAGTTCGCTATATAAAGGCGTTACTGTATGAGTTATAAAAGACAGAAGGGATGCGTTTCATACACATTGTACTACACAGTATTGGAGCTTGAGATCATGGAACAATTCCAAACAAACTGAAACCATAGTAGTTGGAAGGCTAACATAGAGAACAGTGCTAAGAAAGAATGCGTAGCCCTCTATGCCAGCAGCAAAACCATCGGAAGAAAATGGGGTCTTCAACCAAAGATGGCTCTCTGGCTGTACACAGCTGTTGTACGGCCAATTCTCACCTATGGATCGCTGGTTTGGTGGCCAGTGATAAAGAAGATGTATAAAGCCACCAAACTCAGCAGGTTACAGCGATCAGCAGCAGCAGGCATTACCGGAGCTGTACGGTCTTGCCCGACCGAGGCCATTAACACCATTTTGCGCCTATTACCTCCTGAAATATTTATGAAGTATGTTGCGACGTGCAGTGCAGTATGACTCAGAGAATCTGGGTGGTTTGCTACTAGACACTGCAATACACTGCAGACAGTATCTGAAGGCATGATAGCATCATCTACTGATTACTGCATCCCTAAATTTAGCTAAGCGTTGAGTTTACTAACGGGGGAAACTAGAAGGATGGGGCAGTAGCGAGGCAATATGACGAAACAATATTTACTGACGGATCTAAGTTGAAGGATGGAGTCGGTGCATGTATCTTCTCAGATGATCTAAATCTGTCAATGTCATTCAAGCTAACCGATTCGGCTAGCATCTTTAGGCAGAGATTCTAGCAATTAGGGAGGCCTGTAGAGCATTAAGGGTCAGAAATGCACAAATCGGATGGGTTGGTTTTTGTTTTGATAGCTTATCCGCCATAAGAGCGATTTATGCGACCACAATAAACTCCAAACTTGTACAACAGTGCCAAGAGGAATTGACCTCGATCAGTCAATTCCTGGACATCACCATAGTATGGGTGCCGGGGCACAGTAATATAAAGGGTAATGAGAGGGCGGACGAATTGGCTATGATGGGCGCCGCTATAGACATACTGACTCTATAGAGAAGGAGTTGTGGCTATCAGCCAGTGGGCAGTCATGCTGCTAATTTCGCTATACCGTTGTCTTCTGCATAAGTTCCAAAGATGAAAATGAGAAAGTTGCAGTTGTCCGGCCCTAGCAGGGTGAAGACACCGCATTTTAGGTAAACCTTGTTTTAACGACCTGAACGAGCTCTAAGATAAGATAACAATTTTTATTATATGAAGTGTATATTAATAGTTAATATATTTATTAAATACGCGAAAGGGATCAATTTTTAACCCACTTCCCAAAGCCCGATTTTATTGACACTTTGTACACACTCTTTGCCCCCAAAAGGGTCCTCTGGGCGAGGGGACCATCAAAAGACCATACCGAATTTTATACAAATCGGTAGGGAAATGACAGTTCCCAAAATTTAAATGTAACACAATAATGTGACCAAGACTCCCAAAAATACCCCCAAAACTGCTCTAAAGACCCCCAAAAGACCCCAAAAGACCCCCGAAAGGGTCCTTTGTGGGGGGGGCTTCAAAAGACCATACCGAATTTCATACAAATCGGTAGAGAAATGACAGTTCCCAAAATTTAAATGTAACACAATAATGTGACCAATATTGTGACTCAAAATCGCACAACAAAATTATTTTTGATTATTGTTATTTTATTTCAAATAGCTTTTCACAAAACGATCACACACAAAATTATTGAAAGTGGGACAGGACAACGTCTGTCGGTTCAGCTAGTAACATATAATAATTTGTTTCTTTAGTGATTCCTCCCAAGTCCAACCCAACCCAGCCACCACATGCTTTCCATGCTTAACCCCTGATCACACCACCCTATGCTTGTAGTGCTACACACCTGCTGCTCTGACGAAAATCAAATTATCTGAAATTTACTTTTGCTTCCTGTGGTTTCTTTATTTTTTCAAAATTCATGTGCGCGCGATCAATGCCGGATTTTATGTCCCTTCCGTACATTTCCCTCCGGTTTGTTTGGATAATTTCGAAAAGTTAACAAGCCACCGATTAAATACAAAGTTTTATGTTGCTGGCGTACACATTTTCCATTTTCTTAAGTTTATTTTTTACTTATACCTACAACAACAAATGTTCTAGTAATAAATTAAAGAATACATTTGAAAAGCAATTAAAGCCAACAGTGGAGGGCATTAGCAGTTTCGCGATGTTCCAGTTAATTTATTGCTTGTCTTTGATCTTGGAACAACCATATGTGATGATGATGTTTTTTTATTTTCAATATAACAAACGTAAAACTTCTGGCGCCAAGGAGTCTGACCCGTACTCGACTAGTTGTCCTGCATTGTCAGGTGAAACTTTATAGAGAAGCACTGGTCGGATAGAATGGGTACTTTTACCCTTATTCTGATACAAATAATGTGATGTGATTAAGCTACGCTTAAAATAATTTTTTAACAAAGTGTGTAAACCCAAACAAATTAATGTAAAAAACTAAAAGGCCATGAGGCGGAGCTGTCTAGATCGTGGGAAAGTTGGTTCAAAGGGACTTCAAAAAGTCTCTGGATCACGCGGGATCTCAGACTGCTGCTCACCAAATTTTAGCTCTCTATTTCTAGTATTCCTTCAAAAGTCACTCATAATCTTCATGACATTTTTTCTTTTTATTAAAAACATTTTGCTGACTATTTAGCAATTCCCCTTTGTTTTATCTTCAATGCGTTCCCTGCGTTTGGGAATATTTCAAGAAGATTAGAAAGTTTCTACTATGTCCCCTATATTTGAATCGGGTGATAGGTTAGGTTAAGGTGGCTGTCAGTAAAACCGACACACTTAGACCAGCAATGGTCCATTGTGATACCACATGAATCAGGAAAAAAAATTCCGTTACTCGTTGAACCAATTAGAGCTTCATAAAGCGTAGGAGGCAATGTTGGTAAGATCATTAGTGTCATTGTAGAAGAAAGCTACCATATTGAGTTTACGTTTTTGGGAGATGGCTGGACAAGTACAGAGAAAATGGATAATGGTCTCCTCCTCCTCGTCATCCATGCAGCTCCTGCTAAAGTCATTCGAGAAGACTCGTCTTGCTACATGTTTGCCTATGAGACAGTGTCCAGTGATGACACCTTCAATAGAACTTGGAGCTTTCGTATTCAGCTTGTGCCAGAGCTGTTTTGTTGCTATGCAAGTTGTTTGACCCGTTTGACCACTTACGGTTAGTTTTTCCATTAGCATCCCGCTTTAATATGAGTTTTCCACCTGGCATTGTAGAAAGTGATCCGAGACTCTGACGTAACGGCGAGAAGAACAATCCTCTATAAGACCATTCAGATACTGGCTTATGCAGATGATATTGACATCGTTGGTAGAAACCGAAGAGCTGTACAGGAAGCTTTCATCCAGATCGAGCAGGCGGCACGAAATCTGGGGTACATGGTAGCCACGTCTGTCAGTAGAAGATCCAACACTGGCGCGAATTTGAAGTAATGCACTCCTTTAACTATTTCGGGTCAACTGTAACAGCCGATAACAGCATGGAACCAAAAATTCGCGCACGGCTGCTTAAAGCCAACAAAGCCTACTATAGTCTGTCAAGACTCTTCAATTCCAGGAACTTAACCATAACAACCAAGCTGCTGGTATATAAGACAATATGGTCATACCAGTACTTACATATGGATCCGAGACTTGGATGCTTAGCAAAAAGCATTCTGACCTCTTAGCTGCGTTCGAGAGAAATGTCTTACGGAGAATTGTTGGGTCCGTATGTGACGAAAGACGATTCCAGAGACTCCATAATTATGAGATCTACGAGCGTTACTGCGATGTCGACATCGTGAAGAGAATTAAGCTCGGTAGGCACCGGTGGGCAGGACACATAGCTCGCATGAGCGAAGAGGATCCTGGGAGACACCGCTCCAACTCCAGTTTCCACCCCGTTTAATATTTCTACCTCAAATTTCCTTCGGAAACAGTGCTCCCTGACCTATGTCGGGAATAGTGAAGAACATGTCTCTTTCAGGAATTGAGTCAAGAATCTTCAGGTGACCCACATAGTCACCCGGTTTATACCCGTATTCTAGTTGCAGCTTAATAGCGCATCTAGCAGCCTGATAAAGATTTGCAAGGGTGAAAGCCCTACAACAGCTTCTAATGCAGTCGTAGGGCAGATGCGCATTGCACCCGTTATATCAAGACAGACAATTCTTTGTAGCTTCTCAAGCTTAGTTACCGTTGTCCGTTCAAAAACTTTCCGCCACCAAAAGATGGTCGCGTACGTGATAATAAGTCTCACCATCATTGTATAGATCCAATGTTACATTTTAGTAGTTAGACCCCAAGTTCTGCCATAGATGCGTCTACTTGGCCACAAGGTCCTAGTGGCGCGTTTGATAGCGGACTTGATATGAAAATTCCAGTTTAGTCGTTTATCAAGGATGACACCGAGATATTTAACATCACTGGAATACTGTAATGTAGTGCCTTTTATGATGATAGGTCCTAAATGGACCAATCTTCTTTTCGTGAAATGCACTAGAACGGTTTGACAAGGATTCATGGACAGTCCTTCTATGCTGCACCATTCTAAGACATGTAGCAAAGCAACTTGCATGACGCTAGTGATAGTCGTGCAGTGCTTACCACTAATAAAAATCGCCAAATCGTCCGCATAGCCAATGGCTATGTAGCCTGATCTGTGAAGATCGACTAGAAGATTGTCAATGACTAGTGGCCACTGAAAAGTGAAGAAAGCAGTCCTACATGGGGACATCCCTTAACTGCTGTCATAGACACCGACACTCCTCCTGAGGAGGAAATAATATCTCGACTTTCAAGCATAGCCCTTATCCAATGATTGGTCGAGACTTAGATACCTCTGCGACTGATTACCCTTGCAATAAAGTAAAACGAAAAGTTCCTTCTATGTCTTTACAAGATAGTGAAGGGCACTTTCTGGGCTTTTGCCTTTCCTGTACACAAACTGACTTGAGTGCAGAGGGGTAGACAATTCTAGCCGGCCTCTAATATGAATATCAATAAGTCTCCTCATGCTTTTGAGGACAAATGATGTTAGACTTATAGGTTTGTATGATTTTGGCAGCTCGCTAGACCTATTGCTTGGTTGGGGGAATATATATGTATCACATTTACCTGTCTCCAGATAGTAGGAATGTACCTGGCTCTAAATAAAGTAATCATATTTGGTACGATGAGATCGATTGCCTTCTGTAAAAGTGCTGGAAAGATCCCATCACCGCCAAGAGCTTTGAAAGGTTTACAAGAGCCTACTGCCCATTTAGCCTTATCCGGACTGAAGATTTTACCGGATAAACTATTTACCCTACGTTTAATACAGACCCTTTGGTCGGATGTGTTCGGGTACGTGTATGGTACACGGGTAGACGAACCTGGGAAATGAACCTGGAGTAGGGTTCTGCTTGTAGCTTTTTTAATAAACCTACACAGTTTGTCTGATCCCTTACTAATACCTTGTGGATTCGTGCCGCTACTGGCATTTCAACAATGTTTTCGCAACATTTCCTCCATGTGGCAAGTTTGGATCGTCTTAATTCAGAGTTGTACTCAGTAAGGGCGAACCTTTATGCCTCCCAACACTTCGTGCGTTTAGCAGCGTTGAAGAGTTTTCTAACTCTCTTCCTAAGCTTAGCCAGATTGTCGTTTCACCAGGGAACTTTACGTTTACACAAACTGTCAAGACATGAAGTGAGTAAGAAATTCTTTAACTGGTACCCTGCCTCATCAAGAACCCCTTGTGGACTCAATAAAAAAAAAATTCTTGAAATTAAAAAAAAATGCGAATAACGTAAATCTGTTCCAATAATGTTCCAAGCCCGACTCAGTTAATAAGTTTAGTCATGACTCTCAATTTATTTGCGATTAATTTTCTTCAATTATTGCCATCGCTTAATTTTCGTTCTAAAATTTTCTATTTTTGTGGAAAACTGATATAAATACAATTTTGCGACGCTGCCGTCGATCGTTCACTCATTTGCGTTTATGTATCTCACAGGTTTCGATGGGAAATGTTTGCTTAGCGTTTTTGGTTTTTGAAAATTTACAATCTGGTGGATGCCAGATGATCATAGACGTATGTCAATTCGCACTTTGAGGGTGGTAATTCGTATTAATTGAATGCACTTGGGAAAGGAAAGGGGAAACGACGGTCGACTCGCTGCTTGGTAGCAAACGAAACGGCCAATTCTGGCGATCGATGCGATGCGATCGACTGATCAAAGGAGGCGCTTTGGATGCTGGCAACTAATTTGCATCGTGTCTCCTCTTCTCTCTTTGGATTTCATTTGATAATTAAATGAAAATATTTTGAGAAAAATGTTCCTAACTTTGAGTTGCAAATCAATTTTAATTAAAGTCCGAATGAATGTCCATGTGACTGATCTGGGTGTTTGTGAATCCGTTTAGCAAATGAATCGAACAAAGGTGTAGTTTGTGTTAGCGTTACGCTGGCAAGTCCCGCTCGCGCTCACGCTCACGCTCACGTCTAAGCAATAAAATATTTATGACGTACACAAAATGCAACAAATTTTACATAAATTATTTACACTTTGTTGTGTTATGTTAACTACATTTTCTCAGATATTTGGGCAATAAAAATTTAATTTGGCAACGCTGCAGGTAATGTGTACGCGTAAAAGTTTGCTCGTGGCCCTGTTATTACTGAACGGATGACTTGTGTTGATTCCAGCACTACTCGTATAGTTTAGAGAAAATGGACGAATGTCTGTCACACGACGAGGTTTTGTAGGTATGCTGATTTTTTTTAAACTTCTGTTTGCAAAAGGCTTGAAAGTTTCAGCAAATAGACCGCTGGCTACATTTATTGTACCATTAAGCCTCTACTGAGACATTGGTGGAGTAGTGCACCTGGAAACATTGGCGGAATCGACCCTGACAAGTAAAAGATTGCTGTCTGCTAAAAGATCAAATATCTTGGTCTGGGATTTGACAATAGGCTGCTATAGAACAACAAACAACAAGCAGTACTTCTAATGGCTAAAGAGGGGAGTAAGTCCCGAAAAAAATGCACTTGATGTTGATAATTAAACCAACAATGATCAACAAAATAGTAACTGTCTATGATATTAACGTGGTTACCTGCAAGATATGCATTACTCCACGGTCCTCTTCGGACACGGATTAAGTTGTGAAACGCCAATCAACGCCCTCCCACAATATATTCTATTGCATATGTATTAGTATAACTGGGTGTAGGGGCCCATCGTTCTCACTGATGGGAGCGAGACTTATCTAAATCTCTGTCATTTTATGGGTCTTCAAACGAATTCAAACGCAACTTCACGCCGACTATTGTCTTCCCGTTTGGGTATAACCACAGCCACTATGAAATTCCCCGAAAGGACGCTCCAACTGCCGGGGACGGACATTCACTAGTGGGCACCCCGACATCCGTGGCACCAGAAAACTCCTGTGGGACTTTGTAGCATTAATTAATTAACCTAGAAACCAGCAGCCATCAATCAAGTAGCCACTACTCTAGTTGAGTTCCTCACAACTTTGGACTGGTAACCCTTAGTCAGTCATGAAATGTCTTAGGATTAACGTGAACACCGCCAAGAGAGGGTATAATTCTACGGCCCTTTTCGGACACGAATTAGTTATGCGATAATCAACGTCCATTTTAGACAGATGTGCCAATGATAATTCATTGATTGGAGCAGGAACTAACTAACTTCACGACAACCGGTTGTGATATTCAACTCCACAGAGAGCACATCATCGCACCAGTAACATCAGGGACACTTATGATGAACCAAATCAGGGTTACCAATACTAGCGCTCTACGCGCATTTGGGTAGTAAACCACCAGCCACTACGTAGGTCAAGCCCAGAACGATACTGGGTCCTCAACCAATAGTTGGCTCAGACTCAGCCAACCTCCAATGAGGTCAACCACATCCGTGGGCATAAACCAACTCCCGTAGTACCAACGCGACCTTGGTGAGATCTGACATCAAAGGCCTCAGCTCGTTCAGTATGAGTGCCTGGGCGAAGCAAAGCTAACCCTGGCAGCACATCGTCCGGAACCTCGAACCACATTATTTGTAACTAGCATATGACGCTATCCTAGTCCGCCTAGGTTAGAAACTATTCCCGCCACATCACGGTCCTGCAGTGTACGACCAGGCTACTAAATATCAAGACAGTGCCCATCCGAGACATTCTAAGTACTCGTAGCCTTTCTGGGTCGCTAAAGTACGAAGACCTAGCTCATCCCAAGCATACTCTAAGTACCCGCGGCCCTTTTTATTTTTCGTGGTAAAGCCCTGTATCCTAACCATATTTAGGTTAAGGTCACTATGTCCGTCCAATTCCGTCCAAGCTGTTCACCTCTCCATTCGTCCGTAATTAGTCGGTCCGTCTGTCGACGCCGACATCCGCAAATCCAAGCTGCCTAGTTTTCCGCCGCATAAACACCAAACTAGCATACGCACTTAGATAATAAACTTGTTTCCTGCAGCCATTTACCCACTGAATCATTCTGGCATTCAGATTTCTAACGTCCAGTACAACGGACACTCACAAATAACACGCCGTCAGTCTTCCCTATCATAGCCTTCAGATTCACTGAGCTGCCTTTGATGCAAAAATGCATTAAGACTACCATGACCAGTGAGCAAAGACGATAAAATAGAATTCCGTGTTTCCGTGATGAACTCAATCGTCACCCTACCATTAACAGAATCGTTCCATCTGACTTGCCATTTAGACAACATAGTTTCTTCTACAAGTACCATGCACTGGCTTCTATTAGACACATCATCCCCCACCAGCTAGTTACACTGCAAAAAGAGCCTTACCTTGAAGACTAAGCTTCTACGGAGAACCTCCAAATCAAGAGGAGGAGCACCCATTAAAACCTGCATTGCCTTCGTGGATACTGTGCGACAAACCAGCAAGCTGGCAAGCAGCACGACTCATACTTAAGAAACGCTTCTTGAGCTCTAGGAGATGCA
Source organism: Nephrocerus scutellatus (assembly GCA_947095585.1). Lineage (NCBI taxonomy): Eukaryota > Metazoa > Arthropoda > Insecta > Diptera > Pipunculidae > Nephrocerus > Nephrocerus scutellatus. The sequence continues at coordinate 88,820,681 of OX352764.1, forward strand.
TCTGAAAATTCATGCGCTTACTTATGCTGATTCCAAGGTATTTCACTTGCTTGTCATACATGAGGGAAGTACCATTGAAATGGGACCTATCATCATAAAAGGCACTACATTATAGTATTCCAGTGATGTTAAATATCTCGGTGTCATCCTTGATAAACGACTAAACTGGAATTCTCGTGTCATGTCCGCCATAGAACGTGTCACTAGGGCCCTGTGGGCCTGTAGACGCCTCTACGACATAAAACATTGGATGTATACCATAATGGTGAAACCAATTATCACGTACGCGGCCATCATATGGTAGCCGAAAGTTCTTGAACGGACAACGGTAATTCAGCTTTAGAAGCTGGCTAGGTATAACTGGTGCCATGCGCACCTGCCCTACGACTGCATTAGAAGCTGTTGTATAGGGCTTTCACCTCTGCCAATCTTCATCAGGAAGACGGCTATTAGTTGCGCTTTTAAGCTGCAACTAGAATATTGGTACAAACCTGGTGAATGCTTGGGAAACCTGAAAATTCTTGACTCAATGCCTGAAAGAGACATGTTTTGTACTATCCCGGACACTATGGCTAGGGATTTGTACTATCCCGGACACCATGGCCAGGCTGTTCGGCAGGTTATTTAAGGTAAAAATATTGGACCGAGAAATCTGGTCTAATGGTGCTCCAACACTGGACAACAATGGTCTGGTCTGGTACACAGACGGATCGAAGATGTATTCTGGAGTGGGAGCTGGGGTATTCGGACCCAGCACCATTCTCTCAATACCAATTGGGGTATGAGTCCCACTGTTTTCCGTGCTCCATGCCATTGAGGTCTGCGCTAGGATTAACCTTGGTAAGGGTATTATAGGCGCTACGATTTATATCTTTTCAGATAGTCAGGAGGTCTGAAAACGCTATCAAGTAGAAATCAGTTGACTGCTGCTACGATGCACTACAGGGTAAAACTCGGTTCGGTCCCTGGTAACTATGGAATTGCAGGCAATGAATAATGCAGATGCACTAGCCAGGGCTGGTTCAGAATCTGCGTTCTTAGGACCGGAGCCTTACTGTGGTGTTAACAGGGCTGCTACCCCAGCGATGATATGATAATAATAAATGGGAAGGTAGACTTCAGATCTGAAACCAAAAACATCCGGAAGCCACAAAATGTTATACGGATGGATGGATGAAAGCAGAGGGTACTGGTGTGAAAGTATATGGACAAAGGAACAAGTAAAATGAAGGTACCCGAACATATTCCAAAGACAAGATGTGATCACATCAATCTGAAAAGGAAGTTAGCATAAAGATGTCACAGATAATGCTAAGATTGAGCAAAAGTTATGTAAGAATTATTACCAGGTCTTGCAGACTGAGAGGACACTTAAGGAAATTTTTGTTTCTTCTCCAATTTAGAAGCACTTACATTGAATTCGTACACTTGTCAGCTGTCAGAAGGCGCTTAGCAGATCCCTCACATTCTGATTCGTGAGAAAAACAAAACATCTTCAGCGCCAACCCTTTACGTGTAGGACTTCAACTTGTCATGCAAAGTGACGACAAAAAGAAAACAAAGCGCTGATGGATGGCCCTTTCATTGCCGGGTTCATTGCGCCCAATGACGTGTGTAGGAACCTTCTACTTGATGGATGAGCAAAACAAATTGTAATCCATGCGCAGCTGACAAACACCTTGAATCTTGAGTGTGACAAATTGGACTGTCGTCTTCTGATGGGGGGAGGGGGTGGGGGGACCTGTTACGCCTCCACCTTCCACACTTCGTTGAGACCACCACATACACAAAATTAAACAGAATCACAAGACCCAGTAGAGCCAGATTATCAAAACAACAACACCAACAACGACAACAACACAAATAAACAACAACAACATAAATAAAAAATAAAAAGTTGCACAAAGTGCGACTGTCGTCATATTTTTATAAATCTTGTCGAATCCACTCCGATTCTTGTGACTGACCGAACCGCTAGCGAAGTGGTTGAAATCACCGAGCAATTGGCGGCGACCCACTCAGAAGATCCAAAATGATTTCCCCCGGCAGTCGTTGCGTCGCGGCAAATTACGTCAGCAAAGTCGCAACACACCGCCAACAACCGACTGCGGATAAAATTAACTTAAATGAAGCGAAGTGATCAGGAAAATGGGAAAAAAAAGAAAATTAAAAATATTCTCTATCTGCGGTTATTTTGGGGAATTCTCGGCCAAAAATAGCGGAAAGTAAAAGCACAATTAGGTACTCCGTACTGTGTTGATGTTGCGGTGGCCAGAAGATATGAAGATGTCGGACGAGTATAAGGCAACATCAGCAGGTCAACAAAAGTCTCTTCTGCTGCACTGAGTTCACTTCAATGACCAGTGGGACATTAAGTGTCATTGTGTTGAGTCTGAACACTTTTTGCACGGCCTGTACCATGATTGATGTGCAAACAAAATAGGTTGATGAGTCTGATAGCACGCAACAACAACAACAACAACAGTAAACATGATTTGTTTGTGCAAAATGATAGGAGGTCACCGACAGGCGACAGCATAGCAGAGCAGAGCAGAGCTGTAAGGAAAAAAAGATAAGACTGTTCACCCCTTTCAGCATATACGAGCATATTCTTCTAATTGCCGAGTTTTGGAAGTAGACAATGGGACATCTTAGCAACACCATGAATTCATTCATAAAAACCGCAATTTTTGGATTGTCTTGGCTTAGGTTTGGTTTTGGTTTTGGTCCCCGAAATAAAGAACCAGGAGTTATTCCCCCCTACATTTAATATTTTTCGATTTGAAGATCTTACCCGCCCTATGATAGACTCTCCCTGTCGAGCCGTCCTGCTAACAGAACATTTCTATTTCTTCATATCTTCGTAGATCGGCTTACAGACTATCAAGTCTATGCCAAGTTAGTGGCGTCCCTAACTAAATGGGTAGGCAACTAGACCTTATCTTCACAGCTGATCCCAGTAACTCCTCTGTCTAGCTTTGTCCATTATCTCTATCAACTATTGATAATTTCCAACCCCTTTCCCCATTATTCTTTCTCTTTTCCATAACTCTCCACTACAGTCTCCTCCTTCCTGCGACTTTCATAAAGCTAAAGAAAGCCAAAGGAAGCTTTTACAATCTATCTTTAAAATATGCCATCTGGTGCACCTAAAACTAGCTTGCATCAGCTAGATAGAATACAAAACCGCGCTGTTTTATCGCTTCTTCTACCAGCGGTGCTCAAGAGAAATAGCCAGCTGCATGCCACCTCTCCTTGAATTCAACCGCAATAATCGTGGCCCTCAAAACACAAGCTCATAGACATCTCCTCCTTTTCCTTAACGCCCACGTTGTGCCAAGCATGTAGCCGAGCATTAAAAGGGTGCGAACCCCTTGAAGCGCGCGCGAATTTAAAAAAAAAAATAATTTTTTACAGAAAATTATATAAGTCTCTCTCTCTTTACGTCCCCTCCTAGTGCCTTAAAACTTCATCTACATCCCCTCATTGGTATAATCAAAGACTTCGCTTCTTACGAAATAAGAGAAAGAAGTTATGGGCAGCTTACCTTCGTACTAATTCTTTTTCTGACTATTCCAACTATCTCGGTGCTTACTTTTAATTTACCCAACTTTATAAATTCCTCTACCCGTGATAATGCGCAAGCCAATCTCATAAACGACCCTAAGTCTTTTTTTCAATTCGTCAACTATAACACGAAGTTCGACGGCTACCCATTATCACTCTTTTACAAAAACACATCGTCAACCGATCTACATACCATTGCCAACTTTTTTGCTACGTTTTTTAAGCAATCTTTCGTCGACAACTCCTTCGTGCCGGACCCTTTTATTTCAATTGCCTATTTAACTTCTCCAATGGGCCCTTTCACTCTCAAACTGTTGATCCAACTGTTATCGAAAATAAGTTACAAAAACTTAATGATGAATTTTCACCTGGCTTAGATGGTCTTCCCGCCATATTGCTTAAAAAATGTTCCTCCAGTCTTTCCCTCCCCATTTCTTCCCCCCTATCTGTTCCAAAAGGAGAATTTCCTTAGATTTGGAAGACCTCTTTCATAACCCCGAAACACAAAAAATTATCAAAGAATGATGTGAATAATTATCGCCCCCATTGCTAAATTTTCTCATAGACCCAAATTCTTCGAAAGTATTTTATACGAAGCCTTAAGCTTCCACTGCAAATCTCTTATTTCCTCCAGCCAACATGGCTTTCTAAAAGGTAGATCAACCACCACTAACATCGTTGACTTTGTGTCCTTCGCCCTTTCACCCTTAGAGAGTGGCAACAAAGTCGATGTTGTTGCAACTGATTTCCGTAAGGTTTTTGATAAAATATCTCATCAATTAATCCTTTTAAAATTGTCTGCCTTCGGCTTTGAACCCATATTGTCTTTATAGCGTTCACTCAAGGTCCGTCCTATCAACCGCATGTTTGGCAACTTCTGGTGTCCCACAAGGCTGCCATTTAGGCTCCTTTCTCTTTATTCTAACTAGAAATGATCTTGATAGAGTCAATATCATCAAATGCCAATCTATAACCTTATCACGAAAGTGCACCATGCCCACTCCCCGACTTTACCTTCTTCACGGTCAACATACCTCCCGCGTGCCATCTTTTCGTGACCTCGGCATATTGTTCAACTCGGAGCTGAATTTGCGTTCTTATATTGATGAAATAATTCTTAAAGCCAACTCATCACTTGGCTTTGTCAAACGCTGGGCCAAAGAATTTTCCAACCCTTATGTGACCAGATCCCTCATCATCACTTTTGTCCGCCCCCTCCTTAAGTACGCTAGTCAAGCGTGGTCCTCTCATCAATCTCATATTATAAACTTGAAACCCTTTGAGAAACACAAGACATCGCTGACATACTCTTCATACATCGCATCCTCTTAGGCTCAGTCGATAGCGCACCTCTATACAACTCGATATTCTTTAATCCTAAACCTCGTTATACCAACACATTGCACCAAGTATGGCTCTAACGAACCAATCTCCCATATGCTGCGGAAGGTTAAGTTAAACCTTACCGTTTTCGATTTTAACCTCAGCACTCATGCCTTAAACTTGATCTCCTTCACCATTTCCCTTAGCCTTAAGTGTAAGTTTTAAGTCTTAGTATAGTTTTGATTTTGGTTTTGGTTTCGGTTCAGTTTTAGTTTAGTTTTGGTTTGGTTTTGGTTTCGGTTCAGTTTTGGTTTTGTTTTTGGTTTTGGTTTCGGTTCATTTTTAGTATTGGTTTTGGGTTTTTATTTTAGTTTTACAGCGCTTTCGATTTGCTGGATATAGTGAAGGTTTGGTGTCCCATTTCGACAGCGTTCTCAATGAAAACCAGAGAACGCTGTAGAAATGAGAATACCAAACCTTCACTGTACCCAGCAAATCGAAAGCGCTATTAGTTTTGGTCTGGTTTTGGTTTTGGTTTCGGTTCAGTTTTAGTTTTCGTTTTTGTTTGATTTTGGTTTCGGTTCAGGTTTGGTTTTGTTTTTGTTTTTGTTTTTGTATTTGGTTTTGGTTTGGTTTCGTTTTGGTTTCACTTCAGTTTTAATATTGGTTTTGTTTTTGGTTTAGGTTTTGGTTTTGATTTGGTTTTTGTTTTAGTTTTGGTTTTGGTTTGGCTTTGGTTTCGGTTCAGTTTTAGTTTTAGTTTTGGTTTTGTTTTGGTTTCGCTTCCGTTTTAGTTTTGGTCTTGGTTTCGCTTCAGTTTTAGTTTTGGTTTTGTTTTTGGTTTCGTTTTGGTTTTGCTTTTGCTTTTGCTTTTGCTTTTGCTTTTGTTTTTGGTTTCGTTTTGGTTTCGCTTTTGCTTTTGCTTTTGCTTTTGCTTTTGCTTTTGTTTTTGCTTTTGCTTTGGTTTTTGGTTTTGGTTTGGTTTTGATTTGGTATCGGTATAGGTTTCGGTTAAGTTTTGATTTTGGTTTTTGGTTCAAGTGTTTTTTTTTTCTTTGGTCGGTTGTGTTTTTAATTTCTAGTGACATCTTTGAATTCATCTTAAGACATGTAGGCCTAACTTTTGGTAATCCAGTCACTAATTAAAATCCTTGATTAACATGAAGGAACTACCGGTCATTCGCCAAAGTGTACTTACACTTTTTAGAAAAGTGCAAACCCGCACCAGGATGATTGATTGATTAATGAGAAAAAAGATTTCATGAGTATTTCTGGGGTGGAATACGATGTGCAGAGTACAAGCAGGTACATATATGTTTGTAATCACAGAGCATCAACCACTCACAGTTGTCAGTATCTGATGAGGTTGTAAGCCAGAAAAGTACACGCACAACGAAAAGTGCCCACGTAAGTGAGGTGGCTGGTGCAGCGAACTAACAAGCAAGAATTAGCGCTGGCTAATTACTTGTACAGAGTACAGACTGATCGGACGACCGACCAATCGACCGCTCGACTGATCTATTTGTTTACATACGCGGTACGCCCGCGATCGAGCTGTGCATATCGTTCCCAAATTTATTCATTTATTTATTTTCATTTGGTTTTACGCGAATTGGGATATATGTTTTTTTTTGTCGTTTTTCATCATTCTCATCTGATCGTGGCTGGCGCGGGGCGCGATTCGTGTTAATCAGATATAATTTTTTACTTAATGAAGTGCGAAATGGTAGTTGGAAATATGTAAAACTTTTGAAAACGAAATCGAAAATCAACAATCAATTGTTTTCGAATCGTAAAATTTTCTTAACGGATCGGATCGATCGTGCTTTGGCATTTGCGAGCGTAAATACGAAATGAAACAACTGGAAGGTTAAAGATAGTTTTTGCGCCGTTCTAAAAGAGAATTTATCCACACATATATGAACATAGATTTATTTATCCATTTATCTATCTATATATATCTATAAATATATATCTTTCTTAGATAGTAAAGCCGAGCTTCTCACCTCGTCATATGGATAGTTGTTATTAAGTCTTAAGACTTAATTAAGAGTTATTACCGAAAAACCCCACTTTTTATATTTTTCATCCTAAAACTACCCATATGAATAAAAGAAAATCCTAAAATTACGCCATCACAAGCCGACCCCTTAGCAATTGTTTTAAAACAAGTCCCACCAAATTTTGAATCGTAGAAGTCAATAGATAAAAGAGGATAAACTCACAAACAAACAAACAAACGCACTTACGCTGAAAAAAATTCCTTTGTTCTGATTATTAGAGATCGCCCTTTAGGCTAATGGGTGATCAATCGGATCGGGTATCGGATTTTCAAATTGATTGGGCAATCTTTTTTATTTTTGTTTAGAACCATTCACGACATTTATATTTTGAAGATAATCCCTTTCAAATGTTGGCCGCAACTGCGCCGTAATTCGGCCATTCGTAAACACCAATTTTGAATGACTCGCTCGAAGACTTCGGTCAATATCTCGCGAATGACTTGAGTAATGTTGGCTTCCAATGCCTCAATCGTAGCTGGTTTATCAACAATACATTTAGACTTTACATACCCCCACAAAAAAAAGTCCAAAGGTGTGATATCACATGATCTTGGTGGCCAATCCAACCATCCGAAACGAGAGATTAATTGCTCACCGAAACGAGGACGCAGTAAATCCATTGTGTCACGGGCTGTATGGTATGTAGCGTCTTCTTGTTGGAACCAAATGTCGTGGAGATCACGGGCTTCAATTTCCGGCATCACAAAGTCGTTTATCATAGCGCGATAGCGTTCGCCATTCACTGTTACATTGGCGCCAGCCTCGTCTTTGAAGAAATATGGGCCGATGATTCCTCCAGCCCATAGGCCGCACCAAACGGTAGTTTTTCAATGGATGTAATGGCAGTTCGTGAATGGTTTCGGGTTGCTCTTCAGCCCAAATACGGCAATTTTGCTTATTGACGAAGTCATTAAGCCAAAAATGGGCCTTATCGATGTTGGCCTGAGCGTGCGATGAACACCTTTCACAGAGCGTCAATTTTTGTAATACAATTGTACGATTTGTAAACGTTGTTGAGGCGTTAGTCTTTCCATGATCAAATGTCAATGAATACATACTGAATAAAATTATGAATTTATTTTGACAGTAGTCACGCGTGACATATCAAAAAAATATTATTTGAAAAAGTACCTCCAATCTGATCACCCTTTATAACCTGAAGAAGTTTCACTTCATATTCGTGTACACTAATACACAACGCCAAAACCAACGAAAATTATGTTATTATGATGCACTTAAGAGCGTAAATCGTGGAATTTTTATAATTTACTCTTGGATCAACTTGACAGCAGAATCGCATTAGCCATGAATGTGCCTCGCTTTTTTAAATTCACTACCCCTATTTACTTCGCGTTCAGATGCGTTTCTTTGTTGTGGCAGACAACCAAGTCCTGTGATGAATTAAAGTAAAAAAACAAGTCAACTAGTATGTTACATATAAAGTTGCATATAAAATTTAGAAGTTGCAAGCTACATTGCTACTTTTTCCGTTTCTTTTGGCTTGTCTTTCCTTTAAAAATTTCTACATTACTAAATGTCAATAACATTCAAGCAACATACCATGAGCAGAACGAAACAAACATGTGCCGTAGTAGTGACTGTATAATCTCTGTTGATTGGTTCTCTGCTCACCTCTCTTTGACTTTTCTTTAATAATTTCTACATTCATAAATGTCAATAACATTCAAGTTACATAACATGAGCAGAACGAAACAAACATGTGCCGTAGTAGTGACTGTATAATCTCTGTTGATTGGTTCTCTGCTCACCTCTCTTTGACTTTTCTTTAATAATTTCTACATTCATAAATGTCAACAACATTAAAGTTGCATAGCATGAGCAGAACGAAGTAAACATGTGCGGTAGTAGTGACAGTGTACTCACTGTTGATTGATTCTCTGCTCAGCTCGATTTGACTTTTCTTTAAAAAATTTCTACATTACTAAATGTCACAAGAACATTCAAGCTACATACCATGAGCAGAACGAAACAAACATGTGCGGTAGTAGTGACTGTATAATCTCTGTTGATTGATTCTCTGCTCAGCTCGCTTTGACTTTTCTTTAAAAAATTTCTACATTACTAAATGTCACAAGAACATTCAAGCTACATACCATGAGCAGAACGAAACAAACATGTGCGGTAGTAGTGAGAGTATACACTCTGTTGATTGGTTCTCTGCTCAGCTCGCTTTGATTTTTCTTTAAAAATTTCTACATTACTAAATGTCAATAACATTCAAGTAACATACCATGAGCAGAACGAAACAAACATGTGCCGTAGTAGTGACTGTATAATCTCTGTTGATTGGTTCTCTGCTCACCTCTCTTTGACTTTTCTTTAATAATTTCTACATTCATAAATGTCAATAACATTCAAGTTACATAACATGAGCAGAACAAAACAAACATGTGCCGAAGTAGTGACTGTATAATCTCTGTTGATTGGTTCTCTGCTCACCTCTCTTTGACTTTTCTTTAATAATTTCTACATTCATAAATGTCAACAAAATTAAAGTTGAATAGCATGAGCAGAACGAAGTAAACATGTGCGGTAGTAGTGACAGTGTACTCACTATTGATTGATTCTCTGCTCAGCTCGCTTTGACTTTTCTTTAAAAAAATTCTACATTACTAAATGTCACAAGAACATTCAAGCTACATACCATGAGCAGAACGAAACAAACATGTGCGGTAGTAGTGAGAGTATACACTCTGTTGATTGGTTCTCTGCTCAGCTCGCTTTGATTTTTCTTTAAAAAATTTCTACATTAGTAAATGTCAATAACATTCAAGTAACATACCATGAGCAGAACGAAACAAACATGTGCCGTAGTAGTGACTGTATAATCTCTGTTGATTGGTTCTCTGCTCACCTCTCTTTGACTTTTCTTTAATAATTTCTACATTCATAAATGTCAATAACATTCAAGTTACATAACATGAGCAGAACGAAGTAAACATGTGCGGTAGTAGTGACAGTGTACTCACTATTGATTGGTTCTCTGCTCAGCTTGCTTTGACTTTTCTTTAAAAAATTTCTACATTACTAAATGTCACAAGAACATTCAAGCTACATACCATGAGCAGAACGAAACAAACATGTGCGGTAGTAGTGACAGTATACTCTCTGTTGATTGGTTCTCTGCTCAACTCGCTTTGACTTTTCTTTTAAATTAATTTTAAGTTAAATGTACGTACATAAGAAATAAATAAAATTATATAAAAAAGATAATCAGTAAATGTTTATAAACGTTGTCACGCTCAAAACGACATTGGCTACTATTTATTTTTTTATAAAAAAATAATTGTAAGCCGAACTGATGGTGGGCATGGTTGAATAGACCATAGAAGACTTAAACGTATGGGGCAACATTTATGTCCCATAAACTTAATAACCTACTTTCTAAGTTGTTTTTAATTTGTTATTTATTGCATTAAGTAAAGAATTTAAAAGAAAAAACAATATTCCCGTAGATTTTTGCCGACAAACAACAATTTATAGCCCGGAGCAGCACAAAGGATGGAAGACGACAAATCATCATAACTTTTAATGCGTTCTGTTGGTGGGGATTTTTAATTTATTTTGTCAACAACAATGCAGAGAAGAGAACAAACAAATGAGTTTTTCTTTTATTAAAAAGAACATGCAAATGAAAATTAAAATGAAAATGAAAACTCATTCTAAGTTCAAAGCTCAATCGATGCGTTGGAGTCGAGTCTGATGGTATAACGTGCTGCAAGTCTAAAAAAAAATGTTATTTTGTTGAATGTTGACGATAAAAAGGCCAATAATAGCGCAGAGTCTCCTTAGAATAACGACGGAACGGACCGTTGTAGCGGTCGCAGAAGTGCAGTTGTCACGTAGTCTTTGCAATAAAATGTTTTTTTCAAAAACGGAGAATGGCCTCCACTTTTCTGGGTTACCTACCATTCGGACTAGCGTCTCAAATGGGTGAGTGGATTGTGATGCTGAGCGGAGGCGGGCCGGACAGTGGCGATTAAAAACTCAGCAACTTATTAATATCATTGACGTCAGCAAGAAACAGGCAATGGTTGTGCCATACGTGTATTTCCCATGAGATTTGCAGACAAGTGGGCACCATTCCAGTTGTGGCTCTTTCAAGTACACTCTAATATCGCTTCCCGGAATAGTTAGTTGCTGGTGGTGGTGTTGCGGCTTACTTGGTATAATTTGTTTATTTACGAGGCAGGAAGGGGAGGTGGATGCGATCTCTCGTTCATCCATAATCGCCGTCTTAACAGTCCGCCCAATTCTCATTATGCGTTGGTCCTCCATCTTTTGTTTTTAATGCCTTATCGCAATCACAGATGGAAATCTTTTTGATAAGCTACAAGCCGCAAAGGTACTCACTCCATCCACGAACTATTTTAAGCCTTTTTTTTTGTTGTTGTTGTTGATGTTGTTGTTGAAATTTGCACGGCAGCTCCGCGAGCAGAATTTTACCACCGATCGCAGGAAACGATAGAAGCGGGATTTTATGTGCGTGCGCGATCGCGATTTATAAAAATTTATTATTAAATTTTGGCACATCCCACGCAGATACGGTTTTTGCGAGTGTTTATTTATTTATTTTTTAAGCAGCACAGCGTAAAGGTGTGGACGGTAGAAACGCGAACGGTACGAACGGCGCGGCAACACAAGGACAGAGCAGAGCGAGCCAAAGCAGGCTACAATGAGGGATCCCGGTGTAGAAGAAATTTAATTTTTTTTTTCTTCGAAATTTAGTTACGAACGTGTACGTGTGTACCTCTCGGACGGCATCGACTGGCTCCAGCTCCCCCACCAACGGACCGCAAGGCAACCCTCTCTATTAAATGACCTCGAACACAATTGTGAGTTTATTCAACACACGGCACAGACTGATAAAAATAGGCAGCAGCAGAGAAGCGGTTTAGTAAAATTCATTCTGATGTGATGTGAGTGCACTCATTGCAAAAAGAACCACCAGCATCAGCCGGATCAACGTTTTTCCCAGTCCTAGTTTAGGTTAGGTTGGGGTGACTGTCGGCAGGTAGCCGACCCACTTACACCAATAGATAGTCCATTGTGATGCCACATGGATAGAGAGGATTTCTCGCCCTACTCGTTGAAACAGTTGAAGCTTCGAATGAAGCGCGGAAGACTTTTGATGTCAGTGTTTGACAAATCGTTAAGGTCGTTGTAAAAGAAGACTCCCAAATGTAGCAGAGAAGATGAAGAATGGTCTCTTTCTCTTCTTCGTCCACGCAACTTCTGCAGAAGTCATTGGAAATTACACCAAGCCTTGCTGCATGCGTGCCTATAAGACAGTGCCCAGTAATTACACCTATCGTAGCGCTTATGTACAGTCACAGTCCAGTCCTAGATTCATAAATTTGTAGAAGAAGTCTCTCTCTACTGGTTGTTCCCTAACACCCTAACTGATATCGCAATCTCCGAGTGACGCAGCTTGCTCTTATCGCCATCTTGCTGAGAAAGCGAAATGACAGAGAAGGAGAGATAAAACGAGAGAGAGAACGTGAGAGAGATTGAGAATGAGAGATAAATAACGAGAGAGAGAGAGAGAGTGGAAACGCGAGAGAAATCTTAACCCCGATACACAAAAAAGGATCAAAGAATGATGTAACTAATTATCGCCCCATTGCTAAACTTTCCCATATACCCAATCTCTTCGAAAGTATTTTATACGAAGCCTCCGCTTCCACTTCACTTCCACTGCAACTACCTTATTTTCCCCAGCAAACATGGCTTTCTGAAAGGTAGATCAACTACCACTAATCTTGTTGAATTCATATCCTTCGTCCTTTCAGTCTTAGAGAGAAAGAAGTCGACGTTGTTCCAACTAATTTCACTAAGGACCTTTATAAGATATCTCATCAGCTTTAAATTGTCTACCCTCGGCTTGGCACCCATATAGGTAAAATAGATATCCTCTTTTCCTGAAAACCGTATTTATAGTGTTCGCTTCAGGTACGTCCTATCGTCCACATTCTTGGCAACCTCTGGTATATCACAAGGCAGCCATCTAGGCCCCCTCTCTTCATTACAACTATAAATGATCTTGATAGGGTCATCAAAGACACCGCCCTCTCACTTTACGCTGACGATAACAAATTTTTCAAACAAGGCTCCTGTATCCTTTAACAAGACCTAGACTGTTTTTCGATCTGATGCCCCAAAATTGCTTACATCTCAATATCTCCAAATGCTAATCTATTACCCTATCACGTAAGTGAGACAAGACCCCTCTCAGACATTACGTTCTCCACGATTAACCCATATCCCGAGTACAATCTTTTCGTCACCTTGGCATATTGTGCGACTCGGAACTAAACTTCCGTTCTTATATTAGATTTGTTAAACGGTGGTCCGAAGAATTGTCTAACCCTTATGTGAACAGATCCCTCTACATAACTTTTGTCCCTCCTCGAATACGCTAGTCAAGCGCCCTATCATAAAGTTCATGTGTCCAGAATCGAGAGCATCCAACGTCGTTTTTTCCGATTTCCTCTTCGAGGTCTACCTTGAGACAATCATCTTATACTGTCTCCCACCAAGATCGCCTCAACCTCGTTAACTTTAAAATCATCGAGGAACGCAGAGACATAGCTGACATTATTTTCATGCATCGTCTCCCCTTAGGCTCCGTCGATAATACAACTCGATTTTCTCGTAATCTACGATGACCGCCTGTCTTTTATCTACCGACACATCGCACCAAGTACGGATCTAACGAACCAATCTCCCGTATGCTGCGAAAGGTTAACTTGAACCTTACCGTTTTTGATTTTAGCCGCAGCACACCCTGCCTTATACTTGATCTCCTGTGCCATACCCCCTAGATTTATATGTTAGCTTTAAGTCTAAGTCTTAGGTCTTAGTTTTAAGTATTCAATGATGTAACAAGCCGAATAAATAGAGGCTCTTCAATGTGGTCGCTGGGAATATCGCTTATGCGCATCTTAAAAACTGAAGGGGCAAGGATGGAGCACTGGGAGAAACCGTTGTTTAGATTACTAACTTTGTTTTTATTGTCATTGATGAAGATTAGTAGAAGATTATTTGAGGTTTGAGAGTAGGTTATTTTGATAGATTACGAGATCGCTTTCAGAGTCCGACCAGATCCTCGTCATAGTCCAGTACATATTCTCTTTTTGTGGAGCTTAGCTTGGTCCTTTCTGTCCCGTACACGCAAATTTCTTCAATGTGGTCCCTGGGAATACCGCTTATGCGCATCTTAAACGCTGAAGCGACGAGGATTGAGCCCTGGGGCAAACCATTGTTTAGATTGCTCACAGTTTTTTAAGGTCATTGATGAAGATTTTTAGAAGGTTATTTGGGGTTTGAGAGTAGGTTATGGATAAGACGTGATGTAGGGGGTTGCTTTAAGAATCCGTCTAGATGATGTTGCTAAGCTTGGTCGTTTCTGTTAAGGCTACACTTCTACGCTCCTTTTGATTTAAGTACAGCCACTTCTTGGTGTCTGTTTTTAATAGCTCTTTGCTGACAGCAATCTCTTCCACGTTAAGGCTGATTGGGTGTATGCAGCACAGCCACCTCTATAGATATTGAGCAACTCAACGTATTCTTTGGGCAATATGTTGAGCTGCTCCAGGTCTAAGGTTAGAGTTTCCACTGTGTTCGCTTTTGTCCAGGTCATCCGTTCATTCGCAAATAGCCAGGTTATTCGCACACACAAATGTCTTTGATGTGGTCGTAGGAATATCGCTAATGTGAATCTTAAACAGTAAATGGGCGAAGATGAAGCCTTGTGGAAAACCGTTGTTTAGATTGCTCACTGTGTTTTTATTGTCATTGATAAAGATTTATAGGAGGTTATTAGAGTTTTAAGAGTAGGTTATGGATAAGACGAGATGTTCTCAGTTACGGGATTGCTTTCAGAATCCGACCAGATGCTGTTAAGAAGCTCAGCCTCTATTCTCCTTTTGTGGAACTTAGCTTAGTCCTTTCTGCCAATGCAACACTGCTTCGTATGTGATCGTTGGTATAATTATAATGGTGTCTATCCAGTGCAATATTTTTGTGGTTACTCCCACAATTTGTCTCCCAACTCTTCTGCAATCAATGAGCGCTCTTTTTGATCGAATTACTACCGCTTGTTGGTTTCTGTTCCATAGCTCTTTGCTGAAAGCAATCTTCTATCCGTTGAGGATGTATGCGGCCCAGCCTTCTGTTGTTGACGAAGGAGACCAGTGTGGTCCTTATCAGATTTACCCTAAGTTCATCCTAATGCTTGTTATGATTTTTTTTTCTGGATTATAACACGTAGCACTCCCTTGAACCTCTCGATTGCCACAATGACTATATAGTCCCCATAACGCTGCACAAGGTTCGCCACTTCACTTCTTCACTAAACGACTTTACCACCTACTTTACCTGATCCACAAAAGGGAAGCTTATTCTGAAACGTATGATGGAGGTCGGCATATTAAAAAATCGCCCCAAGCATTACAAACTCTACCTAAACCGTAATGAAACCATTCCTCACACCCAGCAACCCCCAACCATCAAAATATCTGACGAAATTCTTTAAGAAACTTTCGCAAATCCGAACTGAGCCTTCAAATAAAAACAAACAACACAACGCAGCAAATGGCGTAGCCTTTCGCACTTTTTGATTTCAGATTATAAGCACAGCAGAAAGAGGCTCCTTACAGAGGATTGCGATGGTGCAATTCACATTCAAATCAAGTGAACAAAAACAAAAGGACAGACAAAATCATTGCCACTCAGCAGAAGAAGTTTTTGTGGAGGAAGGAGCAGGGTGCTTTTGGTGTTTGTAGATTTCTTTATATTTATACAGAAAATGTTAATGATTAGGGGATAAAAAAATAACAAAAAGAGTGGATCACTGGGCTACCCCTTATCCGATTGACGTCATTGAGGCGGCTTTTTCTTTTTTGGTTAAAGGTTCGTTCAGCAATTGACGTCATAAAGGCAGATTTTTTGGTGGGTATTTTGGTAAAAGTTGGTAGAGTCCTTATGTGGCTATGTACTATGCATTGATCTCTGCCCCTCAACACTTCCCTCACAAAACATCTCGTCGTGCCTACTCGCATATACCCACTATCAGCACCAAATAAGCAGACTGAATTTACGTCATTTGAAACAACCCACGCGTGTCGTCGTTCCCCGTCGCGCAGTTAATATTATTTAGAAAACAAAAAGTCAAGGATAATGTCCTGAAGACGTTAGGATTACAGTTGACGACGTCAGGCGAGCAGTCGTTGAAAAAATTCTCATTTTATTATTGCGTCAAAAAAAAACGTTGATTCATCAACAGGACGCGGTGGGTGGAAAAAAGAAATTTTTCCGATGGAGGGATGAAGAACAAATCAAATTCGTTTGCATGTAGGGTGGTAGGCTGAAAAGTAATCGGCCCAGACAAGAAATAACGCTTTTTTTGGACATAGCTTAAGTATTGCGTTTACGATAAGCTCATTTGTTCAGCTCGATTGCAGCTAGTTTTTCTTGGGATAGACATTTTTATGGAACATTGCAAAGATCTGTGTTATGCGTCGTTTTTATCCAAACTTTAATCAACTATTTAGAGAGTGAGAGAAATATTTACAGACACCAAGGTTTAGGTTACTTCACATAAAATCATCAATAGTCATCAAGAGTAATTCCCAGCCAACTAAGATCTAAAGCAATTTACGACTATCTTTAAAAAAGTATCTATATGTAAAAAAAAGTTGGCTAAGTCAAGCTGTCTAAAGCCTCAATATGACTTTAAAGTGATGTATTTGTGTCATTAAAGACCATACAAATTAACGTTACTATATGAAGAAAGGTGGGAGTCCTGAACCGGACCCTGGTTCGCCGCAGAGACCCCGAAAACTATGGATTTGACACTAATATCGGTCATATGTCACCCCCTTCCCACTACCAACGCTAGAGGGGTCAGAGACCACGAAAACTATGGATATCGGTTAATGCCCACCCGCTTTGTTTGATTCCATACTGTATTTGATATACGTACCAAGTTTGGTTGAAATTGATCAAGGCTTTCCAGAGTTAGTACGCTACAAACAAACAAACAAATAATCTCTCTGTTTTATGTACAGTAGTGGCTTGCTAATTAGGACACTCAGTAATCCGAACTCCCTGAGTAATCAAGAGGAAGTAGAACAAATATTTTTACACAAAACTGAATGGTTCCGCAATTGAAATGTGTTGTACATTCAGTTGTGTGAGTGCATTCTTAATTTGTGTTTTGTGCAATATTACGAGTATATGAATAACTGGTTACGCACTCACACTGCTTTACAGCTTAACTCAACTCAAAAGAGAGAATTTTAATGGTACTTCGTATTCGTATGTTATGCTATGTTTTCACCACCAAATGGGGATTTTCACAACAAAATCAAAACTCCGATCAGAGAACTCACAAGAAAAATTTCGATTTTTAAATTCGCTTGCCCGTGGCACGTCTGTCTGTCTGTCGGTCGGTCTGCTTGTCGTGGAATCTTGCCAACTCCGATTTTATTGAAATTTTGCATACATGTCTATTTCCGGAGACAAAACCTTCTATTCAAAATTTATATAATGGGTGTTTTTTTAGGAGGTTTGTTTTTCCGATAGATGTCGTTTTATTTTATGACAGTTGTTTTGACAGCTCAAAGTGGCATTTCTACTCAGTATTGTTTGGCAAATCATTATGAATAGGTTAACTCCAGAACAACGTTTTCAAATCGTGGAAATTTATTTTCAAAATCAGTGTTCAATTAAAAATGTTTATAGAGCACTTCGTGAATTTTATGGTGCACATAATCGTCCGTCAGAGACCACCATAAAGAACGTAATTACCAAATTTCGGTCTACATTCACTCTTTTGGATGCCAAGCCACCGACAAGAATGAGAAGAGTTCGTACAGAAGAAAATATTGCTGTCGTTGAGGCCAGTGTCGAAGAAAACGACAATTTATCGATTCGTCGTCGTGCTCAGCAAATTGGACTTTGTCCATCGACTTTATGGAAAATTTTACGTAAAGATTTGGGTTTGGTGCCATACAAAATTCAATTGGTGCAAGAATTAAAGCCACACGACCATCGTTTGCGCCGTGAATTCAGTGATTGGTCGTTAAATCAATTGAACGAAGATCCATTTTTTTACCGTAAAATTCTCTTCAGTGATGAGGCGCATTTTTTGTTAAATGGATACGTCAACAAACAAAATTGTCGCATTTGGAGCAAAGATAATCCACACGCCGTTCAAGAATTACCAATGCATCCTGATAAATGTACTGTTTGGTGCGGTCTATGGGCTGGTGGGATCATCGGTCCATATTTCTTTAAAAATGAGGAAGGACGACGCGTTACCGTGAATGGAAATCGATACAGAACCATGTTAAATGAGTTTTTGTTGTCAAATCTTGAAGATATGGATATGGATGAAATGTGGTTTCAACAAGATGGTGCCACTTGCCATACAGCACGTGAAACAATCGACTTATTGAAAGAAACTTTCAACGACAACATTATTTCGAGAAATGGTCCGGTGAATTGGCCTCCGCGTTCGTGCGATTTGACGCCACTCGATTACTTTTTGTGGGGATACGTGAAGTCATTGGTTTATGTGGATAAACCTCAATCGATTGACGCTTTGGAAACCAATATTCAACGTGTCATTGCTGACATACGCCCTCAAATGCTTGAAAAAGTGCTGGAAAATTGGACCTCCAGAATGACATTTGTGAAAAATAGTCGTGGTAGCCATATGCCAGAAATTGTGTTTAAATGTTAAATGCCAAAAAATTATCTACCAAATAAAAAAAAATTTTGGTCATTTCATAATTTTATATGTGTTTTATTCAAAAAAAAAATCGGCAACCTCTTAAAAAAACACCCGTTATTAATAAAATAAATTTTTTTTAAAAATAACCAGATTTTCTTTAAATTGTATACACATATGTATATGGAGTCCCCGGGTTATGGACCCCAACAAATTTTTAAAAAAAATTAACCCGATTTTCTTCAAATTTTATATACGTGTGTATCTCCATGGACAACACTTTTTGTAAAAACTTTGGAGACCCGGCCTCCGGGGTCGGGCCCATACAAATTTTTTAAAAAAAAATAACTCGATTTTCTTCAAATTTTATACACATGTGTATCTCCGATGGACAACATTTTCTGTAAAAATTTTGGATACGCCGGGCCCCGGGGTAGTGTGGCCACAAATTTTTTTAAAAAAAATTAACCCGATTTGCTTCACATTTTATAAAAGTATGTATCTGCAATGGACAACACTTTTTGTAAAAATTTTGGAAACCTCGGGTCACAGCGTCATGGGGTCATGGGGCACCAACAAATTTTTAAAAAAAAAATTAACTCGATTTTTTTCAAATTTTATATACGTGTGTATCCTCATGGACAACACTTTTTGTGAAAATTTTGGATACGCGGGCCTCCAGGGTCGTGGGGCCTCATAAATTAACTCGTGTATGTGTATCTCCGATGAACAACACTTTTTGTAAAAAATTTGGATACACCGGGCTCCACGGTCGTGGGGCCCCAAACACTTTTTTTAAAAAAAACTAACCCGATTTTCTTCAAATTTTATAGAAGTGGAGATACACACCAAGGGACAAAACCTTTTGTACAATTTTTGAAAGACCGGACCCTGAGGGCCTTAAGGCCCAATTTTCTTCAAATTTTTAACACTTGTGTATCTCCGATGAGAACACTTCCTATTGAAATTTGAAAGTGATCGAACTCCAAGGTCGGGGGCTCCCATACAACTTTTTTACACATCTCCGATCTCCACAGTTTTTGTAAAAAAAATTTGAAGTAAAGGGGCTCTAATATTAATTTTTTTGGATTTACGTTTCGAAGCGTTTCTCGTAGGGTAATCCTTGATAGCAGACGGCGGCCGGTGGCGTGCGTGTTGCTTGTTAACTGCAATCCAATTTCTGTTATATTAAACGAAGATTATTTAAATTACAAATTTTTTTAGACTAAGTCTTGATACGTAAATGTCTCCAATTGGTGCGTAAATTCTAATAGCTGACTCAGTACCACCACGAAATAAGTCCAAATCGTAGTCCCCCATTGTTGATCTCTCGTTAAATGGCAACAACAATGTCGCTGATAAGATGGATGAGAATCCCCAGCAATTGTGTTGCTAATCCCTAACCAATTAGTGTTCCACTCACAATATGCCTTTGTCAATTGTCTCAATTGCTTATCATTCTCAACAAATGATCATTCTCAATTAATGATGACGAATATATAGATACAGAAGTGCATGTAAGTGATGAAATGACTTATAAGGCGCGAAAAGGACGACAACGAAATAGATGGAGTGAGATTAAGAGAAAGAAACACAACACAACATTAACATACCAATGGTACCCATGAATAAAGAGTTTCCACTTGATGGGTTGTAATTGTAAGTCCTCGGATCCGGCTACAGCTCTAACGCCTCCGCCTCCTCCGTAAGATGCGGTATCCAATTTGCTAAAGTTTCGTCGTGTCGTTAGCAAAGGCTTTTTTCTGAAGATTCGAAGAGTTTTCTATATTTAGAATATAGGGACTACTTCCAGACGACCACCACTATTCCAGTTGACATTACACAATCACTCAAACTCACACGTTACACCTCCACAGGATTAGTGCCGCCCGCGAAAATGCGAAAAACAATGTCAAGGACAGTTTATTGTTGATATCAATCACACTTTGCATTTAATTTCAAATCCACGGAATTTTTTTTTAAATTCAGCAAAGCAAAGTAAACAAAGGTTGTTGTCGTTTTCTTGTGTATTTCTCACAGTCAGTCACAATTAAAAGAACAAAAACAGAAATGCAACTGCGGACGCAAAAGAACTACGTGTGTCCGAACAACGCAACGGCTAGAATCGTATTGATATTGAACTGAGTGACAGGACGTATCTTAAGTTGATGGTAGCCCACCGATTGGGGAGCTGGGTCGATGATGATGCTCTCCATTGAAAACGGCTGCGAGCTACGGGCAACGCCTCCGCCTCCGCTGTGACTTCTGCCGACTGTCTTCTTTTCTGCCTCTTGTATAGTGATTGTGAACTGAGACTGTGAGAGACTACAATCAGTTCGTTGCTCACTTCGCTGCTTCGTCAGCCAGCTTTTGCTGCAGTGCTGATGCTGACTGCTAGTCCTGCTCTGCGTTATGTCTGTTGTCTTTTATCACCATTTCGATTACTGCCCATGCCAGTTCATCCATAAAGATGCGACTGTGCTGCTTGCAGTGCTGTCGAAATGTAGCCGATCGGATCCGTTTGGATCCTATTGCAAGTTTTTTAGGATCCACCGTGGCTCAGTGAAAAAGCGCATAGCTACTAGCAGGGGTTCGTGGTTCGAATCCCAGTAACACCAAAAGTATTTTTCACGGTGTCCCACCTCTCGCGAATGGGTGACAAACGTTACGAGTGTAATAACTGGTCACGGAAAGCTACTCAATTCGTCGTTCGGATCCGGCTTTAAATTGTAGGTCCCTTCCAAATTGTGTTGAAAAATATACATACACAACAAAAATGGTCGCAAGAAGCTAGACAACGGTCTGTCGCGCCGATATTATTATTATTATTATTATATAAAAATGGCTCTTCTACACGGAATAATTTTAAAACGGTCTAGAAATTACGAATTTGCTACTTGCGACTTGCGAACATTAGTGGTTGCGTGCTAGTTCAATTTGCAAAATGAACCTGCAAGTTGAATATTTTCATTCAGTCCGGTTCACTTAATTAGACGCACCTAAATGTATTCTCTTAATCTCTTCTCTTTTATTTAATTTACATCACAGAAAAAAAACAGTGCATGTAACCTTTACGCGCGGTGTAAGTGAAACTTCTTTGACGTTGTGTGGCAAAAAGAGACCCATAAAGACCCCAAAAGACCAACCAAAGACTCTTCAAAAAACTCCCCAAAGTACCCGCAAAAGACCTCAAAAGACGCATAAAAACCCCTAAAGACCCTTAAAAGGCCCCTAAAAGACCATAAAAGGACCCCAAAATACCCTGAAAAGATTCCCCAAACGACCCCCAAAATACCACCAAAAGACCCTTAAAAGGCCCCCAAAAGACCTTTAAAAGACCATAAAAGGACCCCCAAAGGACACCCAAATGGCCATACCGAATTTCGTACGAATTCGGCTTAGATCCCGAAATTCCAGTCCCTAATGCTCGTATCCCAGAATTTCCATAGGAATAAGTCTTAAAGTCCCATACCATATTAGTCCTGCATTCCGAATTTCATAGAAATAGATTAGTTCCCGAAATTCCAGTCACTAATGACCGTATCCTAAAATTTCCATAGGAACCAGTTTTATGGTCACATCTTAGTCCTACATACCGAATATCATAGAAATCGTTTGATAAATGGCTTAGATCCCAAAATTCCAGTCCCTAATGCTCGTATCCCAGAATTTGCATGGGAATAAGTCTTAAAGTCCCATACCATATTAGTCCTGCATTCCGAATTTCATAGAAATAGATTAGTTCCCGAAATTGCAGTCACTAATGACCGTATCCTAAAATTTCCATAGGAACCAGTTTTATGGTCACATCTTTGTCCTACACACCGAATTTCATACAAATCGCTTGAGAAATTACTTCGTTCCAGAAATTCCAATCCCTAATGACCGTATCCCAGAATTTCCATGGGAACAAGTTTTATAGTCGCATCTTTGTCCCACATACCGGATTTAATAGAAATCGCTTAAGAAATGACTAAGTTACAATAATTCAAAAATGTAACACATAATCGCAACCCAAAATTATTTTTGAGACCGTGCTAAAATTTCTCCTAACCGCCGATAATGTAGTTTTACTTACAAAAAATAGCATATAGTAGAGAGAGTAATCAATACTCGATAAAACACACATGAATAACATATGGAGATGGGAACTAACGGTACTTTTGTTCTCTTTTTTGTAAATGACCGTTTTTTTGCTTTGCTTTTTGTGTGGTCGCTGTGACTGCAGTTAATAAGAAAAGTATTTTATATGTTAATTCACTAGTGTGTATAACGGCTACTTTCTAGGCTAGAAACAGTCACTTTCGTCTACGGGCGTGTGAAAAAATATATTCAACAGCTTCGTTGATACTCGATTTCGATCATAAAGGACGGAAAAGGGTACTTCGTTAGAGAGAGAAAAAAAGGGAACTATGGTATATGTGTTGTTGGGATATTGGTGGTCTTTTGGGGGTCCTTTGATGGTCTTTTGAGGATCTTTTGAGGACCTTTTAATGGTCTTTTGAGTGTCTATTTGGGGTTTTTAGGGGGTATTTAAAGATTCTTTTGATCGTCTTGTGGGGGTCTTTTCTGGGTCTTCTGAAGTTCTTTTAAGGGTCTTTCTGGGGTTCCTTAGGGGTCTTTTGATAATAACCGGGTATTTAAGCTAGTCTATATATATAAAAGTTAAACTTTGTATGTATGTATGTATGTATGTATGTATGTATGTCCGGTATGGACTGCCAAACCCTTAAACCGATCGCGTTCTAACTTTGCATATGGGTTTTCTACCATAATAGGCACTTAATAGGCATATTTTGAAAGTAGTCAGACTCCTAGGTCAAGGGGTCACCATACGAATTTTTTTTTATTGTTTCTACAAATTGCATGTTTTTATGAACCAATCGCGTTCAAACTTATTCTATAGTTTTCTGGGCTTCTTAGGTGGTCAGTTGGTGGGTTGGTCAGCTGGTGCGAGTTCAGTGGGTGGGGGTGGTCTGTGGGTGGGTGGTCATCTGAGGTCAGAGGTCCGTTGGCTGGGGGTCAGTGGGCGGTATGTCAGTGGGTGTAGTGTCAGTGGGCGTGTGTAAACTTGGTGGGGGTCAGTGGGATGGGGCAGCCGGGAAACGCCGGGTATTTCCACTAGTAATTTATAAACTTTTCTCTAATAATTGATAGCGCCTTCAGTTTGGACATCCCAGTACACATGTCTTGCGAATTTCAGTCGCTGTTGCTTTCGTATAGAAATGTGGCGGTTTTTTTTAAAGATTCTTAAATTTTAAATATGGAGCATTCAAAATCGACAGATGCACTGTTAATTTACTGACATTAGCCCCAGCTGACGCCCTGTTTTTGTATGTAGAAAGAGTTGAATTCGAAGCAAATCGCAGAATTTTTCATTTATCGTGAGGTGTTAAAGCAGTCACAGATCTTTCCCGGTAGTTCTTGCCATAAGATTCGCGATTTTTAAATAATTTCGGACACAATGTTCACTTCGGTCGATTTTCCTGGTTATATCGCGATTTCAAAAGCGATATAACTGGTAAATGTCAATACCAGAATGAACCAAGTAATCACCACTTAACGGATTAGCATACCAAACGCGGACACCCAGTATATATTTTGTTTTTTGTTGAAATAAATGTTTAAAAAAACCTATGCTGCTGTATTTATAAATTACATAAAAGAATACAAACAATTTGGCTTTTGCTACTTTTTGATCCTCAAATATTACAGAAGTGGATCACGTTGAAAATGTGAAAAGACAGCACTGGTTGCAAGTCAACATTGCCGTGCAGGTGGACTCTCCCATCAACGCTGCCAGTGTTGTAATTTTTCTAATGTTGAATTCGAATTGAGAAAAAATCTGCCATAGAATGATTTTTGACTGTTCCGAAAAAAACTAATAGATGGAAGAAATCGATCGCCTCTCACAGATCTGTATATTGCGGCAGATTTACCCCTCTTTTTACTAACACCAACTGTTAAATTTGTTAAATTGTTAAAAGTGAAAAAAAAAACATAACTCTGACAAAAACTCTGACAACTGTTTGAAATGAAAATCTTCGAAATCATTCAAAAAACAATTTCGATTTTAGCACTCTACCTTCTTAGAGAAAAACGCCGAAGATGACCACAATTGCTCGTTTCGCTTTAACAGAGAATATGAGCAAACTCTTTTTAATTATAAAGTCCAATGCTACAGATCTAAATGAATTGAATATAAACGCCTCAACTATAATAAGCAGCAGTGGGCTTATTCTTATGTCAAAACCGAACAAAAAGCTTAGCTAGTTTCTCTTCATCTCCATAATGAGCCTAAGTTACCGCTTGCTTGTTTTCTCATTGTTTGCCTTCATTTGTAGCAACTATCAAATTTCTCTACCGAATGTCTCAATTGATTGACACCTTGTTACTCCTACGTAAGTTAATGAACATATAAGGAAACCGAGCAAAGACACAAAGTCACCACGTTTCCATGACATAACTTAATAATATTCGGCGTGGCAAGGCCTAGCTTCTCAAAACCATTTGTGTTGAGTATTTATATTTTTGCACACAAATGGAGGGGACCTACAATTTAATGCCGGATCCGTATTGAGAATCTTTCCGTGCCAAGTTATTACTCTCGGACGTTTGTCAGACATTCGCGAGAGTTGGGACACCGTGAAAAAAAACTTTTGGTGTGACTAGGATTCGAACCAGGAGCCGCCTGCTCAGTAGTCCATGCTCTTATCCTAATAAAATGCTCACGGTGCCCACAGACAGAGTTAAAAGCATGAATTACAATTGACATTTGGGAGCATGAGCACGCACTGGTGAATTTTCAAATACAAAAAAAGTGTATCGTGAGGTTATAAGAGAGTTAAGCTCCGATTCGTTAAGTTTTCGTTCACGTTCGCGCGCAAAGGCGCAAGTGATTCAGGTCGCTCTTTGGATGTGTAAATTTGACATTTGTCAACAGAGACAAATGCTAATACACACAAAATTTTATTATAAACAGTTGTTGTAGTTTGGCAAACATGAGTTGACAGTTGACACTAGTGCATTTACGTAAAAGTCTATTAAAATCAACCCGTAAGTCGAATTAAGATCATGGTGGCGATAACTACTTACTAAACCGCTCTAGTTTCGTAGAGTTTATTTGGATTTAACGAAATTAAACTCTATTTAGCGTTTCCATGCACATAAACCTGTGGTAACCCCGCTCGATCATAGAAACTTAAATTCAACTCAATTTAATGTAATAACTAGCTAAATCAAATAATATGACGTTTATAGACTACATTGACTACGCATTTAATACATGACAACAATAAATTGACTACGTGGTCGATGCGGAAATAGAATTACCATTCCACACAATTTTTTATTATCATTTTCGCATTTCGAGCGGATTTCCCGATGCGAATGACAATTCCGCTGGAATTTTTTCTCCGCTCAAATCCGCTCCGGGTGGAATTCCCGATAGGTCTGATGATGATTATGACCTTAGATGCCAGAATGATGACTTAAGATGCCATATTGATGCCATTAAAAGTCAAATTGATGACCTATGATGCCAGATTGATGACCTTAAATGTCAGATTAATGCCATTTGATGCCAGAATGATGACCTTAGATGTCAGAGTGATTATATTAGAAGCCATATTGATGGCCATAGATGTCAGATTAATGTCATTAGATGCCAGAATGATTGATTCAGACACCACATAGAAGAAGTGCATTAAGAGGTTATTAAATAAAAGTATTTTAGGAAAATTTCTAGTCTTATTTCTTGGCCGGACCAAAAATTTTTCAATCCATCTTCGTATATACAGAGCTTAGCTTAGTGTAACTATGACTGTATTACTGGACAGGTTTTCAATTGTTGGCACCTAGAACGCTTAGGAATTGCTGGTCCCAAAACTCAGTCACATACATGATCCGCAGGCATTCAAAACACAAGCTCATAGACATCTGCTCTTTTCTCCTCCCACGCTGTGCCAAGCAAATAGGTAATGCAATTGCAATTTTTGCAATTTTAGCCTACATATATAAAGGATTTATACACATAGTTGCCCGGGTACCACCACCGGGAGGTAGAGCAAGCACTACATCACGAACTTGATTGTTGCGCTACTTGCTCAAACGAAGTTTTAAGCAGTCAGTAGTTTCCCGATCAATCGCAATGCAGATTTCCCTCATCACTTGGCTTTCTCAAACGGTGGTCCAAAGAATTTTCCAACGCATACGTGGTCAGATCCCTCCTCGAGTATGCTACTCAGGCGTGGTCCCCATATCATCAAGTTCATCAACCTCATTAGATTTAAAATCCTCGAGGAACACAGAGATATAGCTGACATTCTTTTCAAACATCGCCTCCTTTTAGGCTCCGTCGATTGCGCGTCTCTATACAACTCGATTTTCTTTTTAACACTAACCCTCGTAATCTACGATGCCCGCCACTCTTCTATCTACCGACACACCGCACCATGCACGGCTCTAACGAACCAATATGTATGCTGTGAAAGCAGCAGACGGGAGCACTGCCATTATAGAGTGAAATGAGATCCCAGATACAAGTGTCTAGTCGCTGGAACGACATCATAACCATAATGTTTTCGATAGCAGCACTCCCTGCCTAAAACTTGATCTCCTCCGTCATTCTCCCTAGCTTTACATGTTAGCTTTAAGTCTTAGTCTTAAGTCTTACTTATAAGTATTCAACGATGTTAGCTTTAAGTTTCAGCTTGTAATGAGCCGATCAAAATTAGTCGGACCACAAAATTTTCCTCCACCTTCGTATATACCAAGCTTAGTGTAACTATGACTGTTTTACTAGACAAATTTTCAATTGTTGGCACCTAGAACGCTTAGGAATTTCTGGTCCTAAAATTCAGTCACATGCATTATGTAGAAAACACGCTCCCAAAGTTGTTCAGTAATGCCAAGTTGGTGACAAACGGTGATGATGACGCTCACTTCACAACTCCTATCTTATGCGTCCACGTCGCGTCACTGTAAACTCTGCCAAATCAAATGAACGATTTCGGTACCCAATCCGATTTGTATTAGCTTGGGTCGGGGGCTAAATAAGAAGGTGGACTTGCCTTGGTCGGCGGCGCATCATGACGACCTAGGTTGCGGTTGGCCAAGCACCACTCAACTGAATTAATTGATTCTTGAAACTCGGATACGTATCGAATTTACCGAGTGGCGTCTCTTGAAACCTCGGGCGTTAAATCGAGTTCGCTGGCGGGCGTTTTTAGAAGCCCTATGCTCCCCCGCGGAGCAAAGGAAAGAAAGAAGAATGCCAAGTAGCTGCGTGAGAAATAATTAGGTTTACAGAACTGAGCACGCCCACGCCCCTTAAAGCCTTCAAAAGATCTATTCAGAAGAAAACAACAAATTATAGAGATTGCTTTTGTTTTATTCTTAGAATTTCTTTTCTTTTTGTTTGCTTGCCTATATATTTATAATACATTTAAATCATTTTTGTTTTGTTTTTTTGTGTTTTGTTTTTCGTTCTCTCTCAGTTGCTGATGCTCTTTTTAAAAAAGCACACTGCAACTCCCAGCTGGGAGTTCTGCTGCAAGTTTTATTCGATTTTTTTTTGTTGTAATCTCAAATGTATTGTGTATGTGTGTGTGTGTTAAATATGGTGATATTTGTTGGGTTTTTTTCTTCTAATTTGCCAAAATCAATTGCTTTTTGCCAAATAATTGATTTTTTTTCAAATTGCGTAACTTTAACAGTAAAATTTTTATTATAATTTTGAAATTTTCTTCATTGCAAGATATAATTTAGGTTTTTTTTGTTTTTTTTTGTTATTTTTTGTCAATCTTTAAGTTAAGTTGTGATAAACAAAGAAAAAACACTTCCGCCTCGAGGAAGTATTAAGATCCGAGTGAGTCAAGAAGCTCCAAGCAATTATTTGTTGTAATTTTTCTAGATGTGCTTTTGTTTTTGTTTTATATTAGCATCCAATCAGAATGTGGTAGTAGATAAACACAGTAAGTTATAGATAGAGAGGGAGGCGGGGGGTTTAAAGTGAAACCATAACAAACATGGTGTCGGATAATGCCTGGTAGGCCAACAGGATAATGATAAGAAGCTTTCGGAATTATATGTTATACTTTAGGCAATCCTTTGTTTATTTGTTGTTACTAATTGTTGGGATTAATTTACAATTTTGCCAAAGCAGCGAAATGGAAATTAGTCTGTTTGTATAACAAATGCATGTGCTACGTTTGTTGTATTGTTCTTGGCCAATGGGATAATTAATGTAGAAATCAGTCTCTTAATATCTAACTAAAGTAATTGGTTGCTGGTTGCTTTTTTTGCATTTTTTTGTTGTTGTTTGCCTTTCTACATCGTACATCTATCGGACCCCGGTTGTCAAGCCAAATATAATGATGCTGAACACGCCTTACAAATCTCATGAGTTTTTGCTATTCAGACTGCTGATTGTGCTGCTGGCACTGACATCTCGTCTAATGTAGAACAGGATGTATGGTTTGCATTCGGCGACCGCAGTCGGGGAAACCTCCTTTACAGTATGATCGTTGAAATGCAGCCATGTGCCGTTATTGATCGCAAACGATGTGTAATGGCCGCAGCTGGAGCTGTAAAATGTTGCGAAATTTTTATTAAAAAAAAAAGGGGGAAACCTATGTGAAATTCTGTGCTACCCATTTCCGTGGTGGACAATGACAGCTGCCAAGTCGTATACATTACATGTGTGACTGTTCCGTCGCGTTTCGGGACCATTGTTAAGAACATACTGGGACATGTCCAATGATTTAATTGGAAAGGAAATTCTCACATCGAGTTTAGTTCTAGTGCCAAGTAGAGAGTGGGAGAGAGAGAAAGAGAGAAATAAACAAACAAAATGAATCACATAGGCTGGAACTCACCTGAATGAGTTGTTCCAGCGGAACCGCTTAATGTGCAAACACAATACGTTTGGCAGTCGACGAATCCAGAATCGCTTCGTCGATCGCTGCTTACTTTTGCACGAGCTGCAATAATACAATTCGGTTTCTGCCAACTCTTCAATCTGCGAATGGAGAAAACAATGGGAATGGGAATATACTAGAGGTGGAGGATCCCGCACAACTGGAGGAACGCACCTCTGTGAAACTGGACAAGCAATCGTTAATGTTGCATTCAGGTTGCTTCGGATCAGACATTGGGCTGTCATTGTAAGTTGTTGAATTTCCATTGCTGTTGCTGTTGCTGCTGCTGCTGCTGCTGCCACCGCCTATAGCACTTTGAGCTGTCGCTCCTGCTCCTGTAGTGCTGGTTGTGTTTCCACCGCCGCCAAATTCTTTATAGAATTTCTCTGGAATGTCTAGTGAGAGATCAAGAAAGGGATCGTGTTTTTTGCTCTCCATGCCACAGATCAGGCAACGCACTTCACTCTGCAGGATGCCGCCAAAGACATTTGTAACAATCGAACTGCGACCGCCTCGATACAGATTACCGGCACCAGCGCCAGCGGAGCAAATATCTTTGATGGAACCCATTAACGGATTCACACTGACATATGAAGAAGCAGCAGCAGCAGCAGAGCCACCACCACTCTGTGACTTACCGCCAGAGGAACTGTTTCCCGTCGCCGTCGTCGTCATTGTTGTTGTCGACGCCATTGCTGACGACGACAACGTGCCCTGCGATATGAGGATCGATGGATCGACACTTAAATGCTGAAGTTCGGTGTGCAGCCTATCAAGCATGTAACGAAGAAACTCGTGAGCGTCGTGTTGCCGATGGCCGCGAAATTGAGGAACTACTTTCCATATCACAAGAAACAGACACTCGGGTGATATCGCCTTGGAACCGTCACCGCCCTTGCTCAAATTGATCAGCACTTTGCGTAACTCTTCGACCACATTTGCATCGTTCATGTTCTCCTTTAGACTTCGCGAACAGTAGACACGCTGTTGCTTCTGATTTTTGCTCGGCTCCAGGCATGGCAACGCATTAAAATAGCAACTAAACTCTCTAATGTTGCTTAGCGACTGCAGAACTGAGTTCATAAAGCAGGTGTTTCCCAAATTTCTCAATCCAACAACCTGTGTGTCAGGCAACAACAAAAATTATAAATCCAAATAATGTAGGAGGTTGGCTTTGCTTCAATGTCCCACCCCCACCAACTCACCTTGCGCAATGACTTCCTTTTGGCGGCCATAATCTCGCTACTTTCGCTTGAGTTTGTTCGCTTGCGAGGTCTCAACTTTCGACCCGGTTTCGGCGTATCTTCCCAGCCAGAATCGTTGGATGAAACACTGGCTGTTTCCTGCAGCGATTTCGAAGACGATGATGTTTCCGAGCATGAGTCATCTTCGCTCTTTAACTCTTGACGAAGTTCCTCAACAGATCGTGTCTCGTTGATTACGAAATCATCACATTTGTAACTGGGAAACGAGAGAAAATCATAAATGAGGATCATATTTTTGCGATCGATAGGAATATTTACCAAAACACAGAGAAGTCCAATGTGTTCATACAGACTTTGTGACTCTTCTGCTTAAAATGATTTAGAGCGTGGGCCTTCTCGAATCTCCCGCATAATACTGATCCACAGTGCAAGCATAGCCAATTGTTTTTCTCCGACTGGCATTCTTTGGAGCAAAATGACAGAAAAAAATACGTAATATAAGAATAAGTATCATGTAATGGATAAAATTATTTGAATGATTTTGCAACCGAGTACTGGATGTTCATAATCGATGATGAAATCATTCGAATGATTTTGCTACCAATTGTTGCTCAAAATCAATAATGAAATCATTCGAATGATTTTGCAACCGAGTACTCGATGTTCATAATCGATGATGAAATCATTCGAATGATTTTGCTACCGAGTGTTGCTCAAAATCGATAATGAAATCATTCGAATGATTTTGCAACCGAGTACTCGATGTTCATAATCGATGCTCATAATCGATTATAGAAATTATTTATGGGAGACCGCAAGATTCCACGACAAACAAACAAACAAGCGCACGGGCACGCGAAGTTAATAATAAGAAACTGTGTATACGCCGTGTTGTGCTCGGTTCACAACAAAAAAAAAACCCCCAGAGTACAGAGTTAAATTACCCCGGTTCAATAAAAAAACACCGAGTAAATATTTGACATACACTGCTCACCCGGGTTAAATAAAAAAACAGACCCTGTGTATACACCGTGTGGTGCTCGGTTCACAACAAAAAAAAAAACCAGAGTACAGAGTAAAATTACCCCGGTTGAATAAAAAAATACCGAGTAAATATTTGACATATACTGCTCGCTCGGGTTAAATAAAAAAAACAGACCCTGTGTATACACTGTGTGGTCCTCGGTTCACAACAAAAAAAAACCCAGAGTACAGAGTAAAATTACCCCGGTTCAATAAAAAAATACCGAGTAAATATTTGACATACACTGCTTGCTCGGGTTAAATAAAAAAAAACAGACCCTGTGTATACGCCGTGTTGTGCTCAGTTCACAACAAAAAAAAACCCCAGAGTACAGAGTAAAATTACCCCGGTTCAATAAAAAAATACCGAGTAAATATTTGACATACACTGCTTGCCCGGGTTAAATAAAAAAAACAGAACCTGTGTATACACCGTGTCATGCTCGGTTCACAACAAAAAAACACAGAGTACATAGTAAATTACCCCGGGGTCAATAAAAAAAACACAGAGTAATTATTTGACATACACTGCTCGCTCGGGTTAAATAAAAAAACAGACCCATAGTAAACAGGGTCTTGCTCCAGAAGTACCATTAAGGTGAAGAATTCTTATTGAGCTCTTCTCTTTTGATGTATAGGTTAAAACCAATATTTTCGGTATCGATGGCGTCTATTTAACCATATCCGCATAGCCACATAAAATATTATTTTTTTTTTCTAGATAATCGATTCATATTTTACAAAACAATTTATGCACTGCACAACTTTGACATAGTTGTCAAATTAATCAACGATAAATCGCGCCTCAGTCGCACAAACAATTGTCAAAATTACTCGCGCGAGAAAAATCGCGCTTCATATGTAATAGGCCTTAATTCGTATTCCCGTATACCAATAAAATGCAGCTATAAAAACAAATTGTTTCACTCTATCACTCCGGAATTCATATAGTTGTCCTCTTTTTCTTTTCAGTTTGTTTTGACTTATCTTTCGCTGCTGTGACCAGAAACTGTGATGAATAACCTGCTGTACTACTTGCACTCCCTGCTGGGGAATAGAGCAATGCGAGCATTAAACGATGAGAAAAAATTGTACGCAGAAAAGAACAGCAGAGTCGTGTCGTGTGAAACATGAATAAGAAGCACATCAACCATTGCCGGAGCTGAGTTGGCTGTGAGCTAATTTTGCAAAATTCGCACATGAAATTGTAGAAGTCGGAGAGTCTGTATGTGTGAATGTGCCATTGCGGACACTTGCAAGCAAGCAAAGTAAATTTTTGCAATAAAAGCTAAAAATTTGCAAACTATTTACCTACTAAGTGCAAATAAAATTGAACATCGGACTCTTCAGTCTTCACACTGACCAGTGACCACCACTGTATAGTACAGTGGGAAATAAGAGGAAGAGCCAGTGAACGATACAAATAAAGAATGCGATGGCAGTAGCTGCTAATGCTAAGGTGTGTAGTTAGGACAAGGGCTACTTAGTACTCACATACAACAAACAAGATACCTATTTACTTGCAAATAGTTGTTGGACTCTCGGGGCTGGGCATACATTTAGTTGCTAATCGATTTTTCATAATAAATTTCAGCAGCAGAATTTTGTATTTTTTTGGAATATGTTTAACTAATCATTTTGCAGTATGGTGTTATCTCTGTCGGCGGCGACCTTCCCCTACACATTCGAAAAGAAAATGATTATTATTTAGGGTGACCATAGAGCTTTCAAATATATATTTTTAAAATGGGAAAATACTAGGCAAACAATTGCAGTTATTTGTTCTTAATTGTATTGAATGGAACGTTGGAACGTTATTGAAATTGCAGAAAGTACAAGAAAAAATGTTGTATTGTCATTGGCCCATTCTTGGTGTATATCTTCTTAGCATTTCCGCCCTGACGACCCAACAGACATTACGACGAGAAAACTTCAAGACATTCATCACTATGAGTATATAGCCAGCATGAATAAACTTTCAATTTCCACTTACCTAAACATTTCCACACCTTCTGCTGTTGGGTAACGACGACAGCGGCGACTGGGTGGTTGGCAGTTGATGTTTCTGCAGGAGCAGTGGTGCCTTCTAACGCCACAGAACAGTGATTAGCGATCGCAATCGATGGCGCTTTCCCATCTGTCAGCTGGCACTTTTTCGTTCGAATTAGATCGCGATTTATTTTACAATTATCACTCAAGTGAGGGCAATCCATGGCTGCTGATTCACCAACGTTGGCCTGCCACTAGCCGAGAAGTGAAGATGCAGAGTTGCGAAATAATCGTAGGTGTTCGTCGGGAATATCCACTGCTCCAAGTGACGGGTGTAGTTTTTTCTTCCACCACCCACCACCACCACCACCCACTTTAAGCGTAATCCTTTAAAATTAAAGAGGCGGAGGGAAGGGGGACACTTGGAACAAGGACGAACCGACGGACGTTTTGTCAATCTGTCTATCGTCAATCAGACAGAGTTTAGTTATTGTACTCCAAAACTCTGAAATTTTGTCACGCACTCACACGAAACTATGTATTCACTTTTCTTTCTCCTCTTATTATTATTTTCTTCATCCGCAGTACGTTCCGCTAAGCGTTTTTTGTTTTCTTCTTCCTGCAATTGAATGATTACAGCATTTTTCCTTCCTTATGTTTATTTTTCCGTCAGTCAGAATTTGATAAATTTGCAAAATTTATCAAATGAATAAAATTTGAAAAACTCGAACGCGTCGGATAGAGCCAGCGGTAAGCTTATACAAGCAAAGCAGCCATCACCGCAGGAAAACGGGTTACAAAAAATCTTTTAGAATCAGGAAGCGAGATAGCAGACATGGACACGCAGGTTTCTTTTGTTTGTTCTCTCAAAAGCTGACGACAGAAATATTCCCATTAAAAAATCGGGATTTCTGACTGATTTTCCTACTGACTTGGTGGCTTTAACTGGATTCCTGACCCTGACGTATAGATTTTTTCAGCTTAGTATTTCGGTCTAATCTCAGATTCACTTGCTGTTCACTCTTCAGTTTCTGCTGCTGCTTCTGCTGCTGTCGCTGGGGCTGGGGTATAATGAAAGTCGACGACGACGACGACAATTTGCCTCGTTCAGCAGACTCTACTCTACACTTATCGGCAAACGAGCAGGGCGCAAGGGCACCGAGAATTTTTAATTTATTCCCCGTGTCCCACAATGTTCACACTGATCACCACTTTATTCAAATAACCAAAATTCTAATCAAATTACTATTAATTTTTTTTTGGATTTTCACCAAATCGAAGCCGTTGTGAAGAAGAGACGTAGCGGAACGGTTGGTCGATCCCCGTTCAAGCATCAGCCAGCCGTCCTATTCGTATGTGTATTTTTGACGAAAGAAAGAAAAAGAATGAAAAATGTAAAAATAAAAGGCATTACCTGAGAATGGGGAAAGTCAACCAGCAGAAACCTTTCGATGTAAATTTCCCTTGGCCAAATTGAATGGGAAATTCTGGTTTGCTTAATAGTGTACAGGGATGCCTTTGAAAATTGGGAAAAATTCGCTCATAAAAGGGGATTCGAACTCGAACTCGACTATTGAGTTGCAGAATAATGAATTTTATATTTTACTAGAATTTATGTTTGATTTACATTTATTCCGTGCAAAAAATGACCAGGAGGACAATTCTGGTGCTGCGAAAAAATGAAATAAAAATTGTTTCACCCTTTCACCGCAATTACGATTCTCGTTCTACGAAATGGTGAAACCAAATGTCAACCAGTTTGATATGAATAATTGTTTTTCACGCCCTACTTTGCAAGTGAATGTTCTAAGTATGAAAATAATAAATCTCAATAAAAAAAACAACCCATAAAAATTAAAAATTTTCATTTAAATTCTCTAAAAGGAGATGTATATGTGGGCAAAGTTTGAGCCGGGTTAATTTGGAAAAAAGTAAAAGTCCCTTACATCAAAATGTTTACAAAAACTCTTGTCACCGGAGATACACATGTGTAAAAAATTTGTATGGGAGCCCCCGATCTTGGGGCCCGATCACTTTCAAATTTTAATAGGAAGTGTTGACATCGGAGATACACATGTGTTGAAAATTTAAAGAAAATCGCGCTAATTTTTTTAAAAATTTATATGGGCCTCAGGGTCCTCAGGTCCCGTTCACCCTAAAAAATTTACAAATTTGCATGTGCAGATAACGCCTATCCCAAGGGAGTCTGCAGCGCATCTACATCATGTATAGATTCGTCTATCCCATGGCAGTTCAATGCTGAGTGCCTCTTTTCCCGGGTCCTGGATGTGTGTAGCAGAAGGCATCGCATTTCCGGTTAGAAACCCATATACCCGAGCAGCGACACCAATTGGAATGCATCTAGGAGAAGCCAGTTCAACGCTGGTTAATTCCTGTCATCGGCGCATCTTTTTCATATGCGCAGACTCCCTCGGGATAGTAGTTATCTGCACATGCGAAGTTGATGCGCATGACATGACAGGATATAACCCAGTCTACGTCCATATAAAATATGTGTATCTTCCCATAGTTTGGCTGACTGTTTATAGGTTAAGTTATTATCTGTTTTTTGTTTTATTAATTCGGGTTAAATTTCTATAAAATCTATCAAGGCTTCCTTTTGGTTTTTTTTTTTTTTTGAAATATGGCCTAATCTTGCTGTTTTTGATTCCATTTTTATTTATTTATATATATATTCACAATTTATATATTATATTCACAAAAATTGGTTGCAAATGGCACAATTGGTTTTCATCAACTGTCATTTGACAGATAAAATGTATGCGAAAATGAAATTCACCGACTATATACCCGACGAAAAATTCCGTCTACTTTTCGATCGAAATTTTTCGACGACGAATTTCAAGAATACAGCAAATTAAATTTTCGACTAAATTGACGTAATTTGACAGGTATTTTTGTCTTTCCTCTCGTCAGCTATGATCAACAGTGAACAGTGCATAAAAAGTTATGATTCTTGCTGTTGGGTCGCATTTTTCGACTTTCCTTTTCCAAAATTTTTTCCGTATAAAACTTCTTCGGACTATGACCAGCCGTTTTCAAGTGATGCGGTTACCAACGAACAGCATTTCATTTTTATATACATATAGATTTTATCTATAACATTATGGTAACATTTGAAAAATATTCTACTTCTCTCTTCTAGCTAACCAAAAAAAAACACGTCTCACGCGTCACGTCATCGCAAGCCAAGTTTTAAAAGAAGTACTTTAAAAAAAATGACACGCGCCACACGTCTCACGCGTCACGTCATCGCAAGCCAAGTTTTAAAACAATAACTTTAAAAAAAAATTAAACGCGCCACACGCGACGCGCGTCAAGTCAACGCAAGCCGAGCGCTTACCAATTGTTTTAAAACAAGTCCCATTAAATTCTGACTGGTAGAAGTCGCGATATACAATCGTACTATAACCACTGAAAATTTCATAAAAATCGTAATCATAAATGTGGCTTATACTAACATTTTACATTAACATTGCATCCATGTACTCGGTTTCGGGGCAAAATAATTCGAATGATCACTCGAGAACTCTGTCTCGCTAGGTTGCAAAATAATACGAATGATCACTCGAGAACTCGGTTTTGCTAGTTTGCAAAATCATTCGAATGATCACTCGAGAACTGGGTCTCGCTAGGTTGCGAAATCATTCGAATGATCACTCGAGAACTCGGTCTCGCTAGGTTGCAAAATCATTCGAATGATCACTCGAGTTCTCGGTCTCGGTATTATTATTTCTGTTTTCTTTTCTCTCGCTGTAGCTTGTTAGACTACACAGTCGTAAGCGCAAGCACATCGCAGAAGCAGATCGCAGTATCGCACATGGGTGATGTGTTATGTGTATTGCTTCGCCATGGGCCATGAATGCATAATGATATATGATGTATAATGTGTATAAACACAGAAAGCATTTGCTTGTGTTTTTCCTTGTTGCTTTTGCTTATTGTTGTTCTTGTCATTCTTTTCGCTCAGGCGTGATATGTCGCTCGTCGCTGCGCATATCCATACCATATCTCGTTCGCGCTAGTTCGGTAGAACAGAAATAAGAAATCATTCGAATAATTTTGGACAATATCTCGAGATATCTCGAGATATTTCAATAATCGATTATATCATTCGAATGCGCCCAACGCTAAGTGGGTCATCGTGCATCTAAGGACGTAACTATGGAGATCAATAGCTTATGTAACGCCTTCTTCCACTACTCGTTATAGAAAACAACAAATATTTTATTTTTATGAAATGTCGCACCCCATCGAGACATAAGTCCCAAAAATTTGTTGGGATTTATGTCCGTGCGCTTTTTATAAGGAGCCATTTTATGTATGTGATGAAAGTGCACATATTTTTTTATCTCCGAAAATTTGGGACTTATGCCCCATCTTCGACAAAAAATTTTTGGACTTGTGTCCCGATCAATTGGCACATAAGTCACAAATACGATTTGGGACTTATGTCCCATTTTAGTGAGTCATAAGTCCCAAAAGTAAATATTGGGACTTATGTCCCTGCGCGGAAAATATCACCATGAGTGCAAAAATATTGCACTAAAAGTCATAAATTACATTCGTTTTAATCGTTTGATTTTGAAAAATGCACTGGGTGTAGTTCTGGGGTAAAATTTTCAAACCGCCTTTTTTCGGTCGCCAAGGGTAGCTTTTTTATTTAACAAAATTAATGTCATTATAATTGAAAATTTATTTTATTTAAAAAAAAAAACCAGTTACACACAAACTTTTAAATTTAGGCCCAAAATGTCAAAATTAAAATCATTTTTACCATTAGCTACAAAATCCTGGTCATGTCTTCTCTACGCTTCGATCCGTAGAAGTTATTTCCGCCATAGAACTATGATAACAAATTATTCGCCAGCGTTCCAAAATATTAGCAGGCTTCTCCTTCCGATTGGAATGATAATCAATCCAATGTTGCAATCGGTGTCCAACTACGAAACAGAACAAAAAATTACGCAACTTATTGCCAAAGCCGAAGATTTCCTGTCCAAAAACAAAATGGACGAAGCAAAGACTCACCTAGAGAAGGCATTACAGCTTGCCGAACGGGATCAGGCCTTCGGAAGTATCACTTACCTCTGCGATCTGCTATCTTCGATTGCCTTTATTAGTGGTGGTATTGTCGAAGCCGAAATTGCATTGGTCAACTCCATTGAAAAACTGCTGCAACTGGGATTTGACGAAGATCACAACAGCATTGTGCGATTCAAATTGAAATTAGCGCGACTTTACCAGATAATTGGAAGCCGTGAAATGGCCGAATACGGTTACAAGGATTGCATACGGGTGCTGGATACGAAAATGGAACGGACTAAGAAATCTAGCGGTAAGGATGGCGATTCAAACGAACGATCTACTAACGATAGTAATGACAAGAACGCAACCAATGAGATTTATATAAACGCACTCTTCTGGTATGGCAAACTGCTGCAGGAATTCCAGGATTTACAGCAGGCCAAAATTCAGTACAAGAAATGCCTACACCATGTAGGTTTAGTTGATGCGAAAAATAAGGATCGGCCAGTAGTAACGCCTTCGCAGAAAATGGTGCTTCTATTCAATATGGCAGAAGTTACCGCGAGATTAAAGGTACGTTGCAGCAAACTAAAAGCACATTGCATCGTCGTTAGTATCTTCATTTCAGGAATATGACAACGCACTTGGCTATCTCTTTGATGCAATCGAAATTTGTATTAGTGAGGTTCCCGACAATCCAGAGTTACCTTTCTATGTGGTGCAGGTAGGACGGATTTTTACGGAAAAGGGGTTTTTCGAAAATGCCAAATCATGGTGTGAAGCGGGCGTCTCTCTGGCTACAAAGGAAAACAATGTCGCAGCAAAAACTGCAGCAAATGAATGCTTGGAACGGTTAGATGAGATGCTAATTAATACAAAATAAAAAATAGAACAATTAAAATGAAAATTGGAAATACGAATTTTACCTTCTTTAAAAAAATATATGCAATTTACTAGAATCCAATGAATTTGAAAATCTCCTTATCTCATGGATCGATGCATTGATTTCCGATAACTTGCAGCAGCTTATCACTGATAAACCGAAGCCTTCAAGTTTCTTCTTAGAAAACATGGTGTGCGCTCTGGACACATTTCCAATGAGGAAATTGTAGCTCTTTGCCCTTACAAACCTACAAATAAACTCCTCAAGCAAAAACATAGTGTGACTAGCGCCAGTAGCAGCGGACAGACGCGATGTGCTTACATACCAACCGCCATACTTTTCTTTTCCTCACTTTGATTTCTCTTTCACCATTCCACTTTAATTTGATTTAATTACTCCATTGTTATAATGTTATCCCTAAAAATGCCTTTGTTGTTGAGACTTGATAGTTGGCAGTTGGGTTCTTGTTTTTGGACGGCAACGGCATCCTCTCCTTCATAATAAGTTCAACCTTCAACGCTAAAGTTCCGAATCGCAACGATACAACGATAAACAGAATACTCTGATCAAAATCAAAAACGGCAAAGTGACACCTTCCGTTTGGCGTTAATTGGTTGTCAAAAAATATTCATGTAAGGGCGCTCTCACAATGAAAAACTTAAGTCTTAGGAGTTACAGAAATGTATGGATTTTGGTTTAGCAAAAAAAATTGTCCTGCTCGTTATCTTGGTAGATCTTAGTTTTTAGGTTACAATCTTTTGAAGAAATACAGAAAGAAGTTCGCAACATTTTGAAACGGATGTGAAATATTTTTTGTTGTTGTTGTAATGTCTTCAATATAATAACAATGAAGCTTGTCACAATTTGAAACATTGCTGTCACAACATAAAACTTATGTATTCATTGTGCGAGCTCTTCTATGGTTTAAGTTTTAAGTCTAAAGTCTTAAGGGTTAGGTTTTTCATTGTGACAAATGGTGTGTTTTTTCCTTGGACAACTTTGTCCCTGAAAACTCACAATATTGGGTAAAATACTAAGAATTTATTGGTTTTTAGTACAAAACTCTAACTAACTTTAATCCAACGATTTGACAACCTTCCTTTGCTTACGTTTTTTTTTTGTTTAAATTAATTTTATTTTGTAACGTAAAAGTGATTGAAGATATAAATATATTAAGAAACATATCGGCATTTCTACGGTATCCGTTGTAACGATATTTTAGAAAAATGCGTCCGTTGTGGCAAAGTAAGCAACTGACAGATCGATGAAATACATGCGCTCTTATGGGAGGTGTCCCATAGGAAAAGCATGTGACGGAAACAATGCAAAAAGTTGACCAACTTTCAACATTTCTATCTGGCAAATGCTTTGATAGTTCTTTCGCACACTACTTTGAAGTTTATTTTTGCATTTGTTGTTGTTTGCCTGTACGACGACAACGTGTTCATACTTTGCGTCACATACGGCAATGTCAACGAATGCGTCGACGCAACTGACGCAACGGATTCTATGGGCTGGGCTCTTTATTCCTTTTCAGAGACCAATAAAATGCAGCTAATATATCAAATAAAAACCAATAAAATGCAGCTAATATATCAAATAAAAACCAAGAAATAAATCAATAGTGTGCGTTTATAAATATTGCTCCTGTGTCATTGGTGGTAACACACATGACTTTAATGCTTATAAATATTCAATTGGGCTGGCACCCATGGCTTAGCTTACTTTATAAATATTGCGTGTGTTAACACCCGGTGCTAACACACATTGCCATATGTATTTAGATGGGGCAGTTAGAGTCATGAAACGTCATTCGATATTGTTGTTTTTGTATGTCATATTTCATAATTCATATTTTGTCCAACCGTCATTTTGAATAGGTCCCACTAAACAGAACACTTGCGGATTTTACAGATCCGTACACTAATAAAACTTTGTCTTCGTAAAGTAATAAGTGTCTATTGTCGATTTATCTCTTGTAGGTAATAAAAATAACTCTTGTTCTTTTACTTTCCACTGAAACTAACATCTTATGACATATATATTTATACTCGGTAACACAGCTGATAATTGACCTCGGTAACACAGCTGATAATTGACATTGGGTCTGTTTTTTAATTCAACCCGAGCGAGCATGTCAAATATTTACTCGGTGTTTTTTTATTCAACCGGGGAAATTTTACTCTGTACTCTGTGTTTTTTTAAGTGAACCGATCACGACACGGTGTATACACAATTTCCTATTTTTTACTCTTAAAATCAGCGTAAGGCAGAGTAAGAGCGAGTAATGTTACCCAGTGTACACATCGAATATTTTTACGCCGTGCAACATTCGTTCGGAGTACTCCGGGTAACTATATTTGCTCTGGTTGATTAAAGGATTGGACCCATAGCCCACGACAATTTTGACTTCGCTCATATTGCTCCTTTTGTGCAATATAAAGGGTGTTTTTTTCGGAGGTTTGTTTTTCCGATAGATGTCGTTTTATTTTATGACAGTTGTTTTGACAGCTCAAAGTGGCATTTCTACTCAGTATTGTTTGGCAAATCATTATGAATAGGTTAACTCCAGAACAACGTTTTCAAATCGTGGAAATTTATTTTCAAAATCAGTGTTCAATTAAAAATGTTTATAGAGCACTTCGTGAATTTTATGGTGCACATAATCGTCCGTCAGAGACCACCATAAAGAACGTCAACAAACAAAATTGTCGCATTTGGAGCAAAGATAATCCACACGCCGTTCAAGAATTACCAATGCATCCTGATAAATGTACTGTTTGGTGCGGTCTATGGGCTGGTGGGATCATCGGTCCATATTTCTTTAAAAATGAGGAAGGACGACGCGTTACCGTGAATGGAAATCGATACAGAACCATGTTAAATGAGTTTTTGTTGTCAAATCTTGAAGATATGGATATGGATGAAATGTGGTTTCAACAAGATGGTGCCACTTGCCATACAGCACGTGAAACAATCGACTTATTGAAAGAAACTTTCAACGACAACATTATTTCGAGAAATGGTCCGGTGAATTGGCCTCCGCGTTCGTGCGATTTGACGCCACTCGATTACTTTTTGTGGGGATACGTGAAGTCATTGGTTTATGTGGATAAACCTCAATCGATTGACGCTTTGGAAACCAATATTCAACGTGTCATTGCTGACATACGCCCTCAAATGCTTGAAAAAGTGCTGGAAAATTGGACCTCCAGAATGACATTTGTGAAAAATAGTCGTGGTAGCCATATGCCAGAAATTGGTTTTAAATGTTAAATGCCAAAAAATTATCTACCAAATAAAAAAAAATTTTGGTCATTTCATAATTTTATATGTGTTTTATTCAAAAAAAAAATCGGCAACCTCTTTAAAAAACACCCGTTATATAAACCCACATTTTGACGTCATATAGTAAGTGTCACTAGTGCCTTACTTTTAAGTCCGAAAATTCATATGAACTGTAACACTGTCAAGCGTTTGTATTTTCACTACAGCTGTCAACTGTCAGTCGTTAGTTATTGTACCAGTTACCAGTCAGTGTTGAGTCTTGAGTGTTGAACTGTTGACATTGGGTTAAGTGACTGCTTCACGCGACATTGGACATTCACATTCGTTTCAGAATCAAAGTAGTTCGGAGAAAAGTCGATGGGTCGAATTTTATGAATTTCGTGGATTTCTTTTCGGCATCATCTAAAAGCGAGTTTTAGTGAAAAATAATAAAAAGCTGTTACATTAATATTTGTGATGTGATGTGATTTGTAAAACCAAAATATGCAAAAAGCTACTTGCAAATGCCGTAAACATCGCGATTGATTGTGATTGTTGGTGGTGTGTATTTGCATGTGTCAGAAACAGTCACGGTGACTGACTATCTACCTTGAGAAGAAAAATCAAAGTGAATCGTCTACATATTGTTCAGTGCAAAAATGCCCAAAATCCTTTACAGACCAATGGTGGCGGGATTTAATCAGTCGGCAGCTACAGCAGCCGCATCCTCATCAGTGGCCATGCGACACTATTGGAAAAGTACGACGGCCACCCGTAATTCGATTGCCTTCGCGTTTATTGTTTGCTTGGTGATTGTTTATGTAATTTGGGCTGCATCATCATCTTCAGGTAATTTCCAGGACAGCAGAGGTCGTCGCAATGAAATACAACTACAAACGCTTCCAGCTGCGCATCACATACCGCATGTGCATGCAGCAGCACGGGCTGCATTGTCTGCTGGTTCCCCAACCTTATACTCCTCGTCATCCTTGGGTTTGAATAAAAAAAGTGAGTAGGGTTGCCACGACAATAATAATACAAATAGAATATCAGAACCGACTCCAAGAACAATAATAAACCCACTCATCATCGCACAAACTGTACACAATTCCACTTTACATAAATTAGAGCCAATTTCACGTTCATTTTGTTTGCATTGTGTGTTTTGCGTTAGCTGAGAAGTGACTTATTTTGTTGTTTGTGTGGCTTGGTTGTGCTGATTAGGAAGCATTAATATGTTTTGTTTATCATTTCAGCTGCTTTCTGGCTTTTGTCAATTTAATGTTTTTTTTCTAATAACTTTTGTAGAGAGAAAAAGTGGCAACCCGAATCATTTTAATTCCCTTTAACCCCCACGTATTAATTTGGATTGATAATGTCTGGAAAATCCAAAACAAACCAACAAAATATCGTCCTTTGGTGGCCTTGCATTGAAAAGTAACGCTGGTATCAACCCACTATTGTTTGTCTCATTATAGTTTTTGTTAATTTTCACATTTTTGTACTTTTCAAGTGGTATCCAAGAAAGAGAACGAAATGGGAATCGAAATCAAACAACTAGCGCAGATTACATATAAACAAGTGGCAAGTTATCAGCTTGGGAATAAAAAGTAAACAACTTTTTAGACAATAAACGAGTCAAAGCAGTTGTATATATACTGATTTGGAAGAGTACCCTTGTGGTTAATTAAATTAGCACGCCTACGCGATATACACATGGGATGGCTGTTATCTCTGTTACATATTTTCTTTGTACCCTTGTTACTGCTTTACAATTTGTAATAATTAAGTAGCAAAGTTATTGAAAAGCTTTGTATTTTGTTTACCATATGTATAGAAATTTACCTTTGGAGACGTTAGCTTCACCCAATTAGGT
Organism: Nephrocerus scutellatus; assembly: GCA_947095585.1. NCBI lineage: Eukaryota > Metazoa > Arthropoda > Insecta > Diptera > Pipunculidae > Nephrocerus > Nephrocerus scutellatus. The sequence continues at coordinate 88,865,603 of OX352764.1, forward strand.
TTTAATTTAAGTCACCGCGTCACTTCATGTCTTGGACATGCTAACTGCGCTGGAAACCTAATAAAATAGAACCAGTAAATAAAGCGAATAATGCTTTATACTCATGCAAGAACGACATTGGTAAAAAATGGGGTTTGAAACCAAAGCTGGTACACTGGCTCTACACTTCGGTAGTGAGACCAATACTACTGTACGAGGTAAGCGTCTTTAAAAGGGGCACTGCACCCTAACCAAACCGGTTAAGCAAGAGCTGACGAAACTTGATTACATAACACCAGTGTTATGCTTTCCAAAAGGTTTTCGGACAACAATACCCTCCAGAGAAGACTGGAAGAGTGGCTCCGTAACCGATAATGAAACAATACAGTTTTTCACGGATGGCTCTAAGCTAGACGGTAAAGTAGGAGCAGGAGTCTTCTCTGACAAGCTGAAAGTAAGCATCTCTGTCCGTCTACCTGATCGCTGCAGCGTATACCAGGCTGAGGTGATACCGATTGAAGAGGTTATGAGTTGGTTGAATCATAATATACTATTTTCAAAGAAGATTATCATTTACGTGGACAGTCAGGGTTCCGGTCGACACAGATGTTAAGGGGAACTGCAGTGCGGACGAGTTAGCTAGACGTGGCACGACTCTCCAGCTACTACCGGAAAGGGCATAGGTAGGGAGTCCTATCGCGATACTGAAACTTGAGCTTCGGAAAGAGGCAGAAACAGTAACAAATTAAGGTGGGAAAACAATGATACTTGTAATATTTCAAGACAGGTCTGCCCGAAGCTGGACTTGAAGCGCTCAACTGCGCTTATTTCCCTACAAAGACGTGAACTAAGAACGGTTGTAGGGATAATGACAGGACACTGCATCTAGGGAAACACGCGAGAAGGATGGGTGTCGAATATAATGACTTCTGCAGAAGCTGCATGGATGGAAGGTCCTTAGAACCAACGAAGTTAGGCTTATTAGCCTGTAGGACTTTGGATGAATGGGATCTTTCTTCCCCACTTTAGGTATGAATACCACCCTTGCCCATTTCCAGCTTGTCGGTATATATCCGAGTGATAGGCTACTTCTAAATAATCTTAAGAGGTGTGGAATAAGGGTATCTAATCCAGCTTGCAGGTATTACCCCGTCAACACCTTCCGATTTTTTAGGGCTGGAATCTTGTAACTGCCCATCGGATTCTTTGCTGCGCGCAGATCTCCGAGGCCTTCTCCATACTTGCCCTGAGGTGCTTCAACTCCATCTCGGTATACTGGTCACTGTGCTACCTGGGAAGTGTGTTTTTAAGAGAAGAAGGGGTTTCTGCTTCTCGTTTTCTGTGAATTTCCCGTACTGATCCATCAGTGATGAAGTAGGCGTGCAGAAGTCGGTTGAGGATGGTATCAAGTCTTTTGGTAACAACTGCAGTATACTATCCCTTCTCCAATAAATAAAGGTATACTGCAGTTGCCGTACGGTTTGTTAGCAAACCACCCAGATTCTCTGAGCCGGACCGCGCTGCACGCCGCAACGTATTTAATAAATAGGTCTGGATGGTAAGTAAGTGTAGAATTGTGTTAGGAGCATCGGTGGGACAGGACCGAAGTGCTACAGTTATCCCAACAGCGGCAGATCTCTGCATTCTATCAAGCTTGTTGGCATTGTACTGTTTATTAATCGCCTGCCATCAGATAAGCGCACCACAGGTAAGAATACGACGCACCCCTGCTGTGTACAGCCACAGAGCCATCCTCGGCTGCATAACCCATTTCTTGCCAATGGTTTTGCTGCTAGCATATAGGGCAATGTAAGCTTTCTTAGCCCTAAATTCTATATTCGACTTCCAGCTGAGTTTCCTGTCTAGGATTACGCTTCTAAGGCAAGCAAGCGTTAGTCTCTGGCCATTGAGCTTCGGCAGGGCAAAGTTTGACATTTTTGACTTACCGGTGAAAAGAACCATCTCAGTTTTGCCAGAGTTAACACCTAGGCCACAACCGTTAGACCAGAATCTAACCTTTCAAAGAGCCTTTTCCATTACCTCACTGATCACATGTATCATAACAAGTATCACCACGTCGTCTGCATACGCCACATTCTGTCCATCTCAAGTGTCCTGAGGACCTTGTTTATAACCAGCAGCCATAGAAGGGGCGTTAGTGTAAGAGCCTCCGGAATGGCATCAATGTCGACATTGTTAAAGGCGTCTTGTATATCGAGAAAGGTGGCAAAGGTGTATTGCTTGAAATAAAGGGAATGTTCAATTATGATGCGTACTACCTCATGGAGGGCTGTCTCTGTGCATCTGCCTTTAAGGTAAGCATGCTGGTATTTTGATACGACTGTATCGTCGAAGCTTCCAAATTCGTACTAGCTCTTATCTCTATGACTCTTTGCCGATCGTAATTAGTATTTTCGTGTAAATTATGGGTGCACTGCCTGAATACTGGCATCTAGCCTATTTTTACCGCCTCCTGCTATTTAAAGTAAACAAACGATAAAATTAATCACAGTAATAAGTAAGTAAACATTTAAGTATACGAGTATATAGGTATTTTGCGCAGGTAAAGTTGCTGCAGTCATTGTTTTTGCTAGTCATGGTGTACTTACTCTCGTTTCACTTCTGTGTGATTAGCATAATTTGGAAGGTGCATTGCAGGTGTATACTAATACCAGACTTAATTCTCAGTGTACAACAGCGCAGAGCAGGGAGTGCTCGCATTAAAGTAAGCCTTTATAATTGAAGAAGACTATCAACGCCTAAACAAAGGACTGTAGTGTTGCCTTTAGTTTACTTTGTGCCGGACAAATTGACATACCGCCAAACATCAGCCAGCCCGACCACTCTTGGTGTGTGTTTTGTGGTCACTTTGATAAGGCTGATAAGGCACGCACTGTCCTCAATAATAGGCTGAAGCATAAAAAGGCAGAGGCACACACAGCACACTGTTATTTATCGTTTCCCCCTCTGTTAGTTCTTGGCATTTTTGATTTCTTTTGAAATTTTATTCACATGAGTGTCTTTTTGCTGTTCTCTTAACCTTCATACTAAGGCGATAATGCCCCCCTTGTTTGTTCATTAATTGAAGTGGTGGTTGTCAGCCTATTCTGTCGTAAACCAGGACAGTTGTTGTTTAGGTTGGTAAGCTGTCCTAAATGATATCGCTGACTCAAGGTTCTTTCATTTGTACTATCATGGTATACAAAATTGTCACTCGAATAACATTGAAGTATTGCCACCCCCTCCTATACAGATGGATAATGGGCGGATATACTTTCAATTGATTTTGCACGTGTTGTCTAGCTGGGTAAGGGTCAGGGGTTGGAAATTATGTAAGTGTGTGGTATTTCACATAATAAAAAGCTTTTCAAATTCATTTAGTTCAAGAGCTTCGGCTAGACGCTAAGGGTTGATTTTCCTAAACGAATCGTTGTTCTGCGTTTTATAATTTTTGTCTATCTTTCGATTGTAATGTTTTTTCCCAGCCGGGTTTATCCTCGGTTTTATCAGGGTTCTTTGTATTCAGGTCGTTACCATTAGAGAATATAAAGGGTTTTTCAATAGGGACCTAACAATTTTGTATTTTAATGTAAACGCTTCCTTAAATTTCGTTTTATGATCTTTTAATGTCAAAATGTCAGTCAAGGCTTACATTTTTATTATGTCGTAGTTCACGAAAGAGCAACGTTTGGAAATTATTAAAAATTACTACCGAAATTCTGAGTCGGTGGTCGCAACTTTAAGAGCGCTTACTCTAATTTTCATCACAATGGACCATAGCTGGACTAAGTGCTGTCGGTTTTACTGACATGAAAGAAGGGTAGTGTAGTTCCTTGCTTGGCGAGTGCGTCAGTCATTCAGTTATCCGGAATGTCTTTGTGCTCCGGGACCCAACACAGTTGGATATTGAACTGTTCCGCCATCTCCACGAGAGATGATCGGCAGTTAAGGGCTAGAATTGAATTTGTAGAGAATGATTCCAGGGATTTCAGTGCAGCTTGGCTTATCCTTAGCGGATATTAAGCCAAAACAAGGCTTCCCTGATCGCCATGATTTCAGCATGGAAAACACTATAGTGATAAGAAAGACTGAAAGAGAGGCTAAGATTTAGCTCTTTGAGAAAACACCTCCGTCGACTCTGTCAACAGTTTTCTGTGTAATATAGAATGTTTTCATATTCCAAGTAAGCGTCTTCGTCCCAAAATGATCTAGAGGGGAAGGTGACCTGGAGGTTTTTGTTGCAATGGAGTTGCGGAGAGGTGTAGTCTATGTTGTCTTAGATCCTGACTTAGTTTAGGATAGAGGAGTAACCGATTTCATTTCTAGTCCACTGGGAGATGGCGTTAAGGCGAAATAGCCGAGCTAGCAGCTACTTGCCTGCTGAAAATATCGAGTCGTGTTAAGTCGAACAGAATGTCCAGGTCGGCAGAGGGGGTTGTACGAAGTGCTCCGCTCATACATAGACTAGCTGATCTTTGGACGTTGCTTACCATACCATTTGTCCACCATACATGATGGACATACATGCATGATTTTTGCATGATAAGAGTGCCACTCATTCTTCTTTGTTAGGTTTCCAGCTTAGCTTTCTGTCCAAAATGGCTTTATCAGAGAATGTTAAGCTTATACCTTTTATTGAATGAGGGTTAGCAAGTGGAACTTTATATTTCCTAGTGAATAGAATAAACTCAGTTTTGTGAGGATTTACCCCTAAACCACAGCGATCTGACCAGCAAGTTAGCTTGTTGAGAGCATTTTGCAGGAGTTCCTTTAAGGTATTCGGGTACTTTCCTGAAACGGCGATGGCACCGTCATCCGCATAAGCTATTACTCTGCAGCCCTCACCTCTCAGGCATAACAGCAATGGTTAAGTATATACGTTTATCTTTTGAGAAACCAGATGCAGAAAGTTTATCGAAGTCGCTAGCAAAATAAACGTCAAGTAAAGAGCTTGAGTTCCTAGAGAAATGCTCTTTTTACTCAGATCGTTTGGAGGATTATTGGCCACCTCACGGTTGATTCACTTTAAAAGAAATTACAGTTTTTAATATAATTTTATGCAATAAGTGAACTTTAAATAAAAAATTAAAAAAAAAATGAGTCAGGTTTTCGTTTTGTTGTTTAGCTTCTAAGTGGGCTGTTATCGAACACAAAGTGAACTTGTCTGACCGGACAACAAACAATTCCAGTCAGCGTAAATAATTATTGGTGATATCACCGACTGCCTTAACAAGCAACAACATCAAATGAATGTCTTAATCTTTCTGGACGGGCTAGCAATGATTTCTCCAACGTCCACGTGTGTATCTACGCAAATGAGAATGTGCGAGCACAACAATGTACACGAGCATACATACTACATCGTCAGAGAAAAGCAACACCAACAATAGAGCATTAAATTGGATCAGATTAATGCGAACTTTTCCAAACCACAACAACATTATCTCGGTCTGTGTACAGCAGCAGTTCTATGCATTTCGATTGGCTGGCCAAGGACAGCCTTAATATGTTGCTTAGCTGTTCGATTTAAAGTGCCAACTTCAAACCTTGAGTATGTGCTTTCCAGTCAATCTCGATGTTATAGCCGACATCGCTAGAGTTAAGCCAGTGGGATTGAAAAACTGTTTTTGTCAGAACTCCTCAAAATATCTCCGAGTCCTTGCTGAGCCCCAGCCCTAGCAAGTGCGATAGCAGAACCGTTTACAAAATCACCAAAGAGCTGACAGGTTGTCATCGCTCTAGCCAACATCCGGTGAAAGTCCTAGATGGTGCCGTACTCGTTTCAGATGAGGATCAGCTCAAGCGATGGATGGATTTCTACCTTAACCGTGTATTCGCCAACGATATGCACCCAAATGGAATGGAGCTGCCGGAAGTAACAATTTCCCGAATTCGCCCCCCAACTCCCAGTAAAGATGAGATCTCTACCGCGATCTTAGTGGCGTGATGAGCAACAAGTCGGTAGGACTAGATGGTATACCCGCAGAGCTTCTGCGTGCCGCTCCAACGATATCAACAGAGCTTTTATATTCTCTTTTAGAGAGAGCTTGGGAGGCAGAAAGTTTCCCCGACGAGTGGAAGAAGGGAATGATTATCAAGCTCCCTAAAAAGGTAGTCTTATGGAATGCTAAAACTGGAGAGGCATTTGTGTTCTTCCTGCAGTTGCAAAGGTAATAGCCAAAGTAGTACTTGAGCGAATTAAGGAACATCTGGAAGACACACTCGATGCCGAACAAGCAGGTTTCCGCACTGGATCCTCCTGCGGATCATTATTGAACAGTGCGTTGAATTCCGGTCACCACTGCACTTGCTGTTCATTGATTTTGAGAAGGCGTTTGACAGTGTCAACAGACAGTTTATCTGGCTTGTCTTGCGCAGGAGGGGTATACCCGTTAAAAAAACAGCTATTAATAAGGCAACCACCTATGACGGCTCTAAATGTCATGTGCTGCATAGAGGAAAGCTGTCAGCGGAATTCGAGATCTTAAGTGGGGTACGACAAGGTTGCATTCTATCGCCGATACTCTTTTTGTTGGTGATTAGCGATGTGCTTCGCGCAGCTGTATCTACTTGAAACGGAAGAATTCGTTCTTACAACTCAACTCAAACATCTGGACTACGCTGACGACGTTTTTGTTTACTCTCACACAGGGTTATGGAGCTGCCCCAAATCACAAAAAGATTACAAACGTTTGTAAATAGGTGCCTACGGAACATCTTAAGGGTTTTCTGGCCTAACCGTATATCTAAGCAACATCTTTACCAGAGAACGGGTGAGGAACCAATAGCCACAACCATGCAACGACGGAAGTGGCAGTGGATTGGTCGTACACTCCGAAAAAACTCACATACGGGGCACAATATTTCTCCGTAAGACTTTTCTCTCGAACGCGGCTAAGAGGTCGGAATGCTTTTTGCTAAGCACCCAAGTCTCGGATCCATATGTAAGTACTGGTATGACCATTGTCTTTTAAACCAGCAGCTTGAATGTTATGGCTAAATTCCTGGATTTGAAGAGTCTTGACAGAGTATAGTAGGCTTTGAGCCATCGTGCGCGTATATCTGGTTCCATGCTGTTATCGGTTGCTACAGTTGACACGAGATAGTTAAAGGAGTGCAGTACTTCAAATCCGCGCTGCACTATTTGAACTGCTAGATCTTCTTCTCGCATGGGGGCAACCCTCAAGTACTTTGGTTTGGTCTCATTTATGTGCTGCTTGCTGCATCGGGATGAAAGCTTCCTGTACAGCTCTTGAGTTTTTAACAACGATGTTAATGTTGTCTGCGTAAGCCAGTTTCTGACTTTGTTGTTCCTCTCGCCGTTACGTTACAGTCTCAGATCACTTTCTGTTGTTGTGGTCTCTTCGTTACGGAGGATAGCCTTGTTGGCTCGAATCTTATTCACAGATGCAGTCTTTTGTGATGATGCAATCCGCGATCGGAGCACCATACCAACAAGATAGGCGTCCAAGTCGACGTTGGCACCTCTGTACCTTCGTACTGTTATAAGGTTCGGGGGGCGGCGATATATCAACACTTAGTCTATCTGGTTGCGAGTGGCTCCATCAGGAGATACCCAGGTGGCTTTGTGGATATTTTTACGCGCAAACCTTGTACTCGCAACGACGAAATTATTGCTTGCTGCCATCTCTATGACTCGTTGTCCATTGTCATAAGTGTTCTCGTGTAACCTATCGTTGCCAATGTACTGCCTGAATACTGGCTCCTTACCTATTTTGACGTTCAAATACGCAAGAATAATTTTTACATCATACTGAGGGCAGGCATGGAATTCCCGTTCAACTGATTCAAAGAATTCTTCTTTTCCGAGGCTTTGTAATAAAGTTTTTTACGGGCGAGTTTATTGGCCGCGCACCCCTTACTTTGAAGGGACTTGTCAGGGTAACGAAACCGTGGGGGAGTCCAGCTGCATCATAAACCTACATATGGGTATAAGTGCGGGGATTTACCACGGAAGATAAATGAAGGGCCGCGGCTACTTAGAGCATGCTCTCTACTTAGCGACCCAGAAAGGGCTACTTCCACTTAGCGACCCAGAAAGGGCTACTGGTACTTAGAAATCCTTACCTTTGGGCAACCTCTTCGTATTTAAGTAGACAAGTCTAACATATATGGGTTAGGATGGCTGGCTGTCATAGTGGCAAATGATAGGAAGGATGTGCTGCCAGGGTCTGCCTAGCAACCGCCCAGGCACTCGTACCTGAACAAATGGGAGATATGACTAAGGTCACGTTTGGAAAACTCGGGATAGCTTGCTATACTGATGGCAGGTGAGATTACGGATGAAGAGAGTTACGGATGGATGGGCCACTGGGTCTGCTCTGCAATCGCCCAGGCACTCATACCGGAAACAACTGGCGCCATTGATGTCAGACCTCATCCAAAGTTGAATTGGTACCACGGGAGTTGTCTTGGCCAACGGATAACAGAGTCTGAGAGACTAGATGGGTCCCACTCACTCCCTACTACTGTGTTATTCCCCCTGTTCTGCTAATGGCTGACCGTACAATGCCTTCCCTTATTTTTTGTTTTCAGTTTTTAATTTCTATTACATATTTCCATCCCCTGTGGGTCAAAGCTCATATTTTATTGTTGCTTATATTGATTAGAACCAAATTCAAATTGGATTTTGTGCAAAGCTTGAATATTCCAGTCGCAGTAGGGGTTGATTCATTTTGTTGTCGTGTTCTAGATACACCTTCTTGGTTAATGACCAAAGTACCTTATAAATTATTTGTTTCAAGGATTATTGTAGATCGAGCTTGATACATTATCCATTGTACGAGACACATTGCGACATCACATTCGTCACATTGCGTGTCCGATTAGTTAGTTGCTTATGTTGTGTATTAATGGATTAACTTTTTATTGTGTGGAGAGTGGAGAACAAGAGCACTAAAGAAGCATTCGTCGTTGTGTCGTCTCCCATCCAACCAACCAGCCCAATGTACAATATAATAGTAATTGCAGACAATGAGCGGGATTTTCGCTAAATTACTTGACAATATCTCGATAGTATGTGACAGACCACCATAAAATGGGCCACATATTTTCCAAATTAATTTTCTTCCTCCTCCTCCTTCTTCTCCGGAGGCATCAACACTAACGCACTCACTTATCACCATTTCCCTCTTGCAGAAGAAACTGTAACAGCGACAGCTGCTGGATCTGCGTCATCGACGGCCAACGATTCGATGGTCGTTTGCAGTGAGAACTTCTCCGACACCCGACAGTACATTCAGAATCGTCCACATCACGATTACGATAATTTGCCGACAATTTACTTTGTTACGCCAACATATCCGAGACGTGAGCAGATTCCCGAATTAACTCGCCTGGGACAGACGCTGATGCATGTGCCCAGGATTCATTGGATCGTCGCTGATGATTACGGCGAATGCAATGTTTTCCTCGATTATCTGTTCCATCGATTTGGTAAGATACAGCACACATGTTACAACAGAGCCTTCGAAATACTTTAAAGATTAATGTTGAATTGTTTTTACCACCATCCCACAGGTATCCCATTTACACATATATCAAGCCCTATGCCGGATACGTATCGTACCAAAGTTCCTAGCCCGCGAGGTGTGGCCAATCGACGGGCCGCACTAAATTGGCTGCGTAATCGAAAAATCAACTCGGGTGTCCTGTATTTTGGCGATGACGATAACACGTTCGACCTGAAGCTCTTTTCGGAAATACGCCACACTCGGAAGGTGTCTATGTTTCCGGTTGGGCTGATTGGATTGTTTGCGGTTAGCACACCGGTTGTGCGGAATGTAAGTATCTGAGAGAGATAGTAGTGCAGTGTATTAACCAAATAATCCCACTCCCTTATCATCATCATTGCAGGGCAAAGTAATTGGTTTCTTTGATTCGTGGCCGGCAAATCGTCGTTGGCCCGTCGACATGGCTGGATTCGCTGTAAATCTTGAGCATTTGTCACGTCATCCGAATGCGACGATGCCCTATAAGGCTGGCTACGAGGAGGATTCATTTCTAAAGAGTATCGCCCTAAATATGAACGATATCGAGCCGAAAGCCAATAATTGCACAGAGATTCTTGTGTGGCACACACAAACGCAAAAGACAAAGGCGCCAACGATCCAGATCGATTCCGATTATCTGGATGATAAAAAGTCAAGTCTGGGCGCACTCTTCAAGGAGCTTGAGATAATGGGTGTTAGCCATGCATCCAACACGGAAGGTAAGCGATCGATGATTATTAGTATTTTGCGAAAATTTGTAAATTTTTCCGAAACTCTCCTCCACACAGGCGTGAAGGCGACAATAACGAAAAACGGTAAAGCCAAACCAGTCTCCTATTATCTTCGGTGAGATTGGACCATGTCCAAATTTTGGAATCGGTTACACTCATTTATGTCCGCTGTTGAAGAAAGCTTGCAAAGCTGGACAAACAGGACACAGCTCCTCTGGTGAATGCAAATGCAAATGGAAATGATAATTTTTGTAAAATTTTAGATTTTGTAATTGTAGCAAAAAGCTTAGTTTTTAAAGGTACATCGCTTATAAACTGGACAAACTGGAAAGCAAAAAACCTAAATTAAGATCAAGCACAACAGAAATATTGCTTGAAAGTCTCTCTTGAAGTACTAGCCTACTATTGTAAGCTTATCACAACTTTTTTTTCGTCTTAAGCTTAAAACGTAATTACTCTCCCAATCTCTCTTTCTCTATTATACACACTCTCTCTCTCTCTATCTATCTCACACTTTTCGACTTGAACAAAAATTTGTATTCTGTGATAAATATTTGAGGCGAAAATGAAAATTCCTTGTAATGGGAATGTAATCCTTTGTTGGCGCTAAACACAAACTTGAGATTTATTAAATATTTATTATTTAGCGTATAAGTAGGTCCTAACGTAATAATTATGTATAATTGACTTTATAAAACCAAAATCACACGTGTGTAACAAATGACTTTATCGATCCTTAAAGGATTTTCTCATTTTATTTTGGTTGTTGTTATTTATGATCGTTATCCTGAAGGGTGCGGTCGGTGTTGTTTTTCCCCCAATAAGTAATCGTTTTGCGTAATTTATTATATAATGCAAATTTATTATTTGCCCTTAGTCACTCAGTAGACACATAAGTTATACACTAAATAAAAGTTATAAATACTATTATGTTAAAAAATGCAATTGTAAGTTATGAAGAATTGTTAAGTAACAACTAAAAACGCAAAGCTAAATAAATTACTACAGGAAGCGAACCTTCTTATTTGGTTCTTTCTTTAATTTTCTCTTCCAAAGAGAGGTCGACATTGCAACTTTATGGGCAGTAAAGTTGCGGTTTTGGTTAAAAATACTTGCAAAAGTAATGCGAAATTAATCCTCATTACTCCGGTTGCGGTTTGCAGATGGAACGCAAAACCTAAAACATAGAAAGAAAGAAATCCTTACTCTGCATATTCATTGGAAAATTTGCTGGTCAATGATCTGAACCATTTTTTCATCCAGACTTCTTGTGATAAACGAAAGTTATATGAACGTTTGGCAAGAGGAATAATTAAAGGATAAGTAATAGGAACACGATAAAATTATGTACGCTGTAATAATTCCAAAGCTTCGGTTAAATATCAAAAGCGCTGCCCACAACGCACAGCGCACTATGGATATAGAACATAGCCATTATAGTATGAAATGATCTGATGCCGGAAATAAAAATTTGTATGGGAGCCCCCCGAACTAGCGGCCCGATCACTCTCAAATTTTAATAGAAAGTACTGTCAATATACCGGAAATATACATGTGTGCAAAATTTCAATAAAATTGGCTTTTGGGTTAAAAATTGAAGATCTGACCAGCCAGCCAGCCAGTCGGCCAGTCACGGGCACGCGAAATTAATATAGAGAATTTAAAAAGGGATATTGGGACATTATTATACATAGCTCAACGGGTTTACACCCTTATATTGCTTAGCACAGCGTGGGCGTTCGAAAATTAAGGAGAGGAAAAGGTGAGAAGTCTATGTACGTGTCTCTCTTAAATGACTGCAGATCATACAATTCATGCGGAAACACAGAGTCGGGCAATTCATTCCACATAATTATTGTGCGTCTAAAGAAGGAAGGGTTTAAAAATTAACGTCTCAAAAACAAAACTACTTCGCGTTAACGCTAGTGGAACATGTGATCTCTCGATTGACGGACATCAGATAGAGAAAGTCGATAAGTTTTGTTATTTGGGCAGCTGAATGTCAAAAAATGGTGCCGCTGACTCGGATGTGTGCTCTCGTAGTACTCTTGTATGGCTGCGACACGGGGAAATTCACAGAGTCAATTGCGACGCGCCTCCAAGTTTTCGTCAACAAGTGCTCAAGGAGGATACTGAGAATAAGATGGCCGGACATTATCACCAATCAAGACTTGCGAAGAGTAACACAGCAGGAAGCAATCGCGCTCACCATCAGACGACGAAATTGGAGCTGGATTGGTCACACTTTAAGAAAGCCAGCGGACTAGCTGCGCTCGACTGGAATCCACAAGGAAGCGGTCGAGTTGGCCGTCCTAGCAAGACATGGAAAAGGACAATAGAAGAGGAAGCAAGATCCCAGGGGACCGAGTGGCGTCACTTGAAACCTCAGGCGTTAAATCGAGTTCGTTGGCGGGCGTTTGTAGAAGCCCTATGCTCCCCCGCGGAGTAAAGGAAAGAAAGAAGAAGAAAAAGGAATCTCTGAATTGGTTAGTACGTCCGAAGATAGGTCTAATGGTGGACTCGTGAGCACATTTGTTACACTGTTATTACTCTGTTGTTCACTTTTTGTTTTCTGGAATCTGGCCAATAGGGTCTGGAGTTTTGGGAACCAAGCCATTTCTCACGCGATTCGTATGAAATTCGGAATGTAGGATTAATATGCGACTATAAGACTTGTTCCTATGGAAATTCTGCGGTCTGACCAATAGAGTCTGGAGTTTTGGGAACTAAGCCATTTCTTAAGCTATTCGTATAAAACTCGGAATATAGGACTTAGATGTGACTATAAGACTTGTTCCTATGGAAATTCTGGGATCTGGCCAATAGGGTTTGGAATTTTTTAGAACTAAGCCATTTCTCATCGTCATCTCATCTCATCGCACATCTCATCGAACACAACGTCAAAAAAGTTTCACTTCAACCGCACGTAAAAGTTACACGCACTCTATTTTCTGTTTTTACGTTCAAACTAAAAATTAAAATAAATATTGGTGTTTGGTCCGAAAACACCAGCTCCTACTCCAGATTCCATCTTCTATCCGTCTGTGCACCAGTGACCAGACCTTTAACGTCCAGTGCTGGTGCTGGAACACCATCAAAACCTGCTATCAAATAACAGACCAAAATGTCGGGGATTGTGCAGAACATGTCTCTTTCAGGAATTGAGTCAAGAATTTCAGGTGTCCTACATAGTCATCTTGTTTGTACCCGTATTCTAGTTGCAGCTTAATAGCGCATCTAGAAGCCGTCTTCCTGATGAAGATATGCAATGGTGAAAGCCCTACAACACCTTCCAATGCATTCGTAGGCCATGGCACTAGTTATACCTAGACAGTCAATTCTTTGTAGCTTTATTGCCGTTGTCCGTTCAAGAACCTTCGGTCACCAAACAATGGCCGCGTACGTGCTAATATGTCTTACCATCATTGTGTTCATCTAAGGTATTATTTTAGGATTTAGATCCCAAGTTCTGCCGTAGAGGCGTCTACTGGTCCACAAGGCCCTAGTGGCGCCTTCTATGGCGGACTTGATATGAGAATTCCAGTTTAGTCTTTTGACAAGGATGACACCGAAATATTTAACCTCACTGGAATAATCTTACGTGGTGCCTTTGATGATGATAGGTCCCAAACCGATCAGTCTTCTTTTCGTGAAAGGCACTAGAACGGTTTTGCAAGGATTGATAGACAGTCCTTCTCTGCTGCACCATGCTAAAACGAGTTGTAAAGCACCTTGCATGACAATAGTGATAGTCATGCAGTGCTTATCACTAATAAAAATCGGCCAGTAGTCCGCATAACCAAGGGCTATGTAGACTGATCTGTGAAGATCGACTAGAAGATTGTCAATGACTAGTGACCATACAAGGGGAGAAAGCACTCCTTTTTGGGGACATCCCTTAACTGCAGTTACAGACACCGACACTCTTCCCGAAGAGGAAATAAAATCTCGACTTCCAATTATTGGTCTAGTCTTCGATACCCCTGCTACTTATTGCCCTCGCAATAGAGTCATAGCCAGTGTTATCGAAAGCATGCTCAATGCCGAGGAAGGCATATAGGGCCATTTCCGTGAAACGAAAACTTCCTTCTATCTTCTTTACAAGATAGTGAAGGGCACCTCCTGTGCTTTTGCCTTTCCTGTACGCAAACTGACTTCAGTGCAGATATAGACAATTCTAACTGGCCTCTAATATGAACAGATATAAGTCTCCCCATGGTTTTGAGGACAAATGATGCTAGACTTATAGGTCTGTATGATTTAGGCAGCTCGCTAGGCCCATTGCCTGGTAGGGAGATAAATATCACATTTGCCTGTCTCTAGATAGTAGGAATGTACCTCCAGTTGTAGCTGGCTCTAAATAAAGCAATCATAATCGGTAGAATGAGATCTATCGCCTTCTCTAGAAGCGCTGGAAAGATCCCATCACCGCCTGGATCTTTGAAAGATTTAAAAGAGCCAACTGCCCATTTACCCTTATCCGGACTGAATATCTTACGGCATAAACTATTTAACCTACTAGAAATACAGACCCTTTGTTCAAATGCGTTCGGGTAGGTGTATAGTGCACGAAGACGAACCTGGGAAATGAACCTGGACTCAGCTGTCATGATATGAAGAGAGCAACACATCATTAAGTTGATATGCTGCCTCATTAAAGTCCCCTGTGGACTGAATAGATGTGAAAAGCATATCTACTTTAGAGACAAGTCCCTGATATAGATTCCAGTCCGTAGACTTTGGATCATATCTAGAATAAGCATATGCCAGTTTGCCAGGAAGGTCAAACATGATGTGTTGATGGTTTGACACATGCCAGTTTTCAACAAAGTTGAAGATAAATGGACTGGCGAGAGTGAGATCAAGTACCTCTTCGCGAATCGCATTTATGAAGGTAGGTTTGGATCCTTTTTTTAGTATGTCTACATTACTACCAATAAGATATTCTAAGAGACACTCACCTCTTCTATTGATGTCGCTGCTGCCCCAGGTCTCTTGATGTGCATTTGCATCGCATCCTATGAGATACTGAAGGTTTCTGTTTCGGCAGTGCTCTACCAGCTTCTTGACTTCTAAGGGCGGAATGTTGTCGTCGTCGCCGGGCATTTATGCCGAAGCACACACGATGTTCTGTATTCCCTACTCGGTCGGAACTTCAATCAGCAGGGCCACCGGGTCTTTCGTTGTGAATTCTGGAATATGAAGAAAGTTGATCAAGCAGGCCGCACAGGCCGCTCTTGGATGAGACCAAGGGTTATAATTTCCAAGGCACACCGCTTGGTGAGGGTAGCGAATGCACCGTTCGCGTAATGCCTCCTCCCTGGATGCGAAGTTGAAGGGGCGGCTTTGGCAAAAGCAAGATCACTCTCTATATCCTTGACCATGCGTAAAGCATGTTTAAGTCGCCTCCTCTGTCTGCGAGTTCAATTTAATGAATGCGTTGCTGGATCAGTAGCCCATCTAATGCCTTCCCAATAGAGCATCCGAATTTCTCCGAAATGACGCTACATGCATCAACAATTGTGTATGCGTCAGAATCAGAAATGGGCAGATTCCACGTACTTAGTTCTGACGCCACCGCAAATTTCAGATTGGGCCCGTATGGCTACGCCTGTGTAAGGTTCGCCTGCTCTACATCAGACCGAGCAGTTGTAACCAATATGGGGTCGGCCATCGAGGGCTCCACAGCTTTTCTAAATACAGCGGGTTGCTTTACAGCAGGACCCTAGGTTGATGCGCTTTGATATGCATCGATCTCATAATTATTATTCCTTGAATCAATAACGACCCACGAGTATTCGGGAAAGGTGGTCACCCATGACGGAGCCCGGTATGCTATGGAAAGGTCAGTTAAAACCGAAGGTCGCCTGGTATTCAGAGTCCGCATGCTATCGAATAAGCACCCTCTTAGCCATGCATCCATTGGCGTATGCTGTTTCACATTGGATTAGAAATACCTTCTACTGAGGATTGGACTAGTCCGTTGCCTCAAACCCTCCTCCTTTACCCGGGCTTGGGACCGGCATGCTACCCTCGTAGCAAGGCGGAGGTAATTAATTAATTATAAATATTAGTGAGGATTCTAGAGTTGATTTTTTAACTGAGGAGTATACAGCTGTTTTTTTTTAGTTAACAAATCCACTTGTACTATGGGTCATTTAAGACACAAGTTAAGTCGTACAGCTCCTTTTATCCGTTCAAAAATACTTCCTGTTATCGAGGCATTTTTCATGATGATTGGAAAGTTGTGCAATAATCATTTTCCTTAATTATTAATTACCGAGGCTAATTTTTGTGTATCTTATAAAAGTGACCTAATCCTGGTTAACAGAATATTGGGCAATTTTTCAATCCGCCACTGTATTTTACTTGATGACTTCCAACAAATTTCGACTGCGCCTAGCACACAGTAGGATGGATGGACGATTGAATTGATGCTGCTTATGCTTAGTAGCAGGAAAATTAGATTTCAGGGAAGTACTCCTTGTAGAGCAGTTTGTCGTGTGCACAAACGGCATGAATCAGGATGATAGCCCATATATATATTTATGTAAAATATGACTGGGATTTTGTTATTTCTAGTAAGAGAACTCTCTAATGTGAATGTTTTACTTTGAGCAATGCAAGGAAACGTTTATCTTTCAATTTGTAGAAACGCGGTAATAAGATAAACATACGTGCTACGAGTATATTCCCTAAGAGAGACAGACGAAATCAGAGCGTACTTAAATCCTCCTCTAATCCAGCGATTTCTTCAATCAAAAATTAAATTCATTGGCTGATGACTGTCTCAAAGGATTCAGATGATTCTCTAAGTTATGAGATACCCATCTGTCTGCGGATTAAGTAGAAGGGTTGATTTTGTAATCTTTACGCTTACTCGATGGAGGCGATACTCCAGCACACCATCAGACAGACACAGTATGGCAGCAGAGCGAAGTACTTTTATCATTCCAACTGAGCCTAATTCGAATCAACTTTACAGCATTTTAATAGCTTCTACTCCAATCGGCATCGGCTGGATATGCAGAGACCAAACGCAATAGTCCTTTTTAGCATGAGTTGGAATTTGAAATTGAATAACCGTTCTCTCCTCTCAGTTGGATGTCTGCCTACGCTATCGTGTGAACTGTTATCAACGGTCAGCATCATAATCGCTTTAGTTATTCCCTGTAGGTCAGTCCGATTGACCATCCCCACCGATTAATCAGCGCAATTGTCCCTGTTGTTGTGGAACGGGAATTGCATGGCAATTTGCGTTCGACAAATTATAGCCGTTTCGCATAATTTATTAAATTTTATTGCACTTGTGTCAGTTCAGTGTGCCTACATATCATATCAATGCTGTAAGAGCAACTCAACTTATGCTCGGGACACGTCCGTACCATCACTGCTGGAGCGTGTTGGTGCGGTTTCATCAAAATCTTAATGGCTGTCATTACTCGATCCCGAATGTAATGGAACTCCGGTGTGCAATGAAGCTGAACTATATCCCAATGGAGTATGTGTAGTCAGCATATAGCACCAAAAAGTTCACATTGCAAAATTGCTTCCGGGCAGATGAAAAATATGTAGTAGAAAAAAAAATTCGTTGTAAGCTGCACTTAAAATGCTGGTATTATAACCGTATTGTACCGCTTACCAAAAGCTTACACAGGGTGACATTGATAGAGGAACACTTAACAAAAGAATAGGAAAAGTATAAGATGTAAACACATCTGTGAAGAGATCCGGTTAAAGAACAGAAGTGGTAATAAATTTTCCAAAAATTATTACATTACATTACACTCAAATGAAGATTCCAGAATGTTTTTTTTTCTCATAGCCAGGTGTGGTTTGGTTTGCGGAGCGATATATAAGACAGATATGGTAAAGAATTAAAAAAAGAGACACAGAATATAAAGAGCATAATTAACCCCTCTGTGATGCTCACTTAGGTGGTCCGCCATCAGCAGAATATGAGGAATAACACAAAATGCATCACAATTGTAGATGGCCGTAACTATCTGACTCGTGGGAGTGCGATCAAACCACCATGCGTGGTGAATGTTCCGGCTAGTCCCTTCAAAATAAAGTTGGCGCAAGGCCAATAACCTTGCTCGTAAAATCACTTTATTACGGAACCCAAAATCACCCTCGGATACAGTGATAAACGACGCCGACCACGACAACGAAAACGGATAAGCGATTTAAGAATTTTCTCATGGAACGTACGCTCACTGTATAGAGCTCGAGCTGCACAGCAGCTGGCCGATACTCTGTCTAAATATAAGGCTGACATAACAGCAATCTAGGAGATGTCATGGACGGGGAATGGTGTCTTACAAAAATGAGAATATGACATATATTACAACTGTCATGCAAGACATCATGTGTTCGGCGTGGGTTTTCTAGCCAACAAAAGTATGAAACCTACCGTTATCGGCTTTAAAACAGTAAATGAACGGCTATGCACCCTTCACGCGCGGGGCGTGAAGATGATGAAAAAGTAGAATTCTTTGAATCAGTCGAAGGGGAACTACATGTCTTTTCTCAGGACGATGTTAAAATCATTCTGGGAGGATATGAATGCAAAAATACGTAGGGAGCCAGTATTCAGGCAGTAGGTACATTGGCACCCATAGCTTACACGAGAAAACGAATGACAATAGTATGACTCTTTGTCCATTGCAAAGACAGCAAACATTTTTTTTATAATGTACTCACGCTAAAAGTATTTGCACCCTTATAGTGCTTAGCACAGCGTGTGGGCGTGGGCGTTATGAAATTAGGGAGAGGAACAGACAGACAAACAGAACAATAGACGAATAGACAAATAGACAAATAGATAAATAGATAAATAGACAAACAGACAAACAGACAACAAACAAACAGATAAACATACAAACAGGCAAACAGACAAACATACAACAAACAAACAGACAAACAGATAAACATACAAACATACAAGCAGGCAAACAGACAAACATACAAACACAAGGGCACGCAAAGTTAATATGTATATAAAATTTAGCAATAATGGATGATTTATTTGTATGTGTCAAGACACCAAAGGAGGTTGTATTAATAGCTATATGATAGAAGTTCCATTACTTTCTTTAAAAATATAAATGGGTGGAGTGGATTTTTCGAATCGATTTTGATCTCTTTATGATTTGAATGGGAAATTAGGAAAATTGCGGAAGAGAGTTTTTCAAAAGTTACTTATGGTTTGCAAGAAACAGATAATTTATCGGCGAAAGAAAGCAGCGTGGAAGAAAAATCTCCGCAGTGAATGCAAAGAGTACAGAGAGCGAGGACCACACCTGGAACGAAAGTTTCGTCCATGAATTTATACACGCCGCGTTGTGCATACTGCAAAGACAAAAAAGGTATTCTGATCCCCGATCTTCTAGTCATCTTAAAACAAGCATAAATAAGTATAATACTTTGTCCTTTATCCAATAATACAGGATAGCCCAATACGCTTAAGTTATCACTGCTACATACCAAAGGGGATTCATTACAGGCAACAGGCAGGCAATCAGCAACTGATCAGATTTTCAACCTCAGGCAGGCGATGGGACAAAATGCCTGAAGTTCCCTAACGAACTACAACCTACAACCAGTGCTGATAGACTTTAAATCTAGCCCGTTATCAGTAACGTTGATTTAGTCGTTGCAAGTACGAGGTTTGCGCGTAAAAATATCCACAAAGTCAATGGGGGTATCTTCTAATAGAGACACTCGCAACCATAAAGACAACGTGTTGATAGACCGGCGCCACAACTCGAACCTGATGACGGTACGAACATACTGAGGTGCCAACGTCGAATCGGATGACTATCTTGTTGGTATGGTGATTGCATCATCACGAAAGACTGCATCCGCGAATCAGATTCGAGTTCACAACGAAGAGACCAGAAACAACTACGGTCAAGCGATAGGACTTGCCCTAAATGCAGGGAGAGTAAGTCCTGGGGAGTTCAGGCGTAGAAGACAATTGGACACGCCTTAAGAATACTGTCATTAGTACTGCTGACTTCATCTTAGGCAATAGTAATAGAGATCGGAACGACTGGTTCGATGACGAATGTAAGCTAGCGACTAGATGAATATAAAGAGCTCCGAAGACTTGAAAAAAACAGTACATCGGCGAAAGAAAGCAGCCTGGGAGAAGAACCTCGTCCGTGAACTAGAACAGTACATAGAGCGAGTACCGCACCAGGCGCGGAAGTTCTACCAAAGAGTCCGCGGTATGACGCAATATACACCGCGTTGCACATAATGCAAAGACAAAGGAGGAAATCTGATCGCCGATTTTATAGGCATCTTATAGTGATGGGAAGAGCACTTTCATGAGTTGCTATATGGCCAGCTAACTGAGGAATTGGAGGCTCCACCAATGACCGAAGAACACGCTATGGCTATGCTGCCACCACCAAGCATAGACGAAGTTATCAGAGCGATAAATCAGCTAAAAAATAATAAGGCCCAACGGAACTGATTAAAATATGATGCCCCACATTACAAGAAGCAGTTCATGGAATAATAGTGCTTGTATGAGCGAAAGAAGTGATGCCAGAAGACTGGCAAAGAGGTATCCTGTCTCCCATACATAAGAAAGAAGATATCACAACCTGCAGCAATTATCGTGGTATAACGTTGTTGAGTACCGCGTATAAGATTTTCTCCTCTATCCTCTAAGACAGGATATCCCCAAACGCTAAAGTCATCATTGGTCCATACCAGTTTGGCTTCATCCCAGGCAAATCAAAAACTCATAAGATTTACACCCTTAGGCATGTGATCGAAAAATGTCTAGAGTTTCAAAACTCACTACACCATCTTTTTATAGACTTAAAAGCCGACTATGATAGCATAGCCAGAGTAGAACTTTATAAAGCCATGAGAGAATTCGGCATCCCAAATAAGCTGATACGACCATGTAGGTTGACCATGATCAATGTTATAAGCCAAGTAAAAATATCCGGATCACTATCAAGCCCATTCAACATCTATAACGGTCTCCGACAATGGACGATGGACTGGCCTGCGTCCTCTTCAACCTGGCGTTGGAGAAAGTGATCCGGTACTCTGACGTAACGGCGAGAGGAACTATCCTCTCGAAGTCCATTCATTCATACTGGCTTACGCAGACGATGTCAATCGTTGGTAGAAATCCAAGAGCTGTACAGGAAGCTTCCATTCAGATCGAGCAGGCGGCATGAAATCTGGGGCTGCACAAAAATGAGAGCATAGCAAAGTACATGGTGGCTACGTCTGCGGGTAGAAGATCCAACATTGGTCCCGCAATTAAAATAGTGGAGCGCGACTTTGATGTAGTGCACTCCTTTAACTATCTCGGGTCAACTGTAGCAGCCGATAACCGCATGGAATCAAAAATACGCGCACGGTTGCTCAAACCCAACAATGGCTACTTTAGTCTGTTAAGACTCATCAAATCGAGGAATGTAGCCATAACATCCAAGCTGCTGGTGCAAAAGACAATGGTCATACCATAACTCACATATGGATCCAAGACTGAGGGGCTTAGCAAAAAGCATTCTGACCTCCTAGCCGCGTTCGAGAGAAAAGTCTTACGGAGAATAGTTGGCCCCGTATGTGAGGAAGGACGATTCCGGAGACTCTATAATGATGAGATTTACGAGCGTTACCGCGTTGTCGACATTTTGAAGAGAATTAAGCTCGGTAGGCTCCGGTGGGTAGGACACCTAGCTCGCATGAGTGAAGAGGATCCTGCTCGGAAAGTACTTTGCGGTATGATTTATGGAACACGACAGCGAGCCGACCAAACCTACGCTGGAAGGATGGCGTAGACCAGGACGCCCAGAATGTAGGGATGCCATCGGCTCGAAATAGGAACCGGTGAAGAGATTTTTTGCGGAAGGTCAAGACCGGACACCGGTTTTGGAGCCAAATATGATGATGATGTGATGCTCACTAAATTATTTGTTACAAAAAGAAAAAACACAACCAGCACCCTGTACAGATAAAATTTTCATAGCCACTATGCCCACCAGCAGTTTTACCATCGAGACCATTCGAATTTTGCTTTATTCGCAGTGTAATTTATAATAATGCTGCTGCAGAAGCCGGAAGTTACACATGAGCTTACCGTTACGTTTTATCACGTAGCTGTAATATGTTGCATTGCCCCGCGCCTGATGGTTTTTCCAAACTTTTCATCCCTCGCCACAGGCATGTTGATTATTGTTGCCCAATGGACAGAGTAGAGCATCCTTGTCAGAACGGGAGGGGTTAAGATTACCAATTTGCCACCAACCCTCGTCCACACCTACCTGCTACCTATCGATTTTTTTTTTATCAAAAACCATCACAAAGCAAATCAGAAATATTGAATTGCATTGCGAACATATTGTGTGCGGAATTGCGATTAAACAGTGGGGCAAGTTTCAAAAATCATAATACGGAAAAATTATAATATTCGATATTTAGGAATAAATTTTTTGTGAAGAGCTGAAGGAAAAGATAAATAGAGTAGAGTCATTAACTCCCTCTGCCATTGGACTAGCTGCTAGCGCGGATATTGGCGGCCAAAATGCAAACTCCAAATAGACCAGGAATGAAATCGGACCCTCCTTTGTTCTGAATTCGTTTAGGATTCCAATGGCCAACAAAGAGTACAACATTCCAAGACTCTAATTAAACAAACACCACACAAACAGGTCACAATCCCCTCCAGATCCTTCTAAGAAGAGGGCGCTCACCTGGAAGATGAATACATACATTTTTACACAGGCGGGTCAAAAACTGATGATGGGATGTGTTTGGTGTTGGTGTTGGTGTTGGTGTTTTCCTAAAAAGGCTAAATCTTAGTCTCTCCTTACGTCTTCCTAATCACTATGTCTGTCTGTCTGTCTTTCAGGCAGAGCTTATGGCAATCAAAGAAGCTTTATCTTTGCTGAAGAGGAATTTAATTCTCGGATAGCCAAGCTGCGTTGAAATCCCTGGAATCAGTCTCTACGAGCTCTATTGAAGCCCTAAGCTGCAGACCATTTCTCAAGGAGATGACGAAGTAGTTTGACATTCATCTGTATTGGGTGCCGGGCATAGAGACATTCCAGGAAACTGTAATGCTGATGAGCTCGCCAAACATGGAACTACACATGACATGTAAACTAATGTTAAAGCAGGGATGTTAGAAAAAAAAAACCAACCGTAGGTGATCAAATGGAACAATTTGTCTAGCGACTAGACAAATCTGGCCCAAGCTGGATCAAAAATCTTCCAAGTGCTTAACCACTCAAAAAAGATTGCATATTGGTGCTATAATACGCATCATCACTTAGCACTGCCTCATAGGCAAGGATGCAGCAAGGCTTGACGACTTCTGCAGAAGCTGCATGGACGAAGAGGGGAAAGAGACAATTCTCCACTTTCTCTGTACGTGCCCAGCCCTCTCTCAACAACACAAGCTCTATCTGGGAGCTTTCTTTTTCAATGACCTTAACGATCTAACTAACACTGAAATTAGTTGTCTCTTGCGATTCATACGAAGATCCAATTGGTTCAGCGAGTAGCTGGGAAAAATTCTCTCGATCCATGTGGTATCACAATAAACCAGTACTGGTCTAAGTCTTTCGACCTTTCAACCAACAGCCACCTTAACTTAACCTAACCTACCCAGAAATAATTAGTAGGGAAGAGCTGTGTGAGAGTTACGCATTTCGAGAGGCTGGAAATATTGATAAGGCGTAGAAAGTGGAATTGGAAGGGCTACTAACTGATGCGATCAGTAGACAACATTGCGACATACTCGCTCGACTGGAATCCCTAGGAAGAACAAAGGCCTGTGGACAAGCAAGACAGACAAACACAGTTGCTAATGAAAGCAGAACCAAGGGACGTGAGTAGATGGAAATGCAGAATTTTATCGATGGGGGCTTTTTGGTGATGCCCTAATCTTCCCAATGGAGTAAAGAACAAGATGATAATGATGATGAAATTAGTGGAAATAGTGCTGCATTTGACATTTCCGCTACGATCACGCAGACATAATTTACGCCGGTATAAGACCATTTATCCTATCCAAGACTATGTATGTCAAACCGAAGTATGATTTAAGATGCGAACAGGAACCGTGGAACCATAGATGACATACAAAACCAATTCTCCTGTGTAAAACCGGAAAATCTTAGGCGAATCAGGAATGTTTGAAATGTAAATGCCTACCTTAGGCGAGAAAATTTTGACCAGAAACTTCTTCGCTGTCCCAAGGGAAGGAGGATTTCCTCGTCCAACTCTCATTCACAATAACACTCCAAACGTCAGCTCCAACGACAAGGCCAATCTGCTTGCGTCACTTTTGGCAGCAAGTTGCAAGCTACCGGATTACGCCCCCCCCCCCATCTGTAGTTTCAAAAGACGAGTTCTCTATTGGACGGATAGTGATGTGGCACTCCTTCATTTACACCAAGACAACCTTTGGACTCGGTGCAGTCAAGTGTTAACAACAATACTTTCGAACTCATACTAACGTTTAAGGTGATCCTAACACTCACAAATCCGCCGGGCCAGTTGGTATTCCCGTAATAGTTTTGAAGAAGTGTTCATAAATGCTGGCATTACCTACCATATTGTGTAAATATCTCCTATTGTCCTATTCCTCTGAAGTAGTCTTTCCAATAGGTTGAACAACCTTTGTCCAGCCCGTATCAAAAAGGGCAAACAGTCTTATTTCTTTCCTCGTACCGACCTATATCGTACTTTCCAAGATGATGAAAACGCTGATTAATCGTAAGCTTATGCAATACCATGAATCTCGAAAAATCCTCGACAACTGGCATAAGCAACGTTCTACTGGTGATCTGATGTCATATCTGACCGATAAATAAACCAGTGCAAAGTGTTGAAAGCAAAGTTGTTGCAGTCGATATTTTCCAGTCATTTGACAAAGTTGGCCATCAAATTTGCAACAAATGCATGGACGATGAATAACTGCTTAGTTGTATTAGTAACTATCTTTCTTCGGACTGCTCAGTCCAAGTTGTTTTGAACGGTATCAAGTCGAAAACACAGCACCGCACCGCATAATTTCTGGCATTCCCCAGGGTTCCGTTTTGTCTCCGACTCTCTTTCTCATTTTCATTATTGATCTTTTGATTGCTGCTTGTAGTCCAATTCATTGTTTCACTGACAAAGTCAATGTCAACTTATCATACATGAAGAACGCCCCTTCTTATCGCAAGTGGAACTCAAAGTACAACAAAACTTTTGGGCATCTTGAGGCCCTTCTAACCCACTGTTATCCGGATAACCAGAAACAAAAACTCAACAAATAATTGAATAAAAAAAATCCACAATCCCAACTACTATTTGAAAAATATCCAGAAATCCATTTAGAAACTGGGGCGAGGATGGTTGGATGATTTCCTTTCGTTTGAGGTAATGGTAGGATGTCCAACATTGAAAACTGATTTTGTTATTGCCTTCGAAAAAAGGCCAATTGAAACGCATCGCGGCGCACGTTTGATTGCCAGTATTATTATTTGTGTTGCTGGCAGTGGAGTTAAGCGCGTTCCTCACACACATTAACACAAATCCTTAATACACAGCACAAATCCTGTTGTCTATTTTCCATTTCAAGGATTTCCCATTAAATATATTGTTCATTTTGATGGGATTTTTGTTTACCGACGAACGAGTACGTACTGGCCACAGGGATATGATATGGGTTTGTCCTTCCGTTTGTCTGTCTGTTGGACTTTATGCACGATTTCTATAAAAATTAATGCAATTTTTTGATATTTTTCCAAACTATCACACCCCCACGAAACTTTTGATTATGACTTTAAATTGATAAATGATCTTAACCGTACCATCGTGGCTCTAGTGCGTTGGATTACTGTGCGTGAGGGTTGAAGTTCGAATCCCAGAAAATCTCCAAAAAGCTGGTTCACTTGAACTTGGGTGCTTAGCAAAAAGCCTTCTGACCTCCTAGGCGCGTTCGCGAGAAAAGTCTTATGGAGAATTATTGGACCCGTATGTGAGGAAGGGCGATTCCGGAGACTCTATAATGATGAGATCTTCGAGCGTTACCGCGATGTCGATATCGTGAAGAGAATAAAGCTCGGTAGGCTCCGGTGGGCAGGACACCTAGGTCGCATGGAGGATTCTGCCCGGCCAAGCCTACGCTGGAAGGATAGCGTAGACCAGGACGCCCAGAG
Source organism: Nephrocerus scutellatus (assembly GCA_947095585.1). NCBI lineage: Eukaryota > Metazoa > Arthropoda > Insecta > Diptera > Pipunculidae > Nephrocerus > Nephrocerus scutellatus. The sequence goes on from OX352764.1 coordinate 88,892,015, forward strand.
TTTAGGGATGCCAAACTGGATGACATCGGCTCAAAATCGGGACCGGTGGAGAGATTTTTTGCGGGAGGTCAGGACCGGACCCCGGTTGTAGAGCCAAATATGATGATGATGGTGAATGGCGCTGGAGTCGAAATATTATTGAAAAGTCGTTCTGCGTTTATATTATACTTCATCACACCTAAACCACTGGACTTTACGAAGCAATATTCACGCCATAAGTTCGTTTGGTGCTCCGATAAGTTTATGTTTATTTTGGGCCCGGTAGGTGGCACTGGAATCGAGATGTCATCCGGCATAAAATACATTATCATGCTTAAGCCACTGGATGTATTAAAACCATATTTACACAATATGTTTGCTTTATGCTCCTATAAGTTCGCCTTTTTTTGGACTCGGTAGATGGCGCTGGAGTGGCGATTTTGTTAAATATGTGCATCACACCTAAACCACTGGACTTTTCGAAGCCATATTCACGCCATAAGTTCCTTTGGTGCTCCGCTAAGTTTATTGATTTTTTTATTTGGCCCGGTAGGTGGCAGTGGAATCGAGATGTCATCCGGCATTAAATACATTATCATGCTTAAACCACTGGATGTATCAAAACCATATTTACACAATATGTTTGCTTCATGCTCCTATAAGTTCGCCTTTTTTTGGACTCGGTAGATGGCGCTGGAGTGGCGATTTTGTTAAATATGTGCATCACACCTAAACCACTGGACTTTACGAAGCAATATTCACGCCATAATTTCGTTTGGTGCTCCGATAAGTTTATGTTTATTTTGGGCCCGGTAGGTGGCACTGGAATCGAGATGTCATCCGGCATAAAATACATTATCATGCTTAAAACACTGGATGTATCAAAACCATATTTACACAATATGTTTGCTTGATGTTCCTATAAGTTCACCATTTTTTGAATTCGGTAGATGGCGCTTAAGTGGCAATATTGTTGAATATGTGTGTAAAAGCGTTACACTTAAACCACTGGACATATGTATTGTTAATCGATATAAATAAAAATTAAATGCTGTTCGTTGGTAAACGCATCAGTTGAGAACGGCAGGACTGATTTGGCTCAGTTTTTCTAAACAAAAATTTTGATATAATCCGAGTAAGGTTTTTGCGGAAAGAAAAATTGGAAAAGTTGCCCACATAATTAGAAAATTCCGGAAAAACTGTTTTTTCCATGGGATTTTTGTATAAACTCGCGATCATAACTCAGGATTCGAACGATGGATTTGCATAATTCTTTTTTTAGTTTGTTTATTAGTTATTTCATTTTACATAAATAACGGGTGTTTTTTTAAGAGGTTGCCGATTTTTTTTTGAATAAAACACATATAAAATTATGAAATGACCAAAATTTTTTTTTATTTGGTAGATAATTTTTTGGCATTTAACATTTAAACACAATTTCTGGCATATGGCTACCACGACTATTTTTCACAAATGTCATTCTGGAGGTCCAATTTTCCAGCACTTTTTCAAGCATTTGAGGGCGTATGTCAGCAATGACACGTTGAATATTGGTTTCCAAAGCGTCAATCGATTGAGGTTTATCCACATAAACCAATGACTTCACGTATCCCCACAAAAAGTAATCGAGTGGCGTCAAATCGCACGAACGCGGAGGCCAATTCACCGGACCATTTCTCGAAATAATGTTGTCGTTGAAAGTTTCTTTCAATAAGTCGATTGTTTCACGTGCTGTATGGCAAGTGGCACCATCTTGTTGAAACCACATTTCATCCATATCCATATCTTCAAGATTTGACAACAAAAACTCATTTAACATGGTTCTGTATCGATTTCCATTCACGGTAACGCGTCGTCCTTCCTCATTTTTAAAGAAATATGGACCGATGATCCCACCAGCCCATAGACCGCACCAAACAGTACATTTATCAGGATGCATTGGTAATTCTTGAACGGCGTGTGGATTATCTTTGCTCCAAATGCGACAATTTTGTTTGTTGACGTATCCATTTAACAAAAAATGCGCCTCATCACTGAAGAGAATTTTACGGTAAAAAAATGGATCTTCGTTCAATTGATTTAACGACCAATCACTGAATTCACGGCGCAAACGATGGTCGTGTGGCTTTAATTCTTGCACCAATTGAATTTTGTATGGCACCAAACCCAAATCTTTACGTAAAATTTTCCATAAAGTCGATGGACAAAGTCCAATTTGCTGAGCACGACGACGAATCGATAAATTGTCGTTTTCTTCGACAATGGCCTCAACGACAGCAATATTTTCTTCTGTACGAACTCTTCTCATTCTTGTCGGTGGCTTGGCATCCAAAAGAGTGAATGTAGACCGAAATTTGGTAATTACGTTCTTTATGGTGGTCTCTGACGGACGATTATGTGCACCATAAAATTCACGAAGTGCTCTATAAACATTTTTAATTGAACACTGATTTTGAAAATAAATTTCCACGATTTGAAAACGTTGTTCTGGAGTTAACCTATTCATAATGATTTGCCAAACAATACTGAGTAGAAATGCCACTTTGAGCTGTCAAAACAACTGTCATAAAATAAAACGACATCTATCGGAAAAACAAACCTCCTAAAAAAACACCCTTTAGTATTGTGAAATAATTTTTGTTGTATTTCTTGACTAAAGGCTATGGAAAATGTAAAATGTTAATTTTCGCTACTACGATGGTAACAGGAAGATGACGGTTCATATATGCGGTTAGTGAAGAGCCCGGAAACAGCTACTTATTATTATAAGCAATTAACCCTTTTAGACCTGAAAATATTTATTTAACCATTGGTCTTTCAGTTCACTACTCGATCGTCCATAGATTTTATATCAAGTCCCTCTCATTCACACAGACAGACAGAAAACTACTACCTTTGCTTAGTAACGAAATAAGTTACACTTTAGAATTGGGTCTAACGAGGATATGATCAATTAATTATTACCCTTCTTCTTCTTCTACCTTTTTGAATTGAGTCACCAAGCATTTTGTCTTACCTAGATGTATCTCGATTCAATTTCGGCACCCATTGTTCCGTGCGAAAAAAACTCCTGCATAGCTTTTGAGGGATAATACTCTCGTATGCGCGCGACAATGATTTTGAAGGATTATGATTATATTTTTCGGTTTTATTTGTTGTTGGATTTTCTGTTATTTTTTGGTTTATTCATAATACTCACACAACGAATTTGTTCGTCATCATAGTCTGTCGTCCGAAATTGAGTTGGGGATTAGCATCCATTTGCTGATAGTGTCGATGGCTTGAGTTTTGAGTATACATGACGTTTCTATCCTATCGTCTGTCCTATCTACATATCTTCTGCTGTTATCGCATTAAAAGCATTTTACTACTCGTTCGTCAATCACTCTCAACTCCATCACTTTTCCTTATTCACCACCCCACGTGGCCCACGTAACAGCGTGCTGCGATCTTTTTGAACTTTCGACGAGTAGCGTGATAGCGCTAAAAATGCTATCTACCCGTAGAACGCTCGTTTGACATGCTTTCCGCACTTTAACTCAGTGCTGTGCTACTGCGAGCGAGCGAAAATTTATTGATGATGTTGTTGTTCTCTGTTCTGGGTGTTTTTGTGTTCTGCCCTTTTATTCCCTTCGCCGCTGAATTAAGCTGACGTTAAGCACTTACGGGAACGTGCTAAATACCCGCACATGCCTATACGAGCTGTGATGTATGTACTTATGATGTACTTATGAACTATGATGAAGGACTTTTTGTGTATGGTGGTATAGGGAGGGTAGGTTGAAAATTAATCGGCCTAGAAAGAAAAGACAACTTTCTTGGACAAAACTAAATTTTTTTCTTAGGTGGATAGATTTCGTCCAAAGATTCTCAAATTTTGTATGCCCTGTGAATAAAACGATTTGTGGAGGCTTTGTTTTTTTATAATTTACACACGTTCAAGGTGCTTGCACAGCGTGGGCGTTCTGAAACTAAAGATAAGAAGATGTCATGTGTCTTAAATGACTGGAGATCATACAAATGCGGAAACCCAGAATCGGGCAATTCATTTCACATAATTATTGTCCTCAAAAAGATCATTTGTTTCAGGGACGACCTCATTCAACCCAAATCGGAGCCATTTCGTCAAGTTTTTTCCACTAATAATAATCTGTTAAATATGGTGGATGAGGAATCAACTCATAGCAGCGCAATTTATACAATTTTGCCATTTGCAACTACAGACTTAATTTCTTTGTCATGGTGAAACATCACTTTTTTTTCATCGCCAAATGCGGTCGTTTCTGTTTTAAATCAGTGTTGAATGCATCCAATAGCTCTGAAAAATATGTGTCGGTGATCGTTCTGACCTTTTACAGGTAATCAATGTGAATAACTCTATGCGTATGCCAAAGAATAGTCGTCACATTGGTCTTTTTCAGTTTCGATTTCTGCAGTTCCATTGCTTCTACTGTTCCTTATGCCTCTTTAGATTAACTATCACCCATCCCATTAACACCAAAAGTATTTTTCACGGTGTCCCACCTCTCGCAAATGGGTTCCGTTCCGTTCCGTTCCGAGAGTAATAACTTGTCACGGAATGCTTCTCAATTCGCCGTTCGGATCCGGCATTTAATTGTAGGTCCTATCCATTTGTGTGCAAAAATATACATGCTCAACACAAATGGTTGCGAGATGCAAGGCCTTGGACCGCAATGGTCTGTCGCGCCGAAAATTATTATTATTATTCCCGAAATAATAATAATTTTGCAAATTGCAAATAGAACGCCAAACCGGAACCGAATTTGAGAAGAACAACAAACTGAGAAATTAGTCTGCTTCTGCTTCTCTTCGCCATATTGCTAAGTTAACGAAACCTTACCCGTCGATTGCCGACGGGGAGCAAAGTTACAGTGTCGGTTACAAAACCTTGCAAATAAAACACAAAATCAAACCGTACCCCGCGTACAGTTTGCAAAGAGAAAACCAAGCCAAAACTACGAGAGAGAGAGAGAGATGTTTTAACTCTACCCCGCAAATCGAAAGAGCTATTAGTCTCTGGTAGACAAGCAGGTTAGAAAGGAAGGTAGAACTTGAACATATCGATCACATACCGCTTTTGACTTTGTATGTGTATTGAGGATGGAGAAGGTGCTGTGAAACAATGCGGATAGCGGCCGGTAGTCGCACACTTCTATAAAGCTAAACATTGCTAAATATTACATCAATTGTTTGGATTTTTTTTATCCTTAGGGCACCTATACCTTGTATTGCAGGGAAATACTCATAACTGGGTTACAAGTTCAGTTTCTTGGTTCGTCTTTTAAAGTAAACAGGTCAAAACTTACTAACCCGAGGGCCTGTCGGACGGATTTTCAGTCCGGAAAGGGTTAAATGTTAACTTTTATTGGTATTGGCCCTGTCCTTGAGAAGAACTACCAAAACTAAAACCTAGCGCAGGATCTTTTAAACATTTTTAGGCTCCGAAGGGGAATGGTGTTTTTCCGGCACTGCTGCAAGCTAGACTGGCTATAATGCTGCCCACTATCGTTGTTTTATTTAGGGTGAGTTATAACTGGGAAATCGTATGCCATTTCAATGGGGTAAGGTCAATTTGATCTTAATCCCCAAGCCTGGAAAAAATCCATTCCACTTGGATACACCAATCAGTCTGACTTCTTTTCTTTTAAAAACAGAGGGACTAATATATCTGCACGCACGAGATGGGTTAGAACGGTCTTATTCCTTCCAATCGTGATGAAGATGGAAAACACGTTTAGCCTCAAAGGAATAGCTCTCGGCGCATTTTTTGACGTCGATTTCCAAAGCAATAGAGTCATAGAGTTACCAAAAACTCGACAAAGAACTGGAAAGTCGTCAACCTCCATTGGAGTTGTGCATGATGTCTAGTTTGGTACACTGGCGGATCTAAAATGGAATCTAAAGTAATTAAAAAGCTGGTAATTTATGACCCAATACCTAAGTCCACTGGGTAAATGTCCAAGTGTCTTTGAGACCGAAAGATAAAGGTATCATTGGTCTTACAATTACTAATTATTTAGACAGTCTACCTGACTGTCCCTGAAAGTTCTTAGTTGTCACTCGGTGGACTCAAGGCTGGTCAGATGCTGTTCTGATAACATGTCCAGTGTCCAAGCACATGGCACAAAAGAGTTTTTGGCAACGAAACTTCGGATGAACTGGGAATCAACCAACGCTTTTTAGGGCTTGCAGGTCTTTTATGGGTTCAAATAGCTGCCGGAAAAACAGTTTTGTCAATCACACTACCACCTGGGCTCTTCTATAGTATAGCGCCAGTTATAATATCGTAATTGCCTGGATAACAATTTTTGCTCAACCACTGGCAACACATACTAGTCTTAATGTTAATAGATCGCTTATAAAATATAAGATACTAGTCAAGCTAAATTCCTATGAGGAAGTCCTTTAATTGAGTCAGGAACGTTTAAGAATGCTTGTGGACGGCTTTAACTGCCATTGTGTGCTTGAGCTAATATCTTAAAAACTGCAGAACTGTCCTGTGACCGTATGACGGCTCTGTCTGGAGAAGCTCTAGCTCTAGTGTGGGGTACTCTAAGCTTATAAACTCTGAACACCATCAGGGACTCACACACTTTTAAAAGAGAAGTGTTTCGTTCACTGGTTAATCAGTATGCCATTGGCACATAGGCCTTTTATCACCGTAGTTCTTCTACAAAAAAAAAGACAAATACACATTTAGAATCTAACTGTTTACTTAAATAAAGAGGTGTTCACTCTTTCTCTTCCTAACAGACTGACTGGTAGAATCTTGTGATAAATTTTTTAGCCACTTCCTAAAGCTCCGATGCACAACACATTTTGTAAAAATTCGGTAATGATCCGGCCCCGGGGTCGGGGGGTGGGGGCACCTATACAAATTTTATAAAAAAAGAGCAGGGTAGGCTGTGTCGAAGACACGGCCGTGGGTTTTGAGCGTGACAACGTCTGTCCGGGACGAAAGAAAAGAAAACAAAGATCTTGTTGTCTGTGGGACATAAACACGGACGGATATATTAAAAAAAAATTCTATACTAAATACAAGTCCTACTACTTGCACCGTAGCTCATCACATACATCATCATCACATCACATTACATATAAATTATTTATCAGCGAATTTTAATGTTCATAACCACTAACTGTGAAGTGGCTGCATATTGCATATCACTGCCCAAACAGAGTAATCAGCTTTTGGTTTGAACTCATAAAAAAATTTGAGTTGTTTTCAATTAAATTTGAAGAGAAGAGAAGTGAGCTGCACTAACCTGTGCATCGAAATGGTATGCTAAGAATGTCGCTTTGAAACATGCAGGCCAATTATTCGTGATTAAATTTCTTTTGCATGGTTCTCTCCCTTCTGTAATAGATCAAAGAGTTATTCAATTTATAAAAAAATTGAGTAATTTTAAAATAAATTTTAAGAGAAATGATATTGGAAAGAGAAGAATTCGCTTTGAAACATGCAGGCCAATTATTCATCATTAAATTTCTTTTGCATGGTTCTCTCTCTTCTGTAATTGATCGAAGAGTTATTTACTCTAGTTACTGTAAACATGACTAAGGATAAGATAAGTGAAAAGAAAAGGAAATAGTTGCAAGGAAGCACAGCACTGTATCGAGCAGAGCAGAGGACCGATAGAAAATGAACAGAGACTATACTATCACTACGGCTGCGGTAAAGAATTAAGAATCTTCGCAGCTTGTGCTGCACAAAAAAATTGGCTGGCGGTCGGGTCGGTATGCACGAAATTGCGGCTATATTTGTAGGGCGACAATTTGACATTTCAGTTTGCTATTTGCATCCAATTTTAAGTAGCTGCGTAAATTGCGCAGTCGATTTTTCTTTAATGCATTGGCTGAAAAGTGAATTTTTGACCAAAATGCAGCATAAACTGCGCAGCGGGTGAATTCTTGACCGCAGCCTACTACTACATATGTTTGTTTCGTTCTGCTCTGCTTGATTGTGTGTTATTGAAACCACATACATGATCATCAATCACATCACATACAACAGAATAAATAATTTATAAGCTGATTTAAATGTTCATAACAATTTATTGTGAGGTAGGTACATATTAAATATAACATATCACTGCACAAACATAGTAATGCAGTTGCGTCGATAGTAGTATAGGAGAAGTAAGAGCTGTTAAAAAAATATGTGCGTGTAATCTTTCTTTGACATCGTGGCCAATATTACGATTAAATTAAAAGGCACGAGTCGCTTGAGAAATTGCTTAGTTCCCGAAATTCCAGACCCTATTGGCCAGATCCCAGAATTTCCATAGGAACAAGTCTTATAGTCACATATTAGTCCTACATTCCGAGTTTCATAAGAATCCCTTGAGAAATGGCTTGGTTCCAAAAATCCCAGACCCTATTGGCCAGATCCCAGAATTTCCATAGGAACAAGTCTTATAGTCACATATTAGTCCTACATTCCGAGTTTCATACGAATCCCTTGAGAAATGGCTTGGTTCCAAAAATCCCAGACCCTATTGGCCAGATCCCAGAACAGGAACCAGGAACAAGTCTTATAGTCACATATTAGTCCTACATTCCGAATTTCATGCGAATCTATTGGTAAATAGCTTAGTTCCCAAAGTACTGACATTAAAAAGTGTGAGCATTAACAGTGACCACAACAGTGTGAGCATTAACAGTGACCACAACAGTGGACATTTAACATGGGACATTTAACATTTGACTTTTTGAACATGCACCCCTTGTAGTGAGACGTTGTCACGTCAAAAAGAATAATTTAACATTAAGTTCAGAAAAATGTATTGGCTCATAGGTAGAGACTCTAAGCTTACAAGCTACTGCTATATCGGCAAATACTGAAGCCGAAATGGACCTACGGTATTCAACGCTGGGGATGTACAAAACAAACAAACGCCAAAATGATACAGACGTTTCAAAACAAGGTTCTTCGTAGAAGGTCCCTGCTCGATTGGACTAGGAACTACCTTTCTGACTCTTTCTGATTTTCATTAATGATCTCCTATCCACCACCTCTAATCCAATCCATTCATTTGCTGACGACAGTACTCTTAGCTTTTCATATGACTTCTCGCTTTCTGCGCGCCCCTCTTCGGCATAAGTGGAACTTGAACAACAACGTATGTTAAGCACGTTAAATTCTGACCTTGACATCATAACAAGGTGGGGACTACATAATAGGATTGAATTTAACGCTTCTTAATACCCAATGCCGTCTTCTGTCGTATAAGCGTAATTTAAACCCCCAATCTTTATCCATCCATTGATGCATCAAAGAAACTGAAAAACTCTCAATTCTCGATATGTGTGTCAACAACAAGCTTCGTTGGAATGACCACATATTTGCCATCGCCAAAAAGGCTGCGAGATGCTTAGGTTTCCTAAAACGGTGCAAGATGTACTTCACTCCTTCAGATCTGGCTACTATTTACAAGGCGTATATTCGCCTTAAACTTGAATACAACTGCATTGTCTGGGCAGGTGCTTCCAAGAGCACATTGTACTCTATAATGTACACACGCTAAAGGGGAATCGTAAATGCTCCGTGGTACACAAGAAATGAAGACCTTCACAGGGACTTACATATGGAATACATCAAAGATGAAATAAAAAAGTATGCCGCCAAACACGAAATAAGGCTCCAGGAACACGGAAACCCATATATTCGCCATATAATAGATAACCCTGTCGTTGAAAGAAGACTCCAAAGAACGAGAACACTTGACCTAGTAAACATACCAAATTAAAATTATTATTTTAAATAGGTTTAATTAATTATGGGACTAACCATTGGGTTTCACGCCAACAAATTAGATTTGTATAAGAAATGTAAATTTGTAAAAATTTGAAAGATAAATTGCTAGATGAGCACAGTCTCAGTTGTAATTAATAAAAGGAAAAAAAAAATCTGTATCTCCGATTTTTGTAAAAATTTGGAAGTGAAGTGACCCCATTTTCTTCAAATTGTATACACATGTGTTTCTTCGATTAGAGAATTTACAAGAAAGATTTTAATTTTTATGGGCTGTTATTTTTTATACAAATAGATTATATTACGGACAAAGCAGCGCAGCACATCGCACACAATCATTATGATGCTGCTATATGGCGTTAAGTTTGTACAGCAGATAGCGCAGCGCAGCGAACATAGCAGTACACACTACACAGCATACAGCCATTATGATGCCCGACCGTTTATTCACCGACTTTAGTTATTTAGTTTCAAAATTGGTCGCCACGAAAGGACCTTTTATTTAAATAGCTGAATATATTGCCTATGTTTAACCTGAAAGTCCCTTCTAACTATTGGTAAAAGAGTTCTTAAAATCGGTACAGTAGTTTCGAAGATTACCTCCTATAAACAAACCCACATTACCTCTTTATAATATTAGTATACATGTACACTAATATAGCTTTACTTACTAACTTAGTATTAGAATTTAAATAAAATAAATAAGAGGTCGATTAGGAAAACAAATAGTTTATAAAATAATTTCCTATTACAGTACAGTGGTAGTTTTATTGCGGCGCTCCTGCTTTGTAAGACGCCTCAGCTCCTCAGTTTACTAGCCATAGCGAGCTCTTACGAGGAACATAATCATACTACAAATACTAGAAAGACATTTACATGAGCACCAGGAACAGCACGAAGCATCATAAACATCTTCAGCATCAACATAAAACTCATCGGGAATATGTTTCATTGGATATTTGGATGAAATATATCATTCCGGAGGAATCCACGCTCGCAACTGTAGTACTCATGCAGCAAAGTAAAGCAAAGGACTTTTTCTGTTTCGCCTACAGACTCAGAACAGAACAGAACAGAACTTCAGCTACTATCGTCATATCAGTAGCCGTGTACTTTGCGCGGCGCTTGTTTGCCGTCGTCTTACTCATACGTTCGCATCGGCCACCATCCGTACGTTGGCACGTTCGTTCGTTCGTTCATTCAGTTGGATGTCTCATCTCGGTACGGTCGCTTGTTGTCTACACTCTGCGTTCTCAACTCGACTTTGACTTTGGATACAAGTACTCGCGTATATATCGTACACATCAGTCGGTAACGTCTTCACCTTTAAAATTGGATCCTTTAGTCGGGTCCTGGTCCGTCTGATCGTCGTCATCCCAATCCCAAGAGGTAAAAAACAGACGGGAAAAAAGATTTCAACTCGGGGCACACAAGCGGAAATAATAACCGGGAAGGAAAAATCGAAAAGAGTTTTTAAAAGGATACGCGTATGCACTTTCATGTAACGTGCGCTAAAATTTCACTTAAAGGTTCGTGTCGTCCTTACGGCAGGAGTGAAAAGAGGAACTCCTTGACGTTGTTCGCTGTCGTAATAAAATTTAAATTCGTTGTTATCCTTTGTCTCGGCTGAGAAGTGATTGCATGCACAAGGACTCTAACTCTACCGAACCCACCAGCCAACCCAACCGTTCAGCACACTTGTTGTTTGTATGCAATATTTGTCGTCTAGTGTCCTGTGGTGGCGCACCAGGTCCTACAATAGGTAATCGTCGGATGTGAATGTTTGCACCAGAAGACCAATAGGTACACTCTGGCGGTACCTGCCACTGCATGTTGGCAACGAACGACCAGGACAACAGAATGTAAATTCAAAATCAAATTAAAATCAGTACGTGATTTTCGCGGATAATGTCCTTAATATCCGGTCAGGAGTCGAATAAAACGGAAAAATTACACCAGAAGGATTCGATTGTCGTCATAACGAATTTTATAATTTCTTCTGCCTGTGAGCAACTGTAAAATGTTAAAATGTGCATTTCTTGGAAGAATTTTCTATCGAAATCAGTGATAGTGCGCGGAAGTTGAGACCTTATCAGCGGCTGGGGTCAAAAGGAGATAGTAGCGTATAGCGAGCTATCGGTAGTGCGCCTTATCAGCTAAAGACGACTGCGTCAAATCATATTGTCGTAACAGTTTATATTGTATAGGGTGTGTGTGTGTGTGTGTCTGTGAGTGTATGTGTGTGTGCGTTCAAGTGAAGTATAAATTGTGCTGACTGTGGAATCTTTATTTTTTTGTTTTCTCTCAATCGGAACTCATCTATTTTCGAGATTTTCTCGTATTCTAATTCCATCCCCCTCCACTGCTAATAACAAAGAATTACTTTCTGGCACGTGCCAACGGTTGGGATCGTTAACTTTGTGACTTCTTCCTTGCGTATGCGTATCCCAACACCTTGGTAAATTACTCGAGGTCGTCGCGGACAGTCGCAAGTGTCCTTAAACATCCAGTGTACGTGCACATTCAATTCATTTGCAAGAAATCGTTCAATTGGCAATTAGTGAATGGACTGGACGTTAATTTTTTGTTAAATCCATTCTCATTCCTCTTCCTCCGCAGAATCTCTAACATAAAGTAGAGACAGAGATAGTGACTGTGTACAGCTACAATGCCCAGCCTTGTACGGAATAAAATAAAAAACCAATAAATTTCCGTCTTAAGTGATAAATACAACGCAAGCAAACAACAAATAATCAACCAACATGGAACGTTGGAGCGGAATAAGTGTACTCCTTGTATGTTGTCTACTTTTGGTGATTCTGGGATTACATTCGGTGAATGCAGCAAGACAGAGTAAGTTGTGTGATTTAGAAAACTGTTAAGGTCCTTGTTATTTTTGGTTTTTTATTTTATTTGTTGTTAACTTAGATTTTTTTAGATTAGATTATTCCATTCAATTAAATTTTATTTCAAAAATGACCAACAGTGACTTTGTAGCTAGAAGCGCTCAAGAGTTATAGGGTGTAAAGTGAAGTAAGGTCAAAAGTACTTCTCTTCGCATTGAAATGCTACGTACACCACAGGGGGTGAAAATAGACCCCCCCCCCTCCCATACGATTTGTAAAAATGAAATGTTGTTCTATGGTAACAGAAAGTCGAAAAATTCGGACAAACAGCAAAAATTATAACTTTTTATGCACTCTCGATCATAACTGACGATAGGAACGAAATATTTGGTTGATTATTTTTTTGTTGCTTAATTCATTATGCTCCCGGAAAAATTATTAGCAAAAGAAAGAAGATTCGGGGAAATTTGGTAAACGATAAATTGGATATTTTCTGAGGAAATAACTCAATTGAATCTTTTTGTTGAAATGAAAACTCTGGACAAACGCATTCCAGCCTAAATTAAAATAAATAAAAATAAATTTGTGTTGACTACCCATCTGTCCAACAAAAGTCGTTATTTCATTTCTATTCCAATAGATTCCAATAGTTGGCGCGCTACATGAGCAAATGTCATTTGACAGCTGATCCATTTGCACGGTATTTCTTTCGCGATCTGTCAACGCATGCCAATGATTCCGACCGTCATGCCATTAGATTTTAAGCGCTTGCAGTTTCGGCTGCGGCTTGCATTCGCAATTACAACAAACAAATCACAAGGGCAGTCATTGAGTGTTTGCGGCATTAAACTTGAAAATCTATACTTCCATGGTCAATTGTATGTCGCCTATTCCAGTATCGGAAAACCATCAGTGTTGTTTGTTTACGCGCCAGACAAAAAAAAAACAAATAAAAAATAGTGCGTGTAACTTTTACGCGCGACTGAAGTGAAACTTCTTTGATGTTGTGGGCAAAAAGATCTCTTAAAGACCCCAAAAGACCATCGAAAGACCCATAAGACCCCCAAAAGAATCAAAAAATACCTCCGAAAGTTCCTAAAAAGAATCATACAAGATCCTCAAAAGACCTCCAAAAGAGCCCCAAAAGATCCTCCAAAGGTTTTCCAAAATACCTCCAAAAGACCCTCAAAAGACCCCAAAAATACTCCCAAAATTATCCCAAAAGAACCTCAAAAGACTCCCCAAAAGACCCTCAAAAGACTTCCCAAAATTCCCCAAAAAAGATCCTCAAAATACCCTCAAAAGACAACCAAAAGACCCCAAAATACATCCAAAATACCCCCAAAGTACACTCAAAAGACCCCAAAAAAGACCCTCAAAGGACCATCAAAGGACTTCCAAAATACCCCCAAAAGACTCTCAAAAGACTCCCCGAAATACTCCAAAATTACCTTCAAAAACTCACCAAAAAACCCCCAAAAGACCCTCATGACCTCCAAAGGACCATCAAAAGACCTCCCCAAAGACCCTCAAAGGACCTCCAAAAGACCCACATAAGGCCCTCAAAAAACCCTCAAAAGACCCCCAAAAGACCCCCAGAGGAGCCTAAAAAGACAATACCGAATTTTATACAAATCGGTTGAGAAATGACCAATGTTCCCAAAAATGTAACCCAATCATGTGACCAATACTGTTGCACAAAATCGCAAAACAAAATTATTTTTAATACTGTACTCATCCTTACAGCCGATATAGTATATAACAAAACGAGTGAGAAAAGTGAACGTTATCGTGCATGTTTGAAGCTTGAAGGCACAAGGCGGTAGCCGAGTGCGGCAATCCAACGAGCACGATAAGCACTTTTAAGCGAGTAATGTACGCTACTTTTCACACGACCAAAACTGGTTTTTCTGCTAAACCGGTTATCGCTTGAGAAATACCTTAGTTAAAAAAATTCTACTTCCTAATGACCAAATCCCAGTGGATATTAAAAGTGTGACATAACAGAGGAAAAAAAAACTGTTAAAAAAGTGACTTAACATTTGTTAATATAGTGACATAACAGAGGACATTTAACATTCGACTTTTTGAATATGTACCCCTTAAACGTTGTCACGTCAAAACACATACGAAGTACTGCAACCCAACAACAAAACAACCCCAATCGTAAAGCAAGCAGCCCCCGGCCCCCGCAGCCCGATCACTCTTAAATTTCAAAAGAATGTATTGTCACCGGAAATATACATGTGTGCAAAATTTCAATAAAATCGTGCTTTGGGAAGTGGATTTAAAATTGATCACAAGATCTGACCAGCCAGCCAGCCAGCCAGCCGGCTCGCGAAGTTAATATAGTGAATTTAATAAACCATTTGGTTAACGTTTTTTTGCCATTTTTATGACGTTTTAAATAGCTCTTCACAAATCGATCCCAAAAAAATTTATTGAAAGTTGGAGAGGACAACGTCTGTCGGGTCAGCTAGTATGTACCGGGTGACTGACACGAAGTGTTACCAATTTCAGACTGTCATTGCTGTCAAACCAGTGATGACAGAGCGTTCAAATTTACACTAACGACAGTTCATTCCATTGTTTACAAGCGTACAGAAGCATTTTAGTTGGAAATATTCAGAAAAAAAGTTATCCGCAATGGAATTGCTCTATTTTTGGCTGGAAAGCCACAGCCGCAGATTGCTAACCAGTTAAAACATCTGCATGTGAATAAAATGTTTGTGTATCGCACCATAAATCGATATAACGATACTTGCAGCATTGCAAAACGCCATAGTGGTGGACCGAAATGCACTGCAACATCGCCGGATATCATTCGGAAGGTGAAGGCCAAATTGGCTCGGGATCCGCGCCGTAGCGGCAGAAAAATAGCTCGTGAGGCGAACATTTCTCTCGAACGGATGCAGCACATATTGAAAGATCATCTTGGACTAAAGGTCTTGAAATTCCAAAAAACGCATGGTGTCACCGATGCTCAAAAAAAAATTAGAGTGGAAAGAGCAAAGGAGTTGTTACGCTTGCACGAAAGTGGCGATTTGCCGAATTTGCTTTTCTCCGATGAGTCACCGTTCGTTATTGAGCAATATGTGAACAAGCAAAACGACCGGATTTACTTGCCCGGTCGTTCTACTGAAAATTTGGACCAACAGATTGCCACTCGAAACTAAGCGCCGCCGATGGTGATGGTTTGGGCCGACGTAACGGCCGAAAGCCGTTCACCGCTCGTTTTTTTTTCTACCCTGGCATCAAGATAAATGCTCCGATTTATCGGGATCATGAGTTGGAGAGGGAGCGTTGAAGCCTTGGGCACAAAAACATTTCGGGCGCAGAGCCTGGACATTTCAACAGGACTCGGCGCCGAGTCATAAAGCATGCGTCAATCAAGAAACAACGTTCCGCGGTTCATTTCCACTGCCACCCAATTCACCGGATGCAAATCCGCTAGATTTCTCGGTTTGGGGTATTTTGAAGAGCAAGGTTGGAACAAAAAAAATCCCAAAGTGTCGATCATCTCAAGTAAGCGCTTCGCCGGGAATGGGCCATAACCGCAGAGCCACTTTCGTGCTGCATGCAATAGCTTTGTCGGCCGTTTGAAGGCCATAATCGCGGTCTAATGGTGGCCAAATCGAAAACTGCTAATGCAATTCGAAAATTTAAATATTTGTGAACGTTTTTTACTTTGATTCAATAAAATTCATCAAAAAATAAAAATTCTGTGGCTTTTTGTTTTGGTAACACTTCGTGTCAGTCACCCTGTATATAAAATTGAATATCTGTTGGTTTGTAATACGACACTAAAACTCAAAAACTTGACAGCCGATTGAGCTTAAACTTTCACAGAATATTTGTCTTAATCAAATCTCGGTAACCTACACACGATCGAGGTGGCGCTTTGTTTAGGTTTAGGCAATAGTACACCGCTCCCACGGTAGTGATGGTAAAGCGGGGATTCATGTGTGCGAGTGGCAGAGCGCCCGGGAAAAGCTAGTAATAAATAAAGACACACCACCAGACCAGATTTGTGTCGACTTTGTCGGCAAAAAGGTGGAGAGGCAAAAAGTTCTAAAGCAAGAACCTTCCAAAAGTTGCATCGAAAATATTGCTAATCAAACGCTTTAAGTAAAACATTGTGCTTAAAAGTTGAGAAGTAAAACCATGCGTTTCAAATGTTGCAAAGAAAATACTGGAAATACAATGTTGATAAGCAAATTGCATTAAAAGAAAATACTGCAAATAAAATGTCGGCCAGCAAAACAATGCACCAAAAAAAATTCCTTTTCAATGAAGTGGCCTGAAAAGTTCACTTTCAACGCCTCTAGAGTAGTTTCACTTGAAAACTATGTAAACCTCTGAGCTGTTGTTATTCCAAGCTTACTCGCACGCAAAACGAACCGTCTCCAAGTCATATTACATAAAAAAAATTCATACGAGTACGAGTATTTTAAATATCCTGGATTTTTGATGAATGAATCTACTTGTGGAGCGTATCAGCAACGACAAGAATTTTTTTTTAATGAACTCTTAATGAAGG
The DNA here is from genome assembly GCA_947095585.1 of Nephrocerus scutellatus. Lineage (NCBI taxonomy): Eukaryota > Metazoa > Arthropoda > Insecta > Diptera > Pipunculidae > Nephrocerus > Nephrocerus scutellatus. Next base: position 88,909,155 of record OX352764.1, read on the forward strand.
ACCCCTAGTTGAAGTATTTTATCTCACAGGATTATATTTTCTCGTTCCTTGAACCGAACAAAGCTCCGCCATCCGCATATCCTTGCAATCTCATTAGTCTCGCATTAATCAGATTTGAACTTAACATAGATGTGGAACGATTACCATCGCAACGATGCGGATCAAAGTCTGGTATGGAAAAAAGTGCGTGTAACGTTCACGGGTATATTTCACTGGAAATCATATTGAGATTCTTGAAAAAAGAGTTTTTTCTGGTGGAAAAGTATACTGCACTAAGTATCCTTTTCTACCTCTTGGTTTTAGTGTCAAGCTGTCAGTCAAGTATTTAAAACTTCGTCTAATGAACCAGCGCCAGATGCTGAGCGTTTTTAGCAGAACGTGAAAAGGAAACAAAAATTAAAGTAAAAAGTTTCATTGGACAGAATGTACATTGCTGTACGATGTAATGTGCTTTGAAGATTGTTATCCGCAGGATGAATTCCCATAGCGTACATCAGTTGCTTTCAATTAACACCTAACTTTTTATCGTGCATAAGAATGACTTATACTCATACCATTGGAAGCTTTGTAAACTTACTGGAGTATATAATATAGTGCTTTGCTGCCTGCTTTGCTTTCTGCATTGCTTTCTGCTTCTGCTTTTCTGGCTGCTTTTGCTTTGCTGTCTGCTTTTCTGTCTGCATTGCTTTCTGCTTTCTGCTTTTGCTTTCTGCTTTGCTTTCTGCTTTGCTGCCGATTCTGTGTTTCCGCATTTGTATGATCTGCAGTCATTAAGACTTCATTCCACATAACTATTGTGCGGCTAAAGAAGGAATCTTTGAATTGGTTAGTACGTCCGAAGATAGGTCTTATGGTGGACTCGTGAGCTCGAGTTGTGGCACGGGTATTACGGATGGATTCGAGAATGGGCGGGACGCATCTGGATATTTCTTTTGAACACCGCTTGTAAAGAAAAGCGATAAAACAGTGACAAGCAGGAAACATTCCTACGATGTTCAAGCGATTCGATTGTTTTCGTGATATTGACGTCAACAATAAGTTTTATCGCGCGGTTCTGAATTCTGTCTAGTAGCTGCAATGTAGTCTTGCGAGCACCTGCCCAGACAATACAGTTGTATTCAAGTTTAGGGCGAATATATGTCTAGTAAATAGTAGCCAGATCTGAAGGAGTGAACTACATCTTGAAACGTTTAAGAAAACCTAAACGTCACCAATGCGGTTCTGAATTCTGTCTAGTAGCTGCAATATGGTCTTGTGAGCACCTGCCCGGACAATACAGTTGTATTCAAGGTTAGGGCGAATATATGTCTAGTAAATAGTAGCCAGATCTGAAGGAGTGAGCTACATCTTGGAACGTTTAAGAAAACCTAAACGTCACCAATGCGGTTCTGAATTCTGTCTAGTAGCTGCAATGTGGTCTTGTGAGCACCTGCCCAGACAATACAGTTGTATTCAAGTTTAGGGTGGTGATGCCTTGAAAGTGGGAGCCGTGGCTCAGTGAAAATGCGCATAGCTACTGAGCAAGAGCTTCGTGGTTAAAATCCCAGTAACACCAAAAAGTATTTTTCACGATCTCTGACAATCCACTCGTCGGGGAAACTTTCTGCGTTCCACGCTCTCTCTACAAGAGGGTATAAAAGCTCTGCTGGTGTCATTGAAGCGGCACGCAGAAGCTCTGCGGGTATACCATCTAGTCCTACCGACTGGTTGTTCTTTAGTGCGTTGGTCGCGGTAGCGATGTCATCTTTACTGGGAGTTGAGTTGCGAATTCGGGAAATTGTTAATTCCGGCAGATCCGTTTGATTTGGGTGCATAACGTTGGCGAATACACGGTTGACGACTGTAGAGAAATGCTCCTTCCATCGCTTGAGCTGATCCTCATCTGAAACGAGTACGGCACCATCTAGGCCTTTCACCGAATGTTGGCTAGAGCGCTGACCACCTGTCAGCTCTTTGATGATTCTGTAAACGGTTCTGCTATCGAACCTGCTCGCTGCTTCCTCTGCTTGTGAGGCCAGGTTGTAAATATAACTACGTTTGTCACGTTGTCGATCCTCGCTGCTGCTGGGGTATCTGCAATACGAGCTTCAAGTAACTTTCGTTCTTTAATCCGCCTCCAGGTATCCTTGGTAAGCCACGTCCTGTGCCTTTCCTGGCTCCTACCAACAATACTGTCTCTGCTGTAACTCTGCATTTTTCACAGCTTTCCAATGTTCTAGGATGGTTGTCGGCAGTGAACTGCTGATTGCTTCCACTCCTTGCGATAAATGATCCGTTTATTTTTGGCGTACTGAGGGGATCTTTAGCCGGTCGAGGCCAACTGAAATCCAAAACGTCGGAATCAGCATTAACCTGAGTTTCTGTTAGTGCCAGAATAGCAGGTTTATGGACGCACGTGACCGAGAGATTCGATCTGAGCCCACGAATGTTGCACACATCTACCCAGAATCCGGACATCAGTCGAATATGTATAGAGCACACTCCAATACAGACGAAACGAACCGCGATGCGAAGCGACAATGACAGCACCCAAACAAACTATGCATTTACAGCAGCAAGAGTTGAGCGACTGTCACAGCAATCGCATACACTGTCATTGTTCGGTTTTTTTTCCTAAAAAAAGTTACTAAAGCACTATCCATCTTAACTAAAAAAATTGACATTTCTCTTTCCTTCTGCATAGATCCCTTGAAAAACCCCAAGATCTGCGGTCGTCCCGTGTGCGATCCGTCAACATCAAAATTCGGTTATGGTGACTCGAAACGCTATAAATACGATTATGTGGTTAATCTGCGGACAGAATTTGCCGGAACGGGCGAAAACACATCGGACATTTTTCTGAAGGCAACCGTTGATTTGATTTTCCCCAAAAATTGCGAAGGTGTTCTCAGTTTGAGTGACGTCAAACTTTGGGAGCAGGATGATTCTATGGAAAACCTCACCGACACATCGGAAGCAACAGACAAAAAGGCAGACGATACTACATATGATTACTATGGCTATGTGGCATCGAAGGATTACGATGATTCTGGTGCCACAGGAGCTGGATCATCAGCTAATTCTGCAGATGATGACCTCGACTTGTCGCACCTACATCCCAAGAGTCGGGATATGGCAACAGATTTGCAGAAATTCGATTTACGTTTTGCATTCCACGATGGGCTAGTCAGCGAGGTATGTCCAACTGTCGATGAACCGTCATGGGTGTTGAACTTCAAGAAGGGTGTCCTGTCGGCCATTCAGAACACCATGATGCGATTCGATGTCGATTTGAACACAACAGAGACCGATGTATCGGGTCAGTGTAATGTCGCCTACTCGCTGGAACAGACGAACGATGTGTTTATCATTATTCGCAAGTCGAAGGACATTGCGTCGTGTCGCCATCGCTATTCGACGCATTCGATTTTGCAGACGACACCGTACGCATTCCGTGAGGACAAGGCCATCTGGCCGATTCTCAATTCGCAGAGTTATTGTAATGTAAGTCTCTGAGCATACATCGTTGCCAAAGAAATAACATTCTCTCTCTCTCTCTCTCTCTCATACTCATCAGATGACCATCGATCACAATATCTACCGTGAAGTAAGCTGCGTTGAACGTCATCAATTGATTCCGTTCTCGAACAATAACACCGGAGCTGTGACCACATTGAAATCACAACTGATCCTTAAAGCTGAAGAGAATTACAACTCGGGCGATTTTTTCGCCTACGAAGGTAAGCTGAGGGCTTAACAGAGGAAACTTTCTTCTTCTCGTAATGGGTACCAAAATTTTTGTTTAATTTATTTTCTCAGATGAACACCAAATCCAACGTCGCTCCCCGCTGATATTCGATCATACGCCACCAACAAAACCAACGCATGGTGAGATTAAGGCTTCTCGGGATCTTCTGAAGCAGATGTGCCATGTTGGCTTTCCCAATATCCAGCGTGAGTTTATCGATGTGTTCACCAACTTTCTCCATACGAGTAAGCACCTAGACTACAAGGCTTTGACACAGCTGTTGGCCAGATCGGAAAGCATTTGCAGTAATGGCAAGTAAGTGACTGCATCAAAAATTAAATAAAAACTGAAAAGATCAGGTAATACCAGTAATGGGACTGGAAACCGTCTGTCTCTTTTGATAATTTTTTACCCCATTTCCTAAAATCCGATTTTATTCACCCCCTCAGTTTCGCCGACTAGAGAATTTACATGAGTAATTTAAATTTTTATAGGTTGGTTTTTTTTATATAACCGAAGGGTCCCTTTGCAGCTCTATGTAATCAAACTTATATTTGAAACACTCAGGCTGTTTCCGAAACGAAGACTTATTTGTGAAACCTAACTTATTCAAATAAGTCTCCCTGCGGGGTTTGGGCTTTTCACACTGATTTTGGGATTTTCTGACCAAATTTTGGTTTCTTATTAAATTTTTCTTTTGGATTGGGGTTTTCAGACAAACTTTTTGGTTTTCTGATAAAACATTTTTTTTGGGTTGCGTTTTTCAGATAAACTTTTGGGTTTTCTGACTAAATTTTGCTGTTGGGTTGGGTTTTTCAGACAAACTTTTGGATTTTCTGACTAAATTTTGCTTTTGGGTTGGGTTTTTCAGAACTTTTTGGTTTACTGATTATTCTTTTAGGTTGGGTTTTTTGACCACCGTTTGGGTTTTCAAACTAAATTTTGCTTTTGGGTTGTTTTTTTCAGAACTTTTGGGGTTTCTGAATAAATTTTTGGTTTTCTGACTAAATTATTCTTTTGGGTATACTAAGTACACACACGGTACACTCATATGTGTACCAGTCAGTATACTCAGTATACTGAGTACACCCATCTGCTTACATTTTTTTTTGGATTGGGGTTTTTAGACAAACTTAGGCATTTTTTGACTAAATTTAACTTTTGGGTTTTCAGACAAACTTTTTGACTAAATTTTGGTTTTGGGTTGGGTTTTTAAGAACTTTTTTGGTTTACTGACTAAATTATGCTTAAAGACAAACTTTTAGATTTTTTGACAAAATTTTGCTTTTGGGTTTTCAGACAAACTTTTTGACTAAATTTTGGTTTTGGGTTGGGTTTTTAAGAACTTTTTTGGTTTACTGACTAAATTATGCTTAAAGACAAACTTTTGGATTTTTTGACTAAATTTTGCTTTTGGGTTGGGTTTTTCAGACAAACTTAGGGATTTTTTGACTAAATTTTGGTTTTGGGTTGGGTTTTTCAGATAAACTTCTGGGTTTTCGGACTAAATTATGATTTTGGGTTGGGGTTTTCACACTAACTTTTGGGTTTTCTGATTATATTTTTTTTTTTGGATTAGGTTTTTGGACCAACTTTTGGGGTTTCTGATGGTGGTTTTTAGACAAATTTTTGGGTTTTCAGATTAAATTTTGTTTTTGGGTTGGGTTTTTCAGATAAACTTTTGGGTTTTCTAACTAAATTATTCTTTTGGGTTGGGTTTTTCAGACCACCTTTTGGGTTTTTGGACTAAATTTTGCTTTTGGGTTTGGTTCTTCAGACCAACTTTTTGTTTTCTGACTAAATATTTCTTTTGGTTTGGGGTTTTCAGACAAACTTTTAGATTTTCTGATTACATTTTCCTTTTGGATTAGGTTTTTGGACCAGCTTTTTGGGTTTCTGATTATACTGGATGTACTGGGTGTACTGACTAAACTGAGTATACTAAGTACACTCAGTATACTCACTGGTACACCACTGAGTATACTGGGTGTACTGTACTCTGTAAACTGGATGTACTCAGTACACTCAGTATTATCAGTTTACAGAGTATACTGAGAGTACACCCAGTATAACCAATATACTCACTGGGTATACTCGGTATACTTTATTTTGGATTTCCAAACAAACTTTTGGGTTTTCTGATTTAATTTTGCTTTTGGGGTGGGTTGTTCAGATAAACTTTTGGGTTTTCTGACTAAATTAAACATTTAGGTGGGGTTGGTTGGTTTTTTTGACTAAATTTTGCTTTAAGGTCGAGTTTCAGACCAACTTTTTGCATTTTCTGACTAAATTTTGGGTTTTGGAATAAGTTTTTCCGGTTTTACAATTTTAGTGTTTTCGTTAACCCTCTCCTCTACTCCCAGTCCCCTACATTTTCAATTTAGAATAAGGAACTAGTTTTACTGTACGTTTATTCAAACTAATGCTATAACGATTTAAATGTGGAAATATTTTCGAAAGAAGACAGATTTATTCCAGTACCTTACTCAGTAATTTTATAGATATTTCATGATCAGTATTCGATTCATTGAGAAATCGCTCACTTATTGAACTTTTAACATTATTTGCTGTGTTCTTTGGCATCAAACAAATTTCCTTATCGTAGGCTATCAGGACTAGCCTGAGCTATCATTGTAAAACGTGTAACACGCTTATCTCAAGTCGAGCTATCATGGCAACAAGAAAAGACGATAATAGCCGAAGCGTCTTATCAGGATGTTCAACATTAAAACTCGTTGAGTAAAAAGAAAAACAACTGCGATATTGGATTCTTCGCGGTTGTTGTAGAAACCACGCCTAATGCTATACTTTGTAGACAGATAACGCGTTCGAACTGATAAGATCACTGCCTATTTACATACCAAATCCTCGATTTATTCTTCATGTGGCGTCAGTGGTCTGCGTGTGTTCTTCTGTATCTCTCGCACACCGTGTGATCATCGTAGCTTGATCTTTTGACGTAGGCGCGGTTGTTGCTTGTTGCACTCTATAACTTTTCATAATGCAACCAACTCCTATCAGACCGATATGTGATGAAATTTATAAACCTTTCTTTCAGAAACCACGTTCTCGAGTCACTGCCATATATTGGAAGCACCGCGTCCTACCAACTGATGCGTGACCAAATTGTTGCCAATGTGATTTCCAAAATGTTAGCCCACAATTGGATGACGTCGCTGTCATTTATTCAGCGGCCCGATGAAGAGACTCTTGAGACATTCTACACGATTCTAGAATTCTCACGAAAGAAAATCGATCCCGAATATACGCTGGGAGCTTCAGCGGTTATTCACAGTTTCTGTCGGCACAATCCCGACTGTAGTACACACGCCAAGGTCGAACGGATTATTCGCTTGTTGGAGACAGAGTTCTTGAACCTCTTTAACATGTTCAAGACAGAGCGGCGAACTCGTGAACGCCTAACTGTGATCCTGAAGGGCTTGGGCAATATTGGAGTGATGTCGGAACAGTTCGCCGAACAATTGCAGGAGATCATCACAGAGGATATCGCACCGGTGGATATCCGACTGAACTCCGTTTTGGCCTTCCGTCGAGTCGACTGCATCAAGTATCGCAAATTCTTCCTCGATGTGTATGGCAATTTTTCAATCAATTCAGAGATTCGAATCTTCAGTTACATTCAGACAATGCGTTGTCCTGACCACAATACGATTATTGCTATTAAGGCAGTCCTTGAGGCGGAGCAGATCAATCAGGTGGGATCGTATGTTTGGTCGCATTTGAAGAACGTTGCAAAGTCTTCGTCTCCGGTGAGAGTGGAGGCACAAGGCCTCCTGATCAACGATGATCTGTCGGATAAATTTAAAATGGACATTCGAAAGTTCTCGCGAAACTACGAGCACAGTTTGTTCTTCGATGAGTTCAATTTTGGTAAGTAGAGTTGGGAATTTGGGAAGTTGGGAAGTTCACAAATAAATTTCTGGCGATTTTTCTCTCTCCGCTGAAAGGCTCCTCCACCGACATGAATTTGATCTATGGAACCGATTCGTATCTGCCTAGAATGGCTACGTTGAATTTTACCGCCGATCTGTTTGGTCAGTCGGTAAACTTTTTCGAAATTTCGGCTCGAGCGGAAGGTTTCGAGGAATTGGCTGCATCGATCTTCGGACCAAAAGGTCCACTGAATCGTGATGTATTTCGAAGGAAGTTGTCCTTCCTGAATCGCTGGATTGGTGACGAAAGCTCTGAGGATGATGGTAGGTCTATTGGAATATATTTTATAATTAGTCAGCTTAACTAGATCCTCTGCAATACTCTTTCACAGATACAATTGCAAATTTCCTTAGCATTGATGCGCTACGTGTAAAGAGGAATGCTTCAAATGCCTCAATCTCTCAATCGCTAAATCAGAAGGACGAAGAGGTTTCTGAATTTATTGATAACCCCCACTATCGATCGAGCCGGTCGATTAATGAATCGGAGCAGCGAAAGAGTTCTTTGCAGAAGGATGTAGATGACCTCGGCTATAAGCTCAAATACAATTACAACAACCCACGTGCCACAATTGGCCTGAGGGTATTTGGTAATGATATGCGATACTACACTCTGGAGGGTATGCTCGAAGTGATGTCGGCTGCTAAAGAGTTTGATCCTTTCCACCAAGCTGCCAAGATTCTTTCTGGCAAGGAAGTTGTCTACACAAAGTCACGCGTCTTCATGGATGCTTCTTACAGTGTGCCGCTTAGCATTGGCGTTCCGCTATCGATTAATGCATTTGGAGCCTCATCGGTGGACTTACGGCTCTCGGGTAATCTCGAACGGATGGAGTCACTCTCAGATTGGCATTTTGATGTTGGTGGAAAATTTAAGCCGTCTGTGTCTGTGGACGTTATCACAACAATGCAGTCTGACATTTTCTACGCTGTTTCGGGCATTCGCATTAAGAGCAACCTTTACTCCAGCTCAGCAGTGGAGGCGAAACTGAAAGTGCGAGGAGCCAACTTAGTTTCGTTTACCTTCAGTTTACCGCAGGACAAAAATGAGATTTTGAGCGCCCGCTCCGAATTGATTGTGATGAAGGAGTCTGAGGAAATATCCCAGCCTGGCATTGACCGTCGCCGTTCAAATACCACCTGCACCTGGCCTCTTCTGGACCAAGCAATTGGCCTGAAAATGTGCTCCTCATTCAGTGTGCCGGACTTGAGCAATGCTACAGATGTGGCGTACCCAGGGCTGCTTCTTAGCGGTCCGATGAACCTAAGTTTGGTGCTGGAGAAATCCGATTTGACCGCCAAGAAATTCGTTTTCGAGTATGAGTGGCAACAGCAGAAGAACAACTCCAACTGGTCGTTTGTCTTCCATACGCCAGATTCGGCGATAAAGCGGCTTTTGACGGCGAATGTTTCCACCGTTCCGGACGCCTTCAATGCGTCGGTGTGGTTTATAAATGGCCGAAATACATATTCGGCTGGAGGCACCTACAAAGGAAACCCCGACGATCGGCGACTGGACGTTTTTCTCGACACTAACGGGCGGAAAAATCTTAATTTCAATATGGAGATGAGTCGTGTGCAAGAGCGCACTGCGTGGGTGTACAGACCGAAGGCGTTGCTGTCGGTTAATGGTGAGAACATCACTGGTCTAATTGGGACAGTGAGAATTAATGAGAAGAATGGCCTGATTCAAAATGACGTGGAGCTGACATTCGAAACGAAGCGATTGCAGGCATTGGTCAGGGGAAACATTATACAGAGCGAGATTACAACGTCAACGAATCTAACTGTAAATTATCGGGTAAGAAGTAGAGATAGAGTATCGCTTCAGGACTAATCCATGTCTTGCTTTTTAATTCCAAAAGTTCCAAGCCAACAAGATCGAAACCATAAATCTGGAGGGTAAACTCACAAATACCGGTGACAAATCGAAAACGGAGTACCGCGGAAACGTGAAACTGAAAACTTCAGCATATCCCAAGCTTAATTTCGCTTCCAACGCCACTTGGTTATCGCTGCAGGGCCACACTGAAGGTGTGATCACCTACAATAATGCTCCGGATTTTATTGATCCAAATTATACGAGTGCTGTGCGTCTGGTCTTTGCGCGCTCACATTCAGATGAAGTTGTTTGGGAGGGATCACGAACCAGAGCCTCCCTTGAGGTGAAGGTTCCAAAGTCAAATGTCGATTTTAGGATTTTGGTGAAGTATGTTCGAAACTTGTACAGAGGGTTAAATGGGGGCGTTACTTCACTGTTTTCTTTAACGTATATTTGACAGACACGAAGAGAGAAATAAGAACGGAACGGAGCACAATGTAATTCTCGGATTGCGATACTCACCACAGAAAGAGGCAACAGGACTTTTCTCTGTGCATTTGCCACGCCGGAATCTGTTTGCCGTGGATGCTTACATGAATGTTACAGTGCCTGATTTTGACTCATGCACAGTACGGCTAAGATTGACGGAGAAAGCTGAAAAAGACTATATGGTAACGAGAAGTTCCCTGGGTGTCTTATGAGTCCGTTTAAAAGCAAGCGCGTGCTAAAAGTAACACTTCTATGTCGGCCTATCTTTCTTTTTGATTGAATTTTTTTTTAAACTTGGAGATGTGTGTGTATAGAGAAGGAGTTATAGAGAGTGAAAGAGAAAGAGAGCTGGACATAGTAAGAGATAGATAGAGTATTATAAATGGCATACCGGGTGTTATACATTAAGTGAAAACAAAATTTAATTCATGTAAATGTTCTAAATTAGTGCTTATTTTGTAAAAATTTAAGATCCTTGGAAAAATGTATGATTTCATCACTTTAATGCTTGTATAGTATTTAAAGAATTAATATTATTTTATAAATTAGAAGACTAAATGAAATCATTCCTTAATCTTCCTATAGTTATCGTAAATATTTTTGTAATCATCCATAATCGTCCTATAATTATTCTATAATTATCCTATAATCTTCCTATAATCATCGTTAAATCACTAAATATGTTATAAACATCATAAAATCATTCTGAAATAACCCGTTAATCATCTGACAAGCAATCTTATAATCTTATAATTACCATCCAATAATCGTATAATCATTATCCTATAATATATCCTATAACTAACGATACTTTATTATTCCTATAATCCTTTCAATAATTATTCTAAATTATCCAATAATATTCCTATAATCACTCCATAATAATCCCCTGTAACTATTCTATAATAGTACTTTAATCTTCCTATAATCCTTTCAATAATTATAATCCAAAAATAATTAATAATCCTATAATCTTACTACAACCATCGTATCATAATTCTGTAATCATCGGTAATTATCCTATATTCTTCTGTAATCTATAAACATTTTATATTCTTCCTATAAACATCGTACAATCAATAATTATTCTATAATGATGTATATACCATGCTGTAAATATCGTATAATCCATCGTATAATCATCTATAATCATCCTGTAATCTTCCTATAATATTTTATAACAAATCCTATATATATTCTCTTCTCATCCTATAATATTCCAGTAATTTTTCTTTAATCTTCCTATAATATTCCTATAATCATCGTAAATCAATTCTATAATCATCCTTTTATCGTCTATAATCTATAATCATTCTATAACCTTGCTATAATCATCGTATCACCAATAATTATTATTTAATCATCCTATATTCTTACCGTATAATCCATTATTCTATAATCATCCTCTAATTTTCCTATAATACTTCATAATCCATCCTATATATATTCTAGTCTCATCCTATAATCTTCCAATAGTTATTCTTTAATCCTCCTATAATCTTCCTATAAACATCGCATAATCATCTTGTAATCAGTCCATAATCTTAACGTCATTAATAACAATCATTCTATACACACATACTCGTACATAATATAATAATTATGCTAGCTACATGGTAAAATGTTACATGGTTTTGAAACGCGCATAAAGAAGTTTCACTTCAAAACTGGAATCCAAAGCGGTTATTGACCACAAATTCTTCTATTCCGTAGATAAACTTTAATGGCTCCTGGTTCTCGGGTCATTCAATTGCGGTCAAGGGCAACTACAAAGACAAAAGTTCGCGCATTCAACTCTTGCATCATCTCAAACTGATCGTAGAAAGCCCCTCGTTTGAGGTCACCACCTTCAATATGATCTACCGCCGTAATCAACTGTTGATCTTTGCTGATATACAGGCGAAGTATAACAAAGATCCTTATGGCCTGACAGTTCAATATGCTTCAGGTGAAGACAAAAAGAAAGCAAACGCCGAACTAAAGCTGAAGATCAAGGATCGCGACTACTGGATGTTGGCGAAATTATTGTCAGAGCAACCCAAGTTGTTGCAAGTCGAAATCCATTTGGACAAGTGAGTTTCTTTTAAGTAATAATCCTTCTAATGTGTTAAAATATCTATATTCTTTAGATTACGCGACATTCACTTAAAGATTGGTGGTTTGGCGGTGGAGCAACGTAAAGAGGTTTCTGTCGAGATCAAGTGGGATGCCAATCGAGATCCTTCACAGAGACTCGCTCTTATGGCTGAGTACAATACTCCTGGGAACAGGCTGTATGATGCCACTGTGATGATCACGTATCCTGATCGCACGATTAGTTGCGGTTTTAATGCCTACACTGGAGGTCCCACATACAATGGTACAGCAAGGGCCACATGGAGTCCTAATGACGCAGTAGTATTTTCCTACAATACCGGTTTCATTCAAGGCGCACAGTTTAACAACTGGGTGCGTGCTAAACTGGAGACACCATTTGACGGATGGCGTCATAACCATCTCAAGGCGGGCTTTTACAGTATGAACAACCTTATCTTGGCAAACTCCTCGTTCCTGTGGGCGGACAATCAGAAGCTAGAGCTGGGCTATAAGAGTGATTATGAAATCGCCGGACCGATTCTCAGTTTTGACGTAAGACTTGGCATAAACAGCTCAGTCCGTGATATACCTACGATAAGTGCCAAGGTCAAACATTGGCAAAACTCACAGAAGATCGACACTGACATCGATCTGCGGTATAATGGATCTAATGACACAATGAATATCTACAGCATGAAGTCCATCTGGGAGATGATACATACGAACCACTTTCGTAACATCAGCGGCTCCGTGCTGATGATCAGTCCATTCGAGGGATATCGAAAAGGCGGGCTGGCTACAAAGTTCAGTCTCAGTGATAATCGCACCATTCGAGGTGCCGCCTCACTAAACTATGATATTCGCGAGTTTACCCTCGCCATGGATGGGTATGTGAAAAAATTTACGGACAACATGTTGACGGTCAATATAACGACGCCTCTTGAAAAATTCCGCACAATCAAAGGCCGCTTCGGTCTGAGCGAAAAGAAACGTCATGCTGTGGCAGAAGTTCGTGCACCAACTGTCGCACTTGGTGCTGAGGCACTTTGCGATATAACGTCGCTAATGGACTTCGACGTGAGACTCAGCCTGGCCACGCCCATTGAGAGTTTCAAGCAAGCGGCACTTTTTGCCAAAATAAAGTCACACACTGTTGACCTGCGTGGCAGTTGGAACAATGCTACACTGGGATTTACAGGCGTCTGGTATATGAACAACATAACGAACTTTGAGTACTCATACAGGGTGTTTACACCGCTGCAGAACTTTGAAGAAAACGGATTCATTGTGAAGTTTGTTCGCAAGGACATCTTTGTGGTAGAAGTGCATGGTAAGCTGTCCACTTACAAGTTAGGCGTACGAATCAATGGTAAGCCCAAGTCAAAGCTGCTCAACCAGTTGGGAGGGAACAAGCTCGAGTTGGAGTTGCTCTACGATGATGATTTGCAGCCTCCCGAGCCAACGGACGATGACGAATACTACGACGAAAATGACATCGACTTTGACGAGTTCTTCACATATTACCTGGACTTTGAGTTGGATACATTGGTGTGGCCGACCATGAACGGCATGGTGGACATTCAGGAAATTCGCGACTTCTACATAATTGTTGGTAATGCCCAGCTGCCGCAGGGCCGAGTGGATCTCAAGAATCGGGTCTATTTCCCTGACTTGTTGCACATAAAGAATGTCCTGAACTTGCAAACACCATTCATAGGCGCAAACGATGTGAAGTCCATTTTCGAATATCATGTCGATTTGGACAGGTTTTTCATCGAAGAGTTCGAGATTGTAATTAATAATGGGATTGAACCTCCGGCCGAGCTTGGCTTTAAATTAAATTACACCAAAGTGTTGCACGAGCTTAAGCCGAAACAGCATAATATCGCTTTAATGCTGCGGACTCCATTTGAAATTTTGGATCGAATCGATATCACCGGGTTCTTCGAACTGGAGGAGAATATCTTCAAGGGGAACATTACTTCAGTGACCTCGGCCACGTATCTGACATTGGGTGCTTCTGTGGAGGTAGGTTTTGTCAATCAAGTTCAGAACTACAGGTATGGACGATATCTCTTAATTCACAGACAGAGGAAGATTTTCTGGAGACCTCAGTTGGATTACTGCTCAATACTTCTGTCATACCACACTATGGCTGCAGAGTTTACTTCAAGAAGGACTTTTCCAATGTAGACAACTTCGTTGATATTCAGCTCGAAGTGACGGACAATGAAACGATGAACAAGGTACGTATTGGGTAGTGATGATGGCCAAAGTCTTCTTGGAAATCGCAGTTTTTTAAAGGCTCTCACAATCACATTCTTGACACAAAATATTGGGTTTTTGGAAATTGTTAGAAAAAACTGTCTCGTCGGATATTTAGATTAAGGTGGCAACTACGAGTATTTGTAACTACTACTTGATGTTGATGCGAGATTTAGCTTCGGGGAAGCCAGTTTTGATATAAATTTCCATGGAATCAAGCTTTGCCATCAATTCTATCAATATTTCTAAAAGTGTTATTAGGTAGGTAGAGTGGTAGTCTACGCTGTCTTAGCAAGGGCCTCAAATAGGGCTTGAGTGTGCCTTTTTGTAACCACAGTCCTCAGGAGATCTCATGGAAAGAAAGATAATTGGGCTGATAATATCCAACCTGTGGCATTCAGATACGGTATCAGATCGGTGATGCCGAACTCCGAAAGCTCCCTCAGGTCGGAAAAGAAGGGATTACTCAATTTGCGGAGTCGGGATCCCACCAGTGCCGGATACTTGCATAGATAATGAATGAGAGTTTCTTTGTTATTCACATCATCCAAGCAGTTCCTGCAAAAGGTATTATAAGGGATTCCTAGTTTGGGTGCGTGGCTACCTTCTGGCCTTCTAGTGATTACAGCTACCAGCTACTGATCTGGAGATCAGCTCGGTGGTTCTGCCTTTGTTATAGGAAGGCCACATCGCACACTATGTGGTACGATTGGTTAAGTTAATCCACCTTAGCTGTGCTTTGGTGGTAAGGAAAGTGAGAACTCAAAAGACAGCAGACTCTCTCAGTGTAGTCCATGTCCAGCATGACGCCCTTCTTTACCAGTAAGTCCGCTTTCTCATTACCGGTAGTGTCGCTGTGCCCCGGCACCCAAACTAAGGTCAGGTCTATAGGTTGGCTTATCAAAGCCAGTTGAGTTTGGACTGTCTGACAACTTTAGAATTGTTGCCTTGCACAATAACGGCTTTCATCGCAGATTGGCTGTCTACGCATATGCCAAGCCTGCCAGTTATCGCTGTACTATGAGATGCCATCTTTATTGCTGAAATATCCCGCTGGAAAATGCTAGAAGAGTCGGGTAGCTTGTAGGATCTGGAAAGATTAAGATTTTCAGAGAAAACTCCAGCGCCGACTCCATTTCTCATTTTGGAACCATCGGTGGATAGAGTTAAATCGAAAAAGTCCCAAAACTTTCCCGTCCTTCCAAATTTCTCGATTCGGAAAATCCACGGCAAAGCTGGGTTGTTTAGGAATGTAATAGTCGGTTGAATATGGTATCATCTACTGTGGTAAAAACTGCAGTATATTGCAGTGACCATATGGTTTGGTGACATATCACCCAGATTCACTAAAAAGGATCGTGCTGCACAACATATTTATTAAATAGCTCGGGAGGTAATAGGTGTATAATTGTGCTAAGAGCATCGTTAGGACAGGACCTAAGTGCTCCAGTTATACCAACAGTTGCTGATCTTTGTATTCTATCTAACTTGCTGGCATTTTACTTTTTACTGATTGCCGGCCACCAAACCACCGCTCCATATGTGAGAATAGGGCGTACTACCGCTGTGTACAGTCAGCAAGTCACAGTAAGGTCAATATTATCCATCCCTGGGGAGTGCCTCTGTCGACTGATTTTGTAAAACTACTACTGCCCACATTAATATGGATTTCCCTACTACCTAGCATGGCAAAGATCCAGCTTGAGTTTAGTTGTGTTTGCGTACTACCTCTCTGTAGACCTGCCTTTAAGTTAAGTAAAGCAAAAGCTTACGCGGATTTTTTTAAGATTTCTACCCTATCCCATATGACAGACACTGCGACGTAACAGCTCCCAAATGAACGATAGTACATCCTTAGTAGCAGAATTTCTCAACTGTCGAGCATATTTTCTTGTGAAAGAATCGTCTCCTTAACCAAAGTAATGCTGGGCATTCACAGAGAATGTGCCCGGATGACTCTTCATCTTCCGAGAAGAACCCACATTCTGTCCCTGAGCCCACACCAATTTTGTTAAGGTGATATCGTAAGACCATTTAGAAAACTCACAAGCTATCCCTATAAAAATTATATGTCCCCAAGAATTTATCAGTGCTGTGGCGGCAGCAAAGTTGACACTACAGTAGGGTTCAGGTCCTATGAACAGCCCTAGCTAGTTTTTTTTTTTTTTTAATTTTATATTTAATAAAACAGCTTATGACCACTTCATCTTTCAACCTTCAACCTTCATCCTTCAGGAACGTTGTGAACGGCTCATTTGAAGGCCTGCAGATTATAAGATTCGGGAAACATGGGCTCGACCAATTGATTCCACATCGAAGAGACTCTCGAAAAAATAGAGGATTTAAAGTGTTGGTCTTCGATCCACCTGAACCAGACCAGGCCTCTGCGTACAGTGCAGGAACACCATTGCACTCAGTTTGGCCGGTTCAATATTTCTACCTTCCGAAACTCCCTGACCATAATGTAAGGGATAGTGCAGAACATGTCTCTTTCAGGAGTTGACTCATGAATTTTCAGATGACCCACATAGTCAACCCGTACCCGTATTTAAGTTGCAGCTTAATAGCGCCTCTAGCAGCTGCCTTCCTAATAATGCACCATTCTAAAACCTTGTATCTTTCATGACACTAGTGACAGTCGTGAACTGCATACCACTAATTAAAACCGCCAAATCGTCCGTATAACGAATAGGGATGTAGCTTGATCTATGAAGATCGACTAGAAGATTGTCAATGACTAGTGACCATAGAAGGGGATAAGGCACTCCTCCTTGGGGACATCCTTTAACTGCAGTCACTGACACAGACACTCCTACCGAGGGGAAAATAATATATCGACTTTTAAGCATGGCACTTATCCAATGATTGGTCGAGTCTTTGAGACCCCTGCTACTTTTTGCCCTTGCAATAGAGTCGAAGCCAGTATTATCGAAAGCGCCCTCAATGTCTAGGAAAGCATACCGTGCCACTTCTTTGGAACAACAAGTTCATTCTATCTTTATATAGTTTGGACAGATAGTGATGAGTATTTACCTATTAGCCTCTTGGGAAAACCAGGACCGCTACAAAGGAAATGTAAAGTTGTTTCCTCTTTCTTCAGGTAGGACTTACATATTGGATCCAAAATATAAGTTCCAACTTGAACATATGTCTTCCAGTCAGGCTATGCCCTGTAAGTAAACCGACCATGCTCTGACTTCTAGATATCCTTTAAAGGAACTAACCGGTGTCAACCTATCCACA
Organism: Nephrocerus scutellatus; assembly: GCA_947095585.1. Classification (NCBI taxonomy): domain Eukaryota; kingdom Metazoa; phylum Arthropoda; class Insecta; order Diptera; family Pipunculidae; genus Nephrocerus; species Nephrocerus scutellatus. Next base: position 88,926,730 of record OX352764.1, read on the forward strand.
AAGTGCTTGGTAGTTTTACAAGTATTTATGGAGTTCAAACAATTCTCCCGTTAAACTTCTATAAATCTTCCAAAAACAAAAGTTAAGCTTGTCTGACTTAAGCCTAACATTGGTTCTGCACCAGAAGAACCAGCGGAAGAACCACTTCTTGCTAGTGCATCAGCAGATGCATAGCGTTTTATTCCTGTATGGCCTGAAAACCAGAGTGACGGAATTCCATCTTGATATAAAGTCTTCAGTCTTCTTTTACATTCCAGGAAAAATATTTGAGTTGACACAAGGTGATTCCAATGAGCAGCTTGGCTGTCACTACATATTGCAAAGGTTCGTCCTTGTGTCTTTTTCGAGACAGCCCAGATAGTAACTTGTAAAATAGTAAATATTTTTGTTTGAAAACAGTTTGCCATCTTCCAGGTGCGAATGCCCCTTAATAATTTTCATCTAAGAACCATCCGGTCCCTCAACAGTCAATGGAGAATATTGGTTCGAATTCCCTAAGGATCTCAGTTGAATATTTCGAACTTTCTCTGAACTTTGTATCATATTTTGAACATTAAAAATGGTACAGTAGTGTCCATAGGCATTAGGATCGATGTCTATCGAATTTGTTCCGAGCCGGAAGAAAACTAAATACACTGATGTGCGTATTTCCGCATTCAATCAGACTGCAAGTGTGCGGCAGCTGTGCATTTAAAATGCAGTTATTGTCCGAAAGCTGAGTGTGCATGTTTCCATGTGAACCTACCATATGTTTCCATGCACACTCTTATTTTCATCAAGCCAGGCCTTATTCTTTCGAAGTCGAGATATAGCTTTCATCCTCTCTTGAACATAAGTAATGCTACAGTAGTGTCTATACGAGTAAGCATTAGGAATTTGTTCCGAAACCTTATGCAATATATTTCCATGCACACTCTTATCCTCTTAATGCCAGGCCTTATTCTTTCGAAGTCGAGATATAGCTTTCATCCTCTCTTGAACATAAGTAATGCTACAGTAGTGTCTATACGAGTAAGCATTAGGAATTTGTTCCGAAACCTTATGCAATATATTTCCATGCACACTCTTATCCTCTTAATGCCAGGCCTTATTCTTTCGAAGTCGAGATATAGCTTTCATCCTCTCTTGAACATAAGTAATGCTACAGTAGTGTCTATACGAGTAAGCATTAGGAATTTGTTCCGAAACCTTATGTAATATATTTCCATGCACACTCTTATCCTCATAATGCCAGGCCTTATTCTTTCGAAGTCGAGATATAGCTTTCATCCTCTCTTGAACATAAGTAATGATGCAGTAGTGTCTATACGAGTAAGCATTAGGAATATGTTCCGAAACCTTATGCAATATATTTCCATGTACACTCTTATCCTCATAATGCCAGGCCTTATTCTTTCGAAGTCGAGATATAGCTTTCATCCTCTCTTGAACATAAGTAATGCTACAGTAGTGTCTATACGAGTAAGCATTAGGAATTTGTTCCGAAACCTTATGCAATATATTTCCATGCACACTCTTATCCTCATAATGCCAGGCCTTATTCTTTCGAAGTCGAGATATAGCTTTCATCCTCTCTTGAACATAAGTAATGCTACAGTAGTGTCTATACGAGTAAGCATTAGGAATTTGTTCCGAAACCTTATGTAATATATTTCCATGTACACTCTTATCCCCATAATGCCAGGCCTTATTCTTTCGAAGACGACATATAGCTTTTATCCTCTTTTGAATATAAGTATTGGTACATTAGTGTCTACAACCATCAGGGTCGAAGGAATTTGTTCCGAAACCTTATGGAATATGTTAACATGAACACTGTTATGCGCGTCATGCCAGACCTTATCACCAGAAGTCGACATATAGCTTTCACCGCTTCCATCTGAATTAGATCTAGAGGTGGCAGATTTAGTAGTTTGATGATAGCATCTGCTGAAGTAGAGCCCGTCCATCTAAAGCAGACGTTCTATTGCAGTGTCTTTAGTATCCTCTTACCCATTTTTAGATAAGACAACAAACAACTCCCATATAGTTGGGAATGTGTCTGATAATCAACACAGCCCCATTGATTTACCAAATGCTATTTTACATTTCATAAAGATAAGCTGAGCTTTTGATATTCTCGACTTCAGGTGCTAGAGTAAAGCCTTCAAGTACTGGTGGAATAAGACCATCAAATGTACGCATTCGTTTAAATAAAAGACTTTTTTTTTGGATCGGATTTACAGGTTGTCCATTTCTACCACATCCGTGTACATTTTTTATACAGGCAGCCCTTAGGGATTTGATTTGATGATAGAAGACGTAAATCATCTGCATAAAATTCGAGCAAAGAATCGACAACAAAGAACCAACGAATCGGGGGAAGGTCTCCACCTTGTGGGCATCCTCTAGCATGTAGTGAAACCATATGGTTAATGTTGGTTCTACTCAATGCACAACAAGTCAAAGGTGGCGTTGTCGAAATAAAATAAATAAGCATCCCTATAGTTAAGACTCCGTCTTATCAAACCTGTAGTCTTTTAATGTAAAAACTGGAGCTTTTGAAGACGTTTTATAAATTAAAACATTTGTTAGGTTATTGTTGTCTTACTTATAAGACTTAGAGTAGTAGATGCTTTAGACGAAATAAATAAACGAATAAATATTTGTCTCTTTCCAGCTGCTTATTGATGCCTCTTGGCATTTGGACAGTTTCCATTATGTAAACGGTAGGGGAAGATTCCAGACAACAATGCTTCCTCTCAGACTAGCCGAGAGTTCCATTCTTATGACAAAGGGACCAAATCCCGTGATGAACTTTGACATGGCCGTAACCAGTGACAATGGGCAACGCATTGAGTGCGGTACCAGAGCTAGCAAAAAAAAGGATATTTTCAATGTGGAAATCTGGACACCGATGAGAAACTTTAGAAACATTTCAATGCATGGCTCTCTGTTACGTTCGAAGAGCAATCCCAATGACTATACTGTCAGTGGAGAACTGTACCGCAACAGGGCAGTGTATGCCATAAATGGTGTCATAACAGTCGACTATGACTATCCGGCCGAGACAAGACTTCGCATACAACCAAAAGCCGGTGGACCAGATGGCGTAATAGAATTGAATATAATGGAAAGGGATACCAAGGCGTGGGATTTCCGATTTAGTGCCATTGAAGATGGGAAAATGTGCCAGATTTCTGGAGGTTATGCGATAAGCGATGATGGCTTGGATTTCTCGGTCTTGGTGCAATCAACAGAACCGGATATCTCGAGGATAAGTGTTAGTGGAAAAATAACACCAGAGTCCCGAAATCATGTGAGAGGTGAGTTTACTATGGTGACACCATGGAAGCACTTAGGCATTGAGTCAGTACGACTGCAGTCAGAGGTCGAAGTTCAGAGAGAATCAGGCAAGGTTCAAGGAGAGTTTCATATTGGAAAAGTACTTGGTCGCGGTTCATGCCTTTGGTCGTGGCTCTTAGCTGAAAATATGCAGCTTATGCTCGAGAGTTACATAGAGCAACCGAAAATCAGACCGCGAAATGTACACCTGAGTGCCAAGTACTTGAATCCGAACAAAAGTTTCCAACGTATGATGACCAGTGGCAAACTGAATGTGGATAATAAGTGGAATTTGGAGGTTAACGGAACGGTAGCATATTTGTCGGCAAAGGATGTGCAAGCTGGATTGGTGGCGAAACTTCCGCCACCTATTGGCGATACCCATCATTTGGCAGTACGTTATCGCGGTAACCTGCTAACCAAAGAACCGCCAAATGTTTTCGTCGAGGGAAAATATGAGTCACAGGAAGCTAAGCGGAAATTCCTTTCAAGGATCTCGTACCGTAACGTTGATGATCTTCAAGGCTTGGGACGTGTCGAATGGGGACAGGCCGATGACATTGACGCAGTGGAGGGAGACTTCCAGGTGCTGCGAAAGTATCAAGTTCGCAAAGAGTTCTACGCAAAGTTGATAACGCCCATTCACAGGGCGCAGGACACATTCTTCCTGAAAGGACATTACGACAAGAATGCCGATCAGTATCATCAGTTTGTGTAGGTGAAATGGTGAGGCATTCAGTATTCAAATATTATCAACAAATGTTTCTTCATAACAGCTGTTCCGTGGATCTGCCGGATGCTCGCCGCCTCGCCGAGGTTGATATCGAAATGGAAAGCATATCCAACATGCACGGGTTTGTGTACAGCATGACGCCATTCCACAACGCCACCTGGCTCAGAACGGAATTCAATTTCTCCTCATTAAGGTATTAATTTGACATTTAACAGATTACAGATTTCTCAAAGTGTCATCTATTTTTAGGGGCGAAACACTGCGCTACCTCCAGGGAACTTGGCCCACAGATTCCGCCTTCCTTAAGCTGCAAAGCAATTATATTTGGCAGGGAACTGAACGCGATCTTCAAGGAACAATCCAAATGGAAGTCCCGCTGACAAGTCGCCATCGAGCGGACATCAAATACGGCCACAAGCTGGGCGAAAACCTAGACAAGGGTCACTTTAACGTGATCTACAATGACAAACAAGTGCTGGACGGTCAATACAAAAGAAGCGAACAGCATCCAAGTAAATCTCTATGGTTGGAGGTAATCGATATCACATTGGAAAACGAGTTTAAGCCTCTGGGGGTGCACTACGTTAACTCAAGGGACATCAGCCATTCTTTGAATTCGTCGCTTGATGTCAGGCATGTTGAGGTCTTCGAACTTCGAAGAGAGACCACTTTTAACATAACTGGGGAGCTACATTCGCATGCGATCGCAAAGGGGCGGAAATACAAAATCGTCGCCATTCACCCAAATAGGACGGTGATTTTAAGCACCGAGTACGAGGATGCCGACGAGCGAGTAACTAAGCAACGTACGAAGTTGGAGCTATCACCGACGGCATGGATTGGCTATAACATTGAAGTTGGCAACTATAGTAGTGTGAGGGGTCGTTTATAATTGAGGGGTGGGGGAGGGAAATACGAAACTTCCGCGATATTATTTTTTTCCTTCTATTCTCTTCTGTTTAGATGGCAAACGAATCGCAAAACTTTATCCTCGAGCTGTTCTATCCAAAGAGGTCGCTCTCGACTGAGGGTTGGTACTACATTACCGAGGATCGTTTTGACTCCGATATCGCTCTCAAGTGGACAACCGGACCAAATACTGAGGAGAGAAAAACGGTTCGTGCTGGTCTGCTGTGGCAAAGTGAGCCCTTAGATACGGGAGATCGGGACAACCAAAGCGTTGTTGTGACAATTGGGCATCCGTACTTAGAGAAGGTAAAATCCTCGCTTAGCCTTACACACTCAGTTAAAATCTTTAATGTGATATATCATATTGCTTTAATCTCTCATCATCGATCCCGATTCCGATTCTAAACAGTTTGGCATCACTGAACTCTACTCATCCTGGTTTACGTCATTCTTTCAGCTAACACTTTACCTGTCTTTCTGTTGTGTCCAATTAATTATTTTACAATAGATAGCCGGATCTCTTGTCCTGCCCACCAATCTCTTTTGGCTCGTATATTAAGTGACTGGCAAAAAACTGGACAGCATTATTATTATTATTATTAGTATTGAGGTCTATTGTGCATCCCAGATGTCTTACCACATTATGTGATTGCTCAGTTCCTTTGTAAACGCCACCACATCTGCCAGTTTGCCAGAGAACTGTATGGGCCTTGAAATGTTTTATTCTTTTGCGGGTGAGGGCTGCACATATGGAAAGTATTTGCTCTGATGTTTCCTTTGCCTCGTTTAAAAAACAGGCAGCGAACGGTTTTACCCATTTTCATGAGATGGCACTAGAATGGGCCGTGTCCTGTCAAGTACCAGACTAGTGATCTTAGTGTTTGGCGGTCCACTTTGATGTTGTATTTGAGAAGCTTTTTGGTTTGTCTCATGACACCCATTCTGCTTCGATGGCAGTGTTTTCCCATTCTTTAACTCTGTTTGGTCATAATGGGATGTCTCCTCATCATCCTCGTCCCTGCAGCTTCTACAGAAGTCATTACATTCGACACCCATTCTTCTCGCGTGCTTCCCTAGAAGGCAGTGACCTGTCATTATCTCTACAACCGTTCTTGGCCAGACCTAACTAGAAATATTACAAGTGTCGGTGTTTTCCCACCTTACATTTGTTACTGTTTCTGCCTCTTTCCGAAGCTCAAGTTTCAGTCCCTACCGCAGCCCTTTCTGGTAGCTGCTTGAGAGTCGTACCACGTCTAGCTAACTTCTTCGCCCTGCAGTTCCCCTAAACAACCGTGTGTCCCGGGGCCCAAATGATCTTTATATTAAACTGTGCATTCATCTCGTTAGGAGAGGAGTGACAGCTCAATGCCACCTTAAATTTCAGCGAGACCGCTTCCAACGATTTTATGGCCGCCTGACTGTCCACGTTACGTTACGGATCCACTCTTCCAGTCTTCTCTGGAGGGTATTGTTGTCCGAAAACCTTTTTGAAAGCATAACACTGGTGTTATGTAATCAAGTTTTGTCAGCTCTTGCTTTAGCGATTTAGTTGTGGTGGAGTGCCCCCTTTGAAGACTTATCCACTGATAACAGTCGCGTAGCTGTAATTGCCGCTTTCTGTTTGCCAAATATATCTAGTCTATATATAAGGTGGAGCATAACCTCTTGAGTGCGAGTTGGTTTAAATCTCAGCGCCCCGCTTATAAGCATACAGGCCACTCTTTGTACCTTCCCCAATATATTTTTATACGTAATTTTTTTCCATAGCTGGCCACGATACGCTTACCCCGTACAGTAGTATTGGTCTCACTACAGAAGTGTAGAGCCAGTGTACCAGCTGTTGTTTTAAACCTAACTTTTTACCAATGTCGTTCTTGCATGAGTATAAAGCATAATATGTGTAGCTGAATACCTATTTTTCCTTTGCAGGACGTCACCTTTAAGGGGTCATACTATCGCGGTCTGATGGACATTCTCAAGACGAACTTAATCATCGACTACTCAGAAGACCCCGAACATCTGGTTGAGCTGAGAACATCATTGCGAGATCTGTCCTCGATGCTTGGCCACACTAATTATACATTTAGTGTTTTCGCCCAGCATAAAGCATCCGATTTGGATGTAAATGTGCAAGGCACAGCAGCTGCCAGACCATCCTATTACAAGACCGAATCGCATGCTTTCTATAAACGTGGCTATTTCCCGGTGAAAAATGGCATGTTCTTGACCAAATTGGACCTGAACCGAAAAGAATTTGAGTATGAGGTAAGGGGGAGGGGCAAAAAAATGAAAATGAAAGTAACAGTAACTGCAAAACCCTTTATATTTCCTTGTAGAGAAAATCTCCGTATCGAGCCGTTCGATTCTGGGCCTTACCGTATGCGCATTATCCAGTTTATGGCGTCAATGCCACGGTTTGGGATTCCCCCGACATGAACAACACCGGCTTCTTCTATGTCGACTTGGAGAGAATGTTTACGCGAATGGAAGTAAACCTCACCGAAGATGACAGCCAAAATTTGCAAATGGTCGGCTACATTCCAGATGCTCGCAGTGGTTATTTGGAAATTTGGCGGAATTACGAGGAAATCCGCATTATTGATGTCTCGTCGTATTTCAAGATGAATCATTCACGGTTGATAACTGGCCGCTTTCATTGGAGGCCAAAGATAAGGGATGAGATAAAGGTGAGTTGAAGTGCAAGGGTTCATGTCTGTTCTTCACTACATCCAATTACTCCCCAGGACAAAATTCGAGCTGTTGGCACATCCTTCTACAATTCGTTTTCGGATGGCATCGATTTCTGGATCAAGTCTTTGTATAGCGAGACCATCGAGTCGATAGATGAGGTTTGGGGTACAGCAAAGATACACACACAGTCCTTCCTCGATGATGTTGGGTAGGAAGTGTTTTTCTTTTTATCTCAATTTTTAGTTGGAAATAACTTTTGTACTTTCATTTAACAGCGAGTTGAGTGTTCTCGAAGAAGATCTTGAAGATTTGCGCCTTTTTGTTAATCAATCGTATGAGGCGAACGATTTCTACATTAAGACCGTGGTCAACTTCACTCTGACGATTCTCGATGAACTGGCGATCCGCGATCACATTGAGTCTCTGCCGAAGATCTTTTCCGAGATATGGCAAGCGATGGGCGACTCTGGCAAGGCGCTTCGCAAGAGCATTGTATGGTTAATTGAAATGGCAAGTATATGGCGAAGGTAGCTGTATATATATAGAGAAGATTCTTATGCTTGGCTCCGTTTTCAGGTCAAGACCTCCTATAATACAATGCTGGATGCCATTAGCCGCTTCTTCCATGGCGAATCTCTGTATTATTTCTCAGATCTCATGGGAAAGGCGGTCGAGAAGTATGACAAATTTGTCAAAGATCTGCACATATCATTTATTAAGTATGTGCAGAACCTGTGGAACAAATTCTGGGGCATGATGTCGAACTACTGGAGAAGCGTCCTAAAACGTATCGAGCCGCATATCTTTAGGTTTTTCCACTACATAGAGTCAGCAGCTTGGAACATCAGCAAGGAGGTTTTCGGTGAGTAACAATAATAAGTTTGTAATGCAACATGGAATATGGAATATGGAAAATGGGACATGAGACATGAAATTTAGAACATGCACTTGCAACATGGAACATGGTACATGGTACATGGTACATGGTACATGGAACATACAACATGTAACATGAAATATGGAACATGGAACATGCAATATGAAACATACAACATTGGACATGAAATATGGATCATGCATCATGGAACATGCAACAAGGAACATGAAATGTGGAACATGGAACATGAAAATTGAACATGCAATATGTACCATGTTTAGTACTGGACTTTAATAAAACACGTCCTTTTCCTTTCGAGTCCAAATTACAACTGCCTTTATTATCTTATGTGTTTCTTAAGTCTAGGTATATATATATTTTAACAAAGAGAGTAGTCTATAAGGCCGCACAAACGACCGGTTTACGATATAAATGTATATGCAGACAATATGTATTTACACGACTGACAGCGAAAGAACAACAATACTGGCGAAACGGAAGCATGCAATACCTTAGAACATAATAACTACTACAATTCGGCCATCCTGACCATATAGATCACCTGATCTCTATTTATGTTTACATTTCGACTTAACCAAGGCTTCATGTTGCCGACCGCCCATACTCCTTGGTATGGTAATCTCGTTTGTTGGAAATTTTCTACATCCTTAAGTATATATCTATCATTTCGTAGTACTTTTGTGACCTGATAAGGTCCTCGAAACTTTGGTATCAGTTTTTTTGATGCACCCGGGTGTGAATCAAAGTTTTTCACCATCACATAATCACCTGTTTTGTAAATAACCGGCTTACATCTTTTTTTATCCACGTATTGTTTGTTGTATGCCTGAGAATTTTCTTGTTCTACTATCGCTTTCTGTCTTATTCTCTTAAGATCCCGTTTTACTTCTAAACCTTCTGCTTCTATCAGTTTATCTTTAAGTTCGTCTGAAAATTTCCCTTTCTGGTCTACTCCAAACAGCATTATACTTGGGTGTTGCTTAATTGTGCGATTCACTGTATTATTAAACGTATGTTCAACCTTCTCCAAAACGTGATCCCAAAAAATTCCCTGTTCCGGTTTTACTAGTTTAGCCAACATTGGTCCTAAGCTTCTATTTACCCTTTCTACCTGACCATTTGCTTGAGGGGATCCTGTTGCGACCTTTACGTGTTGAATATTATTCTCTAATAGAAATTCTTTAAAATCAACCGACGTAAAACAACTTCCTCGATCCGAAACTATGCATTTGGGCATACTATACGCTCTAAAATAATCTATAAGTGCTTTTATGACTTCTTTCGTGTTTGTCGTTTTCGTGGGATACAATCTCACAAATTTAGTAAAAGCATCTATGACTACTAATACATGTTTTTTGACCGACCTCGAATTGTCTACAGGTCCATAATGATCTACGTGCACAACCTCAAACGGTATTTTACCTTTGGGAATGTTGTGAAGAAAACCCTCCTTTTTACCTTGTTTGGCTGAATATACTACACATTTCAAACAATTTTTTATGTGCGATCCTATTTTCTCTCTCATTTGAGGAAACCAGTAATTTTTTGAGATTAACTCCAAAACTTTATCTGTGCCCACATGACCTACCTCATCGTGATATTTGTACAACACATGATCAATCATATCTTCCGGTACCAAAAACACAACTGTACCATCATTCTTTTTCTTATATACCACTCCGTTTCTCATTTCGTACGACACATGCTCAGACTCTTCTAACATTTGTTTAATCTTAACAATTTTACTATCTTTATTTTGGCAGACTATCAGATTTTCTTCGAACGTATTCGTTTCTAACGTAAGAACATTCGTTGACCTACTTAATGCATCTACATGTTGCATTCGAGCACCCGCGCGATGTTCCAACTCAAAATCATAGTTTTGTAACTCTAAAGCCCACCTAGAAATTCTGGGGTTAAGTTCCTTTTTATTTAATGTCATCGTCAAACTGTTGCAGTCAGTTACTATTTTAAAATGTTTTCCTTGTAAGTAAATTCTAAATCTGTTTAGAGCATATACTATTGCCAGTGTCTCCAGTTCGAAACTATGGAACTTTGCTTCCGAGTCAGTTGTTCTCTTAGAATAATAGAAAACTGGGTGAAATTTTCCATCCTGTTTCCTTTGAAGTAATATAGCGCCAAAACCTATAGCACTCGCATCACAATGCAATTCTGTCTCATCTTTAGGGCTATAAAGTGCCAACACTGGAGTCTCAACCAATTTTTTCTTTAACATCTCAAAAGCTTCTAACTGTTCTGAGCCAAAATTAAACTCTCTATCTTTTCTGATTAAATCATATAACGGCTTGGCAATTGTTGAAAAGTCTTTAACAAATCTACGAAAATACGAGCACAGCCCCAAAAAACTCTGTACCGAATGAGCTTTCTGCGGAATAGGAAAATTTTGTATAGCCTCAACTCCCTTATCGTCAGCTTGTATCCCTTGTCCTGTAATCATAAAACCTAAATATTTTATTTTTTGTTGTAAAAACATACATTTGTCCACTCTTAATTCCAAACTGTTTTCTGTCATCCTTTTAAAAACTTTTCCGAGTATCCTAAAGTGTTCTTCATATGTATTTGTTGCTATCATTATGTCATCCAAATAAATTATAAGTTCATCATTTCTAATCATGTCTTGAAAAATCCTATTAATATGCCTTTGGAAAGTCGAGGGAGCATTTTTTAAGCCAAATGGCATTCTTAAAAATTCATACTGACCCAGTGGCGTTATAAAAGATGTATATTTTACTGAGTCTTCCTGCATATAGACATGAAAAAAACCATTTTTTAAATCCAGCTTTGAGAAAATCGTTTTATTCGCCAATCGGTCTAACAAATCGTCAATAATCGGTATTGGATAACTATCTTTTGCTGTAACTTTATTTAAAGTCCGAAAATCAATACACATCCTAATATCCCCAGTTTTTTTTCTAACCAGTACAATCGGTGAAACGTATTCCGACTCACTCTCTCTTATATAACCTTTACTTAGGTATTCGTCTAACAATAAACTAAGTTCACCTTTCTCTACATACGATAACCTACGTGGACGACAATGAAAAGGTTTAACATCATTTAATATTAAATTCAATTTTGTCTTAACCAACGGTTCAGTCGGGCGATCGGCACACAAATAATTTGTTTTATATAATTCAATCATTTTGCTCTTTATTGGATAACTAACTTTTTTATCAATTTCTAAACTTAGCTCTTCGTTCTTATCATCTTTACAATCTATTGACATCAGTTGTTTTTCAAACTCCTGTTCACTATCAGTCGGTTCATTATCTTTTAATTTAAATTCACTGTTTTTTTCAAAATCTGAAATTAATTTAAATTTCCCTTTTTTTAGGAAATCCCTTCCTAAGATTGCCTCATATCCGGTTGTATCATCATCAATAACCATCAATTTAATATTAATTTCAATTCCTTTAAAAAAAATAACACACGATAACACTCCATAAACTTTTAATTTACTTTTATTTATTCCATAGTAAGTTTTATTTTTAACACGGTTACAATAATTATAATCTACGTTTGGTGGTACCCGCGACTTTTTAACCATGCTAATTGGACTTCCCGAGTCTATGAGGCAATCTAAGAAAATTTTTTCAATATTACAACAACTAAAACAGAATAATAAATTCCTTACGTAATCACTAGACTCCTCTTCTTGATTTAACTGGTGAACCCCTTGAGCCGATTTTCGTTGGGGACAAGCAGCCACAATGTGTCCCTTTTCTCCGCAGGCATAACACGCACCATACTCCCGTTTAGGCTTCCTGCACGCATTCGCTATGTGACCCACGGAATTACAATTGTAACATCTGACTGTACTTTGTGAGACGTACTTTTTCAATCCTGTTGCTGTTGTTGACCTCTGCACTCCTGTTGAAGATCCTAATGCCGCTCCCGTTGTTACCTTTAACTCCACCTCTTTCACTCTCTGTTGTACTTTGTGGAAAGATTTATACAGCCCAGCTTTAGTCGTGAAGTTGCTAACATGTGCATAAAGTCGTAGATTGTCGTCCGAAAAACCTTCAATAATGTATTCCACGAGCTCTTCCTCCTCCATTTCCAATCCCGTCGCTAACCGAACTTTTTCAGAGTAATATTCCTCGAAGGTTTCTGTAAATTTCCATTTCCTGTTTTCGAACCGTTTTCTGACTACCATTCGATTTTCTTTTCTTAGAAAATTCTCCTTTAAGCCTTCGCAAAGGGACTCGACACTGGCGCGCAAAAAATTCGGTTGTGCATACAGCCATTCTTCAGCTTTCCCTTTCAATTTCGATACAAACAACGTACGCAACATCTCCTCTTCCAACACATACATTTCTTTTACATTCTTAAGCTGTGTTAGCCATACTTCTATACTTGCATTACCGTCGTAGTCTGCCACCAACTCTTTATACATGGTATAATGTTGCACTGTCATGTTGCCTGTTGTCGCTCCCGTCGTCTCACCTATTGTCGCTCCCATCGTCACTGCTGTTGTCACTCCTGTCGTCAGACTATCTTTATTCAATTTCGCCATCTGTTTCAACAGTTCGTTCTCCTTCGCCAATAGTTCCCTCTCCTTCCTCAGCAGACTGATTTCCCGTCGCAACAACTCATTGTCTATCTGTTTTTGACTGTCTGTTGTCAACTCGTTCCCTTCCATAGCACCATCATCATCTTCATGTACATGTCGAATATCGTCTTCCTCACCGTCGTCGTCGTCGTTAGGCAACTTCTTTTCGGTTGAATTTGTTGTCGTCTTTGTTGGTACCTCACCTCGTTGCTGTGGTGGAATTTCGTTTAAACGAACAGCCAACGTAGTTTTTGTTCCCCCACTTGGTTTACCTAGCCGTTGCAACCACTCGCGCAGCTGAGCAGCCGTATACTCCGATGCATTGATAATCTCTTCCATCGATATTTAGGGTTTTTCTCTTCGTGTATGTAACCACCGAAAGGCAACACTATGCAATGCAAACCACCGAAAGACAAAATACAAAACAAAAAAAAACAACCTGTGCACTCGTTTTGGTACTAGAGACGATCAGTTTTATATCTTCCGTTGTTTATTTTTCTACGCACTTCGTTTGTCGACGACGCTTTACAACGAGACAGCAAGAAAATACACCAAACAGTTACTAAATTTTATTAGTTTTTCTTTTTTCGTTTACGAATGATGCCTCGCGCAGGGACCGCAGAAAAAAATATCGAACAATTTTGATAATATTTTTTGGATTGAGGATCCCACTTCTGAGAATTTTAGTACTGGACTTTAATAAAACACGTCCTTTTCCTTTCGAGTCCAAATTACAACTGCCTTTATTATCTTATGTGTTTCTTAAGTCTAGGTATATATATATTTTAACAAAGAGAGTAGTCTATAAGGCCGCACAAACGACCGGTTTACGATATAAATGTATATGCAGACAATATGTATTTACACGACTGACAGCGAAAGAACAACAATACTGGCGAAACGGAAGCATGCAATACCTTAGAACATAATAACTACTACACATGGGACATGGAAAATGCAATGGACATGTAACATGGAACATGGACCATGGAACAGGCAACATGGAACATGGAAAATGTAAGTTGGAGCATGGAACATGAGACATGGAACATGCAATGGACATGCAACATGGATAATGGAACATGGAACAGGCAACATGGAACATGTAACATGTATCATGAGGCATGGAAAATGCAATGGACATGCAACATGGAACATGGACCATGGAACAGGCAACATGGAACATGGAAAATGTAAGTTGGAGCATGGAACATGCAATGGACATGCAACATGAAAAATGGAACATGGAACAGGCAACATGGAACAGGCAACATGGAACATGTATCATGAGGCATGGAACATGCAATGGACATGCAACATGGAACATGGAACATAGGATATGGAACATAGAACATGCAACATGAAATATAGAACATGCAACATGGAAAATGCAACATGGAACATGCAACATCATATCTTTGCACTTTTTACTGTCGTCATTGTTTGTCTACATATCCTTATATTTTTCTACTGTCGTCCTTACTTGCAGACTTTATCTACAAGCGAACCAACGAGCTGGCCGAATCGCCATACTTTAACAAGGTGTCCAGCTTTACGCAGGATATGGACCGCCTGTACAAGGATATCAAATCACATGACGCTCTGACAAATCTCAAGAAATATTCGCTGATCGCATGGAACTTCCTCAAAGAGAAATACTTTAAGTTGGTGCCATTTGGGGCTGAACTTAACGAAGTCATTACCGAGATTTGGGAAGAGATCAAAAGTCTAGAGAAGTTGGAACACGTCCAGGTAATCATCCAGAAGTACAATGAGATTGAGGCGACAATGATGTGGATCGCTGAGGAATTGCAAGTGGAGACACGTCTGCATCAGCTGTACGCTCTACTCAGGAACAAGCTGCGCAATTATGCGATGAATGCATTGGAAACAGCGGACATGTACCGAGAGGCGAAAACAAAGTTTATATTCGATCCTGAGGTAGGTGTGGTCGACTTGGAGCAGAAGCTGCCAATGTCATGGCATGCCTTCAATGAAACGCCAAAGTTTGAAGAGATTCCCGAATACAAACTATTGGCCAGTGTGCAGGATTTTTTCTCGACGACAAATTCATCGCTGGTCAAGTCCCTTTACAGCCTGAGATCACATTTGGATCCCAAAACTTGGCTTCCTCCATACTATGGTAAGTTTTTGGTGTTATGGCTTACATCCTAGTGAAAATTCGCATTTACAGCCCGGTCGCTACTTATCGGCTCCCGCCACTACATGACCTTTGACAAGCGCTTCGTCGGCCTTAATCTGCAATTTGCAGAGATGTCCGATCAGAGAAGAAACACCCAGTGTTCGTACCTTATGGCGCATGATTTCTTTCAGCGAAATTTCACGCTCCTTTTAGAACCTTCAGTAAGTAGAAGAAATGTAGAAAAAGGACGAGGATTCAACGTCAAAGTGTTTTGGCTTTTTTTAGACCACAATGGATCGCAGAAATTTAATTTCGACAAGGAAGCTAACACTGATAGCCAACGGGCAGCTAATTGAGATTGACCTCGGAAAGGATGTAAGTTAACTTTCACCAAATCCAGTGGACTGATTTTTAAGCCTTCTTATCCTGATTGCAGACACTGTCAATTGGTGGAAACTCGGCGCCAATGTTGCCAGTTAAAATCGGTGATGTCACCGTATACCGGGACCTTGATATCCTAACAATTCATTCGGAGACTGCGTTCGCCCTCAACTGTAATGTCCAGTTTGACTTGTGTTGGTTCGAGATAAGCGGTTGGTACTTTGGACAAACGGCTGGAATTCTTGGAACAATGAACAACGAACATTTTGACGAATTTATGACCTCCAAGAGCTATGTTCCCAGTAGTGAGGAGGAGTTCACAGACTCGTGGGGATTGAAAAGGTGCAAACAGAAGAAAACCACCAGCGTGAATCCTGTGAGAGTGATTGGTGGTGGTGGTGGTGGTGGTGACACCATGTGTGACCAGTTCTTTAAGTCGGGAATATTCTCTGCCTGCGCGGACACAATTGATGTTAAGTCGTTCCTTGAAATGTGTTTCGATCTCGAAGTCAACTCGAACCCGATCAGTACTGGTTATCCCATTCAGAAGGGACCATGCACTGTGGCTTTAGCCTACATTGAAGCGTGTACAGCGGCGAAAATCCCACTCAGAGTTCCCGATCAATGTGTTCAGTAAGCGAAAATCGAACCAAAGTAATGATAATCAAAATTACTGCCTTCTGTTTCCTCCCTCACAAAGTTGCCAGCTTTCAAATGGATCATATGTGCCGGAGGGTACCTTCATCACCATCAAGAATCAACAGGTGCCACGAAGCAGCGATGTCGTCTTCATCGTCGAAGCAAAGCCTTGCAATGCCAATCTCACAGCCAACAAGAACATTATGTCGGTCGTTTCAACGTTAGAGGAGCAGCTGGTCGCTGCTAAGATAACCCAAAATAGGTAAGCTACTCGGAGGAGGTTTTTTATTTTATTTTGCACCAACTTACTCCTCCTATCATACTACCCATCAGGTATGCTGTTGTTTCTTTTGGGGGCCGTCCACCATTTGACAAACCCCGAAGCATCATCCATCAGAATCGTGTCTTCGCTAGCAACTTCAATGAACTTCACAACTATTTTGACCACATCGAAGCGGCCAATGGAACAAACAATGATATCCTGCAGGCAATAAGTGTGGCGTCGAAATTGAGTTTCCGTCCGGGAGTATCGAAGACGTTTATTCTGTTGACATGTTCCGATTGCGCAGCGCGACACATGAAGTTCGACTATACGTCGATACTGCAGTTTATGCTGGAGGAGGGAGTCAACCTGCACATTCTGGCTGACGTTGAATTCGACTTCGAAAAGTCACGCAAGCTTCGTCATTTCTTTGGCTTAGATCGGGATGTCGTCTACTCGAAGCGCTTCCCTGAGGGTGATGCCGAAACGCGCAAGCAGCTGCATGTGCCCAAGGAGAATTTGGGCATTTGCACGCCATTGGCGTTGGAAACGAACGGTTCAGTATTTTCCGCACGGAAA
Organism: Nephrocerus scutellatus; assembly: GCA_947095585.1. NCBI lineage: Eukaryota > Metazoa > Arthropoda > Insecta > Diptera > Pipunculidae > Nephrocerus > Nephrocerus scutellatus. The sequence goes on from OX352764.1 coordinate 88,943,862, forward strand.
CTCATGCCCGAACGTAAAAATCCGATTAAACGTTTTGCCACAATTTTCGCCAAGCGAGTGACCAAAAGTGCGGCACCAAATCCATGCCAGATTTGTGAGTGCACCGGACATAATACGGGCATCGCCTACATGGCGTGTGCTCCATGCGCTCGCCCCTCTTCTTCGGCTATGGATGATTACGTAAGTAGTGCAGTTTTTGGGAATCCTTTTTTTCTATCCTAATTTGCGATATCTTTGCAGGATTTCCAATTCAACGATTGGGAATGGGAGGATGATGAGGACGAAGAAGAGCTCGATGCGTAGAGAAGAGAATGCAGATGTGTGTGTGTGAAATATCTTTAATTTTTTTTTTTAGTGGCGCCACATGACGTCACAATTTCATGACTTTAATGTTAGAATTATGGATAATTTTTGTACGTCCCGTTTTTTAAGTGAATGTGTTGTGATTTTTGTCCGTTGATATGAATAAAAGAAAAAGTAACAACGAACCCAAAACTATCAGTTGACGTTGATTTTCAAGTAATATTAGTATGTAACCGCAGTGTGGCTACAGCCCGTTATACGAACAAACAGGCCCATAGTTTTTATTATTCAATTTAATGTCAATTGTCTCACAATGAAAGCATGTGAAGTTTTTAACAAATCAAAAAATTAACAGAATGTTATCTGTATACAGCATGTATATGTTTTGGTAAAAATAACATTTGTAATTTTGAATTTAGAGGTTCACTGTAATTAATATTAACCAGCTCACAAAGATGTCTCACCAGTGCGATCTATACTCCAGTCTTACTCAAGAATAGATCTATAAAATAATAAACATAGAATTTCCACAAGAAGTGAAAGAAGTTTTGTGTACTGTTGTGAACATTTGAAAATGTTACTGACATTTTGAATTTAGAGATTCGCTGTAAAGAAGATTAACAAGCTCACAGATATGTCTCACCAAATTGACTCACACTCATTGCTTCCTAAGAAAATTATCTATCGAATGAAATATGTGAGATTATAGTGCGGAGGCTATTGTGCATCGGTACGAAGATTTGTAATTTGCATGATGCTCAAAGCCTCTTCCACTCTGCATCTCATAATCTCACATATTTATTTCGATAGATAATTCTTTTAGGAACACATGAGTGTGGGTCAATTTAGTGAGACATCTCTATGAACTGGCCAATCTGTTTTACAGTGAACCTCCAAATTGCAAAGTTTCATGCAAACTGCAAATGTTCCGATACCGATGCACAAAAGCCTCTTCCCATCTATATTGTAATCTCACATATTTATTTCGATAGATAATTCCTTTAGGAAGGCATGGGTGTGGGCCAATTTAGTGAGATATCACTGTGAACTGGCCAATCGGGCTTACAGTGACCCTACAAAATAAAAAAAATTTCATTAATATTGCAAATGTTCACATTCATTACAAAAGCTTATTTCTGGCCGTATGGTTATCCAACATATTATATTTCATAGAGCATTCCTAAAAGAAGATTTGAGTATTAGTAGCATTTATGGCACAAAGCTGTGAGCTGATTAAATTTTATTACAGTGAACACGTATTTAGCAAATACAAAATGTTTGCCTTCTGTTAAATAGCATTGCATACAAATATTTTATGATTTGTTAAAAATTTCACATGCGTGTCATAATTAAAATATTTCTTTATTTTATTTAACAGTGCTGCTCCCCATATGGTTTGTGCCTCTGTTAAAATTTGTGAGCCACTCAACTGGCCATACAACCGTGTACAGCCAGAGTGCCATCTTTGGTTGAAGACTCCATTTCCTGCCGATGGTTTTGCTGCTAGCATAGAGGGCCACGCACGCTTTCTTAGTTCTCTATGTTAGCCTTCCAGCTTAGCTTCCTATTGAAGATTACTCCGAGATATTTGGCGCTAGGGGTAAGGCTAAGACTTTTCCCATTGAGTTTTGGAAGGATAGAGGCCGGTATTTTGGATTTAGTGTTAACCAATATAATTTCAGTCTTCCCAGGTTTGACTCCAATGAAACAGCTTGTTGCCCAGGAGCTGACATTACCCAGGGCTCTTTTCATGACTTCATTGATCACGGATCACGGTGTATCACCACGTTATCTGCATACGTAACTACCTTCGTCCTATCCTCTTCAAGTTTTAGTAGCATTTTATTTATTACCAGCAGCCACAGTTAGGGAGAGATGACCCCTTTAGCCTTTAGCAAGAACGATGAAAATTAAAGGCCTAAGACCCTTTGCTGATTCATGGCCTTTTCTGCCTGCTTGGGAATGAAAACCACCCGAACTCTTTTCCAGCTTCGGGGAACATAATTGAGTAAGCGACAGCTTCTGAAAATCTTCATTAGCCAGGCTGGATAAGCTTGATTTCGACTTAAAAAAAATCACGAATGACTATGCGGCCTCCAAGAATAAGATTATTGTTCCTGGAAGACGCTTTTCTTAGGGAGCATCATCAGCACTGTTATACAGATTGGTTTGTACCCATTTTTGGTGCTGTTTTTTCATAATCGGGAATATTTGTTTTTGTTATCTAAAATTGCTCTTTTTTTAATAGTAGGTTAGTAGGTTGGTTTTTGTAGCATAGTTTTAGGCTTTTGCATTCGGGTGGTGTATATAATTTCTACTCTACATAAAGGGTGGGCAATCTACTGGTTTGTTTTTAAATCATAGGGTATGGCTACTTTTTTACGAACGATTTGCTTGAAATTTTGACAGCTCGTCAGTTTGATATTCCGCGGTATGAAACAAGCATGTTTTCGCTTAAGGAGCATTTTGAAATATTGAAAACTTATTTTCAATGTCAGCGTTGTGTAGACGAAACCGTGCGAATTTTGAAAATAAATATGGGTCGTGAAAGAGCGCCAAGCGTAGCCGCTGTGGTGAAATTGGTGAAGAAAGTTTGTAAGAAAGGCTTGCTATTGGATAACAGAAGTGGTCCTTGAGCTCGGACAGGTTGCACGCCCGATAATATTATGGCTTATAGTGTGGGAGAGAATCCATCGACCACAATTCGACGCCAATCGCAACAACTGGCCATTAGTCGCACCAGCCTGAGCAAAATACTGCACAAGTACTTCGAATTATTCGTTTACAAGGTCAAGTTGACCCAGGAGTTGGAAGCAAGTTGTTTTATATCACCGGGTCTGTCGAGGGATAGACCAGCTTGATAATGACGTCGAGTTTGGTCGAAAAATCATCTTTTCAGGCCATCATTGGAGCTATGTAAACAAGCAGAACTGCCAGATTTGCGGCTCGGAATAGCCACACCAATTCGAAGAGAAGCCAATGCATCAAACAAGGGTGATAGTTTTATTTGGACTTAGCAGTGGTTGCCAATTTTTCTTCGAAAACGCTGCTTGAAACGCCGTTACCGTCAATGGCGACCGTTTCAAACGAAAATTTCAGTTCTCTAGGTTGTGTGAAAGGTGGTTAATAAGTACCTCAAATTAGTCGAAAACACAGACAAAAATGGATCGAGCTATCTGTATTTTCGGTTAATTTGAGGTCCTTTTTAACCACCTTCCACGTGACATAGAGAGCTGAAATTTTGTTATTCTTTAAGTTCAAAATAGCATTTATGATATTCCACGTATGACGCGTGTCGCGTGTGGCCCGTGTGATGGGTTGAAATTGTGACATTTTCTGGTTTTTTTTTTAGGTCTTTTTTAACCACTTTTCGTACGATAGGACTATAGGACTGAAATTTTGTGAGCGGCTCACAGGGGCCAATTTCGATATCCCACGTTTGATGCGTGGTGTCGTGAGTTGCGTGTGACGCATATGAAGCGTGTAGCGTGTCAAAAAGAATATACTTTGTAAAGAAACAAAAACAAAAACAGATAATAAAGGACTGTTTGGCGGGTTCCGATGTAAACATAAAAATTTGTACCCGAAAAACGAACTTTTTCTACATTTACTTGTTGTAAATCGGCGAAGAGGATGGGTACGGCATCAAAATTAATTTTGTGTTGCGATTTTGAGTCACATTATTGGTCACGTTATTGTGTAACATTTTTAAATTTTGGGAACTACGTAATTTCTCAACCGTATGTATGAGTCAGTTGTATGAGTCTTATTAGGGTCTTTTGTGGGTCTTTTAGAGATCCTTTGAGACTGATACTTTTTTTTTTAGATAGATAGATAGATATATTCAATACAAGTATGTAATTCTTAAATTTAAGACATGGCTAAAAAGCCGTCTGCACGAGTTTGACGTTACTGTTGATTTATGTTTAAAAAGATTCTTCGAGTATCGCTCTTCTATATTTTAATGCTTTTTGACAATAGTTGTGTAGTTTGTTCCAGTTCATGCCGTTTAAAATCATCACCATTTCTTCCTCCTGCTGAGTTTCCTTATCAAAAAGCTGACACCTAATTTCGCTTAGAATTGGACACCTGCCCAAGAAGTGAAAGGTGTCCTCTCTCTCTTGTAGATTACATAAGGAACAAATGACTGTCAAATCTTCACGGTGTGGTATGAAATTCAAGTTCATAATTTCTCCCCTTGCCTTCTTAAAAATTGAGGATATTACTTCGATCGAGTAGTTATCGCTGATGTAGTTGATTTGGCAAAGGTTGTGATTGAGGTTTGCATATATTGCTCTGTGTACTGAACTTTTTACATTTTCGATGTTATCTTTATGCATTTTCTCATCCAGCTTCATTAGTAAATTATACAGCTCCTTCTTCCAATTTAGTCTGTTTCCCGAATGTAAATTGAGAGTGTGTCCACAGGAATCTGCAAGTAACTGCCATAAACCAAACCAAAGTATTTTTGCCTTTATACTTTGTACTCCGCTATACGTTTAGTCAACCTTTCCTGGTCCAAGGCGAGTGTTTTCAATATATAGGGTGTTTCAACAGGTGCGCTTAAACTTCGACAATCGACCGTATAGTGGCAAAATTTGAGTCTACGTTTTCGCTACATAATGTTCCGGTGCCCTCGAGAGCAAGAAGTGCTCGAAGTGTTGAAAACATCGCAGCCGCCAGGGCTTCAGTTCAAGAAGACGCGAATGTGTCGCTCACACGACGTTCGCAACAATTGGGCCTTTCTGTGACATCATTGTGGCGAATTTTACGTAAAGATCTTGGCCTACATCCGTATAAGATCAAGCTAACACAACAACTAAAGCCGTTTGGCCATTTGAAGCGACGCCGATTCGTGAATTGGGCTCAAGAGCAAATCGAAAATGATGCAGATTCTCACCGAAAAATCATCTTCAGCGATGAGGACTTCGTAAAACGTGCACGCGGTGGTCATGCAAAACAAATCGAGTTTCATACTTAAATGTATCATATGTATATGTTCAAATTCGTTAATAAAAAAAAAGTTAGTTCAACAGTCAAACAGTTGGTGTTTTATTCAAAAAAAAAGTTGAAGTGCTCTTATTGAAAAACCCTAATCAATAATATATAATAGTGGGGAAAGACCAGTTTCAACTAGAAGCATACTATTTGAGGCAGATTAATTATCCGTTTCAAAAAGAAACGCATCAGTTATTCCAATGTATCATACATCTTATAACCCCAAACCTGTGCCACATACACCAAGACTGATTTAGAAACCGCTTGAAATATTTGATATTTTACTCTTAAGGATATGTGCTTATCTTCCAGACAGTTCTTCCAAGCCGCACTATTGGCTGACTTCGCTGTTGTAAGCTTCTATTTGAGATATTGTTCCATATTCATGTTATTTGAGATATTGATACCGAGGTATTTGTACGAATTAACTATTTCTAGCTCTTGACCGGCAAAAAACCACTTTTCATTTCACGCATATCGTCCTCCTCCTTTTGTGAACACCATGACCTTGGATTTGGTAATATTTACCCTAAGTCTCCACTCTTCGCTGTATTTTTGCAACTTGTTTATCATTCTCTGCAAGCTCTCCGGTAAATCCGCAAGTAGGACTAAATGATCTGCATATAGCAGAGCTTTAATTGAAATTCCACCAATTGTTATACCCCCACATAGAGCTTCTGTTATGTCATCAATAAACATCACAAATGCTTGGGGGCTAAAGTTGCATCCCTGTTTTACCCCCATTATTGTTACAAAGAAATCAGATAATTGTTTTCTATCCCATACGGCTGAAGACGTATTTTCATATATCCTTTCAATCAGTTTTCCAAACTTTCTGGATAGCCCACGATTGTACAGTTTAAAGAAAAGTGCACTTCTGTCTACTGTGTCGAAAGCCGCCTTAAGGTCTACGAAGAACGCATACAATTTTTTACTGTAGTTCAGCGCAACTGCTGTGAGTATGAAGATTTGGTCCGTTATTGTGGAGTAATTTGCTCAAAAGCCCGCCTGAAAATCAGATAGCAAGTGATTTTGGGATACCCAGATTTGAAAGCGTTTAGCGAGAACACCCATTAGAATTTTTAATGACGAGTTTAAAAAAGCAATGCCATGGTAGTTTTCTGCCAGATTGGGGTCACCTCTTTCTTGAGAATGGGGAAGATCACTGATTGCTTGAAATTGTTTGGGATGGCTCCTGTTTCAAAAATACGGTTGATACTTGAAGTATATGTATTTATTTCAATTGATGTTGGAAACATATTGAACGTTTTTTTTTTCCCAGTGTATTCAAAAGCTTTTATCGATACTAATATACTTTCGAAATAGCTTTCCACGACGAATGGTAAGTTTATGTAAGCTACAGTTTTGTTCATTAGTTCAATAGCTTTTTGGTAGCTTTTTAAAAAAAGCTTTTCCTTCGACACTCAACTGGACAAGAAAATACTCAGCTTTGTAATTCGATTAACCAGCACAAAATTTAGTACAGAAGTATAGAAAAGTTCATTGTGCCAGCGCTCTCCGAGGCAAAGAAATGGAAGTATCTGAAAAGTGACCACTCAAGGATGTCCTTTCAAAAGACATTTAAATGCTACCTTCATACAGGACATAAATTATTCAATGTGGGAAGCGCAAAACTTTTATATGGTTCTGCCATTGAAAGGATATATCAAAAATTTTGTTCACATCACGATTTTATTACGTATACGCCATGTATTTCGAGATGGAGAGAGATACAGAGCGAGTATACACAAGGGTAGTGTGCAAATCAAATTAGATATCACGCACAAGTACACGTAAAAGATTGTCGTCCTCTTGTTTGATTAATCAAGTACAGAATGGGCATTCCTTTGGGTTTGGTGTTTAGACGATCCGTTGCTGCTTGTACGTACTTGCGAACTTCATCATAACGCTCAGCCCACAATAGAATGAACGCCAGGTAGGATACGAATGATTAAGGTCTCCAAGACCAGTAGCATCTTAAATTATGAATAGAGCCAATTAATATTTGGCTTACAAATTGTGTCAACAAATATTACATTATACGAGCATGCTATATATTCTGGACTTTATCTTATCCAATCTTTTTATAGTAACATGAAAGCGTTCAGCTCATCATAGTCATCAAAATTTATTTAGATTGGAATAGGTACGAATTAAGACTTTTAGATTAGATAAGATTTAATTATTCATTTATTTTCAATCATTGTACATAATATAATAATATTAATAATAATATTTGGAGCAACAGGCCGTTTCTGTACAAGGCCTAGCTTTTCGCGACCATTTGTGTTGGGTGTGATTTATTTTTGCGCACATATGGAACGAACCTACAATTTAATGCCGTATCCGAAAGGCGAGGCGAAGCTTGTGACGTTTTTTTCCAGCCTAGGTAATGCTGAGCGGCTTCCAGGGTTCTAATTGAATTTCTCGAGTTACAAATTGTTTTAAGTTTCATTTTTATTATCATTCCTTTTTCTTTTGTTGTGCGTAGTCTCTTTTCTACTATACTTAACATTAAATATAAACCTAAATATAATATAAATAACTAATTCCATATAACTACAATGAGAGTAGAACACAGGTTCGACGTGCACTGGCGCAGTATCGTTTGGTGGTGTCGTGGGTTGACTATGTCACTGAGTCGGTGCTGGTAAGCTGCCCTTATCTAACACAGGGGGCGTCTGCTCCACCACTATTGGCGCCGCGAAGAATGCTGAAGGTCTATTAACGGAGAGGGTAATGGTCTATAAGCACGACAGCGAGGTGGAGAATGCTGAAGGTCTATAAGCACAAGGCACGACCCTTGAGAGGGTAATGCTGAAGGTCTATAAGCACAAAGCACGACAGCGAGGTGGAGAATGCTGAAGGTCTATAAGCACAAGGCACGACAGCTGAGAGGGGACTGCTGAAGGTCTATAAGCACAAGGCACGACCCCTGAGAGGGTAATGCTGAAGGTCTATAAGCACGACAACGAGGTGGAGAATGCTGAAGGTCTATAAGCACAAGGCACGACCCTTGAGAGGGTAATGCTGAAGGTCTATAAGCACAAAGCACGACAGCGAGGTGGAGAATGCTGAAGGTCTATAAGCACAAGGCACGACAGCTGAGAGGGGACTGCTGAAGGTCTATAAGCACAAGGCACGACCCCTGAGAGGGTAATGCTGAAGGTCTATGAGCACAAAGCTCCACAGGTGAGAGGGGAATGCTGAAGGTCTTTAAGCACATGGTATGACAGCGTGGCGGAGAATGCTGAAGGTACATAAGTACAAGACGCGACAGCTGATAGGGGAACGCTGAAGGTCTATAAGCACAAAGCACGACAGCGAGGCGGAGATTGCTGAAGGTCTATAAGCAGAAGGCACGACAGCGAGGTGGAAAATGCTGAAGGTCCATAAGCACAAGACGCGACAGCTGATAGGGGAACGCTGAAGGTCTATAAGCACAAGACACGACAGTTGAGAGGGTAACGCTGAAGGTCTATAAGCACAAGGCACGACAGCTGAGAGGGTAATGGTGAAGGTCTATAAGCACAAAGCTCCACAGCTGAGAGGGTAATGCTGAAGGTCTATAAGCACGACAACGAGGTGGAGAATGCTGAAGGTCTATAAGCACAAGGCACGACCCTTGAGAGGGTAATGCTGAAGGTCTATAAGCACAAAGCACGACAGCGAGGTGGAGAATGCTGAAGGTCTATAAGCACAAGACACAACCCCTGAGAAGGGAGTGCTGAAGGTCTATAAGCCCAAGGCAAGACAACCAGGCGGAGAATTCTAAAGGTCTATAAGCACAAGGCACGACAGCTGAGAGGGGAATGCTGAAGGTCTTTAAGCACATGGTATGACAGCGAGGCGGAGAATGCTGAAGGTTTCTATAAGCACAAAGCTCCACAGCTGAGAGGGGACTGCTGAAGGTCTATAAGCACAAGGCACGACCCCTGAGAGGGTAATGCTGAAGGTCTATAAGCACGACAACGAGGTGGAGAATGCTGAAGGTCTATAAGCACAAGACACGACAGTTGAGAGGGTAACGCTGAAGGTCTATAAGCACAAGGCACGACAGCTGAGAGGGTAATGGTGAAGGTCTATAAGCACAAAGCTCCACAGCTGAGAGGGTAATGCTGAAGGTCTATAAGCACGACAACGAGGTGGAGAATGCTGAAGGTCTATAAGCACAAGGCACGACCCTTGAGAGGGTAATGCTGAAGGTCTATAAGCACAAAGCACGACAGCGAGGTGGAGAATGCTGAAGGTCTATAAGCACAAGACACAACCCCTGAGAAGGGAGTGCTGAAGGTCTATAAGCCCAAGGCAAGACAACCAGGCGGAGAATTCTAAAGGTCTATAAGCACAAGGCACGACAGCTGAGAGGGGAATGCTGAAGGTCTTTAAGCACATGGTATGACAGCGAGGCGGAGAATGCTGAAGGTTTCTATAAGCACAAAGCTCCACAGCTGAGAGGGGACTGCTGAAGGTCTATAAGCACAAGGCACGACCCTTGAGAGGGTAATGCTGAGAGGTGAAGAATGCTGAAGGTCTATGAGCACAAAGCTCCACAGGTGAGAGGGGAATGCTGAAGGTCTTTAAGCACATGGTATGACAGCGAGGCGGAGAATGCTGAAGGTCCATAAGTACAAGACGCGACAGCTGATAGGGGAACGCTGAAGGTCTATAAGCACAAAGCACGACAGCGAGGCGGAGATTGCTGAAGGTCTATAAGCAGAAGGCACGACAGCGAGGTGGAAAATGCTGAAGGTCCATAAGCACAAGACGCGACAGCTGATAGGGGAACGCTGAAGGTCTATAAGCACAAGACACGACAGTTGAGAGGGTAACGCTGAAGGTCTATAAACTCAAGGCACGACAGCTGAGAGGCTAATGCTGAAAGTCTATAATCACAAAGCACGACAACAGGGTGAAGAATGCTGAAGGTCCATAAGCACAAGACACGACAGCTGAGATGGGAACGCTGAAGGTCTATAAGCTCAAGGCACGACAGCTGAGAGGGTAATTCTGAAAGTCTATAAGCACAAAGCACGACAGCGAGGTGAAGAATGCTGAAGGTCTATAAGCACAAGGCACGACAACTGAGAGGGGAGTGCTGAATGTCTATAAGCACAAGGCACGACAGCTGAGAAGGGAATCCTGAAGGTCTATAAGCACAAAGCACGACAGCGAGGCGGAGAATGCTGAAGGCCCGACAGCAAGGCAGGGAGGGTAATGACGCCATTTACAGACGGTCGTCCAGTCTGGTTAAAAATATGACTGGCTGCGGAATACAACTAGGAAGGTTAGTTGCGAAGGTTTATAGTGTAAAGTTTGAATACAATTTTCAACTTTGCTGTAGCATATCTCTCTGACTCGTCCGGCGTGTTGCCTTGTAAATGTAAACTCGAAATCAGTTGCCCTCTATGGCGTCAGTGACGGAGAAAGACTTTTGAAAGAAATTTAAAAGACTCAAGGTTTGGCTTTCAGAATAGAAGTGACTTTATACAAAATATTTTCTGATCGATTTTCGACGATAATTCGACTCTTGAACTAATTTCGACGATATTCCTATTTTCCCATGGAATATCGATGAATATGCTCGATCAGCATAGTGTATGACCGAACGCTTTAAGTGTTTTGGGTTCGCTCGCTTATGCTGCTGAGTTGCCATATTTATTGCCATAAGCGATCGACCTCATTAATTTATTAGCATTTCTATGCTGCTCCCACTACACACTCTAGGTCGTGCGAAAGGTGGTTAAAAATGATCTCGAGGAAGACAATGCGATGAGGCCTATTTTAAAAATTAACCCATTTTCAACGCATCACACGCACCACTTGCGACACGCGTTATACGCAGAATCTCAGAAATGCCCTCTAAGACTGAGCTACTTGAAAAATGTCAACTCTCTAGACTCTAAAAAAAAGATGGAGATTTTTCAAATATGAACCCACTTTCTATGCATAAAACGCGCTACACGCAACTCGCAATAGATGTCACACGAGATAGACCTAAAAAATAGCACATGGCACTGATCTGGCAGGTACCCGATACCATTGACGCAGAGACCTTTAAAATAATGTCCAATTGTCCACAAGTCAGTGATGTTTGGATGATAAAATGGACAAGGATACTAGTTATTCCGACGAGATTATGGTTTTTTAAATTCACTCTTTGTTGTGCATAAAAAATGTCCATGCTTCTCCATGAATAGCCGAAGAATTGCCAAGAGCTATCATAAGCTATACCATCCTTATACTATAGCACTTGACTATTCTTCGGGTATTCAGTGTTGGGTGATGCAAGTCTCCGCCTGTCAGTATCATGGATACCATCATTACGTAAAAAGTAATACCATGCGCTTATTGTTATTTTAAGAAAACCTTGTGAACAACGATCATCATTAGATGCACCTTGTCATCTTTCAAACTATAGTCACGTAACGAAGGAAGCCTGTAACTAACCTCCACACACACTCACACACAGAAAAACCCTCCTTCTCTTGGAGTGCCAGCGATATGTCGATTACTTTCTTGGTTTATTTTTGGACAAAAAACTGCTGCAGCGAAAAAGCAGAAGCAAGACGACACAACTCCTACGGCAAGCAACAACAATGCCGCGGTAACGTTCTTATAACTGTGAATGTGACGCTCCTTCAACTCGACTGCAAGAGCTCAACATCGTCATCGGTTGTGTGAGTGATGGTTGTTCGGTAAGATGCGAATGAGGACATTGACAAGCATTGACAGCAACTGGCTCCAGCTATGAATTCCAGTTCAATAATCTCAATTGCAATATGCAAGGGTGCATAAGGGGGTTATGGTGAGGTATTGAGGGGGTGAGTCCATTGTATTGGAAATTTAGCAAACCACTGAACAATAATTAATTCAGCGTAAATATAAACTCTTATCATCGCAATCGCGGATGCACAACCCTCACAACCAGTCACTCACTAGGAGACGATTTCAAAAAAACAATACGCCTCCACTGACCAAGGGTTTATTTTTATCAGGCAATCCCTTTGCCGTTTTGCACAGTTGAGCAAATTATTTGGCCTACTTTCCACGTTGTTGCGTTCGGTGTACCTTGTTGCCTTCTCGGTAATCTACAACAAACAGAAGTGATAACAACTCTTCCGTGTGTTTCTACAGCAATCTCTTGAAAGAGTGGATTGGGGAGATGGAATCATATCTCTTACGAACAGAAAAGTATTATGAAATAACAGTTTAATGTTTAATCGGCAATTGTAACGAATCATCTTCAGCGATAAGCATTTTGGTATCACGGGTGCCATGCGTACCTGCCCTGCGGCGGCATTAAAAACTGTTATAGGGTTTTCATTTTTACAAATCAGATATACAGCCGCGGGTTTTGAGAGTGACAGCGTCTGCCCGGGACGAAAGAAAATAAAACGAAGATCTTCTCGTCTGTAGGACGGATACACGGACGGACATCTCAAAATCTCAAAATGGCATAGTTCCTAATATTCCAGATCCTAATGACTGAAGGTAGACGAATCACTTGGCGAAATCTTCTACTTACAAGTAGGATTGTTAACTCAAAACTGGGTGTGTTGTCTGCCAGAAGATCTGTCAGCAGAGGAACCCCACAAGGTGGAGTCCTTTCCCCCCTTCTATGGAACTTAGCAGTGAACGAGCTGCTGGTAATTCTGAGAAAGGGAGGGCTGCCGAGTGACTGCTTATGGAGATGACGTTGCTATTGCCGTCTCAAGAATGTACCCTAACACATTAAGAGAACTCCTGCAAAATGCTCTCAACAAGCTAACAAATTGTGCAGATCGATGCGGTTAGGAGTTAACCCACACAAAACTGAAATTGTCCTCTTTACTAGGAAGTACAAAATCCCACAGGTTGACCCTTCTTCTATTAAAGGTACAAGCTTAGCATTCTCCGATAAAGCCAAGTATTTGGTTCTTATTTGGGGGTAGGAAGCTAAGCTGAAAACCTTACATACAAGAAAGAGTTCGAAAAGCCACAGTGGCACTCTACTCATGCAAAAACGCCATTGGTAGCAGATGGGGTCTTCAACCCCATATAACTCATTGGCTATATACGGCGGTATTAGACTCTTCTATACGGTGTGACTGTTTGTTCGACGGCATTAGATAAGAAAGTAAATCTAGATAAATTAAGTAAAGTCCAAAGATCAGCTTGTCTATGTATGAGCCGATCAATTCGTACAAACCCCTCCGCCGCACTAGACATTTTGTTCGACCTTACACCTCTCAACATTTTCAGCAGGCAAGTAGCTGCTAGCTCGGCTATTAGCTCAGTGAACTCAGCAACTCCTCTGTCCTGGATTTAGTCAGGATCCCCGACAATATAGACTACAACATTCTACAGCCCCATTTCAATAAAAACTTCCAGGTCGCCTTCCCATCCAGATCATTCTGGGAAGAAGGCGTGTACCTGGAAGATATGTGTTCATCTTCCATTTTTCTTTCAATTTTACACAGACGGGTCAAGAACGGATTGATGGAGGTGTTTTCTCAAACAAGCTAAATCTTAGCCTCTCTTTCCGTCTTCCAAATTATAAGGAAATCCTTAATCTAGATAAGGATAGCATTAGAAAGCTGGTGAGTTTTCTCACAAGTGACTGAAGCTTGAGATAGGTTAGGTTAGGTTCGGGTGGCTGTTGACAGGAAACTGACCCACTTAGACGTTTTAGAGAAAGATCTGTGCATATGCAGAGAAGAATGGTGAAGGTGAAGAATGGTCTCTTCCTCCTCCTCGTCCATTCAGCTTATGCAGAAGTCATTGGAAAATACACGAAGCCTTTCTGCATCTGCTGTAGCACTCATGTTCCATCTGTATAGAGAAATCCAACATTTGGAGCGTTTCAGATCCAGCTTTGGCCAGATCTGTATTGTCGCTACACAAGTCATACCATTTGACCATCTATGGTTGGTTTTCTCAGTAGCATCCTGCTTTAACATGAGTTTTCATGCAGTGTCATAACACGAAGTAGCATTTTTGAAGAGTTCATGAGCACTGCGTTCCCCAGAATGCGTCTATGTCTCGGCACCCAGTACAGGTGAATGTTGAACTGCTCCGCCATCTCCCTGAGAGATGATCGACAGTATAGGACTACAGCAGAGTTCGTAGAGTCTGATTCTATGGATCACAAATCAGCTTGACTATCCGAGGAAGATGCGGTCATTTTCAGCTTGAAAGACAGTGCCGTTATTGGAAAGACGGAAAGAGAGACTAATACTAGCCTTTTTGAAAAACACCTTCGCCTACCCCTACCACCGACACATTCAGCAACTTCTCTGATGAAGGTGTCTAGGTTGCGGTGTTAGGTTGAACAGTATGTCTAGTGCAGCGGAGATGGTGGTGCTGAGTTATCCGCTGATATATATTGTTTAAGGCAGTATATCAAACAACCATATAACGGAAGTGTAGCTGACATGTTCCTTGAAGGCGATCATTGGACAGTTTATTTTTTCCATAAAGCCGCTGTCCAGTGCGACGCCTTTTTTCGTTCGCATCTATCATTTATGATACTCTGCTCTGGCACCCAAACAATGATTATGTTCAGGAATTGTCTCATCGAAGCCAGTTCTTCATAGCCCTGCCTAACGAGTTTCGAGTTCCTAATGGTGTCATAAGTGCCTTTGATTTCGAATTAACTATGCAAATGCTACTCTTTTTAATCCTAAGACCCTTCAAGCCTCTCTTTTCGCTAATATCTATATCTGAAAGTCGAGTCAGGAGGCCTTTAAATTTGACAAATTGATTTTTCTGAGAAGATACTTGCACCTACTCCATCCTTCATCTTGGATCCATCAGACAGAGTAATTATCACGTCATACTGCCATGTTACTGCCTAATCCTTCCAAATTCCTTTAGTTATAGGCTCTAAAGTAGAGTCAAGCTAGCCGCATACTGAGCGCAGCACAGAAGAGCATAGCGTAGCCGAGGTTTTGATGGCATATTTGATACCGTATTTTCACATTCTACTACGCTATGCTGTGCTAGGCTGCGCTCAATATGCGACTTACAGTTGAAGTTTTAGGAGTACAACATCAGTTGAAGATGTTGCCATCTGATGGTATTGATATTGATAACATCGGTTTGGATGTGACGAGAAAGCTTCTGCGATACCTGCTGATCTTTGTTTTCTGTTAAGTTTGCAGGCATTGTATCTTTTAATCATTGCCGGGCCACCAGACTCTCTAGTCGTATATGCAATAATTGTACGTACAAAGCTGAAACCAATGGACATCTTTGGCGTAACGACCCATTTATTACCAAAGGACTGCTTAGCAATTCTATCGTGGATGCCACCGAGATATTTCGCGTTGGAGATAATTGTTAGTCTTTGTTCATTACGTTTGGAAAGGAAAAAATTCTTTATCCTTGATTTAGAGGCGATAGCGTATAATGGCAGCCTTGTAATTTCAATGACATTCTTTGAGTCATTCACCCTTTTTCGTTCTCAGCAATATTTCTGGAATGTTTATATTTTCCACAACAAGGACAGCAGGAATGGGCAAATTCTTCATTTGTTTGGCTTTCTATTTCGAACTTCAATTTCCACCACTCCTTGATATCACATTACACTGTGTAGTACACTGCGGTGTGTATGTAACGAGTTCATTATGTATCGATCCTCCTACTCGTTTCTCTTTTTTCCATTTCATTTAATTCTATTTCCGCTGTAGAATACCGTTCTGTCCCAATAATCTGTTGTTTATCACCCAAATCGGTATTTGTGGTATTAGCGACTCTCTCCATTAATTCTTATCGTCGGCGTCCTTGTTGAATGTTAAATTGATTCAATCGATCCATTTACTAGACACGAGAATGGCACAAAGTTACAGAGGAGAAATCAAATACAGAACAGGAAACAAAACATAGCCTTTCAAAAAAGGAAACTGATAAAGAGGAGGAGTTTGGTAGAATAAAATTTGGGGGAAACAATTTCCAGAATGCTGCAGTAGTACTCATTGGGTGTTCGGTGATATAAATGTCACTTTTGCATCACACTTAAAACTACCTCTCCTATTACTTTTACACACAAGAAATGGTTCCTTTTCTTTCGTTTAGCGTTTCGTTTAAATATTAATCCGAGTTTGTTTTCCAATCGCCCCGAATGAAAATGAAGAAGAGTTTGGTGAGCGCCTTATTTATTTTTACTTTGTCCTTCTCGGCAACCTGTTCTCATCAAATGAAATGAAATGAAATGAAATGAAATGAAATGAAATGAAATGAAATGAAATGAAATGAAATGAAATGAAATGAAATGAAATGAAATGAAATGAAATGAAATGAAATGAAATGAAATGAAATGAAATGAAATGAAATGAAATGAAATGAAATGAAATGAAATGAAATGAAATGAAATGAAATGAAATGAAATGAAATGAAATGAAATGAAATGAAATGAAATAGAATGGAATGAAATGAAATGAAATGTAATGAAATGAAATGTAATGAAATGAAATGTAATGTTATGTAATGTAATGTTAGTGTAGTGCACAGTTATGTAATTAAATGTAATGTTATGTAATGTAATGTAATGGAATGTAATGTAATGGAATGGAATGGAAATGAAATGAAATGAAATGAAATGAAATGAAATGAAATGAAATGAAATGAAATGAAATGAAATGAAATGAAATGAAATGAAATGAAATGAAATGAAATGAAATGAAATGAAATGAAATGAAATGAAATGAAATAGAATGGAATGAAATGAAATGAAATGTAATGAAATGAAATGTAATGAAATGAAATGAAATGTAATGTTATGTAATGTAATGTTAGTGTAGTGCACAGTTATGTAATTAAATGTAATGTTATGTAATGTAATGTAATGGAATGTAATGTAATGGAATGTAATGTCATTAAATGTAATGTAATGTAATGTAATGCATAGTAATGTAATGTAATTAAATGGAATGTAATGTAATGTGATGTAACTAAAGTAATGTAATGTAATGTTATGTAATGTAGTATAATGTAATGTAATGTAATGCATAGTAATGTAATGTAATGTAATGTAATTAAATGTAATGTCATGTAATGTAATGTAATGGAATGTAATGTAATGTAATGGAATGTAATGTCATTAAATGTAATGTAATGTAATGTAATGCATAGTAATGTAATGTAATGTAATGTAATTAAATGGAATGTAATGTAATGTGATGTAACTAAAGTAATGTAATGTAATGTTATGTAATGTAATGTAATTTAATTGAAATGAAATTAAATTTTTTTCTGCCTTTTGAAGCTTCTTTTATTTTTAATATTCTGCTGCTTATGAATTGTTTTTCCCTTAAACCAATAGAAGATGAATTACTTGGTGAATTAACGCTTGGTCAGATAGCCCACCTACATCTTAAAATTAGAAAAAGGCTATTAATAACATTGAATCGGCTCTTCCTGATCCCGCTCACTCACGACGAGTGTGAAGGAAGCACTAAAAATAAAAAAAAAACCTAATCAGATAAAATGAAATAAAAATAGATGGAATCCTTAATGAACTTAATTCTGTGACTAACCACTACAACCAGCACAAGCACAACAACCTGAACTCCAAGGATAAGCCACAATATTCCACTGCTGTGTTTCGAAATGAAATTTCTCTTATGCTGGCATTTGCTGTTGCTGCAGGTGGCAGAAATCTGGGCAAAATTGTTTTTGATTGTTTTCAGTTGGCCACACATCACCCTTTTGAGGTTCCACAATGCCAAGCTTCCATGTGGTGTTCCATTATAATGAGTATAGCGAAAGCATATAGCTATACCAGCCCATAGCCACAACCGCCATGTCTTTCGCGGACAATTCATGCATAAAATAGGGTCATTTAAAAACAGCTCCGCTATCACAACCGCCCCAGCATCCCATGAGCAGCCCAAGGCATACAGGCAGTGTGCCAGTGCACGATAAAATGACAAAGAGGTGAACAGAATATTTATATCATACGAGTATATAGCTCGCTCAGCAGTTTCTGATGCACCAGAGATGTAAAACTTTAGAAGTGAATTTCCAAATTTACTTCATTCAAAATGGCTTCTTATATGGGATGATCGAAATGGACGCGTTATAATTATAAAATGACGATTTTAAAATAGGAGATATCGTCGCCAATCTCCCGACTTTACCTGGTAGCTTGGAGCTGTAAAAGAACTTCAGTTTCCGCTCCGGTATCAAACCACTTCTCCATCGGGATGTATCGATGTTGTTAACATAACTCAAGAACCCGAAGTCCAATTTCAAAAATTCTTTCAAAAATCATTCCAGATTTTTAGGACAAATGGTTTTTAGGACAATTGATTAGATTTCAGGTTTGTACGTCGACGGGTTTTGGATCCTGCCATACAAACTGACCTAAAAAATTAGGGTTTTCGCTATTTCTCTCCAGAGGATGTAATTTTTTTTTATCAATTGCGTATTGTCTACGGTAAGACAATTTGACACTTTATTGAGGTATGTACGTCAACGAGGTCTGGTGCCTGCCAAAGAAACTAACCCCAAAAATTACCTTTTATACTTTAACACTTTGCAGGAACCTTTGATGTAAAACATTCATCAGTTGTGCAGTACGCTTGTTACCGTAGACAATTTGACATTTTGCTGAGGTTTGTACGTCAATGAAGTCTAGAATTGTCAAACAAATATTGCTTTTTAATTTTCTTTTGATATTGAATATAAGTCGGGACCGCCTCCTGGAGCAAGCGAGAAGGGAGGTAGATGAAAAGAAAACCTAGTAGGGCAGAGACCTCCTGTTGAAAACTCCCAAGTGGTTAAGATGGGAACGGCGGTTCTCACACCGCCGAATAGGGTGGAAAGGAGGGCACTGGGCAGTCGATTAATGCTCCCCCTAAGAGTAGCAAAGGTCCGCATCAAAGTTGTGCGCATGCGGCCAAGCGGATTAAGGTAGCTATCTTCGCGGAGCACGATCCCGAGGAGACCATGGTCCAAGAGCAGCTGTTGAACCTGGAGGAGGCTATCCTGCACAAAGTGGCGCTGGGCTGGAAAGTCAAAATTGGCTTTGACTGCGTCCACTTCAGACCGGGAATGAACCTGGTTGATTGCTGATTTCCACATGGAAGGGTCCGAAGTCTATATCGGAAGGGGAATATCGGTGTTCCTCCCACGAAGCAATCGGCAGAGAATGGAAAGATCGAATTCCCTGATCGAATTGCAAAACGAGAATAGTTCAGGTACCAGGAGGATGGTTATGTTGTTCTCACTACCATCTCCATCGAAACCCGTTGCCGAGACACAATAAAGTCAATCAGATACCGATACGGTAAGGTATCGGTGAGTGGATTGAGGAAGAAAGATGGTGCAATGGCGTAGAAGGGGCAGTTAGGTCTTCCTGCTTTTACATCAGTGGACTCTCAGGGGAAGAGTGTGATGGGAGTCGTGGAAGGAGAAGAGGGAAAACCTCGCTCAACCGAACATCACACTAGGGGAATTGGAAGAGAGCCAACTACTGGAGGAAAAGGAGTTGCTGGAGGAGATCCAGCACCTTTTGATAAAGAAGGGGGAGGAGCAGTCGTCACCCAGCCAAGTAGAAAGTATGTCTAGCACAAAAATAGCCCAAGTGAACACCGATAAGTCTAAAGGGGCAGCCGCAGTTGCGGCTAGAATGCTCACACGCCAATATCCATGGCTTCTGCTGGTCCAAGAACCCTGTGGGCAGATCCGTGGTCTGGGGCATGAGGCCCCACGGGCCTGCATCATCGTTAGAAATAGTATTTACCATCTATCTCTTTCAGAATTCATAAACCGGGATTCTAGTGCCAGGTTAGTATTGACGGCACAAACCGGCAGATAATAATCGCATCGGCCTACTTTGCCGGGGACAGGAAAGCAATAGCGCCCCAGAGATACAAGAACTGTTCGACCATTGCCGAAGGCACATATGCAAATGCACACAACGAAGAGTGGTGGAGCACCGATACAAATAAGAGGGGTGAGTACCTTTGAGAGTTTCTGGTGAAAGAAAACCTAGATGTACATAATGTAACTACAGTTAGGAAATAGGTACTCGACATCACCTTCGGTACTCCGACAGTTAGTCGAGTACTCAATAGGTGGAGGGTCTCCTCTGAGCCATCTCTATCAGACCATAGGATAATTCTATTTGAATCAGGAGTACTTGTAGAGTAGGTCATGATTAGAAGAAATCTTAAAAGGAAAAATTGGGAACTTTTCAAAACCAATTCTAAATGCAAATTAGAACACGTTTCAGTTCAAAAAGTTGCCAAAAGTCCACAGGAGCTGGAATGTGTAGTAAGTGAGATGATGCTGATGCATATGAATCGAGCTGTCCGGTTAGCTCTCCCAATGTGAGCAATGAAGCTCAATGTTTTGGAGAAAAGAGTTGTCAACCCTTCGAAGGGGGGGGGGGTGAGGAAACTCTTTAAAATCGCCAAGAGGAAGGGCATTTGGCAGCAATACAGAGAAGCTCTCACAACATATAATACAGAAGTGAGAAGAGCCAAACGCAGAAGCTTCCGTAACTTCTGTGAGGAAGTAACTAATACTACACCGTCTGCCAGACTGTATAAAGCGATGGCAAAAGATGCTAAGAGTATTAAGACATCACTGACAGAACAGAACTGGAGTTGCACAGAAAATGAGGAGCAAAGAGCCCTTCTTCTCCTGAGAGCACACTTCCCAAAAAGTGCAGTGACTAGAAACGAGATGGGTATGAATCACCTCAGAGCAAGTAAGCATGACTGGAAAAAAGCCATGGAGATCTGTACTGAACAAAGAATCCGATGGACAATAAAAAGCTTCCAGCCCTATTAATCGCCAGGTGCGGACGGAGTAATCCCTGCAGTCAGCCTGCAGCCCTGGATTAGATAATTTCCTTCCACACCTCTTAAGAATATTTAGAAGCAGTCTATCACTCGGGTATATACCGACAAGCTGGAGAAGGTCAAACCGAAAGTGGGGAAGTAAGATTCCACCCATCCTAAATCCTACAGACCAATTAGCCTAACTTCATTCGCCTAAAGACTATCGAAAAGGTTATCGACAATAACATATGATCGGAAGTACTAGAAAGAGAGCCACTACACTCCAGTCAACATGCGTACAGGGCGGGCAGATCTACGGAGACTGCACTGTGGGAGCTGAGGGAGTGTATAGGGAGGTCCCTTGCCAGTAAGGAAACCGTACTAAGCTAGCACAATCAATAAGTGGATGTGCGAGATGCTGAGTCGGTGATGTATCCATGGTGAGCAAAACCAGAGTAGGGGTATTGTCCGCCTTTTGGTGGATCATCCTCGTATATGAACTACTCCAGCGACTAGCTGAGTCAGGAACTTATGCCCAAGGATATGCAGACGATATACGATTAAGGATTAAGTTTACCTATCACGAGTAGATGGTGCCAAGAGGTGGAACTCAGGGCAAACCCAAACAAGATCACAATGGTTCTCTTCGCCAATAGGAAGCCTGGGCGAATATATCAGCAAAGAGGTTAAATACTTTGACCTATAGTTGATAGTAGAGTGCTATGGGGCAAACACCAACAAGCAGTACTACAATTGCTACTCTCTGCCTATTGAAGATGTTGAACGGTAGAAGCGCCCCACTAATCTGCATACAGACTGCTCTATGCACCATCTCTAAAATTTTCCTGTATGCGACTTTTTCTAGAGCTGGCCACAACTCGCTTGTTTTACACATAAGTACAGATATTACTGCGGCAGTATAAAGCCAGTGTACCAACTCCGGGGTCATACCCGATATTTCTCCATTCTTAACTTATTTTCTACTTTTGACCTTCACTTAATAGCAGAAAAATTGTTTTCTTTAACGCAGTCTGTGGTGTATAGAGTATACATCCTTAAGTAAATACATATACGCACTTCGTCACACTATTGAAATATAATTGGAATTTTAATTCTTTCCTTTCCGCCCACCGTAGGGTACATTTTTTAAATCATAAATATCAACATATTGTCCTCTCTGGCCAAAAAAAAAACGTTCATTAGTTTGAGTTCAAGGAGGAAGCGTCACACAATGTCTGCAGCTAGAAAATACCAAGTTCTTATCGTGATATATTTCTTTTGCAGCAAGAATTGTATGGTTCAGTAAATTATGCGAAGGGAATTGCTTTTCCACTTTTGTGTTATCATTGAATGTCTGTGTGTGTGTGATCGACCCCATTAGGCAATCGTAGCAGTAAACAAAAAACTAAACAAAGTCCCGGAGACAAATGAAACGTAAGTGGAAAGTGGCTCTTTTTTCGTTCGAGAGTAAGGTTTCTACATTGATTTGAAAAGTTCCTTTAGTTCTTGGAATCACACCACTATAGGACAAGACGACACCGGACGAAAGTCGTCTCAAGTTTCAATGGCAACGTAATGGCATGCAACTCGTCTAAGTAACAGAACAGAAAGGTTGCCACCACTAACTAACTACAAAGCTACGTAATGCCAAAGAAAAAAAAAAGGAAACCGTAAAAGGAAATTTGTTGCACCTTTGTCACCTGAACTGAGCGTGTACGACCAGCAAGCCAAACAAATATTTACCAGCACTTTGAAATCACTGAACAAAGCTCTATTCTGGATGACATCAGCTCTGATAGAATTGAAAAATTGCAGCTTGCACTACAAAGTGAAAGTTTTCCACTGTTGATCCTCGAAGGATGTACATAATTCACTTTTAGGTCATCCCTTCATTCAACTTGGCAACAAGTGAACAAAGGCAAAAAAATATGCTTCTAACTGCTCGTAGCTGAGCTGCGTGACCCGGAGGTATGGGTGTGTATAGTGGAAAATTCAGAAGGACATCAAAGTTTCCACGGTTAATGTTTCGCGCTTTTCGTCCTCACATCAGGACTTTTTCGTTTTTGTTTCCCACACACAAAGATACTATACGGAGGATAAAACCGTCAACCGATTTATGTCATTTCGTGTTTTTGCCAGCATAGAAGCACATATTACATCAGGCAGTTGCTAGCACAGCCCGTAATTGCTTACCCAATAAATGCAGGATCATTGTTGTCAACTACTGTCATGGAAAAGCCGCTCAATTCGCCTTTCGGATATTGCTTTAAATTGTATGGGTAGGTGTGTGCAAAAACATAACACACACAACACAAATGGTCGCAAGGCTATGGACCGCAACGGTCTGTTGCACAAAATATTATTATTATTCTTATGTTTTACTAAACAGGATGTTCAAAAGGACATCAACGTCTGATGCTCTCTGCCTTATAAATTCGCTCAGATCATGATTGCGTCCTTAATTGTTGGTGCCAACTGTCGGGGATAATTAAAACCCATTTAACTCTGCTACCATTAACTTAGAGCTATTGGTAGTAATTTTTTTTATTAAATGCCTTTATATTAACATCTCTATGTCTTTCTGTCGGTTTATATGACATTCTGTCACGCTTTTTTAATTCTAATGCTGTGAGTTGACGGTCTCGTACGAATTTTTGTGAAAGACTTTTCGGAGGCGGGTCTTGAGGGGTGTTCTTATTGGTTCTTGTTAGTCTTGTACTCATTTTTGGTGTAGGACTTTTCGGGGGGTCTTTACGTGGTCTTCAGGTGGGTTTTGAGATGTGTCTTGATGTGATTCATGATGGGGCCTTCAGGTGGGTCTAGAGGGGCTCTTGAGGGGGTTTAAATAGGGTTTTGAATGGGATGTGGATTGGCTTTTAAAGGTAGTTTTGCGGGCGTCTTGAGATGATATTAAGGGAGTATTAAATGGGTTACTTGAGGCGGTCTTGAGAGTGATTTTGATTAATTCTTGAAGGGGTGTTGAGGGGGTTCTTGAAGGCTCTTGAGGGTGGTCTTGAGGGGTTTCTAGAAAACGTGTGGTGGTCTTGATGGAGTCTTCAGCGGGTCTTAAGGGGGACCTAACATGGTCTTAACGGGGTCTTAAGGGTGGTCCTCAGGTGGTCTTGAGGGTGGTTTGAGGGGAGTCTTGAGATGGTATTTAGTGGGGTGTTTAGGTGGTCTTTAGGAAGGCTTGAGGGAGTTCCGAAAGGGTCGTAAATTGAGTCTAAAGATGGTCTTGAGGGAGTCTTTAATTAGTCGTGAGGGGGTCTCGAGGGAGTTTTGTGAGGATATTTAGTCGGTATTGAGGTTGTTTTAAGGGGGGTTTGAGTGGGGTTTTAAGGGAGTCTTAAGAGGGTTTTAAAGCCGAAGGGGTCTTAACGTGGTCTTGAGGGGAGTCTTGAACGAGTTTAAAGAGGGTCTTTATTGGAATTTTGAGGTGGTCTTAAGAAAATCTTGTGGTAGTCTTAAGGGGATATTAAGGGGTTCTTGAGGTGGTCTTAATGGGGTTTGAAGAGTGTCTTGAGGAGGTGTCGTGAGGGTTTCAGAGGGTCTTGAGTGGGTTTTTGATGGGGCCTTTTAGGGATATTGAGAGGGTTTTGATATGGTGTTTAGTGTGTTAATGAGAAGGTCTTAAGCGGATTTTGAGGTGTTCTTGAGGGGTTATTGAGGGGAGTCTTAGGAATTTTGAGTGGGTCTTCAAAAGGTTCTTGAGGCGTTCTTAAGGTGGTATTTAGGGAGCGTTCAATGGGACCTTAAGATGGTATTGAGATGTTTTCAGAGGGTCTTGATTGGGTGTTGGGATGGTCTTGATGGCGGTATTGTAGGAATCTTGAGCTGGGTTTAAGGGTGGTCTTCAGGGCGTTTTTGGAGAGAGATTTATGGGGTTTTGAGGGGGTATTAAGGGACTTTTGAGGGGGTCTTGAGCCAGAATATAAAGGCGGTATCGAAGGGGTTTTGAGGGAAGAGGGTTTTAATGGGGTCTTAGGTGGCACTGATGGGGTATTAAGTTCTCGGGTGTGTCTTGAGGGTCTTTTTTGAGGGTCTTTTGGGCCCTTTTTGTGGTTTCCATATAACCATCATATCTTCATGTTATGAAAGTTATATATACATATTTCATAAAAAACTAAAAAAATATAAAATAAAAAAATATTAATATTTTTTGTTAGAAAAAATGCTTCTATCAAAGTTAGCCCCCTAAATGGTAGAAAATAAATTAGATGGTAGATCTGGAGCAACTAGAACTTTTATAAAATAAATGAAAATTGCTTCAACTTTTTTCAATTTTTTTTTAAAAATTCATGATGCTAAGCATTGGAGTCTATTTTAACCTGCTTTTAAACCACTTTATTAGAAGCATTTTTTTAAGAACAATGTTTTAATATTATTTTATTTTATGAAAAGCTTTTAGTCACACCAACTTAAGCTCAACATGTGCAGACGAGGCATGATTTGTATCGCTGTTCGTAAGCGTGTGTGTCTGTTTGTCTGACAAGTGCTGAATATTCAATTCAAGCTGAAAACCTGTTGCACTCGTGCATTTATGGTCAACGTCTATGATGACACAATACCACATCACATCTGTCTGTATGTTGATACAAGAACAGCAACAACGGTTTGGAGACCCGGTTTAATTGTCGTTTATATAACGAGATTAGTTGTGCTACAAGACAAGTCGGCTGTCACTCGGTTCGTTAATTGCAAAACACTACCACAGTACCACTATCCATACCGTAGATCCATAGTACCACAGTTTCACAGTGCAATTTAATTAATAGCTCACGCCATGCTAGACGCAGCCAGTTTTTGATTCATAACCTAGTGTACACTTGTCGCTTGCAAAGTATGTAATTACAACTCTCACAAAGCCTACAAATATGTACTAAGATCCAGTTGCCAGTTTCTTATGAGTTTCCGACAAATATGGAAATGCCTCTCACACACTCACATAAACCTACAGGCAATATCTAAAATTGCATTTCAAATCAATGGAAATGCAAATCGAAAGACATTTGAAGAGTCGTTAGCTACCGACTGTAGTGTCTTTTGTTAATGCGAGTTTTAAACGAAAAACTTTCTGCAACGTTTTGCAATGTTCGGTGAGTATGAGTGATGGGTTAAAGTGAAATGCAAAATTAAATGATTGACATACACTGGTGCATGCAGTGTATGGTTGTGGAAGGGGAGTGACAGAAGTGCTTGATATAAATTTTTCACACGCCCATAGACGAAAGCGACTGTTTCGTACGCTATAAACTAGCCTCGAAAGTAGCCCATAACAACAATAGTTATGTTATGATATAAACGTCTTTTGTTATTTACTAAAATCTCAGCGAACACATTGCACATGAGCAAGAATTCTCTTTTGTTTGTCGTTTGTGATTTCCGCTTCTCTCTCGATTTAGCAGAAAAACCGGTTTGGACGCGTGAAAAATTCATTTCTCTGTTATTTACTGCAGTCACAGCGAACACACATTCTCACATTTCTGCTTCTCTCTCTCGATTTAGCAGAAAAACTGGTTTGGACGCGTGAAAAATAGCGTACATGACTTGCAGAAAAGTGCTCATCGTGCTCGTTAGATTGCCGAACTCGGCTACCGCCTCGACCTCGCACGATAAACTCCACTTTCCTTGCTCGTTCTATAATATACTATTATACACTTGTTACTCATTCAAATAACACAAGCCCTATGCTATGTTAGTAATCTCTTTTTCGTAGTATTCGTAGTATGTTGCATTTTTACACGATTGAGGCGAGGGTTATGTCCTTAAGAAGGAAAAAAAAACTTCTCGTTCAGAAATTTAAATGAAATTACTACGGCTACTACTGTATGCTAAATAATATCTGGAACTCCTCGCAAATCTCCCGGAATCTACAGCTAACAATCTTCAGAGTCAGTTGCGATGTGCCTACAAGTCTTCGTCAACAAGTGCTTAAGGAGGATACTGAGAATAAGATGGCCGGACATTATCACCAATCACAATCAGACGACGAAAATGTAGCTAGATTGGCCACACTTTGAGAAAGCCAGCGGACGATATTACGAAACTAGCGCTCGACTGGAATTCACAAGGAATCCGCCGAGTTGGCCGTCCTAGCAAGACATGGAAAAAGACGATAATAGAGAAAGTAAGATCAAGTGGGACAGAGTGGCATCTATTGAAACCTCAGGCGATAAATCGAGTTCATTGGCGGGCGTTTGTAGAAGCCCTATACTCCCCCACGGAGTAAAGGAAAGAAAGAAGACTACGGCCGACTATCAAACTTGATTGTCTGTTTTGCTCGACATCACTCAAAACTGAGAAAGTGACCGGCTGATTGTTGGTTTGACATTCAAAGCTAGTGGCTGTCAATATTGTTTCGCTGTTGACTGTTAGTCAACGGTTAATTTGAATACGAAGTGGTTTTGAAAACAATGGATGCTGAGCTTGGCCGAGCTTTCACTGTAAAACGGTCTCACTAATCAGAACGCAAAGTACAACCGTCAATTTACTGACAATTCAAAAGTCTCTCAGCCGTTTAATGTACAAGCAATCGAGGCAGTC
Organism: Nephrocerus scutellatus; assembly: GCA_947095585.1. NCBI lineage: Eukaryota > Metazoa > Arthropoda > Insecta > Diptera > Pipunculidae > Nephrocerus > Nephrocerus scutellatus. The sequence continues at coordinate 88,971,479 of OX352764.1, forward strand.
AGCCATTAGCAGATTGCGGGGAATAACATTGTGGTATGTATGTATTAGCCGTATTACTGGTGGAAGTACGATAAAACCATCTTGAGATCCACTCACTCACTACAATATCTGCTTGTACATTTTAAAGCTGCCTAAGAGAGAATTCCACTTCCCAAATAAACTGCCACATTTATATGTAAATGTAAAGCATGCAGCAAGGCTTGGTGTATTTTCCAATGACTTCTGCAGAAGCTGGATGCACAAGACGACCATTCGTCGTCCCCTTCTCGCGACATTGTGTTAGGAAGCATTGAAATCGAATGGCTGAACTCGTAAACGTCAGGCGAAGACGAAGCTGAAGCGTGTTTGTGTTTTAGGCATAACTTGCACGATAAACTCCAACATGCACAGCTCTTTCTCTAAAACGTAAGCTCCAATTGAGAGCCTTCTTTTACAACGACCGTAACGATTTGTCAAGCACTGACATCAAAAGTCTTCTATGCTTCATTAAAAGCTCCAACTGGACCAACGATTAGGGTGAGAAATCTTCTCGATCCATATGGCATCACATGGGACCATCATTGGTCTAAATAGGTCGGTTTTAGCCACCCGCGTAAGTATTAAGATTATATAAGACTTTATATATAGAAGCCCCAACTTGGACAGAGTTTCAACTCAGATTGAGTTTGATGCACAGCCTGAGTCAATTTTAAGAATTGTCTTAAAATGCGAGTATCGTAAAACTGAAATTGTTATTGCGGGCGATTTCAATGTTCACAATTCTGGGTGGTTTCGCCATTGCTGCCAGGCAACACCCGTGGGAATGTGTGTTGAGATATTCGCTGGGTTTAATCACGGGCGCCGTGGCTCAGTGGAAATGCACGTGGCTACTGAGCAGGAGGTTCATGGTTTGAATCCCAGTAACACCAAAAGTATTTTTCTCGCGAATGGGTGACAAACGTTTCGCGAGTAATGACTTGTCACGGAAAGCTTTCGCAATTCGCCGTTCGGAGCCGGCCTTAAATTGTATATCCCTTCCATTTGTGTCCAAAAATATAAATGTGCAACACAAATGGTCGCGAGAAGCTAGGCCTTGGACCGCAATGGTCTGTCGCGCCGAATATTATTATTAATGACCTTACTCAGCTTGTAAATGAGCCTACAAGAATACCTGACATTGCAAATCATTCCGCGAACACCCTTAACATGTTCCTCACCTCTCGTCCTGATAAAAGCTCGCCAGACCATTGTGTAGTATCAGCTAATTTCTCGTCAATAAACCACGCAGCTAGAAAAAAACAAACAAAAAATATTATAGCAATTCGAGAAGACCTTAATAACTTCTTTGCGAGTATTAACTGGTCGCTATTGTTTCGTGATACCAATGTGGATGCCACCGCTGATGCAACAATCACAAACATCATCTTTATTGGTATGAGAGATTTTATCCATTTCACGAATGGTATGACTTGAGCTGTAAAGCGGCTTCTAGGATTAGAAAGGTATGCTTTTGGGACCGGTTAATAAATTGGTTGCGGGATGACAGCACTGGACATCTGTTGTAGAACAAAATATGACGATGAAGTTGATGTGGCAAGATCCTCTTCGCTCATGAGAGCTATTTTTTAGCTGAACTGCCCCCAAGAGTCTACCAAGCTTTATTCTGTTTCTGAAACTACAAAGTAGCCAATAGACGCATTTTCCTTATCATATTATTTAGTAATTCATGTTCACACCAACGAGAGTCTACTGTATTTCCAGAAATCCCATCAATATCTTTTACTTCCGAATTCTGATGGGAGAAATCATCGTATCCATCATTTCATATTATGACATTGTTTAATGGTTCTACACGTTTTCTTGCACATAACAATGTACCACCAACTATGAATAAACCTTTGATTTCACCGCTTCCTGTATAGTAACATTTTGCCTTTTGTTCCGGGTACTTATTGGAAAATCGCACGACTCACGTACCACCAGTGATAAAAAAAAAGTTAAATGCATTTCGTCAATTTTTTGTGCTTGTCCTCGACACGTTTTGTTGAATGATGTTCTAAGAGTAAAACTTCTTAACGGTCATTGGCATTCTCTTCCGACACTATTCTTTATACTGTTTTGGTTCTACCAATCACGTAGTAGGTTCCAAATGCATTTAATTGTAAAAATTGCGGGGAAAAACGCGAAATTCAGGCTGTAGTTCTTACAAAAATGGATGGAAGAATATGAATGTGCAGTCACCTGGTGCTCTATATAATAAATAAATATTTCCGAATTTATGGAAATAATCATTTTGTGCGAGTAGCGAGAGTATTTCTACTTCTTTTCGAAACAAAATTGGTGATATCAGATTCGCGAGTAAAATGGGCGTATGGCCAAAAGCGTTTGGACATTGGAAACTAAATAAAAACCACTCTTATGATTTCTAAAAGTTCAGCAATGAATATATGCCAAATGCTGCTAGCTCTGAATACGAAATTTAAATTTGTCGCTGCATCAGAGATATATACGACTTGCCGCAGTGCCGAACGGACACAAAAACAGACAGATGAACAAACAGTTTGCAATGTAATTGCGATCGATATATGTATCTGTAGGCGCGCGTAAAGCCAAGCCCACGCTATTTCAATATTTTGCCACAACTGATATGCTCCAGCTGTTATCTTTGCAACATTTTATGTATGTAGCTCTAAACGCTTGTACAAGCTGACTAAATGTCTTGAATAAAAAATAGAAAATTAATTTTGCTTTCCAATTGGCAATCAAATAAGCCGTAATGCTTCGTGCGAACACACCAAACAGATTTACATAATGTATTCGAACTTTAAATTCCATGCACTGAATTGCATGCATGCGTCCTATATACCTCAATCGACAAGTACAAGTAGATACTTCCTACATAATAGTATCCACCACTAACATACCCAACATACCACCTATCCAAAAGCAGATACTCATTACATACTCGTATCCACAAACAAATACTCCCCACATAATATTATCCAGAAGAAGATACGCCCTACGTAATTGTATCCGCAAAAAGATATTCCATACATACTCCTATCCAAAAGTAGATACGCCCTACATGCTCGTATTCATAAGTAGATACTCCCTACATGCTCGTATTCATAAGTAGATACTCCCTACATGCTGTATTCATAAGTAGATAATCGTAATATATCGTATCCACCACTAGAAACACCCTACATACTCCTATCCAAAAGTAGATACTCCATACATACTCGTATCCACAAATAGATCCTCCCTACATATCCGTATCCAGAATTAGATACTCCATACATACTCGTATACAGAAGTAGATACTCTCTACATACTTGTATCCAGAAGTGGATACTCCCTACATACTTGTATCCGCTATAGATATCCCCTACATACTCCTATTCAAAAGTAGGTACTCCATATATGGTCGTATTCATAAGTAGATACTCCCTACATACTTGTATCCGCAAAAAGATATTCTCTACAAACTCGTATCCATAAAGAGATACTATTTAGATACTCGTATCCGCAAGTAGATACAACCTACATACTCCTATCCAAAAGCAGAAACTCGCTCTATACTCGTATTCACAAGTAGATACTCCCTACAATGCTTTACTTAGAGCCAGCTACAACTGGATGTACATTCCTATTGTCTGGAGAGAGGTTAATGTTATATTTATCCCCAATCCCCTTATTAATGTTCATATTAGAGGCCGGTTAGAATTGTCTACCCATCTGCACTCAAAACAGTTTGCGTTCAGGAAACGCAAAAGCACAAGGAATTGCTGTCTAGGTTATAACGAGTGCCATGCCACCGGCCCTACCACTGCATTATAAGATGTTATAGGACTTTCACTTTCATCAAATCTTCTTCTTGCGTCAATTCCTGAAAGAGACATGCTCTGCACAATCTCCGACATTATAGTTAGGGAGCACTGTTTCGGCAGGTTATTTGAGTTAGAAATATTGGACCGGATAACCTGATGCAATAGTGTTCCAGCTGGTTCACAGATGGATGGAAAATGGAAACTGAAGTTGGAGCCGATGTCTTTGGACCCAACACCAATCTTTCGATACCAATGGGAAAAAGTCCCACGGTTTTCCAGGCGGAACTCCATGCCGTTGAGATCTGCGTCAGAATTAATCTTAGTAAAGGAATTATGGGCGCTATAATAAATATCTTTTCAAATAGCCAGGCAGCACTTCAAGCGCTGTCGTCCAACTTAATGGACTCGTTATCAGTCAGGGACTGCTACGATGCGCCAGATACAATAGAGTAAAACGACATCGAGTCTGCAGACGAACGCTCGAAATCTGCGTTTCATAGGACCTGAATCCTACTGTGGTGTCAACTGGGCTGCCGCCACATCGCTGATAGATTGTTGGGAGCACATAAGCTTCGTCTGGCCCACTGGGATAATGTCCCGGGGCTCAGGCAATCCAAACAATTAATCAGGCCCTTTTATTATAAGGAAATCCATAATCTAAATAGGGATATCATTAGTAAGCTGTTGAGTTTCCTAACAGGTCATTGTGGCTTGTAACAAAATTGGTTTGGGCTTGGAGACAGAATGTAGGTTCTGCTTGGAAGATGTTAAGTCATCCGAGCACATTCTTTGCGAATGTCCAGCACTACTTGGGTTAAAGAGACGCATTTTTCATAAGGAAATGTGCTCGACAGCGCAATTGAGAAATGCTGCTACTAAGGACATACTTTCCTTCACTAGGGAGGCGGTACGTCTGTTAGAGTAAATACAGTCTAAGATACAATAGATCTTTAAGGCCGCAGTGTCTGTCATATGGGCTAGGGTTTTCTTTCAAAATAATAAGAATGAAAATACTCCCTACGCACTTGTATCCACAAATAGATATTCCATACAAACTAGTATCCACAAACAGATACTCCTTAGATACTCGTATCCGCATATTGTCTACACACTCGAATTCACAAGTGTATACTCTCTACATGCTCATATCCACAAATAGATACTCATATCCACAAGTAGATACTCCCTTAACCATACTTTTCTCTTCGTCTGGAACAGCAACAATCTCGCCATTTTGTCAAGCAATTCATTGCATTGCATCACAAACGCAAACCGCCTATGCATGCAGCCAAAAGCATTGAGTAAGATGCCGCACCGCTTTGCTGAAATTCTTAGCCGTACAACAAGTAGGCTGGCGGTTTCGCTTGACCGCCGCTTGGCCCCCTTTCAGCTTTTCAACCATCCGTGCCGCATACACACATTCATCTGTCTCTATGCCGCCAAAGTTGATTTGATTCGACCAACGCGATGACGTCTCCACGAATCTACAAACGCAATATTTTGCCACTTCAAATGTTTGTTTAATTTTCATCTCTCAGCTATTTATTTATTTATTTAATCGACGGCGATCAACAACGGCCCCACAACGAACGATGAACGACAAGCGTCATGGGCAAATTTGTCGTCAATATCGCTTAGACTGGCAGCGTTCTAAGAATTGCAGTTCATTGTGGAATAAGAAGTAACTAACTTCGCTGCGCGAGTGCAAATTATTGAGGTCACTTGAACAAGTAGCTACTATAAATGGCTATAGTGTGGCTGGCTTAATACTCGTACACATACGCAAACACACTTATGCATTGAATTTCAGCTTTGCCGTCTCTGCAGAGAACTACCGTCTAATAAAATTGCGATTTGATTGAAACTGGTAAGTTATTTCGAAAATTATTATGTATCTGCTTTTGTTGTCGTTATTGTAATTGTTATTTAATATCATATTGTGTGCAGTTAATAATTCTGCACCAATAAGTTAAAGTATCTAGCTTATGTTTACATAACCAAAACGAAAGCAATTAGCGGAGTCACCACAACCAAAAATAAGAGCAGTAGCATTTATTTAAAAATAACTTATGTATGTCTGAGTTATTATCTTAAATCAGAAATTGACTTTAAATTCAATATACAAAGGTAGAAAAGGAACTTATGTCTCAACATATGCGAGCTTAACATATTGAATTAACGAAAGAGGAATCCGTATGTTGACAAAAGCTGTTTTAATCGTGTGACAACTTGAAGCGTAGTTCTACTTATGTCGACAAATTTTAAAAATAATAGTAAACAGGCCGTTGTGGTCTATGGCGTAGCTTCTCACGACCATTCGCTTTGTGCGTGTTATATTTTGCACACGAAGTTTAATGCTATATCCGAAAGCTATTCGTGACAAGTTATTACTCTCGGACGTTTGTTAGATATTCTCGAGAGGTAGGACCGTGAAAAATAGTTTTGGTGTTTCTGGGATTGGAATCTCGAACCTACTGGTCAGAAGTCTATCGTGCTAACCACTGACTAGAGCGACGGCTCATATCATATCATATTTGGCTCTACTCCAGAAGAGAAGGTCGAAAACAAATTAATAGAAGACAGCAATCAGAAAAACGGAAAACAGCTCTAGACATAATTGTTCATCAATGCACAACCTGAAATCTGTGGTAGCAAAACGTCGCACTAAAACTTGTTGAGGACCTCGCCAAGTCGGCGATGACCGCCACTATACCTACCTACACAACCATGCCAAAAGCGAGCTACCTTAACCAAAAGGAAATGGCTCACATCGGAGACTGTAAAGAAGAGGGTCATCGTAAACATATTTGGATCTATAACCGGGATCCGGTACTGACCTTCCCAAGAGAAATATCTCCGATTTAGAACCAATGTCATCCAATTGGGCATCGCTAAATTCTGGGCGTCCTGGTCTATGTGTTAAGCGGAGGCTTTCCCTGGCTCTTGTTGGAATTCGCAAAGGAAATTCCGAGCAGAATCCTCTTCAAACATGCGAGTTAGGTGTTTTGCCTAGTGGAGCCTTCTAAGTCCCAAATCCCGAGGAGACCGTTGTATCTTACTCTATCAATGGGTAGGATACCTGGACACTTCGGAAGATATAATGACTGTGCTGCAGGCATTAATCTTCGTGTTTAGTAGCCTTGTCATACACAGGTCTCTGACGTAGCCTTGCTATCCTAGTGGGAGATGATGTGGTTCGAGGTTCCGCGTAATCCGTAGACTTAATAAAGAAAGTGCAAAAGATGGATGTGATGCTAAAGTTTGCTTTTTCTCACTCATACCGAACGAACTGAGGCCATTAATATGTCAGATCTCACCAAGGATCCACGAGATGTGGGTGGTGCTCAAAGATCAGGCTGAGTAGAGTTGTCAGTCGAGTCTTGCCAACTATTTTAATGATGTATCGTAGTGGTTGTAGGTTTAATACCCAAATGAGGGTAGGGTGTTAGTGGTGGTGCACCGATATATTTTGTTATATGTATATTGGTGTAGTCGGTGCTAGTATATGCTCGGAGTGGAGTTCCGCATCACACAAACAGTTGCCGTCATTCCTTAAATCGGCAAGGTGTAAGATAGGCTATGCTCTTCATCATCATCATATTTGGTTCTACAACCGGTTTCCGGTCCTGGCCTCCCGCAAAAAGTCTCTCCACCGGTCCCGATTTTGAGCCGATGTCATTCAGATTTGCATCCCTAAATTTTGGGTGTTCTGGTCCATTCTTCCAGTCCAGCGTAGGCTTGGCCGCCCTCGCTGTCGTGCTCATAAATCCTACCGCAAAGGACTTTCCGAGATAGTTAAAGGATTGCACTACTTCAAATTCGTGCTCCACTATTCTAATTGCGGGACCAATGTTAGATCTTCTACTCGCTGACGTGGCCACCATGTACTTTGTTTTGCTCTCATTTATGTGCCCCAGATTTCGTGCCGCCCGCTCGATCTGGATGAAAGCTTCCCCTGTACAGTCCTCTGGTTTCTACCAACGATATCGATGTCGCCTGCGTAAGCCATTATGTGAATGGACTTATAGAGGATTGTTCCCCTCGTCTTACAAAGAATTGTTGTGAGGTCAAGTCTAGGCTATATAACCAACAGATTGGTTTTTATGTTTAAATTCCTGGATTTGGGGAGTCTTAACAGACTATAGTATAGGCTGTTTGGATATTTCTGATTTCATGCTGTTGTCGGCGTCTACATTATTGACCCGAGAAAGCCCGTTCCATTTTCGGAGCCCGTTATAGATGTGGAATAGGGTTGATAGTGATCCGGATATCGTTACTAGGCGTATTACATTAGTCATGGTCTTCCTTCCACATATTTGCAGTAGGTGTTAGTTCGTGAATTGCTTAGTCTAATATACGTACCTTCCATATTTAATCATCATCTCTTTTTGGTAGCCATCTGGTACCAAGTTTGAATTCTTCACTAAAACGCTTGCGGCTATGGTCAAAGTCGCATAACTTCTTATATAATTATTTTCTTATTATTATATTAGGTGGGGCTAGAAAGCCGTGAGCACTGCGACCCCTAGGTCTATTGTGCGTCCCTGACGTTTTACCACATTATGTGGTTGCTCAATTCCTTCTCTGCTCTGACGTTTCCTTTGCCTCGTTGCAGAATCGGCAGCGGTCCGATTCGGATTTGCCCATTTTCAAAAGATGGTCATGGAATGGGCCATGTCCTGTCATATACCAGAATAGTATTCTTAGTGTATAGCGAGCCAGTTTGATGGCCCTGTCCATATGACTAATGTTATAGGTTAGAAGCTTCTTGGCTTGTCTCATTCCAGACGAAGAATTCCATTCCGCATCGATAGTATCGTTTTCCCACTCTTTAATTTTTCTGTTGATATGGCATTTGGAAGAGGCAATGCTGGGTTCTGGGCCACTCAAAATTCCTTCTGCGCCTTCTCTTGCGCATAGGTCTGCTGCCTCATTTCCTGATATGCCTGAGTGTCCGGGAGACCACACTAGTGTGAAACAGCTCCACGTTGTTTTAGAGTAAAAGACTGGACCTTTTAATGCTAGCAGTGCTGCCTGACTGTCTGAGATCACATAGATCTCGTTTCTTCTGTACTTTCTTTTAGTACATTCCAGGACGCAGGCTTCTGTTGCTATAGTTTCTGCCTGGAATACTGTTGGAGATCTGACCTTTTAATGCTAGCAGTGCTGCCTGACTGTCTGAGATCAAATAGATCTCGTTTCTTCTGTACCTTCTTTTAGTACATTCCAGGACGCAGGCTTCTGTTGCTATAGTTTCTGCCTGGAATACTGGTGGAGATCTACCTAGGGGTATTCGTAGAGTGATTCTGGGTCCGAATACTTCTGCTCCGGTTTCTGTGTTTGTTTTTGCCGTTGGGCAGCTCTTAACTGCACCCGTTGCACTTAGACATATTAGTCTTTGTATTTTGTTCAGTTTTGAGCGTGATTGCTCTGTTTTTGGCCACCAAACCAGGGCCGCGTATGTGATCCTGGGTCTGATGCTTTGGTATAGCCAGAGGGTAATTTGCGGGTTTATTCCCCACGGTTTGCTAAACATACGTTGACAGGTAAAGTAAGCTTTATTAGCTTTGTTTGTAATATATAATATGTGGGGGTTCCATGTTAGGTTTTTTGTCAAACACGACCTATAAATATTTGGCTTCTGGCATTAATTGAATAAGAGCAATGTCCCAGTTTTTGGTTGCGAATAGATAGCAGAGATTGGCAGTAGCTGCCTTCGATCTATGCAAGTTTATTTGCACACTTCGTTTAGTATTTGGGCTCTTTGGATCAACATGTGGTCCCTGACTTGCTACAATTGTGGGAGGCTTTTTTAGTCTGTCTGCCGATAAGCCGTGTTTCTTTGAGGCCTTTATACCGACCTTGTGTCCCAAGTGACCAGGTTTCCGTGTTCGGTCAATGGGCTTGGCTTTAGTGTTGGCAGTGGTGGGGTGTGTTGGTCTCTTTGGCAGACTTGGTTGCCCTGGATTTTATGGCGCGTCTATGGTTTTGCTTTCTTTGTCCGTTTCTTTAACCTTCTTTGGTCTGAAGTAAACGGACCCGAAAAGCCAGTTTACTTTATTATTGTAGCCCTTTAAGTTCTACGTTATTTTTTGTGACGCCGAGATAGTCAACTGCATGTAGTCATTTTCTTTGTCTTTTCTTAACAGGATTTTCCATTCTGCGTTGCGTAGCTCCTTGTTTTGAACTACTAGGCGCCTGCTGATTTTCTCATTTGTCTCATTCCTGCAGTGCGGAAGATTGACATAGAAAATCTGGTTGCGAGGAATTTCTTCCTCCCCGAGTATTTTCAATCTGGCATCTGGCCATGGTTTCAGGGTTGGTACCGTATTAGTAAGCCATGCTGCCGTTTCATCATCTGTGCAGTTCACGGATAGCCAACCACTTTTGGCCCTGCAGCCCAGAAAGTTAGGGCTAATGCCATCGGTGGGAAGCTCCGCTACCGCGTCCATAACTCTTATAACTCTTAAGTACCAAGGAAATAAGAGGAAGTTAAAGTCGTAAGAAGGATTTCGTAGTGAACCTGCGGAAGGATCATAAACGGTTCTGTAAACTACTTGTAGGACGATATGTGTTTTTTTATATTTTAATTCTTCTTCAAGCACCAACAAGACTTTTTCTTAACTCCAAGCGAGAGTTTCAATTTAAAAAAACATTTCCCACGAATCAACTTTTAATTAAGAGCACACCTGGAATACATACTATGATCACAGCATAGAAAATATGTCCAAAAGTCTAATCACCACTCTTGATCTACCAAATTGAGTGTTGTTAAGAGCCTTAAAAGCAATCAATTGCTTAATGCTGGCCGCCCAGGTCTGCAAGCTAATTGCAGATTCAAAATGTGGCCGTTGCCACACACGGCGTTTTCGACTTACCAGCGTTAAGGTGGCCAGCACATAGCACACATATAGCTCTTGCCTATTACGTTACATCGTCGCTGTCGTTGTCGTTGTCGTCGATGACCGACAGGTAAAACCAAAAAGTATTTGCCCGCATTTTTTAGGCGTTCCGACAACATAAATTATTAATTTTGTGTTTATTTGTGTTGCTGCAATTATTTTGCAGTGCCAGGCAGCCCGAAATGCTTAGGCGATGTTAGTTGTTTGTCTTTGTCGCTAAGAAGTAACACACTCCAAATGTGGAAAGTGAAAGTAATTACGAGTACAGTGGAGTTCGTTTGTCCGTTTGGTGCACCACACACAAAATCAGTGGGTAAGTTACTCACTCGTATTAAGTCATAATGATAAACAACATTTAGGCGAATGCCACACGAGCTCAAAAAAGGTCGCGCGGCAAATTGTCCGCCGGCGCGGAAAAAATTTCGTTGTTGTCACACGAGCTGCATTTTGACCGCGCGACAGCATATTTTTTTGCATCAAATCCATCGAATAGACAGCGGCAACTTTCAGGCACGATTCCTTTTTTTTTTTTTTTTTTTTTGTGGTGGTCCTTTCCTAAATTCATTAATATAATTTATGTATTGCAACCGGGAAATTTAGAAATTCATTTAGACTCACCTTGCCTTTCGAAAATTAAATTTTTAATGACGAGCTCCAATTTGGACGCTCGTGTGTTCATTCTGATATATAACAGTATCCCTCATGACGCACAACGATGCCTTTGAAAAATTAAATTTTAAATGACGCGCTCCCATTTGGAATCTCGTGTACTCATTCTGATATATAATAGTACCTCTCATGCCGCTCTACGGTTCACGCGCCTTGAAGGGAAGTCGCTGCGTAAAATTGGTCGAGCGACTATACCGACTCCTTTTTGGTCGCGGACATTCGTGTGTACTATTTCATTGCTTCTCTGGGTACTAATGGCGCGCGGCCAAATGGAAGCGCGCCAAAAGGAGCTCGTGTGGCATTAGCCTTAGAGGTAGGAGTAAAGCAGTTCAGCTCTGTACTATAGCCTGTTTGATAGACTGACTGTGCATCAAAAACCGATTGCTATGTCTGTGTACTCCTCCTAGAAAAGCCTGACGATCGTATGTTCTTTGTAAATGTTCGATGCTTTGAGTGCGACCGAGCTTCAGAGGCTTCCTGACGTGCATCATGTTAGACGAGTATCTCAGCGGCCCTTTAAACAAATAAATGGCCACCTAGATTTTATTACTTACTTTAATGTCAAATACCTTCGAAATCCCTTGAAAAAAAATAAATAAACAAAAAACCCATCATAAAACACCACACCCACAATTATCTTACCAATTTACCAACACTATTCATCTTAACTGTTGAAATGGTAAGAAGTTCAAATGAAAAAGTTAAATAATAATTCAGGATTTTAATTTGATACTATACGCTTTTAATGAAGCGTGTGTATATCTTAAACAGCAAGAAGTAAGTGAAAATATATTTTTGAATTAATAATAACAAAAAAACAACCCATAAAAATTGTTCATGTAAATTCTCTAATAGGAGATGGGTATGTGTTAAAATTTGAAGAAAATCGAGCAAATTTTTAAAAAATTTATATGGGCACCCCCCGACCTCGGGGCCCCACTCCAAAAACTTTACAAAAAATTTTGTCCATCGGAAATACACACGTATATAAATAAAATTTTAAAAAAATCGGGTTAAGTTTTTTAAAAAATTTGTTGGGGCCCCATGACCCTCCAAACGCTGTCTCCAAAATTTTTGCAAAAACTGTTGCCCATCGGAGATATACACGTATATAAAATTTAAAAAAATCGGGCTAATTTTTTTCAAAAATTTTTTGGGGGGCCCGGGGTCTCCAAATTTTGTCTATCGGAGATACACATGTGTATTAAATTTGAAGAAAATCGGGATATTTTTTTTAAAAAAAGTTATGGGGCCTCACGAACCCGGGCCCGAGGTCTCCAAATTTTTTACAAAAAGTGTTGTCTATCGGAGATACACATGTGTATTAAATTTGAAGAAAATCGGGATAATTTTTTTTAAAAAAAGTTATGGGGCCTCACGAACCCGGGCCCGAGGTCTCCAAATTTTTTACAAAAAGTGTTGTCTATCGGAGATACACATGTGTATTAAATTTGAAGAAAATCGGGATAATTTTTTAAAAAAAAGTTATGTGGGCCCCACGAACCCGGGTCCGGGGTCTCCAAAATTTTTACAAAAAGTGTTGTATATCAGAGATACACATGTGTATAAAATTTGAAGAAAATCGAGTAAAATTTTGTAAAAGATTTGTAGGGGAGCCCACCGACCCCGTGGCCCAAGGGTCCTCAATAGAAAGTGTTGTCATCGGAGATATGCATGTGTGCGAAATTTCAATAAATTAGGACTTTGGGAAGTGGGTCAAAAATTGATCGCAAGATTCCATGACACACAAATCCACAAACCCACAAAACCACAAGCCCACAAACCCACGGGCAAGTGAAGTTAATATAGAGAATTTAAAAATGTAAAGTCATGGATGACTTGATCAGAAACAAGTGAACAATAAACCCGCTAACAGCAATTGTATTTTAACACTCCTCCTCAATTGATTTGGCAGAGCCCACATCTGCTTCGCAGCTTCACGAACTTCTCTTTTGGAAGACCCTTCGTAAACATATATCAGCCAACATTTCCTCAGTTGGGCAATAACTGCATTTAATGACTGCTTTCTTGACACAGTCCTTGATGAAATGTTTTCTCGTATCGATCTCGTATTGAACCTTCTCGTTTCACTTGTGACAAAACATTTTGATTGTCCTCAAAAATCTGGATACATTTATCACCTTTCCACCTAAAATCTGACAACAAACGTTGAAGCCAGACTGCCTCTTTGCACGCTTCCGTAAGTGCAATGTATTCAGCTTCTGATGAAGACAGTGATACACAATCTTGTCGTCTGCATGTCCAACTAATTGCACCACCAAACAGAAAAATGAAACCAGAGTTCGATTTCCGTGTCTCACGACACTCTGCCCAATCGGCATCAGCATAGCCGACCAAACTGCTTCGATCGTTGTTGCCACCAATTAACAAACGCATTGATGAGGTTTGCTTCAGGTACTGAATCGTGCGTTTGACTTCCTTCCAGTTGCGCGTTGTTGGGTTCGCAACCTTTTGCGACAAAATTGCAACAGCCGTTGCAATGTCTGGACGAGTATTCGTTGCGACATAAAGCCAGCATCCAATCGCTGCTCTATATTGATCGTTGGTCAACAGCATTTCCTCGCATGGGTCCGTACGATACGTTGAACTTAGTGGTGTTTCCTGACCTTTTGCGTTCGTTCGCCAGACCGAATTTCTTTACAAAGCTTTCGATGTACTTTTCATGATCGAGTTCGAAAACGTTCCTCCCCGGCTTGATGCGAATCCCTAGATAATTGTGCACTTCTCCGAGATTCTCAATGACGAAATGCTTATTGATCACATCAATGAGGAACTTGATGCGTGTTCGGTTGTTGCTCGCCACCAAGATGTCATCGACGTATACCAATACGTAGATTGCATCTTCCATCTCTTCCGAGATGTATAGGCAGTTATGCGCCTTACTTTGCACGAGCTTTGCGCTTACCAGTACGTCATGTAGCGTTTTGTTCCACACACGTGCAGACTACTTCAAGCCATAGATGCTTTTCTTCAATTGACATTCCTGTCCGACTTTTATAAAACCAGGTGCTTGTTTCATGTATATCTTCTCCTGAAGATCACCATTCAAGAATGCCGTTTTCACGTCAAAATGATGCACCACCATTGCATGGGCAGCTGCGACTGCAAGCATCATCCGAAATGTTGTGTGCCTTGCAACGAGTGCGAAAACTTGATCATCTGATCTGTTCCATATTTTTGACTAAAACCTTGTGCTACCAATTTGGCCTTGAATTTCTTCACATTTCCTTCTTGATCGGTTTTCAACTTGTAAACTCATTTGCAGCCGACCAAATTCTTGCTCGTTGGAATTTCGGACTGTTCAATCCGTTGCTCTTTGGACTCCGCAAAGGTGACATCATCAACGATTTTCAAATCCCTCGAGATGACCACAATTCGTTTGGATGGTACGAAGCACCGATACGCTTTCGCTTCTGTATCGTGGCCCATGAACTTTGCGTTTGCGTCGTTACTCATCTGGTACCTTCACGAAACATGCCGCCCCGAATCGCTTCAAATTTGTGTATACTGGCTTACGTCCGTGCCAATATTCGTGGGTGCTCTTTTCCAAAATACGATTGGGCAAACGATTCTGCATAAAATTTGCCGTCACCACTGCTTCGCCCCAGAAATGTTTTTCTAATTGGGCATCCGACAGCATGCTTCGAGCCAATTGCAGCAATGAACGGTTTTTCCTTTCTGCGACACCATTTTGCTGAGGTGAATACGGGGTAGTAAGCTGAACCCTGATGTCTTCCGAGTTCAAATAGTTTACGAACTTATTTCCCACGTATTCGCCACCTCCGTCGCCTTGATGCCATTACACCGAATTGATTTTTCATCAACTGATGAAATTCTTTAAATTTGACAATAGCTTCTGATTTGTCATGCAGCAGAAAAACCGTCGTGAATCTAGAATAGTCATCGATAAAGGTTAAAATGTATAGCGGGGTGTTTTCGTTAGCATTGGACCACAGAGACCACTGTGGATGAGATCAAGCACTGCTTCCGATATTGATGTTGATTGTTTCGGGAAAGATTTTCTTATCATTTTTCCTTCGATGCAACCTTTGCAGTGCTCTTCGCAAACTGAGGTACAAGTCCCAAGTGTCATCCCATCAACAATTTTCATTGACGGGATCTTCTTCAAGATGTCTATATATCGATGTCCCAGTATACGGTGCCAACCGTGAATGCAATGTCGTTGCACATCCACCGCTGTGTTCACCTTCTGTTTGCTGGTTTGCATTTCATACAACCGACCATTTAAATTTCCAACGCCGACCTGACGTTTGTTGTCTTGAGTACGAATTCCACATGTCATTCCTGAGAAATGCACTCGAAACCCCTTTTCTGCGAGCTTCTTGACTGAGATGAGATTTGTGCCAATCGATGGAATGTACAGAACGTCCGCCATTTGCGCAGATATAACCTCACCGGTACTGTTGATAAAATTCAGACGAATCTTGCCTCGACCCGATACTTGAGCTTCTTCACCATTTGCAACAGTGACTGTTTCGGTGTGTGTTTCGTCCAATTCCGAACACAATTTTCGTTCACTGCTGATGTGACAAATGTTTCACCCGAATCGATAATCCGGCGGCCACCCCATGGAAGTTTGATCGCACTTCCACCAGTCAGAGATAGTTACGGCAACCTGCAATTCTAGAGCATTCCGTGTTATTTGCCTAATTCTGCTGATGGCTGACCGCCGAAGGAGTTCACAGAATCGATTTAATAAGGTTTTCTTACAAGATTAGATCCCAGTGTTGTTCTTATTTGAAGGACACAATTGGAAAATGTATAATGTCTATCGGCTTCACATTAGAATTACTTTCCAGTTTACTTGAATCAATATCAGCTTCTCTGATTCTCTGATGACTAATGAGTTTCTTCGAGATCGTCCTCAATGTTCAAAACGTTTGTACGTTTCCTAATACAATTTATCATCATTATATTTGCTCTACAATCGGGGTCTGGTACTAGCCCATCCTAGAATTCACAAACTCTACTAATGTCACATACAGAACAGCGGCAGTGCACCACAAAAACCACTCCACATTACTATTGACAACGGTGAAGGAAGGAAGGAAGGAAGGAATTTGCTAAGACAAACAGTAGATTAGCTGTCGTTGGAAGCACCAGTCTACCGGCATAGCTAAGTTCGCTTGTTTACACAATTTAATTGCATTTTAATTACACCGCTTCGGGTTGACCTTTAAGAGTTTGGTCCCAGCACCAGCACCAGCACTTTTGTACCAGTATCGCAGTAGTTT
Organism: Nephrocerus scutellatus; assembly: GCA_947095585.1. Classification (NCBI taxonomy): domain Eukaryota; kingdom Metazoa; phylum Arthropoda; class Insecta; order Diptera; family Pipunculidae; genus Nephrocerus; species Nephrocerus scutellatus. The sequence continues at coordinate 88,988,135 of OX352764.1, forward strand.
AGAAGTACATAGTAGTTATGCCACATATAATACGAGAGCGCTAATCTATTTCCCTTACGGTCAGGCAATGTTGTGTGTCACCACCGCGCATTACTCAATTGCGGTTCAAATTGTCGAAAGTCCCAAGTTGATGGCAAGTAGATGGCAATGGATGATAATGACAATGGCAAAATCCCATAAAGAACTAAAGACAAACCAATGTAACAAAAGCACCCTTCCACTGCCACTCACTTTTTGGATAATAAAGGGTAGATATAAAGCTGTATAAGGGATTATTGTGACTGAGAAACTGTTTTTTTTTTTTTTAGATTCTAAGTAAAATTGCTAATTGATTAATTGATGATACTTATCTATCTATCTATCTTCTGTCTTGTCCGTATTTTCCTTCTTCCAAATCGAATTGTGTCAATCAATATATTTGGTTTGTGCACTGAAAGAAGAAAGCAAGTAGAGTATCTTGAACTACAAATATGTATCCTTAGAGTGAAAATTAAAAGAAATAATTATCGGTTCGCTTGGCAAATACAAAGGAACACACAACTGGTAAGCTATTGCATAATGTAGTGTTCGTATTGCTCGTTTATCAGCGTTTTTAGACAAAGATACCATGACAAACGCACAGGTTGTCAATGTCATATAGTTATAATCGGTCAGAGCGTTTCAAAGTCTTATCACAAGCTCTGCGACTGTCATTCAGTTCGGGGTGGTAAGGCCTTTCTTACTTTCCGAAATTATCCTGCCCCAATGACTGATTATTTAGAACAATGGAAGTTTTACCAATGACCACACAATGCTACCACCACCAAGCATTCTCGTAGACGATAAATCGTCTCCAAAATACTAGGCCACGGTGTTAGATGACATTCCATTATTATTGGGCCCAACCTAATGTGTGGCTTAATTCCAGGCCAATCAGATGTTCACCCTTAGAAAGGCTAGTGTTATAGAACTCGCACCTTCATCTGTTTATAGACTTTAAAGCCACCTATAACAGCATAGACAGAGTAGAACTTTATAAAGCATTTAGAGAATTTGACGTTCCGAATAAACTGACACCGTGGCCAATATTATAAGCCAAATAAAGATAAACGAATTTATTTCACAAGGGAATCGACTGGACTGCGTCCTCTTCAAGCTGCTGTTGGATCGGAGACTCAGAGGTAACGTCGATAGAAAAAAAACAACCCATTTTTCATCTAAATTCTCTTATCGCAGAAATTGATATGGGAGCCCCTCGATCCTGGGTTAATTTTTTTTTATTGTAGGAGAAAATCATCGAAAAAGACATTTGACATATTATTTTAAAATTGAAAATGCTCAGATCATTTTATTCTGAGCACTCAGAGCAAATAAGAAACACGAACATTTATCTTGAGAACTCTTTGACTGCTCTGAACTAATTTATGAAAACGCGAAATGACAGAATATTGTGAAAACTTGTTGTTCTATCTGTAGGTTGATATCGCCAACAAAAAACGACATCAATAAAAATACAATTCAGTAAATAAGTAAGTAAGTTGAAAAAGCATTTATGTCTCGTTTCATTTGCTGGGTTCATTTGTGCGTGAGCTAAGATTTTTCTCTCTCTCTCCACCAAAACCATGCAGCGCAGCCGACTGCGCAGCACACCCCGCACACAGTCCATAATTGGCGACGAATATCTGATGCCAGTATAGATATTTAAAAAAATGTATAAGGGCCTTGCGGCCGAACCCGAGACCCGATCCCTACCAAATTGTTATTGGGTATACACATGTGTGTAAAATTTGAAGAAAATCGGGAAAAATTTTTAATATTTTTGTATGGGAGCCCCCCCGACCCCGCAGCCCGAGGGGCCTCAAAATTTAATAGAAAGAAAAACACATGTGTGCAAAATTTCAATAAAATCGGGCCATGGGAAGTGGGTTAAAAATTGATCGCAAGATTCCACGACGACCGACAGACGTCCAATAGACGTCCGACATCCGTGCCACGGGCAAGTGAAGTTAATATAGAGAATTTAAAAATCAATCAATAAGATGCTCCAAAAATTGACATCTTTGCTAAAACATTTAAGGCAGCCGATAATCCAATCAACCAATACATATAACGGGCTTCGACAAAAAGTGAGACTGGCCTGCTTTTTCTTCAACATGGGGTCGTACCAAGTTTTCCTAGATGATTCACGGGACTGTATATAATGATAAAATCTGCGAGCTTCACAGCGATGTCGAGATATTGGAGAGAATTTAGCTTGAGTAAGCTTAAGGATGACGTACACCAGAACGCCCATAGTTTAGCGAGTGTTTTGAAACATCAACTGTTAAGAGGTTACAGCATGTAGTACTAAGTGGGAGGTTCGAAGTTCGAATCATATAAAAGCACAAAAAACGTTTTTCAAAGTAATCAATACCTGAAAAACGTTCGAAAGTAATATATGTCAAGAAACCTTCTCAGTTCGCTTTAGAATGGGGTTTTAAAATGTAGGTCCTTCCATTTGTGTGTAAAAATATAACACGCACAAGACGAATAGTCGCGAAAAGTTATGCCTTCAACTTGATTTTCTGACCGCTGTGGTGCTAGTAGAAATTATTGGTAATATTTTGTTGCCCATCAGAGATACACCGGGGCTCGGTGTCTCCAAAATATTTAAAAAAATTGTTGTCCATCGGAGGTACAGCCGTGTGTAAAATTTAAAGAAAGACGGGTTAATTTTTTTAAAAAATTTCTACAGGGTCCACGATTTAATTTTTTTTAAAAATTTGTTGGGGGGCCCCCATGACCCTGGGATCTCCAAAATTTTTACAAAAAGTGTTGTCCATCGAAGATGCACACGTATATAAAATTTGAAGAAAATCGGGTTAATTTTTTTAAAAAAAAATTTGTTAGGGCCCCATGACCCTGTCCTGTCTCCAAAATTTTTACAAAAACGGCTGTCCATCGGAGATAGATGAGTGTATAAAATTTAAAGAAAATCTGGTTATTTTTTGAAAATTTTATATGGACACCCACGGCCCTGAGGCCCTAAATTTTAATAGAAAGTTTTGTCTCCGGAAACACACATGTGTGGAAAATTTCAATAAAATCAGGCTTTGGAAAGTGGGTTTCAAATTGATCGCAAGATTTCACGACAAACAGACCAACCGACCGACAGACAGACGTGCCACAGGCAAGCGAATTTAAAAATTGAAATTTATCTTGTAAATTCTCTAATCGGAGGCTCGATTTTGTGGTGAAATTCCCCGTTTGGTGGTGAAAACATAGCAGCCACAGCGCACAGTTGGTGCGACGTACACACAACGTTTGAGTTGAGTTAGGCTGTAAAACAGTGTGAGTGCGTAACCAGTTCTTCATATACTCGTAATATTGCACAAAACACAAATTAAGAATGCACTCACACAACTGAGTGTACAACACCTCTTTCATTTGCGGAACCATTCAGTTTTGTATAAAAATATTTGTTCTACTTCCCTTGATATCTCTATACTCTCTACTGCAACACAACAACAAAACAACCCCAATCGTAAAGCAGGCAGCGCATCAGCTCATCAGCGCACACTATAATATGATATGATCTGATGCTGCTAAATGGCATGTCCTTTCAAAACTTAATGGCAAACCCTACTTCGTATCCCCAGCGCCAAATATCTCGGAGTAATTTCAGATAGGATGCTTAACTGGAAAGCTATAATAGAGAACGGGGCTAAAAAAGGGTGCATGACCCTCTATGCCAGCAGTAAAACCATCGGAAGGAAATGGGGTCTTCAACCAAAGATGGATTTCTGGCTGTTGTACGAACAATTCTTGCCTATTGGTCGCTAGTCCCTGGGTGGGTGAATTGGCCTCGCTATGGACACCTCCTTAATGGAGAGGGCTTATTTAAGAAACAAATTCTCTCCCTTTTCAGTTCTGAGTCACACCTCAGGTGGAACATTCTGTGGAACTGCGCCATATCAAGATTGATATGACCATCCTACAGCAAAAGGTAAACCACCGAGTTGCTATAAAGAACCCGGAAGGATATTGCCAGAGTTGTGCTCTGCTGCTAAGTTGGGTATACCGCACAACAACTTTTGCAGAAGTTGGATAGATGAAAATGAGAAAGAAACTCTCATACACTTTCTCTGCAGTTTTCCGACCTTAGCAGGGTCAAAACACCACACTTTAGGTAAATCATTTTAAGCCGACCTGAAAGAGCTTGCACATTACAGGATCATCGAATTGATCTCGTATCTAAACGCTACAGCCTGGATTTAAACCGCGCAAATATTCATGCTAGGTCCCTCCAGATTTGTGGTATCAAAATGCCGCACTCTAGCGCTCGGAAGTACAGCGAGGTTAACCACTATACCTACCTACCTTCCCCAATGACCCGCTGTATCTTACTGTCTGGTAATTTTAAGTCTGATACTTGGTTAAACTCGGAAGATTAAAGGGGCAGGGGTGCTAGTACTTAGAATGCATAGAACGGGCACTGTCTTCGTATAAAGCAGCCCTACCGTACAACTGCAGGACACGGTAGTGCCTGGGATAGTTTCTATCTCGAGCGGCCTAGGACTTAGGGAAATCCTATTGGCAAATGATGGGGTTTGCGGTTCCGGACGAAGGTGCTGCCAGGGTCTGCTTTGCAATCGCCTAGGTCCTAGGCCTAAGGTCGCGTTGGTACCGCGGTGTTGTTCGTGCCAACAGACAAAATAAGGCCGACCGTAAGGTTCGACCGGTCTAAGGACAACTTTTTTTGAGGACCCAGCTCGTTCTGGGGATGCAACGCGGGGGCTGCGGTTTACTCTCGAAGAGAGGACTGCTAATATAGTACTTAATTTTCATGAGTATGCTTAATGGCGAAAGCTAGGCAAGCGCGGGGCTCACGCTCCAACTCCAAACCGACTTACCTACCTACCTTGACAGCTCGTTTGACAGTTATCCCTTTAGTACTCGTAAGTTCAAAAAAAACACCTGCCACCAAAACAATAAAATTGAATCGAAACTCTATCAGTTCGATGGAAGTTCCTTCTCCAATATGTTTGCCAATTTGTTAGCAGACAACAGCTGCAATCCTTTTATGAAAGTGTATGACTTTACAATGCTTACAATAAATATAAAAATATCTCACGTTCTCGGAACATCTGCTTACGCCTTTCAATTTCTAGTGGAAACCATTTAGATTCTTCTGATTATAAAACATCGCCGATACACTGGCTATCAGTATAAGCAATCAATGATAGCCGAACAAAGTTCGTCAACGGGCAATTGTCACAGTCTGATAAACAGTCAATCCATGGGAACGGGGCACTCATTCGATTGTCAACTTCTTCTCTTCTGTTATACACGCATGGATACTTTTGGTCAGTCAATGCAGGCGATGAGATAGAAAACACGAACATGAGATAGATTGTAGTTGAAACCTCAACTGGCTTCTGGCTCATATGACATTTCTAGAGCAGTTGTTACCACATCATCCTCGCATCTTCAACTGCCATAAATGATATGCTCTGAAAAATTTTCGATTCATGCTGCGGGCACAATATTTACGAAACTGCCTGAGATTGTATGGAGTTGTGGGTGTTATTTACATAGCCCATTTGAAAGCGGGTATGAACCTGTATGTATATGTTGACCAAAAACAACTAAAGAAGATGAAGAAGAAAAGCGAAACTAATTCCAAAGTAGTAATAGATAACGACAATATAAACAACTGCTTGTACATTCCAATAGTTGGGTCCCACCGCAGTTCCTAGCTGTGAGCAGAGGAATTGCCCGTCTTGAGTGTCACTAACAAAAATTTTATCATGCACAGTATTCCAATATTTGCTCATCCACAAATTAGCGCACGGCAGACGGCTCACGGCACACGGCACACAGCTCATGGCATGGCAGTCCAATGTTGTTTAGTCGATTAGCATTGCAAGTTAATGGCGATATCTTGGTACTATCGTACTGTGTAGATAATACTCGTAGATAAAAATGTTTATTCATTTAAAAATAATACAATTGGCCGATTATGAAATGGCAATTGGTTAAAAACAACAGTATCTTCCAAGATGGGAATTAGATTAAAAATTAAAAATTAGAATCTTTTATGTAAAGTGACTGTGTGAGGCGTATTCTTTTCTATTCAAAATGAAATACTGCTCCCATCCGCAGTTAAACATGGAATGGGTAAACGTTCATCATCATTAATATTTGTACGAGCATTGGACCACTAAGTCTTATGCTACCAAAGGTTAGTTGGACGTGAAATCAATGGACATAACAAACCATGTGAAGAAATATGACTTCTATGTAGACGACCTGATGACGGGCACAAACGAAATCAAGGAATTGCTCGAAATCCAGCAACATATGGTGGCATTACTCCAACGTGGCGGCTTTGAACTTCGAAAATGGTCGTCAAATTGCCAATCTCTACTCGATCAAGTGTCATCAGAATCAGAAATCGGTCAAGGCACTTGGGTTACATTGGGCACCTTCGGGAGATTATTTCGCATTTAAAGTCGAAGACTTTCCAGAATCGGCAGTAACAACCAAACGAATTATCCTCTCAGAGGCTTTAAGAATCTTCGACCCACTCGGGTGGTTATCCCCTAGTGTCATCGTCGCAAAAATCATCTTTCAAGAGTTTTGGGTGCTCGGACTATCGTGGGACGAGGCAGTACCAAAATCAGTCGCTGTAAGATGGTCAAATTATCGGAAGAATCTGGGATTCTTGGAAACAATCAAAATCACTCGTTGGATGGACTATCAAACATGTCGCAACAATCTTCAGATACACGACTTCAGCGACGCATCAATGAAAGCATATGCTGCAGTCGTATATGCGCACACCACATCTAGGAAGTCACGTCGTTCGCCATCGTATAAAAGAGGGTGCTTTAAAATGTAGGAGAAATATTTTAAAGGGTTATTGGAAGATTTGAAAGAAGGTAGGTAGGTAGGTAGAGTGGTGGACCACGCTGTTCTTGCGAGGTCCTAAATTAACGGTAGTGTGCGCAATTTTGATGCCACAAATCTCGAGGGTCCTAGCATGGATATTTAGGAGGTAGGAGCATGTAGCCTTCAGATACGAGATCAGCTCGATGATCCTGTAATGTGTGAGCTGTTTTAGGTCGTGAAAAAATGGTTTACCTATAATGCGGTGTCTTGGCGCTGCTACTGCCGGTCAACTGCAGAGGAAGTGTATGAGAGTTTCTTTCTCATTTTCATCTTTGCAACTTCTGAAGAAGTTGATGTGCAGTATACCCCACTTAGGAGCATGGCTGCCTACTGACCAGTGACCCGTGCTGATAGCCACAACTCTGGCAATATCCTTCCGTGTTCTAGATAACAACTGCCTGCCTTTTGTTGTAGGATAATAATATTCGGCACGACAGACCATAGCGGTCCAAGGCCTAGCTTCGCTGTAGGATGGCCACATCAATTTTGATATGGCGCAGTTCGACAGACTGCTCCACCTGAGCTGTGTCTTAGTATTATCAGGCATTCAAAACACAAGCGCATAGACATCTCCTCTTTTCTCCTCCTCTTCCTTAACGCCCACGCTGTGCCAAGCATATAGCCGAGCATTATAAGGGTGCGAACCCCTTGAAGCGTGCGCGAATTATAAAAAAAAAAAGAGAGAGAATTTGTACCTTAACTGAGCTTCATAGAGCCGGTGTTCATAGCGACGCCCATCATAGCTAATTCGTCCGCCCCTCTCATTACCCTCCACATTACTGTGCCCCGGCACCGATACTATGGTGATGTCGAGGAATTGGCTGATCGGTGCCAATTCTTCTTGGCACTGTTATGTACGAGTTTCGAGTTTATTGTGGTCGCCCTTATGGCATATTGGCTACCAATGCACATGCCAACCCTCCCAATTTGTGCGTCACTGCACGTTACTGAGCCTTAGTTCCTTGCAGGCCTCCCTAATTGCTAGGATCTCTGTCTGAAAGATGTCAGCTGAATCGGGTAGCTTGTATGACCTTGACAGATTTAGATCATCCGGTAAGATACCTGCACCGACTCCATCCTTCATCTTGGATACGCCAGTGAATATTATTGCGTCAAATTGCCTCGATACTGCCCCATCCTTCCAGTTTCTCCCGGTATGAAACTCGACCCTGAACGAGGAGTTGAAGCTAAATTGAGGGATGCAGTAGTCAGTCGATGATGGTATAATGCCTTCTGGTACTGTTTGCAGTATATTACAGTGCCCGTATGGTCTAGTAACAAACCACCCAGATACTTTGCTGCATATACTGCACTTCACGTCGCAACAGACTTGATATATATTTCCGGAGGTAATAAAAGTGCAAGATTGTGTTAGGTGCCTCGATCGGACAAGACCCTAGAGTTCCTGTAATGCCTACTGCTGCTGATCGCTGTAATCTGCTGAGTTTGGTGGCATTTTTCTTCTTCTTAATTGCTGGCCACCAGACCAGCGATCCACAGGTAAGAATTGGGCGTAAATCTACAGTATACATTCAGAGAGCCATCTTTGGTTAAAGACCCCATTTCCGATGGTTTTGCTGCTGGCATAGAGGGCTACGCACGCTTTTTTAGCTCTCTTCTCTATGTAAGCCTTCCAGCTAAGCATCCTATCCAAGTTACTCCGAGATATTTGCCGCTGGGGGTATGGCTGAGATTTTTCCCATTGAGTTTTGGAAGAATAAAGGCCGATATTTTGGATTTAGTGGTGATCAACACCATTTCAGTCTTCCAAGGGCTTACCCCAAGGCCACAGCTTCTTGCCCAGGAGCTGACTTTACCCAGAGCCCTTTCCATGACTTCACTGATCACAGAAAGGTACTGGACTGATACAAGTAACACTACGTCATCTGCATACGCAACTACCTTCGTCCTATCCTCTTCAAGTTTTAGTAGCATTTTGTTAATTACCATCAGCCACAGTAAGGGAGAGATGACGAGTGCCTCTGTCGACTCGTTTGGTAATATGTTACAGCTGCCAAGTCTGGCATGTATAATCCTGCTACCGAGCATGGATATGATCAATTGCGTAAGAAATGATTCCACTCCTGACTGGGTCAGAGCTTCTTTAATGGCCGCAATGTGAACATTGTTGAAGGCCGCTTCTATATCTAAAAAGGTGGTTACCATAAAATTCTTGTAGTTAATCATGTGCTCAATCGTTCGCACTACCGGTTTCCGTGGACCTGCCCTTGAGATATGAGTGTTGAGATCTTGATGCTTGTGTGACTTCAAATCGTTGCCTGATGTGATGATCTAGAATTCGCTCCAGAGCCTTTAGCAAGTACTATAAGAGACTTATAGGCCTAAAATCCTTTACTGATTCATGGCCTCTTCTGCCTGCTTTGGGTATGAAAACCACCCGAACTCCTATCCACTTTCGGAGGACATAATTGAGTAGGAGACAGCCTCTGAAAACCTTCATTAGCCAGGGAGTCGATAGCTCCAGTCCCTTTTGTAGCATAATCGGCTTTGTGCCATGGAGACTTATAGGCCGAAAAACTTCTAAAAGCCCAGGAAACCTTTTCCCGGGTTATGATATTATCCACTACGTCACGAGAGACCGGATGCTCAGCATGCTTCCAGGGATTCTGCCGCAGATGCCCTCCAGCCACCATCAGCTTTCTTCGGACATGTGCTCTCTTTGGACAGAATTTTACAAATTCTAGCAGAGTCATTGGTAGTTTCAAGTAATTGGCAGAAGTCTATCCAAGAGCGTCGCATGGCTTCTTTGATGGTCTTCTTGTACCTTCTTAAGCAGTCTTTTTAAGGCTACCAGTATTTGTTGGTATAACAGATATTGAAGATACACGTAGCCATACTCCTAAGTTTACTAAGGTATTCGCTTCACCAGGGAGGGTGAACTTTTTTGCTCCGACTGATTGGGCAAGATTTGAAAGTACTCTTACTATATAGTCTTCCAGACCTGAATACAATCTAAGCGCCCTGGTGTATTACATTCTGGTTTATTCCATTCCTCTATCGGTGTATTCTTCAAAACTGTCTATAGATCTTATTGCAAACGAAATTTCGAGAAACTGTGAACGACTAATATCGAATGAGCTTAATTTTTTGCACTATAACTCTACAGGCTTCACCATTTGCTAGTTTCAAAATGTAAATTTCAACAAAACGCGCAGCGGTCTTTCTTAAGAACATTTTTTTTGACACTAGTGTAGGCGGTTTAAGGTGCATTATGGTTGAGCCTTAATAGTTCAGCATAGGTGTATATACATTTTGCTAAGCACACCAATTTTCGTATTCGTAAACAGAACATCCTCCTGAAAGCCTTTGTTGGCTTCCATTTGTACAATAGTGCGCTGGTCTGGTTCCTTCGAATTCGCGCTTCATTTTCTTAATTATAGGACCCTGTTTGTGTACTTTCAGTTTGTTTTGCTGCTGAGCCTGGTTGTAAACCTCCTGTACTTGTACAGCCTTTGAAGCGTTTCCTATGATATAAATAATCATCAGTTCATGCCCAAAACGGACTTCTACAGAGTATCTTCTTCGTGATGTTAGAACGCAATTGAGCATAAGGACCGTAAAGTGCCTTCAATCGTATTGGACAGGTAATTACTGAACGTTCTGTTAGATTGACCATCTCTCTGTGCAGGTCAACAGTCAAAAACCGGCATACAATTCAAGTTTGGAGCACTAATTGGCTGGACGCCACTTGAATGCACTGCCACCAAAGATTCTAATGCTTTCTAACTACGCCACGGGAGAATCTTCGCCGCAATCAGACTTTAACACAATTATCAGCTCGCCACTATCATAGTGAACTTTGCACAGAGTTTTGAGCTACAACAACGTTATCTTTTGGTTGCTTCTCGCATAGGAGAAAATTAATTTATGGCCATGGAACAGCTCCTCCATCATAAGCTGTACTTCCATATTTTCTGTTGTCGCTGCTGATGACATATGTTGCGCAGTCATAGTCACAAAGCGAAACGCTGCATCACCGGCAAAATCATGTATTTCGTTTGAGCGAATCCATTCATTAGATGGTCACGCGCTTGAATGTCTAGCTTCATGCTAAGCAGTGTGAAACGTGAGGTGAGGTTAATAATAATGAAAGGAAGTGTTAATTAAGAAACACGCAATGAGTGCCTGAGATTGGACGACATAGATGCTTTCCTGAAGCATTATTTGCGGCTAAAATTTTTGTCTCGTTGGAATAGTATAGTGACAGCAATTTCATTTATGGAAGTTAATTCGGATGTAGAAGAAGCACAAGCTATCGCCATTCAGAAGACCGAGAGTTATCTTCAATTATTATTATGTCAGTGGATACACTCTGTGACAGATGAATAGGGACTGCCATTCGAACCATTTCTTCACCAAATATCTTTGATTTTTTTGCAGATATTTTAATGTATGTATGTCCGGCCTGGGGGAGGTATGGGCGGGTGCCAGGCTCGAGGTTCGGTCTCGAGAGACGAGAGACACTGCGGAGGAAATTCTTCGAGTTCTCCAGCTCGGTGACACTGTCACTGTCATCTGCCATCATCACCGACCCTCTGTCGGATGTGGAGATGGAGGACTACCCTTTCAGGGACTTCCCTAATGAAGATGAACTTCCTAGTTTGCCGTCAGAAAGGGAAGACCTGGATAATACCGTGGTGGAGGTTTCTATGCCTAGTTGTAGTAAAAATGCTGCAGTTAGTCCAGATTAACCTCTAACACTCCAAAAAGGCCTCGGCTTCCCTTCTACTCCGTCTGCTGAAAAATGGAGAGGACATCTTTCTGATCCACGAACCATTGATTGTTAACAACCTGGTTCATGGACTCAGGACTCCTAAATATTACCTACTATATGTGGCAGATAAAAGTAACCCTAGATCCTGCATATTAGTGAATAGTAATCTTAATGTATTTTTACGCCCTTAGTTGAGCGATTGAGATGTTACTGCAGCGCAACTAGAGACTGCCAAAGGCAACTATTGGATGGCATCGGCGTATCTCGCTCACGATCAAGTGGGCTCTCTTCCAGGCGAGAATTATCGCTGAGGGAAGCTGTAAAAAAATCTGTCTTATAATCGAATGCGATGCAAACGCTCATCATTTGGTGCGGGGCAATTCCGATATCAACGATAGAGGTGAGTTACTTTTTGATTATATTCTAAGCACAAACCTTTTTGTTTCCAATATTGGCAATGAACCAAGCTTTTTAACCAAGACTCGACAAGAAGTCTTAGACATTACTCTTGTTACCAGCTCACATAACCAAAAAATGCTTAACTGGAAGGTATCGGCTGAAGATTCTTTCTCAGATCACCGATATATTGAATTCAGTTTGGATGATGAATCCTCCTGCCAACCAGTCTTCAGAAATCACAGAAGAACTGATTGGCTCAAGTATAGAGAAACTTAAGGCGCCACTTAAACTCTCAAGTTATTTCCCCCCCCCCCCCCGTAGCACCAATGAACTTGACAAAAAGGTAATTGAACTCACCCGGCCCTTTAATAAACCGCTGCCAGCTTTCTGTCCTCTGATTCGTCCAAGAGGCAAGAAAACCCCTATTGGTGGACTTCGGAGTAGGGACTTATTAGGAACAGCTGCAGGAAGTTGTTCAATTCTACCAAGGTCACCAGACTAGAGTCCGATTGGGATAACTATAAGACTACAAGTAGTACACTATGGTAGCTTTCCTAGACATTCAAGACATTAAAGGTCAAAAAAATCTGCCATCACAGATTCACTGACGGCTCCGAAGGTAGACGAATCTGAAGATCTGCCAGAAGATCTGTCTCCACAAGGTGGAGTCCCATCCCCGCTTCTATGGAACTTAGTGGTAAATAAGCTGCTTCTATGCCCGAGAAGTGAGGGCGGCTGAGTTATCGTTTATGCGGATGACGTTGCTATTGCCGTCTCTTTAACACTCCGAAAGAACTTCTGGAAAATGAACTCAACAAGCTAACAAATTGGGACAATCGCTGCGGTTAAGGAGTCTTCTTTCTTTCCTTTACTTCGCGGGGGAGCATAGGGCTTCTACAAACGCCCGCCAACGAACTCGATTTATCGCCTGAGGTTTCAAGAGACGCCACTCGGTCCCCTGGAATCTTGCTTCCTCTTCTATTGTCCTTTTCCATGTCTTGCTAGGACGGCCAACTCGGCGGCTTATTCTCAGTTTCCTGCTTGAGCACTTTTTGACGAAGACTTGGAGGCGCCTCGCAATTGAATCTGTGACTTTCCACGTTTCGCAGACATACAATAGTACTGAGAGAACGTTAGATCTGAAGATCGTTAGCTTCAGTTTCCGGGAGATTTGCGAGGAGTTCCAGATATTATTTAGCATACTATAGGAGCGTCGCGACTTGTTTACACGAGAGCACACATCCGAGTCAGCGCCACCATTTTTTGACATCCAGCTGCCCAAATAACAAAACTTATCGACTTCCTCTATCTGATGTCCGTCAATCGAGAGATCACATGTTCCACTAGCGTTAACGCGAAGTAGTTTTGTTTTTGAGACGTTAAATTTTAAACTCACTTTGTTAGCGTTGAGTTCTAGTGAGTTAAATTTTCGCTCTCATGCAAAAAAGCCATGGGTAACAGATGGGGTCTTAAACCCCATATAGCTCATTGGCTACGAGTATATATATAGCGGTAGTAAGACCTACTCTTATATACGTTGTGACTGTTTGGTGGACTGCCTTAAATAAGAAAGTAAGTCTAGATAAATTAAGCAAAGTCCTAGGTCCAAAGATCAGCTAGTCTATGTATGAGCGGAGCACTTCGTACAACCCCCTCCGCCGCACTGGACATTCTATTCCACCTTACACCAATCGACATTTTCAGCAGCCAAGTAGCTGCTAGCTCGGGTATTCGCCTCAAGGCTATCTCCCAATGAACTAGAAATGAAATCAGTCACTTCTCTATCCTGAACTAAGTCAGGATCCCAGACAACATAGACTACACCAGTCCATAGCCCCATTTCAATAATATCGCCTTCCCCTCCAGATCATTCTGGGAGGAAGGCGCTTACCTGGAAGAGGTCTCTTCTCAAAAAAGGTAAATCTTGGCCTCTCTTTCCATCTTCCTACTCACTGTAGTGTTTTCCAGGCTGAAATTATGGCGATAAGTGAAGCCTTATCTTGGCTGATGAGTAACGTCATATCCGCTAAGGATATCCGTATATTCTCGGTTAGCCAAGCCGTGCTGAAATCCCTGGAATCTGATGGGACCGGCTGACAGTTGTACTGCCAGGCGGAGTTCAATGCTAAGATCATTTGAATACTCTTGCTTCGGTTAAAGTCCAATCAGTTCGTCTTCTAAGCAAATATTTACACAATTATAAGAATTCGCTTCAACGACCCACAGTAAAATGAAGAGTTGTCTCAAGTGATAAATCTCTTTTACTTCCACAGTGACCTCCACATAATGGCCGCTTAACGGTTGACATTTTGTCAGAATAGAACAATACAAGATTAAATTTAATTGGCATTTTACGAATATGTAGACCGAAAAAATTCATTTTTTGATACCACAACAAAAATAAACGAAAAATCTGGTCATGTGGAATGTGGCCTCTTAGCATATTTTAGCTTGGTGCAGCCGCAGCGTCGCGTCGCCACAATATCGCTTTCATGCAAACATAAAAATAGCTAGCGATCCAGACGAGCAGGGAGCTACATTTTTTTATATTTCGTTCGTTGCGAAGCAAGCGATTTGTATTTTATTTATAAAACCTAAACGTGTGCGTCGTCCAAAAGAAAAATTGGACTAATTTATGATGAGATAAAGTGCCAAAAATTGTTCGTACGTAGGTAGGACATTTGTATATTAAAACTGCGTCTTCGCGACGGAATCATTTGTCGTTTGGCCAAAATTAAATGCAGCTGCTCAGAGATGACAATACCCTCCGATGGTGTCCTTGTTACATACAATATAGCATACATAAAAATCATATTTTTTCAAAACTAAATATAGGAACTATTATTATAATGTATTTTGGTGTATTAGGAATAAAAAAACTACAAATAAAAATCCCATCTATGTTAATTTATCACAACAATATTCTGCAATAGACTGCATTGTTATTTGCCGACTTTTCTGTGGACTGCACTGTGGGGGCAGAAACAAAAAACGAATATATTAAAAAAAAACCCCCATAAATGTGTCATGTAAATTCTCGAAATACCGAAAGTGAAGAGAATTCCACTATAAATGCTGAAATATAAAAAACACATGCGAAGCACTAAAACCCAACAACTGCAATCGTAAAGCAAGCAGCGCTTCTCACAACGCACTAGCGCACATAGAGCAAAGTCAATATAGTATGACATGATTTGATGCCGCTATATGGAAAAAATATTTGCACGGGAGCCCCACGACTCCACGGTCCGATCACTCTTAAATTTTAATAAAAAGTGTTGTCATGGGAAATACACATGTGTGCAAAGTTTGAATAAAATCGGGATTTAGGAAGTGGGTTAAAAATTGATAACAAGATCTGACCAGCCAGCCACGGGCACGCGAAGTTAATATAGAGAATTTAAAAATGCCCAGGTTATTCTTTAGTGCACAGAGTTCTTTGCCCGGTTTAATGTTTTTACTAATTAGACTTCTTCAAACTATTGAGGATGGTATGGTACAACTGCAGGAAAGGTGGTCATCTAGCAGGAAATTGTTCTGATCCCAGAAATGAACGGAGGTTCTGCATTTGTAAACAAAAGGGTCACATCTCATTGTAAGTACTTCTTAACCAAAAAGGTATGTGTATGCGCTAACCTTGATACATTCAATAAAGAGTTTTATGTGGTCATAATTCATCATCATATTGGTCCAGTCCTGGCCTCCCGCAAAAAGTCTCTCCACCGGTCCCGATTTTGAGTCGATGTCATTCAGATTTGCATCGCTAAACTCTGGGCGTCCTGGTCAATCCTTCAAGTCGAGCGTAGGCTTGGCCGGCCTCGCTGTCGTGTTCCGTAAGTCCTACCGCAAAGGACTTTCCGAGCAGGATCCTCTTCGCTCATACGAGCTAGGTGCCCTGCCCACCGGTGCCTTCCGAGCTAAATTCTCTTCACGATTGCGACATCGCGGTAACGCTCGTAGATCTCTTCATTATAAAGTCCCCGAAATCATCCTTCCTCACATGCGGGGCCAAAAATTCACCGTAAGACATCTCTCTTGAACGCGGCTAAGAGGTCAGAATGCTTCTTGCTAAGCACGCAAGTCTCTGAACCATATGTAAGTACTGGTATGACCATTGTCTTATATACTTATAGATAGTTAAAGGATTGCACTACTTCAAATGCGGGACCAATGTTGGGTCTTCTACTCGCAGACGTGGCCACCATGTAATTTGTTTGGTTCTCATTTAAGTGCAGCCACAGATTTCGTGCCGCCTCCAGATGCTCGATCTGGATGAAAACCTCCTGTACAACTCTTCGGTTTCTACCAACGATGTCAATATCGTCTGCGTAAGCCAGTATCTGAATGGACTTAGAGAGGATAGGTCCTCTCGCCGTTAAGTCAGAGTCTCAGATCACTTTCTCCAACGCCAGGTTGCAGAGGACACAGGCCAGTACATCCCCTTGTCGGAGCCCGTTATAGATGTTGAATGAGCTTGATAGTGATCCGGATATTTTTTACTTGGCTTATACCATTGCTCCTGGTCAACCTCGTCGTTACAGTTTATTTGGGATGCCGAATAATCTCATGGCTATATAAAATTCTACTCTGTGTCTAGCTATGTTATCATAGGCGGCTTTAAAGTCTTGAAAAATATGGTGTAGTGAGTTTTGAAACTCTAGATATTTTGCCATCACCTGCCTAAGGGTGTAAATCTGATCAGGTTTTTATTTGCCTGTGATGAAGCCAAAAGTATGGACCAATGATGACTTTAGCGTATGAGGCTGTCCTGTCTTGAAGGATAGAGGAGAAAATCTTATACGTGATACGCAACAACGTTATACCAAGATAATTGCTGCAATTTATCGATATGTATGGGGCACAGGATACCTCTTCGCCTTCCATACTTGCACTATTATTTCATGAATTGCTTGGTGTAATGTGGGGCCTCCTATTTCTATCAGTTCTGCTGGGATCCCTTCAGATCCCGGGGCTTTATTATTTTTGAGCCGATTTATTGCTCTGCTAACGTCGTCTATTGCTTGGTGGCGGCAGCGTAGTATGATCTTCGGTCATTGGTGGAACCTCAGTTAACTGCCGATTTAGCAACTCATGAAAGTGCTCTTCCCATCGCTCTAAGATGCCTTTAAGATCGGTGATCAGATTACCCTCTTTGTCCTTGCAGTATGTGCAACGCGGTGTATATTGCGTCATACCGCGGACTCTTTGGTAGAACTCTCGCGCCTGGTGCGGTCCTTGCTCTCCGAACTGTTCTAGTTCACGGACGAGATAGTTCTCCCAGTCTGCTTTGTTTCGCCGGTGAACTGTTTTTTCATATCTTCCGAGCTCTTTATATTCATCTTCGTGTGCCCGCGTTCTATGAGATTGTTGCATTGCTCGGTACGCAACATTCTTACGTTCAGTCGCCCGCTTACATTCGCATCGATCCAGTCTACTGTCTACGACTACTGTTTAAGATAGAGTCAGCTGTACTTATGACTTAATTATTTTTAAGGCCTTCTCTATGACTCGTTGTCCATTGTCATAAGTGTTCTCGTATGGGTGCCAATGTACTGCATTCATCTCCCCCAGAATGATTTTTACATCATACTGAAGGCAGGCATGGAGTTCCCGTTCCATCCGATTTCCCCTATTCTGCTGATGGCTAACCGCCACATCTCCGATAACAACACTTTTTATTAGCGTTTGCTCCGGCTATTCGAAACTTAACAAGGTTTTCTTCGGAAGTGCAATTAACGTAGTCCAAATGGGCTGTTTTTTTTACTAGTGGCTCCTGATTTGCATTTTTCACTAAACCACTTATTCTTACGAATATGGCTCTTCTTAAAGGAGGAAGGAATGAAATTTTTCATTCGTAGAAAAACGATTGACGTGATAAGTCACTGTCATATAACGAGAGGAAGATAATTTTCCTCGTCTGCTTCTAATCTAGTGGACCGCAGTGTACATGCAATTAAACAAAACAATCAATGTACACGTGCATACATGCTTTCGCTCTACGCTCGACACTTCCCAGTCACGCTGTGCCTGTGACATCTGAAAATTTTATTTACAATTGCAATTATTGCCGTTTACTAACACTCTAGCCAAAGAAGATAAATAATATTATCTGTGCTTTAACAGTCTAGCGAAGGAAATTGTTTCAACTGTTGTTGGTGTTATTGCTTTGAATGCGTGCGTTTTAAGATTGACGGGCGGCTGATGATGGTGACGCGAATGAGAACAACAAAAGTTGTTTTGTTCCTTTGCATTCTCTCTACCTCTTTCATAATAATTGCACGAGACGTGTGTTATACAAACCACATTCACTGCAGCAGCCAACAGTTGGTAATTATTAATTAATAATAAAACGGTCATTGCAGCGAGTACCGAGTATTACGATTAGCAAGTACAAAAATACATGTATGTACTCGTATGAACGTCACTTAGCTCAATGAAAGCGAAAATAAAAACGATGAGTCGCGCAGAAATAAATACTTTGACTCATTGGGGATTATTTGCTGTCCTCCATGTAGCTGGCAAAATACACTCAACCGCACTTGCTCTAGTTTATCAGATTTAATAATTAAATGTTGCTTTACGTGTATCTGTGATGCAGTTTATTATACAGAGTGTGGCGATCGAAGTGTTACTAACTTCACGCTGCTGTATCTGCCAAACGGCTGATATTTTGACAAACGTCAGTCTGTTATGTTGTTTACAAGTCTACGGAAGCATTTTGATATACGTCGTATTTTAAAGGAATATTTAAAATGGATTGGAGGTCAGCCATCAGCTGAATAGGGCGAATAACACAGAATGCTTTAGAATTGCAGGCTGCCGTAACTATCTCTGACCGGTGGAAGTGCGATCAAACCTCCTTGGGGTGGCCGCCGGTAATTTTCCTCCAATACAGGAAAAGCTAAATGATCGGGCTAGTCCCTTAAAAGTAAGGTTGGCGCGAGCCCAATAACCTCGCCCGAAAGAAAACTTCGAATACACTGATGAACGACGACGACCACGGCAACGAAAAGGGCTAAACGATTTCAGAATTTTCTCATGGAACGTACGCTCACTGTATAGAGCTCGAGCATCACAGCAACTAGCCGATACGCTGTTCAAATATAATGCTGACATAACAGCAATTCAGAGATGCGGTGAACGAGAATGGTGTCTTACACAAATGAGGATAGGACATATTATTACAGCTGCCATGCAAGACATCATGTGCTCGGGGTGGGGTTTCTAGTCAGCAAAAGAATGAAACCCACCGTTATCGGCTTTAAAGCAATAAATGAACGGCTATGCACTATTCGCGTGCGGGGCAGATTTTAAAACATAAGCCTAATGTCATAAGCGTTCACGCACCTACAGAGGTGATGTAAAAATAATTCTGGGGGGATATGAATGCAAAAATAGGGCGGAAGCCAGTATTCAGGCAGTACATTGGCTGTACACCAATGACAATGGACAACGAGTCATAGAAATGGCAGCAAGCAATAATTTGGTCGTTGCGGGTACAAGTTTTGCGCGTAAAAATATTCACAAAACAACCTGGGCATATCCTGATGGAGCCAGTCGCAACCAGATATACCACGTGTTGATTGACCGCCGCCAAACTTAAGAATACTGTCATTAGTAATGCTGATTCCATCTTAGACAGTAGGCGTAGAGATCGGAACGACTGGTTCGAGGACGAATGTAAGCTAGCGACGGAACGTAAGAATGTTGCGTACCGAGCAATGCAACAATCTCATAGAACGGGGGCATGCGAAGATGAATATAAAGAGCTCAGAAGATATGAAAAAACTGTTCACTGGAGAAAGAAAGCTGCCTGGGAGAAGAAACTGGTCCGTGAACTAGAACAGTTCGGAGAGCAAGGACCGCATAAGGCGCGGAAGTTTTACCAAAGAGTCCGCGGTATGTCGCAATATACACCGCGTTGCACATGCTGCAAAGACAAAGACAAAGGCATTTTAGAGCGAAGGGAAGAGCATTTTCATGAGTAGCTAAATCGCCATCCAACTGAGGAATGGGAGGCTCCACCAATGACCATAAGACCATCCTATGCTGCCGCCACCAAGCATAGACGAAGTTAGCAGAGCTAACAAAGTTTACTTCACTTGCCAACGCATGTTCAGCAAGTGTGTAGCAGCCCTGATATGGTGGCCAAAACTAGAGCAATCTACGACACGCTCAACACTTCAATTCGTCAACTATAAAAGTAAGTCTGACGGCTCCATCCCTCCATCACTGTCTTACAAAAATACATCATCAACCAACCCATATACCATTGCCAACTTTTTTACTACCTTTTTCAAAAAATCATTCGCCGATAACTCCTTCGTACCGGACTCCTCCGGACAGACAGACGTTCAATCACTTCTCTTGGCCCCTTTCTCTCTAAAACTGTTGACCCTACTGTTATCGAAAATATGTTACAAAAACTTAATGATGAATACTCACCCGGCCCAGATGGCCTTCCCGCTATATTTCTTAAAAAATGTTCTTCCATCATCTCCCTTCCACTTTCTTACTTCTTTTGCCTATACCTTTCACAAGGAGAATTTCCTCAGATCTGGAAGACCTCTTTCAAAAAAGCATCAAAGAATGATGTAACTAATCATCGCCCCATTGCTAAACTTTCGCATATAACCAAACTCTTCGACGTTGTTGCAACTGAGTTCAGTAAGGCTTTTGATAAGATATCTCATCAACTAATCCTCTTTAAATTGTCTGCCCTTGACTTTGAACCCATATTGTTAAAATAGATATCTTTATATCTGGAAACCCGTCTTTATAGTGTTCGCTTCAGGTCCGTCTTATCGTCCACATTTTTGGCAACCTCTGAAGTCCCTAAAGGCAGCCATCTAGGCCCCCTTCTCTTCATCCTAACTATAAATGATCTTGATAGCATCATCAAACATTCCGCCCTCACAATTTACGCTGACGATACCAAATTTTTCAAACCCATTTCTTCCCCACAAGACGCCTATCTCCTTCAACAAGACCTAGACAATTTTTCCACCTGGTGCCCTAAAAATTACTTAGATCTCAATATTTCCAAATGACAATCTATTACCCTATCACGTAAATGCAACAAGCCCCCTCCCAGACATTACTTTCGCCACGGTCAACCCATATCCCGCGTGCAGTCTTTTCGTGACCTCGACATATTGTGCGACTCGGAACTAAACCTCCGTTCTCATATTGATGAAATAATTCTTAAAACCAACTCATCACTTGTCTTTGTCAAACGGTGGTCCAAATAATTTTCCAACCCTTACGTGACCAGATCCCTCTATATCACATTTGGCCGTCCCCTCCTCGGGTTCGCTAGTCAGGCGTGGTCCCCATATCATCAAGTTCATGTGTCCAGTATCGAGAGTATCCAACGTCGATTTCTCCGATTTGCTCTTCGAGGTCTACCTTGGGACAATCATCTTATACTGCCTCCCTACAAAGACCGCCTCAACCTCATAAACTTGAATAGCTGACATTCTTTTCATACATCGTCTCCTCTTAGGCTTCGTCGATTGCGCGATTGCGCGATTGCGCGACGTGCGATTCTACGATGCCCGCCTCTCTTCTATCTACCGACACACCGCACGGCTATAACGAACCAGTCTCCCCTATTCTGCTAAAGGTTAACTTAAACCTTACCGTTTTCGATTTTAACCGCAGCACTCCCTGCCTTAAACTTGATCTCCTCCGTCATCCCACCTAGCTTTATATGTTAGCTTTAAGCCTTAGTTTTAGGTCTTAGTTTTAGGTCTTAGTTTTAGGTCTTAGTTTTAGTTTTCAATCATGTTAGCTTAAGGTTTTAGCTTGTAATAAGCCGAATAAGTGGGGGCCATTGCCCCCACCCAAATTAGAGCTCTCACAGTTCAGGATCATCGAACAGATCTCGTATCTGAACGATACAGGCTGGATTTGAACCGCATTAATATCCATTCTAGATCCCTCGTGGTATCAAAATGGCGCACTCTAGCACTAATTGAGGACCTCGCAAGTACTCTACCTACCCTAGCAGCAGCAGTTGTTGTTCAATTCTTTGTGGCCAAACAGTATCAAGATACGATGTCGAAAACTTCTCGCGTCTATACAAAAAAAATTAAAAATCAAACCAAAAACCATTTATTTCTTTCAATTAATTAATTTATTTATATTATTGTGATTGTTATTTTACTTTCATTTATGGATTTTTCTTTTACTTAGAATTACATTGCAACTTAATTTCAGAATCATTTCTATTACATACGTAGGTATAATTGTTGTTTTTTTCTTTACACAAATTCACATTTTTAGCTTTTTAATTTTTTTATTAATAACATTGATTTTGCTTTGACAATACTTGTTATTTGTAGTTATTGTGAATAATTCCTTGATTTTTTTTTCCTCGGTAATGTAATAAAAATCACATATATTTTGTTTGTGTAGAAAACAAAAACAAACAAAAAATATATCGACAATATTATTGTTGTTATTGTACGAGTACCTAATATAGATATTTTCAATTTTTTGTTTTGTTTTGTTTTTATCATTCATCGCAATTTATTTTTAGTTGTCGTTATATATTTAAATATTAAAATGAATTAGATATTTTACTAAGTTTTGTTTTTTTTTTTTTTTGGTTTTATTAATTTTCAAATCTATCTTTGATGATGAGAACGACAACATTTTTCTGTTACTACGATATATTTAATATTTTTTACTGATTTTCATATTTAGAAATTATGGTATAGGTTTTCCTTATTTTGTACACTTTTTCTTGTTTTCCTTGATTTTCTAGATATATTCTTTTTTTATTCAATTTTAGTAGCTGCTTTGTGAAATGCCTACATGAATTTTATGATTTTGTTAGTTTCAACATCGATACATGCGGCTATGTGGCTGTTAGGTATGTTATATAATATATTATAATACATACACATAAATAACGTTCATTAAGCTAAAGATTAACAATTTATTTGATTTTATTTTTTATTCTTTGCAGGCTAAGTATTTGAATTGTATTTTTTATAGATACTTGTATGTGTGTTCTGTGTTAGAATGATGGAGGGTGACTCAGTTGAGAGGAAATTGGTCTAGTCATAGAAATTAACTTACAATTATCACCCTGTGTTTTGTGGTATTTTCTTGTATGAGTTGTGTTATGTAATTTGTTGGTGCACCATAATTTTTTATGAGTGTTAGTCTCTATTTCCATTGCTTGGTATAGTTTTTCAAAAAAACCATTCAAGACTGATATGACAAAAACTATTTGTTTGCCTTATGGTTGGAGAATAAACGCAAAATATATTATATACTTCTAGATGCCCCAAAGAACACCTTATCCGAAACAAGATGTTGGTTGTTTGGCTGTAATAATAAAAATAAAATATTTTTTTATTGGTTCACATACATGGACTACACAACACCTAAAAAACAATTGAACCGATATTTTGTAAGCTCAATTCCAATTTTGTTAAAAATTTAAATTTTCAATTGTTACTTGCTAAGCTTGGTAACATCGGTTTAATTAAATAGGGGCGTGGCAGTGAGCTTTGCACCTTAGGTGTGCTTAAATGAAGAATGTACACTAATATGTAATATGTCTAACATTCTTTTTTTACAGCTTTTCAATAATGTTTCAAACTCTTTAATTTGTCCGCAGGTAAATATGTTATCAGATCAACATACGAGCTGACAACTGACTTCTAAAACGCCACATTAAAACAGTTACACTTTCCTAATCTTCAAACGTGCACTTATATCAAATGACAACGATATGCTTGCTCATGCTTGTCAAATTACAAGAAATCTTTATAATGGAGTTTTGCCTAAATTAGCATTTTTGTCTCTGTTGACATTTGTTCAAAAGACAAATTTCACCATAGCATTGTTCGATTGGACTAAAGATTCCTCTTCAATTCACTTAATTGGGTTACTCTTCACTTTATTGATCTACTGAAGAAAAAATACTGTTCGATTGGCATTCTTCACTACAGATAAATGTCAAAATTCAAAAAAGAAAAACAAATAACTCATCTGAAGTAACTACACGAGCAAAATATCTCTTCAGTTAATTCAGTTGCTCACTTTTTAACTGAAGTAAAGAGTTGTCTCTTCATGTCTGTTACTTCGGATGCTACTACTACTTTAGTTAATTCAGTACATAGCTTTATTTTTCACCTAAATGCTCCTTAGTAGTCGACATGTTTAAAGAAACAATCAACAACAGTTTTTTTTTTAACGTATCCGAAAATTATCGGAGTTTAAAAAAACCATTGAGAGATATACATTTTTTTTCGGAGAATGAAAAAAACGCACATCCGAATTTTGACAGTTAAATTATCTCCCCGATTACTCAGACTTAAAAAAACCGAGCCATGTGTTTGCATCTTCGTCTTCAGGTGTTATGTCTGTTATATTTACTGGACTAACCAGCGCGACATAAGAGAGACTGAACCATGTTTTACTCTAACTAATGTTTTTTTTATTCTAATCGCCATTTATGGCTGCATTAGCAAAACCTTATCCGTCGATCGCTGACTGGAAGCTAAGTTAAAGTTTCGGTTAAGAAGTTTTGCAAATTTAAAACAAAATCAAACAGAACCCCGGGTATGGTAAGAACGGAAAACCGATACCATAGGAACATAAAAATTCTTCCCAAAAAATTGAGAGAGAGAGAGAAATAAAAGGAAAACCCAATGTCAACCGATCTGTCATTTTTGTTTAACTCATTGCATATCGACCATTTAGCAGAGACATATTTTCTCATTGTCAAGTAGTTACAATTATACAAGTAGTGATTGCGATGGTTATCTGGAAAGCCAATAATTGCTGTCTTCCGTTAAGCTGGCAAATTACACCTAACACTACTTGCTCTTGTTTATCTTGTTTAGTTATATTTTCCTTATAAATTTAAATCTTGTCTTTTGACACTAACTCTTATTTGCAAAAGTGTTTTGTGGTAAAGTCTAAAATCCTGACCAAACAATGTCTAAAGAGATATTTACAAAAGTTTTTAATTGATCACTCAATGGAATGAAAGGAAACCTTTTTTTAAAAAATTTGTTTTAAAAATTGATCCAATTCCAAATCAATAGCAATTCTTTCATAAGTAAGCCTAAAAAAATGGCAAATCGCATGATAGTTAATATTACTCGTGTCATCAATTTGTTAACTCCACAAAAATTAGCAGCTTCGCTGGGATTTTTTGCCACATCCATCCATTCTTTGATTTGATAATTTTTTTAATTTAGAAAGAGGTGCCATTTTGCGTACTGTCTTGATTTAAATTTTCGATTTATTTGTTTCTTTTACGTTAAACTTAACGACATTTTACAAGCCGTATTATCTTTGTTCTTCCATTATTATTATTATTGCTGTTGTATAGTCATTGTTTAAATGGGGGTATGTTTCGGTGCAGAGTGAAATTATTTTTTCGCGAGTGTGTGTATGTGTTTAGATATATGTACTTTTAAACATGTATATATAAGATCTATTGTACGTATACATCTTATGTACACGATGGCTGCCGGAAAGATATACTACTTTGTTTCGCCGCCATTTTGGTAAATATTAATTTTGACAGTTCATTTGATATTCGGTTGTCGTGGGTTGACGACGTACCAACAAAACGCACTATTTATCACGTAGTGGATGATTTCGAATAGAGAGGGTCAGTAGCCGATAGGCTCAAGCGTGGACCACAACGTACTCTAAGATTGACTGAGAACATTGGTGCTGTTCAAGAAAGTGTTTAAAACAATCCATCAACCTCAATTCGACATCGTGCTCAGGAACTTGGTTTGGCCACAATTCTGCACAAGAATTTCATTTTGTTTCCATTTAAGATTCAATTAACACAAGAACTTCTTCCACAAAACCAATTACGCTGCCGTACATATGCCAATTGGATGTTAAAGCTCGACCATGACAACCATGATTTTCATGAAAAACAACTCATAATGAGTGACGAGGCCCAATTTCATTTGAACGGGTATGTGAATAAACAGAATAGTCGGTTCTGAGCATTGAAAAAACCAAAAATTATGCATTAGTCACCTTTACATCCATTAAAAGTAACAGTCTGCAGTCAGTCAGACAGTCTGGTGTGCAATTTGGTCCATAGGAATCATTGGACCTTACTTCTTTGAAAATGAAAACTGCTTAACGGTAACTGTCACTGGGGAACGATACCGTGACATGATTGAAAACTCTGATGCCAGAACTGAATATTTTGGGCTTGAATAACATGTGGTTCTAACAAGACGGAGCCACATCGCATACAGCCAGAATCACAATCGATTTACTGCAAGACCTCTTTCCACAACAAGTTACCTAAAAAAAATGGTGATGTTAATTGGCCTCCACGAACTGTCCCGGCCTTTTTTTGTAAGACATATATATATACAATGCATAGATTAAAGACTTGGTATTTTTTCTTCAGGAACAATAAAACTCCTACAAGGTTAATCAAAAGAAATAGCGATCGCGGACAAGAAGAGTCGACGTAGGGAGAAGAGCATTCTACTGCTGGTAGAAAGGTCTTCATTGCTTCGGCTAACCCTCCCCGTATTCATACTGAGCAAACATTTGCTGGTGCTTTGGGTTTCTATTGTGTTATGTGGTGCTCAATAGAACACACATTTTCACCGCCTAGAAGACCTGGACAAAGCCGATGATTTCTGTCTCATATCACAATCGCTAGGTGACATGGACCGAAAACTAAACTCACTAGAATTCTTCGCTAACGAAGTGGGTTTAAAAATTAACGTCTCAAAAACAAAACTACTTCGCTTTAACGCTAGTGGAACATGATCTCTCGATTAACGGACACCAGATAGAGGAAATCGAAAACTTTTGTTACTTGGGCAGCTGGATGTCAAAAAATGGTGGTGCTGACTCGGATGTGTGCTCTCGTGTAAACAAGGCGCGACACTCCTATAGTTTGCCAAATAATATCTGGAACTCCTCGCAAATCTCCCGGAATCTGAAACTAACGATCTTCATATCTAACGTTCTCACAGTACTCTTGTATGGCTGCGAAACGTGGAAAGTCACAGAGTCAATTGCGACGCGCCTCCAAGTTTTCGTCAACAAGTGCTTAGGAGGATACTTAGAATAAGATTGCCGGACATTATCACCAATCAAGACTTGCGGAGAGTAACACAGCAGGAAGCAATCGCGATCACCATCAGATGACGAAAATGGGGCTGGATTGGTATCACTTTGAGAAAGCCAGCGGACGACATTACGAAACTAGCGCTCGACTGGAATCCACAAGGAAGCCGTCGAGTTGGCCGTCCTAGAAAGACATGGAAAAGGACAATAGAAGAGGAAGCAAAATACCAGGGGACCGAGTGGCGTCTCTTGAAACCTCAGGCGTTAAATCGAGTTCGTTGGCCGGCGTTTGTAGAAACCCTATGCTCCCCCGCGGAGTAAAGGAAAGAATGAAGAAGATTTTTTCTTCAGGAACAACTGAATTCCTACCAGGTTAATCAAAAGAAATAGCGATATCGGACAAGAAAAGTCCAAGTAGGGAGAAGAGCATTCTAGTGCTTGTAGAGGGGTCTTCATGGTAGGCTTCGGCTAACCCTCCCCATATTCATACTGAACAAGCATTTGCTGGTGCTTTGGATTTATATTGTGCGGCTTCGTGCTCAGTAGAATACGCACAGTACTCCGTGTTCTTACGAACAAAACCAGCTTTTTTGCTGCCATCGCCGCTCTGAGCGTAATTCCCAGGAAAATACACACAGTATTGCGGCTCTCACGAACAACCGCTTCTTCACGTATTTTTCTTAGTTAAGTTACTGTTCTTTTTTTTTTTTTGTATTAAATATAGTAAGACTGTCGTCGTTGTTAACATTAAAATTTGAAAAAAAAACATCTAAACAAAAATATAAAAACACAAATAATAATTTGTAACTGGCAGAGAGGAGAATCGAACCCTGAGTGACTGACGAGCGTCACCCGAGCGTGTAAAAACATTGCACTGGGTGAAATGTGTCGTAACAGATTTTATAAATAACTGCTAACATTAAATAAACCAAATTATCAACATCACACCCATTCTCTTTCATTTAACCAAAATTTATAATCAAACAAAATAGTATAACTTCCCGGCGGACACCCTGTATTATAGATAGATGTATCTATATGGCTATGAAATAATTAATCCACAAAAAAAAACACTGATGTACATACTATGATGATGTTATTGTTATTATGAATATTTTTTTTTAATTTTATTTGTTTTTTGTTTTTTCATTTAATATTTTAATATTTTGTTTTTAATTTCGCTTACGGATTTACCTATGTAGTTGAATATATATGTCGCTCCTGATTGATTGCTTTTGTTAGTTAGAGTTGTGGTTGTGGTTTTATAGTTGACCGGTCGATGTTGGTAATTAATTTGAAAAATGACGTAATGTAACATAAGGTAATGTAACGTAACGTGTTACAAAGGTAAAAGCGGCTTTATTGGTGTTTTACTTCTATTTATTTGTTGTTGTTATTGTTGCCATATTATAATTATTTTAATTGAAATGTATGAGTTTGGTGGTGGTGGTGGTGGTTTTTGGGTTGGTGATCCTGGGCTTACAGTTACGATTAAATATCTTTGTTCTCACAATTTTGTTCTTCTTCTTCTTCTCATTTTTTTTTGATTTAATTCTTATATATAAATTAATAAAGCGTTTTTCTTATTGGATTTTATTTGCTTTTTACATTTAACTGGGTTTTCTTATTTTTTTTTTTGTTTTTTTTTCTTAATCCATCAAAAGATTCGTTTTTTATATTCTCTTGTATAAATATTAGTATTTGTTTGGTTTCGCTTTTACATTCTGCACTGTGTGTTTTTCTGGGAGCAGTGGATAATTTTCCATGCCCCTCTCCATCCGCATAGCTCCTATTTTCAGATGATTCTGATCAGAAATAGAACAGAAAAACGCAATTAATTAGACAATAATTAAAAAGCAGAAAGAGAAATAAAATGGTGGCAGGTAAACCAAATAAAAATTAAAAGGAAACACCATCCCCTCGCTTACCATCTTTCTTACGACGAACAATTGGCATTTTATTTATTATTAGAAATATAAGTGAACATTGAGCAATATTTTTCGTTTTTCCTTTTTGCAAATCTAGGACATACCAGTACTCTCCAAGATATCGCATATTTTTGTTTTTGAATCACATCAGCCGAACGGACGAATTGACGGACAGGCAGAAAAATGTGCAACTGCCAAAAAAAAAAACTGAGCAACAAATGCTGGGGGTGGCGGCAGTAGCTAACGGCTGCTCATCAACAAAAAGCACTACATTACGAGTAAAATTATGTACATTTTACATTTAGAAGTTTATTAATAATTAAAACCTAATAGTTAATAATAAACTGAACACGATTTTCACACTTGAAAGCAGAATCAGCAGCCTCCAAATCGGAGGTAGGTAATTCTAATATTAGATGACTACTTGGACGTACATATGTGCAGCAGGTAGGCGGAGGGTTTTCTTTGAATGTTTGTTGTATTGTTTGGGATTTTTTTTGTTTTGTTTTAATAAACAAATTTTATATTTCTTCTCAACAAAGATGATTAGATGTTTTACCTAATGTGCTAAAAATGTTGGTTGTGTAGTTTTCGCACAAGAAAATTGAAGGAATATTTCTGATGTTTGTTTCAACAAGTAGGTGTAAGAAAACTTCGTTTTTCGGGTACACACTTTTACGTATACATCGACACACGCCACTCAGTCCTTTATTATTTGGTAATAATCACCAAAACATCTGTTTCTGAAGTCGGGCCTATTTTTAAAGTATTTTCTTTTTTCCACGCATCACACAAGCTACACACGCACACGCGGGATATCAAAATTGGCCCCTGACAGACATTGACAGTGAGCAGTTCACAAAATTTCAGCCTCTGATCGTGCGAAAGATGGTTAAAAAGGCCCTCAAAAAACGAGACAATGGCGGCATTTTCAATCATCACACTCGCCACACGCGGTGCGCGACACACGTCACAAGCAAAATATAAAAAAATTCTATTTCTATTTGACACTCACAAAATTTCAGCTCTCGCTCTCTAGGTTGTGTGGAAGGTGGTTAATTAAAAAGGACCTCAAAAAAGTCGAAAAAACCAAAATTTCAACCAATCATACGCGCCATACGTGTTATATAAAAATGATATTTTAGACTTACACTCTCAGAAATTTCAGCTCTCTAGGTTGTGTGGAAGGTGGTTAAAAAATAGCTTTAAAAAGTCGAAAAAAAAAACAAAAAATTGAACCCATCACACGTGACATGCGACACACGTATCACGCAGAATGTAAAAAATGCTATTTTGGACTTAGAATCTCACAAAATTTCAGCTCTTTAGGTCGTTTGGGAGAAAAAGTCGGAAAACACAACATTTCAACCCATCACACGCGCCACACACGACACACGTCTCACACAGAATATAAAAAATGCTATTTTGGACTCACAAAATTTCAGTTCTTTAGTTCGTATAGAAGATGGTTAAAAAGGACTTACAAAAAGTCGAAAAAACAAACCTGTCAACCCATCACACGCCCCACACCCGCACCGCATAAAAAAAACTATTTTGGAATTAGACACTCTCTAGGTCGTGTGGAAGGTGGTTAAAAAAGACCTGAACAAAGTCGAAAAAAACAAAAAATTGAACCCATCACACGCGCCACACGCGACATGCGACACACGTCTCACGCAGAATGTAAAAAATGTTATTTTAGACTTAGACTCTCACAAAATTTCAGCTCTTAAGGTCGTAACGAAAGTGGTTAAAAAGCACCTTAAAAAAGTCGAAAAAAAAACAAACATTTCAACCAATCACACGCGCAACACACGACACGCGACACACGTCTTACGCAGAATATAAAAATGATATTTTGGACTTAGACTCTCACAAAATTTCAGCTCTCAAGGTCGTTACGAAAGTGTTTAAAAAGGACCTCAAAAAAGTCGAAAAAAAACAAACATTTCAACCCATCACACGCGCAACACACGACACGCGACACACGTCTTACGCAGAATATAAAAAATGATATTTTGGAATTAGAAACTCATAAAATTTCAGCTCTTTAGGTCGTATGGAAGGTTGTTAAAAGGACCTCAAAAAAGTCGGAAAACACAACATTTCAACCCATCACACGCGCAACACACGACACGCGACACACGTCTTACGCAGAATATAAAAAATGATATTTTGGAATTAGAATCTCATAAAATTTCAGCTCCCTAGGTCGTGTGGAAGGTGATTAAAAAGGTCCTCAAAAAGCTCAGAAAATACAGACACAAAAAAGGGTCAATTCCAGTTTAAAAAAAGTTAAAAAAAAACAACCAATAACATTTTTTCATGCAAATTTTGTAATAACCAAAAGTATACTGAAAACCGCTATAAATGCTGAAATTAAAAGCATTTTATAAACTCCCATGAGAAGCACTGCAACCCAATCACAAAACTACCCACCAATCGTAAAGCCGCGCTGCACACAGCGCACACAGAACGCAGTCATTACAAGTATGACTTGGTCTAATGCCGCTATATGGCATGATTATTTAAAAAAAAAAAGTTTTATATGATCCCCCCGTTACCGTTCGTGGTTCGAATCCCAGTAACACCAAAAGTATTTTTCACGGTGTCCAACCTCTCGCGTTCGTTCCGAGAGTAATAACTTGTCACGGAAGGCTTCTCAATTCAATTCGCCGTTCAGATACGGCCTTAAACTATATAAATATATGTAAAGTCCTTTTACTATGTAAAAGAAAGCAAAAGCAGACTATTGTTGTATATAATATTTCAAATTGATTGAAGAAGGCCAACTATTAAAGTACAATGCTCCGATATGGGCGTAAATTTGAGTTGGGAAAAAATATCGTATTTTCGACCTCCAAATCGACCGAAGAAGAGACAACAGGACTGTATGTGTGATGTGAATACGAATTACATTTTAAATAAATTTCTCTCTTCAGTTTGTGTGCGTTTAAAAACGATATAAATGTGTGGTAGATAACACTTGGTCGTCACATGTTTGTTAATTCCTTCGTCTGGATGTCATTCAATATATATTTTTTTTATTATTTAATCAGTTTTAATTGGAGAGGAGTGAAATAATGTGCACCATTGATACATTCATACAAAACTAAACGATGACTGAGCAACAAAACTAATAAAAATATATACATGAAACAAGATGTCAAGCATAATGAATGACTCTGGATAAATTGTTTAACTTTGTAAGTTTGGTTGAGAGGATACTGCAGCTATTGCTGAGATACACGCGATATGAAAGTACAACAGTCATATGGAAAAAATAATTACTGGTCGTAACTGGCGAGAGGAGCCCCTTAATTCCCGGTACTACTACTAGCAAACCCCCCGAAGGAAGATATGTTTATTTTTCATTCCTTTACATGAACTTCTCAATAGTCCCGAGCACAGCTTTTATTTGCTTTTCCCGCTTTCATAAATTTCTTTCTTCAATAATCAAAGGTCGCCACACCTTTTTGGTTGTGTGCTCACCACACAGCAATAATAAAAAGATTTTCCCATTTTTCGGACTGCAGTAAAGTATGAGGAATTAAGAAATAATTATGACTCTGGAATATGGGTGTAACAGGAACAATACTGAAAAGAGGTAATGTTAGTTCGTGTGTAGGAGGTAATATACGGAACTACTGGACCGATTTCAAACATTTTTTCACCAATATTTAGAATCAAGGTGAACATAGGCTATAAAGTATCCCGTTTTAATAAAAAAGCATTTCGTGGCGTGTAACTAAATAACTAAAGTCGACGAAAAAATGGACTCGCATCATAATGACTGTGTGCGGTTTCTGTGCTGTACGGACATCACGCCATAATGTACTGTAATCTATATATATAAAAAAACAAACAAACCCATCAATTTCAATTTCAAAACATACGACACTAAAACTCTCAAAAACTAGACAGCCGGTTGAGCTGAAACTTTCACAGAATATGCGTCTTAACGAAATCTCAGTAAACCACATAGTGCGAATACGATCTGGGTGGCGCTGTGTTTAGGTTTGTTTAGGTTTAGGCAGCAGTGCACCACTGCCGTGGTAATGATGGCAAGTCAGGGATTCATGTGTACGGGTGCGGAACGCTCGGGAAAAGCTAGTAGTGTATATAGTTATAGAGAGTTGGTGTGATAATCTGAGAAAAACCACACCAGAGTACTCAGACCGTCGGTCCATTTTTTTTTTTATAATTCGAGCACGCTTAAAGGGGTTTGAACCATTATATGGCTCGGCTATATGCTTGGCACAGCGTGTGCGTTAAGGAAAAGTAGGAGAAAAGAGGAGATGTCTATGAGCTTGTGTTTTGAATAGCTGTGGGAAGACAGAGCTTGGCAGAGCATTCCAAATACGTGTTGTAAAGCTGAAGAACGAATCCCTGAACTTACTGTACGTCTGAAGATGGGCTTAAGGGTAAACTTATGAGGATTTAGAGCGCCACGAGTATTGCGGTTGAATTCAAGGAGGTGGCTATTTCTCTTGAGCTGCCTATTTCTCTTGAGCACCGCTGGTAAAATAGTGACAACCAGGAAACGTTCCTGCGATATTGAAGCGAATCTATTGATTTCGCAATGTTTTCGTCACCGATAAGTTTTATCGCGTGGTTTTGTATTCTATCAGGCATCAGGCAAAGTAGTTTTAGGCGCACCATACCAGATATGGCAATTATACTCAAGTTTAGGGCGAATAAAAGACTTTTATATAGTAGCCAGATCAGAGGTAGTGAAATATTTCTTACACCAGGATAGAAAAACTAAACATTTCATTTCCAAAGAAGCTTGTCGTTAACGCACATACCGAGAATTGCGAGATTTTCGGTTTCTTCGATGAAAGTGCCATTCATGGACAATGACATGGGATTTAGGATTCGGTTAGACGACAGGAGACAGCATTGGGTTTTAAAAGAATAATAATTTTTTCATGTATATGTATGTACATGTATTTATGAAGTTCCAACGTGGTTCCTGTTCGACTTCCATAAATCTTCGAGTACCAATATTTAAGCTTGCCTGACTCAAGCCAGTAGGAATATCGGAAGAACCAATTCTTGCTAGTGCATCAGTAAATGAATTTCCTTTTTTTCCTGTATGTCCCGAAACCCAGATAAGAGTGACGGAATTCCATCTTGAAATAGAGTTCAATCTTCTCTTACATTCCAGGAATAATCTTCAAATTGACACAAGATGATTCCAGTGTTGGCTGTCACTACATATTGCAAAGTCTCGATACCAATGGGAAAAAGTCCGACGGTTTTCAGGCGGAACTCCTTGCCATTGAGATCTGCGCCAGGATTAACCCTAGTAGCTAGCTCGAATATATATCTTTTCAGATAGCCAGGCATCAGTCAAAAACTGCTACGATACACTGCAATCTCTTGCCAGACACAACAGAGTGAAACTCGGTGTGGTACCTGGTCATCAGGAAATTGCAGGCAGCAAATCTGCTGATGAACTAGCTAGGCTGCCTCGGAATCTGCGTTGATAGGACCTGAACGCTACTGTGGTGTCAACTGGGCTGCTGCCAAAGCACTAATAAATTGTTTGGAAAACAAACTGACCCACTGGGATAACAAATAATTTACTATGAAGTCTCTTCATTATATTCACTACATACTACATACATACAATATGATAAAAATGTACTTTTTTAAAAAACACCTTAATAATAATAATAAAAAAAACAAGGTAACCCTCTATTTTACGCATCACACGTGCTACACGCGACTCGTAAAACGCATCACACACTGGATCTCAAAAATGGTAATGACACAGAGCTACTTAAAAAATTGCAGCTCTCTAGGTCGTATGGAAGGTGGTTAGAAAAAACCTCAAAGAAGACCAAAAAGTCGAAAAAACACTTTTCCATGCATCACACGTGACTGGAGACACGCGAGATTTCTGAAATTGCCCATGACACTAAGCTGCTCACAAAATTTGGTTAAGTATAAGGCTCAGCACAACCATGATGTTTAAAATTTTTTCAATAACTCAAATATAAATCTGTTCCAAAATTAACGAAAAACAACAAGAAAAATGCAAATCAGAATTTCAAAAAATTATTCCGCCCATGTTCATTCAGTTCCGTCAGGTAGTGTCAGTTGCGTACGTTATGTATACGCCCCGATGTGCCTAATTGAGAACTCTACAGAATTATTCTCCACCATCAATAATGTTATCATTAATTTGGGCACTGTCTAATAGGCAAGCATGCAGCAAGGCTTGACGCATTCTCAAACGACCAGCATGGATGTGGAAGAGAAAGAAACTACTCTCTGTACATGGCCAGCCCTCCTTCGAAAACTCAAGCTACATATAGGAAAATTCTTGTATAACCTTAATAATCTTACAAATACTGGCATTAGTAGTCTCTTACGCTTCATACGAAGATGAATACGCAAATTTACATGTGCAACACTCGGGTCTCAGATCCCGATCACTCCAAAAAATTTACAAAAACTTTATCCATCAGTGATACACATGTGTTTAAAATTTGAATAAAGTCGGGCTAATTTTTAAAAAATTTCCATGGGCACCTCTCGGGCCTCAGAGCCCGATCAGTCCAAAAAATTAGTGATACACATGTGTTTAAAATTTGAAGAAAATCGAGCTAATTTTTAAAAAATTTCCATGGGCACCCCTCGGGCCGAAGGGCTCAGGGATTTTAATTTACATGGGTACCCCTCATACCTAGGAGATACATATTACACACACATGTATCTCCTATTTGAGAATTTACATGGGCACCCCTCGGGCCTCAGGACCCGAATGCTCCAAAAAGTTTACAAAAAGTTTTGTCCATTGGAGGTGCACATGTCTTTAAAATTTGAATAAAATCGGGCTAGTTTTTAAAAAATGTACACGGGCACCCCTTAGGCTTTAGGGCCCGGGCCCGACCACTCCAAAAAATGTACAACAAAAATTCTCCATCACTGATACACATGTATTTAAAATTTGAAGAAAATCGGGCTAATTTTTTTGAAAAATTTTTATTGGGGCCCCAAAAATGTTTCCAAAAATACTTTGGAGATACACACACATATAAATATTGAAAAAAATCTGGTTAAGTTTTTTAAAAATTTGTTGGACCACATGACCCTGTGGCCCGGGGTCTCCAAAATTTTTACAAAAAGTGTTGTCTATCGGATATACACGCGTATATAAAATTTGAAGAAAATCGGGTTCTTTTTTTAAAAAAAAAGTTTTTGGGGAACAACCCGGAGTTGCCCGAGGGGCCCAAAACTTAATAGAAATTATTGTCATCGGAAATATACATGTGTGCAAAATTTCAATAAAATCGGGCTTTGGGAAGTCAGCCAGCCACGGGCTCGCGAAGTTAATATAGAGAATTTAAAAAAGACTCTATGGCTTATTTCTCCATGCTACTGCACTCAACAGCACAACATAAATATCGAGCAGACACACTTCGATAGATACTTAGGTATATCGTGCATTAAATAAAAAAGATATTATTCTCATTTTCATTTTGCTGGTTTTGATTTAGAATCGATTTTGCATAATTTTTGCACTCCACACTTTTACATCTCACCATCCATCGTCTACTCTTTGTAAATATTAACAACATTGACGTAGCAATAGCATTGATGCAACAAACTGCTGTTTGCCGCATGAATTTGCATAAAATGTTGTCTGTGTGTGTTTTTGTTATGCCCTCTAAGCCGAAGAGAAACAAACGCAACCAGCTGAAAAACTGGTTCGTGCGACGACAAGCGCAGCGCTAGGAGCACGTACGTACTTATACTTAATTCGAGTTTATTTGAGGTCAATGGTACAAGGTTGGTTTTTCGATGGAAGTTGTAGTGTAGTTGTAGTTTATATGCGGACTGAATTATTGTCTGCTGGGAAAGAACTGTCATTAGCAGCCCGATAGTGCATCAACAGCCGCTGTAACTGCAGTAACATCTGTCATAGATTACAATTTAATTTGAATTCCATGTGAATGTGCATTTGCAAATAATATTTACAAAATTGAAATAACTTTGAAGAAGATAAAAGTTGGACTTAATGTAACCAGAAAGGCACTTCGAAGAAGAGGAACAATGAGATATGTAATTGAAATTTCAAATCCGAAATTACCGTTTGGATTATTTTTTTTAATTCATTTCTTCTGGCAATGTGACAAACAACAATAAAAAAGATGAACGATGAACGTTTTGGCTGATATTACGGTTAAATTTAAAGTAAAAAATAGTCCTACATAAATCGGTTAAGAAATGGCTTAGTTCCCGAAATTTCAGATCATAGTGATTAGAATTTTCATAGGAACAAGTCTTATAGTCGCATCATGGCATTATGGTATCTTCCTACAATCAGACTCAATGATGAAAACAACTGATTTCCAAAGGAACTTCTTGGTCAGAATTCCAGAACATCATCAAGTTGCAAATATCATCAATAACCTGCCCCATCATGCATCCATCTGGTATACCGACGGATCTAAAACAGACACAGGAACAGGAGCAGGAGTATTCGGACCCAGAACCACACTGCGAATACGCCTAGGTAACTCCCCAACCGTTTTCCAGGCAAAAACATTATACACATAGACAAGACAGTCAAACTGAACCGGGACACGGCCCATTCAATAGCCACCTAACGAAAATGGGCAAATCCCAGACGGACAGTTTGACTCACAATTTAGTATCGAAAATAACGCGCGTAAAAAAAATCATAAAATTAACAGCAATTAAAATCAATTAAGTTTTAGAATTTATTGTCCCATTTATTATTCTTCAATAATTAACTTATCAAACTCAAAAGTTTATTGAAAAAGCGCCAATTCGGCAAAAATATTGCGGTCGTCGATTAAACTAAAACATTCACAACTGGCTGCCAAATACAAAGTAAAGGGGCCAGCCCATAGAATCCGTTGCGTCCGTTGGGTAGACAACAGGGTATGCAACTGACAGTTCGACGAAATATATGCATTCTTATGGAAAGTGTCCCATAGGAAAAGCATGTGACGGAAGCGACGCAAAAAGTTCACCAACTTTCAACTTTTCTTTCCGGAAAATGCTTTGACAGTTCTCTCTCAATCTCAAGGTAGTTTGAACGTTTGAAGTTTATTTTAGTTTTTTTTTTGTTTGCCTGTATAACGACAACGTTTTCATTGGGACACCTCTTTGCATTACATACGGCAAATACGTCGACGCTACTGACGCAACGGATTCTATGGGCTGGGCCCTTAACATATGAACTAGTCTGAAATTTATGTCGTTTTTATTTCGTAAAACTCTGCTAGTTTTTTTTTTTTTTTTTTTTTTGCTGTCAAGTTGTTTGTTTCCCCTTCAAAACGACTCTACCGTAGAGCGAAAAAAGATCTGTATATTTTGGGAGATTTACCCCTCTATTTACTAACACAACAACAACACATACAAAAAAAATTTAAACAACAGATTTTCGGCTTTCGTGTTCGATATCCTTTTTGAAAAAATCTGCGCTCGAGCGCGTTCTGGGGCGGGCAGAGTTTGACAGATGACAGTATACGACGGTCATGTCAACTTCCCTCAGCAACGCCACCTGTTTTCAAACACGGCTAATATACATGACAGTGGCAGTGACCTTGCCTTTAAGCAATCAAAGCAACAGCAAGCACATTCGCACTCATCTAATGTCCGTCCGCCTAGAACTTGTTCCATTCGGAATTAATTAATAAACGTGAGTGTGTACCTAAAATACAAAAACATCATAATTCATGCCGCTCTTGTTGCTGACATTCATTGCAGTTAGCAGTTATCAGTGGCGATACTTTCGATGAGTGTTTTAAACTCTTCTGCTTCAGGGGCAGCTACTAAAGAGTATGATGGCAGCCAGAAAATACACAGCTGAAAGTGAAATATCAAAGACAGGCAATCATCATCCAACCAAATCGACCATGTGGCGATCAGCCGACGTTTTAGAAGCTGTCTTTTAGATGTCTGAAACAGACGAGGAGCCGACATGGGTATGGTACGGGATCATCACTTTATGGTAGCTAAAGATCACCTCAGTACCCCAACCAAGAAGTGGAAACAGCGTAGTGTAAGACGTGACAAACGTAATTATATTAAGAACCCGGCCTCAGAAGCAGAGGAAGCAGCGAGCAGGTGCGATAGTAGAACCGTTTACAGCATCACCAAAGAGCTGACAGGTGGTCATTTTTCTACGGTCCTTAACCGTGTATTCTCCAACGACATACATACACCCAGATCAAACGGAGCTGCCGGAAGTAAAAATTTCCCGAATTAGCACCTCAACTCCCAGTAAATCGCTACCGCGATCAATGCACTGAAGAACAACAAGTCGGATGTATGCTTGGCACAGCGTGCGTGTTAAGGAAAAGGAGGAGAAAAGAGGAGATGTCTATGAGCTGGTGTGTTTGAATGTCTGAGAATCATAGTGATGTGGGAAGACAGAGCTTGGCAGAGCATTCCACATACGTGTTGTACGGCTGAACAACGAATCCCTGAATTATACTGTACGTCCGAAGACGGGCTTAAGGGTAATTTGATGAGCATTTGGAGCGCCACGGGTATTGTGGTTGAATTCAAGGAGAGGTTGCATGCAGCTGGCTATTTATCTTGAGCACCGCTGGTAGAAGAAGCGATAAGACAGTGACACGCAGGAAACGTTCCTGTGGTGTTCAAGCGAATCTATTGATTTCGCTATATTTTCGTCACCGATAAGATTTATCGCGTGGTTTTGTATTGTATCTAGCTGATGCAAAGTAGTTTTAGGCGCACCAGACCAGATATGGCAATAGTACTCAAGCTTAGGGCGAATAAAAGCCTTGTAGATATTGGCCAGATCAGAGGGAGTGAAATATTTCTTGCACCTGGCTAGAAAACCTGAACATTTCGCAGCATTTTTGGCGACGGCAAATATGTGGTCATTCCAACGAAGTTTGTCGTTAACGCACATACCGAGAATTGCGAGATATTCAGTTTCCTCGATGCAAGTGCCATTCATGGATAATGGCATGGGATTTAGGATTCGCTTAGACGACGGGAGACAGCATTTTCTCCCCATTGTATTATGCTGTCTAGGTCAGGATTAGAAGTCACAGATAAGAGATCATTAATAAAAATGAGGAAGAGAGTCGGGGAAAAAACAGAGCCCTGGGGAACGCCAGCATTTAAGTGATGTACTTTAGACTTTAAAACCGTGTGACAGCTTTAGCGGTCCAAAATATAGCTTCTAAAAAAGTTGAAGCAGTTTATCAGTATTTGAGTGTTGAGATCGTTTAAAACTCTAGCAACTGCACTAGT
Source organism: Nephrocerus scutellatus (assembly GCA_947095585.1). NCBI lineage: Eukaryota > Metazoa > Arthropoda > Insecta > Diptera > Pipunculidae > Nephrocerus > Nephrocerus scutellatus. Next base: position 89,028,473 of record OX352764.1, read on the forward strand.
ACGAGGTACAGGAGGCAGCAATGCACAATCTGAAAGCGTGGAGCTAGCTGCTAACTGCGCAACAAACAGATTGGCATTGTCTATATAGCTGACAAGTGGAATGTCGTTATAAATGAGCGTTGGAATCGACGACGAGGCTGTATTTTTGATTCTTTTCACGAAAGAACAGAAATTTTTACTACCTTTGGGACATTGTAGTATTTTTTGCCTTAATTTTTGACAGGCCGAAGATGTTCAGTTTTCCTCAGTAGGGTTTGCTTTGTAAAACCTTAAGCATACCTCTCTTATCCTCGAAGTCTTTTTACAGCTTGAGTCATACCATCCATCTTCCTTTGGTTTAACAGACTTATTCCTGGAAGGGATAAATTCTCTCATACATAGAAAATACTTTTGTTATTTAATGCAGTCACAGCGAACACACATTCCCAGAGTAATTTTGCATTGGTTTAGCAGAAAAACCGGTTTTGGTCGTGTGAAAAATAGCGTACATTACTCACAGAAAAGTGCTCATCGTGCTCGTTAGATGCCCGGCTGCCTCCTGCTTGAAGCTTCTAACTCGCACGTCTTCTCACGTTATGTAATATACTATTAACACGTTGATGATAACCAAGCTGGTGCTTTAAGTTCATAGATTGTTTACTTTTCCAAAAAAGCATGGAATAAAATATAAATCATCAAATTTAGTTTCTTTGGAAGGTATCTCTGAACTTGCATACATTCTCTAGTCCTGACATATGTGAATTCAACTTATGCGGTGTTTTTTGGAACGCATCCATTACCTTACTTAGGGTTTAGTGTACTGTGAAGATTTTAACAGAATATTTTCCACAATTTTTGCACATTCTGCTGCATCAGTCCAGTTCTTTTCAATGGTAGCGGTTGAATCAATGTAATATTAAAAATTGAAAAAAAAAAAGCCCATTTTTACCAACGCAAAATAACAAAAAAAAATAAATCTCTTTCCTTTTTCATAATCAGCTTTTCTTTAATTAAAATTAAGCTATCGGTTAAATAAAATTTCTTTTTCTATTGTATTTGTAAATAAGTATCACTAATTTAATTAAATAAAAATAAACTAAAATATAACATAATTTTGTTTGTGAGTTAGTAAAAGTATGATATTATGAGGTCGAGAAAGAATGAAAAAAAAATTATTTGGCTCTTTTAACAAAAAAAAAAATAATTAACTAAATGCCAAATAATAATTTCTTCTACAAAGTGTGTGTTGTGTGTGTGTATGTTTAGTTAATTATTAATAAATTAAATTTCCGTTTTTCATTTTGATCTTTTCTTTCTAAGCTTCCTTTTTTTGGTTCTGGTTTCGATTTGGCTAAACTGAATGATTGTTGATAACAAAAAAAAAACCAATATTTTCATCTTTTGCAAATGTGAACACTCTGGCTAACAACAACTACCAATTATTAATATTATCAATTGCTTCAGTGGCATTATGATGGCAATACAATTGTTTCATAGCAGGGGCATTAACCTTACAACCCACGACGACCATTCATTTTTTTCCCTTGAATATTTAAATACTAGCATTATGCATATTTTAAATCCTTAAGCAAAAAATAAAAAAAAAAGAAAATTGAATGCAATAGAAATAACAAAATTAATTTTATTACTTAGAGTTTGTTCTGGTGATGGTTGGTTGTTGTGTTGGTGGTGGTGGTTGTGGTGAAAACAGCAATGGCGATGGTTAAAAAAATGCAGATGGGCAAATAAACTCCGAAACATCCAATGCGTTCCACTCGTCCTTCTTCATTGTCCATCCATCCATTCACTGCTCTTCTTATTTTGAGAAAAAAACAAAATTATCTATGCTGCCTGTCCTGTTGATGTTTTGAAGGTGATGATGGGTTAGATGTATAGAAAGAACTTGTGTACGTGTGCACGACTGCTCTCTTAAAACTCGGCAAACTCTTTGGCGCATTTCTCAGTTGACGAAATCCGAAGCACCTCCTCCTCGTAGTCGTCGAAATTGCTGGTGTCGCCGGGGCCCTTACACCGCGGTATAAACGGCGCCTCGATCTTCTTTTGAAAGATCGCAATCCAATCAGTCGAGGCGAACCATTTCTGGTTCTTAATGTCGTTCACGCCGGCTTTTAAATTGCCATAACGTTTGGTCAGATCCACTTGCAGGAGGTTGCGCAACAGATCTTTCAGATCGGAGCCGAAATGCGACGGAAAACGCACCTTGCCCGAGACGATTTTTTCATAAATTTGAATTGGCTGGTCGGCAAAGAACGGCGGATAACCGGCAGCCATTTCATAGACGAGCACACCGAGAGCCCACCAATCAACCGCCTTATTGTAGCCCTTGCTAAGAATAATCTCGGGCGCAAGATATTCCGGTGTACCGCACAGCGTCCATGTGCGACCCTTTACACGTTTTGCAAAACCAAAATCGGTCACTTTGAGGTAACCCTGCGAATCGATCAGCAAATTCTCCGGCTTAAGATCGCGATAGATCAGATCCAAGTAGTGCAAGTACTCAAAGGCGAGCACAATTTGTGCAGCATAGAAACGCGAATGCGGCTCCGAGAATCGGCCAACTTTGCGTAAATGCGAAAACATCTCACCGCCGGGCACATACTCGAGCACCATGTACAGATTGGAGTTATCCTTAAAGTGATAGCGCAGCGAGACAAGAAAAGGAAATGATATTGCTTGTAGGATACGCTTCTCGTTAAGTGTGTGTTCGACCTGCTTCAGTTTGACGACCTTCTGCTTGTCGAGTATCTTCATTGCGTAATAGTCCTTGGTCGGCTTGTGCTGTACGATCATAACACGGCCAAATGAGCCCGTACCCAGTGTCTTGATCCTTTCGAAGTCGTCAAGTGCTGCAGTGTTTGTCGGATTGCGGCGCCATTTCTCCTCGAATTCCTCTTTCGCTTGCTCGAGAAACTCCTTAACGGTTTCCGCCGCATCGACCTTTTTGTTGGATGTGGTCGCGTTATTGCCCATTTTGCTGATAGTTCCTGTGAGCGCCGATAAGCGAAAAGATGCTGATGTCGTTATGCTGCTACTGAAGGATGGTTTTGCTGCTGCTGCGGGAGGTTCAACCGAACTGCCACCTGCTAAACTACTGTTGGATGATTGTTTTTGGAGTGCAGACTTTGAGTGGGTGGACAACGACAAGGGCGATTTCGGCGGGGGATTAGGAATATGTTTGCGCTCTTCTGTGGCTGTGCTGGTGGTGGCGCTTGTCGTGATAACAATATTGCCTCCTTCTTCTCCTTTATTGCCCGTAAGCGCCGCGTCCAGGTTGTCTGACGCTGAGGACGACAACGTCGGCTGTGGCGACAGTTGGTCGTGTTGCCCGGGTAGTTTCTTATTTTGCTTCTTCTTTTTCAAAAAGTTTAAAATCGCTTTAGCAATTTTGAATAATTTTTCAAACTATAGCCAGGAAAAAAAATTTACGCGGCGCGGTGGCGCGGCCCAGCAACGCTGTTACACGACGCAACGTCACGCAACGACGACGACGACGACGGCGACAGTAAACATGCGAATGTGCGCGTCCTTGCGCGGAATGATTTACAATTCTATTATTGTTGTTGGGTTGTTTTACTAAAGGAAACACACAAACGCTCCGTTGCGACTTTTTTAATTCCAAAGAGTATTTCCGCTGTGACTTGCGACCGTATTACAGGTGCAGATAAGAAGCTCAAGTTGCTAGCGTAGCTAATGCTAATGCTACTTAAAGTATTGTACTGGAAATGGGTGAAAAATCAATTTTACATGCACACACTTGTTCCCGTATCAGAATTTATCACCACCGACTACGACGACGACGTCCGTCCGTTTATCTTTCACTGCTCGCTGAGACTTTTTCTCTATGTACACATTTTTCATTGACTGCTTGTTTGCTTATTTCGAGACGAGACTGTGTCGGTCGCACTGAGGAAAATTGATTGTTTCCGCTATTATGTTACTGCAGAAATTTCGTTTAAAAATGGAAACAAAATGTACTCGAATTATCCACTCACTGCCAATAGAATATAAAAATCCCGTCCCAATTAATGCTTGACAACCTCAGCCCGTCAGCCGATTAAATAATCGATTCTTTTTCCGTGGGTACTGCTGCTGTTCTGCTTCTTCTATTGTGAATTGTGATAATAGATTTTCTCTCCCTAAATAGCTGTGAGTGCGAAAAGGACCACTTTCGTATTTGCAATTAATATTTCTTCGTTAATTGCAATAACTTTAATTTTAATTGCACAAATTTCACGAATACACTTTGCACAACTGTAATAGGTTAACAGGTAAATGTAATATTGCAAAAAAATTAATTGCCGATTTTTTATTATCAATGAACAGCACTGCTTGTGTGAGAGGAGGGAAAAATTAATTTTCACTTTATTCCCTAGTTATGCTGTGTCCCTTAATTCTTTTTTCAATTTGAGGTCGTGAGATGTGGTACGTAATCCTATTTCCCGGTTAAATTAATAAAAATATATTTTTGCAAAATGAGGAATTATTATATTTTTGCTATTTTTTGAATTATGTTCTTTACCCGTACCCGTAAGAAGTAAGAACGACCGAGCGAACAAGCTACTTCGCAAAATGGCGAAGACGAAGTCAATAGTCGATACTCAATTCAATCCAAAATGACACAACTGAAAAAATTTTCCTCCACTGAGAGAATAAGGTAATTTGCTAGAATTTTTTTTCGTGGAAATTGTCTTGTAGTAAAACATATGTTTTATAATTGGTACGCCTGTTTTACAGACTGCTAGTACTTTTTGACATAGAGGTGGCGCTTATAAGCAAAGAAAATATTGTTTGACGTTTAAACAAAAGAGATAGTTGTATTTTATATGCCGAGGAATAAGGAATTCGAATGTCAAATCCAGCAAAAAAACAGGTTTCCTTATTCCAAAGAAGCAATTAGCTGTATTTTATTGAATTCGAATTGGAAATTACAACAACAATTGCACTGTCGAATTCCTTCTTTGGAATTTGAAAACCTGCTGTTTGGCTGGTTTGAATATTTACGTAATTATAAAAACTCCAAGAGAGAAAACAATTGCACAAAGAGCTAATGGATATTTCGAAAGAAAAGAGTGCATAAAAATTAATTAAAGCATAAATCTTGATCTTGTTAGTGACAAGATCTTGTTAGTGACGCGAGCAGCGCCGACCTTTTGGCGTTTTTTTTGTAACTACGTATTTGTAATTTTGTCAATTCAAACATCGTTGCTTACATAAGCTGTATTGCTTTCAACCAAAATGAGTTATTTTTTATGGTTAAAATTTTGGTTTAAATTTTTTGTTTCATGTAATTTCATGTATAATTTTTAAAAGTCGACTCTAGTGGTGGAAATTATAAATAAAAATTTGGTTAAATATTTCTTAACCATAAATTTTTTTGGGTTAACGCTAAACCATTTTCTGGTCTATCCTATGTGTTTGTTGTTGTAATTTTTATTTTTTTAGCTATAGAATATTAAATATAATTGATAAAAATATTAGTTCAATATACAAAAATATAGATATTTTAATATATTCGAAAGACCAAAGTAAACAAGTATAAACAACAACAAAATATACATTTGAAATGGCGCTATCGGGCAATAGCTTTAGTTCGAAAAATTGTTGTCGTACATGCTTGATAATTGCGATATGTCGAAATAACGACTTTGAGGATTTCGACAGATACATAATCGCCCCCCATTTATTTTATCTATGAACAATGTATTTAATAAGAAGATAAATTTAAATAAAGGATAATCAATATAATTTTAGTATACATTAATGCCATTAATTTAGCAAATATACGGTATAGCATCTGGTTTGCAGACTGCTGGTTCTCTTTGACATAGAGGTGGCGCTTAAAATCAAAGTAAATATGGTTTGACGTTTTGACAGTGCGTGTTTAAAAGTGAGCAGGCCTAAGTATTAGTATTTAAATAAAGGTGAAAATTAGTTCTGCATAGCCATACTATTGTTATAAACTTGGCCCAATTTTAACGGAAGGTGGATCAAATTGTATTTAGTTTTGTGGTATTTTATACAATTGAGTGGTATATCATCCGAAGGTAAACTCCGGTTCGGCGGAATTGTTTTGTGGAACGAGATTTTGTACTAAACGAGATTTTTACATTCATTGGAACGGTAGAATAAATTTCAATTTTGAGGAATAAAATGTCAAATTTTCTTGTAGTGGAATTTTAATGTGAAAGGCAACCCGGGATTATAAAGCGTCTACAAGGCAGTCTGACATTAAATGGGTGCTTTTAAGACATTAAATAGGTGCGTTTATAGTCTTTTCGATAGGGGAATTCCTATTACGTAAGTTGAAGCGGGTCGAAAAGAAGATATTGAAATTATGATAGCGCCTCTGGTGAAGGGGCTACCATAGACCATTTTTTTACATATCTCATGGATTTATGCATTTTTTCGGAATCTATACTATTATATAAGTGACACTTTAAATTGGCTACGCCAATCTTAGAACCTACTGACCCGATTTTGATCTGGTTTTTACCTGTACACTGGTTAATAAGCTACGGTTTTAGCTGTATACTATATATATAGTTATATATTATATACAAATAAAATATGACATTAAAGTGTGACTTAACAGTTGAACATAAAAGTATGACTTAACCTGGGATATTAGCAAAACTACTTTTTGAATATGTACTTCTGAATAGTGAGATGTTTTACGTCAAAATTACCAACGCTTCTAAAAATATTTCTTGTAGTATATATAAAAGTAATGTTCTCATCCGTCTCAGCCGCTACACCGATCGTCATGAAAATTTTACCTATGATTTGCATGCCGACGACAGATCTAAAACGTGTTTTTTTTTTCTTCTTAAATTTCGTTTCCTTCGGGTAATTCCCGAACAAAACATATTTTAGCCGATTTGTATCATATTCAGTCCAGGTCAGTTTCATAGTACTTCCAATTATTTTGGTGTTGTTTCGCTGGACACGACTTCTTAGACTTAAATTAAAATTAATTAAATTAAATAAATTAGAATTACAATAGAATATTAGCTGCATTTTTTTGCCGAGCTAGTTCGGAATTCGAATGTCAAAACGAGCCAAAACCAGCCAAACGGCAGGTTTTCACAATTCCAAAGAAGGAATTCGACAGTGCAATTGTTGTTGTTCCTCAGAAAATAAAATACAGGTATTATTATTTGTTAAGAACTAAAAATTAAATTTTTTTTTCAAGAAAAAGACAAAACAAGACAACAAACAAACCTAGAGGATGATTTCTGACAGCTGACACACGTGTTGGTTGGCTTTTTCAAATGACATTTTGAACTAGCGTGGTTGGTGTTTTTAAAATCAAACATTTAAATAATTAATCGTATTTCTGCCCTCCGTGAAGCGTCGAGTCGAGAGGTTGCTATAAGTTTGCTATATATTTTAACAGAAATTTATTGGATCTATTAACAATATGGTAAGGCATATTGAATATTTAATGTTGAAATAATATTAATATTACTATTTCCCGCCAATGAAATAGACTGAAGAGGTTAATCCAAAAGCATTCCCATTGGCTGATGCCCAGCTCACCACGAAAATAATGAATCTACTGCAGCAGGCACTCAACTATAACCAGTTGCGCAAAGGAGCAAACGAAGCCACGAAAACTCTTAATCGTGGTTTGGCCGACATTATTGTAATGGCTGCCGACACAGAACCCATCGAGATTTTATTGCATTTACCGCTTCTGTGCGAAGACAAAAACGTTCCATACGTTTTCGTTCGTTCAAAGCAAGCTCTTGGTCGCGCGTGTGGGGTCTCACGTCCAATCGTTGCTTGCTCAGTGACAACCAACGAAGGATCTCAGTTGAAGTCACAGATTACCTCAATTCAACAGGAAATTGAAAGGCTTTTAGTTTAAGAAATGTCCTGGGGCATAGACTTTGTACAAATGTTTATTTTTTCCATGTTAATGTTCTTTATTTAAGCTAAAGAATTTTTACAATATATTTGACGGGAAATTTTCAATTCGTTGTCTTTCTTTATTTTATAAAAAATCTTAATTATAAGGTTTTAAAGTCTATTCCAAATTGTATTCGTTCGTGCTTTGTAATTTGACGCTAATAGTATTAACATTATATGGATATGCACGTATGGTATAAGCAACCTATCTATCATTAACCCAGATCTGAATTGTGACGAGAGCATTCAGTTATCCGAATGTTGCTTAGATTTTGTAGAAGGTTTCATAAGTTGTAAAAAGGTTTTTTTATAGCTTCTTGTGGAGAAAAAGTAAGGTTCCTATATGGAAGCCTTATATTCTTGAGTCGCAGAGGTAGTGATTTTAAATAAAATGCTTCGTACTTCATATTTTAATTTGTCTTCACTTGTTTGAATTTAAAAAAATAATCAAAACAATGGAAAAAAAGAGATGAACAGAATTTGTTTCCGCCCGGGTTCGAACCGGGGACCTTGTGCGTGTGAAGCACACGTGATAACCACTACACTACGAAAACGCTTGCTGTTGAGTGACTTAATTAGTAATACACGAGTACTGATTTTCGCTTAAAACTGGTTTGTTTCCATTAATTAGTAGTTTAGCAAGTAATTTTAGGTAAAATCTTTGTTTTAATTGTCTGATGTGCAGGACTTTGTTGTCTTGTACAGTTAAACGGTTCTACATTAATACACTTCGTTATGGCTATGTACTACTATTAAAAACCCTCTAAAAAAAGGTGATTTTTATAATAATACTAGCTGACCCGACAGACGTTGCCCTGTCCCACTTTCAATAAATTTGTTTGTGATCGTTTTGTGAAATTGTGAAAAGCTATATATTTACATTTTATTATAATAATACTAGCTGACCCGACAGACGTTGCCCTGTCCCACTTTCAATAAATTTGTTTGTGATCGTTTTGTGAACTTGTGAACTTCTTTTTCTTTAAAACCTATTCTCATACCTACCAAATATACATACAAAACTTCATAACAATCGGTCGAGCCGTTTCGGAGCAGTTGGAGGACAAACACTGTGACACGAGATTTTTATATATATAGATTCGGCGCGACAGACCATTCCGGTCCAAGGCCTAGATTCTCGCAACCATGTGTGGAATGGAAGGGAACCTATAATTTGATGCCGGATACGAACGACGAATTGAGAAGCTTTCCTGACAAGTTATTAATATCGGACGTTTGTCAGACTTTCGCGAGAGGTGGGACACACCGTGAAAAATACTTTTGGTGTTACTGGGATTCGAACCACGAACCTCCTGCTTAAAAGCCATGCTCTTATCCACTGACCACGGCGCCCACAAAATAAAAAGTGATTAGTGTACCAAAAACTCAGGGTACGGCTGGGAAACCATAAACTTTATAAACTTTAAGAAAGCCCAATGCTTTTCTAAGATTTAGCCAATAGAAACATACGACTGAATAATCTTACAATCTTGTTTATGAATTCCGAATTTTTGCTTAAATTAACAATGAAGTACTCATCTTCATATTTGACTCTTCAATTGGTCGGGCATCGCGCGAAAAATCTCTCCGCCTGCCTTGATTTCGACCCAATGTCATCAAGTGTGGCATCCCTAATCCTTAGGCGTCATGGTCCACGCCATCAGAACGGTTAGCCTTGGCCATCAGTCGCTTACTATTACTTTCTTTTTTGGGAGGAAAATTCCAGCGGTCAACACGAGAAGGTGTAACCTTAATAAATAACCGGTCACTCTCAAATTTTAAGAGAAAGTGTTGTCATGGAAATTACACATGTTTGCAAAGTTTGAATAAAATTGGGTTTTAGGAAATGGGTTAAAAATTGATAAAGATCTGACCAACCAGACAGCCACCCACGGCCACTCGAAGTCAATATAGAGATTTAAAAAAAAGCTTATATTGAAGTATAACTAGCCCCCTAATATGCAGAAAATGAAATAGGTGGTAGCACTAGAGCAACTAAAATTGTTATAAAATAAATGAAAATTACTTGAATGTTTTAATGGAATTTTAGAATATTTGAAGATTAAATAACCATTTGGTGTTTCTTTTATCTTGTCTTATATCGTTTTTTGGCTAAACTGCAGTATAACTTTTACTTTCGGACACCTCTCTCCTGAAAGACCTCATTGAGCAAACATCGAAAATCGTAATCGTGTTTGGGAGATATCCCCTTTAGGAGAGAGGGGCTTCCAACCTTTTTTTTTTAGAAAAAATCATTTTTTCATATGAAAGTTATAAAAATATCTTTTATCTGATAAAAATTGGGGACAATTAACCTGTAGTAACTCGGTAGTAATACGAATGAGGTATAAACTAAATGAAATTTTATTAGAACTTAACTCTATGAAATATAAATCAAGAGTGAAGGTCGAGACTTATTTGGTGAGAGGCAAATAAAAGACGGAGAGAGAGATAAAATAAAATGAGAGGAATTATATCTGGTTTCCACACTTTCTCCCCTTTAAAATCTGATGAAGTCATCCAAATATCGTGGTGGAATGCTAGCATTAGCCCGTTCGGTTCGTCTTGGAGATGGTTCCTCTTGAACTTCATGTCCATCTACAAATTCTTCACATTCGTTCAAGTTGTTGTCGATTGATTGACACTGTTCACGGACACTGTTTTGAGTGGAACTCCCCACAACTTTAAGGCGTATAACTAAAGAATTCGAAATAGGTTAATTTCTCTATTGGCTGCATAGCACTAAGCGTACTCTTCAACTACATTCAACTTGGTGTCACATGGAAAACTTCCAAACAGCGGAGCTCATCGTATGCGGTGCCTGCTGGTTTTGAGATACTCTGGATAGTTTGTTTTCCAAGGCGGCTTCAGTTTCTTTTCGTTATCGTTATGATCGTTATGTTGTCAGAAGCTGTTTCCAATTGTAGCTTCACGTTCAAACCGTTGATTTTAGGTTCAATAAATTTGCGTTGCGCGGCATTGTTGACTTCGCTTGACTTGAAGGCCTGCTTCTTGAGCATTTACGTTGGCTCTATCGACCTGTTGCTTTATAAAATCTTTATAACTTTGACAGTGACCAGCTTTATGATTCATGCTCTTGCATTTTTCGCAAGTATTCGCTTTGTAAGGACAATTGGTTCGAGTCTTCTTTTAAAAAAGAGCTAGTACTGCCAGATGCCGAGAGAGAAATCTTAACTATACCCTGCAAATCGAATTAGTTATTATGCCTCTTTCGATTTGCTTGGATAGTTAGTTTTGCAACAAAGAAACAACTTTGCTACCTGTCTGCCGTTGACGAAAACAACAAAAACTATGTCCCTTTAATAGCTTACCAGTGGATATGGTTTAGATTATGGTTAGCTATTCGAAAGATGCATAATAACTCATTTGAATTGAAGGGTATAGTTAAAATTTCTCTCTCGTGGTGCTGTTCGAAGTTCTATTTGCAAACTAAACCCGGGTTATGCCTGAAACACAAACACGCTTCAGCTTTGTCTTCGCTGCGTTACGATGCAGCCGCTTTACATTTGCTTTGAATGACTTTTCTCTATATGGCATTTCTCAAATGAGAGTTCTGCCACAATTCTCTGCCTTGAACTGTCAGGCAAAGCAAATGTTCAGCACTTTTGAACTAGAGCCTCCGTTTGTAGCCTCGTTACGTAGCATTACGTTTTTCTTTACGATTGCCAAACGAAACGTTGAAGCCGAAGCGTCATTGTGATAGGAAGCATTGAAAACGTATGGCTGAACTCGTAAACGTCAGGCGAAGCCGAAGCTGAAGCGTGTTTGTGTTTCAGGCATTATGGTTTGATTTTGTGTGTTATTTGCTTTGCTACCCGTTTGCAATCGACGGGTAAGACTTCGTTTACTCAGCGAAGATGGCAAAGAGAATGCAAGCAGACTAATTTCTCAGTTGGTTGTTCTTGTCAATTTTTGTTTTAGTTTGGCGTTCTATTTGCAAAGCATTCACACAAACACCACTTCTCTTTTATAACTTAATAGGTGTTTTGGTTTTGTTATTGTTAGAGCCAATCGAACGAGGTATAAGCAAACTCGCTTTAAAGTATAAAATATGGCGGTAAATTGTAGTGGATCTTTGAAGTTTGAAGATCTGTTCTGAGAATATTTTATTCAATTTAGCAAATTAATAAAGTCTATCAAAATAGCCATTCGCTTGGGATTTATATGATACGGAAATACTTTTTAAAAAAACAGGATAAGAAAAAACACAAATATTCGTTTCAACCACTGCCTAGTGAATAGTGATATTCAGTGTAAGTGATGCAAATTTGTTCTGGACAGTATTTATCAACAACAAAAAAAAGTTTCCTAATTGTAGTTTTAAGTCCTGATTGTTATCACATCACTCAGGATTAAGCGTTAATTGAGTGCTGAATAGAAATAATAGAAACTTGCTTGGCAAATAGTTCTTTAGCTCATTAACAGCCGTAAACATAAAACAATAATAAAATAAATAACACAGAGAAGCTTAAAGAAAAGTTTAAAAAAAATTCAATCTATATCCGTGTTTGTCATTTTTAAGATTTCTCAATGGCAAGAAAAATAAGAACTGGATTGAAAGATGTTTCCACAAACAATATTTTTCATTCAACAAGAATAGACGCGGCTGCCGTTTCTCCGACCATTCCTCCACCAACTGTAACTATCCGAGAAGTTAGTAAAAAACACCCCACCATACCAGCAATGGTTGATGAGGCAATCTTGAATTTAGGATTTAATAAAAGAACGGGGGTCTCCTTGATTGCTATAAAACTTTATTTAACCAACAAGTTTGGAATTAATATCAGACATGGTAATTTAAAAGGTCTGTTTGTTTAAAGAATCAACAGATTTTACAGAATTTGCAGCTTTGTTTTTTAAGAACGATATTTTCTGTAACTTTGTATTATATGCCTTCACAGAATAGTCATGTCCCCTCGAGTTCTCTGTCATCTTTATATCTGTTTTTTCTGCTGATCTCCGATTTTTAAACAAACAGACGGCAACCTAGAAGCTTATGCTCTCACAATGGAAAAACCTTAAAGCGAAGACATACAAGATTGTGTTGATATTGGTTTTGCTCGTTATCCATACAATCTTGTAACTCTTGAGAATTAAGTTTTTCCACTAAGAGAGCACGCTTATGCTTCTAATAGACGTTCATTCTCATTAACAGGTTCCACGAGAGTTGCTATTAATAAATATATCAACGCTTCCACTGAATCTGGAAAATTTATACGTACATCCGGTCGGGGGGCAAATGGTTCGTTTAAAATGAACAAAACTATTAGATCAAGGCAGCTGCGCACTCGACGAACCTCTTTATCCAGTATATTGCCTGTTATATCCTGTAAGTATTCATGGTCATAATACTATTCTGAACTTCATGACTTATATTTCTATATTTTCCTCAATATGGTAATACGAACTACGCAGTTCGACGACCACGGCAACAATTGCAACAAGAACAACAACCACAGCCACAATCTCGAAGACAAAAACCACCAAATCCAGGACAACAACAACTTCCAACAACTTCCAACTTTAGTACACCACTACGACTTCCAACAGTACTACCAGGACAAACACGAATACCAAGAAGAACAAGAAGGAAACAAACTTCAGTCAGCGATACACCCACATCTCGGTATTAGATCTCTATCTGTCTTTTTAGCTAATCCCGTGGTGCGGGACTATTTTAGCTAAATAAGCTTCACTGAGTGTATATCCTCATTGTTTCATCTTACTGTAGAACTCTTATCCTGGACGGATAAAACTCCACACTATTTATTGATGTGCTAAGCACAAAAGACAATATTTATATTTCAAATTAAACTTTTCTGCGTACATATTAAAAACTTATGGCGTATAGCGGCTGACAGATTATCGAACTTGACTGTAATGCAAAATTTACATTTGAGACGTACGAGACAAAGTAAGCGGGCCGACTATAGTTAAATTGAAGTTGTGTTTAGCCAGAAGAGATTGACACTACACGAATGTTATAGTTATTTTATAGTAACGTGAAATGTTATCTATAGTATTATGGTAACATTGGAAATGTTATCTTTAGCATTATAGTAACATTGAAAAATATACTTCTTCTCTCGTCTGGCTAACTACATTTTCGATTTAACAGCCGTTCTGCTCATTTTTTCTCACACGCCACAAATGTAAATCAAGCGTAATGCAAAATTTACATATAAGGCGTGCGAGACAAAGTGAGCGGGCCAACTATAGTTAAGTTGAAGTTGTGTTTACGCGAATGTTATAGTTATTTTATAGTAACATTCAGTCAGCGGGCATGTTTGTTTTTGATAGGTGTACACAAATTAGTCAGTCAGCAGCTGTACTTTTTAACGTGAAAGGACGTTATGAAGATGAAGACAGCAGATTTTTAGAAGAATTTGTGTGCGCCTACGAAAATAACCGCTGTTTGTGGGACATAACGAGACCCAAACATGTCATACGTGGAAAAAATGATGGATATCGCAAATATGTGTGGAAATTATGAAAAAATACAAGGCAACGGCGGCGGATCGCAAGAATGAGCAAAAAACAAAGCTTTTTGTTTGTTGTCCATCTTTCCTCTTTGAAAATTAGAGCTTGACTGTTGGTTTGACTGAAATCCCTGGAATCAGTCTCCACGAATTCAATTCTAGCCCTTAACTGACGATCACCATCGTCCATCTTCTCTGTACTTGTCCAGCCCTTTCCCAAAAGCCTAAACTCCAAATGGGAGCTTTTTTCTACAACGACACTAATGATCTTATCAAACTTGACATTGTTAGTCTCCAACGCTTCATAATAATAATAATAATAATATTCGGCTCGACAGACCATTGCGGTCCACGGCCTAGCCGTTACGCATGTATATTTTTGGATACAAATGGAAGGGACCTACAATTTAAGGCCGGATCCGAACGGCGAATTGAGAAGCTTTCCGTGACAAGTTATTACTCTCGGAGATGAGAGGCGAGAGGACACCGTGAAAAATACTTTTCGTGTTACTTCCGATTCGAACCACGAACCTCCTGCTCGAGTAGGTGGAAGGCATTTTTCCTAATCCGTGTGGTATCACAATGGACAAATACTGGTCTAAGTGTGTCGATTTCACTGACAGCCACCTAATCTGTCTATTCGCTTTGCCCGAACACAAAAACAGATAATTTGGTGGTTATTTTTTTTAAGAAAAAAAACCCTAGCACATTTGGCTGATACTTCTACTTAAAAGGATCTATTGTTTCGTAGAGTGTAACTAATCTAAGAGACCTACTACCTCCCAAATGAAAGAAAAGTATGTCCTTAGTGGCAGTGTTTCACAGATCTGCCGACGAACATAATGCCTTGTGGAAAATACGTCTCCTTAACCAGATCAATGTTGGATAATCACAGAGAATGTGCCCGGATGTTTCATCATCCTCCGAGCAGAACCTACATTCCGTGTTTGAGCCAAGATTAATTTTAATAAGGTGATATCACAGGCCACAATGATCTGTGAGAAAGCTCGCCAGCTTTCTGATGCTTTCTTTGTCTACATCAAGGATTTCTTTATAGGAAAAGGGCCTTACTAACCGTTTGGAGTGCCTAAGCCCTGGGATATAATCCCAATGGGCCAAACCAGAAGTCTACCTTCCCACTTATTAATTATTGCTGTGGTGGCAGCCCAGTTGACACCACAGTAAGGTTCTGGTCCTAATAACGCAGATTCTGAACCAGCCCTGCATGTTCGAGGCTTGCAAACCCCAACCAAGTTTTAGGGATTTTCCCTGCTAAGCCCTGCTAGGTATTGCAGTGCATTGTAGCAGCATTTAACTGATTTAGAGTATATTATGTTGGACGATAGATAGCTTTCAGTGCTGCTTGCCTATCTGAAAAGATATAAATCGTAGCGCCTCTAATAACCTTACTATGGTTAATCCTAGCGCAGACTCTATAGGAGTAGGTAGGATATCTATCTTGATGAGGACAAGTCCCAGATAAAAATACCAGTACGTAGATTTAGGATAGTATCTACAAGAAGCATGTGCCAATCTTCCTGGAAGGTCAAACCTGATGTGTTGATGGTCAGACAAGGAGGCTGCATCGGAGACATGCCAATTTTCGCCGATACTGGATATAAATGGACTGGTAAGCGTGAGGTCAAGTACATCTTCGCGGATGTGGGTTTCGAGCCTTTATTTACAATCTACTTCTATTCTATTCTACTACTATTCTAAAAGACACCTACCCCTTCTGTTGATGTCACTACTGCACCAGACAACGTGATGCGCATTTGCGTCACAATCAATAATGTATTGTCGGTTATTGTCCCTGTAGTATAGTATGAGTTTCTGGACCTTAATGGACGGAATGTTGTCGTCATCGCCGGGGAAGTATGCCGAGGCACACACGATGTTATTTGATCCCCTCTCTAGGTCGGAATCTCCACCAATAGTGCCACCAGGTCCTTCGTCATGAATTCTGGAATTGGAAGAAAGGAATCTTGCGATAAAATATAACCCACTTACCAAAGCCCGATTCATTCAAACTTTGCACACAAGTGTATTTCCGATGACAACACTTTCTGTTAAAATTTTGGGCCGGGGGGTGTCCATATATATTTTTTTAAAAATTAACCCGATTTTCTTCAAACTTTATACACATGTGTATCTTCGATGGAAAACACTTTTTATAAAAAGTTTGGAGGGATTGGGCCCCGGGGCCGGTGGCCCCAACTAAATTTTATTTAAAAAAATTACTCGATTTTCTTTAAATCTTACACACATGTGTATCTCCAGCAAAAAGCAAAATAAAAAACTACCCGGGCAACATGGCCAACTGTCGCCACAGCCGACGTTGTTGTCCTCATCGTCAGACAACCTGGACGCGGCGCTTACGGGTTATAAAGGAGAAGAAGGAGACAATATTGTTATCACGACAAGCGCCACCACCACAACCACAGAAGAGCGCAAACAGATTGCCATTCCCGGGCCCAAATCGCCCTCGTCTTTGTCCACCAACTCAAAGTGTGCACTCCAAAAACAATCATCCAACAGTAGTTTAGCAGGTGGCAGCTCAGTTAAACCTCACACAGCAACAGCAGCAGTAGCAGCAAAACCTTCCTTCAGTAGCAGCATAACGACATCAGCATCTTTTCGCTTATCAGCTCCCACAGGCACTATCAGCACAATGGGCAATAACGCGACCACATTCAACAAAAAGGTCGATGCGGCGGAAACCGTTAATGAGTTTCTCGAGCAAGCGAAAGAGGAATTCGAGGAGATATGGCGCCGAAATCCGACAAACACTGTAGCACTCGACGATTTCGAAAGGCTCAAGACACTAGGTACGGGCTCTTTTGCCCGTGTAATGATCGTACAACACAAGCCGACTAAGGACTATTACGCAATGAAGATACTCGACAAGCAAAAGGTCGTCAAACTGAACCAGGTCGAACACACGCTCAACGAGAAGCGTATCCTACAAGCAATATCATTTCCTTTTCTTGTCTCGCTGCGCTATCACTTTAAGGATAACTCCAATCTGTACATGGTGCTCGAGTATGTGCCCGGCGGTGAGATGTTTTCGCATTTACGCAAAGTTGGCCGATTCTCGGAGCCGCATTCGCGTTTCTATGCTGCACAAATTGTGCTCGCCTTTGAGTACTTGCACAACTTGGATCTGATCTATCGCGATCTTAAGCCGGAGAATTTGCTGATCGATTCGCAGGGTTACCTCAAAGTGATCGATTTTGGTTGTGCAAAACGTGTAAAGGGCCACACATGGACGTTGTGCGGTACACCGGAGTATCTTGCGCCCGAAATTATTCTTAGCAAGGGCTACAATAAGGCTGTCGACTGGTGGGCTCTCGGTGTGCTCGTCTATGAAATGGCTGCCGGTTATTCGCCGTTCTTTGCCGACCAGCCAATGCAAATTTATGAAAAAATCGTATCGGGCAAGGTGCGTTTTCCGTCGCATTTCGGCTCCGATCTGAAAGATCTGTTGCGCAACCTCCTGCAAGTGGATCTGACCAAACGTTATGGCAATTTAAAAGCCGGCGTGAACGACATTAAGAACCAGAAATGGTTCGCCTCGACTGATTGGATTGCGATCTTTCAAAAGAAGATCGAGGCGCCGTTTATACCGCGGTGTAAGGGCCCCGGCGACACCAGCAATTTCGACGACTACGACGAGGAAGTGCTTCGGATTTCGTCAACTGAGAAATGCGCCAAAAAGTTTGCCGAGTTTTAGGAGCAGACATACGTTCTTTCTAACATCTAACCCACCATCAACAGGACAGCCAGCATATATAACTTTCTTTCTATATCTCCGCATTTTGCATTTCAAAATAAGAGCAGTTCATGGATGGACTGACAAAGGGCAATGAAGAAGGACGAGTGGAGCGCATTGGTTGTTTCGGAGTTGGTTTGCCCATCTGCATTTCTTTAACCGTTTTCACTACAATCACCACCACTACCGCTAACGCAACAACAACCAACCATCACCAGAACAAACTCTAAGTAATAAAATTAATTTTGTTATTTCTTTTGCATTAAATTTAATTTTTTTTTTGCTTAGGGATTTATAATATAATAGTATTTAAATATTCAAGGAAAAACTGAAATGAAATGAATGGTCGTCGTGTGTTGTTTGATGACTTAATATCAATGCAATAAAGAGAAGCGTGTGATGAGTATGAATGCTAATTTATTATTGGTTTGACGGTTGAAGTTATAATAATATGTATTTATTGCGATGTATTCATATTACACTATTTAGTTAGTTTTAAAAAAGTGGTATGTTAAAAATTTATTATTGGCAACACATAAACATATCTAACATTTCTGAAATTTTTTGTTTTAATTTATTTTTAGATAGGAGTTTTACACAGCCATACAATTTGCAATGGCGTGGACCAATTTTCTCTTCAAAATTTATATAAGATGCCAAGTTTACTATATGCAAGGTGTACTATATGTAGGACTTCAGGCAAATAAACGTCTATGAAATCTTGTCTTTCAGGGGCTTTCCATTGAATGGAGCTCTTGGTTTTCTTGAAGATGATGAAGAATTTGCCTGAAAGGTGGACAACATTACAATATTTCAATCGAAAAATGCCAGTGCGGAGTTAACAGAGGAAGATTCCGGTGGTGAGGAATTGGTTTCCATCAGTAACTGACCAGGTTCTCAGTTACAAGCTCCTGCCGAAATAACTTGCAACCATGGTATTCATGATGAATATTCGTCTGATGATGACATTCCCTTATCGAACTTATCAAAGCCGGCACCAGGTACTTCAACACAGTATTCTAAGAATACACAAAGGAAGAAAAAGATTTACCATGGGATAAAGGAAGACATACCAGCAATGTCTTCCACCTGTTCTCATTTGAAAAACTCTGAAGAGTTCAAGACATTACAATCTGTCTTTGAGTTATTTAGTTTGAACCTTACCAACGGGGTTGGTGCTGGAGTGGTTTTTGAATATGCAGATGCTTTGAGAAAGAAAATGCCCAAGAAGCAAGTTTCGTCTGTTTTCGGCAATTTCTTTACATCAGTGGAACTAGTAGAACTACTTTCCGTACCGTACTTGAATACGTGGAAAGAAGTGGTACTGTTCGCTTATCACTCATTGCATCGATCTTCCCATTCATAACGCTTGTCAAATACATCAAATCCATGGAGGCGACTTAGACCAACTAAGTTTTAGAAGGACAATCGCAGTAGGAATGCTGATGCTGGAGTGGTTTTTAATATGCAGATGCTTTGAGAAAGAAAATGCCCAAGAAGCAAGTTTCATCTGTTTTCGGCAATTTCTTTACATCAGTGGAACTAGTAGAACTACTTTCCGTACCGTACTTCAATACGTGGAAAGAAGTGGTACTGTTCGCTTATCACTCATTGCATCGATCTTCCCATTCATAACGCTTGTCAAATACATCAAATCCATGGACGCGACTTAGACCAACTAAGTTTTAGAAGGACAATCGCAGTAGAAATGCTGATGCTGGAGTGGGTTTTGAATATGCAGATGCTTTGAGAAAGAAAATGCCCAAGAAGCAAGTTTCATCTGTTTTCGGCAATTTCTTTACATCAGTGGAACTAGTAGAACTACTTTCCGTACCGTACTTCAATACGTGGAAAGAAGTGGTAGTGTTCGCTTATCACTCATTGCATCGATCTTTCCATTCATAACGCTTGTCAAATACATCAAATCCATGGAGGCGACTTAGACCAACTAAGTTTTAGAAGGACAATCGCAGTAGGAATGCTGATGCTGGAGTGGGTTTTGAATATGCAGATGCTTTGAGAAAGAAAATGCCCAAGAAGCAAGTTTCATCTGTTTTCGGCAATTTCTTTACATCAGTGGAACTAGTAGAACTACTTTCCGTACCGTACTTCAATACGTGGAAAGAAGTGGTAGTGTTCGCTTATCACTCATTGCATCGATCTTTTCATTCATAACGCTTGTCAAATACATCAAATCCATGGAGGCGACTTAGACCAACTAAGTTTTAGAAGGACAATCGCAGTAGGAATGCTGATGCAGAATAAGAAATCGCCTTCTTATGCACGTGGACGTCCATCAGCTTCCAATGGAGCGAATATATGCTACGACCGCTTTGATCATAATATAACACAACAAGACAAAAAAACGAGATGTGCTTTTTGCCATACAAAAACAACAACAAGATGTTCTAAGTGCGTTGTCGGAGTTCACGTGAATGCTTCGTAGATTTCCATAAGAAATAAAATCATTCTGTCATCGTACCATATATGCCTTACGTCCTATAATAAGACGGCCGCCATTTTGGAAATATATGTATGGAATTTTTAAAAATGCGTAAAAACTGTTTTATTTTCATCATATTGTTATGAATATGAAAAAAAATTATTTTTAAAGTTTCAGAAAAATGTCAGAAAATGTATTTTTTTTACCTTTCATATGATACCAATTAATTGTTACATTAACCTTTTTTTTGTATGGAAACAACTCAATCATATTATATTTCACTCAATTATATGAAAAACCACATGAAGCAGGTACAACTTGATCAAACTTCCGTTTAAGCTGGCTCTAACTCTGTCGAGGGGGGTTATATTGGACCCAATTTATTTTTTTTTTTAGAACGGAAGGTATTTTTATTGCCTTTTATATGATACCATTTAATCCCCTAACACCCATCAAACCACCTAGAAAAATTCACTTTTAAAAAAAAGAGCTCAAAAATTTGGAAACCCCTCTCTCCTTAAGGGGGTATTTCCGCCAAACAAGATTGCTGTTTTTGAGGTCTGCTCAATAAGGGCTTTCAGAAGGGGGGGGGGGCGTTCGAAAGCCGTAACCCTCTGTTCCTTAAAACGCACTTTAGCCGTATTGTTTTCAAATAATTATTTATAAATAGGTCTCGCCATTTTCGTCACAAGTCTGTAATTCCTACAGGAACAATCACTAGAACCATCTGAATCACTGACAATAACATTAAGGGCCATTTTATAGTCGTGGATAAAGCCATGGATTAATCCATTGTATTCGAAAATAGCCTAAGCCACAGTTTTAGCCATCGATATCGAGTTATAAATCCAAGGATAATCTATGTTTATAAATTCGAAATCAGCCGATTTAAATTTATCCTCGACTATAAATATGCCCATAAAGCGCATCCAAACAACCTCTTCACCAATATTTTGTAAATATTAAATGTCTTGTTCTTTAAGGTTTAAATAAAAAAAATTTAATTTATTTGTTTATACGCGAAAGTAATAGAAAGTATAGTAATCATGAAAATTTTCGAACTCGGGATTTTTGCAGATTCACCCATTACTGTATCTCCTAAGTCAGAAAAAAGCGAAAATATAAAAATCTCTGTCTGTCTGTCTGTGTAGACATTTTTCATTTTCCGAGAAATATGTTTTCTCTAAGGCGTTTTTACGTCATCGGATATGTTCTTTTCACTCTCAAAAATATACATAACAATTTTGTACATCTGTAGTTGTTTGTTTCTTTTTTTAATTTATTTTTTTGATCTGACAGAACTGATAAGAGAGAAAAATTATCGGATATTTCGGAACTAGGATTTCTTAGATTTCTCCGATATCGCCGACACAAAAAAAACACAGTCAATGTTGGATATAATTTTGTCTTTAAAAATTAAATGCAAATGACATTTCATTTTATGTCCATTACTTCAAAAACCCCCGTCGTAGTGCAGTTTAGTGGATTCTGACATGTTTTTATATTTTGTAAATTTACATCTTATCTACGTGATATATAACAAACTTTAATTTTACCTTATGCGCTCATAATAGTATGTACTATATTAATTAATATGTAGCTGTATCAAAACAGCAGGCTATTAGCCGTATTTTATTTGCCGAGGAATAAGGAATTACAACAACAATTGTGCTGTCGAATTCCTTCTTTGGAATTTGGAAACCTGCTGTTTAGCTGGTTTTGGCATTCGAATTCCTTATTTATCGGCAATAAAATGCAGCTAACCGAAAAGTCATCTTGGAAGCGACTA
The DNA here is from genome assembly GCA_947095585.1 of Nephrocerus scutellatus. Taxonomy (NCBI): domain Eukaryota; kingdom Metazoa; phylum Arthropoda; class Insecta; order Diptera; family Pipunculidae; genus Nephrocerus; species Nephrocerus scutellatus. The sequence continues at coordinate 89,050,888 of OX352764.1, forward strand.
AAAAACAAGAAGAAGCCTAACGTCAAAAAATATTTGTTTGCTGTCAATGTCAGTTGTCATTTCCAAAAGGAGTTAAGTAGTGCGCAACTATCGTTTGTCGTCGTGTTCGAATGTTTAATTTTTGTTGATTATAAAATAAAATGACAAATTACATGAGAAAATTAAAAAAAAATACAACACAAATTAAATTTAAGTGACAAATATTTGTGTCCACAAAAGAAAAAGCAGCAGATACCCCAAAATCAACTGCAGTAGCAAGATGAAATTAGTTAATAGAAACATAGATAAGGCCAATCAAGGGTAAGCTTCATTGTAGCCGGAAGAGAATTCAAATTTTAAGGTTAATGCCCATCTGTTTTCGAATTGCTTGTGCAGGACTGTTGTTTTGATTCCAGAAGAACCTGAGGATATATGGCATGCTTACAATTTAATTGCAAAAGGTGATAGCGTTCGAAGCACAACAATAAGAAAGGTATGATGAACGCACTCTTAGTTCCTAACTAATTAGTTCCTAACACTCTATTCTGCCACAGGTACAAAATGAGACTGCAACTGGATCATCGACCAGCAGTCGCATCCGAACTACACTCACGATTACCGTGGAATCTATTGATTTCGATACGCAGGCGTGTGTGTTACGTCTCAAGGGGCGTAACATTGAGGAAAATCAATATGTAAAGGTGAGTCGATCGATGACTATAGCTTTTAATGTCAATATAAGCCCTATTATTTCCAGATGGGTGCCTATCATACTCTCGATCTGGAATTGAACCGTAAATTCCAATTGCGGAAACCCGAATGGGATTCCATCGCCCTTGAACGCATAGAAATGGCTTGTGATGTTACCCAGTCGGCTGATGTTGCTGCCGTCATAATGCAGGAGGGATTAGCACATGTATGCTTGATTACGGCAAGCATGACATTGGTGCGCAGCAAAATCGAAGTTTCCATACCGCGCAAACGTAAGGGAAACGTTCAGCAGCACGACAAGGGTCTAGGTAAATTCTACGAGTCAGTAATGCAGGGAATTCTGAGACATGTAAATTTTGATGTTGTCAAATGTGTGCTGATCGCATCGCCAGGTTTTGTTCGCGATCAATTTTTCGAATATATGTTTCAACAGGCCGTTAAGTCTGATATTAAGGTTGGTAGGGGTACAATGGTCGTTATAAACAAAAACCACTTTAATCAACTATTATTTTCTTTACAGGTTCTTATAGACAATAAAAGTAAATTTATGTTGGTGCACTCATCATCGGGATTCAAACATTCACTAAAGGGTATGAACAAGAACTGTGTTTTTCTATCGAAAACTAATGCTTATTGTATTTGACAGAAATTCTTCAAGAGCCTGCTGTTTTGGCAAAAATGTCCGACACCAAGGCAGCTGGTGAAGTTAAAGCACTTGAGCAGTTCTACACTATGCTTCAGTGTGAACCAGCAAAGGCATTCTATGGCAAGAAACATATTACAAAAGCAGTCGAGGCGATGGCTATTGAAACGCTTCTAATATCAGATAATTTATTTAGGTAAGTGAACATCAAGTTATAAAGGCAGACATACAAAACGAGAAGCATTAGAAGATTATAACATATGTACAAATAAGTTATGTACTTTAAAGATCCATTTAAGGTTTCTTAAGCAGCAACATAATGATATTTTTCTTTTCGTTTCACAATTCACATGAATTTGATTCTAAAATTCTCAAATTTTTACTAATATTCTTTAAAGTTATTTTTACGTTTGTTTAACACAAAAATTGAACGAATAATTTAATGGAGGCGGTATGTAATTAAAGAGGTCTTAAGAAGGGGTGTAGATGGTGGTCTTGATAGACTCTTGCGGTTGTTTTAAATCCTTGATATCACCACTGATGAAAGTGATATTTGTCAAGGTAACTTCTGACTTTTGTGGTCAAGTCTCACGCTTGAAAGAGTGTATATGCTTGTTAACGCTTGTATGCTTGCAAATACAAAGTATGGCCTATCAATGCATTGGTCATGTTTTGATGCTTGTTGCTTTTACACTTGTAGGAGTGCTAACGTTTGTAAGCTTGTAAATCTACTAAGCGCGACACTTAGCCCCTCAATTGGTGCAGTATTGGGAAGCTCTACGTGCCTCAAATTGCGCTTGATTGCGTTGTTTTGCTACCACAGCTCTCAGGAGATCTCATGGAAAGAAGGTTATACATAGTTATATCCAACCTGTAGCATTAAGGTACGATATTACATCGGTGATGCCGTACTCTGAAAGCTCATTCAGGTCGGCAAAGAAGGGATTACTCAATTTGTGAAAACGGAGAGCCGGACACTGACCTAGAAAATGAATGACAGTTTCTTTCTCATTCACATCCAAGTAACTCCTGCAAAAGGCATTGTTAGGGATTCCCAGTTTGGCTGAGTGTCTGCTTACCGGCCAATGGCCCGTGATTATGGCATCCACTCTTTCCGAGATCTGGAGTTCAGTTCGGTAGATTTGTATTTCATTATAGGAAGGCAACATTGCTCTCGATATGATGCAGTAGGTCAAGTTGTTCCATCTTAACTGTGCTTTAGTGGAAAGGAAGGAAGGAACACCATCCTTGACGGAGCTCAAATTACACCAGACTATCTCGGTATAGTCCATGTCTAGTTTGACTCCCTTTTTCTCCAGTACGTCTGCTTTTTCATTGCCGTCAATGTCGCTGTGCCCTGGCACATAAACTATGGTCAAGGCAGTCAAGTCAAGAAGCCAGTTCGGCTTGGCACTGCCTGACGAGTTACGGAATTGTTTGGCGAGAAGCTCGTTGTGCTTCTTCACTTTAAGTATTAGGGTTTCTTGGTGGAGATGGTCCTCATGTGACATGCGGTGGCAACCAGTGATGCTGCGTAGAGCAGCATTCTGACAGGTTTGAAGTTTCTACCATTGTGTGTGGCAGCGGCAAAGGGGTCTAGAGGGGTGCCGCATAATTAAGAACCGATCTGCCTATCGCTTAATATGTGATACATAGGGGTTTTTGTCATTACCCCAATGTGCTGCCCGCTAAAGATTTTAGGACTTTATTTCTGGACATAACTCGTTTATTGATGTTTTTTGAATGAGTCGAAAATGTCAACAGATTGTCGAATGTGATTCCCAGGATCTTTGGATGTTTGATTGTAGGGATTTTCCTGCCGTGTATCAAGATGCTGAGCTGTAGGTTGACTTCGATTCCATCGAGGATGATTTTTCTGGAGACAGGATTAGATTTCGACTGGTAAAGAAGTTTTCTAGTACATCGAGGTAGGCGTTGATGCTTCTGCAGATGTTGAGGATATCCTTGCCTGATGCAAGAATGTCGGCGTACGAGTTCAATTTGACCTCGGGAGGTGGTGCGGGGAGTTTCGCCATGTAGTGTTTGAAGACGGTCGGTGAGAGGACCCCTCCTTGGGGTACACCTTGCTTAACTTTCCTTTCCGAAACTTGACGTAAGATTTCCTGCCATTAAGGTAGTTGGCAAGCCATCGTTTCGTGGTGTTGGCGAGCTGTGACTCTAGGATGTCTTGTAGTAAGATGCCTATGTCAACGGTACAGGGATAGTGCGGGCACAGCGACGCTGTTGGTTAAGGCCTTGCGAGATGGGTTTTGAGATCTCCGAAAGGGCTGTGGCTGTGCTGCGCTGCTTGCGGAAGCCGTGTTGGTGTTCGGCAAACTGGAGTTTGTAATGAAGCTGGCTGAGGAAGTAGTACAGCTTCGAATATTTTCGCTCTCTAGATTAGAGTGCCAGAGCAATCATGGTAAGCGTTAAAATCCCGAACAATCAGGCGGTTACTATCTGTTATTAGATATTCGAAAGTAGGAAGGTAGCCGAATGTGCAGCAGGTTGGGGGAATATAGACATTTGTGATTTCGATTAGAGTGTCGGTGGACTTGACTGCAATAGTTTGTGTTTCGAGATGTGTGTCGAGTGTGATGGATGCCGCTGTCCGCATGAGTCTGTAGTTGATCGAGTTGTGCACGATGAATGCAAGACCTCCACTGTTTCTGTCCTTGCGTATGATGTTGTAATTGGTGCTTCTGGATAGCAAGCAGGAGGGGGTGAGCTTTGTTTCTTGTATGGCGGCAATTAAGATCCCATGGTGCTCCATAGTGGGTGATTTATATTATTTTCCCTCGTAGGCCGTTACAGTTTAGATGCATCAAAGCGAAAGGTGTCTGTGTGGTTTGTTGATAGTTTGCTTGGGGGGGGGGGGGGTGAGTCCATTAATGTTGGTGGAGCGTTGATGTGCAAGTTGACATTGTCTATCGGATTATGACTGGTTGTGGGAGAGGCTGTGGATGGAGTCTGAGGTTGTGGGGCTGTCTGTAGTGTTTGATTTGAGCAGCATGGGGCTAAGAAATTTGCGGTCAATTGACGACAGTTATAAAGTCCATTGCTTGCTGATTGCTTGGCTAAGTCTTCGTGTCCTGAAGTATTCCGCAATGAAACTCCGATTCAAGCTTCTGATTTTTGATGTTGGCTAGACTTGAGCATCGTCGGAAATGACACCAGTGTCCGTAGTTGTTGCACTTAACTGAGGAGATGTTACTATTGATCCTTTAGTTGTATACGAAGCATGTCCAGATCCGAGGACCTGGATTAGGCTCGATGCCAGCTAGTAGGAGGTAGTATGCATAGCAAGAATGCCGGCGTAATTTGCTCCACTATAGAAAAAACGTTTGGAGTGTACGAATTGTAGTCTTTGCAATTCGTTCACCATTTCAGATGTGCTGCGCATCGACACTCGAGTAAAATAAAAATATTCAACAACAACAAAAAACACCAATAATTGCTATTGTTTTGAAGAGGTGTTCTTCATCGTTGGCATTGCCACTGCGCAGGCTTTTCCATTTCTCTTATTCTTCTGGAGTCTTCCCAATGAATTAGAAAATAAGCTTTGTCCAGCCTGTTCCTATAAAAGGCGAACCGTCATCTCGTACCGACCCATTGCGCGAACATCCATATTTTCTAAAGTCATGGAAACGCTGATCAATCGGTGTTCCCCAAGGTTCTGTTTTGTCTCCGTCACTCTCTCTCATTTATTCTTTCGCTGACCACAGCACTCTTAGCTTTTCATATACAGTTGAATTTACCGCTTCCAAAACTCAATGCTGTTGTCTGTCGTCTAAGCGTGATTTAAATCCCCGACCTTTATCCATGAATGGTTTAAAGAAACTGGAAAACTCGCAATACTTGGTAATAACCTTCGTTGGAACGATCACATATTCACTATCGCTAAGAATGCTGCGAAATGTTTAGGTTTCCTAAAACGGTGTTACTCCCTCAGACCTGGCTGCTATTTACAAGGCATATATTCGCCCTAAACTTGAATACAACTGTATTATCTGGAAGGTTGCCCCTAAGACCACATTAGCGGTCATCGAACCAGTCGGTCCGATCTCTACGAGTGCTGCCTAAGATGGAGTCAGCAGTACTAATGACAGTATTCTTAAGGCGTGTCCATTTCTATTCTACGCCCAGAATCTCAGACCCAGCACTTATTCTCCCTGCATTTAGGGTGAGTCCTATCTCTTGACCGTAGTTGTTTCTGGTCTCTTCGTTGCGAAGGGCAGCCGTGTTGACTCGGAATCTGATTCGCGAATGCTGTCTTTCTTGATGATGCAATCCACGCTCGAAGCACCATAATAACAAGAATACTGAATACTGGCTCCCTACCTATTTTGGCGTTCATATCACCCAGAATGATTTTTACGTCATACTGAGGACAAACATGGAGTTCCCGTTCGACTGATTCAAAGAATGGTTATTTTTCATCATCTGGGGAATCCTCTGTAGGCGCGTGAACGTTTGTGAGGCTTATGTTTTAAAATCTGCCCCGCACGAGAAGCCGTTCATTTACTGCTATAAGCCGGTAACGGTGGGTTTCATTCTTTCATTCAATGCCTTTACTAAGGTAATAATAAGCTACTGACCTGACAGCTTCTAATGCTGTTGTAGGGCAAGTACACATGGCAGCCGTGTTAAGATGCATATACATTATATCCTAAGATTGAAATTTTTAATTGTTCTAGAAGAGTAGTCCGATAGAAAACGCAGCTAGAAACTAAAAACCTTTTGGGCTTACCTTTTCCCATTTTGCCGCATTGTACTCAAAACTGAAGATCCAATTGAAAAGGAGGAGTGATGCAAATCCCATTCAATGAAAAACAGTCTTACCAACCTTAAGGTTTCTACATGAAGGCCTTACCAATGGATTTGATAAACATTGCAATGCTTCTCGGCACAAATTTACGCGATTTAATTGACTTTCAACTTGAAGTCAGCTGGCCGCCGACTGGTCAAGAATGTATGCATTGCTTCGTAAAGATGTTTGTAAAGATATTTGCTCCAATTTGGTGGACTTCATTGCAACATTGACTTTCAATCAAGGTTATTCGCCTCACAATGCAAACACAAACACAAACGGACAAAAACAAATCCAAATTTGCACACCCAGCTTAGCTCATTCGGGCGTTAAGCGGTGATTTAAATTCAATTGACGTGCGTGGAAATCAAACTGAAATTCTGCTCTAAATGGAATGATGTGAGAATGTTGTTGTTGTTGTTGTTGTTGTGGTGGTTGGCTATGTGCATTTGCTTTTAGTTTATTGCTTAGCATTCTTAAAATTTCTATTTAAAAATAATTTATTACTACTCTGCTTGAGTTTTTGTTTAATTTCACGTATTTATTGAGATACATATTTACATTATTTGTTAGTAGAATACACACACACACACTTATATGCCCGTCAGTCTGTTTAGTTAAGTTTCTGCCAGCACCATTTTCGGCAATAAACACAACCACCATAGATCCCAGCTTAGTGATGCTCAGAGAACATTTAGACGACCTCCTGCCGGACTCTAGTAGTCGTCGCTGTAGGTGAGAAGGAGTCCCATGTGCCGTGGCGTCGTCTTTTATCTAAAGTATTTTGGTTGCAGCTATAAAAGATTGGGTTTTTTTAAGTATGTGATAGCAGATTGCAAAAAAATATTCTCACCTGTGATGCTGGAGATAGGTCGTGGTGTGTCTCTGCTGTTGTTGTCTCTTGATAACTTCATTCAGTGTACATTTCATTTGTTTCGATGTCTGGACTGCTTCTGTTGAACCAATTCGGTTGGTAAAAATGTTTGGGTGATGATCTGTAGTTAGGCTCTGTTGGTTTATCATGCGGTCGTAGTATTCGGACAGTGATTCTCTACGTGGCAGTAGTCGTATTCTCTTGTCCGAAAAAAATTGGCCACCACCATTGTAACCTGGTGATACTGTAGCTGATGTTATTGTTGATTTGTTTGTGGAGCCAATTTGTGGACACCCACACTCCGATATGTAATAGTCTGGAGTTTTGGTTAGCATCTTTTACTGTGTGGTTGTTCACCTAGAATGGAGAGGTTGTTTGTCTTAGTATAGTTGAGTTAGTGTACATTCTTAATCATGCATGAGACCCACGGATTGGCGAAAGTTTAAGTCTTAGCTTTTGTTGGCACTTTTACGGTAACTTAATTGCTTACTGTAAAAAGAGAGCTGATTTGGTTTCTTAATTAATCTGGAGGCGTTAACAGTTTAGAAAATCAAACACAGCTCAGCTCTTTAAGTTTTCAACATGGCCTAATGGAAATAAATGTACCAACACTCATTAAAGCCTGCTTATTAAATAACTCTTTTCCTTACTGCTCTATTTTGAATCTTCTAATCTTTTTAGGAAATCATATTATGAAACGATTTAAAGAGAACTTGCATTACTTTTAAATTTTTGAAGTGAAACTTCTTTGGGCGCACTGGGAGTAACATTTCAATGTTGCAGCGTTTTACGACGTCATAATGCGAAACGATTTTGAAAATGAAGAACGCAAAACGGTACTTGGCCGCACTGGGAAAAAGAGAGATCTGTTGTTGGGCTATTACCACATTTAAAATTAAATTAAAAACTTGACTTTTCCTGTCTGTCGGTTTTTCCGACTTTAAAGACCTTTTTAACCACCTTCCACGCGACCTTGAGCAGCTCAGTGTTAAGGGCCATTTCTAAGATCTCGCGTATGACTCGTGTCGCTTGTCGCGTGTATAGCGTGTGATGCGTAGAAAATGGGTTAATTTCTGGAGTAGACCCACCTCAAAAACAGATAATTTGGCGATTTAAAAGTTTGTACCCGAGATGTTTTGGTACACTTACTTGTTTTCAAATTGATACTCGTTGTTTCATTCAGCATGAGCTAGAATTCTCTTTGAAATACGATAGTTTCGTGGACGCACATTCACATTTGCCAGGAAAGTATATATTTCAACAGCTTCATTGATGTTTGATTTCGATCATAAAGGACAGACAAAGGAACTTCGCTACAGAGAGAAAAAGAGGTGTAACTATGCTATACTAGACGAAATGTAGGAGCTTTATCTGTTTTCTACAAATTTTACAACGGTAAATGTTCTTTAGAAACCCATTCTCTAGTTCCAGGGCCTTTTCTCAGTAACGTAAACACTCGTTTAGGGTCCAATCAACATAGATTTGCGTTAAAACTTGTTTCATGTAGAACCCAACACTTTCAATCCTCCTTTTTTCCGAGAGTCTCTTCGATGTTGAATCAATTGGTCGAGCACGTATTGTAAATCACATTCCTTCGATTTTTATTTTTATTTGAATTTAATAAAGGGCTTAGCCCAACTTATTTGCCGTGACGCAAGTCATTCAGGGAGTCCTCCCTTGGCAATAAGTCTCTATATAAAAAAAAAAAAATATGGTATTCGTTGTTGGGATAATGGGGCTTTTTAGGTCTTTTGGAGGTGTTTTGAGGACCTTTTGAGGGTTTATTGGTGGTCTTTTTTTGACTCTTTTGTGGGGTGCTTTGTGGAGGGGTCATTTTGTGAATCTGTTTGAGGTCTTAAAAGGATCTTTTGGGCGTCTTTTTGGGGTCTTCTGAGCGTGGTTTAGTGGTCTATTAAGGGGTCCCCTTGCGGTCTTTTGAGGAATTTTTGGTGGTCTCTTGGGCGTCTTTTAAGAGTCTTTTAGGGTCATCTGGAGGTCTTTAGAGATCTTTAAGCTTGCGCGATATATTACATAGCAGAATGGTCTAGTTCACTGCGCAACGAAATGGCACAACTGAATAATTGAGAATATGTACTCTATAGTATAAAATATAGAAATATGTACTAGACTTCATAGATCCTCAAAAGAATTTTTTAAGACTTCTTAAAAGACCTCTCAAAAGACCCCTAAAAAACCTCCTAAAAGTTACCCAAAAGACTTCCAAAAGACCACCAAAAAACTATCAAAAAACCGCAAAACAAAACATTTCCAAAGGAAGCCCAAATGAAAGTAGGAGACCAGGGATAATATCATTAATGAATATAAGAAAAAGTTCCGGGGACAAAACGGAGCTCAGTGGAAATCCTGTTGGAAGTAGGAGACAAGAAATGAGATCATTAATGATTATAATTAAACGTTCCGGGGACCTAACGGAGCCCTGTGGAAATCCTGTTGGATGTAGGAGACAAGAGTTAATATCATTAATGAATATAAGAAAAAGTTCCGGGGACAAAACGGAGCCCTGTGGAAATCCTGTTGGATGTAGGAGACAAGAAATGAGATCATTAATGATTATAATTAAACGTTCCGGGGACCTAACGGAGCCCTGTGGAAATCCTGTTGGATGTAGGAGACAAGAGTTAATATCATTAATGAATATAAGAAAAAGTTCCGGGGACAAAACGGAGCCCTGTGGAAATCCTGTTGGATGTAGGAGACAAGAGATATGATCATTAATGAACAGAAGAAAAAGTTGGACAAAACGAGCCCTGTCTAAATCCTCTTGGAAGTATGAGACAAGAGATAATATCATTAATGAATATAAGAAAACGTTCCTGGGGACAAAACGGAGCTCAGTGGAAAACCTGTTGGAAGTAGGAGACAAGAAAGGAGATCATTAATGAATATAAGAAAAAGTTCCGGGGAAAAACGAAGACCTTATGCGGTGTGTTTTCGCCTTTTCCAAAAAAAAATTTGACTTTGATTAGCCGACGTTAGTTAAGGAGAAACAGCGTTTTTTTTCGCGCTAAGTATACAAAAGTTTTCGGTGTCGGTGGAGCAGTTGTTGGACAATTGCCTCCCACTCGGAGTACACTGGAATCGATTCCCGGCGTGTATATAAATGTCTGAACTTTCTCACGGCACTGATCATCTAGATTAGAAGTACATATGATACGATGCTGTACATTCTGATAAACTTTTACCATATGAAGTCACATGTACGGCTGAGTTGATGTATTAAGCAATCAAGATGTGGGCTTTTATGAGTACAATACTCCAGTTTGGGAGAGTGCCTCCGGTTGTGTACTTTCTATCTTTCTTATATCCCAATATTTCCAAGCCTAGACTAGACAAACGAGGGCTAATTTAAAAAAACTACGATTCTTTGTAAAGAAACTGTAGTACATTGTTTTACTTAGTAAATCGCATTCGAATTAATTATTTCAATTAATTATCAAATTAAATAAAAATATTCCCGCGTCAATGGGTCAAAATGCATGATACCGACTTAGAGCTACTGCTCATTTCAATTGTTGTCCGCCAACACAGTAGGAGGAATGCTTAAGCCATTTCGTGCAGATTTTAATTTAAATCGCGGCTATCTTACTTCGAATGATTTGCAAGGCGGTAGTTGTCCTACTCCGCAGATCACCATATTAAGAAAGTATCTATCACCGATCGCTCTTACAAGATACACTCTATAATTTGCTATTTGTTTGGTCATTAGTGGAACTACTGTAGGCGGTTGTTGCGTAAATGAGCAAAGGGATGTCTTTTAGTTATGTTATTGGCAACATAAAAGCGGCTAAACGTTATTTTTGTCGTTTTTTTTATGATATTCCGCAACGTTCTAATCGCATTCAAATGACTTTTCCCCCATCCTTTTTGCGGAGATGGGAAAATTTCAGATCGGACTCACATCTGTGAGGCTGGAAAGTTCAGTCAACGAAAACCAAACGTTTCAAGATTTAAATTTAGAAATTTCCTTGCGTTTGGTGTTCTCTTGTCTCCTTGTATTCTGGTCGGCCTGCGCGAACACATGGATGGTGGTTGGATGGTCATGCATGTAGTCGCAATGCCCTTTCATGAGTCTTTTAAACGCTTGTGGTGGGTGTATATTACACGCACAACTACCAACACTGCACATATGTGCAACATATGCCTAGCAGAGAAAAATATACAATGACCTGAATTTTCCAGCGGAAATCTGAGCTGTTCCTGCTCATAAGTACTTTACGCGGTTGTGGTGCGGATAAGAGTAGAGGACGAGTATCAGGTTTTGTGCAAATCCCCAACTGGTTATCCCATGCTAGGCGGTGTGTGCTGAAGAAGCTCAGCAGTGACCCTAAAGGTGAACTGTGGTTTAAGAATCACGAATGAATGATTTACCACCAGTGCAGTTTAGGGATAGCCGCAGGTAACTACATACACAGAATTGTTAAACAATTTGATTAGCTACCTTGTCATTAGTTTTGCCCTTCCGCAGTTTGCAAATCACCGGCAGCAGCCAGACAATGGCGTTCGAATGTACTGTAAATAGTTTACGATCCACCACAGCTGCATCGAGGTGGGTGGCTCGAGTGGCTGGCTGGCTGCACAACAATGCTGATAATTTCAATGCTTTCTTCACTTATAATCTGACTTTGGTTTATGGTCGGACTGTTGTGAACCCTACCTAACTGTAGCTTGAACTATATTTTTTTTCTATGCAACAAACGTACAATCCCATTCGCTTCTTCAGTGTGGAAAAACAACTTTCACTTTGTGTGTCGGATGGCTGTGGTAGCGCGGTGGCCGTACTCGACTTTGGATGGATGTTGTTGTGCTTGTGCTTGTACTGCTTTAAATCTGTGTGAAACAATGTGGCCGGACTTCTTCCAAGTTTGCTTGTTACGAGTGCATCGGCTTTAAGTCGCCCCTTTCTTTTTTGAAGGCTTCCGTATGCGCTGTGCTATCGTTTTCGGTTATGCAGAAGTATTTAACATTCTATGTGCGAGTATATAGGACGATTTCGAATCGCAGCACCCGCAATCGACAAATTCTATGCACCCAAGCACTTGTAATCGAAACACCGATACCGACACTGTAACTGCGCCTACTGAGAAAGCCAAATCACGACTGAAGGAAGACATTTGTTGCGGATTGCTCGCGGTTGCCTGTAGCTTGTTGTCTGGTCGACTTTCTTATGTCTTCTCTTCTGTTATATGGCTACGTAGGTAATTCGGTTGAATCTCAAACGAGTGTATATTGGCCGCGTGTACAATAAATTGCCTGTGTGCTGGCTATTAATTCGAATCATTTTAAGAGTAAGAGCGAGAGCGAAAGCGAGTGTTGTTGCTCTCTTAAGAGATCTTTTATAGATTTGATCAAAACCTTCTCTATAGAAAGCCCAACTGTTCCGATCGTACACAGATACATGCTTAGAATTGACCAAACGTATTTGTATTAGTAATCAACTAAAGAGCAAAATCCATATAAAAATCCATTGCAAAGAATTGAGCATTTTTACTCTCTGTTTTTGTTGTCTCATGTTCATTATGGCAATGTTACGAATAAGTGTTAATAAATAAATAAAAACTCCAAAAATATTAAAAATTCTTACTTTTTCCAATTAAATAATTTTATTGAAAATTTCGGCGCGAAATTCAGCATGCACTTCACCTTTTGCGTTTTTGTTTACTAGTCTAATACAATTTTAAATTTATGAGAATTTCATTTTCACTGGCTATTCACTAAATAGAGGCGACACTGCGCATGATTGTTTTTTTATGAGAATCAAAGAGAGTATCAATTCTCTTAATTTCATAATTCGCTTTTGTTTACTGCACCGATTGTATTCACAATCGTATATCTACACGATTGCATACACATGCGTTTGGTCTTGGTTTACAGCATAAGTATGCGTAGAGTTGGGCTTTCTATAGAGAAGGTTTTGAACAGTTGGGCTTTCTATAGAGAAGGTTTTGATTCACATCCCACAAACACACATGCGTTTGGTCTTGGTTTACAGCATTAGTATGCGTAGAGTTGGGCTTTCTATAGAGAAGGTTTTGGATGTGAATACAGTGTACAAAAAACAAGTAGTCGCAAAGAGCGAGAAACGTAAGATGTGGTAGTGGGAAACAGAAATATTTTATATGGATTTCGCTCTTTAGTTGATTACTAAATACAAATACGTTTGGTCTCAATCTAAGCATGTATCTGTGTACGATCGGAACAGTTGGGCTTTCTATAGAGAAGGTTTTGGATTTGATCATGTCATGATACAAGATACAGCACAAGTACTAAGATATGCTACAAAATTCTCTTTTCCAATCGCAATACGTCATTCGTTGACAAAACGAGTTTTATTTTAGTCAAACAAATGGCAAATTTCGGTGTTTTCGCTGTAATTCATTAGAAATAATATAAATATTTGTTTAAAAATTGTTAGAATGTTCGGATGTTACAGCAATAATAATAAGAACTTGGAAAGTGTTGATAGCAAAATTAGATACTTTCGAATTCCTAAATCAAGGGTACGAGGGCGGACTGAAAAGTGATCGGTCCTGGCAAAAAAACACAACTTTTTTCGGCAAAATTCAGTTTATTTCTTAACAAAGTCTCCTTTTAGATTAATTCAATTCGTCCAACTATATTCCAATTTTTCGATACATTCCGAATAATACAATTGCTGAAAGACCTCATAATAGGCCTCTTCCTCATTCAAACCAAATCCCTTTAACACCGAGCCATTTCCTCAGGGTTGGAAATAGGAATTAGTATAATAGTATAGTAGATAATCATACTATACGATCGAGAACAGTTTACAAATAACATCACCGCAGAGGCAGAAAGCAAGCTAGAGTCCCTGTATCGAAGCAAAATGAGAGAAGTGCAGCGTAGTGTAAGACGTGACAAACGTAATTATATTAACAACCTGGCCTCAGAAGCAGAGGAAGCAGCTAGCAGGTGCGATAGCAGAACCGTTTACAGAATCACCAAAGAGCTGAATGGTGATCACCGCTCTAGCCAACATCCGGTGAAAGGCCTAGATGGTGCCGTACTCGTTTCAGATGAGGATCAGCTATTAACCGCGTATAAACCCAAATCAAACGGAACTACCGGAAGTAACAATTTCCCGACTTCACACCTCAACTCCCAGTAAAGATGAGATCGCTACCGCGATCAACGCACTAAAGAACAACAAGTCGGTAGGACTAGATGGTATACCCGCAGAGCTTCTGCGTGCCGCTCCAACGACATAAGCAGAGCTTTTATATTCTCTTGTAGAGAGAGCTTGGGAGGCAGAAAGTTTCCCCGACGAGTGGAAGAAGGGAATGATTGTCAAGCTCCCTAAAAAAGGTAGTCTTATGGAGTGCGAAAACTGAGGAGGCATTTGCGTTCTTCCTGCAGTTGCAAAGGTAATAGCAAAAGTAGTACTTGAGCGAATTAAGGAACAACTGGAACATAGACTCGATGCCGAACAAACAGGTTTCCGCACTGGATCCTCCTGTGTACACCACATAAATACCCTGCGGATCATTATTGAACTGTTTGTTCAATTCCGGCCATTACTGCACCTGCTGTTCATCGATTTTGAGAAGGCGTTTGACAGTGTCAACATACAGTCTATCTGGTTTGCCTTGCGTAGTAGAGGTATACCTGATGAACTAATAGTTATTATTAAAGCAACCTATGCTCTAAATATCATGTGCTGCATAGAGGAAAGCTGTCAGAGGAATTCGAGTTCCTAAGTGGGGTACGACAAGGTGGCATTCTATCGCCGATACTTTTTTTGTTGGTGGTTAGCTATGTATGGAGGAATTCGTTGGACTCTTATATCTCAACTCAAACATCTGGACTACGCTGACGAATAGGAAAATTGCATTTCCTTTATTATATTTATGTGTTGTGTTTTTTGAGCAGACATAACCTAAATCTAGAATAAATTACGATGAACATTTATTTTAAATTAATAAAAACGAATATTTGCGACTAAGTGATTTATTCAACAAGCACTAATAGAATGGAAAATGTGGCTCAAAACGCGTTACTGTTACTTGTTACCGTGTTAGTAAAATAGGGGTAAATTGGTCAAAATACCTGGATCTGTGAAAGACGATCCCGGATCAAAAATTTGGTTTGACAGATAATTTTTTGTGTTACACAGAATCAGAACTGAATAGAAATAGAACTTTGATCTTAAATATTCGATTTCGATCGATATCTTTCAAAAGTGCTATCTGTATATTTAGGAGAAAAATAAAAACATTTGTTATCATTCTTAACGTCATCGTGGCATTTGTCCGACCATTTCACATACAAAACGTGCGAGTGCGCATTTTTTTTCGCTTAGCGCCAAAAATTAGTGCACTTGGTTAAGAAAGTGTTGGAAAAAACGATCGCCACATAAGTTCTTTGTCAATAAATTCGTTTTTGACAGAATGTTCACATGTTACACACAAAAATTTTTGTTGTAAAAATCGACAAAATTCGCACGGAGGGGAAATGAACTTACTCTATATTTTCCGCTCTCTTTTACCACATTTTCGAGTACGGGAACGCTTTTGAGTAAAAAGTGGTAAAAATTATCAAAAATCAAGAAAGCAAAGACGAGAGAAAATGAAACAAATAGTGTGAGTTGACGTCGAACAATTAATAAGAGCAGACGTTCTACGGCTTACGAGCCGAGAATGATATTCATTTAATTTTAATAAATGTCTTTATTTAGAATACATATCTTTCTTTTATTTAAGATGTATCGCCACGTTTGATTTTCGTTTAAAATTTACTACATATATGATTTCAATCATGGTGATTTCGGCCTCGGTTTGTCTGGATTTTTGTTATCTTTAATGTGGTTTTTTTATCACTAAAAATCTTGCGTGGATTGATTATTTTGCTGTCAACTTGTTCGTTTTCTTTAAAAAACCACAACAGATCTTTAAATTCACAAGTTGGTAATTTAGAACTTATATAACACGTAAATAAAAATAAACTGCAGAGTTATCAATAAATAAAAAAATAAAAATGGGTACTAACACAAATAGTTTAAAATCTAAATTGGTCAAATCCTTAAATCCTTTGATGTCACCAACTTTTTCCCAAAACTGATTAATGTCCATAGTACCGTTCAGATTTGTTTTCGAAAATCGTAGGAGCTTCCATTGTATCCCGATATTTTCAGGGTCACCTTCGCCCAAATATAAAAAAGGGATACTAAAGGTAAAAGGAATACTTTATGATCCGATTAAACTTTTTGAGGAGTTATTTATAAAATCACTCAATAATAATTTGACATTTGATTCTAATTGCTCATATAAGTACGGCAGGCGAACTTTTTCGGATTGAAACTAGGTTGTTTAAATCGTTTATAATTTTTAAAATACATGTATGACAATAATAACAATAATATTCGGCGCGACAGACTATTGCGGTCCAATGCCTAGCTCGCAACCATTTGTGATGAGCATGTATATTTTTGCACACAAATGGTGTGGGGACTTAATTAATTTTTAAAATTTTTAATCTCCGGATTCGAATGGCGAAGCTTTCCGCGACAAGTTATTACTCACGGACGTTTAGACGTTCGTGAGAGGTGGGACACCGTGAAAAATACTTTTGGTTGTTACTGGAATTCGAACCACGAACATCCTGCTGAGCCACGGCGCCCACAGAATACATGATAGGAACAAAAAATAAACTTTTGTTCGATGATCGGCTTATCTTGAAACTCCTTTAACTCATCAATTCTCTTGGAACTATACGCGAAAAACTTGTATATATTTCGGCAAAGTTTTTCGATTCCTACCGGAAGTTTCTTACAAGCGCAAGATGAATATAAATGTAAAGAATGACGTGTACACTTCATTTAAAAAAAGTCAACGTCTTTTATCAATTTAGCTTGAACACCCTTTATTTCGCAGGCCATTACGCTACCTTCGTCTGTTCCAAGTCCAATTAATGATATATTATTATAATCAAAGGATATATTATTATAATCAAAGAATGGTTTTACGCATTGATAAATAGTATACACCCAACCCCACCCACACTAACATACCACTGTTTGTTTTATAGGCTTAGACCTTAAAAAAACCTACCAAATCGAATTATAGCCTACCAACCTACCAAAGTTGAAAAAACCTAGGAATCTACCAAAACGGCAACCGTGCATAAGAGTACGTAACAATCAGGTTATGCATTAGAAATTTAAGAACTGTTTTGAGGCCCGAAGAAACCCCGTGACGCTCTTAAAAAAAATTTTTATATCTTCGTCAATTCTCATTAATAGCAGTCCTCTCTTTTTTTTTTCTGTACTTAACGTCAACATGTGTTTCTCTTTTCTCTTCGAATACCACGTATGCGAGTACTACGTGTAACGTGTATGAGGTTTCAATGAAGAAGAAAAAAACCTCTACGACCCTTTGTTTGTATCTCACTTCCCTCAAGTGAGGAGAATATCTCCGCGATAAAATGCATACGTTTGCTGTTTTAATTGCGGACAGTTTTGGTTCTTCTATGGAATCAAACAAAAGAATTCAAAGATTGCTATGATGCCAGCTGAACTCGTGATGTGTTAAACTGCCAGCAATAAATACTCAACAGGCATCACTACTGTTTGTCATTTTTCATTAAACTCATTAAAGACGACACACTGTGCGTGGAATTTCTCAACTATCTTAGATTATCTTCATTTCTTGTTTCTAGTGGCGTATCGTGACTGCGCCGCTGATGTGATGTGATGGAGTAGCCGAAGTCACAGTGGTGCTGCTTTATTCTTTTGAGGTTTATGACCCCAAATAGAAGAGTTAGCGAGAATTCCTCAGTATTTATCAATTCCAACGTGGAAAAGCGCACACATACGCTTCTTTGTAATACAATACTTCTGCTGTTAGTAACCTAATTGTTTTTTTCCCGAACCCATGGTGCATTCATAATTCCAGTGAATGCGGTGAAATCCAATCTCGGTATTCAATTCCAAGTGCATTGCATCAGCACTACGTTACATTGGCATTAGGTAGAGCGAATCAATTTGCTTCGGTTTTAAAATGAAATCATTAATTTATACAAAGTACTACTATAGTCCCATATAGGTAAATACACCTTCCACCTTTGTATCGATTACTAATCATTCCGCGATGATGAGCAATTTATAAAGAAAAAACATTTTTTCATAATCCCATCGATCGGGTTTCGTCATTATTTGAAGCTGACAAACGCTCGTTCGGCTAAGCATTTAAATTTTAATACTAATTGTTATGTCTCTGCGGCTGTTCTCTTCTTTACAGGTGCCAGGATGTCAACCTCAGGAAAGAGTACGTGCAATTGGTGGAATCCGTGCGAGACGCTGGTGGTGAAGTAAAGATTTTCTCCAGTATGCATATATCCGGCGAGCGTAAGTAGTTTTAAGCGTGTATGGCTGGTGAAGATGATACACAGTGGTGTTACATGCTGAACCGAAACATGACCGACCGAGTTTTTGAGCTGAACATTGACTGAGTCAGTACAAATTGCATGTAAGACTTTTCCACTAAGTTTCAGTCGGTCATCATTTTAGTTCAGAGACATGCAATGCTGTGGAGATTTGAATGTGCAGCTATGGTTTGCTTGTCCACTAGGCACACATACCGAGCATACTGAGATCACTGACGCCAGCTCTCACCAAGAGTGTATTGGTACTACGAGAGTTTGGTATGACCTGTAGAGTGGTGG
Source organism: Nephrocerus scutellatus (assembly GCA_947095585.1). Lineage (NCBI taxonomy): Eukaryota > Metazoa > Arthropoda > Insecta > Diptera > Pipunculidae > Nephrocerus > Nephrocerus scutellatus. The sequence continues at coordinate 89,069,602 of OX352764.1, forward strand.
TTTTCAAAGGAAGATTATTTTCTCTATGACAACTATGGTGCAGACCCATAGTAGATTAGTATGCTGATACATCTGAAACAGCTATGTTATGAATGGGCGTTGAGTGGCGTTGCATAATTAACCTGTGTCCTTAGAAAATCGTTGGGTTTAGCCTTCCAAGCAAGTGCTCAGTTAAAAGCATTGAAAGCTACAGTTCAGTGAGATATGCTACCAGGGTACGAATGTTGGTCGCAAATGTGAAAAACTGACCTGAACGTAAGATGTCAGTTCGTATACGTACGAGATGTGTAGCATTCAATTTTATTGTGATGTGATGTTTTTTCTTTCTTTGGACAGATTCTAGTACAAGATTCTAGTACAAATTCTAAATCGGTTCGCTTTTGTGTCAAGTAGACGACAACTCGCGTACTCAAAACTAGGTGAGATGTGAGAGTGTTACTCGTTGTTTCCACCTCAAATAACAATAATGCTACAATAAAATAATTTGCTTGTTTGCATGTACACGTAAAATCAAATAAAAATCAGATGCAACAAAAACATTTGTTTTCTCATCTACGATAACATGTGTTCTAAATTTATTCTTTAATTTTTGCCATGAATGCATTTCAGCGATAACTCCATAATTTCGCTCACCCAAGCAAATTGTAGCATTATTTTTATTTGAGGTGGAAACAACGAGTAACACTGCTGTTGACATTAAAGCAAAATCAATTTATGCTCATGCGTTAAAAATCATACCTCTACACACAACATCTACTAATACTACGAACTTGCTGATAAGATGTGAGTTTTTCACATTTGCGACCAAAATTCGTACCCAGATCACAAGTAGAATGTTCCCCACTGCCGATCACTTTATTTGTGTTTCAAGATATCTTATGAGCTAACGGTTGGTCAGCGTTTTCATGATGATGGTCGGTACAAAAGAGGAGATGACGGCTCAACGGTTTTATATGTACAGGCTGTCTTCCAACTTCTCTGAAAGAGTCCATTCTTTAAGATACATAGAAGAGCTTCAAAATAATTGGAATAATACCATCTGGCCAAGTGGATTTTGTATTCTGAGTTCATTTAAAACTCTAGCAACTGTAGGAGTATGAAAATAGATTTTTCACATAGACATAGTGTTCAATACTCGAAGGTTCAGGCAAAGCACAATCTGAAATCATGGAGATAGCTGCAAAATGCGCCGCATGCAGACTGAGAGCTGGTAATCATCTTCTTCTATATATATAAAAATGAAATGCTGTTCGTTGGTAACCGCATCACTTGAGAAAGGCTGGTCCGATTTGCCTAATTTTTATTTTGACATGTTCGCCATAGTTAGAAAAAGGCTTATGCCGGAAAGAAAAATTCGAAAAGTTGGCCGGAAAATTGGAAAACTCGGAAAAAACTGAAAGTGCATCTTTCATAGGATTTTTGTATGAACTCTCGACCATAACTCACGATTCGAACGATGGATTTGCGTAATTCTTTTTTTGTTTTGTTCCTTATGGTCCTGGGAAAGAAAGATAATGGAATGAAAAAAGGAAAAAACAAAGAAAAGTCGAACAATTTTGACACAGCAAAAATCATAATTTTCTTATGCACTCTCGAACATAACTGACAATCAAAAAGACCATATTTGGTTGATTTTTGAGGAAATAACTCAATTGAATGTTTTCGGTAAAATGAAAAATCTGGAAAAACGCATTCCAGCCTAAATTAAAATAAAATTAATTTTGTTTTTACTTTTGTGTTGATTCTCGATCTGGACAACAAAAGTCGTTATTTCATTTCTGTTACAATAGATTCCAATAGGTGGCGCTATATGCGGAAATGTCATTTGACAGCTGATCAATCCACGGTGCACGGTCTTATTTTTGCGATCTGTCAACGCATCCCAATGGTTCCGACCGACATGCCATTAGACTTTAAGCACTTGGTGTTTCGGTTGCAGGTTTCATTCGCAATTACAATAAACAAAGCACAAGGGATTTGTCAAGAGTGTTGCGGCATTAACCTTGAAAGTCCGTGCTTTTCGCATGGTCAATTGTGTCTCGGAAAACCAATAGTTTGTTAGTTTATGCGCCATACATCAAAACAATTAAAAAACAGTGCGCGTACTACTTACGCGCGGTTGAAGTAAAACTTCTTTGATGTTGTGGGCAAAAATGCCACTAAAATATCCCTAAAAAGACTCCAAAAAGGCTCCTAAGCCCCCAAAAGAATCATAAAAAGACCTCCGAGAGACCCTTAAAGGAATCACAAAAGACCCACAATGGACCCTCAAATGACTCCTCAAAGGACCCTCAAAATACTCCCCAAAAGACCCTCAAAAGAATCCCAAAAGACCTCAAAAAGACCTTCAAAAGACCCTCAAAATACTCAGAAGATTCCCAGAAGACCCCCAAGAGAACTTTAAAAAAAAACATAAAAAAACCCTCGAAAGGCCCTCAAAAAACCTACAAAAGACCTCTAGAGGACCCTCATTTTAAAAAGCTCTTCACAAATTCACAAAACTATCACAAACACATTTATTGAAAGTTGGACAGCACAACGTCTGTCGGGTCAGCTAGTTATAAATAAGCATGGGAATTGACGAAGAGGCATTATTTTTCAACCACAACCATTTTTACTAAAATTGGGCGTAGTGTAAGACGTGACAAACGTAATTATATTAACAACCTGGCATCAGAAGCAGAGAAAATAGTGAGCAGGTGCGATAGCAGAACCGTTTACAGAATCATCAAAGAGCTGACAGGTGGTCAGCGCTCTAGCCAACATTCGGTGAAAGGCCTAGATGGTGCCGAACTCGTTTCAGATGAGGATCAGCTCAAGCGATGGAAGGAGCAGAGTTTCTGCGTGCCGCTCCAATGACATCAGCATAGCTTTTATATCCTCTTGTAGAGAGAGCGTGGAAGGCAGAAGGTTTCCCCGATGAGTGGAAGATGAAGGAAAAATGGAATGATTGTCAAGCTCCCCAAGAAAGGTAGTCTTATTGAGTGCGAAAACTGGAGAAAACTGCGTTCTTCCTGCAGTTGCAAAGGTAATAGCCAAAGTAGTACTTGAGTGAATTAAGGAACATCTGGAACATACACTCGATGCCGAACAAGCTGGTTTCCGCACTGGATCCTCCTGTGTAGACCACATAAACACCCTGCGGATCATTATTGAACCGTGTGTTGAATTCCGGTCACCACTGCACCTGCTGTTCATCGATTTTGAGATGGCGTTTGACAGTGTCAACAGACAGTTTACCTGGCTTGCCTTGCTCAGGAGAGGTATACCACATAAACTAATAGCTATTATTAAAGCAACCTATGATGGCTCTAAACATCATGTGCTGCATAGAGGAAAGCTGTCAGTGGAATTCGAGATCCTTAGTGGGGTATGACAAGGTTGCATTCTATCGCCGATACTTTTTTTTGTTGGTGATTAGCGATGCACTGCGCGCAGTTTTATCTACTTGCCGTGAGCTTAGATGTTATGGTAAGGTAACTCTGTATTTAAAGAATATTCAAAGAGTTTTCTTGGTTCCATTCAGGTTTCAGCTGCTAAAATGAACCCAAGAATACTAATACTCAGGCTGGCAATTGATAATTCAATTATCCCGCAGGAGTACCCGAACAAAATGCCTGTCACAATCCATAACCTGCACTAACAGCATTCGATTTCAGATCGAATTTTGTTGTTTGTTTATTTTGAGTTAATTTGAAATTAAATTGATGATGGAGTACGTACGGTCGCTCGGTTGTACAACCTACGTGCAGTTCTTGTATTTGGTAGCTGATGTTGCACTTGAACCTGGCATTGAGTGGTTTGGTGTAGCGTTTTATTTTTCACCTTGCGCCCCGCATAGCCTTGGAGCAGCAAAGCAAATGGAAGTTGTGGAGGTTGAAAAGAGCATTTTGTCGTTTTCCAGTTTCACATATTCACCTGTGCCAACAAACAAACAAAATATTAATACAATTCGTGTTACTTTTTTAATAACATCTCTCTTTTTTTTTTCAACAACAACCTGCAACTGTGGATGATGATGATGATTCATCTCGCAAATCATCATCTCTTTGTAGGGGGTTTCCATTTCTGGTCCCAAAATAAATCTGTTTCGAAATTGTTGGCTTCTCTACATTTATTATAGCACATTGCGAAAGGCCTAGTATGTTCCTAGTGCTGCTTGTAAAACGTTAAAACAGTTGCCAGCGCAGCAAAACGAGGATCAACAGACGGACCATACGTTGTCCATCGCAATCAGCTAATGAATCTATTTTCGGGAAGAACAGTTTTGTAACATAAACAAAAACAGACAGCCGCCGCCGCTCGTCGTGCGCATAAAGAGGTCATTAAACACTTGCGTCGGGTGAATGCAGCGATCTTTCCTCTTCCTAGTTAGTTGGGTTAAAAATATACTGCACCAGTGGTTCCCAAACTTTTATATCTGATATTAAATAAAACAAGTAATATTTTGGTTTTTCGTCGCAAGATATTTTGAAAACCCAGCTTCACACCATTAAGTAGCTGCAAACGGAAATAGAATTCGAATAGTCTCTCTTTTGATAAATTTGGATATTCATCGAATACATCTGAATAGAATATTGTTAATGAAACTGTTCTAAATTTGGCTTGGCTTATACTTGTGTATCCGAACTCAATTTCATAATCCATGAAATGAAATCCTTTTGGTTTTTCTCTTATTTTGAAAGGATTTTGTACCCTGTAATTATCTTGATGATTCTCTAGGTTTGAAAAGTAATCACTAATGTCGAGTTTTTATTTTTTATTTAGCAATCTACGGTCGAGCGTAGATTTTTTCTCGAAAAAACGAACACGAAAGCCGAGAATCTTTTGTTTACATTGTTTTGTTGCAACAACGAACAACTTGACAGCCAAAAAAGCACTCTACGGCAGATTTTTTTTTAAAAAAAAAAGACATAAGTGATTTCTGTAAACTGGACAGATGTGTTTTTATTTTCTCTTTCTCTCTTCGCTCTTTCCTTTAGTCCGCGGGGGAGCATAGGGCTTCTACAAACGCCCGCCAATGAACTAGATTTATCGCCTGAGGTTTCAAGAGACGCCAGTCTGTCCCCTGGGATCTTGCTTCCTCTTCTATTGTCCTTGTCCATGTCATGTAGGACGGCCAACTCGGCGGCTTCCTTGTGGATTCCAGTCAAGCGTTAGTTTCGTAATAGCGTCCGCTGGCTTTCTCAAAGTGTGGCCAATCCAGCTCCATTTTCGTCGTCTGATGGTGATCGCGATTACTTCCTGCTGCGTTACTCTCCACAAGTCTTGATTGGTGATAATGTCCGGTCATCTTATTCTCAGTATCCTCCTTAAGCACTTGTTGACGAAGACTTGGAGGCGCGTCGCAAATGACTCTGTGACTTTCCACGTTTCGCAGCCATACAAGAGTACTGAGAGAACGTTAGATCCGGAGATCGTTAGCTTCACATTCCGGGAGATTTGCGATGAGTTCCAGATATTATTTAACATACTATAGGAGTGTCGCGCCTTGCTTACACGAGAGCACACATCCGAGTCAGCTCCACCATTTTTTGCCACCCAGCTGCCCAAATAACAAATCTTATCGACTTCCTCTATCTGATGTCCGTCAGTCGAGAGATCACATGTTCCACTAGCGTTAACGCGAAGTAGTTTTGTTTTTGAGACGTTAATTTTTAAACCCACTTTGTTAGCGTGGAGTTCTTGTTTTCGCTCCATGTCACCTATCGATTGTGATAGGAGACAGATATCATTGGCATATTTCAGGTCTTCTAGGCGGTGAAAAAAATTCCATGGCAAGCCCGATAGAGTACGGAATACTATTTTCATCACCCAGTCGAAGACAATTGTGAAAAGCTATGGTGAGAGGGTGCTACCTTGCTTGACTCCCAAGTAGATGTTAAAAGGTGGGCCAAGATGACCGTTATGAATGACGCGGTATGTTGAGTCGCGGTACCGCTGTACCTGTGCTGTGATGTGCTATCAAAAGCGCGTTTAAAATCTACAAAAACCATATACAGAGGAGAGCGATACTCAACTGACTGTTCAATGATTATACGCAGGGTGTTAATGTGATCAGTACAAGAACGATTTGGGCAAAATCCTGCTTGTTCATTTCTCAAAACGCTCTAACGCATTCCGTAAGCGCCTAGCTATTATAGGTAGAGGAGATCACTTTGTTTATGGTGTTTAGCAGGGTAATTCCTCTCCAGTTTTCGCAATTGCTCAAATAACCTTTCTTGGAGAGTTTGACTATGAAGCCTTCTTTTAACGACGATGGAATGGTTTCAGATTCCCAGATACCTTGATAAATCGCATCCAAATTTCGCGTAGTTAACTCGACGTCGGCTTGAAGGAGTTCTGCGTAGTTGTTGTCATTGCCTGCTACTTTACCTGATTGCAGTGGAAGAATTGTTGTCCTTATCTCATCCAACGAAGAAGTGGCGACGCTGATGTTAAGTAGCCTATTTGGGTACATATGTGGGTTGATGGACGTGCCTGGCGAAGTACAATTCAAAACATTCTTAAAATGTCCTGTCCAGCGGGTTAATTGTTGTTTCTACATAAGAATGAAAGAGCCATCTATTGCCTTAACAGGGTAGTTGATGTGGTGTTTCTTGTTGGCGAGCTTACGAGCGAGTTGGTAGACTATGCTGTATTGTCTACTATCAGCGGCTTGCTGTGCTTGTGATGCGATGTCGCTCAGCCATGCTCGTTTGTCGTTCCTAGCTGAACAGCCAACTAGCCGGTCCAGATCCCTATACTTCCGCGCTAATGCGATCCGAAGCCTCGTTTAACTCTACTTTTATGTATTCGCATTCACGAATGGTGTTCCATGTGCTATATCTGATATCCATTATTTTCTAGTTTTGTCGGGATAACCTAAAACGGTTGAGGCTGCTTCCGTAAACACATTTACTGTTTTCTCCCATTTAGACTCTAGGTTTTGGGGCTATATCTCAGAGAGAGACTGTTTTATGCGGGATACATATTGCAATTTTACATCTGGGTCTTTTAGAGCTGCTACACCTGCCTTTCTCGTTGTTTGCCTTCGTGTAGATGAGTGGACCGCGAGCTTCAATCGCACACTGCCAACCACAAGGTGGTGGTCGCTGTAGACGTCGGCTGCTCCTTCGGGTTCTAACGTCCAGCAACGATGATCGCCACTTGCGGCTTATAGCGATGTGATGGTTGTTGTACATGTGATCAGGAGAGGTCCAGGTGGCTTTGTGGATTTTTTTGTGGGGAAAAATTGTGCCTCCAATGATTAGGTTGCGATCAGAACATTGATCAGCAAAACTTTCACCGTTGTCATCATTCATAGAACCAAGGCCGTGGTTGTCGCTGCCTACCTTTGCGCCTAAGACTATTTTATATCAGCTAGATAGAATACAACACCGCGCGATAAAACTTATCAGTGACGAAAATATAGCGAAATCAATAGATTCGCTTGAACACCGCAGGAACGTTTCTTGCTTGTCACTGTTTTATCACTTCTTCTACCAGCGGTGCTCAAGAGAAATAGCCAGCTGCATGCCACCTCTCCTTGAATTCAACCGCAATACTCGTGGCGCTCGTAATGCTCATCAGTTTACCCTCAAGCCCATCTTCGGACGTACAGTTAAATTCAGGGATTCGTTCTTCAGCCGTACAACACGTATGTGGAAAAACGCATAGGATGTTGAATCTGTGCTGTTGTATAGGTGCAGCACTTGGAAGGTGACCGCTACTATCACAAAAAGATTACAAACGTTCGTAAATAGGTGTTTACGGGGAACATCTTAAGAGTTTTCTGGCCTAACCGTATTTCTTACGAACATCTTTACCAGAGAAGTGGAAGTGGATTGGTCATATACTCCGAAAAGGCGACATTTCTATAGCAAACTACGCAATGCAATGGAATCCGTTATCTCAGGATGGTAGAAGAACGGGTCGTCCGAGAAATAAATGGCGCAGAACTGTTGAGGAGGGGTCACGACAATTGGGGAAGAGTTCGAGGGAGCTGAAGCTCATTGCCAGGAACCGTACACGATGACGCGTCGGCGTAGTAGGGGCCCTAGGACTCACAAGGGGATATAGGACATAACTAAGGTGTAATAAGTGATTCACCAATAACATGTGCCTCACATGCTAGAGCAATACGGTAAGATGCTTTATACTACGCTTCCGTCAATCTTCTTTTGATTATCTGTTTTACATTTTTTTTACCATCAAACAATTGCAAGAGTTATGGCTTTCAAGTTTTCTTTTAAAAAAAGAAATATCATTGCCATTATCTGTTGGGTGATTTTTTTCCAAATGACTCAGTAGTTTTGCTTGTGCTAAGGAGCTGTTTGCCAATAAGTTTGTTGTAAAGCAAACAAACCGCATCTGGAGCCTCCTCGTCACCAGTGCTAGTAAATCCAAACGACACTAGTATCATATTTACGTCTTGTCTTTTCGTTGATTACACCCACCTGTCCAAAATTGGAAGATGGCAGAGTTAGAAAATGAGGCTGTAGCTGTACGAAACTGGAAGTTGATGTCATTGCAGGTTTCAGAATGCCTGTATCTGCATTACTACTAACAACGTCAGTTTTCTTTAACGACCCATATTTTACCCATCGATCCAATATAAGGGCAATTCTTTTTTCGAAAAAAAAAATGGTAAAAATATTACAGAGTATAATGAATAAAAAATAAAAACTATTTATAGTCCTACCTGATTTATAAAAGCACAAGAGTATAGTTATGTTAGATTTAAAGTACAAGCCTAACTCTCGATTAGAGAAGGAAAAATAACTGATTGCTACGAGAACTGTTCGCTGAGTGAGTGTGTAACCAATTCACACAGCGAGAGCGAAACATTATTGTATAGGTTAGCGGTAGTAACATTATTTAAAAATTTTTCAATTTAGTTTGGTGGTCGATTGTAAACTTTCCTAAACCCAAAGGTTCCACGGAACACACATTGGGAACCACTGTACTACAGCCATGGGAACTGGGAAGTGGAAAAAATGTCACAAAATGCTTTAGGATGATGAAAGGATGTTATGTACCATTAATTGTATTCATTTCTTGTTCGTTTTCAGAGTTATCTCAACTCACTGGCATCGCAGCGATTCTCCGATTTCCCATGCCCGAGCTCGAAGACAGCGACGACGAAGATGACGATGGCAATAATTCTGACGACTCCGATTAAAAATTCTCCTCGATTCTTCACCCACCTCACCGACTGCTGCTGCTACTGGTCAACAACTGCTGCTTTTCTAATTGTTATTGCGGTCCATTTGTGTCGAGCGTGTTCGCAACTCTTAGATAACAAATTCTCATATTTTTTCTTCTTGTTTCTTTTTGTATAATTTATGTAAAAACAATGAGTTATTTAATTAACTAAAAATATCGTTATTTTATTTAAAAGGAGGGAGCCAACCAAAAGGAAAGGCTCCTTTAAATTTACAACTTTAAAGTTATTATATTATTGAAAAGTTGGGACTTTTGTTGTATTTTTCTTTTTTGTTAATTAGTCGAAATATTTTGTAACAATTAAAATCAAAAATTAAAAGAAGCAAACAAATCAACAACAAATAAAACAAAAAATCACACAAATTGGTTTATTTTAATGTTTTATTACAAATCTGTTAAAAAATCAATCTTACTTAGCCATCGCAATGGCAGCTGCCGCAGCCTTCTTAGATGCCTTTTTCGTCGCCTTCCTGGCAGCCTTGTCGCTTTGATCAATGATACGACGTTTTTTCTTGAGTAGCCATTCCTCCTTTTCCTTCTCTTGCTTTTCGCGGATCAACTTGCGGAAGAGATTTCGATGACGCGGCTTAACCATGCGTGCCTGTAGCCTGTGCTCGTCGACTTCGCTCTTGCGAAGATGCCGTTTATTCTCCTTGAACACTTTACCAGCTTTAACGGCCATGTTCTTTTTCTAAAGCATCAAGAAATTGAAAGACATTTAGGATACGGACATGTGGTGGTGGGGACTTACCTCCTGCAGCCGCTTTGTTTGCATGTCATCGCCGCCTTTGGTATACTCCTTCTGCTCCACCTCATTTTCATAGCCATCTTCGGCAACACCATCATCGCCAAATTCACCAAACTCAGCCTTTTCCTCTTGGTATGCCCGTTGTAATTGCTCGTCAATAAGTAGCTGATCTTCTGTTCCCTCGTCTTCTTCTTTCTCTTCGTTGTCAGACGATTCAGCGTCGCTTTGCTCTAAAAATGTAAACCAAAGTTAAAAAGGTAAACGCCTTCGGTCTTGTCTCACTCACCATGTGTCTCTATTAGCGATGGATCAAGGAGGGCCTTCTCCTCTGGTGGGACATAGTCTTCGCGCTTAGAGTCTACAAACGGCGACAAATGTGGTGGCAGCGCAACACCAATGAAATATTTATTTGTTGGTAGCAGGGTTCTACGATTGACGCAGTCAAACACCCACTGTGGTTGAATATAGTCCCGTGAGATGTACTGCTGCCCCAAACTTGGACGATCAACAATTTGATGTGTGATGGTTTCGTCAGACTCATTGAATGTAGCTCCGGAAAACACTGTACTATCCCAGGAGACTTTACCACCAAACGAACGAATCAGAATGACCAGTGGCTCTCGTGGTACTTCTCGTGACACAAAGACTTTCAATCCCTTGAAGAGTGTTCGAAGACGTGCACTCTGCTGTGCCTCTTGTTTCATTTTGATGACACGTTTCGTGTCACCGTCTTGTTCCAGCAGTTCCAAATCCAGTTCGTTTTCCTCCTCATCTTCCTGCACTTTATCAGTTCGCTTTAATTCAAAATTAAGTGCCGCAATTCGATCCGACACAAAGGAGCTTTCATCTTTTAGTGTCTCTTCGGTGTCCTGCATAACGCTAATAGGAAACTGTGGTGGGTAGGCGAGATTTATGCTATGGAACAGTCGGAAGTTAACAAATCCCAACATGATAGTGTAGAACTCAACAAAAATAGACATTACTTTGAAGTCGACTTCAGCTTTAGAGTGAGGCTTGAATGGATAATAATGAGGTACGATCCAAGTGACCTTCTGGCCCTTGATCTCTGCTTGGAAGTAGTATCCCTTAATGGAGATGAACACTTTACGAAGTGACTTGGAAGCGATAACATAATGGAGAAATTCTATAGTCAGGCGGCGACAAAGTGCAGACTGTTCACGTGGAATTAAACGCAACGATGGGAAAGTGCTGAATAGAAAGAGTAGTGTTAGGCAATCATCGAGGTCTTTGATGGCATCGATGAATGTAGGATAACGCTCTTTGACAATGTGGTCAATCTTTAGTTCTGGGAACAGCGCTAACCGACGGTTTAGATTGCGGAAGTCCTTAATGGCGCGATCACGGCCAGATTTCTTGGCGAAAATCTGTGAAAGAAATAAATGTATATTAGTTCCACTTCCATCGGCAAGCTGCGGCAGTCAAATACCTTATAGTTACGCAGAGTCCATACAATAGGCTCGTGCAGCAAAAAACGAATGTCCTTGGCATGGTATAAGATTTTGATTTCTGAAGATCCCTTCTGGGCACGTCTGCGATGCTTAGGTTCACGTGGATATACGCCTTTTATAACGCACAGCCGTCGAAAATCGTTCAATGACAACTGTAGTTTCCGGAGCGCCGCACGGCGACTGATATATTGAGTTGCCTCACCAGATTGGTACTGGAAGCGGGAAGAAAAAGTTTATATAACCTCATTTTCGAACACTTCCACTCCGATATTGTGTGGATTACGAATTTTTAATTTCAAACAAACCTTCTTTGGTCGACGCATCTCACGTGGTGCTTTATTGTGTTTCTTCTAAGTAGCTATTCGATTTTATTTGAATATTCACGTTGTCCTCAGCGTAACAAAAACACACGTTGTCGCTACTGTCAGAAATCAGACCACACCAATGATTGGTGACGGAATTCAAAATAAACTCGAGCACTAAAAAGAACGTCAAAAAAACGAATAACTGCTTGACAGCTTTGAACCGTGGCTGCTGCGGTACGACGTATAGTTGTCAAAAATTTAAAACACAAGCGATTGAACTAGCGCGAATACAACATTAATTTACAAGCGGATCTAGCAAAACAAAAGACCGAATGTTGGTTTGATTGATTGACGAAACAAATCAATTCCTAACACAATGCTTAGGAAACTGTTAAATTTTAAGTAAGCTGCGTCAATTATGTCGTTTTTTTCATTAAAAATCCGTTGCAGATTGGTTTTTTGGCTGTCAAGTTGTTCGTTTTCTCTAAAAAAAATCTACGGTATATCGGAATTCCCCTCTTATAGATCTTGATATTTTGGGAGATTTGTCCCTCTTTTTAATTACACCAACAACTGATAAAGTTTTGTTTAACACGTGGCACAATATGTCGCATGATTTCTGTTCACTGAAAGCACTGACTTTTCCGTATTTATTATTTTTTCTAGCAAAAATATATATTTATTAGTAGAAACAGTTTTGTGAAATGGAAGAAGAAAAAAAACAGGAAATGACGTTTCAGAATTACGCATGACACACACTTACAACAAAACAAAGAAAACAAACGAACGAAGCCACTGAGAGCAGACAACCTCGTGAAATTTAACGCAAATGAAAAAATCATCGTGTCTTGAATTTCAAAGGAGTGTTTGGTTATGTTCAGGCGGAATCCAAACGAGTTTTTGTGCCGTTTCGTAACCGTGGACGAAACATGGATCCATCACAACACACCAAAGCCCAATGAACAATCAAGACAGTGGGTTTCTCCGGGTGAACGTGCACCAAAAACGGCCAAGGTGGGTCTGTCGGCCAACAAGGTCATGGTGTCATTCACATCGATTACCTTTAAAAGGTTAAAACTATCACCGGCGAATATAATTCAGATTTTTTGGAAAGATTCGACATTGAGTTGAAGCAAGAGGCGCTGCAGAAAAAAGTGCTGTTCTATCAAGACATTGCACGGGTGCTTAGTCAACATTGCAAAAACCCATAAATTGGGCTATGAACTGCGACCCTATCAAGCAAATTTCACCAGATTTAGCCCACTGCGACTATTTCTATTGGATTTTGCAAAAAATAACAGAGAAATACATCTTCTTTTCAACTTTGAACAAATAAAATTTCAGATTGAACAAGAGGCAAGCAACTGCTTGTTGATCTCGACAAATACAACTTGCTGGCATGTTAAAAACCTGACAGAAAATAAGTAAGAAGACAGGAAATTCATTTTAATCACCATTGCTTTATGATTATTAAAACTGTTAACATCGACAAATTTGGTATGGTAACATGCACTTCATCCCACCTAAACTGATAGGTAACAAAACGTGCTACCTGTCAATTTAGGTCACTAATTCTAAGTCCGCAAACCATATTTGTAAAGATAAATAAATAAATAAATTAATGGAAACTACCGCATTAGGTCTGTTCCCGTACTCGAAAAAGCATAAAAATTGTTACTAATTTAACTACAAACGAATTCCGTACTCGAAAAAAAGGAAAAGAGATCGGAAAATAGAGAGTATGTTCATTTCCCCTCCATGCAAATTTTGCCAACTTTTACTACAAAAATTTCTGTGAGTAAATCTGAACACTATGTCAAAAACGAATTTGTTGACAACTAACTAATATGGCTTTCCCTGTTCTCACAATGAATATCTTAAGACTTAAAACTTAAACCTTACAAGAGCTCGCACAATGAATACATAAAGTTTTAGGTTGTGACAGAAAAGTTTCAAATTGTGACAAGCTTTATTTTTTTATTAAATTGAATACATAACAACAACAAAAAGAAATATTTCACATTCGTTTCAAAATGTTGCGAACTTTATTCTGTATTTCTTCAAAAGTTTGTAAACTTAAGAACTAAGATCTACAAAAATAACCAGCGGAAATTTTTTTTGTCAAAACCAAAATCTATACAATACTGTAACTCTTAAGTTTTTTATTGTGAGAGCGCCCTTTCCTTTGATTTTTCACTTATTTGACAAAGTGCACTAACTTTTAAGCGCCAAATGAAAAAAAATTTGTACTTGTAAATTTTGTATGGGAATTTGTGTTGAATTGATTGCATATATGCCACAATCACGTAAGGAATAATAAATGATTTTATTTTTAATTTGTAACATAACCAAACAATTCGAGTGCAATTTTGTGAACTTCAGTGCAGTATTTTTGAACCAACTGCAATATTTTCAACGCCATATAACTAACTTACTTGTGAATGTTAAATTTTGGCATTAATCCCTTAAGCCAAAACAGTTTCTGCCCAGAAGACAATTTGTGGTTTTATGTCAATTTACTATTTGACTCATTTTTACTATTTTCTACTATTATATAATCGGAGAGAACAGAGAAGTTCGAGTTCTGAGATTTCCTATAAATCCGATACTTTTTTCTGTAATCTCTGGTGTCAATGAACTGAGACATTCGGTACAGGAATTTGACAGTGGCTGCAACTGACAGTAGACAATGGGCGAGTTTTTTTTTATATCGGAGAAATCGGAGAGTTTAGAGTAATCCGAGATATTCGATAAGTCCGAAAATTTTTTCCTCTGATCAGATCTGTCAGATTAGAAAAATCTACTCCTTTTTTTTACTCCAGAGAAAAGTTTTATTTTTAACCTGAATTCTCCATGGACATGTTTCATGTGTATGTGAATAGTGTCTCATGTGAATAGTAATCAAACTAATTACGTTAAGCTTTTTAATTAGACTGTAGAACTTTTGATAGCTTTGATAGATGGCGACCACCGATTGGTGCACACGCACGAAAGGTACGAGTGCATGTTGTAAACAAAACACCTGAGTAATCGTCAATTCAACGATTTCCAAGGTGCAACCTGAAGTGACTCAAATAACGACTGGGGAAAAGTTATTTGGTATGTTTCCCACAACGCAATGTGGTAAATGATTTTTTTTACACATGTATAAGGAAACAAACGTCTACAGCTGTCAAAAAATGTTCTGTATATTTTTTCAGAGTAAGAGATCATATCCTAGAATTATCGCAGCGTAAGAAAAAGGAATAATAAAAATACATTTTTCTCAGAGAATGAAAAAAAAAACCAATATCTGAATTATGGTAGAGAAATTATAACTCCAATTACACCAGATATCACAATAAAACACAGCCATTATTTATCTAATCAAGCTTTTGCTTTCAACTGTATGCTTCGTAATGACAAAAAAACAAATTTATCAGCATATCAGGGTTTGCTGAATTGCTGATGCTCTGCTGAGAGCTGACGTTCGCATCGGAGAAAGGCATTTGTCAAAACAAAGTGAAAATTCGCGACTGCGATAATTGTCTTTCGTTAGTCGGAAATTAAAATCGGGGACTAGGTTATAAAGTAGGATATATTTTCTTTTGTGGTATGAATCGCCGCTCGTGAATGAATTATTAATTTATTTGAACTAAAGAAACAGTTTTATTAAGACACAATGAGTAAACATATGTACAGCACGATAAATCTAACGGACTCGCAGCTGAAGGAGCAGGGCAACCAAATGTTTTCGGCCAGGAAATATGACGACGCTATTAACTGTTACACAAAAGCAATCGTAAGTTGGGGTAGGCAGGCAAATGTGGGTCTTTGGGGCATTGGGACTTAATGGAAAATCAATAATCAGTAAAATTTGCATGTATCGACCAGATCAAGAATCCAACGAATGCTACATATTTTACAAATCGTGCACTATGTAATCTTAAGCTGAAGCGTTGGGAACAATCATGTCAGGACTGTCGACGTGCCCTGGATATCGATGCAACACTGGTGAAGGCACACTTCTTCCTGGGGCAGTGCCTTATGGAGTTAGATCTTTACGATGAGGCAATCAAACATTTGCAAAGAGGTGAGTTGGTAATTGGTTATAGAATCATCGCTTATTTTGTTTGTTTGTTATAAAGCAGCATTCGATCTGGCTAAAGAACAAAAACAAAATTTTGGCGACGACATTACCTCGCAGCTAAGACTTGCCCGAAAGAAACGCTGGAATGTGCTAGAAGAGAAGCGTATTTTACAAGAAATCGAGTTACAATCATATCTTAATAGGTTGGGGTGTTGACTTTAATTTGTTTGACTCAGTCTTAGATAGTTGCTCAAATTCGCAGACTTATCAAAGAGGACATGGAGAACCGTCTAGCAAAGTTAAAGCTAGAGGACAGCTGCAACGAGGATCAGCTAAAAGACAAACAGCAGGAAATCGAACAGGAATCGGTATGTTTACAATATATATCTAAAATTAATGCCAGTGTGATTAACTTACGTCCTCTCTAAGGACGATCGTGTCAAAGAGCTCAACAACATCTTTGCCAAGGTGGACGATCGAAGACGGGTAAAATAATCTTTATTTCTTCAACATTCTAATATTTTGTACTTTGCCCCAATATAGAAACGTGATGTTCCGGATTTCTTGTGTGGCAAAATCAGTTTTGAAATTCTCACTGATCCTGTGATAACTCCGTCAGGAATGACATATGAACGCAAAGACATCGAGGAACACTTACAGCGGGTGGGTCATTTCGACCCGGTGACCCGGGTCAAACTTACACAGGATCAGTTGATACCGAATTTCTCAATGAAGGAGGTTGTTGATACGTTCATGGCAGAGAATGAGTGGGCGTTAGATTACTAATGTACGCAATGCGGTGCCCACCCCGTCGTCAAGACAAATTATTGTTATGCGAGTGAAAGAACACGTTCTATAAGTATCCTATATTCCTTCCCCTTCGGTTTTTATTCTCATTTTAACTTTATTAAACCAGTTATGCCAACAAATAAGATTCGCTGAATTGTAAATAGCAATATGTGAAAAAGGGAGCAAGAAAACTCTACTTTCTGTTTGCTTTCAAAAATACTAACTTATATGATAATAATCTTACATTCATACATTCTACATTCATTTTGATCCTTAAGACAGTTGCAATAATTCCGGAATTCCGTTTGATTTATCATTGATCCTGTGGGGTTTTGCCCATCTTAATAAAATCAAGAGTCTATAAAGTAGTAGGCTCATGATTTGAGTGATTGTGAATTCTTTCTAAATAAAATGGAAACTTTTAAGTTTACTGTTTATTGACTGTGTGGAAATATTTGCTCGATTATTAGTTACGAATCTGTATTGATTAATTTTTGTGAACGCGAAAAATAATCCTGTCTCCAGAAAAATCGTCCGCTATACTTTTCACCACATGGACCAAATAAGTCAACCTACAGCTTGATACGTGGCGGACAATCACTAAAATCAGACATCCATAGATCTTGGGAATCACATTCGACAATCTGTTGACATTTTCGACTCATTCAAAAATCATCAATAAACGAGTTTTGTCCAGAAATAAAGTCCTAAAATCCTAAGCGGGCAGTACATGGGGTAAGGACGAAAAAAAAGCCTACGTACCACATATCAAACGATTGGCACATCGGTCTCTGGCTCTGCCACACACAATGGCAGAAGCTTCAAACCTGTCAGAATTGTGCTCTACGCGTAATCACTGGTTGCCACCGCATGTCACATGAGGACCATCTCCACCAAGAAGTCCTAACACTAAAAGTAAAAGAGCACAACGAGCTTCTCGCCAAACAATTCCTTCTGGCATGCCACAAACGCGATCACCCGAACCATGACCTGCTCACCTTAAACACACCACCCAGCCATATCCGATCTGATATTCGTGTGTTCCGCGAAGAGATAAACCAATTTATCGCACATACACCTCTAGATCAAGCAAACTTTAAAGCAGCCCTAAACTCGATTCATCAAGCTTTAGTCAGAACCGCAGTAGATTGTCGCCAAAATAATATCGTTCTGTGCGGTCGCCCCCCTCCTATACATCAAAGTGAGGAAAACCTCGCCAGACAAATCAGATCAACACTGGCACAACTGAGATCAGGATGGAGCTCTTATCAGAATAGCTACATACACCGTGACATCATCATCGATCAATGGCCGGACTGTGGTGCGTCACCACATAACACCGCTCATCTATTCAGCTGCCCGTTCCATCTGACGTTACCCACACTGCTATCCCAAAGGACACAACCCGCCGAAGCAACCGCATTTCTAGGCCTGGACTGTTCCGACAGCTACACAAACATAACAACCCAACGTTTGGACTAATACGAATTAATAGTGGCTACAACAACAACAACAAGACTACTGATTATATCAATATTTTGCTTATTACAATTCTTGCCAGTCCCACTACTTAAGCTTTGTTATTATGTCAACTATGTCGGAAGAAAACAAGACCGCTTAAAGCAACGAACTATTAGAGCAACATTGTCGTAGTCAAAAAACTAGGCACTGAAACTTTGAGATGACTACGTCATGTGCAGCGAATGAACATCAACGCTTAAAGACTTTGAATCAAATACAGAGTGACAGTTCAGTAGAGTCATTCTTAGGGGGTACACCTGCATTTTGGAGCAGCTAGAAAAATCTAGTGCCGATCGGAGAGGCTCGTTAGTTAAGTTCTTGGTTCATGTAACGTTACCTAAATAAGTAAGCAATAGAGGTAATTAAGAAACAAGTCCAGGGTAATAATGGAATAATTCGCAATATAAGGTATTCAAGTTGACTCATTTACAAGCTGAGTCCGATAATTTAACTCAAGAAAGCTTAAGAAAGAATCTTTAAATTGATTGGTACGTCCGATGATAGGTCTAATGGTAGACCCGTGAGCTCGAGGCACTAGTATTGCATTTAGGTTGGAGGATGGGCGGGATGCATCTGGATATTTCTTTTAAACAACGCTTAAGGAAAAAATGATAAAACAGTGACAAGCAGGAAACATTCCTATGGTGTTCAAGCGATTCGATTGTTATTGCGATATTTACGATTCCAATAAGTTTTATCGCATGGGTTTGAATTCTGTCTATTAGATGTAATGTGGTCTTAGGGGAACCTACCCAGACAATACAGAATGGACTAGTCCTATCCTCAGTAAATGTTAATCCTAATCCAAGGTGGAACAGCTTAGGCCTAGCGATGCATGGCTAAGAGGGAGCTTAGTCGCCAGTAAGCGAACTCCGAATACCTGGCGACCTTCGGTTTAAACTCCAGTCTTCCCATGGCGAACCCGGCTCTGTCACGTGTGACCTTTTTTCCCGGATACTCGTGGATATCAAAATAGGTCCAAATTTCAATATTTATGTGACCGCCTCGGAACCTGTTGTAGGACAGCCCGTTGTAACATTAGAAGCTGATGTGCTTCCAATACCACGGCCTGTTGTCGAAGTCTCCACTAAGTTCGGTCGGTGTTGCCATAGCTCGCGAGGGGGGTCGGATAAAACGATGTAGAATCTAAAACCTCTGATCCACACTTGTCGTCGTGATCTAGCAGAAATCCGGTTGCGCTTCTATTGGGATGGCATTGGATTGGACTACAGTTACAGAAACAAACGGGTGGATTCATCAAAATGAGCTCGCTTGAGAAAAGGTGGTTTAGACATGCTTTAAGCACTGGCAAGAGCAGAAAGAGTCCTCTCGAATGTGCCAATAACGCTCCTCCAAAACAAAGCGATAATAAGCGGACTAGATCTGAGGATCAAACACCACCCAATTCGGGTGCCAAAAAAGTTAAGATGAGACCTACACCTGACACCCACATTCAGCCAAGTGGCTAGTACTGTCAGGTTACCTGTCGTTCCGACGGACCTGGCTACAAAACCCCTCACAAATGAGCAGATGGCTCTTTTGCAGGAGGATGGTACTGACACCTCAATTGAGATGACCGATAGCGGTGTTTGGCCGTTAGAATTTACCGGCTCATTTTTCAAAACGGGGTGGCTCATTTTCGTGTGCATAGACGGTACTACTGCGGGGTGGTTGCGTTCGAACTTCGAAAAGATTAGAGCCAAGAGTGGATTGAGAGTGACGCTGGTGGACGAAGAACCACACATCGTCCGTGGGTTCTTTCTACCGAACTCCATGAGTAGGCTTAACACCTCCAAGGGCAAAATTGGATACCGCTTTGATCATGTAAAGCTAATCCTTAAGAGCACCGACAAGGATTTAGCGACTGGCCGCGGTACTTCAACTAAAGAGGACCGATGGGCAACATAATAAAGAAGTTTCCGGGGCAACACCCTCCACTTAGGCACCGCAACCGTCCACTTCGACCAACAACGCTGCTGGGCATGTCGATCAAGACGACTCAGATGCCTCTCCTAGGAAGAAGGTCACTAGACCATTTACTTCGACCAGCAGGACCACCGGGCATGCTTCCTACTATGGCAGCTGTGTCCCCAAAACCAGTTTGAGTAAACGTAAGGTTCCCTGGTGGAATGACCGGCTGGCCAAACTTAGGAAGAAAGTTAGAAAGTTAGAAAGTTTTTCAACACTGCTAAACGCACGAACAGCTGGGACGAATAAAGTAGGTCTCATGCAAAGAAGCCATTGGAAGCGAATAGGGTCTTCAACCCGATATCACATATTGGCTATATACAGCGGTAGTAAGAAGTACACTTATATACGGTGTGACTGTATGGTGGACTGACTTACCCAAAGCAGTAAATTATGACAAACTAAACAAAGTCCAAAGATCAGCTTTTTTATGTATGAGCGGAGCACACCTGAAATTCTGTTCAACCTTACACCACTAGACATTTTCTGCAAGTAATCAGCTGCTAGTTCGGCTGTTCACCTTAATGCAATCTCCTAGTGGACCGGAAATGAAATCGGTCACTCTTCTGTCGAGTGGGCCTTAGTTAGGATTCCACCAGGCAACATAGAATACACATTCCGCAACTCCAATTCAACAAAAACTTCCAAGTCACCATTCCCTCCAGATAATTTTGGGAAGAAGGAGCTCAATTGGAAGATTATGACATTAATTTTTTCACAGACGGGTTAAAAACTGATGACGGGGTTGCTGGCGTAGGTGTTTTCTTAAAAAGACTAAATCTTAGTCTATCTTTCCTTCTGTAGTGTTTTGCATGCTGAGATAAAGTGCTATCTTGGCTGAAGAGAAATATCTTATCCGCTAAGGATATTCGCATCTTCGCATCTTCTCGGATAGCCAAGCGACGCTGAAATCCCTGAAATCAGTCTCTACGAACTCTATTCATATTCTCTGACGGAGATGGCGGAGCGTTTCAACATTCACCTGTGCTTGGTGCCGGGGCATAAAGCCGTTCCTGGAAACTGTAGAGCTGACAAACTCGCCAAAGACGGGACTACACTGCCCCTTTTCCTGAAAATGGTTATTTAGGCATGCCTATATATCGCTTCATGTAAACTCATGTTAAAGAAGGGGCAACTTGTCTAGCGACAAAACAGATCTGGCCCAAGCTGGATACAAAACGCTCCAAGTGTTTAATCTTTCAAAAAAGATTGCACATCGGTGCTATTATAGGTGTCATCACTGGACACTGTCCTCTCGACCGACTTCTGCAGAAGCTGCATGGACGACAACGAGGTGGAGACCATTCTCAATTTTCTCTGTGCGTGTCCAGAACTCTTTTAAAATGTAAGCTCCATCTGGAAGCTTTATTTTACAACGACCTTAATGATCTAAAATATACGGACATTAGTTGTATCTTGCGCATCATACGAAGCTCCAACTGGTTCAAGGTGATAGGTGGTAGGTGAGAACATTTTTCTAGGTCCACGTGGTATCACAATGGACCATTACTGGTTTAAGTGTGTCGGCCTTTCGACCGACAGCCACTTTAACCTGACCGAACCTAACGTACCGTGGGCGCCTTGGCTTAGTGGAAATGCGAATGGCTACTGAACAGGAGGTTCGTGGTTCGAATCCGAGTAACACCAAAAGTATTTTTCACGGTGTCCCACCTGTCGCGAATGGGTTCGGATTCGACCTTAAATTGTAGGTGCCTTCCATTTGTGTCCACAAAATATACATGCACAACACAAATGGTCGCGAGAAGCTAGGCCTTGGACTGCAATAGTCTGTCGCGCCGAATATTATTATTTATAACCTAACGTACATAGATCAAAGTGGCACACTCTAGCGCTAATTGAAGACCTCGCAAGTACAGCGAGATAGCCAGACGCGGTGGTGAATGATCTCTGCGAGAATAATTCAAAATGCAATTGGTGTTTCAAATATTCTTCTTACAATATTCATACATAGGAGTATATATTTATGTAATACGATATATTTTCTTGGTTTTATTTTTGCTGTTTTGCTTTATTGTTATAATAATTCTGTTTTTCTTTTTATATTTATTGATTTTGATTTTCACACAATTCGTTTGTTCATTTTCTTTTTACACAATAACGAGTACATAATTATTGACGAGTATTTCGTATGTTAGTTAATTTTTTTTTACTTTTCTCTCTGTACTGTAATGAGAGATGGTTGGGTCATGCGGGGGAGCCTATTATTACATCAGCACTTGTCATTTGTATAGGAAACACGTACACAATAAAAGCATTACTAGCCTAAATATTTTTTGTAGGTTTGTTTGTTTGTTTGTAGTTGTGGTTGGAAGGTTGGGAAGGAGGGAGGGAAAAGTAAAAATATTAGAAAACAATTTTTGAATTTTACAAAATTATTATTATTATAGAAGTTTGTTATTTTGTTTTTGTTTTTGTTTTTGTTGCTTGTTTCTTTTGTTTGCAATATGTAATGTAGTTATATAATAAGCAATATTTGACGTTACACTTGTTACCCTTTTTGTTGTTGTTGCTGTTTTTCTGTTGTTCTGTGGTTATGGTGGATTACAGTTTGAGGTTTTTTTACCATGCTTCGCTACTTGTTACACAAACCTTCTTTATATTTCAATTTCGAATTTAAAAAGTTCATCAGTTTTTTGTTTGTATTCTCGCTGTCGTTTTTTTACATTTCTTCTTGAAGATTAGTATTCAATTGAAAGACTTTTAATTGTACATTCGATAGATTCGTATTTTTTCAACATTTTCCTGCATTTTATATTTATATAATCTCTTTTAATATACCAGGGGACTAGCAAAAGTTCTCTAAGAAAGGCTCAATTGAATTTGTTTTGGCAAAATAGACGATTACGATCGATATCGCTTTAAATTAACATTTAAGGAAATTTAAGTTAGGTAATAGTGAAGACAAGAAATGGTAAAATCGCTACAAGAAAAGAAATTCGTGTTGCCATTCTGTTTCACGAATGCATCCAAAATTATGCAAATGGCATGAATGGACAAAACCGTGTACACACCCAAGTCATATGTCCAAGTGTTCAATTTGGGACTAGTATGTAACTAGACCAGATATTATGATCCTGCCTGAAAGAAAGGCTGAACATTTTGGTTGGGAATACTATCATGGCCGGACCTACTATACACCCAGAGTCTTTAAAGATTTTCACCTACACACGAACACATACTTAGCACGAGACTACTAATCACAATAATGAGCGAAGAGTCATAGAGAAGGCAGCAAGTAAGAATTTGAAGTTTATTTTGGCATTTGTTTTTGTTTGCATGTACGACGACAACGTATTCATTGGGTCACCTCTATCCGTTACATCCGGCAAAGTCAACGTCAACGAGTACGTCGACGCTACTGACGCAACGGATTCTATGGGCTGGGCCCTTTATACAAGTAATTTTATCGGGGTTCGAATCCCAATGACACAAAAGTGTTTTTCACGGTGTCCCACCTCGAAAGTCTGACAATCGTTCGAGAGTAATAACTTGTCACAGAAAGCTTCTTAATTCGCGTTCGGATCCGGCATTAAATTGTAGGTCTCCTCCATTTGTGTTCAAAAAATATACATGTTCAACACAAATGGTTGCGAGAAGCTAGGCCTTGGACAGCAATGGTCTGTCGCGCCGAATATTATTATTAATGTCTTTAGAGTGTCTTTTGGGGGTATTTTAGTGGTCTTCTGGGAGTTTTTTGAGGGTATTTTGGAAGTGTTTTGGGTGGTCATTAGGGAGTCTTTTGGTAGTCTTTTGGGGAGTCTTTTGAGGGTCTTTTGGTGGTCTTTTGAAGCAAGGCTGCCCTTCGCAACAGAAACAACTATGGTCAAGCGATAAGACTGTCATTAAGAGACATATTTATAGGGGTGGATGGAGATAAATATGCGAATTTATCCCCTTTTTAAATTCTCTATATTAGCTTCGCGTGCCCGTGGCTGGCTGGCTGGCTGCCTGGGTGGTAATCTTCTGATCAATTTTTAACCCACTTCATATAGCCCGATTTTATTTTAACTTTGCACACATGTGTATTTCCCATGACAATACTTTCTATTAAAACTTGATAGTGATCGGGCCGCGGGGTTCCTATACAATTTTTTTTTTCGAAATAGCGGCATCAGATCATGTAATAGTAAAATGACTGTGTTCTGCGTTCGTTGGCGAGCTGTGTTTTGTTGTTTTGTTATAGGGTATCAGCGCTTCGCATGTGTTTTTATTTTTCAGCATTTATAGTGGAATTCAGTATACTTTTGGTTATTGGAGAATTTACATGAACAATTTTATGGGTTGTTTTTTTTGTTTTATAAACGCAGATTATTAAAATTTATCCTTGGATTTATACCTCAATATAGTTGGCTAAAACAGTGTCTAAGACTATTTTTGAAAACAGTGATTTAATCCATGGCCATATCCATATCCACGACTATAAATATGGCCCTAAATAAAGGGAGAGTATATAGCCTCTGCTGTAAGAGGCAGCAGTGCGCCCATTCTTATATCAAAACTGAACGAAAAACTTGACTAATTTCTCTTCTTCTTTAACTTAACCAAAAAGAGCATTATTCTTGCTTGGCGCCTAAAAAGAGGTGCATCTTCAAAGAACCGAAAAATCTGAGAGATAATTTAACTGTCAGAATTCAGATCAGTGTTTTTTTCATTCTCTGAATAATTTTTTTTCTCTGAAGCGTTCTTTTTTACGCTCCGATGCTCGGATATGATCTTTTCACTCTGAAGAAATATCTTTTGTCAGCAGTAAATGTTTGTTTCTTTAAACATGGGACATATCGACTACTATTGGATTTATCGGATATCTCGGAACTCGGATTTCTTCTCAGAGAAGAAATCATTTCGTTGAGTGGGTTTTTTACACTCCGATAATTCTCGGATATGATCTTTTTACTCTGAAGAGATATACATTTTTTTTCTTTAAACATGAGACATGTCGGCTATTGTAGAGCATTTAGGTACTAGAAAAACACAGCATGTAATATTTTTTAAAAATCTGGTCGGAGATAAACTTATTGGTTTTATCGTATATCTCGGAATTCTCTAATCTCTCCGATTTCTCCGACATAAAAAAACACACCCATTGTCTACTGTCATTTGCAGCAACTGTCAAATTTCTGTACCGAATGTCACACTAACAATGTATACTTGCTTAGTATCACGTAAGTTGACGAACATTTGACGAAAGCGACCAA
This sequence comes from Nephrocerus scutellatus, assembly GCA_947095585.1. Lineage (NCBI taxonomy): Eukaryota > Metazoa > Arthropoda > Insecta > Diptera > Pipunculidae > Nephrocerus > Nephrocerus scutellatus. The sequence goes on from OX352764.1 coordinate 89,094,894, forward strand.
AATCACATTATGATCACAGCATACAGCTCGTTAACATAAGCTAAGTAAATCTCACGTATTATAGTTGACGCAAAAGACAAAAGAACACGCCTTAAAATACTGTGATTAGTGTATTTCTGACGCTATTTTGGCAGTAATCGTAAAGATCGGCACGATCTCAATGGCATCTTTGAGCGATGGGAATTGTATGAAAGGCCAAATCGGAATATTCCGCATTCTGGAATGTTTCGAACGTTTAGAAAACGTTTCCTAATGCATGAATTATGCATCTGATCAATAAATAAAATTATAAAGATTAAAGCAACACCTTCCCGTTGTCACAGGAAAGTGGAGTATACAAAGGTCATATATTCAGTGTCAGAAGGCGATGTCAACACCTGGCAGTGAGAGCGTCAACATACACAGCAGACATATTCGTATGGTGTGTTTGGAAATGATTATTACTGTTGTCACAAGCATGTTGATACATGTGGTCCCACTTTAATTCTTTGTTGTGAAATAAATCAATACGCTTCATGTTATACAATAATAAATAGATTATGTTTTTGTTAGTAAAGTGCAGTTCCTTTAATTCATAAAGTAATCCTCTAGTAACAATTATTGCTGAACATTGGTTTATCCCCGGTTGCTGCATCACTGATGTTATTCTAATAACTTTCATAATTTATTAAAGTTTATTAGAGTTCTTTCAATAGCCTTTACGTTGTACATTTAAATAAAATCTAGAAAGACCGGAAGTGAGACTACCTATTATTAACAGCGCTTTCGATTTGTTGGGTAAAGTTATGGTTTGATGTCCCATTCCGACAGCGTTCTCGACGAAAACTAGAGAACGCTGTAGAAATGGGACACAAAACCATCACTGTACCCAGCAAATAGAAAGCCCTGTAGGAAACGAGTGTGGCTGCAGTCCCTCAAACGAATAAACAGGCTTCTAGTTTGTATTATTCAATTTAATGTCAATTATCTTACAATTAAAATATTTATAAATTTTCTTTAAAAGTTTTTGGTTAATGTCTCCGTTAAAACGTCTGAACCACTGAATTGATAGGCTGATGATGCGTGATGGACATAGCCAATAAAAGTATGGAGGATTGATTTTAGATTCTTTTCCATCTCTTCAGTCCTATCTATTGAACATTTGCTGGTCCCCTCAAATCTTCCAGGTATCCCAGTATACGATAACTATTATTTTCAACGCAATATTTTAACTCTTCCCAACTAATTCTCATCCTGAATTAACAGCAGCTAAGATAAACGATATGTCCCGTCTATACATAAACACTAATACAGTACCTTAGTGATGTGAATCAGCTTTAAACCTACATCGATCCGTTTTTTTTTTAAAACTGAAATTCACAGAGGGTTGCTGGTAAAGGGCGGCATTTTTTGTATTTTGAAATTCATTTTTGTATTTTTATCTCTGCTGTTTATCTACGAAACAATTATACATATTTATTAATGAATTTATATACATTGTTAGTTTTTCATTGTCTTGTTTTTTTTTTGAGTTAAATACATACACAGATATAGGTTATTTTTATTTATTTGATCGTTTGTGTTCCGGTAGCAATGCTATAAGGGGATGCGATGAGAGACATTAATGGATGATGTTTCCTGATAGTTCCAGTGATGATCTCAATTATAAGCCGATCTGTTGAGCTATTCAGGGAGTTCTCATTTATATCTATATATATATAAAAAGCCCAAATAGGTCTACGAGAAAACATTGAACATTAAACCAATAAGTAACTCATTTTAGTTTTTAAAACAAATCAAGAAAGCTCGCTGTTTAAAAATGTTGAGCTCAAAATCTCGGGCGACAATTTAAATCAGGGCTAAGGTTTACATACTAATTCTATTCGTACATTGGCATGCGGTTAGAGAACCTTTCGCAAGTCCACTTGCCTCTTAGGTAGATATTTTTTAAAGCCATTAGAGAATTTGGTAACCCATCCCATTCAGACTTCACGAAATCTGGGTCTGCACATAAATGAGAAAATAAAAGCAAATTAGTTTATCCAATACTGGTTCCTTGATTAAGGTATAGTGAAGCAAGACTTCGTTGTAGTGAAGCACAGCTGCAACGTAGTGCGTTCCTTTAGCTATGAGTGTCTAGGGTAAATTGTTGAATCCGGTAACAGTATGAAACTGGAATACATATGCAAGGTTGCTATAGTCTACTATATACTTTATATATATACTATATAATGCATTGGTCAGAGAAAGTCTATTAAGTAATTAAGTATTCGTAATAACGATAGGAGAGCTACAGAAAATTAAGCTCGATTGTCTCTGAAGACTGTGGAAAGTCCTTTGTGGTAATATTTATGGTCTTCGGCGTGCAATATGAATGCCAAAATGGAATGACAACGACTCGAAATCTTTCATATTCTATAATAATATAATATGCTATTTGGAGTCACAGACCAAGACCTTGCTTCTCGCAATCACTAGTGTTGTGCATGTTATCAAACCTCAAACTTTCTGCTTAGATGTTCAACGCCGCGGCGACCACTTTCATATTCTATACTGAGATGCTAGCCAGCAATAATTAAGTCGTTGCGAGTTGCGAGGTTTGCGCGTAAAAATATCTACAAAGCCTGATGGATCTTCTGATTGAGCCACTTGCAACCAGATATACCACGTGTTGATAGACCACCGCCACAACCCAAACATGATGACGGTACGAATGTACCGAGGTGCTAACGTCGACTCGGACCACTATATTGTTGGTATGGTGCACGGATTGCATCACGAAAGACTGCATTCGCGAATCAGAGTCAACACGGCTGCCCTTCGCAACGAAGAGATCAGAAACAACTACGGTCAAGCGATAGGACTCGTTCTAAATGCAGGGAGAGTAACACCAGGGGCGGCTGAGATGTCGGGCGTAGAAGAGAAATGGACACGCCTTTAGAATACTGTCATTAGTACTGCTGACTCCATCTTAGGCACTAGTCGATGATAACGAATATAAGCTATCAACTGAACGTAAGAATGTTGCGTACCGAGCAATGCAAAAATCTCATAGAACGCGGGCACGCGAAGATGAATATAAAGTGCTCAGAAGATATGGAAAAAAACAGTTCGCCGGCGAAAAAAAGTAGCCTGGGAGAAGAACGTGAACTAGAACAGTTCAGAGAGCGAGGACCGCACCAGGCGCGGAAGTTCTACCAAAGAGTCCGCGGTATGGCGCAATATACAGTATACACCGCGTTGCAGATACTGCAAAGACAAATATAATCTGAAGGTATTGATCTGATTGCCGATCTAAAAGGCATCTTAGAGCCATGGGAAGAGCACTTTCATGAGTTGCTAAATGACTGAGGAATTGGAGGCTCCACCAAAGACCGAAGATCATACTATGCTGCCGGTACCCAGCATAGACGAAGTTAGCAGAGCGATAATTCGGAGCAAAAATAATAAGGCCCCGGGATCAGATGGGATCCCAGCGGAACTGATTTACACCAAGCAATTCATGAACTAATAGTGCAAGTATGGGAGGAAGAAGCGATCCCAGACGACTGGTTAAGAGGCATCCTGTGCCCCATACATAAGAAAGGAGATATCACAACTTCTAGCAATTATCGTGGTGTAACGTTGTTGAGTACCGCGTATAAGATATTCTCCTGTATTCTTCAACACAGGATAGCCCCATATGCTAAAGTCATCACTGGTCCATACCAGTGTAGATTCATCCCAAGGAAAATCAACAACTGATCAGATTTACATCTGGATAACTATCAAGCGCATTCAACATCTATAACGGGCTCTGACAAGGGGATGGACTGACACGCGTCCTCTTCAACCTGGCGTTGGAGAAAGTGATCCGAGACTCTGACGTTACGGCGAGAGGAACAATCCTCTATAAGTCCATTCAGATACTGGCTTACGCAGACGATATTGACATCGTTTGTAGAAACAATAAGACAATGGTCATACCAGTAATTACATATGAATTCGAGACTTGGGTGGGCATTCTGACCTCTTAGCCGCGTTCGAGAGAAAAGACTTACGGAGAATTGTTGGGCCCCGTATGTGAGGAAGGACGATTTCGGAGACTATATAAGGATGAGATCTACGAGCGTTACCGCAGTGCGACATCGTGAAGAGAATTAAGCTCGGTAGGGTCCGGTGGGCAGGACACCTAGCTCGCATGAGCGAAGAGGATCCTGATCGGAAAGTCCTTTATGTGGAACACGACAGCGAGGCCGGCCAAGCCAACGCTGGAAGGATGGCGTTGGCGTATACCAGGACGCCCAGAGTGTATGGATGCAAAACTGGATGACATCGGCTCAAAATCGGAACAAGTGGAGAACATTTTTGCGGGAGACCAGGACCGTACCCCGGTTGTAGAGCCAAATATGATTCAATTGGTTTTCTTTTATAAGCACGGCACCGGTTCGGACATTACACTGCGATTATTCCCGGTTGTAGAGCCAAATATGATTCAATTGGTATTCTCGAATTAATCTTTTTTAATGACTGTCATCACATATCGTGTTCCTTTTCGTCGACTACTACTTTTTCGCAGGGGCAGGGTTGCCAGCTTTCTTGTCGGTTTGTTCAGTTCGTGACACTACAAACTTCAGCAATTTCTGTTATTATGGACGGACTCAACCGACTAATTGAATGATGGGGGGTACAACAACAATCCAACTGGAATTGGTCCATTTTAATCGGAAGATTTTCGGGATTTACGCGTACAGAGAGAGAGAGAGAATAAGAGGAGCAAATGAATAACAATTTTCATTACATTAGAAGTGTAGCCTGTCCTCTAGAAGACCGAATAGATTCGAATCTCTTAGATATGATAAAAAATATTAATACATCGAAAACAAAAGAGTTCACTATAGGTAGGGTCCTGATTTGGCAGAGGATTGCATGGATTTTTTAGTTTTATTCTCTACTCATACAATACATATACATTATACACCTTTTTAGTCATAGCCTACGAACACACATACTTTTGGCCCATTTATTAATTTGCTAAGTTATGTTTTTTTTTCTTTTGTTTGTTTAAATTAACGCGGGACATTTCATTAAAGTTTCCAATTACGTTCTTATTTATCATTAAGTCTACGCATTTGTGTTGGTGGTGGTTGTGAATCGCACATTGACATGTATAACTAACTACATAGCATTGACGACGCTCTACAAACATAAATCACACAAACTTAATTACTACGTTAGGGTAAAAGAGTAAGAAAAAAAATCAAGAAACGAGGAAACGCGTCGATGTATTTACTGGCCAAGCTTAGCAGGACTTAGGAGTAATTCCGGTTCGAATTTTAGATTAGTTGTTGTGATGGTGACGGCAGGTGGTGGTGGTGCTAACGATGACTTTGTGCCGCCGGATATGGTATGCGTCGTCGCCGCAGCAGTTAACGTCCTTCCTGCCGATGTAGCGGATGAATATGATGATGATGATGATGATGATAACGTGAGTGGACCAGGGAATTTCCTTGTTAACGACAGCGGTCCTATCACTGGTGGTGGTTGTGTGGATGGTACGCTTGGTGAAGATTTCATCTCCAGTTGGAGCTCAGTACTACTGCCACCGGGCAGCATAATTTTCGGTGTCTTTGTCGTAGTTGATGGCAAAGTTGTTGTTGGCAGCAGTAGACCCAGATTCGTTCCTGCAGTACTAGTTGAGCGACAAATACTTTTGGTAATGGTGCCTACTGGGAAATGACTGCTAGGGGTGTCCATCACTTGCCCCGGAATACTTTGTTGATTTGTTGTCGTTGCAGGTGCTGGTTGTGCTGCTAATGATGGTCGTGCAGCGGCAGTTTTAGGAAAAGGACTCATTGCTGCTGCAGCAGCGAGTGTCGTCGGCAACTGGAGCGGACTCATTCTGCTAGTGCTTGCCACAGATGAGAGCAGTGCTGTTGATGATAACGTCCTAGAGTACGTGTGCGGAGTCGATGGTGGCAAATCATATGTGGAACCAGAACTAGGAAGAGTCATATGACTGGGAGGGCATGGCTGACTCCCTATTGATATTGATGTTGGTGGTGGTGATGATGGTGGTGGTATTGTCGTCGTCATTGGAGGTGATGTTAATCGTCCCCCTCCGTTACTACTAACTTTGCTGTCTGGAACTACAGCATCTGATGCGTTTATGACCATCAGCGATGTTTCCATTAATAAATCGCAATCAGAGGAGGCAGCTGACGGCAATTTTGTTACTGATTGTTGGTGCTGTTGTTGCTGCTGAATATGATGCTGCTGCTGTTGATTAAGTGAAACTCGCTGTCTGGACAATTTACTGGAAGTTCGCACCAGCAGTGGCTTCTCGTCGACATTGGTGCATGTTATGGTGGAGCCGGTAGCTACTTGCCGCGTCGTCTCTCCACCTCTGTCGTCTTCATCATCATCACTAAGTTTGCTCATCTTGAGTGCAGTCTCGATTTTCTTCATTTCCAGAGGCGCCTCATCTGCTAGAGAATCAGTGGAAATAAAAAATTAACGCTCCTGCTTATTGCTTGGACGTTATGGTATTCAACTTACCGACTGTATTTTCTGGCTCTTTGATTATAGGAACTACACGATTCATTGATGGCTTTTGTTCATTTTGCATGAACAGCGATGTCGTTGCTATTTGACGCAGCGCTTCCATGCCCTCGTTAAGCATTTTGCTGTTGCTTCGCTTGTGCGCGATGGGATATTTCTGCTGCGGAGCCGTAAAGATTAAATGAATGCACGGGATATATACTACTACTATACTCACCTGCGTCGCGGGCCCTCTGGCTATTGAGACGCGCTTACTTTCGCCACGCAACAGCGATGTGGTATGGTCGGCATCAACTTTGTTGCCATTTTTCTTACGCGCCTTTTTACTCGAAGATATACAGTGAGATGGACAGATACAAAATAATATTCGTAAAATGCAACAAATTAATCCAAGGCCTATGAAAACGATGAGAAGGAGAGAGTGAAAGAGAAAAATAGAGAAAAGTATATTCATACGGAAATGTAAATAGAAATCATTTATCGCAGTGTACATACTCATATAAAGGAATAAGCATGGCATTGAACTATAAAACAAATTACCAAAAACCATTGCATATCTTTAGGCTCAGTACTATTTTTGGAAACTTGTATATAAAATTATGTGGAGAGTTTTTTTTATAGGATTATACTCATGTATAAGAATAAGCATTGCATTGAATTGTATTCGAATTAAAAATTAAAAAACAACAACCAAAAACCATGACATATCTTTTGGCTCAGTAATATTGTTGAGAACTTGTGTATTAAATTATGTGGACAGTTTTATATAGGATTTGTGTTGTAAATATTCATATTTAAGAAAAAGCATTGCATTGAACTGTATTCGAATTAAAAAATTACCAAAAACCATTGCATATCTTTATACTAAGTAATATTGTTGGGAACTTGTATATAAAATTATGTGGGGATTTTTATATTGGATTTATGTAGTAAATAATCATTTAAAAGAATGAGCATTGCATTTAATTGTATTCGAATTAAAAAATTACTAAAAATCATTGCATATCTTTGGGCTCAGTAATATTGTTAGGAACTTTTATATAAAATTATGTGGAGAGTTTTATATTGGATTTATGTAGTACATATTCATATATAAGAAATAAAATTGCATATAAGTGTATTCGAATTAAAAAATTACCAAAAACGGAATAGGACAAGCAAGTTGATCTGCATTCTACAGAAGGCAATCGATCTCATCATTCGGGGTATGATTGCTTAATTTAGAGCCAACTACGACTGAGGGGCACATTCTTTCTACCTAGAGACAGGTTAATGTGGTCTTTATCCGTAAACCAGGCAAAAGGCCTAGTGAGCTGCCTAAATTCTATAGACCTATAAGTCTAACATCCATTTGTCCTCAAAACCATAGAGAACTTATTGATGTTCATATTAGAGGCCTGCTGTATATGTTTACTCATCTGCATTCAAGGCAGTTTGCATACAGAAAAGGTAAAAGTGCAGAAGGAAGAAGAACTCTTTGTTCCAAGGAAGTGGCTCGGTATCCATTCCTTGACATTGAGGGCGCATTCGATAACACTGGCGACGACCCAACAGCGAGATGAATTAGTAGAAGACTCGACTAATCAATGGATAAGGGCCATGCTTGAATATCGAGATATTACTTCCTTCTTAGGAGGAATGGGTGTATCTATGATCGCAGTTAAGAATTGTCCTCAAGGAGTCCTTTCTCCTCTTCTGTGGTCACTAGTCATCGACAATCTTCTAGTCGATCTGCATATATCAGGCTTCATCTCCATTGGATATGCGGATGACTTGGCGGTGCTTGTTACTGGTAAACACAGCACGACCATTACTAGTGTTATGCAAGGTGCTTTACTACACTTTTAGAATGGTGTAGCAAAGAAGGACTATCCATCAATCTTTGCAAAGCTGTTCTAGTGCCTTTCACAAAAAGAAGATTGGTCAATTTAGGACATAATACTATTTAAGGCACCACTTTAGTTTATTCCAGTAATGTTATATATCTTAAAATTATCCTTGATAAACGGCTTAGCTGGAATTCTCATACAAAGTCCGCCATCGGGCACGCCACTTAGGGCCATGTGGGCCAGTAGATTCCTTTATGGCAAAACTTATGGTCTCAATCCTAAAATGATACTGTGGATATATGCAATGACGCTGACGCGGTCACCGTTTAGTGGCTAAAAGTTCTTGAACGACAACGGCAAATAAGCTTCAAAGAATTGCATTTCTCGGTATCAAGGGTGTCATATATGCTTACCTGCCAAACGGCGGGATTAGAGGCTGTGATAGGGCTTTCATCCTTACAAATCTTCATTAGGAAGACGGCCGCTAGATGCGCTATTAAGCTGCAGCTAAAATAGGGGTACAAACAGGGTGAACATGAGGGACACCTAAAAATAATTGACTCAATTCCCGCAAAAGACATGTTTTGCACTATTCCCGAAACTATAGTCAGGGAGTGAAACAGTACTCCCAGGTTATTTGAGGTAGAATTACCGTGCAAACTGGAGTAACGGTATTCCGGCACTGGACGCTAAGGTCTGGCCTGGTTCACAGATGGATCGAAGATGGAATCTGGAGTTGGAGCTGGTGTCTTTGGACCCAACACCAAAGTCTCGGTATTAATGGGAAAGAGTCCCACGGTTTTCCAGGCTGAACTCCCTGCCATCGAGATCTGCACTAGGATAACCCTTAGTAATGGCATCAGGGGCGGGAGAATATATATCTTTACAGATATCCAGGCAGCATTAAATGCGATGTCTTCCAACTTAATGGACTGTCTATCAGTTAAATGCTTCTACGATGCACTGCAATCTCTTGCCAGACATAAAAGGGTGAAACTCGGTTGGGTCATCAATGAATTGCAGGCTACGAATATGCAGATGAACTAGCTAGGTCTGGCTCAGAGTCTCCGTTCATAGGAGCTGAACCCTACTGTTCGATAGAACATTACTGATGGATCGAAGATGGAATCTGTCTGTCTTTGGACCCAACACCAAAGTCTCGGTATTAATGGGAATAAGTCCCACGGTTTTCCAGGCTGCACTGGATAACCCTTAGTAAAGGCATTAGGGGCGCGAGAATATATATCTTTACAGATATCAAGGCAGCACTAAATGCGATGTCTTCCAACTTAATGGAATCTATATCTGTTAAATACTGCTACGATGCATGCAATCTCTTGCCAGACATAACAGGGTGAGGCTCGCCCAATTGCATATTGGACCGTTGTGGTCAAGGACCTACCTTTTCGGGACCATTCGTGCTGAGCGTGTTAATTTTTTTTCACACAATTGAAAGAGAACTACAAAGGTGAATTGGGAAGCTTTCCAAGACAATTATTACTCTCGGACGTTTGTCAGACATTCACGAGAGGTATGATTTGCTGTGATTCGAACTTCGAACCTTACGCTCAGTAGTCCAACGCGCTTTACACTAGAACCACGGGGAACCCACACGGCCAGTATCATACTCACCTATTAATGAAGGTCCTATTAGTCTTAATTCCACAGTTTTGAACCCCTTTTCGCCGGTCCCCACGAATGCTATCACCAGTCCGAGTGCTATTGTACCTAAGCCGACATATAGGAAGGCATTTGCGAATGTACTCGGTCCACGTAAAACTCCCAGAAAGTCTTCGTCATCGGATGAGCCGCCAAGCGATGCATCCTGGATCTAGAAAAGAAACACAAAATATGACGTGAACGCTGTCACCGGGGTGATGGCCTGATGGCATATCATATAATAACACACTTACCCGATTTCTCTTCACCCATCGCCGGTGACATGCGGTAGGATTATTGTCCTGAACGCTACACCGTCGACCGCGTTCCAACCAAGCTGCTCTGCCCTGTGCGCACTTTAAATCAAAAACAAAAATGGGACAGCAAAAATGGAAATGAAAGAGAAATAAAGAAAACCATTTGTTAAAGGGAGTTTCGATTGAGAGTCACTGTAAAGTTGTAACTGATTGCGTAGTATTAGTAGTAGTAATAGTAGTAGCAGTAGTGGTAGAGGATAAATACAATAAGGTAGAAATTAAAAATTGAAACACATGTACAAAAGTACTGTTATAATAAAAAATTACGTTGGAGCGCAGCAATTTTGAGTGAAACAAACACATTCCTAGTACGGCACACTTATATACGTATACATAAATGGACACAAAAATATTACAATAACAGGGATTGAAGGATATATCATACAATTTTCGCATTGCATACAAAGGAAACGAAAAGCAATATTAAAAATGAATAATTTATTAACAAACAGGATGCGTGCGGGTATCCTGTAGAAAATAATGCATGCATGTATGTGTAAATTGAAGACCATCATCCGTGTAGGTGAGAAGGACTTCTTATGCGGAGAAAGAAACAACGAAAAAAAAAGAAAAAAATAAAGGAAAACTGCAGATATTTCCATGACACATAATGGAAATAGTACATACACCCATTATATTATATTATTTAATTTAAATTAAAATAAATTATTAAGAACGAAAACAGAAAAATCTGAGACCATTGCATGCATAAAAATCGAGGGTTATATTGTACGTATCCTTGTGCTGTGGTCGCATAGTTTGCATATGCGATTGTAAGTAGTTATAGTTTTAATGTTATATATAAACATAACTACTATATAGATTAAGGAGGAAGAAAAAAACAATCAAACAAACAGGACAAACGAACAAACGAACCACATGCAAACTTGTCACAGAGAAACGCGAATCAAAACAATGCAACACGACTACTCTATATAATATTCTTATACATAGGCTAAGGTACAGTTAAATATAACATTATATATAAATATATACATATATAATAGATATACACATCACCATCGAGTAACACACACAAGACGTACACACAAAAAAACCAAAACATTTTATTTATTTCATTTCATATACAAATTTGGATCGTTTCACTCTTTCTATTGTTACAGGGTGACTTCAATGCACATAAATGGCAAGTCCATACAAAGGTCCCCTCATATGAGGCACTTGTTTGACTATTTGATGACCCCAATCCCAATTTAATGTGTCTATAAAAAAAATCTGGCATTACAACACAAAGGCACAAAGGCAGTCCTTCCTTTGATGATCCTGCTGCTACGCCAGTATGTGCACTGCACATGACAGCACAAAAACTACAAAGTAATTGGAAGTTTCTCTTGTGATATTTCTTCTGTTTAAAAATAACCAACAACGATGTCCAAAGAAGGACAAGAGCAAGAGCGAGTTGTAGGTATTGTTTTCTTTCTTTGGAATCCTCTGGAATCCTTTGGAATTCCTCGTCCGTCTATCTGTCACTAATGCACAGTTTCACAGTGTGAGGTTAAACTTAAGTTTAAATAAATTGTCATAGAAGTTTAAACGTATGCACCAACGATGTCGAAAGAAGGACAAGAGCAAGAGAGAGTTGTAGGTTTTTCTTTCTTTCTTTAGAATCCTCTGAAATCCCATGGAATTACTTGTCTGTCCATCTGTCACTAATGCACGGTTTCACAGTGTGTGGTTAAACTTGAGTTTAAATAAATTGTCATGGAAGTTTAAATGTATGCACCAACGATGTCCAAAGAAAGACAAGAGCAAGAGCGAGTTGTAGGTTTTTTTTTTTCTTTCTTTGGAATTCCTCGTCCGTCCATCTGTCACTTATGCACAGTTTCACAGTGTGAGGTTAAACTTAAGTTTAAATAAATTGGTATGGAAGCTTAAACGTATGGTTAAAATTTGTATCATTTCACAGTGAAATTGTAACAATCGCTTAACTAAATCGAGGTTTGATGTTCACTGGTGTTGGCAACAGACTCCATCTTCAGCTTGGATCTGTCAGTGTACTTGTAGATTGTCCCGTCAAAATTCCTCATTACTTCCCCGTCCTTCCAGTTTCCTGTAGTTGGAAACTAGAAACCGAAGGTGAAATTAAAGCTAAGTTTCGGGATGCAGTAGTCTTTAGAAGTCAGTCAGTATATGGTCTGGTGACAAACCACCCATATTACCTTGTAACGAAGTTGATTTAAAATTAGATTAAATCACCTACGTCACAAACCATATTTCTAAGCATACCGAATAAAATAAACACGGTATAAACTACATTATAATATTGATATTATCAAAATAAAACACCTCGCATAAGTATGCAACATATTTTTCCGTCCTATATTGAAAATATATATTAGTGCATACTTTCGAGCGACCAATAAAACCCAAAACGCCCGTGTAAATGCAACGAAATAATATATATATACATATTAGACAGTACTACTATTAATCTGCGACATTAGCACTAAGGAGAAGACCTCCACCTGGAAATCTCACGATGCGTGGATCGAAACCCACAACGGTCCGGCGACAAACCAGGAAATTGCTATAACGAGCACACCTCTCACACGGGGGTATATTGACGATTTCTTATTCCTCGCCAGGGATAATAAAATTCCTACCAAGCTGAAACAAATAAAAACACAAATAATCCCGAAGATCCTTTTATCGATAACGTAGTAGTTTCTTCTAGTTCTAAGAAACTAAGAAAGTAAGAAACCACTGACTCCCGTTCCCGCTAAGTCCACCATTGGTAGCTGAGGAAATACTGACTGATTTAACTCGCAGGACCCACTCAGTTTCAGTAGCCTAACAAAGGGCTGTTGAATTACTTCGCTGTATTTGCTAGCTAATCCGAGTCCGAGCTGTTCCTTATGAACGATTTCCGTTTACTCCATCGTTGGAAGCTGAGGAAATACTGATTGATTTACCCACTCAGTTTCAGGAGCCTTACAAAGCGCTGTTGATTTACTTCGCAGAATTTGCTAGCTACTCCGAGTCCGAGCAGTTCTTCACGAACGCTCTACGTTTACTCCACCATTGGTAGCTGAGGAAATACAGACTGATTTAACTCGCAGTACGCACTCAGTTTCAGAAGCCGTACAAAGCACTGTTGATTTACTTCGCAGTCTTTGCTAGCTATTCCTAATCCACCTGGTTTTCGATACCACCCGTATGAAATTCCAGCTCTTGGTTTTTCGGGTACAAACTTTTATGTATATATCGACACAAGCATATATGACTCAAAAATGCCATACGAGACTAAGCTGCTCACAAAATCGTGTGAACGTTGGTTAAAAAAAAACCTCAAAAGGTCGAAATAGACAACTTTTTCACGCATCGATGTACTACAAGCGACTTGTGGCACGCGTCACATGCTGTATCTCTGAAATGTCCTTGGAGACTAAGCAGCTCACAAGATAGTGGGGAAGTTTGTTAAAAAGGACCCTAAAGAAGTCGAGAGTTGGTTAAAAAGAACCTTAAAGAAGTCGAAACAGATGACTTTTACACGCATCACACGTACAACACACGTTTCGTGGCACGCGTCACACGCTGAATCTCTGAAATGTCCTTGGAGACTAAGCTGCTCACAAAATTGTGGTAAAGTTAGTTAAAAAGTACCTTAAAGAAGTCGAAAAGGACCACTTTAACAAGCATCACGCATACCACACACACGAAAGTATAGAGGAGTCCCCTTGCCAGTAAGGAAATCAAGCTATGCAACAACGCATCTCATGAGGCGATAAGAAATGCTCTTGAGAGAAAGGAAGTAAGCAGCAAAATTACTAAATGGATGTGCGAGATGCTCTCTACAAGAACAACGGAAACCATAGTCGGTAATATAACCATTATAGTGAGTACAACAAGAGGATGCAAGAGGATGGGGTACTGTCTCCCTTCTTGTGAAGCATTTTTGTAGATGAACTGCTTCAGCGAATAGCCGAGGCTGAGGTTAGTCAAAGAAAGCAGAACGCACGGGTGCAGGAGTCCATGGGCCAAAAACCAAGTACTCTGAACACTTAAATCTGGAAAGGAACTACGTGAGGCAGGAAATAGCCATAATGAGAGACAGTCAAACTGCGCTAAAACCCCTAGTTGCATTCCACATCATGTCAAGACTGGTGGAGGAATGCAGGGCGAAGATAAACAGACTTGGCCAAGTAAACAAGGTACGTTTGTACTTGGTGTCGGGAGAAATTGCATGGAAAGCAATAAACCAGCAGATAGGCTTGATAGCAAAGAGGCAGAAACTCCGCTTGTACGGTCAGAACCATTTTGTGGCATAGGGTACCGCATAAAGCGGAAGGAGATACGCAGAAAACCCAGGCCTACAACAAGTAAAGGAAATAATGGGAAACTATGAAATAAAGAGGTCTCGCTAGATATAATGAAAGAATCATTACGGGTTTCCTAACAGGACATATTATAGAAAGGAGGCACACCTAAATAAATTAAAATTAGAGTAGAATGATAGCTGCAGGGGGAAGGGGAAGAAACCCCGTTGTCCGACAGAGGAGAGACCACATGGGAACTCACGCAATCACGGAGTCCGAACGTCAATCACACCATATCATTAAGTTCATAAGGGCCAGTGGGTGCTATAGGAAGTGGCATTCAATGTCTCCATAGCACTATTCAGTGGGAAGCGCAATAGATCCATATGGGTCGCAGTGCTATTTGTATATAACCCATTTTTCATCATCACCATCATCATCAAGCTGCTCACAAAATCGTATGAATGTTGACTAAAAAGGACCTCAAAAGTCAAGTCAAGTTGAATAAAAGTTTTGAAAAAGGAGCTGGCATTGGATGACAGGTGACAGGCAATGACACTAATGATCTTATCAACACTGATATCAGCAGTCTCCTTTGCTTCATATGAAGCTCTAAGTGGTTCAATGAGTCGTTGGAGGGAAACTCGTGTGGACAATTGCTGGTCTAAGTGTGTAGGTTTTACTGACAGCCACCTTAACCTAACCTAACCCTTTAAGAACCCTAACAAGAACTCCCTCAGTATCCGCTCAAGAGACCAGCCAAGAGCTTAGAAGAAACAGAAAAACAGTTCATTAGCGAAATAAAGCAGCCTGGTAGAAGAGTCTAATCAGTGAACTATAAATTTTGAAAAAAGAGCTGGCATTTGATGATGATGGGTTTGTTATCCAATGATGATTGTTTTTGAATAATCCTCCTTTTAGATAAAAGCCTTCAACTTTCGTATGTTTCAAGGATATCTTCATACACAAAGCACATCTTCTGGCAGGTAAACAGCTTGCCTGGACTTTTCTCGATATGAAAGAAAATAGCGCGGGAAACGCCGCACATCATTAATAAAATTTGTTAGTGTATTTGTTGACAACCTTTTTTTTATTTCTAAGGAGAAATTGGTAATCATATCTGTTAATTACGCTGACGTAGAGCATCATCAGTCGATGCTGATTCCGTCGATGTTGCAAAAGGACATTCCCTTATACGTCTGTTGGAAATTAAATGTTTCTCCTTTGTGGATTAAAAGTTTTTACCAAAGGACGCAAGCGAACTAAGTAAACCTAAAGCAGAGAGTCACATAGAACAACCGCTTGAAAACTTGCTGTTCTGCTAATGCAGTGCCACAAAGGCAAATCATCAAAGGATTATGCGGCTTTTTTTTTCTGTTTGTTGTTGGTGTACTTGTACACGCACACAGACAACTCTTACTGCAACAAATGTTGGAGGAGTTGAAATTTTTTTTATGCATTTCTTGCTGACATTTTCGAACAAAAGCGTAAATGGACATTAAAGTAAAGAACAACTCAACTAGCCGGGAGCAACAGGCAACCAAGATGAGATTCGTCGGATCTTTTGAATTTTTCGGGTTTTTTTTTAGTCCACTCGTCAAATTTTTATGTCGTTGTGTTGGTACACTTGCTCCACTTTGTCAATTGGCGAAACAATGGTATAGAAGACGCAGCCAAACTGCTACACCTATCTTCCTACAACGCTTCTAGTTATACTCGTAAAAAGTTATTTGGCTAAAAAAGATAATTTAACAAAAACATTTTTATTTAATAAGCTCAGCTGCACATACACACCCTACAAAATAGAATACAGAAACAGCTATTATTGTTCTCATAAATGAATCCGATTAGGTTGGAGAACAAAGGAAACGAGAGGATCAAAACGTGCTGCACAATCTTAGTATCCACGAAGCACGATTCACGCGGTGTCTGTCCCATACCTATACTCAACCAACCTAAGCTATAGATAGGTCTTATATTGGTCGACATTTATACTATGACGTGACTTGCGCTGTGTGGCAAACTTAAAGTAAATATTTGGAGGGAATTGCAGAATTACGTGGCAGGGCAGCACGATAACGGTAGCGATAGCAATTGCTAACATAAAGCAAATAAGGATCGTACAGTGAACACGAAAACGACAAGAACAACTTTATGTTCCCAAAACTCGTAATTTGCGGAGGTAACTTGCAACGTGCGTGATTGCTATTCATCAAAGGGCAGAAATATCGATTTACTTGGCGCACGCACGCATTATAATGCACAGCGCCGTGCCCAGTATTGGAGCAAAACCTGCTGTTGCTGTTGGCAGGATTTGCCACTGGCCGACTATGACGATGACGACTGAATGGCACATTTAATAGGCGTCGCCGGAGTAACTTTTTACAACTTTAGATTACCATCGCACAGGGATGGTCGACATTGACTTTTGTCAACGCTCCCGTCGCGCACGAATGTTGCAAATTGGATGGTTCTCATTTCAATGCACGAACAAGCCCCAAACCGGTAGAGTAAAGCTTTTCAATTTCCTGCAAAAGCGACCGACCACTGCAAAAGGTTGGCGGGGAAGGGATAAGGACAAGTATGACCAGAAGCAGTGGCTGTATAGGCACACGAGTACTGCGTGACTGTGAGGAATCTTTTCTATTTTCATATTTTCGTTTCATTACGTCCAGGATTTGTTGTGGTTGTTGTTAATTACGGCAGATTTTAATTAAAAGGTAAACAAATATTTTCTCCATCTTATACATCCGGCTAATTACCGCCTGTATTTTTGGTCCAAAAAATCAACTCATAAAACTTTTTCATGTAATCGGACATGCAGAGTTTGAATAAAATCGGATTAGTTTTGAATAAATGGTATTAGTTCTGGGACTTATAGCACATAAGTAATATGATGTCATGCAAAATAATTTTAGTAACGATTTTTTATATAAAATACCTTCTCAAGACCCCTTAAGCTAACAAATTGAGCAAATTGGAGTCCTGTCCCCGCTTCTATAAAAGTTAGTGGTGAATGATCTGCTTATATGCCTGAGAAAGGTGGGCCGAGTGATCGCTTATGCGGATGATGTTGCTATTGCCGTCTCAGGAAAGTACCATAACACCTTAATAGAACTCCTGCAAAAAGCTCTCAGTAAGCTAAAAAGTTGGAAAGTTCGCTTCGGTTTTGGAGTATACCCACACAAAATTGAAATTGTGCTCTTGACTGAGGAAATACAAAGTCCCACATGTTAGTCCTCCTTCTATTAAAGGCACAAGCTTAACATTCTCCAATAAAGCCAAGTATTTTGGTCTTATTTTGGACTGGAAACCTAGCACACAAGAAAGAGTTCGAAAAGCCACAGTGGCGCTCACTGTTCTCATGCAAAAAAGCCATTGGTAGCAGATGTGGTCTTCAACCGCATATAACTCATTGGCTATATATAGCGGTAGTAAGACCTTCTCTTATATACGGTGTGACTGTTTGATGGACTGCCTTAAATAAGATAGTAAATCTAATTAAATTAAGCAAAGTCCAAAGATCAGCTGGTCTATGTATGAGCAGAGCACTTCGTACAACTCACTCCGCCGCACTGGACATTCTGTTCGACATTACACCTCTCGAAATTTTCAGCAGGCTACCTCGGCTATTCGCCTCAAGGCTATCTCCCAGTGGACTAGAAATAAAATCAGCCACACCCAGACAACATAGACTACACCACTCCACAGCTCCATTTCAACAAAAAACTTCCAGGTCAACTTCCCCTCCAGATCATTTTGGGAGGAAGGCGCGCGTACCTGAAAGACGAACACATTCATTTTTAAACAGACGGGTCTAAAACTGATGACGGAGTTGGTGGAGGTATTTTCTCAACAAAGCTTAATCTTAGCCTCGCTCTTACCGTCTTCCTAATCACTGTAGTGTTTTCCAGGCTGAGATTATGGCGACCAGTGAAGCCTTATCTTGGCTGAAGAGTAACGTCATATCTGCTAAGAATATCGTATAATCTCGGATAGCCAAGTTATAAACCAAGTAAAAACATACGGATTACTATCCAGCCCATTCAACATCCATAACAGAGACTCTGGCGTAACGGCGAGAGGAACAATCCTCTATAAGTCTTTGCATTCAAATACTGGCTTACTCGGACGACATTTGACATCGTTGGGAGAAACCAAAGAGCTGTATAGAAAGCTTTCATCCAGATCGTACGGGCGGCACGACATCTGGGACTGCACATAAACGACAGCAAAACAAAGTACATGGTGGCCACGTCTGCGAGTAGAAGATCCAAAATTGGTCCCTCAATTAAAATAGTGGAGCGTGAATTTGAAGTCGTGCAATCCTTTAATTATCTCGGGTCAACTGTAGCAGCCGATAACAGATAAGGTGGAAATACGCGCGGGGTTGCTCAAAGCCAACAACGCCTACTTAAGTCTGTCAAGAA
The DNA here is from genome assembly GCA_947095585.1 of Nephrocerus scutellatus. Taxonomy (NCBI): domain Eukaryota; kingdom Metazoa; phylum Arthropoda; class Insecta; order Diptera; family Pipunculidae; genus Nephrocerus; species Nephrocerus scutellatus. The sequence goes on from OX352764.1 coordinate 89,113,925, forward strand.
TCTTCAAATCCAGGAACTTAACCATAACATCCAAGCTGCTGGTGTATAAGACAATGCTCATGTCAGTACTTACATATGAATCCGAGACTTGGGTGCTTACCAAAAAGCGTTCTGACCTCTTAGCCGCATTCGAGCGAAATGTCTTACGGAGAATTGTTGGCCCCGTATGTGAGGAAGGACGAATTCCGGAGTCTCTATATTGATGAGGTCTACGTGGTGAGAATTAATCCGGTGGGTAGGGCACCTAGCTCGCATTTATGGAACACGACAGCGAGGCCGGCCAAGCCTACGCTGGTAGGATGGCGTGGTCCAGGTCGCTTAGAGTTTAGTAGGGATGCCAAACTGGATGACATCGGCTCGAAATTGGGGGACCAAGACGGGGCACCGGTTGCAGAGGCAAAAATGATGATAATTTTGTTGGCCAATAAATAAAAAAAAAGAAATTGGGGCTCTCATCGTGGACCCCCACTATACCGACCTACAGGTGTTTTATTTTTCCAAGGGTGTAATTCTTGACGCAGGGACATAGGTCCCAAATCGAATTAGGGACTAATGTCCCAAACCATCAGGACATACGTCCTTAAAAATATGTTGGGACTTATGTCCCTGCGCATTTTAAAAGATGCCATTTTATGTATCTATTGAAAGTCCACAATTTTTTTTTTAATATTATCTCTCCGCAAATTTGGGACTTAAGTCCCATCTTCGACAAAACTTTTTTCTACAACGACAACGGATCGGGACATAAGTCCGTAATTCAATTTGGGACTTATGTCTCATATAAGTGGGTCATAAGTCCCAAAAGTAAATATTGGGACATACATATGTCCCTGCGCCGTAATTTTTATGATAAAGAACAATATACCAAGCAATTAATAAAGCTACCAATATCGAGATATTTTAGTCTACCAACACAACAAAACAAAAAAAGCAGATTGGACAAAAAAACCGCGAAATTCGAAAATTGCGCGTATATTTTTATCCAACTTTGTATTTATGAGAGCTTCGTTGCTCATCTTGGTTGCCTGTTGCTTCCTGCTAGTGAAGTTGTTTTTACTCGAATATCCATAAGTCTTTCTGATGAGCGTTATCATTGTCAGCGAGAAAAAAGACAGGAAATTAAAAAGTCCAGCGTTTTTTTTTTACAAAACCTCTTCGTACGCTTTACTATGTGGCTCTGAAAAGACTTCAACTCTTTAGAGAACGAAAATAAATTTCAACAGTAAGTGGTGTCGTGTTGTTTTCTTGTTGTTGGCCTTCTAAGGATTGAATTAAAAAAGTTTGCACTGTGCGCTATAGACTGTGGAGTAGAGTACAGATAGAGAAAGAGAAGAGGGTGGGAGATAGTAGGCGAGAGTGGAAATTAGTAGCAAAGAAGAAAATGTACTGCTAAGGTATGGAAGTAGGTAATTTTTTCATTTTTTGGATTATTATGCGAGCATTTTGTACACTAAATCAAGGACTATGTGTACTACGAGTATCCTATAAATGTTCACTTTGCAACAACAACGAGCAGCTTAGGTGGCAGTGGCTCTCTGTGCAAATGCTGCAATGTTAGTTAGCTTCAATTTTGCCAAACAAAGTTGTGATGTTAAGAAGAAAGTTTGCACGAAGGACATCATGCGCCGCAGCATACAATGATCGGCCGAGGTTAAATCTGCAGCTTCTGTGATGTTGAGGCTGACCTGACTGACTGGCTGACTGACTGAACGCTGAATGCTGAGTTGTTGGCTGCTAATAGTTTTCCTCTTTAAAGTTTGATTAATGCACAAAGGAACAGTGTATGAAATACGAATACCATGCGCTCCTTTCAATATAGCAACAACAGAGTATGATGTGTTTTTTTTTTGTTCCGCCCACCCTAATGTTTAACATCCTTCATCCCCTTGTCATTTCAGTAGAGTGTTGAAAGTCAATCTCCTAAAACCTAAAGGATTATCCCCACTTTATATTGAAATGCACTCTTCCCTCACTCACTCTCACTGCCTGTCCAACCGACGAATTATGATAAGCAAAAATAAAAATGATGGAAGTTTATTATGAGGAAGAACTAAACTAAAAAAAAAATGCCTAGAGGTGGTATTGATGCCGTTGATATCCAAGTGACGGAGCTGCGCGCTGCTGGAGCTTCTGCCTAACCCTGGCATAGATTTCAGATTTCATAGATTTTATTCATAATTTTTGTCGTCGTCCGCTCATAGTGTGTTTTTTTTGTTTGTTTGTTGCTATATCCTTGAAGATACTCTCACAGAAGTACGAGCACGAGAATATCTATTGAAATCCGTTAGGAACCTCCCTTGCACAACCCACGCTTAAGATTTCAATTTCATTTCCATGGCAATCATCAGGTGGTGACACACCATCATCAACATCAACATCAACATAACCGTCCTTGTCGGACTCGGGGAGTATCCTTGTTATTATTATGTTGTGTCGTCAAGTTGGAGTGGACGTTTGTTTTTCGGAATTTATTTCCTCTTGTGACCACGCTGTACACTGGAGGTTCATTCATTCAGTGGCGGCTGAGCGCACATATATCGATTGCCCCACGCGATGCATGATGGCGTTAGCTGAGATGAAGTGTTTTTTTTTGGGGCAGATGTTGTGCTCCGGGTTCCACACATATCCTTGTTGTGCTGTCGTCAAATGTCAAGCGGAATTCATTTCAGCTGAATTAAGGCAGGCAAACTTTCTGGCCAACTCCTATGTGGGTTAAGAGTCACGCATATGCCTGGTACTATGAATTTTAGGTCTATGCGTCAAGTTGTCATAACGGGATGAAATAAGAAATATATGAGATACTCCGGCTAATTGTTTTTTTTTTTGGTTGAGATTATTACAAGGACAGACTTGGACTGACTTACAAAACGTAAAAAACGGTTTAAATGCAAATTGAAAGCTTACTTATTAACTTAAATGGAACGACAGTACGAGCTCAACCTGGGCCTGAACTAGCATGTATCTTTAATTAACATATTCTCTTGCTAACTGCCGCACGTATCATTTGCCTGTCACCCTTCACTTGTTCCTGCAATGTAAGACGAAACCTTCCTTTACTAAGCTGTTTCTTTGAGATTAATTCGAGAACTCTGCGGGCCGGAGCATTGAAGTCGATTCGCTCTCTAAATGTGCTAACCATCTCAAACGTCTAGTGCTTAGTTTCTTGACTAGGTCGATGTCGCGGTTAGTTCATCATATAATGTTTTCTTTAAAGACCGACAACTGAAATGGGACATAAAGCACAGAAAGTGCCCTTTAATATTTTGTAAAAAAGAATAAGGAAAAGATAGAAGGAACTTTTCACTCCAAGAAAGTGGCTCTATGTGCATTCCTTAACATTGAGGGCGCACTGGCCACGACTCAATAGCGAGATAAATTAGTAGCAGAAATATCGAAGACTTGGCCAATCAATTCTCCTTCTCAGGAGTTGTTTCAGTGTTATTATGTTATACCCAGCGAGGAGCCCTTTCTCCCCTTCCGTGGTCTATGGTATCAACAATCTTCTAGTCGATCTGCAAAGATCAGGTTACATCGCCATTGGATATGTGGATTACTTGGCGATTCTTGGTAGTGGTAATTCTAGTGTTATGCAAGGAGCTTTACTACACGTTTTAGAATGATGCAGCAGAGAAAGACTATCCATTGATCCTTGCATACCCGTTCTAGTGCCTTTAGAAAAGATAAGATTGGTCGATCTAGGACCTAGGATCACTATCAAAGGCATCACTTTAGCTTATTCCAGTGAGAATAAGTATCTCGGAGTTATCGTTTGTAAACTACTTACTGGGAATTATCACATCAAGTCCGCCATCGAACGAGCAACTAGGGCCATGTGGGCCAGTAGACGCTTCTACGGCAGAATTTGGCGTCTAAATCCTAAAATGATACATTTGATGTATACCATGATAGTGAAACCAATTATCACGTATGCGGCCATCATATGGTGGCCGAAAGTTCTTGAACGGACAACGGCAACTTAGTTTCAGAAGCTCCAAAGAACTGTATGTGTCGGTATCACGGGTGCTGTGCGTACCTGCCCGGTACGTCATTAGAAGCTGTCGTACTGCAAATTTTCATTAGGAAGACTGTCGTCCAATTTGATGCGCTATTAATCTGCAACTAGAATATGGGAACAAACCAGTTGACAATGTAGGACAGCTAAAAATTCTTGGCTCAATTAGTGAAAAAGACATGTTCTGCACTATATCAGACATAATGGTCAGGAAGTACTGTTTCGAAAGGTTATTTGAGGTAACAATACTGGAATGTGCAGACCGTTCTAATGGTGTCCCGGCACTGGACGCTAGATGTCTAGTCTGGTTCACAGATTGATCGAAGAAGGAATCTGCAGTTGGAGCTGGTTTCTTACCAAAGTCTTAATACCAATGAGAATGAATCCCACGGTATTCCATGCCATTGAGATCTGTGCTGGGATTAACCTTAATAAAGGAAGGAGGCAGCACATAGAGGGCTGTCGTCCAATTTGATGGACTCGATATCAGTCAAAAATTGTTACGATGCAATCTCTTGTCAAACATAACAAAGTCAAGTCAGGGAATTGCAGGCAACGAATGTGCAGATGAACTAGCTTGGGCTGGCTCGGAATCTGCGTTTATAGGATCTGAACCATACTGTGGTGTCGAATAGGCTGCCGCCACAGCACTGATAAATTGTTGGGAAAAGAAACTTCGTTTGGCCCACTGGGAAAGCGTGCCGGTGCTAAGGCAATCCAAACAATAAATCAGGTCCTTAATTTTAATGATTAGGAAGCTGCTGAGTTTTCTAACAGGTCATTGTGGCTTGCGATATCACCTTAACAAACTTGGTGTGGTCTCAGAGAAAGAATGAAGGTTCTGCTCGGAAGATGAAGAGTCATCCGAGTATATTATCTGTGAATGCCGAGCATTACTTTGGTTAAGGAGACGAATCTTTCACAAGGAAATTTGCAGAATTTAACGAGCTTAACATGCATTGCTGTTCACGTTGCACTTGCAAGGAAGAGGGGCGTCAGAAGCGTAACATCATATGAAAAGCTAAGACTGCTGTCGTCAACAAAAGAATTGGATTAAAAGTAGGAGAAAAGGATAGATAGATGAATAAGAGTGTCGGGGATAAAACAGAGCCCTGCGGTACACCCGGTTATATGCAGGGAACATTGGATTTAAAGCCGTCCAATACGATCTGAATTGGACGGTCAGAAAGGTAGCTAGTTTAATCAACCAGGGCCTTATCTATTCCATAAGCATTCATTTTCGCAAAAAGAGCTTGATGCCAGGCGCTGTGAAATGCCCAGGCCTGATGTGTAGACTTGATGCAATTTATATCACATGTTTCTACACTAATAAGTAAAGTAAAATCGCCTAATAATATAATTAATAATTGTCTGTTTGTTTGTCTGTATGGATATAACGCTGATTATGTCGCCTCATCCCACCTAAGCCACTGGAGGTATCGAAGCCATATTAACACCACATGATGGTTTGGTACTCCGAAAAGTTTAAGTTTTTTTTTTACCCGTAAGGTGGCGCTGGAGTCGAGATATTTACGAAAATTTGTGTTTATGGTTGGATTCGGTTCATATTCACACGATATGTTCGTTTAATGCTCCGATGAAAAATGGTAAATGGTTAGTTGGTAAAAAAATCCTTAATTTTTGACGGGTTCTCACCTAGTAGTAAAAAATTTCTTACGTAAATAACTCTGAACTTACAATTAACGTAGCACTTATATTAACAAGAATTATTGTAAATTGTATCACATATGTACTTGTAAAAATATTATTTGGTATGAATAAATCTAAGCCTTATCTAATGTCTCCAACACACTCACAGCTAAATGCACCCAAAGCCCATCTCACCAATTCTGCACCCATTCTGCAACTGAGAACAACTGCTATGTCCTTTTGCGATGTACTCGTGACAAGCAAGGTCTTGGTTATGGCGAGTATTAAAAAAATGCCTTATCGGCAAATTGTATCTTTGATTTTATCCCTTTTATCTCAAATAATAAGTTCGCACAAGGCTTTATCGATCCTGCCACATGCGGGCAAATCCTTTGTCATTATCATTTATTCAACAACATATCTGAATAGCCCTACTGCAAAATGTAATTGATTACTATTGCAGCACAAAGGAATCGATAGATTCCATTGGAGGCGTGTGTAAAGGTACATGTGCATGTGCACGAGTATATGTAGATACATGTCATGTGCGGTTGCATTTCATTAATTGTCGCCACATTGTTCTTCTGGTCCCCACACAATGTCCATGGTGCAATGTGCAAGTTCAGTGGCACATCAAACACAGCCACACACATCAATGATCCAGAAGATTTCCTTTTCTTTTGTTTGAAATTTTTCTTCTGCCGTACTCCTAGACCCCTTCTTGTCAAACGACGAAAAAACAAAACATTTAAGATACAATTTAAAAGATAAACATCAGAGACGACACTTCAAAATGAAGTGGGTTGGGGGGGGTGGGTGGGTGTGGCGTGTTTTAGCGGTGCTCAATGCAGAATGTCGAGAAAATGCAAGAAATAAAACCTTTCGCTATTTTAGCCATAACCGGTGCCTATTGTTGTACGTAGTTCATCCTCTTCCTTCCCCCTGATGGATGCTGATGGTACTGATGATGTGTGACGTGGCCATGACTTCTAACCGCATAGCAAAGCTGTAGCGGAGCGGTGAAAGGAACCACATCAGACAAATTGTGTACATTATGTGGCGTTGGTTGATGCGGGAGGAGTCAACGTGAAGAGTAAACATCACACATCAAAGGAACCAGCTGCACGGTCTGAAGGTCTTTCAGATTGAATCGTTGCCATCGCCACATATCACCATCGATGTCCTTATTGCTACATAATTTCATTAAGAGAAGAACAAATTAACAGCTTGTATGTGTGTGGTGGTCTGTCTATCTCATTGGCAAATGAATAAGGATAAGGACTAGGAAAGCACTAGATACTCATTTGATGGCCAAGAAAGATAATTGGATATTATTTTTATTCGAGAGACAATCTACCGAATGTGCCTTTTTTACAGACGGATGGTAGTGGTTGGTTTATTTTTTGTGTCACATTTTTTATCATCAATCCACATAGAGATGATTGAAAAATTGATTCAACAGCAGACGACGACGAAAGATGACCATCAACTTTACAACATCCGCAGTACGTACTCGTTGCAGTTTTTAATCCTTTCCTATTTCCTTATCCATTCTGTAGAGGATATTGTACATACATGTAATCAAACAGATGATTTCTAAGTGAAATTAATTTACGGTAGGTTTTACTCCGCATTGAGTCACTTGTCAGCACGTCTGATGATAAATGGAATAAAAGTTTCAGGGATCAGCAGCAGCAGCAGCAGCAGCTTCTTTGGCGTACTCGTAATCATAGTAACGATTTTGAAATGGAGGACGTGCTGACCATTTATCAAATTCCTTTATACAAAATCCAATTTCACGGATGGAATAGCCGTGGGCGTGAATGGGATATTCTTCTCCGGTCGGTCGGCAGACATGTGTCAGATAATCGTTCCACTTGTTGCATGCCTTAATGATGGCGTGGAAAATAGGACAAGATTGCATTTGAAACTTCCACCACCTTCACTTTGTCGGGTTATACATATGGGTATATATTTTTTTTAAATTCTCTATATTAACTTCACTTGCCCGTGGGTTTGTGGGTTTTTAGGTTTGTGGATTTGTGTGTCATGGAATCTTGCGATCAATTTTTAACCCACTTCCCATAGCCCGATTTTATTGAAATTTTGCACACATGCATATCTCACATGACAACACTTTCTATTAAAATTTTGAAGACCCTCGGGCCACGGGGTCGGTGGGCTCCCCTACAAATATTTTACAAAATTTTACTCGATTTTCTTCAAATTTTATACACTTGTGTATCTCTGATATACAACACTTTTTGTAAAAATTTTGGAGACCCCGGGCCCAGGTTCGTGGGGCACCATAACTTTTTTTAAAAAAATTAACCCGATTTTCGTCAAATTTAATACACATGTGTATCTCCGATAGACAACACTTTTTGCAAAAAATTTGGAGACCCCGGGCCCGGGTTCGTGGGGCCCCATAACTTTTTTTAAAAAAATTAACCCGATTTTCGTCAAATTTAATACACATGTGTATCTCCGATAGACAACACTTTTTGCAAAAAATTTGGAGACCCCGGCCCCGGTTTCGTGAGGCCCCATAAATTTTTTAAAAAAATAACCCGATTTTCTTTAAATTTTGTTTTGTTTTTTAAACTGAACAGTTTAGATATCGAATTTCTATTTCAAATACATTTTTAACAATTTGTTTATAGCGAGGAAAGTGGAGTTTATCGTGCGAGTTAGAAGCTTGAAGCACGAGGCGGTAGTCGAGCGCGGCAATCTAACGAGCACGATGAGCACTTTTCTTCGAGTAACGTACGCTATTTTTCACACGACCAAACCCGGTTTTTCTGCTAAACCGGTTATGCGCAATGCAAAATTACTCTGGGAATGTGTGTTTGCAGTAAATAACAAAAGTATTTTATGTGTTAATTCACTATAGTGCATAAAGGCTACTTTCGACGCTACTTTATAGTGTATGAAACAGTCACTTTCATCTATGGGCGTGTGAAATGATATAATCTTTGCTTGCTTTCTTTAAAAAAATTATTAAGTATGCTGGTGGGTCCGAAAACCAATTTTTTTAAAAAAATTAGCCCGATTTTCTTCAAATTTTTAACACATGTGTGTCTCCATTGACAACACTTCCTATTAAAATTTGGAAGTGATCGGGCCCCAAGGTGGGGGCTACCATACAAATTTTTTACACATGTGTATCTCCGGCGACAACAGTTTTTTTTTTAAATTTTAAAGTTAAGGGGCTCTAATATTAATTTTTTTCCAAATTAACCCAGTTCAAACTTAGCACACATATATGTATCTCCTTTTAGATTTTAATTTTTTTTTTTTTTAAAACAAGGGTTATAGTCGCATCTTAGTCCTACATAACGAATTTCATACAAATCGCTTGAGAAATTGCTTGGTCAACAAAATTCCAGACCCTATTGGCTAGATCCCAGAATTTGCACAGGAATAAAGGTTATAGTCACATCTTAGTCCTACACACCGAATTTCATACGAATCGCTTGAGAAATTGCTTGGCCCACAAAATTCCAGACCCTATTTGCCCTATTCCAGAATTTACATAGGAACAAGTCTAATAGTCGCATATTAGTCCTACATTCCGAATTTCATACGATTCGCTTGATGAATGGTCTACAAAATTCCAGACCTTATTAACCCTATCCCAGAATGTCCATAAAAAAATTTTTTTAAAAAAAAATTATTTTTATACAGGCGCCTTACACGCGTCACACGCGAATTAAAACATTACGCTATCGCAAGCCGAGCGCTAACCAATTGTTTTAAAACAAGTCCCATCAAATTTTGACTGGTAGAAGCGGAGATATACGACAAGACCAACAAATGTACACACGTTCGAATCCCAGTAACACCATAGTATTTTTCAGGGTGTCCCACGTCTCGCGAATGAGTGACAAACGTTCCGAGAGTAATAACTTGTCACGGAAAGCTTCTCAATTCGCCGTTCGGAGCCGGACTTAAATTGTAGGTCCCTTCCATTTGTATCCAAAAATATAAATGCGCAACATAAATGCTCGCGAAAAGCTAAGCCTTGGTCCGCAATGGTCTGTCGCGCCGAATATTATTATTATTATGATAGCATGGCCAGAGTAGAACTTTATAAAGCCATGAGAGAATTCGGCATACCAAATAAATTGACACGACTATGTAGGTTGACCAGGACCAATGTTATAAGCCAAGTAAAAATATCCGTATAACTATCAAGCACATTCAACATCACATCTACAACGGGCTCCGACAAAGGGATCGACTTGCCTGCGTCATCTTCAACATATCGTTACAGAAAGTGATCAGAGACTCTGACGTAACGGCGAGAGGAACAATCCGCTATAAGTCCATTCAGATACTGGCTGACGCAGACGACATTGACATCGTTGGTAGAGACCTGTACAGCTAGCTTTCATCCAGATCGAGCGGGCGGGGCGAAATCTGGAGCTGCACATAAATGAGAGCGAAACAAAGAACATGTGGCCAGATCTGCGAGTAGAACATTGGTCCTTCAATAGTGAAGCGCGAATTTGAAGTAATGTAAACCTTTAAGTATCTCGGGTCAACTGTAGCAGCCGATAACAGCATGGAACCAGAAATACGCTCACGGTTGCTCAAAGCCAACAAAGCCTACTTTAGTCTGTCAAGACTCTTTAAATCCAGGAACTTAAGCATAACATCTAAGCTGCTGGTATTTAAGACAATGGTCATACCAGTACTTACATATGGATCCGAGACTTGGGTGCTTAGCAAAAAGCATTCTGACCTCTAAGCCGCGTTCGAAAGAAAAGTCTTACGGAGAATTGTTGGCCCCGTATGTGGAGAAAGACAAATCCGGAGACTATATAATGAGGAGATCTACGAGCGTTACCGCGATGTCGACATCGTGAAGAGAATTAAGCTCGGTAGGCTCCGGTGGGCAGGACACCTAGCTCGCATGAGCGAAAATGATCCTGATCGAAAAGTCCTTTGCGGTACACGAACGCAAGGCTGGCCAAGCCTACGCTGGAAGGATTGCGTAGACCAGGACCCCCAGAGTCAAGTCGATTGCGTCTACATTGATCTTGAAAAAGCTTTTGATTCTGTGAATCATAAACTTTTTAATTTCAAAACTAAAACTATTGTAAGCCTAAGTGAATATTAGTGTTTTGTGTGGATAATAAGTAATCACCAGTGTAATTTGTGAAGTTTTTTTCAAATAAAGTTTTGTTGATTAAAGTTGTAACTTGTGAATTAATAAACTTGTAGCACTTCATTGATAGCCATTATTTCAGCCTGGAAAACACTACAGCGATTAGGAAGACGGAAAGTGAGACCAAGATTTATCCTTTTTGAGAAAACACCTCCGCCAAACCATACGTCATCAGTTGTTGACCCGCCTGTGTAAAAATGATAGTCATCATCTTCCAAGTGAGCGCCTTCTTCTCAGAATGATCTGGAGGGGATGGTTAGTTGGAAGTCTTTGTTGAATTGGAGTTGCGGAATTGTGTAGTCTGTGTTACTTGATGTAATCCCAATTGAATTCAGAACAGAGGAGTGACCGATTTCATTCATGGTCCACTGAAAGATTGCTTTGAGGCGACTTGTTTACAAAAAATGTCGAGTGATATAAGGTTGAACAGAGTGTCTAGTGCAGCAGAGGGAGCTATACGAAGTGCTTCGCTCATACATAAACAAGCTGATCTTTCGACTTTGCTAAGCTTGTCACGATTTACCGCTTTATCTTTGGCAGTCCACCATATAGCTACACCGTATAGAAGTGTAATGAGCTAATGAGTAATATGGGGTTTAAGACCCCATCTGTTTCTATTGACTTTTTTACCAGAGTAGAGTACCAGTGTGGCTTTACGAACTCTTTGGTTTTTAGCTTAGCTTTTTATTCTAAATAAGACCCAGATATTTAGCTCCTTCGGAGAAAGTTAAGCTTATGCCTTTGATAGAGGGAGGGTCAACATATGGGATTTTGTATTTTCTAGAGAAGACGACAAGTTCAGTTTTGTGCGGATTTACTATCTGCCCATCTCGTTAGCTTGTTGTTGAGATAATTTTGTAGGAGTTCCTTTAAGGTATTAGGGTGCTTTCCGGAGACGACAATAGCAACGTCATCTGCGTAAGCAACCACTCCGCAGCCATCCATTTTTAGACATATCAGCAGCTCTTTCACCACTAAGTTCCATTAAAAAGGGGGATAGAATTTCGCCTTACGGTGTTCAGATCTTTTGGCAGACGTCACATCCAGTTTTCAATTGATAATAAGACTTGTGATTAGAAGATTAATCAAGCTATGCCCTTGACAGAAGGAGGGTCAACATAAGAGATTTTGTATTTCCTAGAGAAGAGGACAAGTTCAGTTTTGCGGGAAATTGCAGATATGTTGACGTTGTTGAACGCGCTTCCAATGCCTACGAATGCAACCATTGTGTACTGCTTGTATTGCTTAGGATGTTCAATAGAAGCTACTAGCGGGACTATTTCTACAGATTTGCCCTTGCAATACGCATGTTGGTCATCAGACAGAAGTCTTCTGTCATTGCTAGTGCGTACTGGATATCAATCAGTCTTTCTAGTGTCTATCAATGGGTATCAAACAGTCTTTCTAATGTCTTTAAGAGATACGATGATAGACTGATGGGTCTGAGATCTTTTGGACTAACATGAGAGGCAAATGCTTTTGGTATGAAAGCTACATTCACTTCTCTCTATAAAACTGGAATGTGAACCAGATCAAGAAAGCTCTTTAGAATTGTCTCTAACAAAGAAAGGATAATATGCGAAGTCCTTTGTAGTTCGGCTGGAATTATGCCATCTGTTAATGCAGATTTATATGGTTTGAAGCTATGTAGCGCCCAAAGCAACTTGTCCTTATTTATCAGATCTTGGGAGATAGTTGTAAGAGTGTTTAACCTATTTGGGTTAACAATTGGTTACTGATAACACGAGATCTACCCGGAAAGTCAGTATCTAGAAGCAGATTGAGAAGCCGATTGATAGTCCACGAGCCATCTGTTTTTCTCACATCATCGGGTCAGTTGAGAGGATTATTCCTAGCGTAGATGATGCCTAGGAAGATTCTTCTATTTTTCTACAGAATAGTCTCCAGGATAAACGTTAGGCTTTCCTCAGTTCTTCTTTGTATACTTTGAGGGATGTTTTGCAGGCAGGATATACAATACATTTCAATGCAAATATGTATTAATTAAGAAAAAATCTCAAAAAAGCAGGCTTAAGTACAACCTGTGCTGAGCTATGCTGTGCATTGCAAAAGAGAAAATAATTACTCCGCACTCTTGAAACGAGAATCCATTGAGGCGTTCAATACTGACGCATAGAAAATAATATTGAAAATTCCTCGATGATGTGAATGCGCACACTGTCGTATGACGTATTTAATCCTTTACTAATGGCATGTTTTTCCCTTTTGGCGTTCAGAATCTATGTACTCGTGTGAAGCAGAATCGTTTCGCATGAAAACCCAAACGAGTGTTAATGGAACATCACACGCGAATAGAGGATGGTCGGATGGGTCTACATGCTACACCCTACCAATATGCGGATGAACATCGCAAAAGGAAGGATATTTTACAAATACGAGAACGTATTTTAAGGTTATCATTATTACAGAGACAGAGCAATCTAGAGATCCTGCCTGAATAGCTCATGTTCATGCATCATCATAATCCTCCCTTCAGCAGCGGAAAATCCATAATCGCGCATACGAGTAGGATAGTACGATTGTGGATTTGCTTCTTTTGCGACAGCGCCCACATCCTTACAACCCTTTGACCTTTCCTTTCTCCCGTTTTAGACCCCGTCGTTTCAGCATCATTTGGTCGCAAGTCAAATGGCATATTGTACGGGTAAAGCCGGAGGCAGCCAAGCTGAAAGGCAAAAACGTTGTGAATTGGATTTGTCCATTTTTTTTTTGGTTTTTTAAAAAAAGTAAATTAAATTAGGAGGAGAAATCTACTGCAAGTTGGTCCTGGTCGGCTGATGATCTCTCTGGTGGTTTAGGTTTTTCATTCTTCGTATCTACTTGTTAAGTAAAGAAAAAATGTTCCCTGAATGCAGTTTAGGTCAATATAATGGCCTCGTCCTAAACTTTTTTGTCCTAATATTGATTCGGTTCGTTCGGTCACAAATGTAATAATAGAGATAGGAACCTCTATTGCTAAAAACTTTATCATCCACTTTCAAACGCCGTACATCCTATCATCAGCTTGCTTTTTGCTTTTTGTTGTATCTATCTTTTGGTAGACCGCTATCTGTTTAGGAAGGAAAATAAGTTGCAGTGAAACGGAAAGACTACAACTTTTTTCCTGCCTTCCAAAAAATTTACAAAATAAATTGAAGGTTTCGTTGAAGTAACAATAACGTGACGTTTCAATGTTCGTAAATTATTGCTTCGTTGAATAAAATAAAAGAATCTACACACACCCCAGCGATAGACTAAGACAAAGTGGCTTTTTTTTTGGATGGAAAAACGCCGAACAGTTGAAGAGTTTTCTGAATTTATGTTTTCGATTTTGTCACGTTACGTTTGCAGGAGTATTTGACCTGACTTGGTAGAAGAAGTCAGCTAATCTGATCTGACAAATGAGCGATCTGCTGACAACTGGACTCAGTATGCTGCGTTCCAGAATCCACCTGGCAACATACAGAGTGTAGGTTTCTTTACGGCTCGCTCACCTAAAAAGGTACATTTTTGGATTTGTTCACTACGCAAGGCATGCGGCTTTCATATTGGAAAGTAGGTCTGTAAGTATTTTTGCCAATAGTTTACAAAAACTTAAAATATATCATACTACGAGGACAGTTTGATAAGTCAGTTACTTTTTGAATTTCCCGCGCAGTAACTTTAAATGCAAGACTGCTCCCGAAAATTGTCACCTATTAATAGACAACTGTCAAATTTTGAGCAAGCTGCGTCATTTAGTTTGAGTTTGACAGCCATTGAAAGCAGAAAACTTTGTGAATTTTAATGAAAATGGAAAAAAGTAAATTTCGTGTGCGGAATTTCAAAGGAGTATTTGGCGATGTTCAGTCGCAATCCGAATCCGAGTTTTTGCGCCGTTTCTTAGACGAAACATGAATTCATCACTACACACCAGAGACCAAAGTGATAGCGAGAAGCTAGGCCTTAGACCGCAATGATCTGTTGCGCCGAATATTATTATTATTATCAGTTTAGATAACAAAATCCTTCTCTATAAAGAATGGACATATGGCAACCAGCTCTGGGGCTCAGCAAGCACTTCCAGTTTAGAACTCTTACAACGGTTGCAGTCCAGAATCCTAAGAACAATCACGGGTGCACCATGGTACCTTAGAAACTGCATAGAGACCTGAGTATCCCGACTATCACAGAAGAAATCAACATAAAAAACTGAAAGGCGGTCAGCCATCAGCAGAATAGGTGGTCGCCGCCGGTAATTTTCCTCCAATGCAGAGATGGCGGAAAGAAATAATTTGGTCGTGGCGACTACAAGGTTTGCGCGTAAAAATATCCACAAAGCTAGCTGGGTATCTCCTGATGGAGCCACTCGCAACCAAATAGACCACGTGTTGATAGACCGCCGCCACAACCCGAACCTGATGACGGTACGAACGTACCATCTTGTTGGTATGATGCTCCGAGCGTGGATTGCATCATCACGAAAGACTGCATCCGCGAATCAGATTCGAATCAACACAGCTGCCCTTTGCAACGAAAAGACCAGAAATAACTACGGTCAAGCGATAGGACACTCTCTAAATGCATTGAGAGTAAATCCTGTGGCTGAGATGTCAGGCGTAGAAGAGAAATGGACACGCCTTCAAAATACTGTCATTAGTACTGCTGACTCCATCTTAGGCAGTAGTCGTAGAGATCGAAACAACTGGTTGGATGACGAATGTAAGCTAGATACTGAACGTAAGAATGTTGCGTACCGAGCAATGCAAAAATCTCATAGAACGCGGGCACGCGAAGATAAATGTAAAGAGCTCAGAAGATATGAAAAAACAGTTCACCGGCGAAAGAAAGCATGAGTTTCATGAGTTGCTTAATGGCCAGCTAACTGAGGAATTTGAGGCTCCACCAATGACCAAAGACCACACTATGCTGCCGCCACCAAGCATAGAAGAAGTTAGCAGAGCGATAAATCGGCTCAAAAATAATAAGACCGCGGGATCTGATGGTTGCCCAGCGGAAATAATTAAAACAGGAGGCCCCGCAATACACCAAGCAATTCATGAACTAATAGTGCAAGTAGCGAAGAAGCGATGCCAGAAGACTGGCGAAGAGGCATCCTGTGCCCCATACATAAGAAAGGAGATATCACAACCTGCAGCAATTATCTTGGTATAACGTTGTTGAGCACCGCGTATAAGATTTTCTCCTCTATCCTTCAAGACAGGATACGCTTAAGTCATCATTGGTCCATACCAGTGTGGCTTCATCCCAGGCAAACCAACAAGTGACCCTTAGACAGGTGATATAAAAATATCTAGAGTTTCAAAACTCACTACACCATCTTTTTATAGACCTTAAGGCCGTCTATGATAGCATGGCCAGAGTAGAACTTTATAAAGCCATGAGATAATTCGGCATCCCAAATAAACTGACACGACTATGTAGGTTGACCAGGACCAATGTTATAAGCCAACTAAAAATATCCGGATTACTATCAAGCCCATTCAACATCTATAACGGGCTCCGACAAGGGGATGGACTGGCCTGTGTCCTCTTCAACCTTGCGTTACAGAAAGTGATCTGAGACTCTGATGTAACGGCGAGAAGAACAATCCTCTATAAGTCCATTCAGATACTGGCTTACGCAGACGATATTGACATCGTTGGAAGAAACCGAAGAGCTACACAAGAAGCTTTCATCCAGATCGAGCAGACGGCACGAAATCTGGGGATGCACATAAATGAGAGCAAAAAAAAGTGCATGTTGGCCACGTCTGCCAGTAGAAGATCCAACATTGGTCCCTTAATTCAAATGGTGGAGCGCAAATTTGGAGTATTGCAATCCTTTAAAGATCTAGGGTCAACTGTAGCAGCCGATTACAGCATGGAACCAGAAATACGAGCACGGTTGCTCAAAGTCAACAAAGCCTACTTTAGTCTGTCAAAACTCTTCAAATCCAGGAACTTAACCAGAACATCCAAGCTGCTGATTTATAAAACAATGGTTATACCAGTACTTACATATGGATCCGAGGCTTGGGTGCTTAGCAAAAAGCATTCTTACCCCTTAGCCGCGTTCGAGAGAAAAGTCTTACGGAGAATTTTTGGCCCCGTATGTGAAGAGAATTAAGCTCGGTAGGCTCCGGTGGGTAGGACACCTTGCTCGCATTAGCGAAGAGGATCCTGCTCGGAAAGTCCTTTGCGGTAGGAGGTATGGAACACGACAGCGAGGCCGGCCAACCCTATGCTGGAAGGATGGCGTAGACCAGTACGCCCAGAGTTTAGGGATGCCAAACTGGACAACATCGGCTCGAAATCGGGATCGGTGGAGAGACTTTTTGCGGGAAGGCCAGGACCGGACCCCGGTTGTAGAGCCAAATATGATGATGATGAACTTTTGCGCGCAATTGAGGTGAAACTTCTTTGATGTTAAGGGCAAAAAGATCTCAAAAAGACCCCAAAAGACCTCTGAGACACCCACAAGAATAATAATAAGACCTCCGAAAGTCCCTCAAAAGAATCATAAAAGACCCCACAAAAATCATTAAAGACCACCCAAAAGATCCACAAAAGATCCCAATAGGATCCCAAAAGGACCATCCAAAAGATCCTCAAAAGATCCAAAAGGAAGACCATCAAAAACACTCTCAAAAATACTCCAAAAAGACCCTCAAAACACCCTCAAAATACCTTAGAAAAGTCCCTCAAAAGACCCTCAAAAGACCCCCAGAAAACCCCAAAAGAACTCCAAACGACTCCTCGAAACACCAAAAAACCCCAAAAGACCCTTAAAAACACCCTCAAAATACCTTAGAAAAGACCCTCAAAAGATCCAAAAACTTTCAAAAGAGTCATCAAAAGGCCCTCAAAAAACCCTCAAAAGACCCCTAAAAGACCCTCAAAGGACCTCCAAAAGTCCCTCAAAAGACCCCCAAAAACCCCCAAAAGAACTCCAAAGGACTCCTCAGAAGACCCTCAAAAAAATCTTCAAAAGATCCTCAAAATACACTCGAAAGACCCTCAAAGGTTTTTTGAGCTATTCACAAATTCACAAAACGATCATAAACAAATTTATTGAAAATGGGACAGGACAACGTCTGTCTGGTAAGCTAGTATCTAAATAAATAACACAAAAAAATCTAAGGTTCGACCGATTGATCCTAACCATTGGAGGCCGACCGACTGGATGATAGTTTGCCTTTCAGCAACATCGACACAGTCTTGTCGCGTCAGACGTCAACACCAGGCAGGATAGGAGCAATTTTTTTTTTGGTTTTTTTTATGATAATTTTTTTACATAACATTTATATTAATTAAAATAAATAAATATTAAGGAATGAATGGATAGAAATGTTCCATCAGAGTCACGGATCACTTTCTCCAACGTCAGCTTGAAGAACCAAAATTTTTACTTCACTTACCATTCATATAAACAGAATTATATTGTAACAGCACAGATTTGTTCATTGCACGAGGACACTAGAGGAACATATCCCACACATTTTCAGGACAACAACACGACGGGATATCGATTTTGCGAATATGTATAAAGGTGTGTACCTTGTTTCCATCGCGGTTCTTTTTTTTTTTGTACTTTAAAATTTCTTTACACTTTTTCCTCCCTTCCCCACCCACGTACAGTGGGCACACGAGATAACATACAATATATGCCGCATGCAGTAATAGATGTCAACTTATTGTGACGGTTAGAGGGATAAACAGTGTAACACCTTTCCTGGTGGTTGTGGTAGTGATAGTGGTTATAGTGTAAACTTTGTAATTAAATCGCAAGCACATAAACGAACACACATTGGGAAAATATAATCGGTTTATTTAATATTAGTTACATATTGGAGGATAAAAAATTGCTAGTGGGTGAGTGGGTGGGTGGTTGTGTGTGTGTGTGTGTATAATATTACATGCAGCTGTAAAAACAGATCAGTATATAAAAAATTCGTACCTGTAATTAATTTAATTGACAAAAACCACGCATAAAACCAATTAGTAAACTTTTTTTTCTCCATAAAACAAAAAACAAAACACAAAACATTTATAAGAGAAAATTGTTAATACAGCGAAAATCACATTGATAGGGGTCCGAATTTCAGGGATACACCAATCACACAAACACACACAAATGACTACACACTCACATAAGTAATTTGCAAAGCGGTATATGAGTTTACAATTTTCAAACAACACAACATGACTGCGTTTCTCACACACCCACAGAGAGACAAATACGTACGTCCATTGAATAAAAAAAGGAATGATTATTTAGGACACTTAGTTAGTACATATATAGATAAACGACTATGTAAAACATTCACAAGGAAATTGACTTTAATTCTGTTCCACTCTACCTATGTATACATGGCACATTGATAGTGGTGGTGCGGCGGTTGATTGCTTGAAATGAGGATTTTGATCGGATTCGAGTTTTTCTGATTGGTTTGTGGTGGTGAGATTTTTTGGGGGCTTGTTATTGCGAACACGATCCTCCAACAAGGGTGAGATCCTTTGGAAATATTCGATACATACATTTGAATTTTATAATTAGTTTTTGAATTTATTTGTTATCTGGGTTGTTAGTTTGTAAAGGTTCGTTGGTGTTCATTCGAGGAAAGTAAGGAAATAACGTTGGAATTTTTAAAAATGAAAAAAAAAACGTATTACTTAAAAAGACTTGAAGAAAAATGCTAAGCACTTTCAGCATTGCACGCGTTTCATTTGTTTCGATTGAGAAACTATTGGAGTTCTACTTTATGGTTCCGTGTTACTCTACAGCCAATCATGACAGCAAACTGAACAAACCTAAACGCATTCTTGCATTCCTTCCCTCTTATATTAATAAAGTTATATTTTTTATTTAGTAAATAAATCGGTTAAGTATTATTATTCTTCTTCTGTTGATCCACTCGCACAGATTGAATACTCATTTCTAATAGAAACGATCTACTAAACTGGTATGATTGTCAAGCTTCTTAAAAAAGGTAGGCTTATGGAGTGCGAAAACTGGAGAGGCATTTGCGTTCATCCTGTAGTTGCAAAGGTAATAGCCAAAGTAGTACTTGAGCAAATTAAGGAACAGGGTTCCGCACTGGATCCTCCTATGTCGACCACATCAACACCCTGCGGATCATTATTGAACAGTGCGTTGAATTCCGGTCACCACTACACCTGCTGTTCATCGAATTTTCAGAAGGCGTTTGACAGTGTCAACAGACAGTTTATCTGGCTCGCCTTACGTCGGAGAGCTATACCCGATAAATTAATAGCTATTATTTAAGCAACCTATGATGGCTCTAAATATCATGTGCTGCATAGAGGAATGCTGTCAGAGGAATTCGAGTTCCTAAGTGGGGTACGACAAGGTTGTATTCTATCGCCGATACTTTTTTTGTTGATGATAAGCGATGTGCTTCGCGCTACTACTGGAAACGGTGAAAATCGTTGGAGGCAAATGTTGTCGGTTGAAGATTAATACTGCCAAAACCAAAATCATCGACCTCGGCACTAACTCAGTAACTCAAGTTAACATTGCTGGACAACCGATAGAGAGAGTAGAGAGTTTCCAATATCTTGGGAGTATTGTCTCGCCCGAAGGTGGAACTGAATCGGACATTGTCAACTGAATCGGCAAAGCAAAATCAGTGTTTGGAATGATGTCCATAATATGGTGAAGCAATGCGATCAGCTTAAACACCAAGCTACGAGGGCTCTGTTCAAATATTAAATCTGTGCTGTCGTATGGGTGCAGCACTTGGAAGGTGACCGATTATATCACAAAAAGATTACAAACATTCGTAAATAGGTGCCTACGGAACATCTTGAAGGTACATCCAAAAGGCACAACCATCCAACGACGGAAGTGGCAGTGGATTGGTCATACACTCCGAAAAGGCGACAGATCAATGGAATCCGTTATATCCAGATGGTAGAAGAATGGGTTGTCCGAGAAATACATGGCGCAGAACAGTTGATGAGGAGGCACCCGAATTGGCGAAGATTTGGAGAGAGCTGAAGCTCATTGCCAGGAACCGTATGCGATGGCGCGTAGGCGTAGTAGAGGCCCGACGACCCACAAGGGGGTATAGGACATAACTAAGTTAGTAAAGTAAAACTGGTCATTCGACTGGCTTTAAAGTTTGTATTGCAGTTTAGTTGCAAAGTGTCAATTAACAAAATTTCTATATAAAAACTTAAGCACACATTGAGTCAATTATTACAGGGGGACTGAACTAAATTCTCATTATCGAAGTCTTAATGATGAAACTTGAAAGCCTTGGTTGAGAATTAACACTCACTGTTAGTTTTAAGCATTTTTGGGTTTTTAGTGTAAAATAAGGACGAAGTCCTATAATAAAAATGAGGAAATGTAAAAGAAGTACATTAAGGGCACTTAGACAATAATTTGTCGAACCATTGTACGCGATATATTGACTCATGGAGTGCATTCGAAAACGTTTTCTCATTCAAGAAATGAAAGAATAGAAAGGTTTACTATTAAAAATTAAAATTAAAGGCGCTCGATTAAAGAGTCGACCAATACCATCGAAAAGGCGCACGATCAAAAAGGCGCTCGATTAAAGAGTCGACCAATAAAAAGACGACCAATTTAAAGGCGTCCATCAAAAGGGAGCCAGATTAAAGAGTCGACCAATAAAAAGGCGACCATCAAAAAGGCGCACGATAAAGAAGGAGCTCCATTAAAGAGTCGACCAATAAAAAGGCGCGCATCAAAAAGGCACCCATCAAATAGGCGCACGATCAAAAAGGAGCTCGGTTAAAGAGTCGACCAATAAAAAGACGACCAATACAAAGGCGTCCATCAAAAAGGAACCAGATTAGAGAGTCGACCAATAAAAAGGCGACCATCAAAAAGGCGAACGGTCAAAAAACAGTTATCTACTTCAGATCTACCTCGATAGTTACAATGAAAGGAAAGGTTCAAGGGTCGTTCTAGGCACACACATAAACGAAGAATCTATATAAATAAAAATGAAATTTTGTGAGGTTGTTATGTATGGAAACTCACATTTACCAAATGATTTTTATGAAATTTTCAATGTATATTACATATTGGCAGTTGGAGAAAGGATATAGGCTAAGGGGATTACACTCTATCACTCCCTGGTGGTGGAAAATGTGAAATTTTGATACCAGCCATATGCACACATCGATTTTTATAACATTTTCAATGTATATTATTGGCCGGTGGGGAAAGTTATAGGCTATAGTACATCCCCCTTCCCACTCACCGGGGATAAATGTAAATGGTTAATACTTACATTTACAGACCGATTTTTATGAAATTAGCAGGTGGGGAAAGATTATAGGCTATAGTACACCCACCCAATATATATATATGTATATAAAAACTGGGTGTATATATATATATAAGAGGAAAGCAGGTGTCAATGTGGGCGCATAGCGAAAAGCCCGGAAACAGCTGGTAGATTGAAAAGAATAAAAAAAAACGCTTTGAGTAAAATTGATAAAGAGTGTCGGGGACAAGAGTGCCCTGGGGAACACCAGCATTTATGTGATGTACTTTAGAGTTAAAACCGTCCAAGACAACTTAAATTGAGCGGTTTAAAAGATAGCCTCTGAAGCAGTTTTTCATCGACTTCATAAGCAAACATTTTGAAGAAATGAGCTTGATGCCCAAACGCTGTAAATTGCCTTGGAAATATTAATTGCAACAGCTTTGCTTTCATCAAATTGATGCAAAGACGGGGTCCACTGTTCGATGAGATATGCCATCAAATCACCAGTAGAACTTTGCCCATGAAATCCATACTGTCGGTCACTAAGGACTTCGTTAGTTTAAAGATTTAAAGTTTCATGAGCGTTTCCATGACCTTTAAAAGAATGTATGTATAGTGCTATGGGTCGGTAAGAAGAAGGATACAATGGTTCACCTTTTTGTTGGTAAAGGCTGGAAAAAGGCTGTTTTCCAACATTTCGAGATACGATAGAATAGGAGAGATGGAAAAGCTTACGCAATGGTAATGCCAGATTGGAAGAACACCAATGGGGAAATATCACTTGGACCAGTGGATTTGTGAGTGCTGATATCATTTAAAACTCTAGCAACTGCATGATTAAGAATGTAAATCTGTCCCATAGAGTATTCAATACTCGGAGGTACAAGCGGCAGCAATGCATCGGCTAGAAGGGTGGTGCTAGCTGCAAAATGCGCAGCAAACAGATTGGCCTTGTCCTTAGAGATAACAGCTGGAATGTCATTATAAAGGGTGTTTTTTTAGGAGGTTTGTTTTTCCGATAGATGTCGTTTTATTTTATGACAGTTGTTTTGACAGCTCAAAGTGGCATTTCTACTCAGTATTGTTTGGCAAATCATTATGAATAGGTTAACTCCAGAACAACGTTTTCAAATCGTGGAAATTTATTTTCAAAATCAGTGTTCAATTAAAAATGTTTATAGAGCACTTCGTGAATTTTATGGTGCACATAATCGTCCGTCAGAGACCACCATAAAGAACGTAATTACCAAATTTCGGTCTACATTCACTCTTTTGGATGCCAAGCCACCGACAAGAATGAGAAGAGTTCGTACAGAAGAAAATATTGCTGTCGTTGAGGCCAGTGTCGAAGAAAACGACAATTTATCGATTCGTCGTCGTGCTCAGCAAATTGGACTTTGTCCATCGACTTTATGGAAAATTTTACGTAAAGATTTGGGTTTGGTGCCATACAAAATTCAATTGGTGCAAGAATTAAAGCCACACGACCATCGTTTGCGCCGTGAATTCAGTGATTGGTCGTTAAATCAATTGAACGAAGATCCATTTTTTTACCGTAAAATTCTCTTCAGTGATGAGGCGCATTTTTTGTTAAATGGATACGTCAACAAACAAAATTGTCGCATTTGGAGCAAAGATAATCCACACGCCGTTCAAGAATTACCAATGCATCCTGATAAATGTACTGTTTGGTGCGGTCTATGGGCTGGTGGGATCATCGGTCCATATTTCTTTAAAAATGAGGAAGGACGACGCGTTACCGTGAATGGAAATCGATACAGAACCATGTTAAATGAGTTTTTGTTGTCAAATCTTGAAGATATGGATATGGATGAAATGTGGTTTCAACAAGATGGTGCCACTTGCCATACAGCACGTGAAACAATCGACTTATTGAAAGAAACTTTCAACGACAACATTATTTCGAGAAATGGTCCGGTGAATTGGCCTCCGCGTTCGTGCGATTTGACGCCACTCGATTACTTTTTGTGGGGATACGTGAAGTCATTGGTTTATGTGGATAAACCTCAATCGATTGACGCTTTGGAAACCAATATTCAACGTGTCATTGCTGACATACGCCCTCAAATGCTTGAAAAAGTGCTGGAAAATTGGACCTCCAGAATGACATTTGTGAAAAATAGTCGTGGTAGCCATATGCCAGAAATTGTGTTTAAATGTTAAATGCCAAAAAATTATCTACCAAATAAAAAAAATTTTGGTCATTTCATAATTTTATATGTGTTTTATTCAAAAAAAAAATCGGCAACCTCTTAAAAAAACACCCGTTATAGCGTTGGAATTGGCAACAAGGCTGTATTGTTGATTCTTTCCACGAAAGACCAAACATTCTACTATTGTAGTATTTTTGGCCTTGATTTTTAGTCGTAGGCGAATTTGACCCGCCGAAGATGGGCATTGTAACATTTCTTGCCCCTTTGAAATTTATTCCTGTCCGAGGAGACGATTTATTTTTTATTATACTACGCTATTTTTAACCAAATAAAGTGTAAAAGTCAATTTAGACTATAGCCGTGCGAGACTATAGTTAAATTGAAGTTGCGGTTAGCCAGAAGAGATTGACACTACGCGAATGTTATAGTTATTTTATGTTAACATGGGAAATGTTATCTATAGCACTATGGTAACATTGAAAAATATACTACTTCTCTCGTCTGGCAATTTAACAGCCGTTCTGCTCATTTTTTCTCGCAAGCCACAAATGTAAATCATGCGTAATGCAAAATTTACATTTGAGAAGTGCGAAACACAGGCCGACTATAGTTAAATTGAAGTTGCAGTTAGCCAGAAGAGATTGACACTACGCGAATGTTATAGTTATTTTATGTTAACATGGGAAATGTTATCTATAGCACTATGGTAACATTCTTCTAACTACTAACTACTTCTCTCGTCTGGCTAACCACAATTGCAATTTAACAGCCGTCCTGCTAATATTTTCTCGCAAGCCACAAATGTATGTAGCAGTAGCTTTGCATTGCAGTACTATTGTTTCATAATAAATGAAATTTCGTTTAAGAAATCCTTAAATTTGTGTTTTTTTTTAAATAAGTTCGGAAACTATAGTTGGATCAGGCCTTATTAAGGATGTTAAGGATAAATCTCGATAAAAACTTTCACAAAACTCCACCATTCAGTAACTTCAGCAGCAAGAATCTTGGTGAAAATTAATTATGGTAACATTGGCATGCTGAATGCGAGCGATTTTTGTTTATAGCAAAACAAGGTTAATTTTTTAATGGACTAATTTTTATGTATATATGATTGTTTACAACGCTTAATTTTTGCTCGTAAACTCGAGATTTTTGTTTTGTCTTTTTATTAAAATCGCTATAGCAGTTTTGTTATATGAAAAGAATGAAAAAATAACTAACTATGTAATTTTTTTTGCATTTTAATTAAAAATTACAATGACGAATATATGTAAGCTATTTGTTTTTTATGTTTTTAAACTATAATACCTACTCGTATTTTATTTTATTTTTAATTCTATTCTACGGTTAAATTTTCATATCCAAGGATTAATTCTTGTGGTTTTTTGTTTTGTTTTTTTATTTATTAGATAAAAACTTACCCATACACGCATGTAATTTTGTTTGATTGATTGTTTTTCATTTTTTTTTACCTCAACCTTAGGAGTTTCTCTTACCAATTTTTATGATTTCCTCTTATCATACTTACAAGATAAAGATTTTTTATTTGTTTGGATTTTCGTTAATTCTTGCTTCAACTTGTGAACGTTCCACAAAAAACGGGGAAATTTTCGAAAATTGTTTCCTTTTTTTTTTTTTGCTCTTTTGTTTAATTTTGCTTTGTTTTTTTTTTTTAATTTTTATCTTTAATTTTGCGAATCAAAACTATCATTTTCTATTTACGCTGCAACAAATTTGTAAATTTTTGTATATTACGTACGTAATTTTTTGTGGAAACATTTTCGCATTTTGATTCAAGTTGAGAGCTCCTAGATCGAAAACGGGAATAATGAGAGGCAAGTAAGCTGAACTGAATTGTTGGGAAAACTTGATACCATTTAGTTGCGTTCTACTACGGATCTTGTGTATTTTTCTTTCTCCCTCTCTCTCTATGTTTGGTTAGCGGTTAACTAATTTGCTATTGCATACTGACTGGTACGGAAAAATGATGGAAATAACGAGTATTTAGCATGTTTGTGTAGATTAGAGAGAGAGAGAGAGGTCGAGCGAGCTAGCGAGACAGATACAGTTCACTGCAGCAGGTAATAGTACGTTAAAGCAGGAGAAAATACTTGTATCTAGATAGTTAGAGAGAGATAGCGAGAGCACATAATTGTATTCTTTATTTGTCGCAAAGACGGGATCTACACGATGACTTTTTCTACCGTGACTATTTTTATTCTATATTCTTTTTTCGATGTATTTTGTGCCGTTGTTTTCAATTTTTTCGTCAGACTCAGTGGGCGTAACGTTACGCCCAAATAGAAAAATGTCATATCTCAACTAACGATACATCGCCCGAGAAGGAAGGTGGAAATGGTAACGAAATCCAAGTGAAATGTCCTAACTTCTCAAAATTACATCCTTTTTACAACAAAAAGTAGTTCGGAGATTTACTGGGCGTTAAGAAATATTTCGATTTGGGCGTTAGGTCAGCTTTTAATAAACCCAAACGACACATTACCGAGAAGTGAGGGAAGAAATGGTAAAAAAATCCCAATTGAAATGCCAGCCACCCGAAATCACGTCATCTTTACAACAATAAGTTGTTCGGCAATTTTTTGGGCGTTATGAAATTTTTCGAGTTGGACATTAAGTCACCCAATAATAAATCCAAATAACGACACATCGCCGAAAAGTGAGGAAGGTAATGGTAACAAACCCCGAATGAAATGTGTGTCGCCTAAAATTACAACAAGAATAAGAAGGCGATTTTTTGGCCGTTATGAAATTTTTCAATTTGGTCGTTAAGTCTCGCAATAATGAACCCAAATAATGACACATCGCAGAGAAGTGAAGAAGGAAATGGTAACAAAACCCGAATGAAATGTTTGTCGCCCAAAATTACAACAAGAAGTTGTTCGGCAATTTTTTGGGCGTTATGGAATTTTTCGATGTGGACGTTAATTCACGCAATAATAAACCCAAATAACAACACATCGCCCAGAAGTTAAGGATAAAATGGTAGCAAAATCCAAATAAAATTTCTATAACCAAAATTTACGTCATTTTTACATTAAGAAGTTGTTCGGTGTTATTTTGGGCGTTATAAAATTGTTCGATTTGGGCGTTAAGTCATCGCCAAGAAGTGAAGGAAGAAATGGTATCTACACCCGAATGGAATGTCTTTCACCCAAAATTACGTAATTTTTACAACAACAACGGGGTTGTAGGATTTTTTGGGCGATATGATATTTTACGATTTGGGCGATACTTGGTCGTATCTGCACACAGACTGCAACTGATATAGTATTAAGCATAGCGAATATAAGAAAATGTACAATTAAATTTGGAAAAGCACACGAGACGTGAAAGTCACCGTGTGAATAGCACAAGACTCACAAAAGAAAATAAGAAAAAGTCATCGTGTAGATCCCGTCAAATCTCAGTACAACGTGACTGAGGAGCATTGTTTTTTTACTCCATATAGTAATATTCATATATGTAAAGCGCATTGTTAACATTATTTATATAAAAGATAATAAAATATCTAAAATATTTTTCTACTTGTATCATCTGTATCTAACGGTACAACATTCATTCACAGAACTATATTTGAAAAATGTTTTAAATATTTTACTTCAATTCTCAATAAATAAATCCATTTAAAGCGAAATGCGTAAAGGGTTAAGTAGGTATACAAGCATTTTCATCAAACTTTACATTAACATTACAAAGCATGGCATATAGCGAACTTACTGTCGAAACCAATGACGCGACGGCGGGACGGACGAAAGATGCGCCGACATTTTGTAGAATGATAATAACGGTAATAGAAGTGTTAGCAGTAGCAGTATAAGTAGTAGTGGTAGTAGTAGTAGTAGTAGTAGTAGTAATAATAGCGTGAGATTGAAAAAGAGATAGAGATATTACACAGAGAATTGATTATAGGCTCGCGAACACTACAGTAGAGATAAACGCGATATTCTACCAAAACTTAGATATCCGTCGTTATCACTACATTTGCTGTTGTGAGAAATTTTCTGTTTTGTTTCCTTAGATAATGTATCTACAAGAAGGTTTGTTTTGTTGATATTTTGAAATTTTCAAAAGAAAAAATAAAAAAAAAAATAAAACCAACACAACAATAACAAAAACATAACAGTGCGACACAATTGTGGTGGAGGTGGTGGTGGTGGTAGTGGGTATAGTGGTGGCTGTGATGGGACGGACCCTAGAGGCTGCCCATTGATGTTTACTTACTCAATGCATATTTACTATAGTCATTGGGGTTAACTGATTATTAATATATTAAGTTTAATTGAAATTTTATTTGATTAGTATTAGTTGGAAAAAATCTACTGGAAAATGCATTTAATTCGGGTAGAAGCCATTAAATTAATTATTTAATTATTAGTATTATTATGTTTTTGGTTATTTCAACTACAGTTATTATTTATGTTTGTAAATTTCTAAAGTGAATGCATATTTTTAAGAAGGTAGGGCGGGGCTAGCTAATTAGATAGAGCATAGATATAGAGTATTCGAGATACAGACAGATAGGGTGGGCAAATAATTGAAAAGCGAATCGCAGACAAATGTTATGTCCGTTTGAGTATGGATTATTGTATCGTACAACACAGACAACAAAATGTATGAG
Source organism: Nephrocerus scutellatus (assembly GCA_947095585.1). Classification (NCBI taxonomy): domain Eukaryota; kingdom Metazoa; phylum Arthropoda; class Insecta; order Diptera; family Pipunculidae; genus Nephrocerus; species Nephrocerus scutellatus. The sequence goes on from OX352764.1 coordinate 89,142,822, forward strand.
TAAAACCAACAAAATAGTAACGGTAAACAAATTAGGAGGGAGGTGAAAATATATAAAAGTTAAAGTACACAAGGTATTCGGAAGAGCTTTCGAAGCAGTCATAAGGCGGCATGGTATAGCTACTAAATGAATCTGGTTAGGCGGCGTGGTAAAGAGAGGGACATAAAGGGAAGGTACAGTACGATCGGTGCCTTAAATTCAATTCAAAAGGCTTTGCGGCTATCCGCACATGTACGGTACAAATCTCAAAAGTTAAAAAGAGGTTTAAGAGGAGCTTTCCAAAGAGTGGTATGGTATATCCGCTATATAAAACTGGTTGAGAGGCATGGTAAAGGGAAAGGCATAAAGGAAACGTACAGTATAACCGGTGAGGGCTTTACTCCTCTCCGCACAAATCACAAAAGTTATAAAGAGGTTTTCAATGGGGACATAACAATTTTGAGTTTTAGTACAAACGAACCCTTAAACCTTTTTTATAATCTGTTAATGTGAAAACGTCAGCCCAGGCTTACGTTTTTACCATGATAAAGTTCACAAACGAGCAACATTTAAATTATTAAAAATTACTACCGAATCTGAGTCTGAGTCGATGGTCGCAACTTTAACAACGCTTCCAATTTTCGGTCGTAATAATGGTACCACCGGACAGGCTGTGCGTGCTTTTGTGGATAAATTCAAGCCAACATATTCACTATTGAATATTCTTGTGCCAGTGAGGCAAGCACAGGTAGAACTACCGCAAATATCGCAGCCGTAAGTGCTCCAATTCCAAATAAAAAAGCTTCCAGCCCTCAAAAAAAATAATCTCTTTCCACATTTTTTAAGAATATTTAGAAGTAGTCTAGTACTCGGGTTACATACCGACAAGCTGGAGAAGGGCAAGGGTGGTATTCATACCGAAAGTGGGAAAAAAGATCCCACCCATCCTAAATCAGACCACATACCAATTAGCCTAACTACGTTCGTTCGAAAGACTATCGAAAAGGTTATCGACAATTATATAAGGTTAAAAGTACTGGTAAGAGAACCATCAAACTCCAGTCAACATGCGTACAGAGCGGGCAGATCTACGGATAACGTACTGAGGAAGCTGACGGATTTCATAGAGGGGTCCATTGCCAGTAAGGAAATTGCGCTATGCGCTTTCCTAGATATCGAAGGAGCATTCGACAACGCATCTCATGAGGCGATTAGAATTGCTCTGGAGAGAAAGAAGGTAAACAGCGCAACCACTAAGTAGATGTGCGAGATGCTGAGTACCAGAACAGCGGAAACCATAGTCGGTGATGATACCATTATGGTGAGAGCAACAAGAGGATGTCCACAAGGAGGGAGCATCCTCGTATATGAACTACTAGCTGAGGCACGAACTTATGCCCCGGGCTACGCGGACGATATAGTCATCGTGACAACAGTAAAGTTCGAAGAAGAGCTCTGTAGTCGAATTCAAAACGGATTAACTATCACGAGCAGAACCCAAACAAAACCACACTGGTACCCTTCACCAATAAAAGCAAACTGGGGCGAGTGCACCCGGTTACCCTCAATAGAGAAGAGATTACTATCAGCAAAGAGGTTAAATACCTGGGACTGATATTTGATAGTAGACTGCTATGGAATAAACGCGAACAGGCAGTACTGAAAAAATCAAAAAGAGCACTTATGGTGTTGAGAAGGGTGGTAGGTAGGAAATGGGACTAACTCCCCAGGATAATGCACTGAGTGTACACCATGATAGTTATTCCAATGATTACTTATAAAGCAGTGGCATGGGCGAATAGAACCAAGCTAAGCACCACGAGAAGGGAATTGGAAAAAGTGCAGAGGATGGCCTGTGTTTTAATTACAAGGGCCATAAGAATCTGCCCCACGGAGGGTATGAAGGTAATTCTTGGGCTACTCCCACTTCATATAGTGGTAGAGAAGAGAACAAATCCGAGGAAACCAAGTTACATTTGAGCAGCTTTACGAACGGTAAGGTAAGGGCAAGGACAAGGGTGGAATCTCTAACCAAACAGGTTCCGTTATTCAAGAAAAACTTTGAAGTCAAAATGAGCACCAAGAGAGAATTCAAATCTGAAACTGAATACCAGATACATCCGGGAGCCATAAAGTGGTATACGGAGGGCCAAAGAAAGCTGAAGGCTCGGTTGCGGGAGTCCATGGGCATAGAACCAAGTACTCTGAAGCAATGGGGCAGTACCCGAGCACATGCCAGGCAGAAGTACATGCCATCGAAATAACTGCTCACTTTAATCTGAAGAGAAACTACGTGAGGCAGGAAATAGCCATCATGACAGATAGCCAAGTTGAGCTAAAAGCCCTAGATGCACTCCACGTCACGTCAAGACTGGGGCTTAGGGCGAAGCTAAACTGACTTGGCGAAGTAAACAAGGTACCCTTGTACTGGGTGTCAGGACATACTGATATAGAAGGCAATGAACCAGCGGATATGCTCGCTAACAAAGGAGCAGAAACTCCACTTGTAGGGCTAGGGTACCGCATAATACGGGAGGAGATACGCAGATTAGGTAAAGCAACTGCTTACGTAAGATGGGAAAATCTCCCAGGCCTACAACCAGTAAAGGAAATGATAGGGAACTATGACCCAAAGAGGTCTCTCTCGATATTGGGACATAGCAGAAGTAATCTAAGAATAATTACGGGTTTCCTAACAGGACAGTGTAGACTAAAAGGGCACCTAAAGAAAATAAAACTAGAAGAGGATGGCAGCTGCAGCCCTTGTGCGGAAAAAACCCCGTGACACCTTCTCAATGAATGCGGAGCAACGATCCGACAGAGAAGAGAACACTTGGGAACTCACCCGATCTCAGAGTCTGCACGGCATTCACTGAACCCAAACCATATCATAAGGTTCATAAGAGCCATTGGTAAGGAGGGGGTGCTATAGAGACGGGCATGCACTGTCTCCATAGCACTAGTAAGGGGAGGGTCCGCAGTGCTATTGGAAGATACCCATTTTCATCGTCATCATCATCATCATCAAATGACCCAAATCAGTCGATTCCACGCCGATCACAGGAATTGGGAATATCTCAATTGTGGCGAATTAGGCGTAAAGATATTGCCTTACACCCTAACAAGATCAAATTAACTCAAGAACTGAAGCCACTTGATCATTTGAAATGCCGATATTTATCCGATTGGGCTCTGCAAAAGTTTGAAGAAATTCCTGAATTTCATCGAAAAATCATCTTTAGCGATGGAGTTCATTTTTGGCTTAATGGTTTTGTCAAAAAGCAAAATATGCGTTGTTGGACAGCACCAAGACCACATGTGCTTCAAGAGATCAAGGTTACATCAACAAAAAGTGACCGTGTGTTTTGTGGATTTTATGCCGGAGGTGTGATTGGATTTTTTACTAAACAATAATTTTCATCGACGAAAAAATACGGGTCGCTGAAAATGATCGCCATGTTACGGTCAATGGAGTTCGCTATTGTGCCATTGTTGGAAGAATATTTTTGGCCAGAATTAGATGAATTTGATACCAGTGATTCCACATGCCACACTGGCTGTTGGATTTCCTTAAATAGGGTTATGTTAAGTAGTTGGCTTATGCCAACAAGCCAAGAACGTTAGAGGAGCTCAGGAATAATATCGAATGCGAAATTTCCAACGCTCTGGCTGATATGTTTGGAAGACTGGCGGCAAATTGGCTACAAAGATTCGATCGCTACAAACGTGCTCGTGGTAGTCATATGAACGAGATCAATTTCCATACCTAAACTCAACATGTGTGCTATACCCAAAATAATTTCAGTCGAATATCTCAATTATTCTGTATTGTATTTGAATACAAAATTGTTATTTCCTTATTGGAAAACCCTTTATTAAAAAATCATTTTTGGGATACTCCATTTTTCTACAAAGCTGGCTGTAGTTTGTTTAAGATGTTTCAACTGGTCTATGCTTAACATTTAAGTATAGAAAATCCGAAATGCGAATTAAGAAGGTTTCAATGACAGTTCTTTTACTATCGGATGTTTGTCTGAAATACGCACGGAAAATCGAAAAGAGATCATTTAAAAGAGACTGAGCAAGTTTGAACACAGAATAGAACCCTGAGGTACTCACTGTCCGTTAGAATGTAGTTCTTACTGTCGGATGTTTGTCATGGAATTGGAATTTGGAACTGATTGATTGATTTAATATCGGAAAGAGATCATTTAAAGGAGACAGAATAAGTTTGGACACAGAATAGAACCCAGAGGTACTCACTGTCCGTTAGAATGTAGTTCTTACTCTCGGATGTTTGTCATGGAATTTGAATTTGGAACTGATTGATTGATTTAATATCGGAAAGAGATCATTTAAAGGAGACTGAATAAGTTTGGACACAGAATAGAACCCTGAGGTACTCACTGTCCGTTAGAATGTAGTTCTTACTCTCGGATGTTTGTCATGAAAATGGAATTTGGAATTGATTGATTGATTAGTATCAAAAAGATATCATTTAAAAGAAACTTAATAAGAATGGACATAGAATAGAACCCTGAGGTACTCACTGTACGATAGAATGTAGCTATAAGTTCAATTTCAAAGGTTAAGATGCCAAACTGGGTGACATTGGGTCGAAATCGGGTTGACCAACCGAGAGCTTTATTTTTGCGAGGCCAGGTTTCTAGAGCTAAATTAGAATTTGATGATGACTTGAAGACAGCGACAAATGCCATACAACATCTGGACAAACGATCGCGTTATTGAAGTCGTTTTTCGGTGACTGTGTTATCCCCAGAAATGGAACAGTCAATTGGCCGCCTTGTTCGTATGATTTGACTTCTTTCTTTGGAGTTATCACAAGTTAGCGGTGTCTGCCAATAAGCCAGAAACTTCTTAGTAAAAAATTTATTGCGTTATGTGCAATTAAATCTCACTATGTAATAATGGGTTAAAGAAGATTTTTCGAAAGAAATATTGTGTTGGAAACGTATGGTAAGAGACCTGGTTAGAATCATTTCAATTGGTCTTCAGTTCACTCTATGGATTCACTGTACCACTGTGTATAGAAATACACATTTCAACATTTGTATTTGTTGGAATCTAGATAATTAGTGAAATACAAAAATGGAGATGCATTTCATGGACGAACCGGGAATCGAACCTGGTGAAAAACAACAGCCCTTACGACATAAATAATAGTACGACAGACCGTTGTGGTCCAAGGACTAGCCTCTCGCTACCGTTCGTGTGGTGGGTCTTATATGGAAGGAACCTAAAATTTTATGCCGTATTCGAAAGGCGAATTGAGAAGCTTTCTGAGACACATTATTAATCTCAGAGGCTTGTCAGACATTTGTGAGAAGTGTAGTCGTGAATATTTTTTTTTTTGGTTTCGAACATCGAACCTCTTGCTCAGAAGTCCAGCTCACTAACCACTAGAGAAACGGCGTTAATCTTAAGCTAAATGATGGGTGGAGACCGATGGGCATCCATTTACGTAAAAAATACTTCGAGAACTGTAATGGAAAGCTCCTCTCAATTGTTTTTAGATGAAAATTAAGACACTGGAAGAATATAAACTTAAAATAAAAAAAATAAAAAACTGTGGTGGTTTTAAATCCAAACAAAAAGTAGCCCGTCATGATTAGAAAATGGAGATCTCAGTCAGAACAGTCAGATGTCTGTGTAAGATTGGCGCGAGTAGGCGATAGATAGTGTCTGCAGCTACTGTTAAAGCTCGATTGGTGGACATAAAAGGGAATCTTTTAGAAGGAGAAGAAGAGGAGAACAGTTAGCAGTTTTTGAGTTAAGTACTAAAAATTAAAAATAAAAAGAATAAATTAAATGAAAGTATTAGCGAACGTTGTTTCTCAAATTGAAGTTTCGGATTGATAAAGAGGAGTGGCAGGTTAAGGTACAATTTTTAGTCCTTTTTTTTTTTTGGAAATTTTGCAACTTTGAATTTGAAATTCAATTTTTGTTGTTGTGGAAAATGATTGATGAACGAAAATATTTGGAAAACAAACAACAGTTATTACGAAAATATTGTGAAGGTAAATTCGTTGATCTACGTTTTGTTTGGCAGGAGGAAGGGTTGGTTATTGGTGAAATAGAAAAGAGATAGAGAGCATATAAGAGAGGGGACTAAAGAGGTCTAAAAAGTCGGAGGTCGAAAGAGGTCCAAAACTTAGTTTGGTGGGAGATAAAGAGAAAAGATAATGAAAGCATATAAGAGACGGGACTGAAGACATCTAAAAAGTCATTGTTTGTTGCGGGGAGGGGGTAACATAAAAAAGAAAATATAAGAGGCAGGACTAAAGAAGTCTAAAAGTTGGTTTGGGTAGCGGAATAGTGACGGGAGGTAAAATAGCAAAATAAGTGGGTATATAAGACTTGGGGGAGGAAAAATTGAACATGGAAGGAGAGAGTGACTAGAGAGGTTTAAAAAGTCTGTTGGTTTGGTGGGGTGGATAACATAGAAAAGAAAATATAAAAGAGAGTACTGAAGAGGTCTAAGAAGTCTGTTTGTGTAGGGGGATAACATAGAAAAAAAATTTAAGAGAGAGAAATAAAGAGGTCTAAAAATTATATTTGTGGAGGATATCATAGAAAAGAGAATAAAAGGGAGAGAACTAAAGAGGTCTAAAAATTATATTTGTGGAGGATATCATAGAAAAGAGAATAAAAGGGAGAGAACTAAAGAGGTCTAAAAAGTATATTTGTGGAGGATAACATAGAAAAGAGAACATGAGAGAGAGTAGTGAGATGTCTAAAAGTCTATTTGTGGAGTGGGAAAACATTTAAAAGAGAATATAAGGGAGAGAGAGAGTACTGAAGATCTCTAAGAAGTCTGTTTGTGTAGGGGGATAACATAGAAAAAAAATGTAAGAGAGAGAAATAAAGAGGTATAAAAATTATATTTGTGGAGGATATCATAGAAAAGAGAATAAAAGGGAGAGAACTAAAGAGGTCTAAAAAGTATATTTGTGGAGGAAAACATAGAAAAGAGAACATAAGAGAGAGTTGTGAGATGTCTAAAAGTATATTTGTGGATGGGGATAACGTAGAAAACAGAACATAAGAGAGAGGAGTAAAGAGGTCTAAAAAGTATATTTGTGGAGGATAACATAGAGACGGAAATATAAGAGAAAGTAATGAGATGACTAAAGGTCTGTTTGTGGAGTGGGATAACATAGAGAAGAGAATATAAGAGAGGGGACTGAAGAGATCTTAAAAGTCAGCTTATGGATGGTGGTTATAATAAAATGGAGAATATAAGAGAGAGAGGACTAAAGAGGTCTTAAAAAGTAAGAGGTCAAAGAGAAAACTGAAAGAGACCATATTTTAGGAAGATGAGACTAGAGGTCTTTCAACTGTCGTTTTCGCGATTATTGTTTTTTGTTGTTTGCTTTGTTTAAACGAGTGATCGTGATGGCTAAAATATTATGAACAAAAGATTCAAACAATAACAGAAGAAGTAGAAGAATAAGAAAAAGATGGAGAAAAAACTTAGTTCGGTTTTTATTACCCATGACTCAGGTGGATAACGAGGAAATGGAGCTATTTCTTTGGTTGCTATATTACTAGGCAACTCAAGTCTTCCACCTAATTTTCGTAGCTTTCTTCTTCTCGCCACCCGAGATTTCGATCTTAGCATCAAAGCCGCCTGCATGATGATGATGAATTTCGTGGAACGGTGTCAGTCGTAAACGTGGACCAATAATAATAATAATTATTCGCAGTTGTAACTGTGCAGGACGTTGATGATGGACGAGCGGTAGTCGATAGTCGTCGTCGTAGTTTAACAACAGTACAAGCAGGAGGATGAGGAAGTTTTGTTTGCCTTGATGATAATATTCGATTAGGAGGAGCTTGTGAAGGTGTTGGTGATAGTTATAATGATTATAATGGTGGTGGTAGTAGTAGTAGTAGTAGTAGTATTGGCGATAATGTGGGAATGGTTTCTCTTGTAGGGGTCTGCGTCGTCGTCTTCTGCGTCCTTTTCTTCTATGTTTCTGTCTTCGTCGTCGTCCGTGTCGTCGACGCCGCCGCCGATTAATACTGAGAAAGTCCGCACACGACACACGACACATATAACAAGCGAAAGTGCAACGCTTCGGCAAGTGGGACTACGAGAGATACAGTTGTTATACAATACAATGTAATGGGATTTAGTTGTCGTCGATTGAGTTGCTTCCGGTTCCGGTTCCGTTCCGTTTGGTACGCGTTTTTTCCGTAAATCTGCGTCTAATACGTTTATCGTTCAGCAGAATTGTTGCTTAGCACAGTAATTACTTCCGAGTCCCCACCCGCGTGAGATTAGCTCGACTGTTTCGATTGTTGTTGCACCACGTAGCGGACGTCGTGACGCCGTCGTCTCCTCGTCCCTGTTTCGAGTTCAGTTTTTGTCAGCGGCACGGCACAACAAAATGATTTCATTTTCGATTTTATTTTCCGGCAATAACGCAAACACATTTATTTGATGGCGAGCGGTTTGTAGGGCGGCGCAGTCGTCCTTCTTTCTCTCCAGGGGTAGTCGGCTGACGATATTTTCTTTTTTTTTGATCCCGCGCGATTGGATCAACACACGCGATCAGGCATTTAATTTCTCGTATCAACTGAAACCGCTTAAGCTAGTAGTGTTAGTTGTTATAGTAATAATAATCAGCTTAGTAATAGTAACAGTACAAGTATATATAGTAGGTAGGTAGGTAGGTAGGTAGTTAGTAAGTGTAAAATTCAATTTAATTATTTAATTTATACTTAATTGTGTAATATTAATCTAATTACACACGATACGAAGGCGAAGAGTTAATTTACGATTAGATATTTTATTAATTTTCTGTTGTTGTTAACAATAGAGATGATCACATTCGATTCCGAGAAGCACTTTCGTTTGAATTTTAGGGTTTTTTATTTTGTTTTTCAATTTAAAATCTAAGAGTAGAGAATTTTTCGATTTTATCTGTATCTTTTATCACATATGAGATATTGGGTTTGGTGGGGCGCATGCGTGCGCGATTTCGCTTTCGCGTACGCGCTCCACACGCCACATTAAGGCGATGATCTGAAAATTAAACAACGAGAATTTTTCAATTACAAACAAACAAATTGTTTTTTAATCTACAGCGGCGGCGGGTGGTAGTTGTTGTTGTTGTTGTAAATTGAATGAAGGAAGGAATAATCAGCAAAATGTATCCGCTCTCAGCTAATGATTCGCATTTAATTGAAGTGCCAGATGGGGGTGGTCAGCTGTTGATACCAACAATGGGTTGCAGTTGTAATTGCCACAAGAAACCAAACTAAAAAAAACGATTGTCCACATTGCCGTAAACATTTAATGTATACATCAGCGGAGTTGTTTAATTATTTCACGAGTTCACGAATATCAACATGCGTATAACATAATAGCGAGTAGCACAACAGTGCATCATTTTACAAAAAAAAAAAAGACCTTAACGAGATATATCGTATATATGTCCCCGTAACCTTCTGGTTGTTTTGGTTGTGTCAGTTCGCCAGTGCTCAGTGCAGTGGACGTTCGTATTGTGTTTATACAAAGCAGCATAGGACTGGCCACAGGACACTGTTCACAAGCTATGAAAACGTGCAAGGCCATTTTCAAAAGTAAATGTAGGCCACATTCGGACAAGGCTCCCTCACTAAGTAAATTGCTATAGAACGTCACACAGGTGCCCTCAATTAATGTGAAATTTAAAATGACTCACACATGTGTTGGCATCTTAGCACCAATACAGATGATTCACTTAATAAAAAAAGTTCTTAGGATGTTAGCAAAAGGTTGTTATTTTTTATCTAAATTCTTTACTTTTTTTGTCAATCAAACAACTTTCTAACAATCATTATAAATCGTTGTATGCTTTTCGCGTACCCCTAGTCCAGTGGTGGGGGTAGCCTATCTAACCTAGCTATCTCGAACGGAAACCGTGAATACCTTCCGACCTCCATGTGTAAGTAGGCCCTCCAGTGCTCTGGGCTCTGGGCCCTCACTACTCATGGGATTCTATGTGGAGAATTTAAAAAAAAAATTCCCGCGCCAAAGACAGCGGATCAAGTGGAGCAAATGATTCACAACGTTGCCTGCGAGAGACCCAGAGCTGGTCGGGGTGGCTTAGCCCTAAGGCCAACGAGTGGCAATCGTGGGATGAGCTAGGCAAGGGGAAAACTGGGGCAGTCGCCCCGTTAACCTGAGCCAAGGCCCAGCACCAGCTAGGCAGAGGTTCGGGTGGAGCAAAAGCCCTATTCTGATCTGCGTAGAAAACCTGAAATTGGTCACACGGGCTTGAACGGGTGGTGATGGGGCAACTTCAACTAGGGTGAAGCCGGGACAGCAGACTTGCAAACCTGACTTGAAGCCCTCCACCAGTAGTCAGCATAGGTTGCATCTTTGGAAGAAGAAACCCTCTGCCGAAAGGGCAGGATCATCATTCACCGGTCCGACGAAACTTTTTTCCGTAGAGAAATCGAATGATACCACCAAGGCTGTACAGCTAATGCCCATAAAAAGGAAGGGTACAACTCCTCCATCAAATGGACAGCCGGACGGCACAGACGATCCTCTGCGGAGGTGTCTTAGCGGAGCTGGGATAAGACTATACGTCCACCTCATGGCACAGAGCAAAGAGCCCGCCAAGCGAGACAGGGAGTAGATGAAAGAAAGAACGCAGTAGGGCAACGACCTCCTGTTGATAACTCCCAACTCTCACACCATAGCGTATACGTCAAAGCAAAACTTGGTTGAAAGTTTTTAAAAAATTTTCAATTTTCAAAAATTCCATGTTAGACTTGACTTTTTGACTTTTGACTTTTAACAAATTGTGAAATAAATTGGGTTAAGCGATGTTCTGTAATAAAAATGGGAAAGCAAGCCATCAAAATACTCACTATCCCTGCAATGAGTCTCTATATAAAAAAAAAATAGGCTTCTCGCACAAAGCGGATCGCTTCAATTCAATTTGCTCGCAACAGAGATACCAACTCGGCGGGAAACAAAATTTCACATGCCAATGACTGGACATCAAGCACAAGTACGTACATATTAATACACCTAGTAGTAGTTAACACATTCAATTAAATACAATTACAAACAGACATATTCCTGTGTGTGTTTTTGTCATTTTGACAGGAATAAAAAAAGAGCAGCCCAACAACAGCCCCAAAAGTAAAAAAAGGCTAACGGGAAGGACTCTCTCTCTCTCTGGTTGTTCATTCCTCCCTACCTATTTGGCAATGGAAGAACACATATACACGAGTATATTGCAAAATCTGCATAAATTGGAAATGTAATACAATTTGAGCCAGCGCGTCCTTTAGAACAGTGGTACTGACGAGGTCGTCCCATGGGGTTATGTGTAAGTTATTGCATTGTAGCTGAACGCCGGGGAGTTGAAAAACGCATCTGCAATGCGGTTTACATCAAATGACAATTATTTCAAAATTATAGCAATACTTTGACACTCTGACGCTGGCAATAATCAACTCTCAATTTACCTTAGAAAGTACCTCTGCGCTTTCTTGACTTAATGTGACATGAAATGACACCGTCTTCTGACTCTGAATCCAATGCATAATTCATTTGCCATCGGGTATCACACTTCCTTCGTCTGAAGTAAGTTAGGGCATTAATTATTTAAATAAAATCTTTCACTTCCAACGTAGAATAACATGATAATCGAGGAGAGAACGAAACGCTAAAGGAGCTAAAATGAAATGGCAACGATAATTAGTTCAACGGGTTTTGGTTGTCCAACAGATAATCAACGACACCGGAACAGTTGAGCCAACTAACTGCTCAAAACTCGATCTCAACGCAGAACAGATATAAACAATGGATTTGGATTTTAAACTTCATTCACGTAAACCAGAAAACAGTTCAATGTTGATTCGTTTGGTCGATCTGGATTCGGGACGTATGCGTAATAATTTTATGCGAAGTTTTTTTTTCATTAAGAGCGCCCTATTTTATCTTTTAAATAAAACAGCTTGTGACTGAGATATAATAAAAAAAATTTATATTGAGTTAAATTACAGTCAATGCCATTAATTAGAAAGGAAAAAAATATTGTTACGAAAAGTAGTTAGTGGTAGATGCGGGTGTAAATTAAATACGAGCAATTAGAATTAAGAAATTACGTAAATTGTCACTGATAACAGCGCACAGCGTCATCCGTAGACTACTAGTATGAGTAATATTGATTATCATTATTTGCTATTTGAAATGTTAAATCAATGTAAAAATGAGGAAAAAAAACGTCAACCAAATGATTTATTTTCTTCAATTGAATTTGAAATTACAAAGAATCTCAAGGTGGGTTTTTTACATTTCGATCTCGATTGCAATATCAAAGCAAACCAATCAAAACAAAGCACCGGTTTGTTTTGATTATTCACGACATCGTTTATTGCAATGCTTTATGATACACGACATTTTTGTTAGTGAAACTACTTTTTCACACGCCCGTAGACGAAAATGACTGGGTCTATTCTTTTATTCAACCCGAGCGAGTAAAGTTACTTGGAGTACACCGAGCGAATGTTGCACTCTGTAAAAGTATTCGGTGTGTACACTGGGTTACTTTACTCGCTCTTACTCTGCCTTACACTGATATTCACTTCAGAGTAAAAAAAACAACCCATAAAAATTAAAATTTTTAAAAGGGCCCTATCACTCCAACAAATTTACAAAAAGTTATGTCCATTAGTGATACACATGTGTTAAAAAATTGAAGAAAATCGAGCTAATTTTTAAAAAATTTATATGGGCACCCCTTATGCCTCAGGGCCCGTTCACTCCAAAAACTTTACAAAAAATTTTGTCCATGGGAGATACAGGGGTGTATAAAATTTGAAGAAGATCGGGTTAATTTTTTTGAAAAATTTTTATGGGGCCTAACGGACCCGGCCACCAAAATTTTTGCAAAAAGGGTTGTCCATCGGAGATACACACGTATGTAAAATTTAAAAAAAATCGGGTTAATTTTTTTAAAAAAAATTTGGGGCTCAATGACCCTGGGGCCCGGGGTCTCCAAAAATTTTACAAAAAGTGTTGTCTATCAGAGATACATGCGTATATAAAATTTTAAGAAAATCGGGTTATTTTTTTAAAAATGTTTATGGGGTCCCACGAACCCGTGGCCCGGGGTCTCTAAAATTTCTACAAAAAGTGTTGTCTATCAGAGCAACATGCGTATATAAAATTTGAAGAAAATCGGGTTATTTTTTTAAAAAAAATTTATGGGGTCCCACGAACCCGGGGCCCGGGGTCTCCAAAATTTTTACAAAAAGTGTTGTCTATCAGAGATACACATGTGTATAAAATTTGAAGAAAATCGGGTTATTTTTTTAAAAAAATTTATGGGGTCCCACGAACCCGGGGCCCAGGGTCTCCGAAATTTTTACAAAAAGTGTTGTCTATCAGAGATACACATGTGTATAAAATTTGAAGAAAATCGAGTAAAATTTTGTAAAATATTTATATGGGAGCCCCCCGACCCCGAGGCCTGAGGGTCTTCAAATTTAAATAGAAAGTGTTGTCTCCGGAAATACATATGTGTGCAAAATTTCAATAAAATCGGGCCATGGGAAGTGGGTTAAAAATTGATCGCAAGATTCCACGACAGACGACCGACGACCGACCCACGGGCAAGTGAAGTTAATATAGAGAATTTAAAAATACAGAGTACAGAGTAAAACTACCCCGGGTGAATAAAAAAAACACAGTGTAAATTTTTGACGTACACTGCTCGCTCGGGCTGAATAAAAGAATAGACCCACTGTTTCATACACTATAATCTAGCTTCGAAAGTAGCCGTTATACACACTAGTGAGTAAACATATAAAATACTTTTGTTATTTACTGCAGTCTCAGCGGACATACATTCCCAGAGTAATTTTTCATTGCGCATGATCGATATAGTAAAAAAAACCGGTTTGGTCGTGTGAAAAATAGCGTACATTACTCGCAGAAAAGTGCTCATCGTGCTCGTTAGATTGCCGCGCTCGACTACCGCCTCGTGCTTCAAGCCTCGAACTCGCACGATAAACTCCACTTTCCTTGCTCGTTATGTAATATACTATATCCGCGATAAGCATGAGTACGATATCAAAAATAATTTTGTGTTACGGTTTTCAGTCACGTCACAATATTGTGTTACATTTTTTAATTTTGGGAACTACCAGTGTAGTCTCAGAAGTATCCAACCTAACAAAGAAAACACAAAAAATATCTTTATTTCTCTACACAGTTTCCTTGTAGTGCGATACACTTTTGCCATTAATGTCCAATAACTTCGATACCATATTTACAGTGAATATTCCGAGGGTTCTAAATCTGGCGAATAGGGTGCATGAGGAAGCAATTCGAACGTTTACTCTTTGATTTTGGGCATCACACGATGACGGATGTGCTAACTGGTGCATTGTCTTGATGATTTCATCTTTCGAATGCTGCCATAAGTTCGCAAAATACACGCGATTAATTGATTTTCCTTTCTGAAGATAGTCAGTGAAAATTATCCCACGCGCATTCCAAGAAACTGACCCCATGAACTTGCCTGCAGATTGAACTGTCTTCGCCTTCTTTGGAGCCGATTCTCCCTTTTCAGACCATTGTTTTGACTGTTCCATCACCTTGGGTGCGAAGTGATGAATCCATGTTTCATCGACGGTTATAAATCGATGTAAAAACCTTTCTTTATTGCTGCAAAACATTGCCAAACACTCGATTGAAATATCCTCACGACGCTGTTTTAAATCCCATTGTGAGTAATCGCGGCACCTTCTCCTGACCAAATTATCAGTCAAAATATGATATACAGCACTTATTGGAATGCCCGCCATATCTGCTAGGTCACACACTTTCAGTCGATGGTCATCCAATACCATTTTGTGGAGTTTTTTCACCATTTCTGGTGTACTCATCCCATTTGGTCGACCACTGCGATGTTCGTCTTGGCAGCTCGTTCGGCCTCTCTCAAACGATGGCATCCAATATTTAATTCTTGCAAACAAAGGAGAAGGAAGAAGCTTCCATCCAGATCGAGCAGGCGGCACGAAATCTGAGGCTGCACATAAATGAGAGCAAAACAAAGTACATGGTGGCGAGTAGTGCAATCCTTTAACTATCTCGGCTCAACTGTAGCAGCCGATTACAGCATGGAACCAGAAATACGCGCACGGTTGCTTAAAGCCAACAAAGCCTACTATAGTCTGTCAAGATTCTTCAAATCCAAGAATCTACCCAAAACATCCAAGCTGCTGGTATATAAGACAATGGTCATACCAGTACAGTACATATGGATCTGAGACTTGGGTGCTTAGCAAAAAGCATTCTGACCCCTTAGCCGCGTTCGAAAGAAAAGTCTTCCGGAGAATTGTTGGCCCCGTATGTGAGGAAGGACGATCCCGGAGACTATATAATGATGAGGACTATGCGCGTTCCCGCGATGTCGACATCGTGAAGAAAATTAAGCTCGGTAGGACTTATGGAACACGACAGCGAGGGCGGCCAAGCCTACGCTGAAAGGATGGCGTAGACTTCGACGGCGGGAGGCCAGGACCGGACACCGGTCATAGAGCCAAATATGATGATGATGAATAACGTTTTGTGGTTAATCTCGGGTTAATTACTTGACCAAATCCGACAACTGAGTCATTAACGCAGTAAGTCAGCCTTTAAGTCAGAAATGGGCTTCATCGCTAAGAATGATTTGCGATGAAAATCTTCATCGCACAACAACTGAAGTAATGTCACAGCTAATGGTTATTCGGTTTCAGTTGTTGAGTCAGAGCGATCTTATAGCAATGTAGGTCGAAGTCGTTGCAAAAAATGTACACATAAACTGGTCACAGAGATGCCAAATTGATGAGATTGACAAATTTGGAATCTTACTTATGCTCATATCTTAGTCACTCTTTGTAATTCTTTGTCTTATTGGGACGAAAACATTATGAAGTGCATATTTTGACTTAAATTTATCCACCAGACTTTCAATTGTTCGTTCATCTGAACGAGAACGACGACCTAAAATTGAAGTTAGTGCACGTATTGTTGTCGCACAATTTTTGATAACAAATTTGGACAAATTGCAAAAGTTGTTGAGGCGTGAAATTTTTCGCTGTTAAATAACAAATCTCAACAAGTTGAACCGTTTCAACCAACCGCTGTTAGTCTCACGCACAGGTGAGACACTCTCTTTGGAAAATGGGGCGTCTCAATTGAAAAAACAATAGATTTTGATTTAAAACGCCATTGAGGCAACAGCCAAAACTGCCAAAATAGATGACATCGGCTGGCTTGAAAACTGGACCGGACCTTGTTTGTAGATCCAAATATTATAATGACGACGTAAAATCTCAAGGCTGATACATTTTGAGGATCTGGATGCGGGGCGTATGCGTAATATGTGTATGCCTATGTAAGAAGCTGCTTAAGTCATCTGACGAAAGAACGATTTCATTTTAGTGCAGGCAGCTATCAACATACGATATCAAAGCATCTTACCAATCACAAAAAACTGTTAATTTTACGCTTTTGTTATTCAATTTGCAATGAAAATATTCTCTGTTGTATGTGAATTCTTCCAAATATGGCCAAAACGACTCTCGATCCGTTTTCAGTCAGATGACAATCACGCACTAACTGAAAGGATAATAAATTGCAACAAGCGATGTGTATTTTACACGGCGGGATTTATTGCAGAAGCGTTTCAGCAACTGTCTGTTCAC
This sequence comes from Nephrocerus scutellatus, assembly GCA_947095585.1. Classification (NCBI taxonomy): domain Eukaryota; kingdom Metazoa; phylum Arthropoda; class Insecta; order Diptera; family Pipunculidae; genus Nephrocerus; species Nephrocerus scutellatus. Next base: position 89,159,532 of record OX352764.1, read on the forward strand.
TGTGAAAAATGTCAGCGTCATCGTAATTGTTAGTCAGCTTTGGAAAACGAAGGACAAATTGAAATGAACAGCACTAATATATGTGCCCCAAGCCTATAGCCTAAAGCTCTGCCCGCCTACCCAATCAACTATCCACTAGACGATGTAGCAACACAATTTTGAAGCGGCAATCGTATAACTCTGCTATACGATATGGGAATGGGATGATGTATAAATCGCAGACACAACCAACCGACAGCTCTCCAATTGAATCGAATCGAAGTACTCGTTTTGATTGGCAATTAATTGACACATGTATGACTTCCCAATGCCGCCTGATGTCCTATCCTCCACTCCTCAGCGTCCGTATTGCCCTGAAGTGGAATTTTTTTTCCATCGTGCATCGCACCAACTCTCACGGGTGTGTCTTTTGTTTGTTGAAAAATTTGAAATGGAAATCCATGGATGACAGTGCAGCAACGTGCTTTTCAATTATCATCCTCTGGCCGCGTGTTCTCTGCCTTGTTGTTTGTTCGATTGTGTGTTCTGATTTTGACTGATTGGCAAAAAAAAAAGAAAGAAAAACACTTTTGGAAAACAATTTCGAATACCAAATGCACTGACGGATGCACTTCCAATATCGCACATGGACAGTACATGAGCACACTGAGACATGGTCCAAAAAAAGTAACCAAGTAGCCAAGATTTATACTTTCGATCGATCGATCATTGAGTTAGTGAGAGTGCTCTGCAAATACGAATAACGATGACACTTTGTCAGTGCTAATACTGGGTTGATTGCGCCAGAGACGAAGGACATATCGTGTGTATGAAAACGACCAGAAAATGCTTATGCTTATGAATTTCCTACAAATTTCCTACTAATCAATAACTAAAGGGGCTAGAAGCAGTAGTTTGAGAAAAGCGTTTTAAGAAAAAATGAAAAAAATCGATAGACTAAGGTAGGCTTAAGCAACTATTCGCGTGTGATTCTATTGTGTGCTTACCTCATGGACAACTTCGAGCAAGGAAACTCTAGAGCTTCTCCTTGAAACTCACTTTCCAGGATCGACCGAATCGAAGAACGAGTTAGAATGTCACTAAGAATAACATTATGGGCGACTCTTCGTATTAAGGAGTTCATTTCGTACTCAAAGGGACAGAGGGAAGGGCCTGAAATAGTTTCTAACTCAGGCGGCCTAGGATATTAGAGGTAGTATCCTAGTGACAAATGATAGAGTTCGAAGTTCCGGAAGATGATTTGCCAGTGATGGTTTTCGCCTTCGCAAAAAGGCATTCACTCCGAAGGAACAAAGTCCCTTGATGTCAGATCTCACCAAGGTCGCGTTGGTACCGCGGTAGTTGTCCGTGCCCCAGGTTTGACCGTGGGGTTGACCGGTCTGAGGACAACTGTGGTTGAGGACCCAGCTAGTTCTGGGGATGCAATGTTGGGGCTTATGGTTTACTCTCGAAGAGAGGACCGCTAAATGGGAATAGTTCAAGAGCATGCTTTATGGCGAAAGCTGTGAAAGCAGAGTTCGTTCCACTCTACGAATGATGAAATTAATACACATTCCTGTGAAATGGACGGAAGTTCATTCCAAAAGCGGGAAAAAGGGCCTGACCCTTCTTTTGAAAACTTTGGAAAGGTTATTAGATGTTTACATAAGAAACCAGGTAGGATCCAGCAAATGGACTCAATCTCAACATGCTTAGTGCAAAGGGAAGTTTGTTGAGATGGCGCTTCACACACTGGTGCGTACGATTGAAAAATAACTACATTCGAAAGAATACTCACTCGTAGCGTTCCTCGACATTGAAGGTGCCTTCAACAATTTAAAGACAGAGGCTATAATGAATAGCATACATCTTCTGGGAATGGACCATGCTGTATGCATGCTAATCAATCTAATGCTAATGCTAATGCTCTTAAGCAGGATTGTTACCGCTGAGCTGGTTGGGTCTACCATTAGAAGGGATGTATATAGAGGGACGCCGCAGGGAGGCGTTCTATCCCCTTTACTCTGGAACGTAGTAATCAACGGATTGCTAAAGGAGCTAGGAGCATGAGTTGCATACGCTGATGATGTAACCATAGCTGTATCAGAGGTCAATTGTCACAAAATGGCCCAAACGCTGTGGACTTGGAGTAACTCCGTCCAATACTGAGTTGGTCCTCTTAACAAATAAATATAAAATTCCAACAGTTACTTCAACCACTCTAAAAGGTACTAGTCTAGTTTTCAAAAACTGGAAACTATTCTGGATAAAAAACTAAGTTGGAAACCGAATATTTTAGAGAGAGAGTTAACAAAGCTACTAAAGCTCTATACGCGTGTAAAAGCGCTATCGGTAAAAGTTGAGGATTAAAGCCGGAGCTGGTACACTGGCTTTATACTGCCGTAGTGAGCCCGATTCTTATGTATGGGGTAAGTGTCTGTTTGGGATTAAAGCCGGAGCTGGTACACTGTGGCTATATACTGCCGTAGTAAGACCAATACTTATGTATGGAGTCAGTGTTTGGTGGCCGGCTCTAGGAAAATTCACCTACGTTAAACTTTTGGAGAAGGTACAAAGGACAGCCTGTATGCACATTAGTGGGGTATTAAAGACAACAACTACACGCACCCTAGAAGAAATGTTGCACCTAACTCCGGTAGATATAATAAATGGCAGGCAGAGAGAAGCCAATACGGCAGCGCGACTATCAGAAACACGTCAGTGGATATGTATTCGAACGGGAGACTCGACGATCAATAACTCGCTTAAGGAAGAACTGGCGAACTTAGACTACACACTGCCGGTGTTATGCTTCAACAAGGGTTTTCGGGCCATCTATACCAGGGAGCAATGTAGGGACGGCTCGCCACAAGAAACTCTTGCAGTAAAATTCTTCACTGACGGCTTCAAGCTCAACGTAAAGTTGGCGCCGGAGTCTACTGTGACAAACCGAACGTAAACATTTCCGTTTGGCTCCTAGACCATTGCAACGTATATCAGGCTGAGGTGACAGAGACTTGTCTGACACTGAATATGTTATCGGGAACCGATATCGTAATTTATGTAGATAGTCAGCTGGCAATCAGATCGCTGAATTCATTCTCAATGACGTCGGCGGTAGCGATATGCTGCCACACATCTCTTAAGGAGATGGATGAGGACTTCAATATCCGCCTAGTCTGGTTCCCCGGTCACTCTGATATCGTTGGTAACTGCAAGGCAGACGAACTGGCTGGAAAAGGCACTAAGCTTCAAATGCTACCGGAAAGGGCAGGCATAGGAAGACTTTTATCAGCGGTTCAGTTGTTGCTTCGGAAAGAGGCAGAAGCATTAACAACGCGAGGTGGGCGCCTAAACTGGACTGCATTACTCAAGAGCACTGATATCGCTGCAAAGAAGGGATATGAAAATAACTATAGGTATTATGATCCATTGATTAAAGGTTTGGACTCGCTGCGATTGTTCAATGAACCAGAGAGAATTCTGGGACAATAAGTTGAAACCGGCTACAACGTGAGTAATGGTGTATATTGTAAATTTCGATCCTTTAATTATTTATTTTAATAAGGTCCACACTATTGCCGTGGTGCAAGTCATTCAGGGAGTTCCCACTTGGCAAAAAGTTAGAATAAAGGGTGATCAGATTGGAGGTACTTTTTCCAATAGGATTTTTTTGACATGTCACGCGTGCTTACTGTCAATCTAAATACATAATTTTATTCAGTATTCATTGACATTTCAACATGGAAAGACTAACGCCTCAACAACGTTTACAAAGCATACAATTGTATTACGAAAATCGACGCTCTGTGAAAAGTGTTCATCGCGCGCTCAGGCCAACTTATGGTGTACATAATCGTCCTACCGAACGCACTATTCGGCATACCATCGGCAAACTTGAGAATAATTTTACATTATTGGATGATATTCGACTGATTAGACACAGTTCGAAATGAAGAGAATATTGCGGCTGTAAGTGAGAGTTTTGCCGAAAGCCCGGAGAAATCGATTCGGGGCCGTTCTCAACAACTTGGCCTATTTTATGGCACTACTTGGGCGATTTTACGCAGAGATCTTGGTTTGAGATCGTATAGCATACAGCTAGTCTAAGAATTAAAGCCGACCGACCTTCCAAAGCGTCATACTTTCAGTCGTTGGGCTCTTCGAAAACTCGCCGAAGATCCGTATTTTGGGACCCGAATTTTATTCAGCGATGAGGCCCATTTTTGGTTTAATGGCATCGTCAATATGCAAAGTTGCCGTATTTGTGCTGAAGAGCAACCTGAAGCCATTCACGAACTGCCATTACATCTATTGAAAACTACCGTTTGGTGCAGCCTATGGGCTGGAGGAATCATCGGCCCATATTTCTTCAAAGACGAGGCTGGCGCCAAAACAGTGAATGGCGAACGCTATCGCGCCATGATAAACGACTTTTTGATGCCGAAAATTTAAGCCCGTGATCTCCACGATATTTGGTTCCAACAAGACGGCGCTACATCCCATACAGCCCGTGACAAAATGGATTTACTGCGTCCTCGTATCTGTGAGCAATTGATCTCTTGTTTCGGACCGGTGGATTGGCCACCAAGATCGTGTGATATCACACCTTTGGACTTTTTTTTGTGGTGGTAAATGTTTTGTGGATGAACCAGCTACGATTGAGGCATTGGAAGTTTAAAATCCAAAACCTCTAAATTGATCACCGATTATAAAAAACAGTGCGTGTAACCTTTACGCGCGGTGTAAGTAAAACTTATTTGATATTGTGAAGCAAAAAGATGGACCCAAGAGACCATAAACCCATACCAGACCACAGACTCATAACAGACCCCAAAATACCTTTAAAATACTCTTCAAAAAACTCCCCAAAATACCCGCAAAAGATCCTAAAAAGACGCTTAAAAAAGCCCAAAGGACCATTAAAAGACCCTCTAAAGACCCCTAAAATACCCTCAAAAGTTTCCCAAAAGACACACAAAAGGCCATATCGAATTTTCATACAAATCGGTGATAAGTGGCTTAGTTCCCGAAATTCCATTCCTTAATGACTGTATCCCGGAATTTCCTTACGAACAAATCTTATAGTCGCATCTTAGTCCTATATACCAGAATTTCATAGAAATGGCTTAGTTCCCAAAATTCCAGTAGCTAATGACCGTATCCCGGAATTTCCAGAGGAACAAGTGTTATAATCGCATCTTACTCCTACATATTGAATTTTATAGAAATCGCTTGAGAAATAGATTAGTTCTCGAAATTCCTGAAATGGTTTAGTTCCCTAAATTCCAGTCCCTAATAACCTTATCCCAGAATTTCCATAGGAACAAGTCTTATAGTCGCATCTTAGTCCTACATACCAAATTTCACTAAAATCTTTTGAGAAGACTCAGCATCAGAAGAGAAGAAGTGAAGGAGAATCAGTTACAAGAATTAAAAAATGTAACACAAAATCTAAACATTTTATTTTTGATAGCGTACTAAATTTCCTCCTCCCCGCCGATAAAGTAGTTTTTCTTACAAAAACGTAACGTTAAAAAGCATAAAACAATTTTATCTAGTACACACCTACATCGATACTAAATGCCGTTTAATCATTTCTGAACAAAAGAGACATTATATTCAATACAAACAACTTCTCATCATCTTCACTACCTATTAAAAATGGTGTGCCGCAAAGCTCTCGCCTATCGCCTATACTATACAATGCATATGTGAATTTCTTCCAGGAATCACTAGGTATCCAAACCTTGTAATTTGATTTTCTTGTTTTTTAGACAAATAAGCTTGTCATAGCTAATTTCGGTCGTAGTCGTCAATAGCTTCCATCATATGAAAGATAGGGCGATGTTCGTTTGGGCGCATTTTACCAGCGGAAAAATCAGAATGACTTTTTCGCACTCTCATCAAACAGACCTTCGCTTTCAAGAATATCACTCAGAATTATCACGAGGATCAAGATTGCATCAAGATTTTCCTTTTCAGAGTTGGCAACCCCCTCTTCTCTCCCATACAATTATATTCGATCAATATGTTTCTGCGACTGACATCTTCTCACGGAATGTCCAGAAACACAAGCAAAGGATTGATTTAGTTCAGCAATTGTGCATTTTTTTTTTTGGAATAATTCATAAAGCCACTATGTTGTTAAAAGTAGATTGATTTATCATAAGACTCAACGGAAACTGTAGGTTTTCTCATCCTGTAAAACTTCTTTCATCTGGCAAACCCTGTTGTTATTAAGGCAACAAAACTCTGCACAGATTTACTTTCAAATATTTTACAAAAAAAGAACTACGGTGAACACATAGCATGCAAAAAGAAATAAGAAACCACAACAACTGTTCAGTAAATAGCATGAACTTCCATCATCATCATATTTGGCTCTGCAACCGGGGTCCGGTAGTAGCCTTTCCGCAAAAATCTCTCCACCGGTCCTGATTTCGAACCGATGTCATCCAGTTTGTCATCCCTAAACTCTGAGCATACTGGTCTATGCCATCCTTCCAGCGTAGGCTTGGTCGGCCACGCTATTGTGCTTCCATAAAACTATTAAAAAACCAAAAAAAAAAAAAACCCCACTAAACCACCCTTTGAGTTATGTGCTATAAGGTTCTTTCTCGGTTGTAGTGGAAGATTGTTGAATTTTTTGCTTTTGACCAAAATAGATTCTCAATTGTATGGTGAAACTTTGAAACTTTTAAATATCCCACAATTCGTCCTCTATGCGATCATTAAGAGTCTGAAGTGAGTCGAGAACTTTGACAAAAAAAAAGTGCTTCCCCCTGTCCACTGGTGAACTTTTATAGACTGAGCGTGGTAGCAAAGAAGTGCATAAAATTTAACTACAGTTTCTGTATGCAAAAGCAAGCTATAGACGATAGCAACGCAATTCACTCAGTCATGCTGTCGAACGCGGCCAACGGCAGTCGCAAGCGAACAACAAACAATAGGAGTGACTTCCAAAATGAATTACCTCGCCATCGATTCCAGCGTTATGCATACACAACTCCTCTGGAGTGTGATATATACTCGCATAGTTGACATTTCGGTGTGTCTCATGCACGCCTCGTTACACCTCGTAAGTAAGGAGTGCACCAGCACACTTCATTATTTCCACCTGGTTGCCACAACGACGACAGCAACAGCGAGGAAGTGCACTTTGGGCCGACCACGACGCGGGAGTATATAGACTGAGATTCCAAAAGTTGTGCCAAAAATTTGGGACGTTTTTTTCCATTTTGATGCAATGCACGGCACGGTTGAGTGAAGGACAAAGAATTTATTATCCTCTTAATGTTTGGGTTGGTTGGTTGTAGTCGTAGTTTGGATAGAGGGTAGGTAGGAATTTGTGGCTTAAAAGATAGAACCATCGACATCGCCATCATAGTTGTATTCAGAGGTAGAAACGAAAGCTAATAGAGAAGGCGAGATAACAACGCTATTTACATTAATTGCGAGAGATAGCACAGTTTTTCTGGATAGGAGTCATATTTTGTAATGGAAATCTGGGCCAGATTAGTTTTTGTGGCCTGACCCAAAGACGACACACAGACACACAGTGTGCAGCAGCAATGGTTATTCGTAAAATATTTAAATTTTTCAAATACGAAATCACATATGCCACACTAACACACATATTCTCGTACACATACACATGCACACATACCCGAACACTCTGATTCATCTCGAAAAGTTGATAAGAAATTTCAAACAAGTATTTGTTGGTTTCGAAAAAGGGGGAAGCATCGAATGAGGAAAAAACATCAAAAGAGGAAAACATCGAAATAGGAAAACAATAAAAAAACATCGATATGGAGAAAAAGAATCGAAATAGAAAATACCAAAATGGAAAAAACATCGATAAAGGCAAAATAACAACGAATAAGGAAAAAAAACATTGAAAGAAGCAAAAAAATCGGTAGAGGAAAAAACAATCGAATGAGGAAACACATCGTAAAAGGAAAAAACATCGATAGAAAAGCATTCGATAGAAACGTCAATAAAAGTGAAAAACATAGAATGAGAAAATAAACATAGAAAAATAAAAAAAAAACCATCGAATACGGAAAGAAAGAAAAATATCAATTAAAAAAACATCGATAGAGGAAAAATCGAATGAGGAATAATATAGATAGACGAAAAAAAACGAACGAAGAAAAAACATCCAATTATGAAATACATAAAAAAAAGGTAAAAAACAAAGAAAGAGAAAAAAGCATCGAAAAGGGCAAAAACAACGACAGAAAAAAAAATGAATGAGGAATAAATCGATAGACGCAAAAAATAACGAAAAAAGAAAAAACATCATAGGAGGAAACACATGGAAAAAGCAAAAACATCGATAGAGGCAAAACAAATCGAATTAGAAAATGCCGAAAATGAAAAAAAGCATCGATAAAAGAAAAAACATAGAATGAGAAAGAAACATCGAAAGATTCAAAAACATCGATAGAGAAAAAAAACAATCAAATGAGGAAATAACATCGAGAAAAACATCAATTAAGAAAACACATCGAAAAAGGAAAAAAGATCGATAAAAGTAAAATAACACCGAATGAGAGAAAACATTGAAGGAGGCAATAACATCGAGTGGAAAAACAACAAAAGAATAAAAAACATCGATAAATGCAAAAAAACAGAGAATGAAGGAAGAAACATTGAAAGAGGTCAAAACATCGATAAAGAAGAATACAATCGAATGAGGAAAAACATCACACGACGAAAACAACAAAAAAGAAAAAATCAATGACAGAGAAAGAAAGAATCGAATTAGAAAACGCGTAAAATGGAAAAAAAACATCGATAAATGCATAAAAACATAGAATGAAGAAGGAAACAAGGAAGGAAGGAGGCAAAAGCATCGATAGAGAAAAAAAACCATCGAATAATAATGCAATAACATCGAAAGTGAAAAAAACATCAAAAGAGCAACAAATTTTGGCATCAGTTCACATGAAAAGTCGAGTGGACGTCGTTACCTCAATGTGTTCGCAGACACAAATGCCTTCCTCGCAATAGGCACACGGCGTCCACTTGTGTCCATTCCGCAGCCCCTTGAAGATAAGGTTCGTCTCATCGGTACATAACGGTTCGAATTGTTGCAGCTGCTGTTGCTGGTGTAGTTGCTGGAGTTGCTGTGCCATAGCGGTTGCTGTTGCCGCTGCAGACACCTCGACATCCTGTTCCTCATCATCGAAGGCGGCACCACCACCACTTCGCCGCATCCGATAGACGCTGCACTTGCGCTCGAGTTGACCAACGGGCGGCGGCAACGATGAATCGTCATCATCGAACGAGGTCAACGTAAGAGGAACCCGCTCTGCTGCAGTTGCTGCCGGATCAACAACTGCTGTTCCGCCCTGCTGTTTCGCCACATGTCCCGGCGATGCAATCGGTGTTGCAGGCGTTATAATGATCGAATCTTGAGGAATTTGAATTTGAATTCGGCCATCATCATCGTCGTCGTCTGGCGTTGGTTTGATAAAGACTCCACCATCACCACCAACACCACTGCCGCCCACGGCAATCAATGGTGTTGTCGGTGGGGTCGGTTCCATCTGCGAGACCAGCGGCAGAGTTGCTGTCGCCGATTTTTGCAAATGTGAGTGATGGAAGTTTGTTGTGCTGGCCGAATACCTGTGAAAGAGTCTCGGTGAACAGGTCCGCCCGCCACCACCATTGAGAAGCGTTGGTGGTGGTCCATGCCCCCCATGCGCATGCGAGTGAGTATGCGTATGCATGTGCAACACCGATTGTCCGTCCCCTTCATCGATTGGCAGTAGGAGTTTACTCTGTGCGGTGTAACTGGCACTCAGCTTGCGCCCATGCGCCTGTGGCGCACGCAAATAAGACGACGGCAGATGATGGAATTGTCGCGACGGCTGGGCCGCCGCATGATGACGCGTCGGTGTCGGCGCTTCTCCGGCGGCAATAGCCACAGCCTTCGGATGGAGTTTCGCTTGCAGTTGCTTCGATTTGTTCTGCTGGCGCTGGCGTTGGCGTGCTTGACGCGATGCCAATGAGGCACCACCGGCTGCTGCATACATTTTACAGTTGTTGTCTCCTGCTTAACTATAAGTATCCTCTTATGAGTGGGTTAACAAAAATTCGAGTGTACAATAAATTGTCTTAAATGGCTTAGATTATAAATGAAACAAACTTAGAGAGAGGGAGAGAGAGAGAGCGAGAGAGTACAGCGATTTGTCTGTGTGATTGTAATTTGTTGTTCTGTTTTGTATCCCTGTAGATTTTGTAAAGATTGAAATAAATGATCAGTTGTTGATTGTACCGTCGAGTTGAGTTGTTGAGTGTGCTGTGCAAAGTGGGCGTGTGCTTGTGTCCGTGTGCATTGTTCTTGTGTGTGTAAAAAGACAACAAAACAATTTGTATAAAAATATTCTAAATAATTACAATTTACAGAAAAAGATACAACGAGATAGAGAGATAGAGTTATATGCTGCTCTCTTTTCGCAGTGAAACCATCATTTGTTTGTGTTTGGTGGTGGTTTTGTTTTCTTCCTTGTTTTGTATCAAAAATCAACACAATTCGGCGATCGCTAACTAAATGGAAGTGTTGTTTTGTTGTATCCGTAAATCGTAAAAAAAAAAACAACTAAAGTATCTTCAATTGTATGTTGTATGAATTGTTGTTGTTTCGCTTAATAATTTGGTTGTTCTTGTTATAGATGTTGTTTGGAGTTTATCAAATTTTATAAAAAAATACTAATCTTGTTCATTTGTTGTACAAAAAAATTAACAATATTTGTTTGTTTGTTGGTTTTTTATTTGTTTATGCTTTTTATAAAAATATCATCGTCACTGTCTGCCGTTTGTTAGTGTAGTTTGTAATTAATAATTGTATTGTCGCTTGTATCTTTACTACACTTATATGTTTAAGTTTGCCGTAACTTCTCTCTGTTCTTCAAAAATGGAAATGGACTCTTCTCTGCTTTTTGCTTCACGTCATATAATTACATTACATTACTTACATTACAATATACAATTATCTAACTAACTAAAGCTTAAGTTGTAAGTCTAATAATTGGCTAATTTATGTGAAAGCAACATAACATACATCATACATCTCTTCACATCACATTAACGAAACAATGAAGCGCGCATCTTATATCTTAAACATTCATAGGATTAACAGTTAATTTATAAATTACATATCCTTTAGCTACTTATATTAATGCCTTAGATATTTTTAGTTATATATGTATATTTATAATAATTTAAAAAAGCCAACGAAAAAATTACATTTGTTCTTTCTGTTGTGTGTTCTCTCTCTCTCGTTTCCCTTTCTTTGTTGTTCGTTCTTTTTTTTTTTTTGTTGTAATAAGACACTTCTGGGATGATAATTAATATATAAATATATAATAATAATAAAAAATTTGATATTAATAACAATATAAATACAAACATACAATGAAAATTCTCTCTGTGCTTTCAGTTAAAGAAATAAGCTAGTTGCTCGCTCTGTTTTCTGCTACTTAAAGATTATATATAAATATTTATGTATGTATGAATGTGAATCTATCTTATCGTAATTTTTAATGAATAAAAATTGTTTAACAAAAAACTTATTTAACAGAATTAGACGGATTTTTGCAAGGAACACGTATTCAATAAATTTGAGCTGAAATTAAAGTTTGAAAGGTGAGAAAAGTTAAAATTGAATTTTATCGAGTATAGTAGATCCGTAGAGTTTTCGTTATGATTTTATTTTCTCACAAATAGTGTTGTAGATAATGTTGTAACAAAGTTAACAGAATCAACTCGATACAAAGACTAGGTATGAAATTAGAACATCCCGAAGAATTACCACCCTTACAAGATATGCAACATAATTTAACTTTTCAAATAACCTATTGCATACAACGCATTAATATTAAGGATATCCGCAACCGAAAGATATGCAACATAACTTTCTATCCAAATAACCTGTTGTATAGGCAACATAAGTTTACTTTCTAAACAACCTGTTGCATAGATCGCATTAATATCCAGAACATCCGCTACCGAAAGATATGCAACATTAGTTTCCATCCAATTAAACTGTTGCATACTTCGCATTAATATCCAGGACATCCGATACCGAAAGATATGCAACACAGTTTTCTATCCAAATAACCTGTTGCATACATGGCAATAACATCCAGGATATTCACCACCGAAAGATATGCAACATAATATTACATTCTAAATAACCTGTTGCATACATCGCATTAATATCCATGACATCCGCTACCGAAAGCGACAAAAAAAGCCACAAATTTTACTTTCCAAATAACCTGTTGCATACATGGCAATAATATCCAGGATATTCACCACCGAAAGATATGCAACATAATTTTATTACAGCGGATTTCATACAGATTGCAATAATATTTTTCATTCGACCAGATATACTTCCCAACTAGGCTAAGGCGTAAACTTATTAAAAAAAAATCACACCATACAATACCACATCCCATCGACCCACCTCTATCTTAATAATACTATTCACCTCTGCGACCCGTAACTATGGATTCGTCACTAATATATCTCAATATTGATCCCACCCCCTCAAAAAAAAATCCAAGTCCCACTCAAGAACTACAAAATCTCTTGAATTTTCGCTTTTTTTTTAAAAAAAAACCCACCACATTCCATCGATCCACCAACCCGGAAACTATCGGATTAGACATCGATCTTAATGCTACAGCTAACACATTTTACGTTGTTTGCTGCTTCACGAAGACGACTGTCATATGTCAAAACTCAGTTTTGATTTGACGTACTGCGAGCCATACAACTGCCCTCCAGGTGAAATTAAAAAAAGATGGTGACATTTACGTTAACAGATCCAAAAAAAAAAATTACACAATTCACGCTCTCTGCTCATAACATGCAGACCTATTATTTCATTAAAGGTCAATTGTCTTGTAACGAAAATATTTCTAAATTTTATTCAAAAATGTTCCAGATTCGTTGCCTGGAATTCCTTCATGGCCAGGGACCCATCCGCGTAACCACCATGTTATATCTGACAAGTGATTGCAGTGTATCGTAGCAGCATTTATATGATAAAGAGCCCATTAAGTTGGACGACAGCGGATTAAGTGCTGCCTAGCTATCTGCAAAGATATAAATTCTCACACCCTTAATGCCATTTGCCATTTTACTAAGGTTAAGCTTACCGCAAATATTAATGGAGTTCTGCCTGAAATACCGTGGGACTCATTCCCATCTGTATCGAGACTTTGGAGTTGGGTCCAACTCCAGATTCCATTTTCCAGTCCAGTGTAGATATACCATTACGCCAGTTTGCCCAGTCTAATATTTCTACCTGAAATAACCTGTCGAAACAGTACTCGCTGACCATAACGTCTTTTTCAGGAGGAGCCAACAATTGTCAAGTGTCCCACATGGTCACCTGGTGTCTACTTGTATAATAGCTGCAGCTTAATAGCGCATCTAGCGGCCGTCTTTCTAATGAAGATTTGCAGAGGTAAAAGCCCGTCGTAGGGCTTTCGTGAGCTTCTAATGCTGTTGTAGGGTAGGTACGCATGGCACCCGTGATACCGAGACAGGCAGTTCTTTAAAACTTCTGAAACTTAGTTGCCGTTGTCCGTTCAAGAAGTTTCGGCAACCAAACGCGATAATGGGTCTCACCATCATTGTATACATCCAGTGTATCATTTTAGGATTTAGACCCCAAGTTCTGCCGCAGCGGCGTATTCTGGTCCACTTTTCCTATTGGCTCGTTCGATGTCGGACTTGATGTGAGAATACCAGATAAGTCGTTTATCAAGGATAACTCCGAGATATTTAATCTCACTGGAATAAGCTAAAGTGGTGCCTTTGAAAGTGATAGTTCCTAGATCGATCAAACTTCTCTTGTGAAGGCACTAGAAGGCAGGGATTTATGAATAGTCTATCTCTGTTGCACCATTCTTATACGTGTAGTAAAGCACCTTGCATAACACTAGAAATGGTTGTGCTGTATTTACCACTAACAAGAATCGCCAAATCATCCAGTTATCCAGTGGCGATGTAGCCTGATTTCTGTAGATCTACCAGAAGATTGTCGACGACTAGTGACAACAGAACGGAAGCTCCTCACTCAGCACAACACCTAACTGCGATCACAGACACAGACATTCCACCTGAGATGGAACTAATATCTTGACTTTCCCTTATCCATTGATCGATTGGTCGAGTCTTCGATACCTCAGCTACTAATTGATCTCGCTATTGAGTCGTAGCCAGTGTTATCGAGTGCGGACTCAATGTCAAGGAATGCACACAAACCCATTTCATTGTAACAAAAAGTTCCTTCTATCTTCTTTACAAGATACTGAAGGGCACCTTCTGTGCTTTTACCTTTCTCTATGCAAACTGTCTTGAGTGCAGTGGGGTAGACAATTCTAGCCAGTCTCTTATATGAACATCAATAAGTCTCTCCATCGTTTTAAGGAGAAATGATGTTAGACTTATAGGTCTATAGGATTTAGGCAACTCACTACGCCTATTGCCTGATTTGGAGATAAATATTTCATTAACCTGTCTCCAGGTAGTAGGGATGTTCGTCCAGTTGTAGCTGGCTTTAAATAAAGCATTAATATGAGATCGATTGTTTTCTGTAAAAGCGCTGGAAAGATACCATCACCGCCAGGAGCTTTAAATGGTTCGAAGGAGCCTACTGCCTACATATGAGAAAAATAAGCAATCACTAGTGTATATTTGTAAAATTTTGTGAACTATGTTTTATTTGGAAAACCCATTACGAACTCTCGAAAGCCATAATTTTCGTAACAAGTATTAAAGGTGTAAGCTCAGAGATATACCCGCATTTCTCCTGCCGTTTTTAACTAACCATTATAACAATTATGAGGGTGTTAACCCACCGTGCTCTAATACATTACATAGTTTTAATATTTTCAAATAATTACAGTTTGAAAATTATGCTGTGAGGTGAACACAATCTGCTCTATTCGTTGTTTACCAAGTGGTAACATTTGCACACTTTTTTTCTCAATTTACTCACCATAATAGGAGTGTTAGCAACACATATCTCTATTAACCACACATTAAACATGAATAATGGTGTGAACTCGCCTTTGGCTTTCCCACCCATGCGAACACACGAGCAACAATGAGACAATGTGCACCCTGGCATACACTACATCAGCATAAAACGAGCACCATATTATAACACGCGCGGTTGACCCTTTTGAGGGAATACCGAACGGGTGACATTTTTAATCTGTAAGAGCTTAAATTGTAATGGCATTGAGCAATATGAGTAAGATGCAGCAAGGGGTAGTTTACATTCATACACACACACACACACATCTGGAAGAGTATTTCACCGGGTATACCTACTCAGATGTTGTGCCTTAAAAAACACCTTGAATATGGTAATTAAAGCAACGTTAACCCGTGTTTACCAGCATCCGTGCAAGTTATAATTTATTAATTTTATTCAGAATCGCCATAGACGTTTCCAGTTTAAGAGAATGAATGTGACCGAAAAAAACAAAATAGGAAAGGTTGAAGGTCCAGTCCACAATAAACATTCGAGCTTTTATAACCAAACGGCTACAAGGATCTTATTAGAATCAAACGACATTTTTCTTTTGCAACATTCTCGAGTCTCAGGGATTGTCCTAACTTATATATAATCTGAGTATTTACGAAGACTGGACGTAAAATAGAAATGTCGTTAAAGAGGATGATATATGATATTTCTTGCAAAGTCAGGACTACCTTTATAGTATAACTTGTTTTATTTTTAACAGACTGGTGTAACCCATATCATAAAATAACTTTTTTAGTATAAAATAAATAGTATATGTATATTTTTTAAAGGCTGGCACACGCTCAGACCCGGGAACAAGAAAACAATTAATGGAGTTCAAAACTGTTTCTGATAGAATCCTAACAGCGCGCGCGGTTCAAGCGTCAATTCGGGAATATCACGATAATTAAATGTTGTGCCCCAACAGAACCAGATGATGAAGGAAACAAGGATCAATTCTATAATAAGCTTGAATCCAGTCTGATCGGTGCACTTAAGGGTGATATTAAGCTCATTATCGGGGATTTATACGCCAAAGTGCGTACGAATAACACAGAGCTCCAGCCGATCATGTGTAGCCATGGTCTGGGGACTATTAGAAATAGCAACGGAGGAGAAAGACTTGTCGATCTTTGTTCCAGTCATCAACTGCGTATAGGGGGTATAAGATTCCCACACCCTGATGTTCACAAATACACCAGTTGGTGTATCACGCAACCAAATTGATCACATTCCTGATCAGCAAGCAACATCTCAGCTCGCTACTGGATTGCGACCCATCCACAACAGAAACATATACAAAAGTATGACGTTATGAAACCGCAAGACGCAGCCATATAAGACGAATAAAGGACAGAACTAAGTGCCCACCTCGCGGAACCCACGCAGTTAGCATCATGGGATAACATCGAGTCTGCCTGCAAAACATCAGCAGAAAAGATTTTGGGATTTGTGCAAAATCGCCAAAAATCCATGGATACGTGAGGAAACCTGGAAGCTAATTGGGATTAGAAAAGAGATAAAATTACTGCTTAAACAAAACCGCTCGCAATCAAAGGAATATAGCCTTACGGAACGCAAAATCCGGAAAATTATGTGACACAATCGAGAGTAGTTTACAAATAACATCGCCGAAGATGCAAATAGCACTGCACACCAAAATAGAGTGTTCACTGCAATTCACCAACAAAGCAGAGAGTGATGCAAGAAATCACCAGCCCTTAAAGATAGTAATGGAACACATTCTGGTGACTGAGCACAACAACAGCTTTCCTGATGGAGTGGATGGAATTTATCGAGGACGCAACGGCACCAGGACAGAGATAGAGAGTTGTTCCCAACTGCAATATATCTACCGCACCACCTGGGAAAAAGAGATAGAATATGAGAGCCGCCTTGATCTCGAAAGAAAATTTAACGCCTATCTTTTAACTTCTCATTCATTCATTGATGTCATATTTAATAGCACCAATGTGCGATCTTTTTTGAGAGATCAAACGCTTGGAACGTTTCGTATACAGCTTGGGCCAGATCTGCTATGTCTCTATGCAAGTTGTACCGTTTGAACACATACGATTAGTTTTGTCAATATCATCCCGCTCTAGCATGAGTTTGCATATGGTTATGGGTATGCCTAGAATATCATATTTTGGTAAGATAGATAGTGTAGTTCCTTGCTTGGCGGGTTAGTCAGCCATACAGTTACCCGGAATGTCTCTGCTCCGCCACTACAGTGATTAGGAAAATAATACGAGTATTTAGAAAAAAATTGCGGAAATTCCATATCTATATATAAATAGGCAAAGGCCAAACAGTTTAGAACCATTTTCTCCTCTGTTTGTCAACCGGTTTTCTTTTTTTCTTTTTTTTGGTAGCTATTGATGAGCTTTAGTGTTATCAATAAAAAAAAATTAGAAACAAAAAGTTATCTATTATCGTTCATTTTATCGTTTAGAGCAGTTGCTAAGAGTTCAACGTTCAAAGTTTTGATAGAACAGAAATACAGTGGTAGAGGGGTTGAGTGAGATTGTTTGGTGGTTGGGAATGGCTGGTGTAGGGTGAGGGAGTGGGTGGATGGTTGGTGGGGCGGATCAGTGACCGTGTGGAGGGTCGCATAGATCACAGAGAGACGGTCGAATTTCGACCAATGGGCTATAACTAGTTCATATAAATAGCCTACAGGTATTGGATAGAGTTGAATCTCTTATTGTATACATTTAGGATTTAATCTATTAAAAAATATTGCAACAATCCTTAGTTTTATTGCGTACTTTTAGGGTAAATATAACGAGAAAATTGCGGAAATTCAGTATGCACATATACATTCACAAGTATTGGATAGAGTTAAATTTTTGATTGCATAATTTTAGAATTAAATCTTTTAATAAATATTGAAACAGTATTAAATTTCAGTGCATACTTTTAGGGTATATATAAGAAGAAATTTGAGGAAATTCAGTATACACATTAAAAGTCTACAGGTACGGAGATAGTTGAAAATTTTATTGCATACTTTTAGGATTAAATCTTTTAATAAATATTGAAAAAATCATAAATTTCAAGGCTTTCTTTTAGAGTAGATATTACGAAAAAATTGTGGAAATTCAGCATATACATAAATAGCCTACAGGTTTTGAATAGGGTTGAATTTCTTATTGTATACTTTCAGGATTAAATATATTTATAAATATTGCAACCATCTAAAATTTCATTGTATACTTTCAGGGTAAATATTACTAGAAACTAGCAAAAATTCAGTATACATATAAACAGTATACAGGTTTTGGATACGGTCTAATTTTTGTTGCATACTTTTACGATTAAATCTTTTAATAAATATTAAAACAATCATTAAATTGCAATGCATAGTTTTAGGTTTAATGTTAGGTATACGCATATACGAGTAAGGCTCTTTTAAAAGGAAGTTTTTTAGGATATCGAATTGTCCTACGCGTTCTATAGTTCTACGGCCATTTACTGGCCGCTAGTAAAGAATTTTTTTTTACCGCGTTGGCCGATTTAAAACGTTCCGATATAGTTTTGTTCGCAAAAATCGGAAGACTATCAATAATTATCTCGTAACGCAAATAAGTAGAGCTAGTGAATTTATGGCATTGAAATAGTTATAAGTTTTATGGGAACGCTATATCTAAAAACATTGCCATTCTTTCTTATATCTTTCTTCTATAATAACTCGTTAAAAAAATCAAGTTAAGTTCTTTTTAAATTTAATGATTAACTGGAATGTAATAAACAAATAAACAGTGCATTTTGTTATGAAACATTGCAACGCTAATAAAATCCGCACGTCTAGTCTAGACAGCAGATCCTAGATAGGTAGATTCCTTAGCGAGGGCCTCAAATAGCGCTAGAGTGCGCCGTTTTGTATCCACAGACCTCGGGAGAAATGGTTATACCCAACCTGTAGCATTCAGGTACGAGATCAGATCGGTGATCCGGCACTTCGAAAACTCCCTCAGATCGACAAAGAAAGGTTTTCCCAATTTTCGGGAGCCTGTAAGGGCTGGACATTTGCAGAGATAATGTAGAAGAGTTTTTTCTCATTGACATCCCTGCAACTTATGCAAAATATATTAGTCGGGATTTCCAGTATGGCGGCCTGGCTGCCTACTATGATTATAGCAACGACTCTGGAAATATCTTTCCATGATCTGGAGATCACTTCGATAGATTTATTTTTATTGCAGGAAGGCCACATCGCCTTCGATGTAGTGCAGTTGGTTATGTCATTCCACATAGCACATAGCATCCTAGTATTTTTTTTTAAATGTACACATGGTGAACGGACTTGCACATCAAGCGGGCAGGTGAAGACATTAAACAAATGAGAAATTGAATGCCTTTATGTTACTGCTGTAATAACAAAGCTATGTCAGCTTTATACTTTGGCAGGATATTTGTAAAAAAAAACACAGAATTTTTATCCCAAAGGTGGCCTTGAAATGACCCTAATCGTTTTGTACATTAATGTGAAGACCTTGCTAAAACGGACATTTAGCTTCTCGCATTATCGTGATTGTGATTCGTGACTTGTTAGACCTTAGCAAGCACAGCACGGATCTTTTTTTTTTTGCTGTCGAGATTTATAGCGACTCTCAACTACATTAACATATTGTGTTTTCGCTTATCGCTTCGGAGCAATCACGCAATATGGGGAAATTGGCATTTTACTTCAATTAAAATAAATCTGGAATAATGGCAAACACACAATAGCCTCTTCCTTGTACATGGACGACGTGTGGTGGACTTACGGCGCAATGGAATAATTAAGCGGCAATGGAATGTTAGATAACTGTTACGGTTATTTGCACATTAAGCGCCTGCACTAAGTGTACTAAAGGAGGACTTAGCTAGCAATTAAATACATAAGGACGGATGCCCTAATTTCTGTGTAATTCATACAGCACGGACTGATGTGTAGGTACTCTCTGTGCTCTAGAAACTTCGGCCGTCCGCACGAAGCTACTTGCCATGCCATGTCACACACAATACAACACATTTGACGGACGATGATGGAACATAAAAAAAACGAACAAACGAACTAACGTGGCGGATAAAAATAATGAAGGAAATATGTAGATTATACTTTTCGAGAGCTCCCAGCGATGCATTCGCATCGAGAAAAGGAAAAGACAGAAAACCACTTCAGGCTTTAAGGATTACATGGGACTGGCCTGCACCCCAGCAATAACTATCAGCATCTACTCACAAGGATGAAAGAAATTCTTACATAACACACACACATAGTAATAGAAACTGGCAGACTCACGCAGTCAAGAGAGTGGACCTGCGGCGAACGTTAGACTGAATGCAGTTTTTCTTGCATTTATTCTGGTTACTTATGTGAGAGTCTTCTTGTGACCTGTGTCAAAAGAGCCTTCTTTTAAACTAAAGGGCGAATACAAAAGTGGGGGTTAGGTGGTGGTTAAACAGAGTCCTTGCACACACTTGCAATTAGCTTTGGTATGCCATTACACTTTACCTCCCAACGATTTTGTTCGGTAGCCTGCGTTGCCTGCCTGTGGTTCTGTCTTCTTCAAGATTTTTATTCCAAATTTAAAATCACAGAGATCTTTACTCTACAGAAATAGCATCATATCCAATGCCACGCCCATTCACTCAATGTTAATACGATGCACATTTGCTTTGTACTAATTAAGAATGTAACCATTAACAGTCACGCCGGTTATAGCGATATCAAATCGATTTACATTTTTTTAACATTTATTTATTTATATTATAAACATTTTGATTTATTTTTACAATATAAATAAGCAAACTTAGGAGCATATGGCAGAAACATAATTCCTTCATCCTCGTCGATCTTGCGCTAGTCGTTTAATTTCTCGCCACGTTCCAGTAGTCCCCGACTCATTCAACACTGATCTCATCCATGTGATACGCGGGCGCCCCCTTCTTCGTGCTTCTTGTTGATTCCATTTTTGCAATGTCATCATCCGGTTTCCTCGGAGTGTTGACCAATCGACCGCCACTTTCTTCGTCGTATCTTAATCGCAACCGTTTGACTGGATGTTAGTTGTTACAGGTCGTTGTTAGATATCGTGTTGGGCCAGAATATGCAACACACTCTTCTTAGACACTTATTGATGAAAACCTGGAGGCTTTTTTTGCAGAATCTGTGACTCGCCAGGTCTCACAACCATAGAGAAGGACTGATTTCACACTTGAGTTGAAGATGTGAATTTTTGTGCGTCTCGAGATGTTACGAGAGCGCAACACTTTGTTAAGTTGGTGATATGCGTGGCGGCCTTCATTTATGGGAGACGATAATCGAACCGCCATCCTTCGTTATAATATTCCCAAGGTAACAAAACTCTTCTGCGTCCTCGATGGTTATCACTCGATCGTCCAAGCTTAGCGTCAGAGGAGTCATGATACCAGTTTCCATGTGCATAATTTTAGTTTAGCTCATGTTGATTTGCAATTCGAATCGTCTTGCATTGAAGATCAAACTTTCCATTTTTGACTTCATGTTCGTGATCGTGTGTATCATCAGCGTAATCAAGATCATTCAGCTTTTAATATGGACGCCATTCTGTGCTTCGATGTTTGTTTGCATAATTTCACTATCCAGGACGACCAAAAAGAGTCGTGGTGTTAATACACAACCTTGACGTACTCCTTTGGTGATGTAAAAATTGGCACTTTGTTTGCCGAAGCGAACGCTGCATGCCACATCTCTATATAGTTCACGAATGAGATCCACGATTGTTTCCAGTACACTCAAATTTTGCAGTGCGTTCCAACTAGCGTGTCTGGATATAGTGTCAAAGGCCGCTCAAAATCATCGAAGAAGAGAAACAGCGGTGACCTCCATTCTACAGTCTGTTCAATAATAATCCGCAGTGTGTTGATGTGGTCCACACAGGATCGATTAGGGGCTTGTTCACGTCGCTGAAGACTATTCACAGTTGGTGATATACGATCTTATCTGAGAAAATCCAAAACCTTCGCAATCGTGTTGAGTAGAGTAATTCCTCTCCAATTTTTACAGTCACTCAGGTCGCCTTTCTTGGGGATCGTTATGAAGATGTACATTTGCTTTGTACTAATATATGTAGTATACAACCATTAACAGCCACGCCAGTTAAAGCGATGCAAAAAATGATGTACGCTTGCTGTGCACAAATTTAGAATACAACCATTAACAGCCACGCCTGTTAAAGCGATGTCAAAACGATGTACCCGATTGGTGGCGGCAATAGCCCCCATTTATTCGGCTTATAACAAGCTAAAACTAAAACTTAAAACTAAGACTTAAGATTAAGACTTAATGCTTAGGGGAAGGTGTTTAAGTTTAAGGCATGGAGTGCTGCGATTAAAATCGATAGAGATAAGGTTAAAGTTAACCTTCCGCAGCATACGGGACGGCGGGTATACCTCGAAGAGAAAACGACATTGGATGCTCTCGATTCTGGACACATGAACTTTTTTTAAAAAATAATACGCGCCACACGTGTCACACGCGCCTCACGCGAAACGCGTCACAATTGTTGTAAAACTAGTCCCATTAAATTCTGACTGGAAGAAGCCGATATATACGAGTTCCTGCCAAAAACTTTGCACTACTAGAGACACACGAGCTAATGTATTCTGCTATGCGAGTGACTGCACACACCCGTACCCGTATGTGTACTAGGTTCCAAAGCTTATTGCCATTTGGACTGATTACCATTGATCCCCAGTAAGTATGTTTTGTATTGTGACTGAGGACAATTTGTCTTGTACATAGTAAAAGGAAGTATAGCAATCATGAAAATTTTCATGAACAACAAGTGTTTAAGGCGGATACTGAGAATAAGATGGCCGGACACTATCACCGATCATGATTTTTCGAGAGAAACGCCAGCAGGCAACAATCGCCGTCCAACTTTGAGAAAACTAGCAGACGATATCACGAAACAAGCGCTCGACTGGAATCTACAATAAAACGGCCGAAATGGTCGCACTATTAGGACATGGAAAAGGACAATAGAAGAGAAACAAGAACTCAGGGGACAGAGTGGCTTTTTTTGAAACTAAGGGAACTAAGTTTTGTCGTATTGTCAGTTTGTCGACTCGTATATCTCGACTTCTACAAGTCAGAATTTGATGGAAGTTGTTTTAAAACAATTGCTTAGCGATCGTCGTGATATTGAGATTTCCTTTTTTAATCATAAGGAGTAGTTTTAAAAGGAAAAGTTTTAAAAAGGATTTTTTCATAAAACTAAAATCCTTTTTACGCTAGTTTTATATACAGGGTGCATCCGTTAAAGTGGCAAATACTTAAAGGGATGATTCCTTGGTTAATTTCGTGAAAAAAATCGTATGGAAAGGGGGGGTCTATTTTCAACCCCTGCGGTGTACGTAGCGTTTCAATGTGAAGATACGTACTTTTGACCTTACATCACTTCACACCCTGTAACTCTTGAACGCTTCCAGCTACAAGCTTGCTATTGGTCTTTTTTGAAAGAAAATTACATTTTTAAGACTTTACACTTTCTTAAATTATTTAAGCCATACCGATATGAAGTTCGTCAAAATCAAATTTTTTTTTATTAAAATTGTATTTACAAACACGATTAATTAAAAAAATGCTATCGGATACATTTTTTTTGACAAGTGCACTATTAAAGCCTATTTAATCTCCTACAAATCCATATCATAATATTTGTGTATTTAGTCAAAAAGAGCGAGATAGTGCGGGTTGTGTTACTACTATTACGTATAGGAAGAGTTGCATGACGTCTCAGTGTTCCCGTAGCAAGAGTGCAACAAAATTACACGTAGAACGGATGCACCCTTACCAGTTCACTCCAGTGCATAATCTGCTTCAACATACCATGCTTCGACATACCAATAAGGATCTAATTTTAAGAGTGGACACCATTTTCATGTGTTAATTTTCACCACCAATTTTATGTCTCCATTCGATGTTGTGAAATCGACTCACAAAATTAGGTCTTTCTTGGCAAGTCCTTTTGAAGCAATCTATGCACTGGAAGGAGGTAAGGGTGCATCCATTTCCCGTGTAATTTTGTTGCACTTTTGCTGCAGGAACACTAGGACGCCATGCAACCCTTCTTATACGTAGTAGTAGTAACACAACCCGCACTATCTCGCTCTTGTTAACCGAATACACAAATATTGTATCATGTGTTTGTATGAAATTAAATAGGCTTCAATACCGTATTTATCTAAAAAAAATTGAATCCAAGAGCATTTCTCGAAATAATCGTGTTGGTAAATACAATTTTAAATTTCCAAAAATAAACATACAGTTTTGAAGTTGACTACTTTTTTTATCGGTATGGCTTAAATAATTTAAAGTGTATATTGTATATTGTTAGATCTTAAAAATGTAATTTTCTTTCAAAAAAGTCCAATAGCAAGCTTGTAGCTGGAAGCGTTCAAGAGTTATAGGGTGTGAAGTCATGTAAGGTCAAAAGTACGTTTTCGTTCATTTTACAAACTTTCATTTTTAACCCTGCTCCTGTTGACCGAATGCATTAATATTATAAGGTAGATTTGTAGAAAATTGAATAGGATTTAATATTGCATTTGTCAAAAAAAATTATCCGAGAGCAATTTTCGAAATATTCGCGTTTGAAAATAAAATTTAAAAAAACAACCCATAAAAATTAAAATTTTTCATCTAAATTCTCTAATCGCAGAAATTGATATGGGAGCCCCTCGATCCTGGGCCATTTTTTTTTATTGTAGGAGAAAATCATCGAAACAGACATTTGACATCAGATGTTAAATTTGAAAAAGCTCAGATCATTTTATTCTGAGCACTTAGAGCACGCTCATACTCTGAGCAAATAAGAAACACGAACATTTATCTTGAGAACTCTTTGACTGCTCTGAACTAATTTATGAAAACGCCAAATGACAGAATACTGTGAAAACTTGTTGTTCTATCTGTAAGTTGATATCGACAACAAAAAAAACGACATCAATAAAAATACAATTCAGTATATAATAAAAATGTAAGTTGAAGTAAGCATAAAACATGTATGTCTCGTTTCATTTGCTGGGTTCATTTGTGCGTGCGCTAAGATTTCTCTCTCTCTCTCCACCACCACCAAAACCATGCAGCGCAGCCGACTGCGCAGCACACACCGCACACAGTCCATAAAGGGCGACGAATATCTGATGCCAGTATAAATATTTAAAAAATGTATAAGGGCCTTGCGGCCGAACCCGGGACCCGATCACTACCAAATTTTCGAAAAAGTATTGTTTATTGGGTATACACATGTGTGTAAAATTTGAAGAAAATCGGGTAAATTTTTTAAAATTTTTGTTTGGGAGCCCCCCGACCCCGCAGCCCGAGGGGCCTCAAAATTTAATAGAAAGTGTTGTCTCCGGAAATACGCATGTGTGCAAAATTTCAATAAAATCGGGCCATGGGAAGTGGGTTAAAAATTGATCGCAAGAATCCACGACAGACGACCGACCGACGACCGACCGACGACCGACGACCGACCGACGACCGACCGACGACCCACGGGCAAGTGAAGTTAATATAGAGAATTTAAAAAAAGAAAATTTTTTTTTAGATTTTGACGACGTTATTTGATCTTAAAAATTTAATTTTCTTTCAAAAATGATCTTTTAGCTAGAAGCGTTTAAGAGTTACAGGGTGTGAAGTGATGTAAGGTCAAAAGTACGTATCTTCACATTGAAACGCTACGTACACCGCAGGGGTTGAAAATAGACCCCCCCTTTCCATACGATTTTTTTCACAAAATTTACCAAGGAATCATCCCTTTAAGTATTTGCCACCTTAACGGATACACCCTGTATATATTCATAGTGAAATTGATAAAATGGTGCGTTCAGCTCATTACAGTTGATCTTTCCTTGAGAAAACTCATAGACTTTTTTTCGGACATATGTCCACATATTTTTTTAGGGTATGTGGATAGTTTAAACGACTAAACGACCGCAGGTCGATTATTTTAAATCGTATTTCGTCATTTTAAACAGCATCCATCATTCAGTCTTTTGAATCTTCAAACATTGCTTCTTTTCTGATCTGATCCATCATTCAATCTTTTGAATCTTCAAACATTGCTACTTTTCTGATCTGATCCATCATTCAATCTTTTGAATCTTCAAACATTGCTACTTTTCTGATCTGATCCATCATTCAATCTTTTGAATCTTCAAACATTGCTACTTTTCTGATCTGATCCATCATTCAATCTTTTGAATCTTCAAACATTGCTACTTTTCTGATCTGATCCATCATTCAATCTTTTGAATCTTCAAACATTGCTACTTTTCTGATCTGATCCATCATTCAATCTTTTGAATCTTCAAACATTGCTACTTTTCTGATCTGATCCATCATTCAATCTTTTGAATCTTCAAACATTGCTACTTTTCTGATCTGATCCATCATTCAATCTTTTGAATCTTCAAACATTGCTACTTTTCTGATCTGATCCATCATTCAATCTTTTGAATCTTCAAACATTTCTACTTTTCTGATCTGATCCATCATTCAATCTTTTGAATCTTCAAACATTGCTTCTTTTCTGATCTGATCCATCATTCAATCTTTTGAATCTTAAAACATTGCTACTTTTCTGATCTGATCCATCATTCAATCTTTTGAATCTTCAAACATTGCTACTTTTCTGATCTGAACCATCATTCAATCTTTTGAATCTTCAAACATTGCTACTTTTCTGATCTGATCCATCATTCAATCTTTTGAATCTTCAAATATTTCTACTTTTCTGATCTGATCCATCATTCAATCTTTTGAATCTTCAAACATTGCTACTTTTCTGATCTGATCCATCATTCAATCTTTTGAATCTTCAAACATTGCTACTTTTCTGATCTGATCCATCATTCAATCTTTTGAATCTTCAAACATTGCTACTTTTCTGATCTGATCCATCATTCAATCTTTTGAATCTTCAAACATTGCTACTTTTCTGATCTGATCCATCATTCAATCTTTTGAATCTTCAAACATTGCTACTTTTCTGATCTGATCCATCATTCAATCTTTTGAATCTTCAAACATTGCTACTTTTCTGATCTGATCCATCATTCAATCTTTTGAATCTTCAAACATTTCTACTTTTCTGATCTGATCCATCATTCAATCTTTTGAATCTTCAAACATTGCTACTTTTCTGATCTGATCCATCATTCAATCTTTTGAATCTTCAAACATTGCTACTTTTCTGATCTGATCCATCATTCAATCTTTTGAATCTTCAAACATTGCTACTTTTCTGATCTGATCCATCATTCAATCTTTTGAATCTTAAAACATTGCTACTTTTCTGATCTGATCCATCATTCAATCTTTTCAATCTTCAAACATTGCTCATATTTCTTCTGATCTGATAAGCTCAAGAAAACAAAATAATCATGTGTACCGAGATTAGGACCACAATGGACGAATTTCTTCATTTTCCCAATGGAAGAGACATCTCCCCGCAGTAGAAATAAAAACGACAATAGAAAATAAGGCAAACAAATGAGTGGAACAACACCAACAACAACTGCCTACTACTACCTAAGCTTCTTGTGTAATGGTAGAGAGTGCATTACTTACAACAGTTGGGTAATTATAAGCTGAAAAGATTTTTATATCAGCGGTAAGTTGCTCGCCACGCAAACAGTGAATGGATGGGGAAGGCCACAGTAAAAACCATCAAGGTGGCGCAAAAACAAAACATCACAGAACACGGCGGCGGCGACACAAGGTAAACTCAGGCATCAATTAAAAAACAGCAACAATAAAACTACAACAACAACCACAACATCAAAACTAATAATTTGCGTGTTTACGAGAGAATTGCATGTCCGCCAACAGTGGCGAAAATTCCTTAGGCGGACACAAAAACAGTTCCATCTCTAACATCCACTTTTTGTTTTGTAGTTTGTCGTACTTTTAATCGATTTTTCTGTTCGGTGTGTTTTTTTTCCTTCACAGGACAGCAGGACATTTCGCAGCTCTTACGATGATGTGGAATAGAAACCCACCATTAAGAATTTTATTGTTAGCACACCAACTTTGCTAATAGATCTGATAATTCTCCTGCTCCTCTGTCTTCTGCTTGGCATAATAAAACGGCAATGTCAGAAAAATCTAGTCAGTTGTTACTTGTTACCATGCGAGAGAGGAAGAGAAAATTAAGGAAAAAATGGCAACAATCAAGATACAAGTCACAATTAAACAAGCTTACGGTAATGATTCGCTACCAATTAAACGAGCTTAAAAATAAAGCAGTTAATCAAAACTTACGCCAACTAACAGCCGAAAAATCTTCAACTCATTGTGGAAAATAACTAGAAACTTTAATCGTCCAACCCACAATTAAATTAAATAATTCATGGGCCAAAAGTAACTCTGAGAAAGTAGAAATATTCGCCAAGTATCTGACAAATGTATTTCAACCCAATGAAAGACAACATGATGTAATATGGCCGGAAATTGAGAAACTCTCCGTGGAAATTCCTCCAGTTACACCCTTGGAAGTAGAAAATAATATACAAAAAGATCTCAAGATGAAAAAGTCACCTGGCTATGATCTTATTACTGCTGACCTAGTACAACACCTAAAACCAAGATCTAAGACTAAATTAACAGTACTTCTAAATGCTTGTTTGCTCCTGAAGCATGTCCTGCTACTGGAAAGTTTCAGAGGTTATAATGGTTAAAAATCCAGGTAAGGATTCGCATGAAATGCCATCCTACCGGTTAATCTCCTTACTACCCATATTGTTAAAAGTTTTCGAAAAGATTCTGCTTAAGAGACAGAAGCCATTTATAAAAAGTTAGAATATAATTCAGCCTCATCAATTTGAATACCAACCATGTCGAAGAAGCCCTTGAAAATTAAATATGTTCTTCAATATTCCTGGACGTCGCTCAAGCGTTCGATAAGGTATGGCATGAAGGCCTACTATATAAGCTCAAAACTCTTTTCCCTAAAGAATATTCAACAATTTTAGAATCTTATCTCACTGATAGATATGTCCGAGTAAAAAAAGAAGATACCTAACCTTCACAAATGACAAGCCAACCTTTTCGAATTTCACACTTGCTACGTTTTCTGATGACACAGCCATTCTCTAAGTTGGAAAAAATGAAATAGAATCAACTCAAATTCTACAGAATGTTGTGACTGCTTTATTGGACTGGACTAAAAAATGGGCTTAAAACTAAATAGCATACATGTTAATTCTACTAACAAAAAAATTCAACATATTCCAATTATTGTAAATGGGATACAAATTCCTTATTCCAATACAGCAAATTACTTAGGAATGAATCTGGACGCTAAATTACGATGGAAGGAGCCTAAAAAGAGAAAAGAGAAGAGCTTAATACTAAGCTGAGAAAACTGGATTAGCTCATTGCCAGAATATCTGTTTTGTCGATACGTTACAAACTATTAATTGTGAGCCCGAAGTGCGAAGCTTATATTCAGAGGACATTCACATTATATTTAGCGAACGTTGTACATTTGTACGCTTGTTTGCCGTGTCGTATATCTCGGCTTCTACTAGTCAAAATTTGATGGGACTTGTATTAAAACAATTGGTTAGCGCTCGGCTTGCGATGGCGTAATTTTTTCATTCATATGGGTTACTACCCCTGAGAAAACTATACTGAACAGTACTCAATCTACGCATCGCTATCGATTTTTTTTTAAGCCTGAATGTTTGCAAAGTAAAATGTGTTATTTTCCAGTCTATTTCAGAAATCGCTTAGGACTGAATGGCCTATCGCTTATGAATGAAAGACGTACATTTAATGTTTTATACTATTAGGCTTCTAAGATAAACAATTCTTTATTCTTTAGACTGAATTACAACTAAATATACATACACGGGTATGTGTAGTCACTCGCATAGAAGAATACATTAGCTCGTGTGTCTACAGTAGTGGAAAGTTTTTGGTAGGAACTCGTATATCTCGGCTTCTACCAGTCATAATTTAATGGGACTAGTTTTAAAACAATTGTGAAACGTGTGCCGCGTGTAAAAATGGAAATTATGGAAATTCTGGGATCTGGCCAATATATTCTGGAAATTTGTAGACCAAGCCATTTCTCAAGCGATTCGTTTGAAGTTCGTTCCTATGGAAATTCTGGCATATGGCCAATAGGGTCTGGAATTTTGTGGACCAAGCAATTTCTCAAGCGATTTGTATGAAATTCGCTATGTAGCACTAAGATTCGACAATAGCACTATTTTATTTTTCTTTAAATTTCCCAAAAAAATAAGAAAAACATTTTTTTTTCATAGAAAAAAAAATTGTTATTAAATGGTTACTATTTGGCTTTTAAGATAATTCAGTGTTTAGACTGAATTACAACTATCCCGATGGCGTTTACAGAATCACCAAAGAGCTGACAGGTGGTCACCGCTCTAGCCAACATCCGGTGAAAGGCCTAGATGTTGCCGTACTCGTTTCAGATGAGGATCAGAAGTGGCAGAAGGCAGAAAGTTTCCCCGACGAGTCGAAGAAGGGAATGATTGTCAAGCTCCCTAAAAAAGGTAGTCTTATGGAGTGCGAAAACTGAAGAGGCATTTGCGTTCTTCCTGCAGTTACAAAGGAGGTAATAGCCAAAGTAGTACTTGAGCGAATTAAGGAACATTTGGAAGATGCATTCGATGCCGAACAAGCCGGTTTCCGCACTGGATCCTCCAGTGTAAACCACATAAACACCCTGCGGATCATTATCTACTGGAAACAGAGGAATTCGTTGGACTCTTACATCTCAACTCAAACATCTGGACAACGCTGACGACGTTTGTTTACTCTCACACAGGATTATGGAGCTGCACCAAATGACAACAAATGTGGAAAGGGAGGCAAATGTTGCGGGTTTGAAGATTAATACTGCCAAAGCCAAAATCATCAACCTCGGCAGTAATTAGTAACTCGAAAGTGGAACCGAACAGGATATTGTCAACCAAATCGGCAAAGCAAAATCAGTGTTTGGAATGATGTCCATGATGTGGCGAAGCAATGTGATCAGCTTAAACACCAAGCTGTGACTGTTCCGTTCAAATGTTGAATCTGTGCTGTTGTATGGGTGCAGCACTTGAAAGGCTACTATCACAAAAAATTACAAACATTCGTAAATAGGTGCCTATGGAACATCTTAAGGGTTTTCTGGCCTAACCGTGCCTCTAACGAACATCTTTTCCAGAGAACGGGTCAGGAACTAAAAGGCACAAACATCCAACGATGGAAGTGGCAGTGGATTGGTCATACACTCCAAAAGGGCGAACTAACGCAATGCAATGGAACCCGTTATCTCAGGATGGTAGAAGAACGGGTCGTCGGAGAAATACATGGCGCAGAACAGTTGAGGAGGAGTCACGGCAATTGGGGAAAAGTTGGAGAGAGCTGAAGCTCATTGCCAGGAACCGCATGCGATGGCGCGTAGGCGTAGTAGAGGCCCTAGGACCCACAAGGGGATATATGACATAAGTAACTTAGTATATGGTTAGCTGAGAAGCTCGCTTTACTATGTTAATATGTATGCCATGAACGAAAATCTAAAACCCAACTTTGAAATTTCAAATTTCAATAGGAGGTATGCTGTACTCTATTTTAGGAACGGTATGTAGGCACAAATCTATGCTTATCATCTCCGAATTCCTTATGGAAACTACAAAAAACTCATAATAGGTACACCGCCAGCAAACTGGAAATTCCTTTCATTCCATAATAATTGGAAATTAAATATTAAGAAGCACCAAAGAATGAATAAAACGGAGGAAGGAAATGCCTGTCGACACGAACGTTTTTTTTTTAAAATAGAGTGCCATTGTGAACGCTTTACTTCATATAAAAGGAGAAAATGAATGAAATCCCAGTGGAGGCTGAACGCAAAGTTTGATTGAATATAAAAGCTCGTTGTCATGAAATACAATTTTTTTTTTATATTAAAGCGAGTATTTCCTGCAAGTGAACTTCATACTCCTTACACGACTAGAGAAATTGTTAACTGTAGACTAATTTCATTACAACACTGCCGAACACAAGCGTTATATTTATTATCCTGAGCAAGAAAATTGTGAAATAAAATAAATATTTCGGACAGGAATCGAATTCAACTCCAATTCGAATTCGTATTTCGTACACGTTCCGACTACATAGAACAAACGATGCAATCAATATTCCTTATCCTGTATACTCTCCTGTGTCCTGCATAGAATTTGCAGATTTGCCGTCATGATGATGCACCTTTGATTTTACGACTTCTTCTGCTTCTTCTGCGACGTAATTTCTCTTCCAAACTCTAACCATCGTTCCTTTTTTAGTCCGCCCGGGCAAGCTGTCGCATTGTGTCCCTATCAAATGGAAAAAGCAATCGATGTGATGAGAAATGGGACGAGAAGCGGGCCACCAGTTTAACTCGTTAAGTGCATAAATTACCCAGAATATATGGCTGGGCCAATTGCAATATATTTCCACCGAGGCTATAAATGCAGCGATAGTCCAGTCCATCCAATCCAACAGCAACTACAATTCGTGTCAACTTATGGCAAACGACACTTAAACCATGCGACCGGACAGAATGAGCCTATGACCGGATATAATCTATATGGGCGAGCGGGTGGGTTGTTCTAGCGGAATATAATTGTGGGGGCGTCACAGGTAAAAACACAAACACAATGGAAATGTAAATAAATCGGAATGGGCTCAGTGGCGCAAAGGCACGTCTGTCCGTCTATAATATACATTGCTCTCGTGTAGAAAAATCCGGAATACGAGCTTATTTGGGTTTGTATTGTTGTCGTGTGCCAGGTAAGGGAGAAAGCTCCTGCTCAGTGTTATTATTTAAGGCTTATCCAATGGCGATACGACCGACGACCACCCCACCTGACAAGCCATTATCAACCGAATAAATACACTTGATTTAGCTCTGCTGGACTGTAGACTGGACTAGATTTGGCAAATTACAATAAAAAAAAAAATAAAAAAAAAAAATAGAAATGCTATAGCAAGGAACGGGCATTAGGGCAAGAACGAACGGACATTAGTCGTGTTGTCGTGTCGGATACGATCGGTATAGCAATTGTGTGCAAATTAAAGAGCATTAGGTACGTCCAAAATAAGTTATTTGCCGGAAAGTAGCATACAATGGACCCAACAACAAAATGTCTTTTTTGGTGAAAACTCGTAATTAGTTTCTAAGATTTTTGTGTTTTTTTTTTGTTGTGAAAGGACACAATTGATAGGAAGGATGACATTTATGTGCTACTCAATCCATGATCTGGATCCACTGACCAAAGTCGATGAGATTTTTTTCAGGAGACCGGACCAACCGGACCCCGGTTGTATAGAGCCAAATATATCGATAAAATCTACAATCTTTGAGATTCAAGTCAATTAACGAATAGGTAGGTATGTATCGATGCTTAAAGGCAGATGGAAAATTTGAGGAACTTTAAAATGCGAATCTGGGATATTAAAAATCTTATAAAAGGTCTTAGTCTTAGTGGTTCGAGTAATCAAACCCTAAGAAACAGTGATTGGCAAGAGTGATTTGGTGTCATTATTGGATGTTATAGTTGAGTCAGTGGTCGGGGCCAGTGTGGGGAATGGGTCAATTGGTCAGTGGGGTGGTTTTAATGGGGGTGGATGAGGGTAGGTCAGTTGGGTGGGACAGTAGGGTTGGAACAGTAGGGCCAGCCGGGAAACGCCTGTTACTTTAGCTTTTGGTGGGTCTTTTTTTTAGGGTCATTGGGACCCGGGTAACGCCGGAATTAACAACTAGTATATTAATAGACAGTTTTTAACTTTTGGTTGTATATACCGCAGTCAGGTCAGATAGATAAAATATCGCTTCATATTTAAAAGATTGTTGATTATAAACCCGTCAGGTAAGAAACTTTTCAAAACATTATTGAATCAATCATGGGAGGCAGAAAGTTTCCCCGACGAGTGAAAGAAGGGAATGATTGCCAAGCTCCCTAAAAAAGGTAGTCTTATGGAGTGCGAAAACTGGAGACCTCTATCCTATCCTATATTATACGTCCACGTCGCATGGTCTTTTGGTTTCGGTTTCAAATCCAATGTTTACGGTATAAAATCCGGTATTCCACAAGGCCGCAACTCTTTCTCATCTATATATCCTTTTAATCCAAATTATTGTTTCGGTAAGAGAGCGAAGAGGATGCTGCTCGAAAAGTCCTTGCGGTAGGATTTATGGAACACGACAGCGAGGCCGGCCAAGACTACGCTGGAAGGATGGCGTAGACGAGGAAGTCCAGATTTTAGGGATGCCAAACTGGATGACATCGGCTCGAAATCGGGACCGGTGGTGAGACTTTTTATGGGAGGCCAGGACCGGACCCCGGTTGTAGAGCCAAATATGATGAAGAGTTCAGGTCCTATAAGCGCAGATTCCGAGCCAACCCTAGCTAGTTCATCTGCAGATTCGTTGCCTGCAATTCCCTGATGACCAGGCACCCAACCTAGTTTGACTTTTGACGTGACAACGTCTCACTACAAGGGGGTGCATGTAAGTAAAATGTTAATGCTCACACTGTTAATACACTGCTTGCTCACACTGTTAAATGTCAATATTTTGAAAACTAAGCCATTTCTCAAGCGATTTGTATACGATGCGACTTTAAGAATTGTTCCTATGGAAATTCTGGGATAGGGCCAATAGGGTCTGGAAGTTTGTGGACCAAGCAATTTCTCAAGCGATTCGTACGAAATTTGGTATGCAGGACTAATATGCGACCATAAGAATTGTTACTAGGGAAATTCTGGAATATGATCATTATGGTCTGGAGCTTCGGAATAAAGCAGTTTCTAAAGCGATTCGCACGATTCGCTTTTTTCACAAGTGGTGTTCCTAAGAAACATTCAGATGCATCCCGCCCATTCTCGAATCCATCCGTAATACCCGTGCCTCAACTTGAGCCCACTGGTCCACTATTAAGTCTATCTTCGGACGTACTAACCAAAGAGATTCCTTCTTTAGCCGCACAATAGTGATGTGGAATGAATTACCTTTGTTTTTTTTTCGTCCCGGGCAGACGTTGTCACGCCCAAAACCTACGGCCGTGTCTCCGACACAGCCTACCCTGTTCTTTTTTTTCCCTTTTTTTCAATTATTTGGCAATTGCTTGGATAATTCAGTGAAAAGAGTCACTAAAATGCGGTACATCTATAACTAATCCTCCTTGAGAGTATATGTCGTCCAGGAATCATTATTAACACTGAGCTTAGCATTTAAATGATTGAATTACATAATAATATTATAATATACTTGTAATGCACACGTACAGCCAAATGACTAAAATAAAATTAAATATCCCATTCGAGTGTATATCGTATGCCAATCGAACGAATCTGCCCTAGAGATAGCAATGCCTGACGTATAGTTATTGCACAAACTAATCCTTTATCGTTTATCTGTCTGCCATCTGGACATAAAATATGGAGAAGTTTATCTGCATGTAAGGTGTGTGTGTACATTTATAGTCAAGTGACACTATGAATATTTTTGCCATCCGAGATGAGTATGTGAGGCAAATAAATTGAAGCTTTAAATAATGCAAACAGTGCGCTATACTGCATCATGTTGTGTCGTAAGAATTTAAATTAGGATGGGCGCGCACTAGATACTATAGACTAGATGCTCACTCGAGTATAGCTTTTTAATTATTTTGAACTTAGACAGAGGCCATAACAATTCCCAGGCAAGCATAGAAAGAGCGAAGACATCACCCAGCACTAGCACTAGCACACATACACATACAAACAACACACTCGTATCGTCCACTTCAGATAAAGCGTAAAGGATGTAAGAATATCAAAAACGCCAGTATCAAGAAGAAGGATACATCCTTGTTCTTCACCTCGGCGGCCGAGTACAACGTTGTCTTCATTCGCATAATCTCTGTCTAACTCAGAGAATATTTCTGAAAGAGGAATGTGGGTGATTCGAAGACGGGGCAAATGGGAGCTGAATTGCAAAAAAAATGCATAAAATTATAACCCATACAACATGCATAGGCTTTTCTTTTGAAGAATGAGATGCACAGCAAAAAAAAAAAGGCCTTCTGCCGAGCGGCTGCCTTCGCCTTCTTCTTCTTCTTCTTCTTCTACTTGTGCGCCTTCCTTGAAAAAGCAACAACAGAAAATCTTCCGTACGCCCCTTCTGCAGCCTTTTGTCTCTTCCCTCAGTTTAAATATTTAAATTGCAATTAAATTTAGCAACACAGAGTGGAGGAACGTTTAGAAAGAATCAAGTGACTGCCTCGTCGTCGTCGTCGTCGTCGTCGGCTCAAGGAGGCGTTGATTTCTTGGCGCTTTCGGTGATTTCTTTGAAGGCAAAATATATCAAAGATAAAAAGGTGTTAGATGGATGGACTCCTTTTGCCTGAGACGCCGCCTCCTTAAAAGCAATTCAAATGAGTTAGTTTCATGAACAAGAAGTGACGACAGAGTATGTTTCAGGGTATAGCTAACAGGTGGCTGGATTTAAGATTTATGGGAGGCTCGAAGAGTTTCCGAAGTTCATGTTCTTCGACACAACAACAAGGTATTAAGGGTCTTGTGAGTATTTTGGCAACATGTGATAGTAAATCTGATCAGATTTACACTGTTGTTGTTTGTAAAGATGATACGCTTTTTGAAAGTCTTCGCTTGGATTGTGTAGCACAAAGGAATCGGAATTATTGCCATTTGCAGCAATTAGAGCTCAACAATTTAAATTCTACAAAGCCAAATAGTATTTAGAAAATTTGTGTGGAGATTGATGCCAAGCAGTGTAATGAAATAGGTAAAGCCTTAAGTGATTGTGAGGAAAACCATTTTCAAAAATGTGTTATGAGGCTGACATGATAGGATTGGATTGTAGAACAGGATAGCCATGTATGTTAATGTTTGGATTTAACTGTCAGATCATAAAATTAAAATGCTTCCTATAATTTGTACTATCAGTCCGGATAACGTGCCATTTGCCTTTGTAATATGGCAAGAGACTATCCTTTCTCAGAATGAATTGGAATAATTTGAAAGCCGATTAGTTTGGCTGTTGAAATAGTTCCGATTTTATACTTGGATTGGACTCTCTTTTAAGTTCTCTATATTAACTTCGGCGGTCAGCCATCAGCAGAATAAGGGGAATAACACAGAATGCTCTAGACTTGAAGGTGGCCATAACTATCTCTGACTGGTGGAAGTGCGATCAAACCTCCACGTGATGGCCGCCGGTAATTTTCCTCCGATGCAGGAAAAGAGCGGAATGATCGGGCTAGTCCCTTCAAAGTAAGGTTGGCGCGAGGCCAATAACCTCGTCCGTACAACGAGTCATAGAGATGGCAGCAAGCAATAATTTGGTCGTTGCGAGTACAAGGTTTGCGCGTAAAAATATCCACAAAGCCACCTGGGTATCTCCTGATAGATCCACTCGCAACCAGATAGACCACGTGTTGATAGAACGCCGTCACAACCCGAACCTAATGATGGTACGAACGTATCGAGGTGCCAACGTCGACTCGGACCACTTT
Organism: Nephrocerus scutellatus; assembly: GCA_947095585.1. Lineage (NCBI taxonomy): Eukaryota > Metazoa > Arthropoda > Insecta > Diptera > Pipunculidae > Nephrocerus > Nephrocerus scutellatus. The sequence goes on from OX352764.1 coordinate 89,197,135, forward strand.
TTTTGTTTGTATAGTGCTTCGAGCGTGGTGCTTCGAGCGCAGATTGCATCATCACGAAAGACTGCATCCGCGAATCAAATTCAACTACAACTACGGTCAAGCGAAAGGACTCGCCCTAAATGCTGGGATAAATGCACACGATATAAAAATACTGTCATTAGTACTGCTGACTCCATCTTAGGCAGTAGTCGTAGGGATCGGAACGACTGGTTGGATGATGAATGTAAGCTAGCGACTGAACGTAAGAATGTTGCATACCGAGCAATGCGACAATATCATAGAACGCCGGCACGCGAAGATGAATATAAAGAGAAGATATGAAAAAACAGTTCACCGGCGAAAGAAAGCAGCCTGGGTGAAGAATCTCGTCCGTGAACTAGAACAGTACAGAGAGCAAGGATCGCACGATCGCACCAGGCGCGGAAGTTTTACTAAAGAGTCCGGGGTATGACGCAATATACACCGCGTTGCACATACTGCAAGGACAAAGAGGGTAATCTGATCGCCGATCTCAAAGGCATCTTAGAGCGATGGGAAGAGCACTTTCATGAGTTTCTTAATGGCCAGTTTACTAAGGAATTGGATGCTCCACCAATGACCGTAAAATATACTATGTTGCCGCCATCAAGCATAGACGAAGTTAGGAATCTGATGGGATCCAAGCTGAACTGATAAAAATACGAGTCCCCACATTACACCAAGCAATTTATGAAATAATAACGCAAGTATGGGAGGAAGAAGCAATGCCAGAAGACTGGCGAAGAGGCATCCTGTGTCCCATACATAAGAATGGAGATATCACAAAATGCAGCAATTATCGTGGTATAACGTTGTTGAGCACTGCGTATAGGATTTTCTTCTCTATCCCTCAAGACAGGATAGCCCCATGTGCTAAAGTCATCATTGGTCCATACCAGTGTGGCTTCATCCCAGGCATATCAACAACTGATCAGATTTACACCCTTAGGCAGGTGATGGATAAATGTCAAGTTTCAAAACTCACTAAACCATCTTTTTATAGACTTTAAAGCCGCCTATGATAGCATAGCCAGGGTAGAACGTTATAAAGCCATAAGGGAATTCGGCATCCTAAATAAACTGACACGACTATGTAGGTTGACCATGACCAATGTTATAAGCCATGTAAAAATATTCGGATCACTATCAAGCCCATTCTATAACAGGCTCCGACAAGGGGATGGACTGGCCTGCGTCCTCTTCAGCCTGGCGTTGGAGAAAGTAATCCGAGACTCTGACGTAATGGCGAGTGGAACAATCCTCTATAAGTCCATTCAGATACTGGCTTACGCAGACGATATTGACATCGTTGGTAGAAACCAAAGAGCTATACAGGAAGCTTTCATCCAGATCGAGCAGGAGGCACGAAATTTTGGGACTGCACATACATGAGTGCAAAACAATGTAAATGGTGGCCACGTCTGCAAGTAGAAAATCCAACATTGGTCCCGCAATTCAAATAGTGGAGTGCGAATTTGAAGTATGTATGCAATCCTTTAACTATCTCGGGTCAACTGTAGCAGCCGATAACAACATGGAACTAGAAAGCCAACATGGCCTACTATAGTCTATCAAGACTCTTCAAATCCAGGAATGTAACCATAACATCCAAGCTGCTGGTATATAAGACAATGGTCACACCAGTACTTACATATGGATCCAAGACTTGGGTGGTTAGCAAAAAGCATTCTGACATCTTAGCCGCGATCGAGAGAAAAGTCTTACGGAGAATTGTTGGCCCCGTATGTGTGAATATGATCAAGCCGAACAGGAACAACGTTAGAACTCCATAAATACATGTAGAGCTACCAAGCAATTTGTGGATAGGCCGAACAAAAACACCGCAAGTTCATTTTGGGAACATCCAGAGAGAACTGAGTAGGGTCGGTTTACTTACAGGACATAGCCCGACTGGAAGTCATATGTTCAAGTTGGGACTTATATTTGATCCAATATGTAAGTCTTGCCTGGAGGAAGAAGAAACAACTACACATTTACTGTGCAGCTGTCCTGCTTTCTCTAGGCAATGGATGCACGTTTCTGGAAGGGATATAATAACGATCGAAGAACTTCGGTCATAGAAGCCAGCTCAAGTCCTTCGCTATCTTAAAGTAACGATGAGATTTGAATAGTGAACTCACTGGGAACGAGTACTCTGGTGTGGTTTTTTCTCAGATTATCACACCAACTCCAATATTGTTAAAAACTAAAGACAGCACGCATTTGAAAAGGAAAGAGCTTTTAAAAATAGAAAGATCATTTATGAACATACCATCTTCCCATATTCGTAAGACGACATCTATAGGGGTTTACTGTCCTGTCATGGCTTAAGGCTTGTAAAACGTTTCAGAACTTAATAAATTGCTAAAAGAGCCCGTCATCAATTGTGCTTTAAGCATGAATCCTTCTTCAATTATGTTTGACAAGTAATTCTGGAAAAATGTCAACTTTTCACGCATAAATTGTGTATCTGACTTGAATAGTCCTTTGTGGTTCCCCCTCAAAATAATGTCATAACATGACATACGTTGAAGGTTAAATATTTTGTTAATTTGAAATTTGGAAGTTCACACAAACCGCTGTAGCTGCGATGTACATCATATGCGCAAGATTAAGGGTGGTCGCATAAGATTGCAATTAGTGCGATGTGCCAGGCGGGGAGTTTCATTATAAATTATTGAAATGTTGATGTCATCACGTGAGATAAACGCTTCTCCCACACACACACAGGCATGAACACATATTTTCGAAGTTTTCCCCAGAAAATCAAATTGAATCTCAGATTTCGCATTAATTTCCCAAAACTTTGCATTAGACAGGACGACTTTACTGGAAATGATGAATGGTTTGTTGGATGTGTCAAAATCAAGTATCCGCATAATTTTAATACTCATGTTCACCCGGAGGACTGTTTAGGAAGAGTATGATAGTATGTATTGCTTTGTCTCACGGCACAAGGAGCGCCGCTAAAGGTACCATAGGTACTCCCGAGTATCAGTGCTAAGCATATAACGGTGAAGGCAAAAGTGTCGATTATTTAAATTTCCCACTTGGGCAAAAACTTGGACTCAACTGCAAAGGAAGCACAACTACCTTTCTATAGAATTTTCGCCACCTTTCAGTCATGACGGCGTTTTACATAATGATGTGTGTGCGAATAAATGTTTTGCTGCAGCACACTCCTTAATACGATGCCGAGAAAGACGTAAAAGGACGACGAGGATGGAAGAAGAAGAAGAAAAGGAAACTATGTTGAAAGTTCATGTCAGCAAAAAAACCAAAAGTGAGTTGCATGGTATCCTTTCACATGAAGGAAAGTAGATGTCACGGTGGATGGATGTACTCATACCTCGTACACTATATACTACAGCCGGTAGGGTGGTAGCGGACATTTTGACCTTTTTGGAGAAGCATAAGGTTGATTATATTGTGAGGTTGCAGCAGTACTAAGTAGCACCGAGACTACACTAGATGAAAAAGTCTTAAGAAAGCAAAAAACAAAAAAGAACAGCACTGAACTTTTATTAGCTGCATAACAAAGCTGAAGTGCTGCCGGTTGGTGTTGTCGGTTTTTTCTTCTACTAAGACGCTTACTGATTGCTTCTATACTTTAAGGCACACAGAGGTGATGTCAGAAATCGTACAACAATTGCTCAGACCATTTTTCTTCAAATTATGTCTCCTAAGTTACTGTAACTACTGAAGTTTTGAAGGTTGCGTCATTCTTCAATGGAGTTTTAGGGAACAAAGTGTGCATTTATTGGGCGGGCTAAATAAAGAAAGACGCTTAGGATAGGAAATATGCTCATCGGCGGAGCTAAGAAACATACACAAACAAGGACATACTTAATTATGGAGGTTTTTTTTTTATAATTCACGCACGCTTAAAGGCGTTCTCACCCTTATAATGCACGGCTATATGCTTGGCACAGCGTGGGCGTTAAGGAAAAGGAAAAGAAAAGAGGAGATGTCTATGAGCTTGTGTTTTGAATGTCTGTGGATCATATTGATGTGGGAAGACAGATCTTGGCATAGCATTCCACATAGTGTTGTAGAGCATTTAGAGCGCCACGAATATTGGGGTTGAATTCAAGGAGAGGTGGCATGCAGCTGGCTATTTCTCTTAAGAACCGCTGGTAGAAGAAGCGATAAAACAGTGACAGGAAACGTTCCTGCGGTGTTCAAGCGAATCTATTGATTTCACTATATTTTCGTCACCGATAAGTTTTATCGCGCGGTTTTGTATTCTATCTAGCTGATGCAAAGTAGTTTTAGGCGCACCAGACCAGATATGGAAATTGTACTCAAGTTTAGGGCGAATTAAAGCCTTGTATATAGTAGCCAGATCAATTTCTTGCACCGGGCTAGAAAACCTAGAACTGAGACGATCCAAACGAGCCACATGGAGTAAATGCTGCGAAAACATTGCTGATATGCCAGTACCGGCACGAATCCACAAGGCACTTGTCAACGATCAGACGAATTGTGTAGGCTTACTGAAGAAGACAGATGGTAACTACACGTCGGACCGAGAGGACACAATTAGAACATTACTTCAAGCTCACTTCTCCGGTTCTTCTACTTATATTTCATATACTTACCCTAATGCTCCTAGCCATAGGGCACGCATTGAAAGCAGGGTAAATAGTTTATCGGGAAAAATATTCAGTCCAGAGGGCAATTGAACTCATTCTGCCGGGTTTGATTGCTTTATTTAGAGCCAACTACAACTGGTGTCACATTCCGTATACCTGGAGAAAGGCCTAGTGAGCTGTGTAAATCATACAAACCTATAAGTCTAATATAATTTGTTCTCAAAATTATGGAGAGACTTATTGATGTTCATATCAGAGCCTGGCTAGATACAGCTGGCCCTCTACACTCAAGTCAGTTTGCATACAGGAAAGGTAAAACCACAGAGGGCACCCTTCACTATCTAGTTAATAAGATAGAAGGAACATTTCGTTCCAAAGAAATAGCTCTGTGTGCTTTCCTTGACATTGAGGGTGCTTATGATAACACTGGCTACGACTCATTAACAAGAGCAATCAGTAGCAGAGGTATCGAGGGCTCGACCAACCTATAAACTTAAAAAGCACTACATTAGAGTATTCCAGTTATGTTAAATATTTCGGAGTCATCCTTGATAAACGACTTAACTGGAATTCTATATTAAGTCTGCAATCGAACATGCTACTAGTGCCCTGTGGGCCAGTAGAGGCCTCTACGGCAGAACTTGAGGTCTTAATCCTAAAATTATACACGTCCGCGGCCAACTGCCTGGAAGGCATTTACGCAGTAGTATTGAGACTTTGGTATTGGAATCGAAGACTTCAGAAACTGTCAGTGTTCAAAACACCAGATATTTTGGCACGTGAGTCGGTACACCATTGGACCAAATTTCGCCATTCAATATTTTAACCACAAATAGACTCGCAATACCACTATTCTGGTTAATTTCAGCGTAAATTTTGACCCGTTCTATACTTGGACACAGCGGTACCGGCGCTTTGGTATAAGACACCAAAAACTCACTCCAGATTCCATCTTAAAACATTCAGTGTACGAAACAGCAGACATTTCGGACCTGAGTCGGTACACTATTGGACAAAACATCGCCATTCAATAGTTTCAACCCCGAATAGCCTCTAGTTAATTTGGCTCACACCTTGACTCCATTCAAGATCTGTCCGTATACCAAACCAGAGTTAGTACATCATTGAACCGCCTATCGAGATTTAATATCGGAGCCTTAAATAATCTATCAAAACGGTATTCTCTGACCATTTGGTCAAAGATTGCGCTCGTTTCGGGTATTGATTTAAGTATCTTTAGATGTCTCACAAAAACAATTGGCTTGTACATATTTGTTGGCACATCGGGCAACCGTGAAATTGTTACGTCATATGATGGCTTCCATGGCAGAAGTTGTTGGGCAAGGATGCATAGCTCCCGTAATTCCCAGAAGTTTCCTTAACATCATTTCCGTTTACTCTTCGTCCACCAGATCATAGACGGGTACGTTATGATGGAACTTACCAACATTGGTATACAAAGGCATATCTTCTGTCGTACAAGTGTCTTTATTTCCATAAGGCTCTTGCTGCTGGATCATGTAGCGCAAGTAACTTACTGCTTCTATGAACAACACACTCGCTCAAGTGTTAACTGTATACTAGTATAGAAGGTTCTGATTCAAAGACACAGCTCGTTATAAGTCAATAAGGTTCTGATTCAAAGACACAGTGCGATGTTAGTTAATAACTATAGAAGCTTCTGATTCAAAGAAACAGCGCGATGTTAGTCAAAAACTATGAAGATCCTTATTCAAAGACACAGTGCGATGTTAGTTATTAACTATAGAAGCTTCTGATTCAAAGACACAGCGCGATGTTAGACAACAACTATAGAAGATCCTGATTCAAAGACACAGTGCGATGTTAGTTAATAACTATAGAAGCTGCTGATTCAAAGACACAGCGCGATGTTAGTCAACAACTATAGAAGGTTCTGATTCAAAGACACAGTGCGATGTTAGTTAATAACTATAGAAGCTTCTGATTCAAAGACACAGCGCGATGTTTTACAACAACTATAGAAGATCCTGATTCAAAGACACAGCGCGATGTTAGTCAACAACTATAGAAGATCCTGATTCAAAGACACAGTGCTATGTTAGTTAATACCTATAGAAGCTTCTGATTCAAAGACATAGTGCGAGTTTAGTCAACAACTATAGAAGATCCTGATTCAAAGACACAGTGCGATGTTAGTTAATAACTATAGAAGCTTCTGATTCAAAGACACAGCGCGATGTTAGTCAACAACTATAGAAGATCCTGATTCAAAGACACAGTGCGATGTTAGTTCATAACTATAGAAGCTTCTGATTCAAAGACATAGCGCGATGTTAGTCAACAACTATAGAAGATCCTGATTCAAAGACACAGTGCGATATTAGTTAATAACTATAGAAGCTTCTGATTCAAAGACATAGCGCGATGTTAGTCAACAACTATAGAAGATCCTGATTCAAAGACACAGTGCTATGTTAGTTAATACCTATAGAAGCTTCTGATTCAAAGACATAGTGCGAGTTTAGTCAACAACTATAGAAGATCCTGATTCAAAGACACAGTGCGATGTTAGTTAATAACTATAGAAGCTTCTGATTCAAAGACACAGCGCGATGTTAGTCAACAACTATAGAAGATCCTGATTCAAAGACACAGTGCTATGTTAGTTAATACCTATAGAAGCTTCTGATTCAAAGACATAGTGCGAGTTTAGTCAACAACTATAGAAGATCCTGATTCAAAGACACAGTGCGATGTTAGTTAATAACTATAGAAGCTTCTGATTCAAAGACACAGCGCGATGTTAGTCAACAACTATAGAAGATCCTGATTCAAAGACACAGTGCGATGTTAGTTCATAACTATAGAAGCTTCTGATTCAAAGACATAGCGCGATGTTAGTCAACAACTATAGAAGATCCTGATTCAAAGACACAGTGCGATATTAGTTAATAACTATAGAAGCTTCTGATTCAAAGACATAGCGCGATGTTAGTCAACAACTATAAAAGCTTCTGATTCAAAGACACAGCGCGATGTTAGTCAACAACTATAGAAGATCCTGATTCAAAGACACAGTGCGATGTTAGTTAATAGCTATAGAAGCTTCTGATTCAAAGACACAGCGCGATGTTAGTCAACAACTATAGAAGATCCTGATTCAAAGACACAGTGCGATGTTAGTTCATAACTATAGAAGCTTCTGATTCAAAGACATAGCGCGATGTTAGTCAACAACTATAGAAGATCCTGATTCAAAGACACAGTGCGATATTAGTTAATAACTATAGAAGCTTCTGATTCAAAGACATAGCGCGATGTTAGTCAACAACTATAAAAGCTTCTGATTCAAAGACACAGCGCGATGTTAGTCAACAACTATAGAAGATCCTGATTCAAAGACACAGTGCGATGTTAGTTAATAGCTATAGAAGCTTCTGATTCAAAGACACAGCGCGATGTTAGTCAACAACTATAGAAGATCCTGATTCAAAGACACAGTGCGATGTTAGTTAATAGCTATAGAAGCTTCTGATTCAAAGACACAGCGCGATGTTAGTCAACAACTATAGAAGATCCTGATTCAAAGACACAGTGCGATGTTAGTTAATAACTATAGAAGATCCTGATTCAAAGACACAGTGCGATGTTAGTTAATAACTATAGAAGCTTCTGATTCAAAGACACAGCGCGATGTTAGTCAACAACTATAGAAGATCCTGATTCAAAGACACAGTGCGATGTTAGTTAATAACTATAGAAGCTTCTGATTCAAAGACACAGCACGATGTTAGTCAACAACTATAGAAGATCCTGATTCAAAGACACAGTGCGATGTTAGTTAATAACTATAGAAGTTTCTGATTCAAAGACACAGCGCAATGTTAGTCAACAACTATAGAAGATCCTGATTCAAAGACACAGTGCGATGTTAGTCAACAACTATAGAAGATCCTGATTCAAAGACACAGTGCGATGTTAGTTAATAACTATAGAAGCTTCTGACTCAAAGACACAGTGCGATGTTAGTCAACAACTATAGAAGATCCTGATTCAAAGACACAGTGCGATGTTAGTCAACAACTATAGAAGATCCTGATTCAAAGACACAGTGCGATGTTAGTTAATAACTATAGAAGCTTCTGACTCAAAGACACAGTGCGATGTTAGTCAACAACTATAGAAGATCCTGATTCAAAGACACAGTGCGATGTTAGTTAATAACTATAAAAGCTTCTGATTCAAAGACCCAGCACAATGTTAGTCAGTAACTATAGAAGCTTCTGATTCAAAGACACAGTGCGATGTTAGTTAATAACTATAGAAGCTGCTGATTCAAAGACACAGCTCGATTATAGTTAATAGCTATAGAAGCTTCTGATTCAAAAACACAGTGCGATGTACAACATTCCATTTACACTCCGCATTAACAAACTTTTCCCATAAAATCGCACTTAGTTCCGTATTGGACGGTTATCTCCAGTGTTCATGAACATTCCATTTATAGTTACACAGATTTATATGCACATTATGACCTTTATTATGCTTCCAGGTACAAAATAAACATTGAAGCCTTCATAAACTCCAATAATCGTGACTCAAAAAAGTGAGAAAAAGTTTGAAGAAATATTTCCTCCACCGAACTGTTTTGCAAGGATCTTCAAAACAGCACTTCGACCGGGAATTTCATTTTTAGGGTGTGTTGGTTTTGTTGTTACTCCAAAATAGTTCTTAACAAGATGAGCGCACAGTTAATTAGCACGATTGCGCTCGAACAGCTCGCAGAAGCTTCTCCTAATTGGATTTTGTTTGTTTTTGTTGGTTTGTTTGGAGGAAGCGTAGCGGTAACAAGACAACACCCACCCAGCAATTCAATTAGATTCGAATGCAAATTAATCTGATTACTAATTTGGAATTAGTGTACGACGATACGAGTATACGACAAATCATAGCAAGACGGGATTATTTACGTTCCAGAGCGCACGTGCAATTTAAACAACAACTACCGTGCCGCTTTGGCTAAGGGTGGGGATGGAAAAAAATCGGAGCATTTATTACAAATTTTGTTACTTACGCCATTTTTGTTGTTTTACTATCGTTTGCTGTCATTTCTTAATTTCCGCTGGTTTTTGCTCCAGAAATCCGATGACGGTGACGATGATGATGATGAGGGTTCCGTAGAGTAACCTTCACACTTAAGGGTAGAACTTGTTATTTCTTACCAGCCGCTAGGTTACACTACACACTCACCCACCTATACACCCACAAGGCATACCGGGTATACACGCAACAATTCACTTAATGACACAATACACAGGACGACGACGACTCTCCTCAAGAGCAGGAACCGAATGTTTGGCTTATCTGTTGAATTTTTCGATTTTTGCAATTTTTATAAACATTTTTATCAAATTTCTCCGAGGAAACACTCCTGATTGCACAGCAGTCGTCGGAATAAACATTTTCCTTTTGGCAACGTTGTGTATTTTTTGTTTATTTTCGCGAACATTTTTGTTGTTATAGATAAGAAGAAAGAGTAGGGTTGGTTTTTTTTTTAATTTTAGATAAAGCAACGCAGTTGAAACACTATAGGATATTCTGTCGTATTATTTGTTCTTCATTTTCAATAGCAAACAACTCAGGTAGGTGAAAAACTTTTGAAATTCGATACATTCGTTCGCTGCAGCTGAAGGAAATTTAAATTTTTTGCTGGCAACTAAGAAGGGGAAGTTTTTTTTTTTTTTTTATTTTTTTTCATTATGGTGTGATGGTGTGGAGAACGAATAAAGACATAAAACTTTGCACATTGCATAGCACTGAAGTTTATTTTTGAGAAACCGCAATTGAAGGTTCGTCGTTTGTTCGTTTGTTGCAGTTCTTATAGAAAAACTATGTAAAAAACATAGAGAACAACACTTTGGAGTCTTACAATAACTTATGAGAAGATTTTTCATATAGACATGTTAGTTTGAAGGGGAATGGGGTGGCCGGAGCATTTTAAGAGAAAAGTTTCTTAAAATTCTTCTCACAAACTTTTACTTCTGGCGGGTCTAGCTCCTACTGATCAAAAGTACAAACATTATACTAAGATTTTATAGAAAAATGTTTAAGCTTAAGTACAGTGCAACATTCGTGGGCTTAGATCGAATCTATCGGCCAATGAATGCCAATGGAATTGATAAGGCCCTACTCGATTGGACTAGTAACTACCTCTCTGACCGTTCAATCCAGGTCGTATTGGACGGATTCAAATCCAATGGTCACCGCTTAAACGCCGGTGTTCCTCAAGGCTCAGTTTTGTCTCCGACACTATTTCTGATTTTCATTAATAATCTCAAATTCGAAACTTCTTGGGGATTGCCTCGGGAAACTACTGACTGCTCAAAACTTGGTTTGAGCCAGTAGCGTAACAATCAAGTTCGTGATGTAGTGCTAGCTTTACCTCCTAATGGTGGTCCTATATGTATAACTCCTTATATATGTAAGCTAAAATTGTAAGTGCGAACGGTCTAGCGTTTCTCGTCTAGGTAACGTGGGTTAGAACCCTGCGGCACCGAAAAATGCCCCCTACTGAAACCGACACAACGCCTCGGATAAGTAATGATCGAATAATGACGACTTTTGATTATTGTACCCGGACTAAGATAGGATTCTGGAATGTGAGAACGCTCCTTGATTCAGGAAGTGAAAGACCTCAAAATGCCAGATTTCTTCAACTGGAACGTGAGTTTCTTCGATATAATTTGAACATACTGGGAGTGATGAAGTAAGATAGTTCGACGCGGGAGAGTACCAATCCCCAACGTGTAACACTGTGCTACTCTACTCCGGCAAACCCTCTGGCAGTTCCCGTGAATCTGGAGTGGGTCTGCTGCTAATGCCAACAGCACGCAGAGGCCTAATTTCCTGGCACCCACATGGTGATAGGATCGTAACGGCCAGATTTCGGACAAGAGTTCGGCGCGTCATGATCATACAGTGTTACGCCCCAACGAATCCCTCGACTGAGAATGAAAAGGACAACTTCTACAATCAGCTAAGCGCTGTATTCAAAGCAACGCCGAACGGAGATATCGTCATCGTGATGGGGGACTTGAATGCCAAGGTAGGAAACGACAATGGAGGACTCATACATGTAATTAGGAAGCACGGCCTCGGCGAACGAAATGACAGTGGTGAAAGATTTGTTGATTTCTGCAACATCAACCACCTTGTCATAGGAGGCACCATATTTGAGCATAAGACCTGCCACAAAGTCAGCTGGGTGTCAACTGACAGGCAACCATCATCCAACCAAATCGACAAGGCAAGGCACAGCACGTGGCTTACCGAGGATACCTGGAGGCGGATTGAAGAAAGTATGCTACTTAAAGCTCGTATTGTAGATACCCCAGCAGCAGTGAGGATCGAGCTAGAGTCTCTGTATAGAAGAAGTGCAGCGTAGTGTGAGACGTGACAAGCGTAATTATATTAATAACCTGGCCCCATAAGCAGAGGAAGTATCGAGTAGGTGCGATAGCAGAACCGTTTATAGAATCACCAAAGAGCTAATAGGTGGTCACCGTTGTAGCCAACATCCGGTGAAAATCCTAGATACTCGTTTCAGATGAGGATCAACTCAAGCGATGGAAGGAGCATTTTTCTAAGGTCCTTAACCGCTAACGATATGCACACAAATCAAACGGAATTGCCGGAAGTAAGAATTTCTCGAATTCGCACCTCAACTCCTAGTAAAGACGAGATCACTACCGCGATCAACGCACTAAAGAACAACAACTCGGTAGGACTAGATGGTTTACCCGCAGAGCTTCTGCGTGCCGCTCCAAAGACATCAGCAGAGCTTTTATATCCTCCTGTAGAGAAAGCTTGGGAGGCAGAAAGTTTCCCCGACGAGTGGAAGAAGGGAATGATTGTCAAGCTTCCTAAAAAAGGTAGTCTTATGGAGTGCGAAAACTGGAGAGGCAGAGGAATTCGAGATCCTATGTGGGGTACGACAAGGTTGCATTCTATCGCCGATACTTTTTTTGTTGGTTGGTGATTAGGGATGTAAATGGAAACGGAGGAATTCTTTGGACTCTTACATCTCAACTTAAACATCTGGACTACGCTGACGACGTTTGTTTACTCTCACACAGGATTATGGAGCCGCACCAAATGACAACAAATGTGGAAAGGGAGGCAAATGTTGCCGGTTTGAAGATTATTGCTTCCAAAACCAAAATCCTCAACCTCGGCACTAACTCAGTAACTCAAGTTAACATTGCTGGACAGCCGGTAGAGAGAGTAGATAGTTTCCAATATCTTGGGAGTATTGTCCCGACCGAAGGTGGAACCGAACAGAACATTGTCAACCGTATCGGCAAAGCAAAATCAGTGTTTGGATGATGTCCATGATATGGCGAAGCAATGCGATCAGCTTGAACACCAAGCTGCGACTGTTCCGTTCAAATGTTGAATCAGAGCGAACCAATGCTTAAGTTTTATAAAACTTTGTAACTTCTAATTCACCCCTTCTGTATTAAGATTTTATAAGGCTTACGTTAGACCAATTTTGGAATTTAATTCATATGTATGGGATGGGGCTCCAAAATCGCATATGCATTATCTGGATATAATTCAGAATAGAGTTGTCCGAATATGATAAACGATGTTATCATATTTCTTGATTCTTTGGAGCATAGACGAAAAGTAGGAGCTTTGACTGTTTTCTACAAATTTTACTACGGTAGAGGGTCTTCAGAAATCCGTTCTCTAGTTCCAACTCCTTTTTCCAGGAACGTTAAACACTCGTTTCAACGTTTTTCATGTAAAACCGTCAGCAAGTTCTTGAAGGACGACTGAAGTGTTCATTAGATGATTAATTTATAATATTAATATAATATTTCTAATTTCGAAACCGAAGGGCGAAGCTAATATTTAGAGGACATGAAAAGTTTTCAGCGAACGTGTGTACATTTGTACGTTTGCACGGGTGTACGTTTGTTTGTCGTGTTGTATATCTCGGCTTCTACCAGTCAAAATTTGATGGGACTTGTTTTAAAACAATTGGCTAGCGCTCGGCTTGCGATAGCGTAATTTTTTCATTCATAGGGTTACTACCCCTGAGTAAACTGAAAAATACTCAATCTACGCATCGCTATAGATTATTTTTAAGCCTGATGGTTTAGGTGGTTTTTTCAGTCAATTTTAGAAATCGCTTATTACTGAATGGTCTCTCGCTTATGAATGAAAGACCTACATTTAACGTTGCATACAATTAGGCTTCTAAGATAAATTAGTCTTTAGACTGAATTACAAATAAATATACATACACGGGTGTATATAGTCACTCGCATAGCAGAATACATTAGGTCGTGTGTCTATAGCAGTGGAAAGTTTTAGGTAAGAACTAGTATATCTCGGCTTCTACCACTCAGAGTCTAATGGGACTAGTTTTAAAATAATTTTTCTTAACGCCCACGCTGTACCAAGCATATAGCCGAGCACTATAAGGGTGGGAACCCCTTTACGCGTGCCAAAATTATAAAAATAAACAAAAAATAAACGATTGGTGGAAATTCAAAGTCGACTTAAATAGTCAGAGAACTGCAGCAAACGAATAATTTCATGATTTATTTATATTGTAGTTTTTTAACCGTCTCCTCACGTTCACGTATGTACTCGTAGTACCTCTGTGGGGCGCGCTGTACACCTGTAAACGATTTTTCCTCGGCCTGGCTGCTTTTTTTCTCACAACGTCTTCACGCGTCTTAAAAAAAATATAGAAATTCTACTTTTGCACAAATGAAATGCACTTTTTTTCCTCCATTGCACTAAGGACACAAAAGACAAATACACGAGTAATGTATATAATATCTAACACACTTCACACACACACACACACACACACATGAGTGTGGGAAACACAATAGAACTACAAAGCAAACCAACCGAAGAAGAAAACGTACGGCAGAAGGACGCGAAGGGGCGAAACAAACAACAACAACATAATTATATGCAAAATGAATTATTTGTTTTTTTTTTTTTTTTTTTTTGTAACAATTTGTAATTAGAATCCTGAAAGTTTCCGACATTTGACAGAAATTTTAATTTTGAAAGAAAAAAATAGCAAAAGCCACAGATGGTATCCGTGCGGATGCTCGTTATCTATTATGGTAATTGTGTTGTTGTTGTTGTTGTTGTTGTTGTTGGTTTTAATTAGAAATGATTTGAAATGTGTATTCACTGTCACAGTTGATTTGACACCTGCATTGATTTGATTGAAAATCAATAGGTGACCGCAGCAAAAAAAAAAAAGGACGACAAGTCATTAGAGAGAAAAATTCTGCCTTTTTATTAACTTATCGTTCCACAGCCAAAGTCAGCCGTATGCTGGCAAAGAATCCGAGTGAAATGCAGATTTTTTTTGCTAAACAGGAAATTGGCACACACAAACATAAAACGATAGGATACACGCGATGGGTGCATAGATACGTTTACTTTGTCTAAACGTCGGAAACGGTGGATGGACAGATGCGCGGAAATCGTCAGTCGGCCATGAGAAATCCCTCACCACATCACATTATTTCACATCGCAACGGAAGGAATTCTCTTTGGGAAAAAATTCAAGTGCACATTTATAAATAAATTATTTTGCATATACGAGTATCTCAAAGGATGCTTAAATCACGATATTTGCCCGACCGTCCGACCGACCGACCGAAAAACGGACGAAAAGTAACCGAAATTGAATTTTGAAATTTTATACCGAAATACTCGTAGCCAGTGCTTTCCCGGTATCTGGCGAAATAAAAAATTGAGATGTCGACTAACAGCAGCAGCAGCAACAACAACAACAACAACAACAACAAAACTAACTAAATTACAAAAATATGAAATTATTAAAACAAATAATTGAAACAACACCGAAAAATATCATCGCACAACGACACGAAGGAACAAAAACACTAAACTGACTGACTGACGACGACTGCCAGGCATGTTGCAGAAAGCAAAACATTTCATCATCGTCAGCTCAGCTCTACTGTAGCTCTGAAGGTGTTCTGCTCTTTGGCTCTCTCTCTTTCTTTATTGAGTGTGAAAGACAATCTCTAGGACTTGTGACTTGTGAGTGGGCGGTAAATCAGCAAGGAGCGAACAGTACACGACTGAGAATTGACATTTACGTTTTCCCTTTTCCCATTTTGATTTGAACTCCATGGGGAGCGTCACCACCACTCACCAGGTAGATAGATAGCTGTTGCTTGCTGCTGGTGTAGGCCGAACAAAGCTTTCGGTACAATTGGAGTGCAGCACAAAGCCCACACAATTGGCAAAAATTCAACACTGTTGTGTGGTGAACTGTAATGAGCTTCGTGGAGATTACATGTCAGGAGCGCTGCGTAGACCAGCAAGGGCCTTTCTTCGTAGTTTATTTTTCGGTTCCGGCCTTAAATTGAAGGTCCCCTCCATTTGTGACCGACCAAAAAATATACTTACACAACACAAATGGTCGCGAGAAGCTAGGCCTTGGACCGCAAAGGGCTGTCGCGCCGAATAATATTATTAATACTTACACCATATACACTTCAATAAAGTTTGTGGTACTGCACCAGAGGAGCACACGGAGGACCTTCGTGTTCGAATACCTCGGCTCTAAGTAGCTACCAAAAGTTACAAAAGCATAAACAAATGTCGGTCGCTAGCCCGCAACTAAAGTTAGAGGGAGCACTCGGAGGGCGTTCGTGTCCGAACACCTCGGCCTCCGACCCGACCTCCACCTGGTGGAAGAAGGATCATTCCCCAAACCACACATTGTCACACACATTGTCACATTGAGTACTTTCTACAGAGTTTGGAGCTATCTTCTGACAAAGTTCTAGCTACAATCGCTGCGTAGAATTCTGGACTACTGACTAACTCATGAAAAGTTATACAGAGGAAGCAGGAAGGTGCATTCCGCCACCTCGCATTGGCGGTTGACGACACCTTCATGAGTAGGCTTAACCAATACAGAGGAAAAATTGGCTACCGCTTTGGAAATGTAAAGCTAATCCTTAAGAGCTACGACAATGTTTTAACGTTTGGCCGCTGCACCTTAGCTAAACAGAAAGCCCCCTCTTCCGCCAACACCGCCGCTGGGCATGTTAAAAAATTCCAGAGTAATACCCTCAACACAGGCATCACAACCGGCCACTTCTACCAACAGCGCTGCTGGGCATGTTGATCAAATCGGCTCTGGTACCTCTCCTAAGAAGAAGGTCATTGACCAACTCCTTCGACCAGCAGTACCACTGCGCATGCTGGTCCAAGCCCTTCTGGCAGCGGAAGTGGCAACACTTTAGTTAGACCTTTGGTCTACTATCGTAAACATGTAAACATTGTACGACAGTATCTCGTATGACCAGCAACATGGCCGCTTCTTCCGTTCCGAAAAGCGGTGCCGCTAGGTCAAAACTCGACTGCTTGCCGCATAGGAAAGGCCTAAAAAAGCCCAATTACTCCGGAAAACTATTTCCTCAAAGGAGGATTTATGAGCACTATTAGGGTGCTACAAGCGCATTTGCATCACGCATCAGCGGATCAAATAACATCGTGTGTGCCTCGGCATACTTCCCCAGCGATGACGACAGCATTCCACCAATTGCGGTCCAGAAACTCATACTATACTCCAAGGACAACGACCGGCAACACATTATTGGTTGTGACGCAAATGCGAATCACGTTGTCTAGGGCAGTAGTGACATCAACAGAAGGGGTGAGTGTCTTATAGAATTTCTCATTAATATCTCTCAGTAAGATAGAAATTGTAAATAAAGGCTCGAAAACCACATTCATAAATGAAATGACCTCACGCTTCCCAGTACCCTCAGGTTTGACCTTTATCGGGGACTTGTCCTCACCAAGATAGATATGCTACCTAATCCTGTAGAGTCCATAGGGGACCTAGATGAGGCAGCATATCAGTTTAATGATGTGTTGCTTACCTCCTACTATGGCAGCCAGTCTTAGCAAACGTAAGGTTCCCTGGTGGAATGACCGGCTGGCCAAACTTAGGAAGAAAGTTAGAAAGCTTTTCAACACAGCTAAACGCATGAAGAGCTGTGACGATTATAATTCGCCCTTACGGAGTATAACTCTGAATTGAGACAATGCTAACGAGCCACATGAAGGACATGCTGCGAAAACATTGCTGATATGTCAGTAGCGGCACGAATCCATTAGGCACTCGTCAAGTATCAGACAAATTGTGTAGGCTTACTGAAGAAGACAGATGGTAACTACAGGTCGGACCGAGAGGACACAATTAGAACGTTACTTCAAGTTCAATTGCCCGGATCGTCTACTTATGTTTTACAAACATACCCTAATTCTCCTAACCATAGGTCACGTATTGATAGCATTCGTAGAGTGGGACGAACCCTGCTTGTATATAGCTTTCGCCATTAAGCATGCCCTTGAAATACTCCCATTAGGTCCTCTCTTCGAGAGTAAACCCTAAGCCCCCGCGTTGCATCCACAGAACGAGCTGGGTCCTTTACCACGGTCAACCTTATTGTCTGTGGGCACGGACAACTCCTTGGTAAAGTCTGACATCAAGGGACTTAGTTCCTTCGGAGTGATTGCCTTTTTGCGAAGGAGAAAATCATCACTGGGAAATCATCGTCCAGAACCTCGAACCCCATAATTTGTGACTAGGATACCACCTATAGCATCCTAGGCCGCCTGGAATAGAAACTATTCCAGGCACATCACACAGACCTGTAGTGTATGAAATGAGCTACTAAATAGCAAGACCCGCCCATAAGGTTATTCTAAGTACCAGTAGCCCCACTTCGGGTCGTAAAGTACGAAGACATTGCCCAAAAAGAGCATACTCTAAGTACCCGCGGCCCTTATTTAATATTCCGTGGTAAAGCCCAGCACCTCAACCATGAATAGGTTAAGACGCTATTGGATGCCCACCAAGAAGACGCATTGAACCAGGGTAAATAGTTTGTCGGGAAAAATATTTAGTCCAGATAAGATTAAATTGGGCCATAGGCTCCTTCAAACAATTTAAAGCAGACGGTGATGTCATTTTTCCAGCGCTCTTACAGAGGGCAATTGAACTCACCCTGCCGGGTTTGAATGCTTTATTTAGAGCCAGCTACAACTGAGGTAACATTCCGTATACCTGGAGAAGGGTAAACGTAATCTTTATCCCTAAACCAGGCAGTAGGCCTAGTGAGCTAACTAAATCATACAGACCTATAAGTCTAACTTCAGTGTGGTTCTTAAAATTATGGAGAGACTTATTGATGTGGGCGCCGTGGCTTAGTGGATAGGGGCATGGACTGCTGAGCAGGGGGTTCATGGTTCGAATCCCAGTAACAACAAAGTATTTTTCACGGTGTCCCACCTCTCGCGAAAGTTTGACAAACGTCCGAGAGTAATAACTTGTCACGGAAAGCTTCTCAATTCGCCGTTCGGATCCGGCATTAAAT
Organism: Nephrocerus scutellatus; assembly: GCA_947095585.1. Taxonomy (NCBI): domain Eukaryota; kingdom Metazoa; phylum Arthropoda; class Insecta; order Diptera; family Pipunculidae; genus Nephrocerus; species Nephrocerus scutellatus. The sequence continues at coordinate 89,216,195 of OX352764.1, forward strand.
TGTAGGTCCCTCCATTTGTGTGCAAAAATATGCATGCTCAACACAAATGGTTGCGAGAAGTCAGGCCTTGGACCGCATGGTTTGTCGCTTGTGTGCTTTCCTTGACATTAAAGGTGCTTTCGATAACACTGACTACGACTCAATTACAAGAGCAATCAGTAGCAGAGGTGACGAACCAATAGATAAGGGCCATGCTTAAAAGTCGAGTCATCACTTCCTCCTCAGGGGGAGTGTCTGCAAGGGCTGTCCGCAAGGCTGTCCCCTTCTATGGTCATTCATCATTGAAAACCTCTTAGCCGATCTACATAGATCAGGCTACATCGCCATTGGTTATGCTGATCATTTGGCGATCATAATTAGCGGTAAGTACAGCACGAACATTACAATTGTCATGCAAGGTGCCTTACTTCACGTCCTAGAATGTTGCAACATAGAAGGGCTTTCCATTTATCCTTGCAAAACGAAGACTGTCCGAATTGGAACCTATAATCATAAAAGGCAATGCATTAGAGTACTCCAGTGAGGTTAAATATCTCAGCGTCATCCTTGATAATCCTTGATGACCCTTGATAAACTAAACTAAACTGGAATTCTCATATCAAGACCGCCATCTAACGTGCAACTAGGGCCCTGAGGGCCAGTAGACGCCTCTACGGCAGAACTTGTGGTCTTAATCTTAAAATGATACATTAGATGTATAATATGATGGTGAGACCAATTATCACGTACGCGGCTATCATATGGTGGCCAAAAGTATCTGAACGGACAACGGTAAGTAAGCTTGACAAGCTACAAGCTATGCAGTTTGCGCTCTCAAGAAATGTCAAAAGGGGGAAACTTTCGTTAGGAATTGCACAGAAAAATCACACCAAACACGCTCGCTAGAAACACACCATCCCCTACACACTCACTAAACTCAAAGATACAACTCACAGACGAAAAGGCTTTTCTCCCGTAGGCCCTCTCTCTCTCTCTCTCTCTCTTTCCGACTCTCAACGAATCATTCTCATAAACATTGAAATTTTTAGTTCATTTGTCGCACAGCACACCATTTTATGGATTAGTTAGTAGCAGTTCAGAATCGCAGGTTCAGTCAGTTGCACCTGAAGACGACGACGAGGACAAGAATGAAAGCAAGGACTTCTCTAAGCATAGCAATATAGCAGTTTTTGTCCATTTTGTTTTTTGTCTTGCGGCTGATTTGCTGCTTTTAGTTTTTTCTTTAGCCGCTGGTGGTTTCACGTTTATGTATTCATGTTTTTGCTTAGCGATAAGCGAGAAAGTGAAAAGGTGTGTACCGCTCAGGTGAATATGTATGAGTAATATGTGGTTAGAGGTTATAGGGTTATCTAGGTATACTTGGAGAGCAGCAAACGTTAATTCTATCTATGCAAATGTTTAAGTTCACCTGAGTGCAAAAAGGATTCGTCAGATGACGACAATTCTGACATTATATTTGCGGATAATAATAATCACAAGGATGATGGTTGAAAATTTTTTGGGATGAGAAGGAATCATCACTTGGCGCTTGACATAGTCGTGACATACATATCGTCGTCATCGATACTATCATCAGGACGATCAATGTCGTCATAATATCGCGGGGTTAAGAAATGTTTTATGCATTACACCGCAGTCAGAACGGTTTTTTGTAAAAGAGCCACAAAAACCAAGACTTTAGAATTTTTTGTGCCAAATTGATCCAACAGACAGACCTGCACGAGCAGACTGATGGATGGATAAATACCTACAAGGACGAACTTATAGCGAAAAAAAGCTTTACACCTTTTGCACCGTGTTGTCATGTTGTTTCCGGTTTTTTCGTTCTGATTTTAATGCATCCTGCAGCTGTCTCCTCCGTGGAATGAATCTCCGGCGTGTTGTCTCACGTAACACATTTCCATTATGTCTCAGACAGCAAATAAACAAATAAGCTACACATCGCTTTAGCGCTTATTTTGTTGTCTGCTCCCACAGTTACAGACATACACATTGCTGTCTTTTATTGACTTTAAGAATTTTGGATAACGAAAGGATGCTGAATGTTAATTTACAAAACAGGTATACGTTGGGCCGTATCTAACGGATACAAGAAATAAAAACAACTCATCCTCTAATAATAACAATATAATAACCAAAAGTATACTGAATTCCACAATAAATGCTGAAATAAAAAAACACAAACGAAGCACTGCAACTCAACAACAAAAGAGCCCCAATCGTAAAGCAAGCAGCGCTGCTTACAGCGCATAGCGCACAACGTACACAGAACACAGTCATTATAGTATGAAACGATCTGATGCTGCTATATGGGGAAATTTTTTGTATGGGAGCCTCCGACGAAATTATTGTCACCGAAAAAATATACATGTGTGCAAAATTTCAATGAAATCGGGCATTGGGATGTGGGTTAAAAATTGATGACAAGATCTAACCAGCCAGATAGCCAGCCACGGGCACGCGAAGTTAATATAGAGCATTTTAAAACCATAACCACCACTAAAAAAATTTGTAGCGATGCGTAGAGTTTTATTAGGGGTAGAGACCCCTATGAATGAAAAAATTACGCTATCGCAAGCCGAGCGCTAACCAATTGTTTTAAAACAAGCCCCATCAAATTTTGACTAGCAGAAGCCGAGACAAACCAACGTACAAATGTACACACGTTCGCTGAAACAAAATTTTTTTATTATTAATTTTTTTCACTTCCGGGATTAAAATTATATTTTAGTTGGTTTTTTTATACCCAAACTTCTGGGTTAAAACTAAGTACGATTGGAATTAATGTTCAATCGGATCGATTCGTACAATTATCGACCAATAGTATTAATCCTCAAAATCATATCTACTCTTACGCAACATCATCTGCAACGCAGTAAGATACAGTGGTACAGTGGTACTGATGTACAGAGTGATTGATGGGCCGTCGTAAAGTAAACACAACAGGCGATGCAAGACATAATGGTATTTATTGATACCTGAAATACACTGCCTATTGCTCGCTTGGTTAATGGTCTATTACTCGTAGGTGGCAAGTGATAAGGGTTTTGTAACCCCGGTTAGGTTTTTCACAAGATAAAAACACACTATACAGATAGAGGCTAAAAATGCCCTGTAGTGGTTTTTGGTTCCCGCACAATGCCAATGAACATACAAGCGAGCAATTAAGATAACAGTGCCAGCTTGTATCGTTAAGATAAAGTTGGTTCTTTGCAGTCTTCTTGTTGGTGTGGTAGTCAGCATACAGCGTATGTCCAGAGTTATTTATGTAGGTATGAAATTTAGCCATAGCAGAGTGAAACATTATAAGATATGTTGATCACAACAAGAGCAACATTTTGTTGACAGGATTAGAATACCTCCAAGAATTTGTTTATTCGCGGCAGTCGCATTCAATTCAATTGCACACATGTATATTTCTGATGGCAGTACTTTATATTAAAATTTGCCAGGCTATAGCTAGGCACAGCGTGGGCGTTAAGGAAAAGGAGGAGAAAAGAGGAGATGTCTATGAGCTTGTGCTTTGAATGCCTGTGAATCATTGCGATGTGGAAATACAGAGTTGTACGGCTGAAGGACGAATCTCTGAACTTAACAGAACGTCCGAAGATGGGCTTGAGGGTAAACTGATGAGCATTTAGAGTGCCACGAGTATTGCGGTTAAATTCAAGGATAGGTGACATGCAACTGGCTATTTCTCTTGAGCACCGCTGGGGGATGAAGCATTAAAACAGTGACAACAGTGTTCAAGCGAATCTATTGATTTAGCAATGTTATCGTCACCGATAAGTTTTATCGCACGGTTTTGTATTCTATCTAGCTGATGCAAGGTAGTTTTAGGCCCAACAGTCCAGTTATGACAATTATACTCAAGTTTAGGGCGAATAAACGCCCTGTTGATAGTAGCCAGATCAGAGGGAGTGAAACATTTCTTGCACCGGGTTAGAAAACTGTAATTTGAGCGTACATTTTTATCGTACACTCACCATTCACACATAGAGCAAAATATAGCATAGCAACACAGCCAATGCATAACAGCGAAATCCAGCATAGCAACACTGCTATGCTATGAGAGACTCAAGAGGATTTGGTCTCTTTTCTGCAATATCAGTTACACGGTTTACGTCGACTGCATTAACAATAACAGTAAAATAACAGGAGGGAGAAGTCAACATTACAGGCGGGAGGCTACCAGTGAAATATAAAACACCAAAACTCATAACGAAGTCAACGAGGGAGGAATTTTGGTGACGAGATACGGGAGAACCAACGCTGGTCAGCTCTTAAATTAGGTGAGCACAGTCCTCTCAGTGCGTTAGCTTAGAATCCCCTTTCTTGGTATGGAGAGATTATTGGAGATAGAGCGAGATTTCCCGTGTTAGGTGTAGAGACCCTTCGACTTCAGGACTCTGGCGGGCCTTACTGGACTCCATCTTGAAGCTCGATCTTTTCTAGAGCCTACCTTGCATTTCAGTCCTTTATTATTTTGTAATAATCGCCAAAATTCCTTTTTTTGATGTCGGGGCTGTTTTCTTTTTCTTAAGCTTCACATGCGCCACACGCGCCGAACGCGGGATATCAAAACTGCCCCCTAACATGGAGCAGCTCACAAAATTTCAGCCTTCTAGGTCGTGCGAAATGTGGTTAAAAAAGAACTTACAAAACGAGAAAATGGCGCGATTTCAAACCATTACACACGCCACACGCGAAACGCGACATGCGTCATACGAATATTAAAAATGCTATTTCGGACTTAGACACTCACAATTTCAGCTCTTTAGGTCGTGTGGAAGGTGGTTACTCCGAAAGAAGTTGTTAAGGCCGTCCCAATTGGCTTTCTCGTATTGCCATACTGTTTCTTTTTGGAAGTTTTTTCTCTAACTGTGTGGTTTGTTAGCGAGAAATTAGCTGATACTACACAATGGTCTGATGAGCGTAAAGGCGACAATACATTGATCAAGATGAAAGGTAAGGATCAAGTCAATGGTGTTTGCGGAATGATTTGCAAAATCAGGTATTATTGTAGGACCATTTACAAGCTGAGTAAGGTTATTAATCTCAGCGAATAAGTTTGAAAGTAATTTGGAAAATTTAGAAATTGGTCCTGGATCCAGACCAATTCCGAATATTTACAGAAAGTATTGTCGTCAGAGGTACACGCGAGTAAATTTTGAAAAAATGTATATGGGAGCACCTCGGCTCTGGGACCCGGTCAAGTCGAGTGGAGCATAAGTCGTGTGATGCATGTCAGCTGGTGTAGCAATGATTCGGCAATAACAATACAGGCAGCTTAATGCTATGCAAATATAGTGCAAGGGTTAACCATCTGGTTAGCAACTACAACACACGACGACAGCTACACGGTAGCAAAACTTGGGCGGCGCAATGTTGTAGTATGTAACCGTAGTGCAAAAGTTTTGAATTAAATCCTTTAACCTTAAACTGGACACGCGAGTTTACCACTCTATGCCATTAAATCACAACACAATAACTGCACGATAACCAACTTTTGCATATTCCGCTCTAGAGCCTTCCCCCCTGAGTGTTAGTATTAAATACATTAACATTTATTCCACAGGGCATGCATTAGCCAGATTGAAATTCAGCAGCAATCAGGACACGACAACTACCTGTACTTAAAGAGTGACCGATTTTGGCCTGCACAATGGATGGCATTAATTTATTCTTAAATGGGTGCGGGGCAACGTCCAAAATGACAGTTGAAAATAAATTGCATAACAATAACCGTTTAACGAGGGACAATCCATAATCCACTATCCAATAGGACCATTTGTGTGCGCATCAGCCGAGCAACATGTGGCAAATTGATGTTCCGACAAAATCCCAAAAGTCACTACTTATCATTCATCGCGTCCATGGTAGATGGGGACGGACGGCAATGAAAAGTATCTCGGCCAAAAATCATCATCGCCTCGCCAATAAAAATGGAAATATAAAACGAAAGTAACAACAACAATGCTGCTGATATTCGCAGCCAAATGAATTCGGTGGCAATGGCAGCAACAAGTCGTTCTCGTTGGTTCCACGCCTTCCACCAAACACACAAAAACTCTATTCAGATACACAACATGACATTTTCGTCGAATGATATTCTAGGGGAGCCCCCATCAATTTGTTGTCTCTGTGTATGAGTAATGTATGTGTGTGGTGTGTGGTATATGCCACCTCATTTTTCATTAGTTGCTGAAGATAATAAACTGGCTTGGCACTAGCAATCTGGTCAAAACCAGGGATAAATGGCTTACATTATGTCGTTGTTGTTGTGGTGGTGGAGGTGGTTGTGTAGGATGGGCGTTAGAAATTGACAAATTGCAGTTGGCACAGGCCATAGGCCACACGACATGACAACAAGCTCTGTGAAGCTTACAGGAAACTTTACCGCTCGGAAATCGCACCACACACCGCTTAAAACCAAGAAATATGCAAACACGAGATGCGGTATTCTAAAGGGTAAACATTTTAAGGGTGGAAAAAAAGCTTGACTACCTTTGGTAAGTTTGCTCTACTCGATGCCATTTAATGTTAAAGTTTTCACACAGATGTCGCAGAGATCGCTCAATAAAAAGCTCAAAGAGGAAAAAAAGCTTTTAGATGTTAACAATACCTAAACTTTAACAAACTTTCAAAGTTCTCCAAAATGATATCAATCGACCATATTTCGAGAGTTCCTTTAAGGAAATTGGCGGTAAGAGATACAGGCAATAATGGATATAAATAAAAAATAAACGTTTATCTCGTGGTGCCGTGACATAATGCCAAATTGGCCTATGACGCTTTCGCAAAGCGATATGAAACCAAATTTCGTATTTGGCTTTATGTAACTTTGCTAAAGCGTCATAGGTCCCAATTATTTTGAGACATAAGACCAAGTATTTCTAAATACGCTCATACACTTTCTGTGCATATATCCGGCCCCCTAGCAGGATCAAGACACCACACTTTAGGTAAACCATTTTTTGCCCACCTGTAAGAGCTCTCAGATTGCAGGATCATCGAATTGATCTCGCATATGAACGCTACAGGCTGGATTTACTCCGCGCAAATATGCCTGCTAAGTCCCTCGAGATTTGTGATAATCAAAATGGTGCACTCTAGCGCTAATTGAGGACGTCGCAAGAATAAGTTTTCAATATTTCGATATTCGCTCAATCTCAATGAAATGAAATACATGATTGATTCGTGCCGCGGAATATCAGACTCATCTTGTTTCCATGGTGGGTTCAACCTGGGCTGAACCTAGATTAGTATACATGGAAACGGGGTTGAGTTGAGTTTTCGTTAAACTCAGTTTGAGCTCAACGAAAATACCTTCGTAGAGTAGAGTTGAAATTCAAAATGGCGATTGTTATTATTTTGTAAGTAGTCGTCGGATTTTGTATTCTATGGTCAAAATTTCAATTCAGTTTCAACATGATTACATGGAAACGTGTGACGCTATCTTGCATTTGACGAAAATTAATTTCAATCCAACCCAAATCAATCCAGCTACATGGAAACGTAGTAACTGACGAGCTGTCAAAATTTCGAGCAAATGGCGCACCGTTTATGATCATAATATGTTTTCAGATGGTTGTCACTTTTCTACAGATTTGTGCCTTTAATATGAGTTCTATTGGTTTGTATACTTTCAACCCCTAAGGACGCTAAGCGAAAATCTTTAATTTCAAGTTGCGCACGAGGCACCCTTAATGCCCGGTTGCGGCAGTTTATTCAGAGTTAAGACTTCATTCCGAAGTTCAAGAAAAAAATGCATTTTTTGAATGAGAGAATGCATGAATTTGTTGGAGTATGTATTATGTATATGGTGAAGAATTAGCAGAATTAAAGATTCACAAAATACTGTTGAGACTTTCTTAAACTCAAAAAATACAAACAATTTTTGACAATCTGCAAGGTAACCAGTGTACTTCCAATTATTAACGAACTAAACGGATCAAAAATAAGTTAATTTTCGTACTCACATTATCCTCCACCTGCTCATAGTAACTTGACTCTGCCAATCTTGGTACCAGCAATACGCCAACTTTATAAGCTTCTGACCACTTCCTTAGTGGATTTATCATTCGATGTGCAACCAACGTCATGTTGCAATCCGGAATTTGAATAATTTCCAAAAAGAATTGTTCCTTTTCACAAAAAACACACAATTTTTCAATAATTGTCCTTCGATTCACATTCAAGCCAATCAACCGCTAAGCCGAAACTACCATTAAAGTTTTTTTTATGCTTTTACAAGTAGTTAGTTGATGGATTGTAAACAATAGCTTTTCCACACTAGTAAACAGCAATACAAATAACAAAGCCAAACTCTATTAAAGAATAAAGACATATATTATAATGAAAATATTGTTAAGTGCGCTGGACGTAAGTATTAAGTTAACAGAAGAGCAGCAGGTTGTTATATTAAGTGAGTCACACGCCTAGGTAATACCTAACTCTTGTTTCATATGAAATTCTAACAACTTGCTGGGTTCCATTATGCATCTACAAATAAAATGAAGTACTTGTGCGTAGATGTTGAAGTAACTACCACATGCAAAATATTTCTTCAGTTAATTCAGGTGCTCAATTTTTAACTGAAGTGAAGAATTTTCAATCGGACAGCCTCTTTACTTCAGTTACTTCAAAAACAGCTTCAGTTAATTCAGTCCAATCGAACACGCTTTTTGTGGCAGTTTTTAATGCCAAGCTGACAGATGGCTGAGAATGTTGTCTTCACTGAGGCTAATGTCATTTTTTTTGCGCCGACTATTGAATGCAATTTTAGGTCTGTTCCCGCACTCAAAATATGAAAGTGTAATCGAAAAAAAGACAGCGAAGAGAGTAAGTTCATTTCTCCTCCATGCTAATTTTGCCTACTTTTACTACAAACTGTCAAAAACGAATTTATTGACAACTAACTAATGTGGCGTTCGTTTGATTTTTCTCTTCTTTGACAAAGTGCACTAATTTTTTGGGGCCAAGCGAAAGACTGCATCCGCGAATCAGATTCAAGTCAGCAGGGCTGCCCATCGCAACGAAGAAACCTGAAACAACTACGGTCAAGCGGTAGGACTCCCCTAAATGCAGGGAGAGTAAGTCCTGGGACTGAGATGTCGGGAATAGAAGAGAAATGGACATCATCAGTACGGCTGACTCCATCTTTGGCAGTAGTCGTAGAGATCGGAACGACTGGTTCGATGACGAATGTAAGGTAGCTAGTAAGAATGTTGCGTACCGAGCAACACAACAATCTCATAGATGAATATATAGAGCTCAGGGGACCTGAAACAGCAGTTCACCGGCGAAAGACGGCACCCGGGGAAAAAATCTCATCCGTGAACTAAAAAGGGTACAGAGAGCAAGGATAGCACCAGGCGCGGAAGTTCTACCAAAGAGTCCGCGGATACTGGCTTAGGGAGACGATATTGACACCGTTGGTAAAAACCCAAGAGCTCTATGAGAAGCTTTCATCCAGATTGAGTGGGCGGCAAAAGATCTGGGTCTACACATAAATGTCAGTTAAGCGAAGGCCACATCCAGAGATCCAGCATTAGTCCCTCAATTTAAATAGTGAGGCGGGAATTTGAAGTAGTGCAATCCTTTAACTATTTCGGGTCAACTGTAGCAGCCGATAAACAGCATGGAATCAGAAATACGTGCACGGTTGTTTATAGCCAACGAAGCCTACTTTAGTCTGTCAAGACTCCTAAATCCAGCAATCTAATCAAAACATCCAAGCTGCTGGTGTATAATACAATGAGTATACCAGTACTTACATTTGGATCCGAGACTTGGGTGCTTAGCAAAACGCATTCTAATCTCTTAGCCGCATTCGAGAGAAAAGTCTTACGGAGAATTGTTGGCCCCGTATATTAAGAAGGACGATTCCGGAGACTCTATAATGATGAGATCTACGAGCGTTATCGCAATGTAGGACATCGTGAAGAAAATTAAGCTCAGTAGACTCCGTTGGTCAGGACATATAGATCGCATGAGTGAAGAGGATCTATTGAACATGACAGCAAGGACTGCAAAGCCTACGTTGGAAGGATACCAGGACTCCCAGAGTTTAGGGATCTAAACTGAATAACATCGGCTCGAAATCGGGACTGTTGGAGAGATTTTTTGCGGGAGGCCAAGAGCCTCAGTTGTAGAGCCAAAAATGATGATGATTAATTTGTCAAACCTGACTATCAATTATGCCAACTCTTAGAAATTATTCGCACTACATCATCTAATAGCAGTGGTTCGTGTTACTACAACTGACAAATTATACAAAAACAAGGGCGTTCGTAAAAGTTTTTTTTAACGTTCGGTATATTCCGGAATGCCGAAAAGGAATTTTCTGATCGTCTGTGAGATACCGAGGTGGAATGAAAATGGAACGCATAGAACTCTTTGTGAAATAAACTGCCAAACGGCATTAGTGTCACTTGTATGCCAAGTTCTTGTTATTACTTATGTTCTATTTCTGAATGCACTCACAGTCAATTCTGACAGGTACTCTATTGTTTCTATAATGAGAATGAACTTCAAGATGAAATGTAATGGAGTGTAGCCACTTGTTTGTTTTGTTTAATATAAAGAAAGGACATTTGTGTATATCTTAATTTATGATAACCATATTTAATTTATCATAAATAATTTTTTAAATAGAACTTTGGCTAAACATGTTTATTCTATGCCATGTGGCGTTGCTATTTTTATCATGACATGTGGCAGTGGTGTGAGACATGACAGTTCAACAAGAACCGAATATCTCAACACACTTGTTCTACGGTCTGACGTTCGACTAGTTGATTGCTAATATGGTGTTAAGAAAGTTTTTGTATTTTGTAAATAAATATAATAACATGTTGTATTATATTGTGAAATTATTTGAATAAACTGTTTACCTAAAAGACATTGCTGAATCAATAATTATACCCATAAAGACATCCACAGATCGTTTAACTTAACTAAAAAGAAGTCTATAATTCTTTTTTAAAACCGAAGCTTTGATTATCTTCTTCATCAAGAAAATTACTCAACCACGTCACAGTCGCTTTCTACCAACTATAGCTCTCATTATAATGCTTTCGATGTCAAATTTTTTAAACCATATGTCACAGAATGTTCTTTCATATCGAAACGCACTCGAATAAATGAACACAAATAGATAATTAAGATATGGCGCCGACGGTAATTGTCCATGAAATGGTTCCACCTTATGCCATATACTACAGAATTTTATAGAAAAGGACAATTTTAGGATATTAATGGCTTCAACTATTGTCATGTTCAGTTGAAGCAACAAAATGGGCATATAGTGGAAAAAAGTTGTACTGCAAGAGAATTCCTTGGACGAAGCTAAAAATAATTTGAATTTCAATTCCCATATCGCCTTTACGTTCGATTATTCCTTTGACTGAAATACTAGTGTAGTATGTATTACCTCGTCCTCCTCCTTGAACGCGTTCGCCATGTGTTTATTCTGCTTTTTCAAGCTTCATTTACTTTTTGGACGTCATCCAGATTTTACGCTCGCTTTTCAGTGTTAATGGAACGTAAACCGCATCACGTAGAGTGTTGGCGGGGTTTCTTTATTTTTGTCAAGTTGATAGTAAAACTAGTGCTACGTTCGAGTGTACAGGGAAAACATTAATTTTATTGAACTCATTGACCTCGTCACAATGGATTCACTTTCATGACTTTATCAGATTTGATGCGATTTTAAAATCATAACGAAAACTCCACTCTTAGCTTAGGTAATGTATTAAATAAAGAAACTTTTTTTTTCTACTTACCATCTATGCGTCGATTTCTCTCTCATCTTTACCGGTTTTTATATTGTTCTTTCTTTAATATAATTTAATTTATTATCTATAATTTAATTTTTATTTATTTATTATTATTTATTTTTAGTGTTAAAGAGTTTTGTAAATTTAACTTTTCTTAAAAGGTTTCACAGCAAACTTAACTTGTTTTCTTCCGTTGCGGAAAGAATTTTTCAAAGTTATTTGGAAAGACAGGAAAGAGAGTTGACCTGTGGAAATGCGAAAGAATTAATATTGCAAATTTAATTAAAAGATAAAATCAGTTAGAGTTCGTCCACATGCTCTCATGCCTTAAAAGGGTAATCAATAGCGTTCTCATATAAGATAATATGTAATGCAATTAATAGATGAAAATCCTCGCCGAAATTAAATCAAATAAAGTTGAATCAAATCTCTTCATAACAGTCCAGTGATGACTATAATTAAATGACTCAAAATTAATAAACGTAGCCTAAAGTTCGTGGGGGTTAAAGAACTAGAGTGACCTGTAGTTGATTGAATCCAAAACGAATTGGTTTATAAAGTAAATCGAAATGGTTCCCGACTGCGACAGTAAACATAGTTATAGTTATGTCCTATATCCCCTTGTTGGTCCTAGGGCCTAAACTACGCCTACGCGCCATCGCGTGCGGTTCCTGGCAATGAGCTTCAGCTCTCTCCAACCCTTCCCCAATTGCCATGCCACCTCCTCAACTGTTCTGTGCCATGTATTTCTCGGACGACCCGTTCTTCTACCATCCTGAGGATTCCATTGCATTGCGTATGTTTGCTATGGAACTGTCGCCTTTTCGGAGTGTATGACCAATCCACTGCCACTTCCGTCGTTGGATGGTTGCGCCTATTGGTTCCTGACCCGTTCTCTGGTAAAGATGTTCGTTAGAGATACGGTTAGACCAGAAAACCCTTAAGATGTTCCGTGGGCACATTACGTTTGTAATCTTTTTTTGATAGTAGCGGTCACCTTCCAAGTGCTGCACCCATACAACAGCACAGATTCAACATTTGATCTGCGATTGCGACTGATCGCAGAGCAGACTACTGACTGCTCAAAACTTGGTTTGGGCCAGTAGCGCAACAATCAAGTTCGTGTTCTAGTGCTTGTAAGTGTAGGCTAAAATTGCAAGTACGAACGGTCTAGCGTTTCTAGTCTAGGTAACGTGGGTTAGCACCCTGCGGTACTGAAAAATGCCCGCTACTGAAACCGACAGTAAACGTTGCAACCTTATAAACTGGAACGACATCTTGCTATTCAATTATTTTATTTAATAATAGGTATAAATATATAAAGGTTAGGTTAGGCTATGTTGTTGTTGTAGGAGCAATCGCTCACTTAGACCACTTAACGCCAATAGTGGTGTGGATGACACTTCTGATACGATCACTAACAATTTATCCCTTCCAAGACAAAGTGTATCAAACCGAAGAAAATTGCTTGGTATGATTTAAGCTGCAAAGAGGCTACTAGGAACCGTGAGGTTTGCTTTCGGTTATATTAAAAAAAAACCCACTGTCTATTTACAAATTTGGTGAAAGTAAAGTTGTTGCACTCGATATTTCCAAGGCATTTGACAGAGTCTGGCATCAAGCTCTTTTGTCGAAAATGAATGCTTATGGAGTTAATAACACCCTGCTCGATTGGACTAGTAACTACCTTTCTGACCGTTCAATCCAAGTCGTATTGGACGGATTCAAATCCAATGTTCACCGCATAAACGCCGGTGTGCCTCAAGGCTCCGTTTTATCTCCGACACTCTTTCTGATTTTCTTTAATGATCTCCTATTCAACACCTCTAATCCAATTTGCTGACGACAGTACTCTTAGCTTTTCATATCACTTCACGCTTTATGCACGCCGCTCTTCGTCACAAGTGGAACTTGAACAACAACGTATGTTAAGCACGTTAATTTCTGACCTTGACAGCATAACAAGGTGGGGACTTTATAATAGAGTTGAATTTAACGCTTCTAAAACCCAATGCTGTCTTCTGTCGTCTAAGCGTAATTTAAACCCCAAACCTTTATCCATGAATGGATCTTGCATCAAATAAACTGAAAAACTCTCAATTCTCGGTATATGCGTCAACAACAAGCTTCGTTGGAATGACCACATATTTGCCATCGCTAAAAATGCTGCGAGATGTGTAGGTTTCCTAAAACGGTGTAAGATGTACTTCACTCCTTCAGATCTGGCTACTATTAACAAGGCCTATATTCGCCCTAAACTTGAATACAACTGTATTGTCTGGGCAGGTGTCCCCAAGACCACATTGCATCTACTAGACACAGTTCAGAACCGAGCGTTAAAACTTATTGGTGACGTACATATCGCGAAAGCAATCGAATCGCTTGGACATCGTAGGACTGTTTCCTGCCTGTCACTGTTTTATCGCTTTTTCCACAAGCGGTGTTCAAAAGAAATATGAGGATGCATCCCGCCCATTTTCCCACCCATCCGTAATACACGTGCCTCAACTCGAGCTCACGGGTCCACCATTAAGCCTATCTTCGGACGTACTAACCAATTCAGAGATTCCTTCTTTAGCCGCACGATAGTTATGTGGAATGAATTGCCTGATTCTGTGTTTCCGCATTTGTATGATCTGCAGTCGTTTAAGACACGCGTGCATAGACATCTCATCTTTTCCTCTCCCTAATTTCATAACGCCCACGCTGTGCTAAGCATTATAAGGGTGCAAACCCTTTAGCATGTGTACGTTAAAAAAAAAAATTGCGGTCCTTTGTATTCCCACATAGATCTTATAACTTTTCCCTTTTCAGAGGATCTATTCGGAGTTCTTAAAGAATCGAAGTATGTCTTACACTTAACGGCTTACCTAAGTATTTGTGTCTTCTGCATACTAATGCCAGACGGGAGGAAAGAAGATGTTCTAATGTCTCCACTTCATCCTCGTCCTTGCAACTTTTCGACATATAACCGTTTTTAGGTCACGTCTTTGTAGATTACCGAAGTTGAGCGCTTCAAGTCCAGCTTTGACCAGGTATATTAGAAGTGTCTGAGTTTTCCCAAATTACGTTTGTAACAGAAACAGCTTTTTTAGTAATAATCAACCTAAAGAAATATTAAAATTTTTCCAAAAGAAGTCGGAAAGCGGAAGCACTTACTAGTAAAAGCAAGCAGCTCACTGCACTGGTCATGAGAGTCCATTTGTTTTTGTATTAAGTTATTCGTTATAACTTGTTGTTTTTACTTTGGTTAATTATAGGTATAATCGTACGAGTATAATTAAAAAAACAACAGAAACTTTAAAATAGCCATTTTAGCGGAAATCGCTTGTTAAAGATGACCGTTTACACCACACAGGAAATAATTTGTTGACATATTCAACAAAGCATGAATGGCATTAGTTCAGTTTATTTTATTGACTTTCAAACTGTTGTCTATGAAGAGAATTTTAAGAATTCTCAAAATTATGCAGTGCATCAAAACTGAAATTTAATTTTTTTTTTGCCTGCAATTTTAACAAAACTGACTCATAGAGTAGAAGTTCAAGTTGCTAGATATTTTACTGAACTGTTAATGGCAAATGTTGCTGATAAGTTATAAAAATATAATATGCAATAACAACTTAAGGGAATAAAAATTTTGTTTGCGGTTTTATAAAATATGACGAGAACTGGTGAGTACTGTGCAGAATATGTATATAAAATATTGTTTTATTTAAAAATAAATTTTGTAAATGCAACATTAATAGACACTTTATAGTTCTGAAATAGTTCAGGAATAAGAGAATTTAACAAGAATGAATGAATGTTTGTTTGTTTGTTTGTTCCCTATAAAAATCAAACATATCAATTCAATTGTTGTTTAGGATGCTACACAGGAAAGGAAGGAACAGTAAGCATATTTATACCAAACAAAAACCACTTCTTGCAGATTTTAAAATTGACTTTCATTTATAATCTACACTCAAGTACTTAGCTGTACTTGGCAATGTCTATTTCCTTTTTGTATAAATTTGAACTTTTTCTTATTTTTTCCGATATTAGTATCGATTATATTGTTTGCTGTGTGGCTGAGGTGTTCGATTGTTGAGGTTGAAGGTGGGACGTTCCTCAAACTTATAGGAGAAGCTGAGAGTACTGTCGTCAGGATAGGGCAGTCGTAAAACGCCGGGTCTTTCAAATAGTAAATATATAAGTAAATATATATAAAAAACTAATTGAAAATAATTTTTTTCCCATCTATATATCGTTCGCATATGACGTCATAAAACGCTGCAACCTTGAAATTTTATTCCCAACAATCGTAAGGAAGTTTTATTTAAAGAAATACTTCTTTAACTTTTGTGCTGCATACTGCTTATGCGGTTTCCAAGTTTAATTCACAAAGCGTTCTTTGTATTTAATTTTTATTTCACTATAAAAAGAATAATTCCAGTATCATTGCACACACAAAAAAAGATGAATAAATAAAAAGGAATATCTCATACAAATAAAACCGCTTTTCTGAATTCTACAATAACTGTATTTTATTTGAATTCGAATTGTGAATTACAACAACAATTGCACTGTCGAATTCCTTCTTTGTGATTTAAAAACCTGCTGTTTGGCTGGTTTTTGACATTCGAACTCCTTATTCAGATTCAATAAAATACAGCTAATATTTCAAAAGTTTGAAAAACTTTTCCGAATGCACTCTGTATAATTTTTTGACACCCACCGACAGTCGTAGTGCCTCTCAAACCTATGACAAAGACGTCAGAAACGTCAGTTTGTAGTCAAATAAAATTATATTCACCCCAATACTGTGACAGTCTGACGGTAGTAGCAGAGTAATGAATAGGAAGACAAATAGAGAAATTTGCTCTAGGGCTTAGGAAGATAGGAGGGTTGGTATAGTGGAAAAAAAATTCAATTTACTTCTACATTACTGATATCTGATGGAAAGATTAAATTAAAACTAAAACTACCACGTATTAAAAAACAATAAATGCTGCTGACGAAAAAATAAAGCAAGGAATACACAAAATGTCAGCAGCGGCGCAACTAAGTCCCTTTGTTCACTGGGCACAGACAGAGAACCAAATCACACTCAAAGTGGATCTAAGGGATTCTAAGGTAAAAATAATAACTTGTCTGTAAGGCTATTATTAGTAATAATTAATTTTCTTTGCAGGAACCGCGTGTGGAATTTACAGCAAAGTCTTTGTCGTTTAGCACCCATGGACTGGGTGCTCGCGGTGTTAATAATTACAAATTTACATTGGATTTTTATGGATTCATTAATGAGGTCAGTGGGTACTGAAGTCTATGTTTTCATCAACTCACTTTAAACATTATTCGCGCATTAAGGAGTCCACGTACAAAGTGTTCGATTCAAAGATTGAACTTACAATTGAAAAGTTCGAAAGTGGCTGGTGGCCGCGCCTTACAGCAACACCACAAAAGCCACATTGGTTAAAAATCGATTTCGATCGATGGCTCTCTGAGGATGACATTGCAGAGAAGGAGCAACCGCGTGATGTTATGGAGGACTATTCATCGGCATACGACAAACTACAAAAAGAGGAATATGGTTACATTAGAGGTGAGTGAGTGGCGGCTATGAATAGTGCAGAAAGTAAATCATTTAATATTTTTCTTCAACAATCAGAAAGCACCAAGAAAGTCTATATGGTGTTCTACAACTTAGCCCAGTTCATTGGTTACTTCTACATTGTGACTGTTATGACGGTGCTTTACTATCGCGACGGACCCGATTTCATGGCGAAAACGTATGAGACAGTTGGTAGTGCACTGAAATTTTGCCAACTGCTGCAGTATTTGGAGGTACTACACCCAGTGTTTGGCTATACAAAGGGAAGTCCACTGATTCCCCTCGCACAGGTGTCTGGACGCAATTTCGTTCTCTTCATTATGATAAATATGGAAGAACGAATGCAAACGAAACCGGTGATATTCTACGTTTTCTTCATTTGGTCACTTGTGGAAGTCGTGCGGTGAGTTAAACACTTATCGTTTGCAATTGGAAGATAACAACCTTTTCATTATTATTTCACAGATACCCATATTACCTTACACAGCTACTGGACAAAGAAGTTGGAATACTTACATGGCTGCGCTATACTATCTGGATTCCACTTTATCCAATGGGAATCATCTGTGAAGGAATTATTATTTTACGGAATATTCCGTATTTTGAAGAAACCAAAAGACTCTCTGTGGAACTGCCAAATACGTGGAATTCTTCATTTGATATGCCGACATTTTTAAAAGTTTACCTGCTACTGTTGGTTCTGCCAGGAACATATTTGTTCATGACACACATGGCAAAGATTCGATCTAAAAAGTTGGGCTCAGGTAGAAAACTACGTGTTGATTAGGAAAGCAAATATTTTGGACAAACGTTGGAGTAGACGAACGAAATTTTCGTATTTGCATTTTCCATTCTTGCATTTGTATATTTTTTACTTTTACTTTAATTGATAAAGTGTTTCTGTGTGTTAGATAATTCCAACCTAATTTAGCCAAAAATAAAAGAATTGATCAGTTATTTGTTTAATGTGAATTTTCCTATTCGAAGTCTGTGCCTGTAAATAATGGATACTATCACAAGTCAAGCAAACTAAACAATCGCAAGATTTGAATACAGTAGAAGGCTGCATTAAAATCGGTTGTAGAGCCCTATGTATCCATTTTAAATAGCCTATTAATCAATTAAGGGTTTAAAAACCTTTCCAGATTGCTTATCGTGCTGACTGATCGTCCGTCCGTAAGTATATTTACACACTTTCGCAATAGCTACTACCGATTTCATTCAATTCCAAAAGGTTACCCACACTATCAATGTTAAGATTTTTAAGAAGAATTTCCATAGAAATTAAATGATGTTCATTAAAGAATGCCCAGTTTAAGCCGAGCGTTGGAATTTTCGTGATTGAACATTTTGAAATAATTGCGATTAAACATTCGACGAGAGTTTTATGTACATTTCACGTCAAATGGATTATACCTGGTTGCAAATTTAATTTATTTTCATTTACGATTGTAAAAAGCTCCAACGTACAAAAATAAAAAAATGCAACAATAACAACACCGGTGCCAAACAGGGGTCTGATAGACATTTCTCCAAAAATGAACGATCAATCCAATAATGAACCTTCTAGGGAAGCAGTAAGAGATATGCAGATCACTGATTTGAAAATTATGATTGAATCAACAATGACTGCTATACTCGATACAAAACTCCAAAATATGCCCATAAAGGCGGACATAGAAATGATCAGCGTAGAGGTCGGAGCATTGAAGATTGACAACAAAGCGCTGCAAGACCAACTGAATCAAATGAAGGAGAGATGCACCGATCTTGAACGACAAGTCGAACAGATGGAAAGAAAAGCAAATGAAAAAAATTTCGTTGTGCATATCCCAACACAAAATGGCATAAACGCAGCAGAGAAGGCAAAATCACTATGCTAAGACTTACTGGAGACAGCGGACGCGTCTCAAATAACAGCAGCTAGAACTATTTACGCTGGTGAGAAGGTCATGAATGTTGTGATTCAAATGCAGAACAGTGAATGTGGGCAGGATTCTAAAAGCAAAAACAAACTTGAGGAACACATGCATGAGTATGCACGTTGACGACACTGCGAGGGCCCGACAACGTAGGAAACGTTTGTACGAATTAAAAAAGACAAGTCACAACCAAATAGGAGGATAGTGAACTAGAACAGTACAGAGAGCGATGACCGCACCAGGCGCGGAAGTTCTACTAAAGAGTCCGCGGTATGACGCAATATGAACTGCGTTGCACATACTGCAAAGACAAAGAGGGTAATCTGATCGCCGATCTCAAATGCATCTCAAGAGCGATGGGAAGAGCACTTTCATGAGTAGCTAAGTGGCCAGCTAACTGAGGAATTGGAAGCTCCACCAATGACCGAAGACCATACTATGCTACCGCCACCAAGGATAGACAAAGTTAGCAGAGCGATAAATCGGCTCAAAGATAATAAGTCCCCGGGATCAGAAGGGATCCCAGCGGACTTATTAAATCAGGACGCCCCGAAATACACCAAGCAGTTTGTGAACTAATAATGCAAGTATAAGAGGAAGAAGCGATGCCAGAAAACTGGCGAAGAGGCATGCTGTGCCCCATATGTAAGAAGGGAGATATCACAAAATGCAGCAATTATCGTGATATAACGTCGTTGAGTACCGCGTATATGATCTTTTCCTCTATCCTTCAAGACAGGTTAGCCCCATACTCTAAAGCCATTGCCCCATACTCTAAGATCATTGGTCCATACCAGTGTGGCTTCATCCCAGGCAAATCAACAACAGATCAGGTCTACAGCCTTAGGCAGGTGATGGAAAAATGTCTAGAATTTAAAAACTCACTACACGATCTTTATATAGACTTTAAAGCCGGCTATGATAGCATAGCCAGAGTAGAACTTTATAAAGCGGCCTCCCCAATAAACATAAACTGACACGATTATGTAGATTAACCATGACCAATGTTATAAGCCAAGTTAAAATATGCGGATCACTAGCAAGACCATTCAACATCTATAACTCCAGACAAGGGGATAGACTGGCCTTCGTCCTCTTCAACCTGGCGTTGGAGAAAGTGATCCGAGACTCTTACATAACGGCGAGAGGAAGAATCCTCTATAAGTCCATATAGATACTGGCTTACGCAGACGAGATCGACATCGTTGGTAGAAACCAAAGGGCTGTACAGGAAGCTTTCATCCAGATTGAGCGGACGACACGAAATCTGGAACTGCACATTAATTAGAGAGCAAAACAAAGTACATGGCGGTCCCTCAATTGAAATAGTGGTCCGCGACCGTCTGGTCCTATGGATTTGAATGGTTTGAAGCTATGCAGCGCCCAAAGCAGTTTATCCTTGCTTATCAGATCATTTGAGATAGTTGTATGAATGTTTGGCCTGCTAAGGTTAACATTTCTTAAAACATGGGAGCTACCCGGGAAGTGGTTGTCTACAAGCAGATTGAGCGATTCTTCACTAGAGGTAGTCCAAGAGTCATCTGCTTTTTTTTTTTAAAAAACAGCTGGGCATTGTTGGATTTGTAGACAGGACTTATTTTTCTAAGCCTTGATTTATATTTCATAGAGTTAGCTGCAAGCTCTTCAACTGCTCTGGTTGAATTCCAAATAAGAACTGAACTCCTGCAGCAAAACGCCGTACTATATTATACTCATTAAAAAGTTTCCAGAAAGTTCCAATCTTATATACAGAAATATCAAGAAACGACCAGAACATTGTAGCAGCCTCCCTTATTTACAACTAACCATCATACTCATATGTAATGAGTCATCTTCTAAAAATAAAATCCATTTGCAATCATGCAACCTACACACAAACCGGACAAACCAGACAAGCCGGTTTGACAGCAGTAGTACATAATAATTTAAACTTAAGCCTAAAAGTATGCTTATGTAAGTGCTTAATTCTAATTCAGTGCTTATTTTGGTACGTTGCGAGTCTAGGATAATTCTTATACTTATTCTTATTTCTTTTACTTTCTTTTACACATGAAAATTTTCGAACTCGGGATTTCTGCAGATTTACCCATTACCGTATCTCCTGAGTCAGAAGAAGCGAAAATAAAAAATCTCTGTTAGTCTGTCTTATGTCTCTCTGTGTCCACTGTTCAGACGGCTGAACTTATCGGGATGAAAATTCATATTAAAGCTTTTTACATAAATTGTGAGGGGCCAAATAATTTTGACGGAAATCTGACAGCCGGAAATGACAGTTTACTTAGACAGTTTTTCGAGTTTTGCAAATAAAGTATATCAATTAGGAGAAATCTGTTAAGTGCAAAAGAAATTTAAAAAAAAAATTAAAAAAAATGTAATATACATTTACTGAAGATTCCGGCCCCGTCCGTAAAAGAAAGTCTTGTTGTGCCCACACCTCCATTTTTTAGGATAGATGATAGCGCTCTGTTCATTAACTACTAACTAATTTTTTGTAACAATATGAAATCATAAGCGAAGCTTTTGTCATATTCTTTGGAACTTTTTTGTGACAATGCGTGTAGCGAAAAGAAATCGTGAACACATCTGTGCATAGGTGCAGGTGCACTTGACATCCTTTCGGTTTAACTGAATGATAAGCTCAGACATTTACTTTTACACTTTTGCGAACTTACAACTTAGGAAAAGCAACTTTTTGACACAAATTCATACCACAGCCAGATAAATAAAAAAAAAATTCCGATTTTCCATAAGTACATACCATCAGGGATCTTGCATTCAGAGTAAGCATTACCCAAAAATTTGTTTGCAATTCTGCACTTCTTTTAAATTACCGACAATTTGAATTTTCAACTTTTCATCATTGCAGGATACGGTGTGTTAAGTATTTACCATTTGAGATGCAATCTAAGTGCTATTACCTTCTATTTGCCCCACACTTGTACGGAAAATTCAGCTCCGTCTACACGAATTAAAAGTTTGTCTCTGACACTAAACAAAAGAAAAATTTCTTAAGAATTTCTTGCACACACGTTACGTGTTGGGTGTGTTCGTCGGCAGGGAATTTACATTAATCTCCAGGATGGCACTTTACACACTGACAACGAGGCGTAGCAGAATGTCTTCTTGTTGAACATTTTAAACCCCTTCTGTCGTTGGAGGTGTTGTCTCGATGGTACTCAATATATAGTATATGCAAGTACTTGTTATTGATGATGTAGATACGGTGCGGTACTGTTGTTCTTCTTCTGAGCTGCTCTTTGGCTTGAAATTGTCATTAGAACAATGAAAATAGACATGAAATGATAAGATACCGACTTAAGTTGAATGGAAAATTGGTGAAAAAACAACAATACATTTTCACGAGTATTCGTCACATGTCATTTGCGTCGAGGATGATTGGAAATGATGCGTCAGCCCTCTGCTACACAATCAACCGACCGAACAATTGCACTTTAAAATCGAATTGGAAAATAAGTTAAACGAAAACCGCTACTTTATCACTTTATTCTGACATACACAAGTGAATGGATGGGATCCATCAGTGACCCGTTGTGGTGCGTCCATCCAGTATGGGTATAGGACACAAAGATCCATGCAGGTCGCGGTGCATGTGCCAAGTACACACCCCAACTCTCTCATCGTATGGGTATGGCACTTTGCGAAATAAATGACTGCACATTGCAAGGACATTGGAACGACAATAGAACGCGATCGTTACTATCGTACTGATGATAATTTGAAAGTTAATGAGCGGTTACCGATTTGTTGCACCCATTAAGTGCAATAGCGATTTAAAAATTACCACCGACCTGAATTTTCCACGAAGACCGAACCGAATCACTGCAATAATGAAATAAATCAAAACAACAACTACTGAGCATGTATGATGGACAATTTGTGTTTTAGCTCCATTCTTCGATTTGGGGTAATAACTTTTCATAATTAATGAACAGAGAAAGCGCGCGCGTCATTCTATCACTCGAAACGACCAGTTGTTTCCCGTCCCAAGTGGCTGTGTGTTTATTTGAAATATTTATAGTCAGGCCAAGTGCAACCAATGAAATCAATTACCCATACCAGACGTTGAAATGTACCGCCCAACTGTTTAATCAGGGCGACTAGTCATCACATACAAACAAACAAAAAAAAACGAACGGAAATGGGAAAACCACAAAAACAACAATTGCCGCGGAGTTAGGCAGGTTGCCGATTGTCCTCCACAGTCAGACGAAGGACGTCTAGAGACGATGACGTTTTTCTAACACAAAGAACCCTTTTATCCTTATCGGCATATTTTGTTAAAATCTAGGACCGGGCGCTAAGATTATGTTTACAGCTTGAAAATAATATTTGGCGCCAAGCTCAAGATTCTCTGGGGGTTGATATATGACGGCAAATTCTCATGTCATCAGCATATAGTGAGATTCTTTGAAGATGCAATAGACATCGTTAATTGGCAAGATGAATATCAAAGCACCAATATGGCTACCTTGAGGGACTCCAGATGTGACTGTAAAAAAATTAGATCAAATCAAGATTCTTTTCTTTATTTGTATTTCTTCCATTTAAGATCGAATCTACTATAAATCCAAAGCTTTAAGTTTGAAAAAGATGACTCCGTGCGATATTTTGTCGAAGACTTCAATCGTCCTCATAGCCGTCCTCCAAAGCAAAAAATAATTCTACATCACCATTCTGTTTGGTTATTGGTTTTTGATTTGAAAGAAAACCGTGCTGCTTAGTAGAAAAGATAGGCTTGAAGTGAAAGAACCATATTTGCAAAGAGCTTATGTATTATTATATATATATATATATATATATATATATATATATATATCTTTTTAGATAGCCAGGTAGCACTTAGAGCGCTGTCGTCCAATTTGATGGAGTCGATATCAGTCAAAAACTGTTACGATGCACTGCAATCTATTGCCAGACACAACAAAGAAACACTAGTTTGGAGTCCCTGGTCATCAGGGAATTGCAGGCAACGAATCTGCAGATGAACTAGCTAGGGCTGACTCGGAATCTGCGTTCATATGGGAAACTGGGCTGCCGCCACAGCACTAATAAATTATTGGAAACACAAACTTCGTCTGGCCCACTGGGAGAGTGTCCCGGGGCTTATGCAATCCAAACAATTAATCAGGCCGTTTTCCTACAAGGAAATCCTTAATTTTAATAGGGATAGCATTAGGAAGCTGGTGAACTTTCTACCAGGTCATTGTGGCTTGCAATGTCACCTTAACAAAATTGTTGTGGGCTAAGAGACAGAATGTAGGTTCTGCTGAGAGAATGAAGAATCATCCGAGCACATTCTCTGTGAATGTCCAGCATTACTTTAGTTAAGGAGGCGAATCTTTCACAAGCAAATATGCTCGACAGCGGAGTTGAGAAATCCCGCCACTAAGGATGTACTACGAGTATCTTTGATTAGGGACGTGGTACGTCTCTTAGAATAAGCAAACTCTATGATACAATAGATCTTTCAGGTCGCAGTGTCTGTCTAGGGTAGATATCCAAAAAAAAAAAAAGACAATTATTATGTATATTATTGGTGTTGGGCTGAATGATCCTTCTGCCCTACAAAATTAGGGTCTATTGTGCATCCCAGTTGTCTTACCACATAAAGTGATAGCTTAGCTGATAGCTTAATGAATGCCACTATATCAACCAAATCAATCGGTTAGAGAACTGTGTAGGCATCAGGTACTATAGCCTTTTAAGAATATTTCAAAATCTGCAACGATCCGTTTGGAATTTCCCCGTTTTTGCTAACTGACCATAGAATGGGTAATATCCCGTCAAGTACCATACTAGCGATCTCAATGTTTGGCGGTCTAAATTCAGTGCTCCCTCTAGAGATTTTATCTTATAATTGAGATGTTTTTTGGTTTGTTTCATCCTGGGCTATGATTCCCATTCTGAGTCGATTGCATTGTTTTCCCACTCACTGACGTTTCTGTCTTGGAATAGGAAATGCTGGATTCTGGACCAGTAAAGATTCTATCTGCAGAGATCTGATGCCTCGTTTTCTGGAATACCTAATTACCAAAGGACCTAAAAAAACGAGCAATTTACCACGCTTCCACGCACGCACATGCGCTACATACGAAACGCGACACACATCACACGCGGAATATAAAAAATGCTATTTGGGACACTCACAAAATTTCAGCTCTCTAGGTCGTGTGTAAGTTATTTAAAAAGGACCTCAAAGAAGTAGAATAAACCAAAAATTTCCACCCATAAAACGCACGAGGCACGACACGCGAAATGTGACACGCGTCATTGGGAGTTAAACACTCACAAAATTCCAGCTCTGTATGTCGTATGAAAGGTGGCTAAAAAGGACCTCAAAGTAGTCGAAAATACAGATAAACAGGGGTTAAGTCCAGTTAAATAAAATTTGTTAAAAATTGAGTATCAAGATAGCTGGAATGTCTGATCCATCTAATTTTTATGATTTTATGAAAAACATTTATAATGCTAAGGACTTGGGAGCTAAGTTTTTGTTCGGTTTTTTTAATTAGATGATCGTTATTCCAATTTAAAAAAAAATCGAAAACCTAATAAAACAAAAACGATGATGACGATGATTCTCCTTGAATTAAAAAAACTTTAAATGGGTCCTGGCCATTGGCAAAGTTTGATGTACGCCCCTGCATTGCATGCAGTATTCCATTGGTATAATAAGTCTGAGTAAATACGATAATGAAATTGTACATAATACATCAGAAATACAATCAGTCAAAAAGGACTCAATCATAAATCGAAGGACTAATGAACAATAGAAAGGCTGTCAGAATATTGCAAAAAAAATGGAGAAAAGTAATGCAGGGTGTAGGACAGACAGTAATGTGTAATCGTATCGTAAAGTAAAACGTCAATTTAATTGATTAATTGCAATAATTAACATTATTCACTTTAGTTTTTATTTAGTAGGAGTTACTAGCTGTGAGCTGAAGGATTATCGTACAGGGTTAGCCGGTTAGAGTTTACATAAAAATCCATACTAAATTAATAGTTTTTCTGTCTTTCCATTGGCTGAATAGAATAAAAAAAAATATTTACTTGTAAGTAAAGGTATATGGTCATATAAGTGTGAATAATCTTTTACTTTTAAATAAATACTGGGAAATTTTAAAGTATTTATCGACGTCAAAGTTATATTAGAATAAATGAAAACACTTTCAAGCGCGTTAACGAACTCTTTATTTTGACTTCGATTTAGATGAAATAATAATGTGATGCGAAAAGATTGGTACAATTGGTTGACTCTAAATTTGACGATTTTATAGAGGAGCGTAGCATAACTAAAAAAGGTCTGTCGCTCATCGCGTGCACAATCGGAACAAAGAATGTCCGCCTGTGAGAAATAAGGCCGCCATATATCTTTTTCAACGATGCCTCCTTCCTTCTTTTGTGTGGGCGTTGTTTGTTTCTTTTCCTCACTGAAACGCTACGAGCGCTGTTCACGTCGATGCGATCGTTAAAAAAACCTTGGGTCATCTGTCCCGGATGAAGTAGCCGCTATGATGGGACCCTAGTCAGGGTAACGACACCGTGGTGGAGTCCAGCTGCATCTTCATTCTTATCTTGTTTATGGTGCAGGGCTTTTCTACGGAAGCGGTTACTTAGAGCATGCTCTTCGGCAAATGATAGGGTTCGAACTTCCGGAAGGATGTGCTGCCAGGGTTTTGCCTTGCAAATGCCCAGGCACTCATGCCTGAGCGAATGGGTGATCCTTGATGCCAGATCTGATTAAGGT
Source organism: Nephrocerus scutellatus (assembly GCA_947095585.1). Taxonomy (NCBI): domain Eukaryota; kingdom Metazoa; phylum Arthropoda; class Insecta; order Diptera; family Pipunculidae; genus Nephrocerus; species Nephrocerus scutellatus. Next base: position 89,243,264 of record OX352764.1, read on the forward strand.
CGCGTTTGGAAAACTCGGGATAGCTTGCTATCCTGATGGCAAATGAGACGGCTTAGGTTACGGACGGATGTGCTGCCAGGGTTTTGCCTTGTCAAATGCCCAGGCACTCATACCTGAAGTTTCCGAAGCCATTGATGTCAGACCCTATCCAAGGTTGAATTGGTACCACGGGAGTGGTGGGAAACTGAGTCTGAGAGACCAGGTGGAACTTTTTGGAGGATTGCCTGGACTGGGACAACTATGGTGCGGACCCAGTTTTGTTCTGGGGATGTAACGTGGTTTACTCCCGCAAGGGAGTAACGCTAGATGGGATGATATACAATGAGTATGCTTCATGCCGCAAGGTGGGTAAGCGCGGGGCTCGTCCCCATCTCTACAACGATATGCCCCATACATAAGAAGGGAGATATCACAAAATGCAGCAAATATCGTTGCATAACGTTATTGAGTACCGCGTATAAGATTTTCTCCTCTATCCTTCAAGACAGGATAGCCCCATGCGCTAAAGTCATCATTGGTCCATACCAGTGCGGCTTCATCCCAGGCAAATCAACAACTGATCAGATTTGCACCCTAAGGCAGGTGATGGAAAAATGTCTAGAGTTTCAAAACTCATTACACAATCTTTTTATAGACTTTAAAGCCGCCTATGATAGCATAGCCAGAGTAGAACTTTATAAAGCCATGAGATAATTCGGCATCCCAAATAAACTGACACGACTATGTAGGTTGACCAGGACCAATGTTATAAGCCAAGTAAAAATATCCGGATCACTATCAAGCCCATTCAACATCTATAACGGGCTCCGACAAGGGGATGGACGTGGCGTTGGAGAAAGTGATCCGAGACTCTGGCGTAACGGCGAGAGGAACAATCTTCTATAAGTCCATTCAGATACTGGCTTACGCAGACGATATTGACATCGTTGGTAGAAACCGACAACAGCAGGCGGCACGAAATCTGGGGCTGCACATAAATGAGAGCAAAACAAAGTACATGATGGCCACGTCTGCGAGTAGAAATCCAACATTGGTCCCTCAATTCAAATAGTGGAGCGCGAATTTGAAGTATTGCAATCCGTTAACTATCTTGGGTCAACTATAGTAGCCGATAACAGCATGGAACCAGAAATACGCTCACGGTTGCTTAAAGCCAACAAAGCCTACTATAGTCTTATAAACTCGCAGTTCATACAAATATATACAAGAGTATTAGTTGATCGAGTTTTAGTGTATACATTTCGAGGCTGCTATGTTCAAGCAATTCATTTAGTTGATGGTTCACATTATAGAGATTCTACTGTACATGATATGGTTTTAAATGTCTATTAAACAATTTCAAAATGAAATGCGTCCAACTCATAAAAGTCACAAATTCTCAACCGAAACTAAAATAATTATTAATTTTCAAGTGTAAACTAGATGGCGGCAATGCAAGTGATCATTGTGATGCGGTATCTCGAGAACACAGGGTTAGTTTTGACACCCACATTATCCTGCACATTCCATGATGATATTGACAGCAGCATCCATCTAATAACAACTGTGCCGCACATCGACCACCACACCACAAAGAATATTGGAAACCCTAAACCATCACCACACTACAAAGAAAATTGGCTTCTGACCAGCATCAATAGGAATCCTCTTATCTTATTTTTAATGAGAAAAAATATCCTTTTTTCCAATTACAAATAAGGGTTGATGATTGGTTGGTTGGTTGGTCGGAATCTGCTAATCTCCGCCGGTTACACACTTTGTAATGAAAATGAATCCTTTCGAAGGACATACGTCGCATCGATTGGTCAGTCGATATTTAATCGTACAATAGAACCAATTCCGCCTCCGCCGAACGACCCAAATGGGTCATCGAAACAAAATTGAAAACTTTTCATAGCGAAAACGCTTCATCGACCATCATCGCGCATCACTGCATAAATGGCCCCCAATCATCTAACCATTATCGTCAGCTAATTTGCTCCAGAAATCGACGGCTGCCTTCATCTTTAGCTTCTTATAGTTTTGTTACCTTATAAGCTGCATGTCTCAAAGAAGTTCTTAATCACAACGCTCAAAACATTCATATATCAGTTCTTCATTTATTTTTTTTGGTCGCATTGGAACTCTGTTCAAATTCTCCTACAAAAGTTGCTTATTAAAGTGCATCTTCTTTAGATGAGTTGAGAGTAACACATTTTAGGCTTATTTGGCACCCATAATATTTACTCTAAACACTGCAATACTTGGCTCCTGCCATAAAGAATGCACTGACAATTCTGAAGCTTCAAAACGTTGCTTATTGAGGTGAATCCTCTTTAGAAGAGTTGAGAGTAAAATTTTAGGTTTATTTGCCACCCCTTATATTTACTCTTAACACCGCAATACTTGGCTCCTGCCATAAAGAATGCACTGACAACTCTGAAGCTTCAAAACGTTGCTTATTTAGGTGAATCTTCTTAAATGAGTTGGGAGTAAAATTTAGGCTTTCTTGCCGCTTCTTTTGTTCATTCCTTGTTTTCTCTAACCCTCGCTCTACTTGGCTGCCGTTCTAAAGAATGCACTGACATTTCTGAAGCTTCAACAAAGTGAGTTGAAAATAAAATTTCGAGACTGGAACACGGTTTCACTTATTTGACATTCATTGTGATCTAAGCGCTCTTTTTTTTTATTCCTTTCCCTTTCATTTTCGTTAGTGTCCGCAAAGTTGGTAACTACCAACTATAGCTGCGCTATTTTTCTTTCTCATTTATTTGCCGCCAATCATTAGAAGAAAATTCTCGCGTCCTCATGTGCCACTTCCTTTGATGTCGAAAGTGCCAAAAATGCTTCAAAGTTTTTGTTCTGCTTCTACTCTTCCTTAATATTTTTTTTTGTTGTGTATGTCATCGCACGCGGAGGACTCATTAGAGAAGTTTTGGAAAATCCGCGCTGACTCGGTCGTCCTTCGAACATTTGGAGAGGAGCGAAAGGAAATACTTCACACAGCAGGAGTCGGATTGTGTACAGCAAAATTATTGTATGTACGAGTCAGGGTTGCCGTTTTGGTCCAATTGGATCAAATGAGATCTTTTTAAATTCTCTATATTAACTTCGCGTGCCTGTAGATCTGTCTGTCTTTGTTTGTTTGTCGTTGAATCTTGCGATCAATTTGTAACCCACTTTCTACAGCCCGATTTTATTGAAATTTTGCACACATGTGTATTTCCGGTGACAACACTCTACTAAAATATAGAGCCTCAGGGCCGAGCGGTGCACATATAACTCTCGATTTTACTCGATTTTTATTCACACGTGTTTAATCCGATAAACAAAAACTTTTGTAAAATTTTGGAGAGTGTACGACAGTAGCGGAACAGTAACACTACCACTCAATAATCGCATGGGATCAAAGCCCACGAGCGTCCGATGATAAAGCAAGGAATTATTCTTTTGGTGCAAAAGCTCGTCTGCCGCGTCCCATGGCTAAGCAGTAAGTGAAGTGAATAATATTAGTAATAATATTAATAACAATAACAATAAAATAGTTAATAATAAAAGAAAGAAATTGTATGAATACGAACGAACAATTTCTTATTCTATAGTTGGGGAGATAAATTTCCCAGCAATTTGGAAGAAATAAGCAACGACATGGTGCGCGGAAATCACAATTCAGCAGGGAAAAAAAGAAAATCCGTCTACTAATATAGCATCGTTTCTTCTAGGTGTTTTACACTAACACTCCCGTTCGTTCCGAACAAAACCTCTGGCTGTAAAACTCGAAAAGTTGTTGATGCATATACAGAAATTGAATTGAATGGCGGTAAGTGCAGCAAAATGGACTTGCAAAATTTGACACAGACCAATCTTTGAGGCTTCTACAGCACACAACATTGCATTGTCACGCGGACTACATGTTTGTGCAAAATTTCAACTCAATTGGACAACGGGAAGTTGATGAAACTTGCAAGATTTGTGGTAAACGGACAAAGCAAGTTAAATAAAAGCTTTTAATTAAATAATTAATAATAATAAAAAAAAACAACACATAAAATTTTTCATGTAAATTCTCTAATAGGAGATAAATATTATGGGTTTAAAATTTGAACGAAATCGGGCTAATTTTTCATAAAGGTGCGTTCTCTAATCGGGGACTGCACATTGTGTACAGTTTGAATAAAACTTGGTAAATTTTTTAAAATTTCTGTCCTCGGAACCTCGCCGTACCCGCCCGATCACTTCCAAATTTTTACAAAAAGTGGAGATACACATGCGTATAAAATTTGAAGAAATTCGGGTAAATTTTGTAAACAATTAGTATGGGTGCCCCCGACACCAGGGGCCCGTTCGCTTTTTTTTCAAAGAGTGTTGTCCATTGGAGGTAGACATGCGTATGAAAGGTTGATTTTTTTAAAAAAATTTGTATGGGGCCTCACGACCCTGTGGCCAGGGGTCTCCAAAATTTTTACAAAAAGTGTTGTCCATCGGAGATACACACGTATATAAAAATTGAAGGAAATCGGTTTTATTTTTTTAAAAAAAATGTATGGGGACCCACGACCTTGGCGCCCGGGGTCTTCAAAATTTTTACAAAAGTGTTCTCCATCGGAGATATACATATATATTAAATTTAAAGAACATCGGGTAAATTTTGTAAAACATTTGTATGGGAGCCCCACGACGCCGATGCCCGAGGGGCCCGAGAAAGTGTTGTCATCGAAGATATGCATGTGTGCAAAAGTTCAATGAAATCGGACTTTGGGAAGTGGGTTAAAAATTTATCGCAAATTCTACGTCAAACAAACAAACAATCAAAAAAACAAACAAACAAACAAACGAACGAACAAACAAACAAACAAACAAACAAACAAACAAACAAACAAACAAACAAACAAACAAACAAACAAACGAACAAACAAACAAACAAACAAACAAACAAACAAACGAACAAACGAACAAACAAACAAACAAACAAACAAACAAACAAACAAACAAACAAACAAACAAACAAACGAACAAACGAACAAACAAACAAACAAACAAACAAACAAACAAACAAACAAACAAACAAACAAACAAACAAACAAACAAACAAACAAACAAACAAACAAACAAACAAACAAACAAACAAACAAACAAACAAACAAACAAACAAACAAACAAACAAACAAACAAACAAACAAACAAACAAACAAACAAACAAACAAACAAACAAACAAACAAACAAACAAACAAACAAACAAACAAACAAACAAACAAACAAACAAACAAACAAACAAACAAACAAACAAACAAACAAACAAACAAACAAACAAACAAACAAACAAACAAACAAACAAACAAACAAACAAACAAACAAACAAACAAACAAACAAACAAACAAACAAACAAACAAACAAACAAACAAACAAACAAACAAACAAACAAACAAACAAACAAACAAACAAACAAACAAACAAACAAACAAACAAACAAACAAACAAACAAACAAACAAACAAACAAACAAACAAACAAACAAACAAACAAACAAACAAACAAACAAACAAACAAACAAACAAACAAACAAACAAACAAACAAACAAACAAACAAACAAACAAACAAACAAACAAACAAACAAACAAACAAACAAACAAACAAACAAACAAACAAACAAACAAACAAACAAACAAACAAACAAACAAACAAACAAACAAACAAACAAACAAACAAACAAACAAACAAACAAACAAACAAACAAACAAACAAACAAACAAACAAACAAACAAACAAACAAACAAACAAACAAACAAACAAACAAACAAACAAACAAACAAACAAACAAACAAACAAACAAACAAACAAACAAACAAACAAACAAACAAACAAACAAACAAACAAACAAACAAACAAACAAACAAACAAACAAACAAACAAACAAACAAACAAACAAACAAACAAACAAACAAACAAACAAACAAACAAACAAACAAACAAACAAACAAACAAACAAACAAACAAACAAACAAACAAACAAACAAACAAACAAACAAACAAACAAACAAACAAACAAACAAACAAACAAACAAACAAACAAACAAACAAACAAACAAACAAACAAACAAACAAACAAACAAACAAACAAACAAACAAACAAACAAACAAACAAACAAACAAACAAACAAACAAACAAACAAACAAACAAACAAACAAACAAACAAACAAACAAACAAACAAACAAACAAACAAACAAACAAACAAACAAACAAACAAACAAACAAACAGAGAAAATTCATAATTCTTTTATTATTTTGCAAAATGCAATTGATTCACAATATATTTCAAGAAAGGTCCATTCTAAATTCTCTATACATCGGGGCTATTTTCTATTTTCCACGCTTCACACGCGCCACATGCGACTCGTGATGGAATCTTGCGATAAATTTTTAACTTACTTTTCAAAGCCCGATTTTATTGAAACTTTGCACAAATGTGTATTTCCGGTGACAACACTTTCTATTTAAATTTGGTAGTGATCAGGCCCCGCGGTCGGGTGGCTCCCATACAAAATTGTTAACAATCATGCCATTAAACGGCATTAGATCACGCCATACTATAATGACTCTGTGCCTGTGTTCAGCGCTACTTTTCGATTTAACTCCACAAAAGCAGTGCTTCTCATGTGTTTTTATTTTTCAGTGTTTATAGTGGATTTAATTTAATTTTAATTTTTATGGGTTGTTTTTATTTGTTTTTAATTTGGTCCACAGAATTTTTGTTTAACGGCAACCCTGGTACGAGTACCATAAAAACACACACCAAACAAATGCAAAGAAAGATTGGACCGGATGCCGAAGAAGCAGCATATTCTCTGAGCTTAACCGACCATTAAATCAACATGTCGGGTCGGTCGATTTCGCCTGGGAGTCTGCGCAGAGGACGATACGAGTCCATGTATATATTTCGGATGTGCATGCGGTTGTGCGCTACAATAATCACTGAAGTGAATAATTACGAGGATGTTGCTGCTGCTGTTGATGCTGCCAGCTGCGTTTGCTGCGAACATACAAGTGACGGAAACTTCTTTTTGTCGCATACAAACATATGAGATATTTTACGGGTGTCCTACTTCTGCTGAGCACCTGTGACTAGAAGATATCCTCTGCTATTTATAATCTTCTAGACTGGTAGGGCTGCTACCGAAACTTGTGAAAACTTTATATAATTAATAGATGCGATGTAGGTGAATTGCTGTGCAGTAGGGTTTCGGTGCAAAGTAATTACGAGAATTTAAATTCAGGAGCGACTACAATGGAATACATGTCGTGGCAATTGGTAGTGCGGAGACTTTGAAATTAGTTACAATCAAATTTGGTTTTATTTGCAATTTGCATTTGTTAAAGGTGCATTAAGGGTGGAAACGTCCAGAGCACCGCACAATTAGTAATATTTGGCGCCACAGACAGTTGTGGTCCAGCTTCTGGTGAACATTCTCGTTGTGCGTTTTATATTTTTGCACACAGAAGGGATATATATTTTAAAGCCATATCTGAAATTCGAATTAAGAAGCTTTCCATTAGAGCGGTGGAATATAACTGAATAAATTACAGCAATAAAAAAGTTAAACAAAATTCAAATGCTAGCATGCATCAGCATAAGAGGGGCAAAGAGAACTACACTTACGTTAGGGATGCAATCTAACCCCTTATACTTATACTTATACTTATACTTATACTTAGCAATGCAAGAAGAAGCAAGCAGACAGGCCATCATACTTTTCCAGACATACGACTTCCAGCAAGGGAGCCACTTAACACCGCTTATCAAAACCAATGACTAAACGAATGCAACAATAAGTTTCATACGCAAATTCCTTTATTCCACAAAGGGAAGAATGGAAGAATACAAACCCAAAATGGATCAGAGATGATTCTCAGAAATGGTTTACAGAACAGGTCAAAGAATAACAAGAGAGTAGGAGGATTCCGAGTATTCCGCTGCAGTGAATGTTGCAACAAAAAACCTGCTAGCAAAAAGGCCAATAAGGACAATAATCAGCATAATGTTTAGATTGTCAAGGCTCGAAGTGCATATAGGAATTCGGACCAAAAGACGTTAGCGAATACCAAAATGTCCTCAACAAACTGACAGAAAACAATAACTTTCAACTTATTTGGATACCAAGATGCGAGGTGCAAACTGGCAACAAAATGGCCGTCTTAATGGCAGGGAAAGGTGCAGGAAATCCATTCATAGGTTCTGTATGACTTGAATAACGCCTACATTAACAACGATATAAGAAATTTGGCAAGAAAATGCACAAAGTACCATTGGACAAACAAAAAGGAATGCTCCAAAAAATTCCTAAGCTGCGGCATCAGAAGAGCAAAAGAGGTTCTACAACTCAATCGACAAGAACTAATCTAATCTTGTGCGGAGGACTAACAGGACACTACACCTGCAACTACCACCTCCACAAAATGTGGACACAGTATCAAAGAAAAGAAGAGAATTGAACACCTGCTAGTAGATTGCTTAACCCTTATATGGAATAGAGCGAAACCTATAGGTGAAGTCAACTTAGAAGAAGAGGACAACCAAAAAATGTGTAATTCAGGTTATTAAGAAAACTGAGCCCAAAGAATGGAGGCACAATATATCCATGCGGGTTCCGGTGCAAGTGGCTTCCACACTCCCAACATTCATCATCGTATCGTATCGTTTATATCTTTCTGTGACAGTTATTTCTCGAGAAGTGGGATCGTGATTTGGATCTGGTATTTGGACTTTGAACTTATTTCTTGAGCCACGGCGCCCACAACACAGTAACGCATACCATTTGAAAAAAGTACCTAGCACTTGGTGTAATCTCTACCAATCAGAGTCATAACATTGAATAGCTATACATACAGGGTGTATCAGAATGCGTGACAAATACTTCAAAGGTCGTTTGGGTTTTGAGATCATTGCAGGTGTGTTCTTTAAAGGTTGATTTCTGGGTTCATACGGGCAAAAAATCGTATGGGAAAGGAGGTATATTTGTTCAGCCCTTTCTCCATGAATGGATATTGCATCAAAGAACTGAAAAACTCTCAATTCTCGGTATGTGCGTCAACAACAAGCTTCGTTGGAATGACCACATATTTGCCATCGCCAAAAATGCTGCGAGATGTTTAGGTTTCCTAAAACGGTGCAAGTTGTACTTCACTCCTTCAGATCTGGCTACTATTTACAAGGCGTATATTCGCCCTAAACTCTTTTGTCTGGGCAGGTGCCCATAAGACCACATTGCGTCTACTAGACAGAGTTCAGAACCGCGCGTTAAAACTTATTGGTGGCCCATTCTCCAACCCATTCGAAAAAACTGTGCCTCAGCTAGAGCACACGGGTCCCCCATTAAGCCTATCTTCGGACGTACTAACCAATTCAGAGATTCCTTCTTTAGCCGCACGATAGTTATGTGGAATGAATTGCCTGATTCTGTGTTTCCGCATTTGTATGATCTGCAGTCGTTTAAGACACGCGTGCATAGACATCTCATCTTTTCCTCTCCCTAATTTTCTAACGCCCAGGCTGTGCTAAGCATTATAAGGGTGCAAGCTCCTTAAGCGTGTGTACATTATAAAAAAAATAACCTTTGAAATACTTGTCATACCATAGAAAGCTGGTTTGTTCGTGAGAACACGGAATACTGAGCGTACTCAACTGGACACCACGCTCAGAGCGGTGATGGCAGCAAAATACCACAGAAGGTTGGTTTGTTCGTGAGAACACGGAATACTGTGCGTATTCTACTGGGCATCACTCTCAGAGCGGTGATGGCAGCTTATATCACAATAGATACCGAAAGCACCAGCAAATGCTTGTTCAGTGTGAACAGGGGAGGGTAAGCAAAAACCTACCATAAAGACCTTTCTACCAGCAGAAGAATTCTCTGCTGCCTTTTTGGAGTTTTCTCGTCCGTTATCACTGTCTTTTTATATTAATTCAATGGGAATTTTATTCTTAGTGGCGAAAAAAATAAAGTTATTTTGATATACACATTTTTTCATTGTGTATATTAGTTTTAATGCATTTTTACTATTTCCTGTGGATATCGAACGAGAAAATCCTTCTGTTAAGTCTCTGCCTTTTAAACAGACACACAAAAGAACAAGTTCCAGATTTTGTCGAAAGTCTGGTGTGGGATTAGATCTACTTACTTTCTGATTTTTAGGTGGAGACCTAATCTATCGAGCCATCGTTGGACACGACTGGTACTTGTTAGATCGTATATATATTATTTTGGTTTTTTTGTGTAGTAATTCGGGCGATTTTATGGGTTTGGGTCACGCACAGGCGAGTATGCTACAGTATTTACGTTGAAGTGAAAATTTAGTACAGTACCAAATAAAAAAATATAACGATTTTGTTTTGCAATTTTGAGTTACATTTTTCAATTCTTGAAACTAAGTCAGTTCTCAAGCGATTTTTATAAAATACTATAAGACTTCTTTCTATGGAAATTCTGTCATTAGGGACTGGAATTTCGGGAACTTAGGCATTTCTGGAATTTCGGGAAATAAGCCATTTCTCAAGCGATTTCTATGAAATTCGGTATGTAGGACTGCTTTGTTGGCTTTAAGTAACCGTTCGCGTATTTCGATACGGTCATAAGGAACTGGAATTTCGGGAAATAAGCCCTTTCTCAAGCGATTTCTATGAAATTCGGTATGTAGGACTAAGATGCGACTATAATATATAATATATGGAAATTAAGGGATACGGTCATTAGGGACTGGAATTTCGGGAACTAAAGCCATTTCTCAAGCGATTTCTATGCTATGAAATTAGGTATGTCTTTTTAGGTGTCTTTTGGCGTTTATTGAGGGTCTTTTGGGGGTCTTTTGAGGGTATTTTAGGGATCTTTGAAGGGTCCTTTGGGGGTATTTGGAAAGTCTTTTGTGGGTCTTTAGTGGGTCTTTTGATGTTTTTTTTTATGGATTTTTAAGGTTCCTTTGGGGGTTTTTAGGCGTCTTTTGAGGGTATTTTTTTGGTATTTTGCGGGTATTTTGGGGAGTTTCTTGAAGAGTGGTATTGGATGGTATTTTGGGGTCTTTTTGCCCTACAACATCAAGGAAGTTTTACTTACACCGCGCGTAAAAGTTACACGCACTGTTATGTAATGCAATGTTACTAACACATGATTTCATCAACTTCGTTACAACATTCTGATACACCCTGTAATGATCTTAAAACACAGCCTTTGATATTGTCACACATTTGGTGATACACCCTGTAATGATCTCAAGAAACAAACTTTGAAGTATTTGTCACACATTCGGATGCACTCTATAATGATCTGAGGAAAAAGCATCTAAAGTATTTGTCACACATTCTGTGATATACCCTGTATATGCTAATACAGCAACAAAATGACCGAAACAATTCACAAAAATTCCAAAATGCAAAATCATGGTCTTTTTCCGAGTGCACGTATACAGGGTTCCATACGAGTCACACAGCCGGTGTTGCCGACCGAATTTCGAGTCCCCTTTCCAAGAACCAAATAACAAACTAGATACTAATTACATTTTCAAGGTCTACTTTAATGCCCCATGCACCATCCTAAATTGCATGCGAAAGTAATTTTCTCTCAGCAATTGCAGTTCAATTTTTTAACTCATAAATGCATAGGCGCAGATGTACATAGATGAATTTTTATCGCTAAGGTTTAAGGTAGTGTGTGTGAGTGCACACATACAAATTATAAAACATTTAATATTTGAAAAATTCACGGCAGCCCACCTCACTTATGGACGTGTACTCTAAGGTCGGCCGTAACAGGTACTGTTTTGTGGCAACCGAAACCGACACACAAACAAACCGACTTTTATTAAAACTTTCCTTTTTGGCCCCTAGAAGCTATTTGTGTGGTATACAAAACTACATAGGCGGGCCAGGACCGGACACAGGTTGTGGAGCCAACTATGATGATGGAAAAACCCGCATGCATGTGAGCAATTTTCTGCAATTAAAGTGAATTATTTCACACTGTGCAATACACTTTAGATATGAAATAAAAAAATTTTACATTTTACGGTTTTTGGTTCATAGTGTGAGGTGAACTGAAATACCATTCTCTGCGGAAGAGATCGGTCTAACATTTTGAACCGTGCAGAATGTATACCATTTTACAGAAAATCAACAGAAGCGAAAGGTTACCTTGTTTTAAAAGGTAGACACAGTTATGAACGAGAGTAAAAGGGGACACGTGTATTGTGTGTATGTTTGTGAATCGTACAGAGCTTGGCAAAATGTCTTATCATCACTTATACGATGTAAAGGCCTCCTAGAGTCCTAGTTTCCGGTTCCGGTCCTTAGAACGCCGATTCTGAACCAGGTCTAGCTAGTTCATCTGCATGTTCGTTGCCTGCAACACCCCGGTAAACTAGGAACCGAGTTTAATCTTGTTGAGCGCTGCCAGGGATTGCAGTGCATCGTAGCAGCATTTAACTGATTTAGAGTCCATTATCCTGGACGATAGCGCTTTCAGTGCTGCCTGACTAGCTGAAAAGATATAAATCATAGCGCCTATAATACCCTCAGTCAGGTTTATCCTAGCGCAGACCTCAATGGCATGGAGTTGCGCTTGCAAAACAGTGGGACTCTTACTCATTGGTATTGAGACTTTAGTGTTGGGTCCGAATACCCCAGCGCCCACTCCAGAATCCATCTTCGATCCGTCTGCGTACAAGACCAGACCTTTATTGTCCAGTGCTGGAGCAACATTAGACCAGATGGCTCGGTACAATATTTTTACCTCAAATAACCTACAGAAATAGTACTCCCTAGCCATGGTGTCCGGGATAGTGCAAAACATGTCCCTGAGTCTAGAATATTCAGGTGTCCCACGAAGTCACCTTGTTTGTACCCATATTCCATATTAGCGGCCATCTTCCTAATGAAGATTGGCAGGGGTGCAGTCGTAGGGCAGGTGCGCATGGCACCCGTCTTACCTAGATATTCTATTCTTAATTATTTAATTCTTTATAGCTTTTGAAGCTTATTTACCGTTGTCCGTTCAAGAACTTTCGATCACCATATGATGGCCGCGTACGTGATAATTGGTCTCACCATTATGGTATACATCAAATGTGTCATTTTAGGATTAAAACCCCAAGTTCTGCCGTGGAGGCGTCTACAGGCTCATAGGGCCCTAGAGAATTCCAGTTTAGTAGTTTATCAAGGATTAGTCCGAGATATTTAACCTTACTGGAATACTCTAACTTTCTTCTTCTTCTTCTTTTTTTCTTCTTTATTTAGGATTACATCCTGTTCTTTAACAACGTATTTAAATGGAAATGTAACCTTGTCCAAGGTTGAACAGCTTACGCCGATGGATGCATGGCGAAGAGGGAGCTTAGTCGTTGGTAAGCGGACTCCGAATACCTGGCGACTTCAACCAGTCTCTGGGCTCTGTCTTGGGTGACAATTTTTTCCCGGACACTCGTGGGAACACAATAGAGAAAATAAATATAACTTATGAGACCGATAGATCTCAAACTGCATCAATCTCGTGTCCTGCTGTGGGCCAACCCGTTGTATCCCAAGAAGCTCATGTGCTCTTAAAACCTCGGTCTTTTGTCGAGCAACCGAAGTCTCCACAAAGTTCGGACGGTGTTGCCATACAGGCGCCATCCGTAACTCGCGAGGGTGTCAGATTAGAATATGTGGAATCTACCACCTCTGATTTAGACGCATCCACACTTCTTGATTTCTGTAGTGGCATCACGGAGAAATTCGGATACTCTTCTATTGGTAAGGCATTAGATGGCCTACAGTTTCAGAAGCAAGAGGATGGGTGGTTATCAAAACTAACTCGCTAGAGAAAAGGCGGGTTTGGTATGTTATAAGCATAGTAGAGAGAGCGCTCTCGAATTCGCCAAAACCGTTCCCCCTAAACAACGGGAAACTAAGCGTGTTAGACCTGAAAGTCAGACTCCACCCAATTCGGGTGCCAAGAAAGTCAAGGCGAGATCTACACATGATCACGTTCAGCTAAATGGCTAGTGCCTTCAGGTTAGGTATCGTCCCTACAGACTTGGCTACACAACCCCTCACAAATAAGCAAATGGCTCGTTGCCATAAGGCGGTTATCGACACCTCGATTGAGATGACCGACAGCGGTGTGTGGCCGCAATTTTCCGGCTCATATCCCAAATCGGGTGGCTTATTTTCATCTGTATAGACGGTGCTATTGCAGACTGGTTGCGCTCGAACTTCGAGAAGATCAGAGCCAAGAGTGGACTTAGCGTGATGTTGGTGAAAGAACGATTATTCCCCAAACCACACATCGTTTTTGGGCTCTTTCCACATAGTCTGAAGCTCTCCTCGGAAAAGTCCTAGCCACAATAACTGCGCTGAATGCGAGGCAGCTTCTTCCTCTTCTACAACACGCTCGACGATTCTTGAAAAATAAACAAAAATCAAATTTCGTTTAAGACTGGAGTCTGGGGAGGGAAACGTTGAAATTACCAAAAATGCATAAGCTCAGACTGGTGCTGCAGATATTCACATGCATGGTGAGTTCGAGGGCACAAAAATGTTCAGACTTTGTGAGTGAGTGAGGGTTGTTAGTTTAGCCTTTAACCAAACAAATGAGATATTTGAAAACGAAAGCAGCTGAGAGGGAGGGTCAAAATACTTTCAGACGGTAGTTACCGACTCTGTGACAACCTGGATAGCAATTTTTTGTTTTTATTGTTATTATTATTATTTATTAATAATTACTATTCTTATTAATATTATTATTATTTATCATTTGTTTCGCCACACCATTTAAAGATTTCTAAGTAAACTTTAGCGCCTAACTACTGCCATTTTAAGGAAGTATGTCTTCAATAACTAAAGTAGGTTTTCAATAATTAAAGGAGGTCTTCAATAATTAAAGGAGGTCTTCAATAATTAAATGAGGTTTTCAATAATTAAAGGAGTTCTTCAATAATTAAAGGAGGTCTTCAATAATTAAAGGAGGTCTTCAATAATTAAAGGAGTTCTTCAATAATTAAAGGAGGTTTTCAATAATTAAAGGAGGTCTTCAATAATTAAAGGAGGTCTTCAATAATTAAAGGAGTTCTTCAATAATTAAAGGAGGTTTTCAATAATTAAAGGATTCTTCAATAATTAAAGGAGGTCTTCATTAATTATTGGTTGTTTTCAATAATCAAAGGAAGTTTTCAATAATCAAAGGAGGTCTTCAATAATTAAAGGAGGTCTTCAATAATTAAATGAGGTTTTCAATAATTAAAGGAGGTCTTCAATAATTAAAGGAGTTCTTCAATAATTAAAGGAGGTCTTCAATAATTAAAGGAGGTCTTCAATAATTAAAGGAGTTCTTCAATAATTAAAGGAGGTTTTCAATAATTAAAGGAGGTCTTCAATAATTAAAGGAGTCTTCAATAATTAAAGAAGGTTTTCAAAAATTAAAGGAGGTCTTCAATAATTAAAGGAGGTTTTCAATAATTAAAGGAGGTCTTCAATAATAAAAGGAGTTCTTCAATAATTAAAGGAGGTCTTCAATAATTAAAGGAGGTCTTCAATAATTAAAGGAGTTCTTCAATAATTAAAGGAGGTCTTCAATAATTAAAGGAGGTCTTCAATAATTAAAGGAGGTCTTCAATAATTAAAGGAGGTCTTCAATAATTAAAGTCGTAAAGGAAAGTTACGTTTGTATAGATTCAAAATGTTGATGAGGGATAAAAATGGTTTAGTTAGTTAGTTAACTGAGGAAGAGTTATTGGAAAGAGCTCTTCATGATCCATTGGTCGTTAAAGAAAAACATCATATCCCCCATATCCTGATAACAAACTTGTGGCACTCTCCCCGGTTTCAGAGACAAAGCAACATATTTCAACTTCCTGTTTTTCTGGAGAGTTTAAACGACTTTAGTTTCGAAATACTCGAAGTTTTTTCTCGTCTTACTGCACACGCAACAATAACTATAAATAGAGGGTGGGTACCCCATATTTGCCAAAGAAAAACCTCACAAAATAGAAAACTTTACAATCGAATATCAGTCGTTGTGCACTCTCTCTTCACCATCTGAAATTCTAGAACTTTTGCAAATAAAATGTAAAAATACAAACACTCCATGAAATAGGAGTATTACGATTCCTTATCGCCGATGAAAGGATCTGCTCGATTTCCCGCCAGTTCGCCGCAATAACTTTCGTCGTTAGGTATGAGGCATGAGCGGAGCACAACAGGCTGGCTGACAAACTACAACAGCGTCGACAGACGTTTCTATATCTATGGTTTATACAGACAAACACATACACAGATGGGTATAAAGTAAGATTGCCCAGGGCAAACTACAAATCATCACTATTATCTTGGAGCGAATGCAATACTGTTGTTGTTCGTTTTCTTATCTTTGGTTATTCTTGATGCCGGATATCCTCGGCGAAAGTGGTTACAACAGAAAGAAGGCGGACACGAAAGAATGATTTGGTAGTTGGTGTGGTGTGGAAGGTTTTATAGAGAGCCGGGAAGGGAGAGATGAGGAAACACCATTACACATCTTTCTTAAATTTCTAGCTTGCCTTGCCACACCCAGATACGCTTCATGATGCTACCTACTCGAACCATCCTCAGTATCGGCTGCATTTGCAGTTTTCGAAGAGGAATGTGCAACGTTTTTTCTTCGAATGCTTGCATTTTCCTGGTAATTTTGTTTCAGATAAAAAAAAACCAATGTAAGACATTGAAAAGGCAACAATAAAGAATGCATGTCCTAAGAGGAAGTCTTATTGATGGGCGCACTCTACCAGACTACCAGAATTTGATGACAACATTTTCTAATTTGAAAACTTTACAATCTTCATTCTGCTCACTTACCACTGCTAATGCAAAGAAATGCAATTCTGCACGAAAATGTTGTTGTATGAGGTAAGGCAGGATAATTGCGCACTGTTGCTATGAATAAGCTCCCTTAAAAGAACTTCCAGGAACAATAAGATTGATAACCCCTACAGCGACTTTATGTGATTCTTAAATTCAAATCGCAGAAACACCAAAAGTATTTTTCACGGTGCCACGGTCTGACAAACGTCCGAGAGTAATAAGTTGCCACTTAAAGATTCTCTCGCCTTTCGGATTCTACACTAAATTGGGGCCTACAATTTCCATTTGTGTGCAAAAATATAACACGCCCCACACGAATGGTCGCAAGAAGCAAGGCCTTTGACCGCAACGGTCTTGTCGCGCCAAATATTATTATTACACCAGTTGTTCGGGGACGCTTCGCTACTTCGCACAATCACTTTAAACTTTTTACAAAAAAGAAAAGGGTAGGCTGTGTCGAAGACACGGCCGTGGGTTTTGAGCGTGACAACGTCTGTCCGGGACGAAAGAAGAAAAAACAAAGATCTTGTTGTCTGTGGGACATAAACACGGACGGATACATTAAAATTTTTTTTCTATACTAAATACAAGTCCTACGACTTGCACCGTAGCTCATCACATACATCACATTATATATAAATTATTTATAAGCGAATTTTAATGTTCATAACCACTAACTGTGAAATTGCTGCATATTGCATATTACTGCCCAAACACAGTAATGCAGCTTTTGGTTCAACTCATAAAAATTTGAGTAGTTTTAAATTAAATAAGAAGAGAAAAGTAGTGAGTAGTGGTGGTCATGCTTCGAAATGGTATGGTAAGAATGTCGCTTTGAAACATGCAGGCCAATTATTTCTCATTAAATTTCTTTTGCATTGTTCTCTTATTTCTTTTCTTCTCTTTCTCTTTTTTTTTGTAACTTATGCATAGTAGTATTTTTTTCTGTTACACGACCAAAAACGAGAGCACTCACTAACATTTTATGCAATGTTGATAGATAGAAAGAGCAGAGCAGAGCACTGATAGAAAATGAACATAGACTATACTATCACTACGGCTGCGGTATAGTATATTACAGAACGAGCAAGGAAAGTGGAGTTTATCGTGCGAGGTCGAAGTTTGACAAGCTCGGCAATCTAACGAGCACGATGATCACTTTTCTGCAAGTCATGTACGCTATTTTTCACGCGTCCAAACCGGTTTTTTTTGCTAAATCGAGAGAGAAGCAGAAATGTGAGAATGTGTGTTCGCTGTGACTGCAGTAAATAACAAAGAAATGAATTTTTCACGCGTCCAAACCAGTTTTTCTGCTAAATCGAGAGAGAAGCAGAAATCACAAACGACAAACAAAAGAGAATTCTTGCTCATGCGCAATGTGTTCGCTGAGATTGTAGTAAATAACAAAAGACGTTTATATCATAACATAACTATTGTTGTTATGGGCTACTTTCGAGGCTAGTTTATAGCGTACGAAACAGTCACTTTCGTCTATGGGCGTGTGAAAAAGAATTGCGCGAATTGCGGCTACATTTTAAGCCGACTTACAGTCTGCTTGTAGGGCGACAATTTGACATTTACATTTTGATATTTGCATCCAATTTAAAGTGGCTGCGTAAACTGCGCAGTCGATTTTTCTTTACTGCATTTTACTGCATTGGCTGAAAAGTGAATTTTTGACCAGCATGCAGCATAAACTGCGCAGCGGCTGAATTCTTGGCCGCAGCCTACTACTGCATATGTTTGTTTCGTTCTGCTCAAGCTATTAGCTTGATTGTACGTTATTGAAATCACATATATCATCATCAATCCCATCACATACAACAGAATAAATAATTTATAAGCTGATTTAAATGTTCATAACAATTTATTGTGAGGTGGGTACATATTAAATATTGAATATCACTGCACAAACATAGTAATGCAGTTGCGTCGATAGTAGTAGGAGAAGTAAGAGCTGTTAAAAAAATATGTGCGTGTAATCTTTACGCGCGGTTGCAGTGAAATTCTTTGACGTTGTGGCCAATATTACGATTAAATTAAAAGACACGAGTCGCTTGAAAAATTGCTTCGTTCCATAAATTCCAGACAATAATGAACATATTCCAGAATTTCCATATCAAAATGTCTTATAGGCGCATCTTACCCCTACATACCAAATTTCATCCAAATCGCTTGAGAAATTGCTTTGTTCCAGAAATTCCAGACAAAAATGATCATATTCCAGAAGTTCCATAGGAAGAAATCTTATAGTCGCATCTTAGTCCTACAAGGTACTGACATAAAAATCACAACAGTGGGACATTTAGCATTGTCTCACTTAACATTTGACTTTTTGAAAATGCACCCCTTGTAGATAGACGTTGTCACGTCAAAATATGAAGCGGGTTCGGTGAATGTCCCGCAGACTCCGAGAATACGTGAGTTCCCATGTGATCTCTCCTCTGTCCGATCGTTGCGCCGTTATCGTTGAGAAGGTGACACGGGGTCTTCTTCGCTTCCCCACAGAGTCTGCAGCTGCCATCCTCTTCTAATTTCAATTTCTTTAGTTTGCAATGTCCTGTTACGAAACCCCAAATGATGCTTACATTACTTCTACTTAGTCCCAATATCAGGCGAGACCTCTTTCGGTTATAGTTCCCCAGCATTTCCTTTGCTTTCAGTGGATCCGGGAGATTCTCCCATCTTACGGAAGCGGCTACCTTACCTATACAGCGTATCTCTTTCCGCATTATGCGGTACCCTATGCCAAAGAACGGTTCTGGTCCTATAAACGGAGTTTCATATTGAGCACTTAATATGCATCTTTTTTTAAAATCATCATCATATTTGGCTCAACAACCGGTGTCCGGTCCTGGTCTTCCGCAAAAAATCTCTCCACCGGTCCCGATTTTGAGCCAATGTCAACCAGTTTGGCATACCTAAACTCTGGGCGTCCTGGTCTAGGTATCCTTCGAGCGTAGGCTTGGCCGGCCTACCGCAAGGACTTTCCGAGCAGGATCCCATTCGCTCATGCGAGCTAGGTGTCCTGCCCACCGGAGCCTACCGAGCTTAATTCTCTTCACGATGTCGACATCGCGGTAACGCTCGTAGATCTCATTATTATAGAGTCTCCGGAATCGTCCTTCCTCACATACAGGGCCAACGATTCTCCGTACCACTTTTCTCTTAAACGCGGCGAAGAGGTCAGAATGCGTTCTGCTGAGCATCCAAGTCTCCGATCCATACGTAAGTACTGGTATGATCATTGTCTTATACACCAGCAGCTTGGATGTTATGGTTAAGTTCCTGTATTTGAAGAGTTTTGACAGAAGAGGACGCAGGCCAGTCCATCCCCTTGTCGGAGCCCGTTATAGATGTCGAATGGGCTTGATAATGTATAGAAAGATGGTGTAGTGAGTTTTGAACATGTGATGATGCAATCCGCGCTCGGAGCACCATACCAACAAGATAGTGGTCCGAGTCGAGGTTGGCACCTCGGTACGTTCGTACCGTCATCAGGTTCGGGTTGTGGCGGCGGTCTATCAACACGTGGTCTATCTGGTTGCGAGTGGCTCCATCAGGAGATACCCAGGTGGCTTTGTGGATATTTTTACGCGCAAACCTTGTACTCGCAACGACCATATTATTGCTTGCTGCCATGTCTTTGACTCGTTGTCCATTGTCATAAGTGTTATCGTGTAAGCCTGAATACTGGCTCCCTACCTATTTTGGCATTCATATCCCCCAGAATGTTTTTACGTCATACTGTTGACAGACATGGAGTTCCCGTTCGACTGATTCAAAGAATTCTTCTTTTTCATCATCTGTGGAATCATCTGTAGGTGCGTGAACGTTTATGAGGCTTATGTTTTTAAATCATATATATCAGCACTATTATTATTATTATATTTATTTTAATTTTAGTTTTAATAAAGGACATAGCCCACCTTATTGCCGTGGTGCAAGTCATTCAGTGAGTCCCCCTTTGCAAAAAGTTTGTGCATAAAAAAAGGTCTTCCAGTCAAGCCACCCACCACGTCAACCCCCTCAACACCATGACCACACTAACCCGCTACAAAATAATCCTTTTATTTGAGAGTCCTTTACGCGTTTTTGTGGTCTGAATGCCTCTCGATGGAAGTCTTGATGGGGATCTTAAGTGAGGTCTTGAGGGAGTCTTTAAGGGGGTCTTGAGTGGGTCTTGATAAGTGTGGTTTTATGTGGGTCTTAAGAAGGGTCATGAGGAGGTTTTAAGGCGGTCTTGACGACGTCCTACGGTGGTATTAAGGGATTCTTGATAGGAGTCCTGTGATGAAGTCCTTAGTGGGTACTGAGACGATATTGAGGTGTTCTTGAGAGTGACTTGAGGCTTTCCTATGCAGATCTTGAGGTGATCTCGATAGCGTGTTGATGGGAGTTTTAAGAAGGTCTTGAGTTTGGTCTTGAGAAGGTATTAAGGAATCTTGAGGGTACACATGAGAGATGTCTTCAGGTGCCTTTAAGAGGGTCTTAAGGAGTGTTCCATGGGGTTTGAAGGGGGTCTTTTGGTGAAATTTTGTATGCCTTTTTGGCGCTTACTATCTACTTATTAGTCAAATTTTATTATGTATTTCATTAAAAACTAAAAACTAAAAAAAATATAATAATACTAGCGGAAATACTCGGCGTTTCCCGGCTGCCCCATCCCATTGACTCCCACACAAGTTAACATCCGATACACATAGGCACCAACGTTTTTCTATATTAAGAAGAGTTAAAAAATAAAGTACAGAAAAGTCCAAAAAAGCAGTTTTTATATTCCGTATTCACGTACGACGCGTGTCACGTTTCGCGTGTGACAAATGTAATGGTTTAAAATCGCGCCATTTTCTCGATTTCTGAGCTCCTTTTGTAACCACCTTCCCCACGACCTAGAGAGTTGAAATTTTGCGAGTATCTAAGTCCAAAATAGCATTTTTGTATTCCATGATGCGTGTCAGATTTCGCGTGTGGCACATGTGATGGTTTGAAATCGCGCCATTTTCTCTTTTTTTAACCACATTTCGCATAACCTAGAGGGCGGAAATTTGTTAGCGCTCAATGTCAGGGGCCCATTTTGATATCCCGCTTTTGACGCGTATCACGAGTCGCGTGTGGCGCGTGTAAAGCGTGGAAAAAGAAAATCCTTTGAATTAGCTTCGACCTCAAAAACAGATATTTTGGCGATTATTACCAAATAATAAACGACGTATATGATGTATATATAAAAGTTTGTACCCGAAAGAAGAAGTTTTTATTACATTTACTTGTTGTTTATACTAAGCGCAAGCTTCAAAGAATGTGTCGCCTAATAAAGCCGAGACACATCGTGGGCTTGATATACAATACTATCAAGATCTTCAACCATAGAGCTGTCATACAGTTTTGCATCTATTATACTTTCCTGCACCGCTGTCAAGTCTCATAGTTTTTTGGTTTTGTATAAGAAGTCTAGATCAACCCAAGCGTAGCATAAAGGTGTTAAAGAGGAAAAGCACCAAAAATTGTCTGTCTACAAAGCTAAAAAAAAAAGGCAATCAATCCATTAGGCAATGGCAATTCATAAAAATCCATAAAAAGAATATAAAAAAAAGGCAGCAATTGAAATTTATCGGCTGTCCGATAAATTGGATAACCGCCCGGAGGGAGACTGGACCTGGGAATGAGTGTAGTCTTCTATAGTCTTTTCGCCGACCAATAAAAAAAACGAGAACCTATAATCATAAATTACAGCAGAGACGACGGTGGAAGTTCAGTTAGAGAAGATTGGCGGGCGCAAGTATGTAGGAGATGACGGTAGCAGGAGGCTTCATCAATACAGCTATTAAGGACAATGCTTTCGCTTATTGAGAGCTAAGCGTTTTTTATTGCTTTGACATTTTGCAATTCATATGCAAATATACGAGTATTAGAGAAAAAAGGGATGCACAAAGGATCGATCGGGCGGGTTGTGTGCATCGGAGGGTGCGGTAGAGAAGAAGATTGACATTGAGGGATGGAAGGAGACAACATTAAAATTTGAAACTTCCTGTTTGTTCGCATATATAAGGAGCATACGCATCGATACGGCAAGGATACGATTTTCCTCTTCACTGCGCTTTAATATGGAACTGTGCGACTACTACAACGAGGAAGAGGATGTCCTTGAGGGTGCATTCTGTCAAGCTAAGCACACATATGCCTTGCATAGGAACTTCATCCATTCAATCAGCAAAGAATACCGAAAATAATACATAAAAGGATGGCATTGCACATTTGGGGTGGAGCAGCGGGCATGCCATGAAATTTGCCCATTTACATGCTCGAGTATTTGTGTGGGTTGTAAAATTTTAGGAATTTTCCTTTCAGATAGATATAGGAATTTATTTTGTGTTCTTTTTCGTTTTAGCAAAAAAATGCCTGTTTTTAAAGTGTTGAGAAGTAAATCTGTACATCCGATGAAATTGCTCCAAAATTGGCTAAGTCATTGGAACGAAAATTAAATGGATATTCAATTTAATTTTCGTTTCAATGACTTGGCGAATTTTGGAGCAAATTTTTCGATCGGTCTAAATGCTATTTCACTAACACCTGGATCAATATTGTACTTGAGTGACTGAATGTTTTGCGATTGTCAGCGTAATATCGATCTTTAAGGACGTTCCATACTTACAACTCCTTGCAACATCATCTAAATTACACGATTATTGCAATTATAAATATTATTGGTAAAAAATATCAGTTATCATCCCTTTGTATCGATCTCCGTGCACCGTAACGCGGTTAGTGCAGGAAGAAACATCGGTAAAATTTTGTAAAGTATTTGTCGACTCCGACGGCCGAGGGGCCCCAAATTTTAATAGAAAGTGTTGTCATCGGAGATACAAATTTGTGCAAAATTTTAATAAAATCGGGCTTTACAAAGTGGGTTAAAAATTGAACACCAGATTCTACCATCCAGCCAGCCAGCCAGGGCACACAAAGTTTAATAAGCATGGCTCCATATAAAGTTCTAACTAATTCTTAATAGAAATGATTCTTATTTATGTTATATGTAATAGTTAGACGCATTTTTCCAGATAGGGAACTCAAGGAAGTCGAAAAAGAACAACTAATGACTTCACTTTTTGTTAACACTCGATTTCACTGCCCATCTAATTTGTACACCTCGGGCTATATATATGAAAATCAGTTCTTAAGGAGTATATTTAATTTGAGTAAACTCAAACAATTAAATTGTTTTACCTTAAAAATTGGGAATATCTCTGCAATTGATGGTAGTACAAGTTTTAGGAAAACATTTTGTTTCTTTGTTTCTTAAACATGCAGACAATTGAATTCTGCGGTATTACAATTTATACTACCTCTCATTCTGTTATAAAAACTCCCCTTACTTGAACATTCTTCAAAACTTCAAAACATTTGCAATTCTGTAAACTTATCTCGAGAAAAGATGATGTACCCCAAGGATCCATCGTTGTTCTCTGTCTTTTCAACATATTTATAAATCACTGCTTAAACTACGCCCCCTAAAAGGAAGTCTTCAAATGTATGCTGATGATATGTGTATTGTTTAATTCGCTCGGAATTATTTCTGCCTCCAAAGTTATAAGCAATCTAATTTTGATTTTTTACGGGGCCCATTGAGGTTCTTTTAATTGTCTTTGAGGTTCTTTTAGAATCTCTTGTGGGGATCTGCCGAGAGTCTCTTGAAGGTCGTCTAGGGTCCATTTAGGAGTTATTTGGAAGCCTTTAGGGGTCTTTTTGGGTTTTTTTCACTTGCACACGCTAGATGGGTTTAAACCCTTGTGATGCTATGCGCAGCATGGGCACTAAGGTATCAAGGAAGGAAAGAGGAGATGTCGAGGTGCATGTGTGGATCATATTGATACGGGAACACAAAGCTTGGTAAAGCACTCCACAATCGTGCTGTACGACTAAAGAAAAAGTCTCTAAACTTAACAGAACGTTCGAAGATGGACCTATGGGTAAACTGAGCATTCAAAACACCACGAGTATTGCGGTTGAATTCATGGAGGGCTGGAATGCAACCGGCTATTTCTCTTGAGTAACGTTGATAGAAAAACCGGTAAAACAGTGACAATTGTTCTTTCAATATTTTTGTCACCTATAAGTTTTATCGCAAGGTTCTATATTCTGTCATACAGATGCAAGGTCATCTTAGGTGCATCTGACCAGACATGACAGTTATACTCAAGTTTGGGGCGAATGAATGCCTTGTAGATAGTAGCCAGATCAGAGGGAGGGAGTTTCTTGCACTGTGTTAGGTAGTCAAGGCACTTCGCAGCATTTTTTTCGACGTGTTTTTTTTTTATCATTCAAACGGAGCTTGTTGTTAACGCACATACCAAGATTTGCTAGTTTTTAAGTTTCCTCGATGGAAGTGCCATTTTATAGATAATGGCTGGAGGTTTCTATTTCGCTTTAACTACAGAAGATAGCATTGGGTTTTGGAAACATTAAATTCGACTTTTTTGTGCTCTCCCCACTTTTTTATTCTGTCAAGGTCTGAATTAAAGGAGCTTATCACACGCTGTTGCTCTAGTTCCACATCCGAAGAGAAGGGAGGTAAACCTGCGAACGAAGTAGATAAGAGTACTGTCGGCAGCATATATTGGATTAGAAGTATCAGACAGAAGATTGTTTATGAAAATAAAAAAAAGTGTCGGACACAAAACGCAGCCCTGAGGGACACCCGAATTTATACGGTGAATAACAGACATAAACCCGTTCAACACAACTTGAATTGAATGGTTTGAAAGATAGCTTCTAATCCATTGAAGCAGGGTTACATCGATTCCATAAGCACGCATTTTGGACAGAAGAGCTTTGAAATATCAAGTGCTTTACCAAACTTGTGAAAAGACTGATTCCACTTTTCGGTGATTTATGCCATTAAGTAATTCACGTAATTCAAGACATTTCATAAGCCGACGGTTTATTATTAATGTTTCCATGACCTTAGAAAGAAGGGACGTTAGTGATATTCGTCGGTACGAAGATAGACATAACGGTTCGCCTTTTTTTATAGGGTGGACAAATGTAGTTTTCCAACTACTCGGAAGAGTCCAGAAGAATAGGATAAGTAGAAAAGCTTACGCAATGGTAATGCAAGCGATCCCCATTGAGCAATGAGGCATGCCGTATAATTTTGTCTGTTTCGATTTTAGTAACATGGTATATCACAGGTACGTTGCATGAGTCTGACAAGTACCCCAATGCATCCAGATACAGAAATGATTCAGGTGGTATATATGCACTTTCTAAAGTACCCAGGATCAGGATTAAATGCTCCCGAGATGGCGAACTGGTTCACAATAAGATCGAGAATCATATTGTCAATTCTAGGTACTCCGAAGGCATCCAGGAGTTTTTTTTTATCAGAGACATAATGTTCGCTTCTGTACTTATGCATACACGCTGCCAAAGATCCCTGTGCATAGCCTATGATGATCTAGGGTGTCAAAAGCTTTACTGAAGTCGATAAACATAAAGAAAGCGTGATGATTTTTGTTAAGGCTCAAAGTTTGAATTAAAGTTCAGCGACTAAATTTGTTAGACAGTTCCAGGAAGGATTGATTTAAATAAGTCGCTGTTCGGGTGCGTGCTCACAGTAACGAAGATGGGTCGAATTAGACGAATTAAAAACACAAACTGAATTACGCAGCTAACTGAAAATTTGACAGTTCTCTTTTGAAGGATGACATTGAATTTAATTAGTAACTCCATCTCTCGTCCAAGTAAGGTACTTATCACTCTGCTCCCGTAGAACTACTCGCACAAAATATATTAAAATATGATTCCCAAAAGGTTTATAAATTTCCCCACTTAAGGACTTACTACTACTAAAAGCACTTGTCACGCCACTTAGACTGATTGAACTGGCGAACAGGCCCTAACTCCCTCGGGTCTCATCTTGTAGTGTCATAATTTTTAAAACCGCGTAAATGTGATTCATCCGATTTATTCAATGTCATTAAGACTAAGTCCACGTTTGACTTACTGGCTCGAGCTGGTTGGCGTTCGCGTTCTGGCACGCATCGCAAATCGATTTCTAATTTAAATGAAAAGCAGCAGCAACCAAGCCAATAAATAATTCGAGAACTAAAAAAGAAACGTCCTTTCGCCATTTATGGCGATTAAGCGATTGTGTCGTCGTCGTCGTCGTCCTCCACATTAAATGGGATAGTAAATAGAAGCAATTGTTTCTGTTCCACCCACTGTACTTACTAAAAAAAAATGTGGGTCAACCCACTCGCACACTGAACTTTGTTGGAAGCAAATGCGAATGCGAGTACAGCCTGCAACTTAGAGCGAAGAGAACATGGCGTGCACATGGCAAGGAAAATTATTATGAGATTAATTTAAAATGTCGCGCGCTACTGTTTCTTCACATCTATCATTGCAGCAGCGGCGAACGACGTGACAAACGCACGAACGAACGGACGGACGGACGGATGGACGGACGGACTGCATGTGGCCTTTTGAGAATAATTAAAAATATGTAGAGTGCCAGAGTAGTGTGAAGAAGATGACTTGGGAAGTGGCGGTTTTTCAGCATTTTTTCATCAGAGACATTAAGCAGATGCGGTCGACTGGAAGCTGCTGGAAAGTGCTTCTGGTATAAGCACCGCGTGGGTGGAGCATCAATCAATCACCCCCAGACACCAGAAATGGAATATAAAAAATCACCTCCGACAACGACTTCTAGTGCCACAATAGGACATGAAAGGAAGTTTTTTTTTTCTGTTTTTTTTTTCAGTTTCTCATTTAAGTGAATTTATTTTTATTTTGCGACAAGGCCAACGACACGTCTAAGATTGTTGACCGTACATTTACATGAAGCACATTTGTCTGTCCGTCCGACCATCGGAAATGCAATGGTACAGCATAATAAGGACATTATGTACACACCACTGTCCTTATTATCTTTACATCAGATCATTAGTGCAACCATTTTCATGTTAAACCGACTTGTCCCTAACACGAACTTGCTGGGCATAAAGGAAGGAGCTGATTGAATCGGTCATTAGGAGCGGTGTTACCGCGCGACGATGATACGAAAGCAGCAAAAAAGTATACTAATGGAATATCCATATCACTGATGTTGAACGGCTGTGTAGCAGATGTGGAAGGCATACTCTTGTACCTAATAACACCTAGCCACTAGCATTGAATGCAGTTATCTTGGCCATTAATCGTTAGACTTCGCTGTTTAAAATTATACGAGAAATATTTATTGGTACGTGATCGGTAAAAGTAGGTCAAAATTGTTGTTGGCTCGTGTTTTCCCGGTGTTCATTCGGTGCCTTTGGGAGTAGCAGACTTTCATATACAGGGTGTATCAGTTTAGGTGGCAAATACTTAACACTAACTGTATTAATGCCTATTATTGTTGAAAACTGGCATGTATCTGACGAAGCCCCGCTGTCAGACCACCACCATCAGCATCAGTTTTACATTCCCGGCAAACTGACGTATGCTTCTTCTAGATAAGATTTGAAGTCTACGAACTGGAATCGGGGACTTGTCCTCTCTAAATTGAATATGATGAAGATGAAGCAGCGTATCAACTTAATGATGTGTTGCTCAATTCCTATCACGACCGCTGTGTCCCTGAAGCCAGCTTGTTTGTAAACGAAAGGCTCGTTGGTGGAACGACCCGCTGGCTAACCTTCGGAAGTTAGAAAACTTTTCAACTGTGCTAAACGCACGAAGAGTTGTGACGAATATAGGTTCGCCCTTACAAAGTACAACTATGAATTAACACGATCCAAACGTGCCACATGGAGGAAATGTTGCGAAAACATAGTCGAAATACCAGAAGCATTAGTTAAGGATCAGACAAACAGATAGATAGATTTGTTAAAAAATGTCGATGGTACCTACACGTCGGACCGTGAGGAACCCTACTACAGGTTCGTATCTGTCCGAAGGGTTTTTATTACTAGAAGGATAGGTAGGTATTAGTTTATCCGGTAAAATCTTCAGTCTACATAAGGTTAAATGGGCAGTAGCCCCTTTGAAACCTCTCAAAGCTCCCGGCAGTGATGGGATCTTTCCAGCGCTTCTACAGAACCTACAACTACCTCTAAAGTCAAACCAGGCAATAGGCCTAATGAGCCGCCTAAATCATACAGACTTATAAGTCTAATATTTTTGCCTTGAAAACCATGGAGAGACTTACTGATGTTGATATTAGAAGCCGGTTAGAATTGTCTACCCCTTTGCACTCAAGTCAGTTTGCGTACAGGAAAGGCAAAAGCACAGAAGGTGTCCTTCAATTTATTGTAAAGAAAATAGAAGGAAATTTTCGTTCCAAGGAAGTGGCCCTGTATGCCTTCCTCGACATTGAGGTTTTCGATAACACTGGCTACGATTTAATTGCAAGGCCAATCAGTTGCAGAGGTATCGAAGATTCGACCAATGATTGGATAAGGGCCATGTTTAAAAGTCGAGATATTATTTCCTCCTCGGGGGGAGTGTCTGTGTCTGTGACTGCAGTTAAGGGATGTCCCCAAAGAGGGGTGCTTCCTTCCCTTCTATGGTCACTAGTCATTGACAACCTTCTAGTTGATCTACACAGATCAGGATACATCGCCATTGGTTATGCGGACGATTTGTCGATTTTTATTAGTGGTAAGCAAAGCACGACTATCACTAGTGTCATGCAAGGTGCTTTACTACACGTTTGGTGCAGCAGAGAAGGACTATCTATCAATACTTGCAAAAACGTCCTAGTGCCTTTCACGAAAAGAAGACTGGTCAATTTGGGACCTATCATCATCAAATATACCACTATAGATTATTTCAGTGAGGTTAGATATCACGGCATCATCCTTGATAAACGACTAAAATGGAATCCTCATATCAAGTCCGCTATCGAACGGGCCACTAGGGCCTTGTGTGCCAGTAGACGCCCCTACGGCAGGTTATAAATCCTAAAATGATACATTGGATGTATACAATGATGGTGCAAACTATTATTATGTACGCGGTCATCGTTTGGTGGCCGAAGTTTTTGACCGAACAACGGCAACTATAAGCTTCAGAAGATACAAAGAATTGCCTGTCTTAGTATAACTGGTGGCATGCGCAACTGCACAGCTCTAGAAGCTGTCGTACGGCTTTCACTCCTAAAAATCTTCATCAGGAAAACGGCTGCTAGATGTGTAGTAAGCTGCAGCTAGAATACAAACCAGGTAACCATGTGGGACACCTGAAAATTCTTGACTCAATTCCTGAAAAAGACGTTCTGCACAATCCCCAACTTTATGGGAGTACTGTTTTGACAGGTTTTATGAGGTAGAAATATTGGACCGGGCAAACTGGTACAATGGTATTCCTGCACTTGACGCTAGTGGTCTGGTCTGATTCACAGATGGATCGAAGATGGAAACTGGAGTTGGAGCTGGTGTCTTTGGACACAACACCAATGTTTCGATACCAATGGAAAAAAGTCAGTTTTTCAGTTTTTCAGGGGGACCTCCATGCCCTTGTGATCTGCGCCAGGATTAATCTTAGTAAAGAATTTAAGGAGGCTAAAATATTTATATTTTCAGATAGCCTGGCACCACTTAAAGCGCTATCTCCAACTTAATGGACTGTGGAAACTGGAGAGGTATATGCGTTTTACCGGCCGTAGCCAAGATAATAGCTAGAATCATATTAGAACGCCTTAAGGAGCATTTGGATTCAACTCTCGACCTCGAGCAGCACTGATGGTAGGGACCATTGGAATTCGATGGACTATGACAACTTACCTTAAACATCTAGACTACGCTGACGATGAGTGCCGGCTCTCACATCGGATAATGGACCTTCATATGATGGCCCAAAATCTAGAAACCGAAGCAAGCAAAGTGGGGCTCAAGATAAACACAGCCAAAACGAAAAACCCGAACACTTCCAACACCCGCTCTCAGCTTAACATTGTTGGACAGGTAGTCGGAAAGTTGACAACTTTCTATACCTAGGAAGTGTGGTCTCGGCTGATCGTGGTGGCACTGAACTGTATGTATGCAGCAAAATCGGGAAAGCAAGGGCTGCGTTCGAAATGCTATCGAAAGTCTGGAGAAGCAATGTTTTCAGCTTAAGAACTAAGCTTCGACTGTTCCACTCCAACGTCGAATCAGTACTGCTGTATGCGTGCAGTACTTGGAAGGTGGATACCACTACCACGCGCAAGCTGCAAACTTTCGTAAACAAATGCCTACGTATCATCTTGAGGATCTTCTGGCCCAATCGTATATCCAACGACGAACTTCATCGGAGAACGGGCCAAGAACCTATAGACGTTATTGTGCGAAAGAGAAAGGGGCAGTGGAGAACGGGCCAAGAACCTATATAGACGTTATTGTGCGAAGGAGAAAATGACAGTGGATTGGACACACTCTACGGCGCAACGAAATCTCCATTGCGAAATATGTCATACAGTGGAACCTGCTCACCCAGGCAGCTATAACAGCGGGACGCCCTACGAGAACGTGGTGCAGGACAGTCGAGGAGGAAGCAGGGTCCTTGGGAATGAGTTGGAGGCAGCTCAAACGCGTTGCAGTAAACGGAACAAGATGGCGCGTAGGCGTTGTTGATGCCCTATGCCCCTCGAGGGGTAAAAGGATTTAAGAAGAAGAAGATAACTTGGATATTTTTTGAGGAAATAACTCTATTAAAGTGAAAAATCTGGAAACACGCATTCCGGTCTAAATTAAAATAAAATTAAATTTATTTTTACTTTTATGTTGATTCTCGATGTGTCTAACAAAAGTCGTTATTTCATTTCTATTCCAAAAGATTCCAATAGTTGGCGCAAAGTCCGCAAATGTTGTTTGACAGCTGATCCATTTGCATGGTTCTTCCTTTGCATCCCAATGATTCCTCCAAAAGACCCGCAAGAGACCATCAAAAGACCCCGAAAATACCGCCAAAAGGCCACCAAAAGACACACAAAAGGCCACCAAAAGACACTCAAATTAATCATTAAAGACCACAAGACAAAAAATTAAGGACCCCCAAAAGACCCCAAAAGACCTTTAAAAGATACTCGAAAGACTTCCCAAAACACCCCAAAAAGACCCTCAAAAGACCATCAAAATACTCCCAACAAGAACTCCAAAAGACCTTAAAAAGACCCTGTAAAGACTCCTCAAAAGACCCAAAAAAGACCCAAAAAAGACCCTCAAAAGACCATCAAAATACTCCCAACAAGACCTCCAAAAGATCCACAAAAGACCCCAAAAAGACCCTCAAAAGACGCTTAAAACCGTCAAAAACCCTCAAAAGACCCCCTAAAAGACCCTCATAAGACCCCCACAAGAATCTCAAGAGACCATACCGAATTTCATACAAATCGATTGAGAAATGTCAAAATTTTAAAATGTAACACAATAATGTAACCAATAATGTGACTCAAAATCGCAACACATACAAATTTATTGAAAGTGGGACCGGACAATGTCTGTCGGATCAGCTAGTAATTTTATAAATCAGCGCGTCGTTCCAAACCATGTCAAAGGCGAGATCTATTAGACTGACAGCTGTATTCCTTCTTATCATTCAGTTGACATCTGAAATCAATGCGGTCACATCGTGTACTGTCGAGTGATTGTGTTTGAACCCAAATTGGTTCTGCGGTATGATCTCTTTTTCGTCAGACAAGTTCAAAGTGCACTTGTGGAGACACCGTTCGTCCCATCCTTAAGCAATGGGTTAATTGACAGTGTATGTACGACGACACAACTTACGTTTGTTTTTCTTCATTCATCTTACATCCCAGCGTGTGTTACGCACTTCATTAATTCGACAATCGAATGTCGAATAACGAGCTGTCAATATCGGCGAGTGGTTGCGAGGAAATGACTAACAGCTCACTTCACTTCTGTAATTCAATTTCCGAGACAGAGGACAAAGTTTTATCTCCTATTCTTGTCCGCATGTAAAACCGAAACTAAAATCACAAAAATATCAGTCAAATTTGAAGTACTTAAAGTTTAATTGTTCAAAGTTAATGTTCAATGTTCGTAGTTTTAATTTTGGATGATTGTTTACATATATTTGTTTACTAAATAAAAGTTAACCTGAAAATTGGAACAAGTGTTATATAAATTCCCATTTGGAAGTGCCTTTGTTTTTGGAATACCACTTGGGAATTGCTACACTCTTGCTAATAGCCACATCTAGAACTTTCCCGATATTAGACAAGAGATTAATTGTTCTATAATTCATCGGATCTTTTTCTTTATTATTGGAAAAACCTTCGATGTTTTCTAATAACTCGGGATTATTGATTATTGAGCAAGTTATTAAAAACTATGCAGTATTTCGGTATGATATCTTTTTGCTTTATAATAACTCAAAAATGCCAAAACATAATTAAATTATCCTTCCTGCCATTAACAACTGTGGACAAAAACGTCCCCACCAAAAGATATACATATATACCAATGATTCAAAACAGGAGAGCATGTGGAACGCAATGCACAAATAGCTAAATTCAAATGTTTATTTGAAAATACGAAACATACGAGTACTCACATTAGAAATTCCAAATGCATTTGCGATGCACGATGATGATGGACTGTCGGTCGTATCTGCTTCTCTGTCAGCTCCTGGCGGTTTTTTTTTTAATTTTTTTTAAAACTTTATTAAAGAATTAGGATGTGTAGTCGTGCGTCACTTTGTGGTGAAACGATATTTAATTTAATCCTTTCAACATTGGCGTAGGACACACATATCCATTATTTGTGGGTTTTGCGTTTCTTGTTGTCGATTCGACTTAAACCGAATAAAGCATTAACCCCTTGTTAGCATACCGCCAAAAGCAATGAGATTCAGGTGGAGAGTAGGATGAAGTCAGGAAAAAAAAAACACTTTGGCGCCTTAAATACACAAACACACACGCACACAGATAGAACAAACAAACAATCGTTTATGTAGAGTGCCACGAATAGTAAACATACACGACATTGTAAGCGATGACAAAGAACAACAACAATATAACGACAACGACAACACTGCACTTTAACACAAAATAATTTTTTATCTTTATATTTGTTTTGTTTTTTTATTTATTTTGATTTATGAGAAAATTGTTTCCTCGTTGGACCTTTTTTTTGAATGTTGTTTGCTGTTGTTGTTTTTGGTACGATTCGAGAAAGGATTAACAGGTAAGTTGTTTTTATTGAAGAATACTCATAACAGAGTAAGGATTATAGTCTGGGCAGACAAGCGACGCGACGGTTGGCGTAGAGTTTTTCTTCCTAATCCTTCCCCGATTTGCTTTTAGTTCTTGTTTTGTGTTTAGTTTTTCAATTTTCCTGCCCTTAGTTGAATGAAACTTGTTTACTCGTATTATCCTTTTTTCTTGAAAAACTCGTTTCTTTGAGAGAAAATTATGTCCGTACGTACGGTTTTATGATTTCCAAATATATAACATGTAAGCTTCTTTGACATTGCATCTTGGCATTGGTCATTGGAGACTGAATAGAGAAATTCCCT
Organism: Nephrocerus scutellatus; assembly: GCA_947095585.1. Taxonomy (NCBI): domain Eukaryota; kingdom Metazoa; phylum Arthropoda; class Insecta; order Diptera; family Pipunculidae; genus Nephrocerus; species Nephrocerus scutellatus. The sequence goes on from OX352764.1 coordinate 89,277,598, forward strand.
TTTTTTATTGAATGTTGTTGCATGTGGTTATTTATCCTATAAAAAATATAAAAATATTATAAATTATAAATATATATTTAGTTCTATATATATATATATATAACTAGAGAATTTATGTGTGTATGTTTGTGTAGCTCTCTAAAAGTACTGGAGAGTGTTAGGACGCCACTTTAGCCCGGTAGGCTCAATGAAAGGAAAATCCCCATGCACACCACCCCGTGGTAGAGAGTGGGTAACGCTAACGTGCAGGGGGACGACCGAATGGATGCCAGTATAAGCAGCTAAACCACCGATGCTGGTCAGGGCACAAACTTGTCCTTGAGATAGTTAAAAGCCCCCAAAAGTCGGATGAACTGCAGTTGGCGGTCATCGGCATGAAAGTCTGCTGGCGGAGGAGCCTATCTGAAAAGGCCAACGCAAGTAGCGTCTGTAATCCCATATTTGGCGGCTACAAAAGGTGGGCGGCCTCGATCAGTTATGTGTTTGACCATACAAAGGGCGGGTGTGCCTTTCAAATCTGAGATTATTTATGTTATTAATCGTATCTCATAAAACACCATGGTGGAAGGATATATGCAAATACATGAACTATGACAACAACTGGAAATGAGTCCCCAAGAGGTAGCCTTTTTTTGGAGAATCCTTCTGCAGCTTCGGCTTTCATGTAAGAGCGTCAATCAAGACGCCATAATAATAAATGAATCGTTAACAAATAGAAGAAGTCTTTCAAGAAGAGCAAATGTTACTTTTGCCTACCGCATACGTACGAAAATCGGAGCATGGAACTTTCGATCCTTGTACAGCGAAGGTAGATACGAGCAGCTTGAGCGTAAAATGCTTCGCCTAAAGATCAGTATCCTGGGCATTAGCAAAACTAAGTGGAGACGAAGAGCTGAATACAGATCTGACACTGGACAAACGAGAATGCTGTATTCCGGGGAGGATGAAAGAGAGGGTGGCTAAAGACTGCGTGGTGTCGGAATTATGTTGAACGAAGTAGCGAGGCATAGTCTTATGTCCTGGGCGCCCATTTCTGCGTGATTAATGACAGCAAGGTTTCGTTCAAAAATCCGTAACATAACAATTATTCAGCGCTACTCCCCCACAAATGAAGCGACCGAGGAAGACAAAACCGCGTTCTACACTCATCTTAACTCGGTTTACGGGAGTGTTCCGAGAGCTGATATCATAATCGACCTCGATGCCCAAGTCGGATCTGACAATTACGGTCTGGAACACGTGATGGGACAATATGGCTTGAGGTCACGGAACAAAAATGGCGACTTGCTTGTCGACTTTTGTAACGCGAATAGTCTTGTGCTAGGCGGGACTGTATTTAAGCATAAGACTTGCAACAAAATCACCTGTGTGCATCCGGATGGTCAAACTGAAAACCAAATTGACCATATCATGATTCAGCAGCGATTGACGAAGATAATATTTGATGTCCGAAGCATAAGAAACGCCGATGTGGGAAGTGACCTCCATTTGGTTCTGATGAGTCTCAAACTACGCACCGCTGCCGTACAAAGACAAGCGCAGGATGCAGCAAGGAGTTCAAAATTCAAGACGAATGCTTTAAACGATCCCAAAATTCGTCGTAACTATGACACCACCCTTAACGACAGAGCTTCGTCACTAAACGGAATTCAGCATTCAACAATTAATGAGATGTTGGGTGAAATAAAAAGTGTTTTTATGGAGGCTGGATCTGAAACTGTAGCCAAGCGGACAAGAGCTGGAGACTTTTGGATATCCCAAGACACCTGGGATTAAATCGAGCTTCGCAAATCGTTGAAAGTGCAAATAAATGCCGAGCAGATGTTTCACGAAAGGCTGAATTGCGAAGCGAGTATCGCATTGCACACAAGTAGGTCTATCGCTGTGTTAGACGTGACAGGAGGGTGAGGTTAGATGGACTCGCAGATAATGCGGAAAACGCTGCAAGAAGAGGAGATATCCGTAAACTGTACCAAATATCCAAAGATGTTATTGGGGAAAAAAAGCAACACCAATCATCCTGTAAAGGATGTGGATGGCACACTTTTGGTATCAATTGAGGATCAGCTACGCAGATGGAAGGATCATTTTTGTGCCCTGCTAAATGAGGATTCCTTTGAGCAGAGTGCTAAAGTGCCCCAACTTAACGAGATGCGCAGGTCCTATAGGGGTATCGACAGCGAACCCCCTTCAGAATCGGAAATCCAAAATTCAATAAATCTCCTCAAAACCAACAAAGTAGCTGGACTTGATGGAATACCAGCTGAATTCCTGAAAGACGATCCGGTAACAACGGCTAGTATTCTACATCCGTTGATACAAATTATATGGAAATACGAAAGCTATCCCAAGGACTGGAAGGATAGTGACCTTAAGAATTGCAACAATTGGAGTGGTATCACCGTTTTGTCTGTTTTCCCAAAACTAATGGCAACCATCATTCTCGTGCGGATAAAGGATAGAATCGAGTCTACACTCAAGAGGCATCAAGCTGACTTTCGCAGTGGTCGACCATGTGTCGACCATATCGTATCGTATCGTCCTTGTGCAGTCGATGGAATTTCAATAACAGGAAATTCGCCGGCTGTACTCTACTGGGACAATGCAATCTTAATTGACCGAACGATACACGCAAATAGATATAGTACTAATACAGTACAGATATAGTACTAATCAACAAAACCGAAAACTCAATCGAATTATACGACAACGCCATTCCACTCAACCACAACATCCAAACAACGATCAGTACAAAAATATGCAAGTATGTATACTGAACTAGCAAATGAGCTACAAGGGATGTATAGAGCCAACAGCATCAGAATACACCCCATCGTCATCTCAGCCACAGGCTTGATTCCCAGAAGCCTCACACAAACTCTAAAATGAATGAATATGGAGCACATTCTGGAACTAATAAAAAAATCTGTCATACTGGCACATGTCACATAGTAAGACGATTCATGCAGTGATATCCAAAAAATAATATAACAATAGAAAAAATAACACCAATAGCACATCAGAGCATAATCCCTTGGCATAGCCCGGGTTAGGTAATTTCCAACTTCATAGAAGTATCGAAACTCCATAATAATAAAAATTTTTATTTTTTTTTTATTTATTAGGACTAGATATAATAATAAATTATTACACCTAATAAGGTAGTATGAGTTCTAGCTACCAGAGCTTTCGACTCGATATTTAAAAAAAATACTTAAATATAATATATACAAAAGGAAAATATTGTATCAAGACTTAATTTAGAAATAATAATAATAATATTTAATATTCGGCTAGCGGAAATAACAAATTTCGGTTATAAATATTTTAGAGTGCCTGCAAAGGGTCCTTGCGTCCCGCAAAAAATCGCTCCGTCTGTCCCGATTTCAAGCTGATGTGATCCAGTTTTGCAAAGCAGTGTAGTATATGTATTTACTGCAGTATGTGCAAATTAGTATAGTATATTATTTATACGCCTTTGGAATGTGCTCGAATTTCAAGCACAAAACAACACAAAGAGAAAGAACCACAGAACGATTTAAATCCAAAGAAACTACCAAAAACCACAATACCAATCCACCCCCACCATATTATATGTATACTCGTAAGAGCAGTTTGTAATACGCACACACACACATACACACAAGTTCAGGGCTACCACCCACCAACTTAAAGGCAAATGTGTTAGGGCGTTTGATACGAAGAACACCGCCTACAGAATTACTATTGAACTTAGACTTTTATTGGGGCCGACTCATTCAGAAGGAGAATAGCAAGAGGTTTTAGATTCAGGAAATAAATGGTAATACAAAAATACAATACAAATACAGACAAACAAACAAAGAAAAAATAGTTGGATTGAATGTCCAAAAATGCTCTTGATCCAGTTCGATGCAGACACTAGCAAGTGGCAAGTCGACTGAAAACGTCCTACTAATGTTATGGACAAATTAACGTTTAACTGTTTGTAGCGCTTCCTGAAACATTGATAGATAAGATGGTTACGTCATTTTCAGACAAGCCATGCTTAAGGGAACACAGTAATTATGAAAATTATGTGAGGGCTATGCAAATTACACGCAACTGTTTATCACGCAACCTCTCGCTAAATCCTATGCCGCCAGCATTAGGTACCGAGAAACAGTGGCTACTAGCCTTTAAAGACGCCAGTTTTGATGTAGTAGGTATCATCCAACCACTACAACGACGAAACCCTTGGTTTTATGACGAATATAGGCCGAAAAACAACAGGCGCTGCATTAAAAGGCAAAAGCTGATCATGAGCTCTACAAGCACAAAAGTCGAGAGGAATATTGGCTTTCCAAAGGTAAAAGGAATAAAGAAACAAAGACAAGTGAACGATCGAAGACATTGAGAGATGCTACAGGAATGTTTTACTAAATAATAAGAAGGACGTCAAAGCCACAAATTTCGATCAAAAACTTGTCAAAAAAAGAAAGGAAACCTCGTAGTAAGTGCTGAGAAAATGGACAACATTCGTAGAATGGGACAAAACCTGCTTTCCCAGCTTTCGCCATTAAGCATGCTCTTGAACTATTCCTCTCTCGTCGAGAGTAAACTGAAAGCCCAAGCGTTGCATCCCCACAACGAGCTGGGTCCTAAACCACAGTTGTCCTTAGACCGGTCAACCTTACGGAACCTGGTCTGTGGGCATCGACAACTCCCGCTGTATCAACGCGACCTTGGTGAGGTCTTACATCAAGGGACTTTGTTTGTTCAGAGTGATTACCTTTTATGGAAGAAGAAAACCATCACTGGCGAATCATCTTCCGGAACCTCCAACCCTACCATTTGTCACTATGATTACCGCTATATCCTAGGCCGCCTGGGACGGAAACTATTCCAGGCCCTTCCCTCTGTCCCATTGTGTACGAAATAAACTACTAAATACGAAAAGTCGCCCATAAGGTCATTCTTAGTACCAGTAGCCCACTCCGGGTCACAAAGTGCGAAGACATTGCCCATAAGGAGCATACTCTACGTACCCGCGGCCCTTATTATTATCCCATGGTAAAGCCCAGCAACCCAACCATGAATATTTTAAGACGCAATTGGAACCCCCACGGGGATGAGAACATGGACAGGCCCCTTCTGCAGACTGTTAAACGGCGATGAAGATCAACATTCCGCTGGGAGGTAGAACGAACCATTCAACGTGGATGAAAACAGCCAAAAATGTCGGTCCACATGACCAAGGTGAAATGGCCATTGCAATGCCAAAATTTAACTTAAGAATAACAAAACAGCTAGCCCTGCCTGATGAATGGAATCTCAGCATTGTTTGCCGGATCCACAAGAAAGAAGACTCTCTAAGTCGCATCAATTATAGAGGAATTAGCTCACTTAACATCGCCCATAAGATCCTATCTTCCGAAATGTTTGAACGCTTGAAGCACCTCATCAACAATCGAATCGGCCCTACGCTGGTGACATACGCTGCCAACATTGGTATCATTGGCAGAATCCATGGAGCTATCTGTCCCTGGTGGATTTGCCATCATTGAGGTAGAAGCGGCAAAAATTGAACTGGTTATTTTATGTCAACAAAAAGGGAGACCGTTTCGAGGTTGCTATTGACTTTGTCTACGTAAACTCCGCTAAAATGTCCAATAATGACACCATTAGATAAGTCAAACGAAGAACCAATGTCACTCACAGTTTCTTTGGCATTAGTAGGCAGTTCTGCAGTAGAGCCTTCTCTCGAACCACTAGGAAGACCTTGTATAAGATTTTAATCATCTCCATCATGGCGTAAAAGCATGAACTCTATCATAGACGGATGAAGATATCCTTGGTCGTTCCGAGCGAAAAAATCTTCGGGTGATTTACGGTCTTATCGCCGTTTGACGGACTTTTGAGCAGCAAGTTAACATAGAGAATGGAGCTAAGAAAACGTGCGTGGTCCTCTATGCCAGCAGCAAAACCATCGGCAGGAAATGGGTTCGTCAACCAAAGATGGCTCTCTGCCTGTACACAGCTGTTATACGGCCAATTATTACCCATGGATCGCTAGTCTGGTGGCTAGTGATGAAGAAGAAGTATAACGCCACCAAACTCAGTAGATTACAGCGATCAGCAGGAGTCGGCATGACAGGAGCTCTACGGTCATGTCCAACCGAAGCCCTTAACACCATCTTGCACCTATACCTCCTGACATATATATCAAGTATTTTGCGACGAGCAGTGCAGTACGACTCAGACTCAGGCACTGTAATATACCACAGACAGTACCTGTAGGCATGATACCATCGTCTACTATATCCGCAAACTTAGGTTCAACTCCTCATTCGGCGTCGAGTTTCCTACCAGTGGTAACTTGAAGTATGGGGCAGTAACGAGGCATTTTGACGCAACAATATTCACTGACGGATCCAAGATGAAGGAGGTCTTTGCAGGTATCTTCTCGGATGATCTAAACCTTCCATACAAGCTACCCGATTCAGCTAGTATCTTTCAGGCTGAGATCCTAGCAATTAGGGAGGCCTGCATGTGACTGAGGCTCAGTAACGCACAAATCGGAAGGGTTGGCAAATGTGTTGATAGCCAAGGGCCATTTATGCGACAACCATACATTCGAAACTCGTGCAAAAGTGCCAAGAAGATTTGGCCTCAATCAGATAATTCCCGCACATCACCATACTATGGGTGATGGGGAACATTAATATAGAGGAAAATGAGATGGTGGACGAATTGGCTTAGATGGGTCTCGCTTTGGACACCGGCTCTATGGAGATGGTTAGCTGTACAATGAGCTCAGTTATGGAACAAATTCTCTGTCAAACTGCGCCATATGAAGGTTGATGTGGCAATCCTACAGCAGAAGGAAATCCACCGTGTTGTTATCTAGAACCCGGAAGGATATTGCCAGAGTTGTGGCTTTCAGTGGGCAGCCATACTGCTAAGTTGGCTAACGCGCACATTCTGTGAAAGTTTCAGCTCAGTCTACCGTACAGTTTTCTAATTTTAGTGTCGTATTACAAACCAACAGACATTCATTATAAGATTATAATACCTCTGATCATGTTATGAAAAGTGAGGATATTTTGCATAGAATATAAGAATAAGAATTTAGTCCGGCTCATCAAGCGTAGTTTTGTGGTCCTTTCTTTGCATTCATTGAGAAAAGTGACATGCTGAATTGCGACAACGAAATATTTATCTGTCGCAGAGTGTATGTAACCAATTTACTACATATATTTGACAAATAGTAATTAACAAGCTGATACCACATAATATCTGGTTTGACGCTGTTTAACGCATAGCACAACAATGCCTGCCTTCAAATTTAATTAAAAATCATTACTAGTTACCCTTTATCGCTAATTGAGACACTCGCAAGGGCCGCGGTGACCACCACTCTACCTACCTACCATGATTGTTTTTCGAATAATGCTTCTCAAAAGGCGCATTACAAATCGCCATCCTAAAGGGCACAACACTTGCAAGCCATACCACAAAGGCAGTTAATCTAATCGCACGTAAGACGGATTGTTAGGGATTATTAGGAAAGATGACAGTACGTCATTCATGACAGTATTCCAATATGGTTTGAGGTTGTTCAGCATAGTTCCCTTATATTATATAACGCTAGATTGAGAGGCTTCAATCGTAGAACAAAAAGTTATTATAAATTTAAATGTTTAGCAAAGCGCGTGTCTTATAAAATCATGTCCCACAGGTTTCCGTACTCTGCCCACTGTTTTTCCTAATATTCATAAATTCTCTTTTCAATCTCAATTCGCTACTGATAGCTCACCATTTCGTAGTTTGGAATTTGAATACTTTGCCATTAACATTAAAGTTCAATATAATTTAAGAAAATACATATGGCAATATATTTCACTATGGGCGTATAATATTTATTGTCAATAAGCATTTCCCGCTCAGTAGTTGTTCTTTAAAATTTAAACTGGAGGTGGAGGAGAAGAGTCCTCCACCTTCCCTCGCACAATGTGATGTTTGCCAATTATTTTACTCGTATTATGCTCTTTTGTTAACAAAAGCCTGCAAAGCTACTTGTGGACGCTAAAGTGTATGCACACTGTGCGCTCGCCACTGTTGCCAACCCACCACACCACTCACAACTCCGTCTTAAGTTCTTGTTGCTGTTTGTTTTTGCACAGAGTCTCTTCATGAATAAATGAATACACATAAAACATTTCTTTAATGCATGAGGACACATGGGGTGGTAGCGGGTGGTTGTGATACCACAAGGTCGGTCGGACTTTTACGGTACGAATTCATGCCAGGGAGTGTTTATCGTATGGAGAGAAGAAAAAAAACAACAACAACTCGCCAACGTCTAGTGGTACGTAGGTAAGACACGCAACCTGACTTATGTAAATGTAAACGAAAACATTTCTATTTGCTAAGCTCGGAAAAAGGTAAACGACATCACACAAACGCACACAAAAAAGTGCTCCCAGCCGGTTTGCAATCATTTTTATTATCATAATTATTCGTATTTTGATTAGGGATTTGAAAGAGCACTTACCGGCTGCATTTGTACCGCACATATGTATAAGTAAACAGCAATGTACTCGTAAAGTGATTTTATTTGAAGTTCAAGCCAAAGTCAAGAAGAAGTTAGTTGGTACATAGTTGCTTTGGAATAATTTACTATTAGTAATGTGATATGAAGCATTTTCCAAAACTCAAAAAGGCAAAAAGGGTTTTTTTTGTATTAATTTGAAGGAAAATATAACATAAAATGAAAGAAATTCAACTGTTAGCGGACTCAATGCAGTTACGAAGAGATGTGCGCATATTTAAAAGAAAGATATTCAATGAAAGATATTTCGAGTACCATAATTAGCGCGGTTTTTCAATTTTTAACAGAAGATACTTCATAGTGTTGGAATAAATTTTGTTTTGTTAAATTCAGAAACAAAGCAAACAATTATTCTAAAAAAAAAAAAAACTTTTGGGTGCGTTTCCCGACTGCACCCAACACACTTTCCTACCACACTACCCTCACCCAACTGACCATCAACACCATCCAATACTCACCTTAAGATACCCTCAAGCCCCCCTCCATCCCCCACAAATACCACCGCTATATCTATCAAATGCACGGTCTTCGAGTCAATCTCATACAAACAATAACTAGCCACCCACCACATCAACCGCCTCAACACCATAACCACACAAACCCCTACAAACCTTCACACCAATCATCCCCACCACATCACAAAGGTTTAGATATCGGATGAACGGTCTTTGAGTTATCCACTAACAGACATACAGAGAAAGTTTAACTTTTATATATTAAGATTGGGAGATTCAATAAGAGTTGTTAGGATGAACGATTAAGTAAATACCTTATTTGGGCTACTCAGACTAATTTGAAGATTTAGACCGCCAATATAATTGTCATATCTGGTCTGTTGCACCTAAACTACCTTGCATCAGCTAGATTAGCTGGAATTGGATTGGACCAAGTTTTTTATAGGACGGAAGGTATTTTTATTGCCTTTTATATGATACCAATTAACCCCCTAACATTCATCAAACCACTTAGAAAAATTCATTTTTCAAAACAGTGCTCAAAACTGTAACACCCCCTCTCTCCTTGAGGGGGAATTTCCGAGAAACAAGATTACTGTTTCGAGGTCTGCTCAATAAGGGCTTTCAAATGGGGGTGGGGTCCGAAAGCCGTAACTCTATGCTCCCTAAAACGCACTTTAGCCCAAAATTTTACAATAAGTTTGTTGTCCATCGGAGATACACATGTGTATAAAATTTAAGGGAAACCGGGTTAATTTTTAAAAATTTTGTAAGGGCACCCTTTGGCCCTGAGGCCAGAGGTTTTAATAGAAAGTGTCGTCCACGGAAATACACATGTGTATAAAATTTAAGGAAAATCGGGTTAATTTTTAAAATTTTTGTAAGGGCACCCTTTGGCCCTGAGGCCCGAGGTTTTAATAGAAAGTGTCGTCTACGGAAATACACATGTGTATAAAATTTAAGGAAAATCGGGTTAATTTTTAAAATTTTTGTAAGGGCACCCTTGGCCCTGAGGCCCGAGATTTTAATAGAAAGTGTCGTCTACGGAAATACACATGTGTGCAAAATTTCAATAAAATCTGGCTTTGGGAAGTGGGGTAAAAATTGATTACAAGATTCCACGACAAACCGACAGACCGACTGACCGACCGACAAACTGACGTGCCACGGGCAAGCGAAGTTAATAAAGAATGAAAATAAGAGTGGTACACCAAATTAACAGCGGTAACTATCAAGCAATGAAAAAGTTTCAAAATGTCAAACATATTTTTCACGGAATATTCCGCTTTGCGTATTCGCGTCGTTTCATTGTACTTTGTAGTTTTGAAAAACTCCAAAAAAAATTTAAAAAATTAATTTTTCCTTCTGCAGGACATTTCATTGTCAAAATGTATTGTAAACCTTACCGTTTCAAAAGGATTTTTGATTAAAACAACAACTTCAGTGCCACTGACCCCGTTCTATTCACCCAGCAAAGCTTCAATCACCTCTGCGTTGAGTGAGCAATTTTCTTTGCTTTCCTCCGGTGAGTAATTATTATTATTGTTTTGTTGTTTTTGTTTTTTTCTTTGTGTAATTTGAATAATTATTCGTTTAATAATCACGACGCGACTGCCAGGCAGGAGAACCATTTCGACGTCGACGCTAATAACGTTGATGATAACATTCTCATGAACTCACTCAGCAGAGGCGCAGCCCAAAATAAAAAGAGAATAAAATATATTAAGAGAGGTTTTTGTGAAGTTCTGCTCTCTAGTCAGCGTTGCCAATTTGACTCAAATTAACTTGATTTTTTCAGTTTTCGTTTTTTTAATATTCACTTTTTGAATTTTGAATTATGTCAAACTTAAAAAAAAAATTAAAAACTGTATTTAATAGTTGATATTAAAAATAAAAGAAATAACACATTGCTAGCACTAAATTACATAAACACACCTATTTATTCTAAAAATATTTATATGAAATACGCTCAATGAAATCACTCATTCTGACTCGTTACATTAAAATTATTGTGTGTCTTGGAATTCGTTGACGACAGCACTCTTAGCTTTTCATATGATTTCACGCTTTCTGCACGCCCCTCTTCATCACAAGTGGAACTGGAGCAACAACGTATGTTAAGCACTTTTAATTCTGACCTAGACAGCATAACAAGGTGGGGCTACACAATAGAGTTGAATTTAAACCCCGCACCTTTATCCATGAATGGATCTTGCGTCAAAGAAATTTAAAAAACTCGTTGGAACGACCACATATTTGCCATCGCCAATAATGCTGCGAAATGTTTATGTTTCCTAAAACGGTGCAAGATGTACTTCACTCGCTCAGACCTGTATACTATTTACAAGGCATATATTTGCCCTAAACTTGAATACAACTGTATTGTGTAAACAAAATTTAAAATGTTTTAAACGGTCAAGTCTCAGCCAAATCTATCAATGTCAACTAAATTATGCATATTTATGCTTCCTGAAGATAATTCTCCAAGACATCCAACGAGTGAATAAGATATTTGAAAGCGACAAAGCCGACCTCGTAAAAGTTATAAGAAGTTTATTATAGCGATTTAGTTTAAACAGAAATAGACATTGATTCTGCTGAAATGCACTCTGAAAACATACAGTTGCACGTACGTGCGACCCACTCTTATTTTAATTATACATAATTATGTACCTATGTGAGTGTGAGCAAAGCCTTTTCGACCTAGAAAAAAAAACCGTATTACTAAATTCGAAGATGAAGTTTTAAGAAGTAATTGTATTTTTTTTGTATTTTTTTATAAAACTTATTAAAGAATTGCAGCCAAGAATGCAAGAAAATATTAAAGATATCAAAACTAATTTAACTTTTTGTCAGTGTGAGTGCCTTCGGGTAAATAAAGAACGGCTAACTGTAATATTAATAGAATTAAAAGTTAACTCTACAGTTTCTGAATACATTTTGAATCAGAGCCTACCTAGGTTTTTGAAAAACACTACTGAAACTGTATAATTTTAAATATGCTAGTGGTTAAAATATATTGCATGAATTTTCTCGCTTTGTAATATCTGTGCTAGTTTCATACGCAGAAGTCGAACGAATTTTCAGTCAATAAAGCTTGGTTAAAACAAATGTTAATAAATTGCAATTAAATACAACAAACTACATACTAAAAATAAGGAATCAACTTCGGTTTGGCAAATGCTGCCACAATTTCTCAATACCATACGAAATCTATATAAATAACAAAAACAACCCATAAAAATTTTCCATGTAAATTCGCTAATAACCAAAAGTATACTGAATTCCACTATAAATGCTGAAATATGACAATACATAGGAAGCACTGCAAACCAACAACAAAACAACCCCAATCGTAATGCAAGCAGCGCTGCACACAGCGCACAGCGCACAACGCGCACATAATACACTCATTATACAGTTATTTATAGAAAGTATTGTCACCGGAAATATACACGTGTGCAAAATTTCAATAATTTCAATTGGGCTTGGGAAGTGGGTTAAAAATTGATCACAAGATCTGGCTAGCCAGCCAGCCAACCAGCCAGTACGCCAGCCACGGGCACGCGAATTTAATATAGAGAATTTTAAAATAAAAGTTTGTCTGCTTGTTATTTATGGAAACTGACATTTAACCGATTTTTATGAAATATGCAATGCATGTTACTGGCATGGGAGAAGGTTATAGTACACTCCTCAAACAGTGGTGGTAACAGGTGATTGATGTGCGCTGGTAGCGAAGCACCCGCGATCAGCTAGTATTAAATTAAATTGGAACGAATGCTATATACCATAATGTAGGGACATAGGTTAGACTTCCTGAGAACAAAATCGAAAGTGACGAAGACTTTTATTTTACCCTATAGTATGAAAATACAGTTGCACGTAAGTACGACCGGATCATGATCCCTTTTTTTAAAATGTATATAATTATGCATCCATGTATAGCATATATATTTTATTAAATAGCGATTTATTTTTTATTAGTACTAACAAACTACCTATCGTTACAAAGCACTATTTATACTGTTTAATACACTTTTTGAATACCAATGCAAGTTATTTTGTAATTTAGGTTTTTTTTGTAATAAAATAATAATATTTTTCTTACTTGTTTTAGTTTTTAATATCAAGGTTTTACTTAAAAAGAAGTAAGAACAAGTAATGAATTTTTAACTTAATTTGTTGACTTAATTCGAAAATATAAAATCAAATTTGACTAAATTGGAGATTTTTGAGTGGCAACACTGTCTCTACTGATTTGTGGTTGCATGATAGTACAGAGAGAGGCTGTGATAGCGCACGCACACGCACACGTAGACACAATAGCACAAAAATTTGCATAAAATAACAAAGAGCGGAAACGATAAGCGAACTCAACTCAACTCAGCTTTAATTCCCCCTTTAATGGTGGTACAACACAAACACAAGAAATGAAAGAACTGAAGACCCGTCGAGTCATCTTACCTTTTAATTGTGTTTCTTTTTGATAACTTCACGTCACGTCTAGTTGTCACGGCATCAATGACAGCAGTCACCAGCCAGACAGAAAGTTCATTTTCTACTGGGATATTTACTTCTTTTCGTTTTTGCAAGGATTTTCTCGGTCAATAGTGCAGCTACTGTTCTGCTTACTGAAGATGATGATGATGATGATGACGACGACGACGATTAAGTCACCAACAAATCCAGAATTGGTAGGTTCTCGATAGTTAAAGTTTCCGTCCAAGTGCATCCATGAATGGGTGGGATTCGTAAGAGAAGAAGAAGAAAAAAAAAACTCCAATAGATATAGACGCGATGACTATATTATGGTGGCTACAAGGACGACTGCCAATTCGGACTTGTCGCATACACAGCGCAAAAATACGAAATAACAAATTCACTTAACATATTACACAATATATGTATGTAGGACAGGTTGATGGTTAACTGTAATTTCGACCAGTTGAAGAGTTTTCCATCCAAATATAAAGAAGGAAATTGAATATTCAGTTTAGTTGGCTTTAGTTGGCCAATAAATACAGAGACAGCACAACACAGCAACAGTGCGAATCAAACAAAAAGGATATGTGCGAATGCGAGTGTCAAGAACAGCGAGACAGATGAGACTGGAACTTTAAATGAAACGAGTAGCGGAGAATGTTGCGAAACGAAGAAAATTGCTTTACCACACACCAATACGCACACAACGAGGACGCGGAGAAAGTTTTGTGGCGGTGGTTGGGTGAAAGGATACACATATACAGCACAGGTGATGGCTCCAATGAGTGCTCCAATGACCGACCGAGATACACTACGAGACGACGTACAAACAAGGAACAAAATCGAAAGTAATAAAAGGATTTTTTGTATGTCCTGCAGGGTTGCGTTGCTGGCCTAAGAGAAAAGTTTGGGTCGGTCTATAAGACGATGCTCTCTTGCGTTACACAAAATACCACCGACAGCAGAGACGCGACATAATGCAAATTCTGGTAACAAACGAATTATTTTTCGCTACAACGTTTTTTTTTGCAATTACTTCACTTTCATTTTTCAAATTTTACACAAATTTTGCACAAATTTCTAACGAACGAAAAAAACACAACACCCAACCAACCACAAAAAGATTAGAATAAAATTTTGTAATTTTGTCTCCTTTTTGCAGTTGCTCAGATGATGTGGAAAATAAGGAGGAATATTTGTATTTGTATCTTCTCGTTTGTAGGAAATTAGAAAAGGAAAAGTTTCCGTCACCGTTGCCGCCGTTCTGTCGTTGTTCATTCGAGGAGCGAAAAAGAAATGTCACAGCACATAGTCGATTGCGAGTTATCAAGCGCGAGCAACCAGCAGCCAGCCTCTTACCATACCGCACACCATACGTACCAACGCAACATTTCCACCCTCATGAAAGAATTCCACCCACAATTTGCCTGTGTGTTTGTGTGTCAGCAAAAAAAAATACGAATCATGTATTTACCATAGAGCGATGGTGAACTACTGATAAAGGATGGATACCAAACGACTTCAGACTGTTGGCAGGAAGCTACTTTCTTAAAAGTATCCAAAGAAATGTGTCATGGTACTTTTAAAACTTTCTCTTTCGTTTTTTCTTTTTGTATCTACGCATTATCCTCTATATACTCACTGAATATGCCAATCACCCACAAAGTGGCTCTAAAACTGAGGTGAAATCTCATACAAATTCAGTGGTTTGCAAAGTTTAAGAGAGACATAAACCATAATTGGAGCAACACCACCTAAATAAAATTAAGAAAATGTTCTTTCTTTCTTTCCTTTACTCCGCGGGGGAGCATAGAGCTTCAACAAACGCCCGCCAACGAACTCGAGGTTTCAAGAGACGCCACTCGATCCCCCGGGATCTTGCTTCCTCTTCTATTGTCCTTTTCCATGTCTTGCTAGGACGGCAACTCGGCGGTTTCCTTGTGGATTCCAGTCGAGCGCTAGTTTCGTAATATCGTCCGCTGGCTTTCTCAAAGTGTGGCCAATACAGCTTCATTTTCGTCGTCTGATGGTGATCGCGAATACTTCCTGCTGCGTTAATCTTCACAAGTCTTGATTGGAGATAATGTCCGGCCATCTTATTCTTAGTATCCTCCTTAAGCACTTGTTGACGAAGACTTTGAGGCGCGTCGTATTTGACTCTGTGACTTTCCATGTTTCACAGCTATACAAGAGTACCGAGCGAACATTAGATCTGAAGATCGTTATCTTCAGATTCAGGGAGATTTGTGAGTGTAGCGCCTTGTTTACACGAGAGCACACATCCGAGTTAGTGCCACCATTTTTTGACATCCACAAATCACAAAACTTATCGACTTCCTCTATCTGATATCCGTCAATCGAGAGATCACATCTTCCACTAGCGTTAACGCGAAGTAGTTTTGTTGTTGAGACGTTCATTTTTAAACCCACTTTGTTAGCGTGGAGTTCTAGTGAGTTTAATTTTCGCTCCATGTCCACTAGCGATTGTGATAGGAGACAGATATCATCGGCATAGTCCAGGTCTTCTAGGCGGTGGAAAACATTCCATGGCAAACACGATGGAGTACGGGTTACTATTTTCATCACCGAGTCGATGGCAATTATGAAAAGCAATGCTGAGAGAGTGCAACGTCGCTTGACTCCCGAGTAGATGTAAAAGGTGAGCCAAGATGACCGTTATGAATGACGCAGTATGTTGAGTCGCGGTACAGCTTCTTAATGATGTTTGAACTTCTAACTTCGTCTATGCTTGGTGGCGGCATGGATAGTATGGTCTTCCAGTTAACCGCGAACAGACATACAGACAAAGTTTCATTTTTATGCAACACTAGTGAAAATATATAACGTTGCCCGGCTGCCCCACCACAATGTCCCCACCACACTACCCCCACCTAACTGACTACCATGACCTTCCAAGACCCACTCCAGGACCCCCCTTAAGATACTCGTATTCGTATAACGGGCTGCGGGCACACTAGTAGGAATATAAGTCTTTTAGTTTATTTACTAAATTCAAGGAAATTCATTATTACTCTGTATACTAAATAATAACGAACCAATAGGGAGTACATTGTACCAAATAATTGTTTCCATATCACTGCTGTCAACTGAGGCGTATGAGCGACAATTAGTAAACTAAAATGCGTAGAAGAGTACAAAAAGTAGTAGAAAGCGCGTTGCCGTTACAGGTTGAAATCCAAACATATTTACATTAGCCGTGTCCCTTGCAATTGAAGACTTTTGTGTTTTTAGCTATCTGAGCTGACACAGCAATAAAAAACTGACTGTCAACTGAAAAAACGACGATAGATAATCAGGGAAATTCTCAGTGAGGAATCGTAATAATAATGAGATACCTAAAGCGCCAACTACAATGTTCTTAAGTGTAATCTACTTAGCTAATGTGAACGACCTGTTCATGCAAATCGTATGCTGTGAGCATCGTCAAAACTTACGTGGGAGTAAAAGGTCGATTATAACATACTTTTGCGTGCATGGACTAGTATCAAATGTCAACGAAATGATTGACAATGTTTGTCAAATTACAACAAATGGTTATAATGAAATTTGCATTAGCATTTATCTCTGTTTTTCGTTTTCAAAAGACAAATGTCAAATTTACCTGACACGCTTCTCGCTCGCGAAAGTCAATGAAAACTTAACGAATCGGAGCTAAACTCTATTATAACCACACAATACACTTTCTATGTATTCGTGAATTAGCCTATGCGTGGTTATGCTGGCAAATGTCATTATAAGCACATTATAAGCAAATGACTTCAGATAATGACAAAATCGGTTACTTAAGCCGATTATAACTATCTTAAAGAAGAAGAGAAATTAGACAAGTTTTGCGTTTAATTTTGACGTAAGAATTTGCCCACTACTGCCCATTATAGTTAAGGCTTGGGGCTACAATTTACATGTCTTTACATGGTTCACGGATTTTAACACTCATACTCGTATAGGTATAGTTAGAAAAGACACAAATATATTTAACGTATTGGTTTATTATTTATTTGTATTTAAACTAAGGATTTTCTGGGCCGCAATTTTGATTTGGATTAGTTTTGAAAAAAAAAAAATTATTCCAAGTGGAAAAAAAAATTAAAAATAGCGATACATGTACGCCGTACACATAATTCGAAGAGTTCAGGCGAACTTGACCTCACAATCACGCTTCACGCACATGATATATTGATATGACCAAATTTAAGAGAACCATATCAGTAGAAGCTTTCACCAATCACTCATTTAATGGGAAAGAGAGTTGTCGCTTGGCTGAAATACTGCCACAGAAAATTATTTCTCTTACAATGTCAATAGCGAAAAGTGTTGCAATTTTAAGGTAGAAAAGGCTGTAAGTCGTCAAAAGTACTAAACGTCGTTTTTTATATTTGTTTATGCTTTTTACTTACTTTTAGATAGTAAAAGGAATTACAGGGTGTCCCCTAATTCGTGCACAATAATTTGGGAAATGATTCTTGAGTATATTCTTACCGATGCTGAATTTTCTCCAGAAAATGCGTAATAAACATAACGTTTTATTCATTTTTATTTTTATATCTGTTTTTTGCAAAAATTTCGGCTCTCATGGTCGTGTGGAAAAGAACCTCAAAGTCGAGAAAAATTACCACTTTTCACCGCGCCACACGTGGAATATACAAGATGCTATTTGGCACTTAGACACTCGCAAAATTTCAGCTCTCTAGGTCGTGTAGAAAGTGATTAAAAAGGACCTCAAAGAATTTGAAAAAAACAAAAATTTCCACCCATCAAACGCACGACACGCGAAAAGTGACACGCGTCACATTTACGTCACATGATGTAGTAGCGTCTAGCGATTCGGACCTGAAACTTCAACTCATGCTATATATATATTATATATATATAGCAATTGAATAGAGTGGAATGGAACGTTGTAGCAAGGCTTGTAGTCATCAAAATCCGTCAACAGAATTGCTTTTAGTTATAGTTACGTCTATCGATTCGGACCTTAATGTCAGACTGACTTGTCAAATAACTGTCAATCGTCATTACAATAAATAAATGTCAATTTTCAATCGAAAAAATTTCCGCCTTCTTTTTGTTGGCGGAACTTTTCTCGATATCGAGACAAATGGCGAAAAAGTATCGTGTTTGGTGATTCCAAAAGTTACGATATCGTATAAAAACTGTTTGGCGGTGGAAATCATGATAGAGCCCCAGGCAGGGTGCGTGTGTCAGTTTGTCCACTCGTATTTCTTGGCTTCTACCAGTCAGAATTCGATGGGATTTGTTTTAAAACAATTGGTTAGCGCTTAGCTTGTGATCTCGTAATTTGTGACGCATGTCACGCACGTGCAATGCATGGAATAAGTGGTTTTTTCGACTTCTTTGGGGTCCATTTTAATCACCTTTCCCATGACTTAGAGAGCTAAAATTTTGTGAGCAGCTAAGTTTCGAGATGGATTTAAAAATTCAGCTGCAGACATGAGGTCGGTAACAAGAGTAATGTCTAAGATTTATTTTCGACTTTTGGTTACAAACGCTGATTCATTGCCAATATTGGAAACAATAAGGTTGGTGCTTAAAATAAAATCAAAAAGTAACTCACCTCTATTGTTGGTGTTTTAACTGCCTTGAAGAGGGCTCACTTGATCGTGACTGAGATTCCTCGATGCTATCCAGTAGGTGCCTTTGCAGTCTCTAGTTGCGCCGCGCTGACATCTCTATCGCTGAAGTTAGGGAGTAAAAATACATTTAGATTACTTTTCACTAATATGCAGGATCACCTTTATCTGCCACATATAGTGGGTAATATTCAGGAGTCCTGAGTCCATGAACAAGGTTGTTAACAATCCATGGTTTCTGGATCAGGACGATGTCCTCTCCATCGTTCAGCAGACAAAGTAGAAGACAGGCCTAGAGGCCTTTTTGGAGTGTTGGAGGTTAATTTGGACTAACTGCAGCATTATTAACTACAGCTAGGCAGAGAAACCTCCACCGCGATATTATTCAGGTCTTCCCTTTCTGAGTGCGAACTAAGAAATTCTTAAGAAAAGGGGAAGTCCTTCGTCTCCAAATCCGACAGAGGGTCGGCGATGTAAGGGCATCGTCATTTCAAAAAGACAAGTCAGGCAGTGGAATTAAAATGTCATTCTTTTTGTTAAGCCTTCTACCAAGGCAAACACATAATCCATAAATTGAGGCAATTTTTTCTTAACTACATTCCACATGTGACTTCCATTGTCGAATTTGTGGAACACATTCGCCCAAATACGCTGTACATGAAATTAAAGTCGAAGTCGATTTTTCATTACATCACAAAGGAAACCTCATAGAACCTTCTGTCTCTCTGTCTGTTTGTCCGTCTACCTTTCTTCTTACTTTGGGCCGCACATTATCAAAAGAAACAAAAAACAACTACTACATAAAACCGTTAATAAGAAGAACACTTTAAAGAACAATACTTAACCCTGTTGATGGTTTCCAATTTGCGTTACCTTAATTTAAGATGATGCTATTGCGGCATAATACACGTGAGAGGCGTGAGAGCACGTAAATGCCGCTGCTGAAAGATGAACTCACATTTAAGACCTTTCACCATTAACAGTGCATAACCAGAGATATAAGTATAGACACGTTCTAGCAGTGCCACCTCCTATTACAATCAGCACCAAAGTAAGAACGTGAGTAGCATATTTTGTTACAAGATCGCATCATATTCCAATTGTAGATAGATTCCTATTCGACTATAAATAGACGATGCAATCCAAGCAGATTGACAACAAAAACACTGCAGCAGCATATCGTACGTACAACGATGCTTCACATCTTCCATCAGATTATTTCCGTAACATTTGTGATGATTCTGTTTACGGACAGATGTGTGAGGATGTCATCAGCTAATTTGTAAGTGTGTCTTATAACTTAGTAAAAGTTTGACAATCTTGTAATTTTCTTTCTTCAAAATGTCCAACAGTTTGCAGTCTTCATCTGCCTTTGGCAATTATGACCCGACGGCTGCTAAGTTCTCCAGCATAAATCAAAACTCTCCAACCATTCGCAACTACCCTCCATTGGAACAGATGAGAACGCCAAACTTTGATGTAATTTGGCTGGAAGAGGAACCACGAAATCCAACTTGGAACAAGTACTCGTCGCTGTTTCCGTCGAAGGTAGACATCCGTACGCGAATAACAATTCAGGTAAACTATATAAGCGAACACTGTGTTGAGGGAGTAAATGCCCATCGCCTGGGAGTAACATGCTGTCCAACTAAAACCAATCGGACTGTCCGTCCGTCGTTGTTATATACTCCCTCATCGCCGCCGTCGGTAATTTTCAATATGGGTCATTTCGATGCAGAATCAGTTCTTAGTGTTTTGGGCAACAAGAAACACATCATCGTTCTGCATCCTCGCAATAATCGACATGATGATCGACGCGACGGCGGCGATGACGACAACAATCGCGGCACAGGGCATTCCATGAAAGAATTTGAAACGGTTTTTCTTCCTAAAATTTTGCAGAAGCTATACCAACCAGCTGAAAACGACCCGGTGATCAATCGCATTCTACAATTACTTGATAACGATGTGAAGAAATTGATAGACGTTCTTCATAAAACTTTTGTTACAAAGAATCCTGAAGTATCGTCCGTCGGTCGTCGCAACAACCACTGCAAATGTCCTGAACAGAAGGAATCGAAAAGGACAAAACTTATATACAGTCGCATCAAGCATGTGCCAGCACAAAGGCGATGTCCAGCTTCACCATCAATGCCACCGCTAGCGATCGATTATAATAATTCAAGAAGTGCATCAATGAAACTGCCGCAACGCAACGCCGACGAGAAGGCTTATGTTTTCCTGGTGGAGAATCAAGGTGGTGATTCCACAAATGATCTTCTATTGCGAATTTTGAAGATTGTCGGGGATAGACCGTAAAGTTTTGCTGTTGTTGCTATTATCCATGTGTATCCATGTATTGTAGAAAATAAAAATTATCTCAAAATTTAATTATAACCAGTTCTTTGGGATCTAATCGGGTAAAAAAAGTTCACAAAATCATTAAACCTCTTGTGCTCAACTTGGGTTCATAATAAAAGCATGTTTGGCAACATAGTTATTGATATACACAGCTTGGTGAGTCAGCCAACCTCATTTTGAACCCCGATCACTTGGGTTCGGTTAATAAGTAATCAACCTAAGTGATATTCTGAACCGATTAGATCGGATCTCATTACTGAACAGGACTGAAAATGGAATCATTTTACAGACGTGATGACTGCCCTCCAGTTATTATAAATACAAGCACAATTCCTCCGTGTGATGCAGTAAAATATCCTTAAATATGTGCCTTCCGTGGAAATCTCAAATCATCATCATATTTTGTTTTACAACCGCCGGTCCGGTCCTGGTCTGCCGCAAAAAATATTTCCACTGGTCCCTAATTCGCGCCGATGTCATCCAGTTTGGCATCACTAAACTTTGGCAGTTTCGTTCTACGCCATCCTTCCAGCGTAGTCTAGGCCTTCCTGACGGTCGTGTAAATAAATCCTATCGCAAAGAAATTTCCCAGCAGGATTCTCTTCACTCATGCTAGCTAGTTGTCTTGACCACCGGACCCTAATAAACTTGATTCTCTTTTCAATGTCAACATCACGGTAACGCTCAAATATCTCATCATTATAGTCTCCAGAATCATGCTACCATAGATATGGGACAAACAATTGCTCGTAAGACTTTACTCTCGAACGCGGCTAAGAGGTCAGAGTGCTTTTTCTAAGCAGGGTTCCATATATAAGTACTGGTATAAGACTATGGTCATTTTCGCATCACAAAGCGCATCAACCTAGCCGCCTGCTGTGTAGCAACCCGCTGTATTTACAAAAGCTGTTGAGCTCTAGACGGTCAACCCCATGTTGACCTTAATTTCTCGGCCTGCTGTTGAGCAGCCGAACCCTACCCAGAGTGCAGACGGCGTTGTCATACGGGCCCCATCTGCAACTCGCGAGGGCGTCGGAACCGAAAATCAGCCACGTCTGGTTCTGACGCATCCACAATCGTTGATGCATGTAGGGTCATCTCGGAGAAATCCGGATGCTTTTCTATTGCGAAGGCATTAGATGGACTACTGATCCAGCAGCAACGAGGCGGATGCATTAAATTGAACTCGATAGAAAGAAGGCGAAGGCGAGAAGCCGCCCCTTCCTTTCAGGACGAAGCCAAGCGCGTCAGATCGGAGGACCAGACGACACCAGCATTGGCTTTGCCAAGAAGCAGTCCAGGGTAGCACCTACACATGATGTAACCACATTTAACCAAGTGGATATTGCTGTCAGGTTGGGTATTGTCTCGACTGACTTATCAACTAACCCCCACACAACTGGGCAAATGGATCTTTTTCAATTGCGATGGCCACATATTTCTGGCTCGAATCTCAACTCGGGATGGCTATAGTTTTCATCTGCTCCAACAGTGCTACTGCCGGGTGGATGCGTTCGAATTTTGAGAGGATTCGAGCGTTTAGAGTGATCTCAACGTGACGTTAGTGCAAGAGGGATCCTTCTGAACCCTACTGTGGTGTCAGATGGGCTGCCGAAACACCCAGCACCACTGCAAAAACAGGGGTCTAGGTCAAGAAGAAGTGGTGGAGGAAACGGAATATACCCAATACTCCTACAACGCGGCTTGTACCTATTAGAATCTCTACTCATAAGACTCTACAAATCCAGCTATAGCCTAGAATACGTACCAAGGTGCTGGAGAAATGTAAGAGTGATTTTCTTACCAAAGGTAGGGAAGAACTCCCCCGAGAATACAAGGTCTTACAGGCCTATCAGCCTTACATCATTTATTCTCAAAGCCATGGAAAAAAATTTAGGTCACTACATAAGATCTAAAATACTCCAATTAAATCCACTTAACCCCAGCTAACACGCATATCAAACTGGAAAATCAACAGAAACATCACTTCATGAGCCGACAACTGAAATCGAAGCAAAGAGATGTTACTATGCACCTTCATCGACATCCAAGGTGCTTTCGACAACACTAACTTCGAAGTAATTTAAACACAAGCTAGAACCAGAAGAATAGACTCCTCTGTCATAGGATGGGTCATGTGCATGCTAAGGGGTAGGAAAATTCGAGCCTCTATTGGTGCGACGAAACCATCACAATAGCGGTAACAAGAGGCTGCCCACAAGGAGGCGTTCTATCACCACTCTTGTGGCTACTGGTGATGGATCAGTTGCTCGACAGGCTTAAGAATAATCTTATCACAAACATTGACTGTGCGGATGATCTAGTCCTAATGGTTCGAGGTTCGAAAGCACGATAACAGAGCGCATGCAATTAGCTCTCAAAATAGTAAACGAATGGTGCCGGGAGGTAGACCTAAGTGTCAAGCCAGACAAAATAGTATGCACCGTTTTCACAAAAAGAAAGAGAACAACTCTTCCCGCCCTAAGATTCCAAGGCAAAATACTCTAAATAATGCCTGAAGCCAAATACCTGGGGGTAGAAAAACTACTAGGACTCACACCACTTCACTGACACATAAAGAGCGAAGCGGGTGCAAGAGCCATTTCACTCAAGGTAACTAATAAACTCAAAGTCAATAGACCAGGACATATAAGCATTATTACCAAAATCAATTTGGAAAGCGAAATTATCCTCCAATCGGATTCAATGATAAAAACAACTAATTTCTAAAGGAACTTCTCAGTAAGAGTACCGGACCGAAATCAAGTTGAAAATATCATAAATAACATCCCCAATCATGCATCTATCTGGTACACAGACGGACCTAAAACAATCTCAGGAACAGGGACAGGAGTATTCGGACCTAGACTCACATTAAGAATACTCGCTAGGAAAGTCCCCAACCGTTTTCCAGGCAGAAACAATAGCATTAGAAGCCGGCACACTAGAATGATAAAGAGAAACAACAGAAGAACCGAGATCTATATAATCAGCCAGGCCGCTCTGCTAGCGCTAAAAGGCCCAGTTTTCAATTCAAAAACAACGTGGAGCTGCTACTGCCACCTCAACGAACTGGCAAAAACCAACAAGGTCATCCTGACGTGGTCTCCAGACCATTCAGGCATTTATGGGAACGAGACAGCGGACCTCTGCGCAAGAGCAGGCGCGGAAGGGACCTCTTCACTAGCCCCGAGCATTGCCTTCAGCAAGAGCCACCTCAAAAATAAGATAAAAGAGTGGGCAAATAACGCCATCGAGGATGAATGGGAATCATCAACTACGATGATACAAACCAAAAAGCTTCTCAAATACAACATTAAAAATATAAACAAAGCAATAAATTTAAACCGACAAACACTCAGATCCCTTGTCTGGTACATGACGGGACATGGCCCAATCAATGGCCACTTAACAAAAATGGGGAAATCCCAAACAGAACAGAAACGCCAGAACACATACTTTTTATATGTGATGCCCTCGCCCGAAAAAGACTTCAATATCTAAAGGCTCACACAGTTTTATGGCAGAATGCCAGACCTATTGACTGGGCAGATATATTGGCATTCATAAAAGGACTAAGCCACTACATAATGTGGTAGACATCTGGGACGCAGTGCACAAGGCTTACCAGCCCACCAACAATAATAATAATAATAACTAAAGATTCAGGTAAAAGAAAGTTCACAAAATATTCTGCCAATCTGCTGTTCCTATGCCTGCAATCTAAGTTCGATGTAATAATGATGATGATAAGTAATTTAATCCTTCAAGGTACTGTACAAATGGAGCTTGGACGTTAACGTTAAGTTAACAAAAATCAAAAATTCAACAGAAACGTATACGGGGGAGGACAAAAACGTCCACTCATTCATAACCAGAGCGACACAACAAAATTTCCTTTTGATTTTTTGATTAATAAGTAAATGACTTGAAAAAACGCAAACAAAAACATTGTACAATATGTGACAATAATTCAATTGAATTGCATAATTGCAATATCATTACAGCCCAACTGTTGTGCCCCCTGTGCTGAAAAGCGGTCAACCTAAAATCGTAATTGGAACAGAAATAATACGATTCGACAATTTTCAGCTGACAATGCGCGATTGGTTTCCGCAATAAGTGTCACTACCAAGTATTTCTTTGCATTGCAATGCAAGTATAAAAGCTGCGCCAGTTAACAATTATTGATCATAGTCTGAAAGGTCATCAATCATGAAACAATTCGCTATTGTTGTTCTTGTTGTTGTTGCCGTTGTGTCGTCTGTGGGAGCTCAAGGAATGAACGAAGAAATTGTCAGTTCTGTATACACCGGTGGTTATTCAGCACGAGAAGAAGAACCTGCAGCAGCACCAGTTCGATCATACGCATTCCAAGGAGTCCCACGGTTGCCCTGCCCGCAGAACTTACAACTCAGTTGCCAACCTCGTTTCGTTGAAGTACCATGCAGCTCAGGTGGTTTGTCAGCAGCCTATTCCGATAATGTGCCATCGTATATGCATCCTGTCTACGATTTGCCGCAATTCGGAGTCCAGTATTAGATTTTCTTTATTTACTCAATAATTGATTGGATTATTGTGCCAAAACATTGTTCAGTTGCAAGCGAATAAAAATCAATTTTTTTACATCAGAAATTTAGAAATTGTCTTAAATCTATTTAGTGCTAATTTGTATAAAAAACAGTTTAACAGTTTTGTTTTTAAAAAAAGGAATGTGGCAAGATGTAAACTTTCGTGCTTCCTCCTAAAAAAAAAAGAAACACTGGAGGAAATTCTCAAAACAATCGAACAAAAAAACAATTCTGGAAACAGTAACAGCAAGGCACCAATTAGTAATTGTGTTAGTCACACACATACACACGTATATCAATCGACTATTAGTAATTAAATTGCAATTGTTCCTCTTGTAATTGTTTACGAATTGCACCCAATTGGGTTAGCACTTTGGGTGAACTTTTTGTGATTGTTTGTCTCTGAACGGCAGGAATCTGCAAAAAAATAAAATGTTAAATTCCGGCTCATTTTCCACTAAGCCTTCGCATCTAAAACTTACCTCCCATCGTCTTTTGAGATTCTCAATTGTCCGGTTATTGTGCGCTGCCTTCTCTTGAAGACTTGTGCTTTCCTTGCGGGTCATTTTCGGCATTTCACGAAGCAGCGGCATTGATAAATTATTCTCCTCGACCATCACAACATCACGTCGTGCCGATCCATCCGGTGTTGTTTGGGTGCTGCGGTCTGTCAGAGTCGCTTTGGTCGCCAAATCACCGTAGTTTTTCAAGTAGCGCGACAATCGCTTATCAGTTTCGCTGCGAACTCGCTCAAAGTCCGTTTCATCGTCAACGTCAAACAGTCGTTTAGACTGAAGCTTCTCGTGGGTCAAGTAGTTGGGATGAAAAATCGAATTGCGATCAATGTTCATCGAAAAAGGTGGTGGACGACGTACTGCTGTGGTAGAGTCATTGTTGTTAAGAAAGTTCGAAGCATCGTCGGGAACTGCTTTAGTCAGGCTAGCCGGTGGATAGTTAACTTCGAGAATCTCAAACGAACGCTCCGACTCAGGACTATCGAATTTCCGCGATGTTGTCGATTTGCGATTGGTGTTCGGGGGATTTTTTTGGTGGCTTCTGCTGGTATCATCTTTCTCTACATCCTTGCCTGTGGCAACTTCTCCCAAGCAGAACGAGCACAGGTTTTGCCGGCAACTCATACAAATGTGACGCTTCTGATGGCAAGCTCGACAGATGTCGTCTTGCTGTACGCAACGGCCACACAATGCATACAATCGCTGACAATTCTCACAGATGGCTGCCTCCTGACTGTCTGACGAGTGGCGCTTGCTGTTGTGCTGTTTCAGTGACAGCTTTCGCTCACATTTCAGACAACTGCCCTCGTATCGCTTTAACGGAGCATCGCAAAGCGGACAGACTTTCTCGCTCAAATGGAAGCATTCACGTTCGACATCGTTACTGCCGCTGCGATTTGTGGACAGTGGTGTGCCGGTGTCAGCAATTTCTAAATCGAATTCATTACACTGATCAGCACCACCAGCAGCATTAGCAGCAGCAAGAAGTCGATCATTGTCACGATGATACTCGTGTCGTGCAGAGTTGCTAAAGTATTTGTAGACTTTGTTTTTATCCGCTGCGGCTGTGGTAGCTGTATCTTTGCCCTTAGGCTTGGGACTGTCCTTATCATTTTCGGATTTAGTTTTTCCACCCAATAGTTTCGTATCGTTTTCCAATTTCGACAAAAGATGTTCTCGCATCAAGCGATTCTGCTCAATATCGAAGCGTACCTGCAAAAAAAAAATTTACTTGTTACGGAAAAATCAACAACAACAACAGGTCATAAAGCTTTTATAAAAGTACTGGAGAGTCCTAGGACGCCACTTCGGTGGTCCCAGGCTCAGTGAAAGGAAACTCCCTATGCACACCTCTTCGTGGTGGAGAGTTGGTAACACTAACATGCAAGGGAACCGAACGGCTGCCGGAATAAGCAACCAAGCCAGCGTTGCTGGTCAGGTCAGGAAATTGCCCTTATGTTGGAGAAAATCTCTCTAAAGGCAGATGAACTGCAGGTGGCGGTCAACGGCATGGAAGTCTCGTGGCGGACGAGCCTATATGAAAGGCCAACGGCAGCCGCATGTAGCGTACGTTCCATATTGAGCGGCTACAAAAGGTGTCTATTTTTCCCAGAGTGTGTGGCCTTATTTTTTGGTATGTGTTCGATCATTCAAAGGGTTGATGTGCCCATTGAACTGAGGCTTGTTCATCACATTCTTAAAAACACCAATGGCGCAGCGAGAAATGTTTTACATGGGAAATGACAACAAAAGGTACTGAGTCCCGTGTACAATCACTATAATGCAACGATTGACGGTTTTTAAGCGCCTTTTGAGGGTCTTCTGGGGTTCTTTTGAGGAGTCTTTACCATCTTCCAACCCATATGCAAAACTCAAGTCCACCATTAACTACGTCGGCGGATTCAACGGGATTTGCTAACTGTCTGCGACATCTCCTCTAGACACACATGCTGTGTGGTGGAAGGAGACTTTAACGCTAGACACACTCGTTAGCAAAATGAACTGTGCAACCACCACAGAATGGCCATTGCAGATTGGCTGGACTCTAATCCACATCAGCATACGATGGCTAGTGTTTCACAGCCCCAGAAGACGAATCCTCGGACAACGTCCACTCTGGATTTTTTTCTGGCAACGACAAATTTCATCAATATTCTTCCAGAATTAAGAAATTATTCCTGTTTGGGGCATATTAGTGACTCAGATCATATGGCGATCTAGCTTCGAGTGAGGTTGAATCAGCGAATTGTGCAGGTCACCCCAACACCTGAACTACACATCAACTTTAAGAAAATAAACTTGAACCGGTTTAGATCGGAAGCTGACGGTGAACTTCCAATTTCAGCGGCCTGCTGAAATCTGGAGGATAACGAAATTGATGATGCTATCAGAAATTTCCAGACTGCAGTTAATTCAGCTATCGATTGGCAGAAAACAATTCGCGCTAGCAGGGATCACTTTCAACACTTGCCTGAGCATATACAGGCAATATATGCTCACAAGCCTCGAGAGGTTTTTTAACATGACTCTTATCACAGTCATTGACGAATACCAGTCTGTACTTTCGTAACTGCGTTGTACAGTTAACATAGTTCGTCAAGCTATGTGGGTGTACAAGGAAGATGAACTCACCAAACGGCTCCAAAACATCTTGATGCAGGCTTTGATGCTTTTAATTTGCTGAACTCTCTGTTCTGAAAGCGTATTTATCATCATTGAAGCCCGAACAGCATCCAGCGCTGCAGGAAAAGCGGAAGCCTTTGCCTGCCATTTTGAAAGGAGCTTAACGGACCGACAACCAACGCATCTCCTAGATTTTTTTGAAGATGTTGAAAGTCTTGTGGAAGACGCCACTTCTCCAGGAAATTCTATAGTGCGGTTCAGTGAAGAAAATCCCGCTAACGCTGTTGCTGTTGTTTAGCTGTTGTCAGTGATTTGATTATGAATGGAAACTCGAAAAAAAATCATCAGGCACAGACGGGATTTCTAATTTTTTGCAATTTCGATGTTAACCATCATTTTCAACAATTGCCCAAACAATGGTTACTTTCCAGACAACTGGAAGATAGCCAAAGTAGTACCAGTACCCAAGAAAACTAACCGCTCCAGCGTAACTGGTTACCGTCCAATAGCCTTACTGTGTTGTGTCAGTAAAGTATTGGAATCTTTGATCCGTAAAAAGATCAATACATTTTGTTCGGAAAGAAACCTTATTCCTTCCTTTCAGTTCGGTTTCCAAAAGAAGCAGTCTACGCTGCACCCTCTGCTGAAGCTTCACAGTGGCGTCACTAAAGAACTGAATGTCAAAAATATAAAGACATCGAAAAAGCTTTCGATAGCGTTTGGACAAACGGGCTACTGTACAAAATTATAAGTTTTGGTTTCCCCAATTATATTGTGCAGGTGTACGGCCGCCCATCGAAAAGGAAAAGGATTAAAGCCGGAGAAGGTGGACAAAGTTCCAGACTTGGACCGGTCCTATTTAGTATTTTCACGGCGAATCAACCCACCAATACAGCCGGAACAAGGACCATCCATCACGTATGCGTTTTTATACAAATTTCAAATTTGTTCTCTTCTGTTCAAGGCCGGGAATCGGTTTTTCAAAATCAAAACCCAAGATATTGCAATAATTGGAAGTAAGGTAATGTCCATTGCGGTACGATTTTTGGGACATGAAAACAACCAGACCAAAGAGCTTTCTTTATAAAGTTGGCGTGCAAGGACAGAGTTAATGGACGTATAATAACGGGATGACATTGGTTTGAAATCGGGAATTGGTTTAATACGGGCTTTATTCCGGTTGTAAAGCGAAGGAAAAAGAAGTAGTGTTTGTTTATACCACAAAACCCCTACAGTTTGACTGCAAAACCTAACTCACTTTATCTGCTCGCAGTTTTTCCTTTTCCAGATCTTCCTCCAGTTGAATTGTCTTTAGCTGTTCCTGGAGTTTTCTGCAATAAATATATGCTAATAAATAAAATCCAAAAGAACGAGTGAATGCAACAAGAAACTGGGGTCGAGTTAGGACATCAGTCAACGAGTGAATGAAATTCATACGATAACGAGTGATCGAGTATTCACATTGGGATGATCACTGTTCATCACTCGTTCATGCCTAATAAACATTATTCAGTCACGTATGTGGTAATTCGACCCATGCTATAGCACAACGAGAAATCTCACCTTGTTAACGCCTCATCCTGAAGACGCTCTTTCTCACGTATCGCCTCAATTGAACGTCGTTTCTCTTCGATTTGTAACATTAGATCTTTCTGGTAGTCCTTTTTGCGGTCTATTTCCACCTGGAGAATGCAATCCAAATCGAATTAACGCAATAGCAGGAAAACAAAAAATCGTTAGCTCACCTCAGCATTGCGACGATTCCTCTCAGACACGACATCGCTGTTGACAATTTTCGAGATTTCTGTATGTTGCAAATCTTGCAGCAGTTTGTGACGTGTACTACCTGGACGTGGAGTTCTCGCAGTCTCGTAGTTGGGATTATTTACAATTATTTCTAATTCAGTCTTGTCGGCGGAGCGTGATGTGGACGACGACGGCTGAGGCTGAGGCGCCCTCGATGTGCTCTGTTCAGAATTTTTACCAGCATTTTTATTGTTATTCATTTTTGCTACTTGAGCCGTCATCTGCAAAGCGAGTAAGATTCGAATAATTATTAAGAAATAAATTTAATTCAATCAGAAGTTCATTACCTGATGTTTAAGGAAGTTTTGCTGGTATTCTAACTGTCGGTCGCGCAAATAACTCTGACGCTTTTGATTCTCGTTGTTGAAACCCGGAAAGTACGAGTAGAATGTGTCCGTAACCCATTGCTCCATGTCATCCTGGAAGAACAAAAATACTTGACTTGAACTGAGTGAGTGAGTTAGGTGTTAGCAAAATTATGTACCACAATCAGGAAACTTGTATACATTGCCAACAAAATAGAACAGAACAGCACAGAAGAAGACAGACGCACCCTCAATTAAAAATAATTACTTGCTAAGCTACCCAACCAACCAACCAGCTAACCAGCAACTAAAATGATTTCCTTCCTAAATCAGTGGCAGTAATGAAAGCAATTAAATCTTCACGCGAACATGAAGAAAAGAAATATTCAGGTCAAGGGAATCAGTTGCAGCACATACTAGCAGAAGAACGGAACAAGGCAGTTACACCGCAGGAAGTTATTAATATGAAAAACTTAGGGCGCAGTAAGCCAACTACACTGAAGATTGCAAACGTGATAATTGCCTGGTTAACATCAAATCAATTCGAAGGCGCCACATTGATGAAAGAACTACCTGCCAATTTCACAACAAAGTCCCTTATTTTTGAATAAAACAGAAACACAAGTTCAAGGACATTGTTCCATTATTATTTAGATTGGAAGAGGTAAGTTCAACAATAATTAAGTTCAGAGGGTCGTAGGCGTAGGAATAGTTTTGAGCTTTTGTTTTATCGGGTGAACAATGTATAACGACGGAATGGTGTTGAACAGTCCCAAATCCTCTCTGTCGTTTATAATTCTAACAACCATCTGACACGCACCGGGTAGTGATGATGTGTAGAAATCGTACATCTCGTCTTAAAGGAAGGATTCTTAATGGCAACCGCCAACTAGAAGCAACGATCTTTACGAGAGATAATTCGAACTAATTGTTTCTGCGCTATTAGTAAGGATCTTAAAGTATATGATTATGATCCAATTGAAATTAAGAATGTGTGAGGCCATAGTAACGCGGTGTGCCATCAGCAGAATAGGGTATAGGATAGCAATTCATTAACTAATAATGCAAGTATGCAAGAAAGAAGCGATACCAGAAGACTGGCGAAGAGGCATACATAAGAAAGGAGATATAACAACATGCAGCTATTATCGTGGTATAACGTTGTAGAGTACCGCGTATAAGATTTTCTCCTCTATCCTTCAAGATATGATAGCCCCATACGCTAAACTCATCATTGGTCCATACCAGTGTGGCTTCATCCCATGCAAATCAACAACTGATCAGATTTACACACTGATATGAAAGCATAGCCAGAGTAGAACTTTATATAGGCATGAGAGAATTGGGCATTCCCAAATAAACTGACACGACTATGTAGGTTGACCATGACCAATGTAGTAAGCCAAGTTAAAATATCCGGATCAATATCAAGCCCATTCAACATCTATAACGGGCTCCGACAAGGGGATGGACTGGCCTGCGTCTTCTTCAACCTGGCGTTGGAGAAAGTGATCCGAGACTCTGACGTAACGGCGAGAGGAACAATCCTGTATAAGTCCATTCAGATACTGGCTTACGCAGACGATATTGACATCGTTGGTAGAAACCGAAGAGCTGTACAGGAAGCTTTCATCCATATAGAGCAGGCGGCCCGAAATCTGGGGCTGCACATAAATGAGAGCGAAACAAAGGACATGGTGGCCACGTCTGCGAGTAGAAGATCCAACATTGGTCCCTCAATTCAAATAGTGGAGCTCGAATTTGAAGTAGTGGCAATACTTTAACTATCTCGGATCAACTGTAGTAGCCGATAACAACATGGAACCGGAAGTACGCGCACTGTTTCTTAAAGCCTACAAAGCCTACTATAGTCTGTTAAGACTCTTAAAATCAAGGAACTTAACCATAACATCCATGCTGCTGATATATAAGAAAATGGTCATACCAGTACTTACATATGGATCCGAGACTTGGGTGCTTAGCAAAAAGCATTCTGAACTCTTAGCCGCATTCGATAGAAAAGTGTTACGGAGAATTGTTGGCCCCGTATGTGAGGAAGGACGATTCCGGAGACTCTATAATGATGATCTCTACGAGGGTTACCGCGATGTCGACACCGTGAAGAGAATTAAGCTCGGTAGGCTCCGGTGGGCAGGACACCTAGCTCGCATGAGCGAAGAGGATCCTGCTTGGAAAGTCATTTGCGGTAGTATTTATGGAACACGACAGCAAGGCCGGCCAAGCCTACGCTGGAAGGATGGCGTAGACCAGGACGCCCAGAGTTTAGGGATGCCAAACAGGATGAAATCGGATCGAAATCGGGACCGGTGGGGATTTGTTTCGGGAGGTCAGAACCGGACACCGGTTGTAGAGCCAAATAATTTTTGAGGTCGGGACTATTTCAATTTTTTTTTATTTTTTCAACGCATCACCCTCCACTCAAAGACTCCACTCATGACCCTTTCAAAGTCCCCTCAAGAACCACTCATGACCACCTAAAGACCCCATTAAAACCCCACTAAGGATCCTGACAAAACCTCGAGACCCCCTCAAGACCAACCCACGACCCCTTACAAGAACCCCTCAAGAGCCCACTCAAGATTCCCTTAATACCCCTACCCTCTTAAGAACCTACTCACCTACTACCTTAGGACCCCTCTCAAAAGCCCCTCAAGACTCTGCTCAAGATTCTCTAAAGAACCCATCGAAACCCTCCTAAGACCCTCCTAAGAACCCACTTAAGACCCTTTCAAACCCCTTCAAGTTCCCTTTTAAATCCCCGTCAGACCCCAACATAACCCTCTTCAGACTCTACTCAAAACACTCCCAAAATCCCCTCAAGATCCTTTCAAGACCACCCAAAGACCCCCTCAAGACCTTAATTAAGATCCTCACAAAACCCCCTCAAGACTTCTAAAAGACCCCTTCTTCACAAAACCTTCTAAAGACTCATCAACAACCCCTTTAAACCCTCTTAAGATCTCTTCGAGACACCACTAAGTACATATATCACAGAATGGCATATAAACCGACAGAATGGCAGACACAGGTAAGTTAATATAAAAGCATTTAAAAATTAATGCCTGTTGGTTTGTAATACGACACTAAAACTCCAAAACTAGACAGCCGATTGACCTGAATCTTTCACAGAATATGCGTTTTAGCACAATCTCGGTAAACCACATAGTGCGAATACGATCGAGGTGGTGCTTTGTTTAGATTTAGGCAATAGTACACCCCTGCCGTATTAGCGATGACAAGGCGGGGATTCATGTGTGCAGGTTGCGGAGCGCCCGGGAAAAGCTAGTCAACGTTAACTAGACAGTTGCACACAAATCTGTTGAGACACAAATCTTGTTCTTAAAAAATTGCTCCAATCTTTTCCATACATAGTATTATTCTGGACATCAATTATCACTTATTATTTCAATGAAGTATTCCAAACTCAGCAGTAAACCAATTAGATCATTGTGTGACTTTAACCGTATTACTCCTTTAACCTTGCAAGAATTGATGATACGATTGTTATGTAAAATGATACTTAATAATTGTAATTAACAAACAGACAAGCGGAACGTTGCGATGATGTCGATATTTGATGCGACACAAAAACTAAGCTACGCTGGCCACTCCACATGCATATCGACGTTGCTATATAGTATGCAATTTTTGTTGGCAATCAATTTTGCTTTTGTAGCAAATTGTCACGGTCTAATTATTGAGAAAATCCCATGAAAACGATACGACGACTTTGTTAAATGCGGAAATTAAAATAAAAAGAAATAGAATTGGTCTTAATACAACAAAAATATAGTGAGTTTGATGATTAGACAAACCTTTTTTTGAGCCACACTGTTGGGCTTAGATCTGCTCTGTTCGTCGCTAATTAGGAAATCAACAAAAACAAATTTATCGGAATATTCCACGAAAAACAAACAGATTCACTGGCACTCGACGTTAGTATAGAGATTTTAACAAATGTTGTTGAAAAGCGGGGTTTTCGAGTTAAATATTGGAAATTAAATGAAAGGAGGAATTCAATCCAGGTCATTTCCGCCTTCGAGTCTACATTTTCGACACACAGCAGCAATATATGCATTTCCGTAAAAGCTTTAGTTTACACTTTCCGTTGCAGTTCAATGTTGTGCAGAACAATAAGTTTGGCGAGGAGTAATTTTCAATGTTGCACGCATCTCGGGAGTCAATTGAGCTGTGAAGGCATGCGAGTCAGACACGCAATGCAACGACGGCACAGGCAGAAGAAGCAAATTACTAAATGCTGCTGCTCCTCACATATATTCCCCGCGAACACTTGCACTTTTAGTGTCTTTCGTGTATAAATGTTTAAAGAATTAACTAAATGGCATATTACCAAGAAAGCAAAACTCCCACAGAAGAGAGTTAATAAAAAAGGAACGTAAAATGAAGATCCCTACATTTAAATAACTGACGAAAATTCCAAACAGCATCGTTTCGGCGGCATGAAGACTTCCAGCTGCTGTGCCGGGGGTAAACAATCATAATACGATTATGATTTCTAATTTAGATATCGCGTGACTAAGTAAGCGAAATTCTATTAAATATTTATATTATTTATAGTTAGAAATGCAGCTGATCGTCTGCTGGTTTTATGCTTATAGCTCCTTTCTTTTGCTGTGCTATATCAATTATCAATTAACGTAGACCTTTAGTGTAAATTGCGTTGTATAGTGTAGTGTAATCATCAATTGTCGAGTAACCACCACCACCCACCTGTTTTCCGTTTCTATTTCTTGGAGCAATAATTTCTCCTCGTTTTTTGAACTTTTTAGTACTTCTGTAATGTTTGTTAAATTAAAGAAATTCGTGAAATTCGAGTGTTGCGCTGCGCCGAATGAGTTTAAAACAACAACTGAACACGAGATACAAGCCACTCCACCAGGTTACTTCTGGTCGGAACACTACTACTAGCTAGCTAGCTAGCTAGCTAGCACGCAAGCAAAACAGCTTATAATTGTAGTGGAAATGTTTTCGTGTTCTCGCTTCGATGGGCATGTCCTTGATTACGGAATAAGGCAATAGCAATAGTTCATTATATGTATATGATACCGCTCCTACAATCATCTTCGCCGTAGTGGTAGTGGTCGATGTTTGCTACAGACGGAAGTTTTATATTTTAAATCGACATTAAATGGAGTGTACGAGTGCGTGTAACTTAGCTTATGCGATAGAGATAGCTTACCTTTGTTCGATGGCGGAAGCGCTGCGTTTTCGGAATGTCATCCTCGAGAGCAACTTTAGAGTGCCGCTCTAGATTTGCCAAATCTTTCTCAATTTTCAATATGTTTCCAGCTTTACCATATTGACTGCCGATTGGCGTTAAACTATTATTTATTGAAACGTTTTGCACTTTTTGAGTCATTTGTTGTTCTTCTCCAACGGCTGGTAACGTACTAGTTGGAGGAGGCGTTGCCATGGAAGACGTCTGCACAGTGTTTAACAAGAAACTAGAAGACAACACTTGTATATTATGTTTTTGCGACGGTGTTGCAACACCAGTCCTACCACCACCACCCACTGCAGGACAGAGGTCATCGACTTGCAGAAAATCCATATTGTCTGCATTATTTGTTGTTTTTTCTGTTTCTTTAGTTCGTGATTTTCGTTTTAGTTCCTCATTGTGTGCTGATTGTAAAAAATTGCATTTGTTGTTTATATCCGGCTTTTCACCCAAAATATTTCTATCGGAATTTCCTGACGAGAAAGCAACACACAGTCTCGCACTTAGTCGTTCCTTGTCCGAAAGTAGTTTTGCCCGTTCCAGCTGAAGTAAATTATCCAAATCCATTGCATGTTATGTTTTTTCTTATTACACAGCCACAGCGATAATACTTTCATAAATAAACAAAATAAATAAATAAAATATAGCATGCAACTGCGAGTACAAGAAATACTTCGACCCGATACAACGCAGATTTAAATGAAAACGAACAACAACATATGTCTCGTACCCATCGTTGGGGCTTGTGACATTTAATTACAAAACAAACGTCAGATTTGCTCTTATGATTCTGAACTGTCACAAGCTGCTGTAAAACTATGGTCACATACATTTATGGTAGTTGCACAAGAAAAACGTCAACATTTTTAATTTTTTAAATTTAATTTTTTTTTTGTATTTTGGTGGGGGCAATAATCATCATCCGGGTCCGGTCCTGGCATCCCGCAAAAAATTTCTCCACCGGTCCCGATTTTGAGCCGATGTCATCCAGTTTGGAATCCCTAAACTCTGGGCGTCCTGGTTTACGTCATCCTTCCAATGTAGGCTATGCTGAGCCGACCCTGCTGTCGAGTTCCATGAATCCTACCGCAAAGAACTTTCCTAGCAGGATCATCCTCGGCCATGCGAGATAGTTGTCTTGCCCACCGGAGACTACCGAGCTTTATTCTCTTCACGATGTCGACATCGCGGAATGCTCATAAATCTCACCATTAAGCGCGTTGGCTTTGCGCTTGAAAATTTTTTAATTTTTTAGTTAACCTTCCGCAGCATACAGGAGATTGGTTCGTTAGAGCCGTATGTGCGGTGTGTTTGGAGTATATAAGAGAGGCGGGTATACTAGGGTTAGTATTAAAAAATTCCGAGTTGTATAGAGACGCGTAATCGACGGAGCCTAGGAGGAGGCGATGTATGTAAAGAATGTAAGCTGTTTTATTCCTTTTCCCCAGTGTATTATGGGTTGTAGCCTTTCGGAAAAATATTTTAAGGGAGAAAATTATTCCCAGTTATAGCATTTTTGACATTTGTTTTCCTTTACCTATTTTATGGCTGTGTTTTTGAAGTGAAACTTTTTTACGGAGGGGGCTACAATTTTCAAGGATAACATTGTTATTACTCTGTTGTACACATTGGTTACACTGTTATTACTCTGTTGTTCACTTTTGTTAATGTTATGCCTCGTTTTCTATAGTTATATTTTATATGTATGTAACTATATATGTATATAACTATAAATATAACTATATATATTAATACATATATTACTACGGCCACAGCGCCTATGGAAATTCTGGGATATGGCCAATAGGGTCTGGAATTTTGGAAACCAAGCCATTTCTCAAGCGATTCGTATGAAACTCGGAATGTAGGACTAATATGTGATCTGGCAAATAGGGTACGGAGTTTTAGGAATCAAACCATTTCTCAAGCGATTCGTTGAAACTGGGAATATAGGACTTAGATGCGACTAGAAGACTTGTTCCTATGGAAATTGTGGGATCTGGCCCATAGGGTCTGGAATTTTTTGTAACTAAGCCATTTCTCATCGTCATCTCATCTCATCTTTAATCGTAATATCGGCGAGAACGTAAAAAAAGTTCCACTTCAACCGCGCATAAAAGTTAAACGCACTCTTTTTTTATATCGGAGTGATCGGAGTGATAAGTAAACTGTCAGAATTAATATCAGTTTTTTTTTCATTTTCTGATGTGTTTTTTTTTTACGCTCCGATAATTCTCGAATATGCTCTTTTTACTCTGAAATATTATAATTTTTATTTTTTTATATCTGTAGTTGTTTGTTTCTTTAAACATGGTACATGTCGAGTACTATGGTACATTAAGGTGAAAAAAAAGTCTGATGCTAAAGAAACACAGAAGATACTTTTTAATCTGAAAGATCTGATCTATCGGATTTATCAGATATCTCGGAACTCGGATTTCTCCGATTCACGGCTTATTAAAGCATTGTTGGTGAATATTCATCATCATACATAATCGGAGTGTTTTTTTATTTTATTTCAGAGAAATCCGAGTTCCAAGATATCCGATGAATCCAATAATTTTTTATCTGATCAGATCTGTAATATCAAAAAAAAATCTATTGTGTTTTTTTAGTACCAGAGAAAAGTTTGTTGCGATGTTATTATGTTAATTTTTTTTCCTAAAAACTCTAGCCCAGAGCGCGCTCGACTGCAGGATTTTACAAAAGGGAAATCGAACACGAAAGGCGAAAATCTTTAGTTTACATTTTTTGTTGCATGTGTTGTTGTTGTGCTAGTATAAAGAGGGGTAAATCTCCCAAAATATACAGATCTGTTTTCGCATCTACGGTAGAGTCGTTTTGAAGGGGAAACGAACAACTTGACAGCAAAAACAAACTCTATTGATAAAAGATTATACTTTTCAATAAAGGGCGAAAGAAATTCAAACTCATGATATACGAAATATAATTTTATTATAATATTTAAAACGAATAAGTCTACACTACGTTGTTATCAACACAAAATCCATTTTGATTAAAATCAATTTCCGAAATCAGGAGCTTTATGTTGCCGTCCATCAGCAGTTCTTCTTCTCAATAATGGAAACATCTGCATCATGGCTCGCCGTCGAAAACGTTGAATATATCGAAGATCCCATTCTGACCATTCATTTGTTGGCAACAAATGATCGTAGTCACTAGCACTGGTACTACCAAGAAATTGAGAAATTGACTGGGCACCAAAAGTGACGAAACTAGTAAAGTATACCAGAAGAGCAACCACGAAAACAAAAAGACGCAATTGCGGATATGCAATGTAACGTACACCGCTCATGACTCTGTGTGCTTTTCGCTTCGGTAGCGTTCTAATTCTGCGCGGTTTACCAGCAAGCAAATAATGCATTTAAAAGAACAAATGCTGAGAGTACATAGAACACCTCACACGATGAGCTTCAATTAGGGGCCTTTGGAACTCAGGTAACTTCATAATTATTATTTCCTTCTGCTGCAATATGTCTATTACCAGGCGCTGTAGAATGTCTTTGAGAAAGAATTCAGTCGCTCTACTAAAAATTTAAATAATTTATCAAATTTCGGGTGTTCATGTTCTTTAAATGCAACCTTGGTTCACACCACAGAGCACAGAATTATACCAAATCAACGATGTCATCATATTTCTTCACTACACTGTACAATGCTGATGGCCAGCCAGTTGAGCAAATTGCTTGGTTTGCAAAATGTCCATTGCATTGAGTACCTATATAATGGCAGATAAATGTTAAATTAATTATTAGTTCACTTGCAAACTCCTGGATTAAAGTTTAAAGTAAAGCAGTGCGCCACCGCCAACATGAAGTTCAACATTATTCAAGCTCTACTAGCCGCTGCGTTCACAATAGTCGGTGCTGCTGGAAATATTCAATTGGGCCCAAGCCAAGGTATATTGATTCCGGCACCAATTGCACAATCGTTTCGTCTATCAAGATTGGCCTTTAGTGCTCCAACTGCACCGGCTCCTCCAGCGTACCAGCCATATGAACAAATTGCAGCTCCAACATACCCTCAAAATTACATGTTCAGCGGTCAACCAAATTTTAGTCAAGCTCCATGCAGCAGCTCAGATAGTGGATATGGTTCGTCAGGAGCCTACTCGGATAATGTCGAAACATATCTTCTTCCAAATAACAATAATGCGATGGCCATTTTTGAAATCTGATCTTTATGAGTGAATTGAATTTTTTTATTACTCTTTTACAATAAATACGAATGTTTTAAAATATAATTTGGTACTTCCGTTACCAATAATTTCGTTCGTTATTTAGAATACGTATGTCTTAAGGAAGATAGAATAGCTAACCGCAAACTAGCAGGAAAATTGACACACGCCACGCAGTCCTTCATTATTTGGTAATAGCAGCCAAAATATCTGTGTTTTAGGTCGTATTGAAAAAAAAATATCCACCCGTAATACGCGCCACATGCGAAACGCGACTCTCGTCACACGCGGAATATAAAAAAATGCTATGACGCTCAGTAGGTGGTTAGTATTGGTACGAAAATTACACTTTCGAGTTCGTTAAGGGATTTTGCAAAAAAACAACAACACAAGTTATATTAATTTAAAAATAACAACTTTAATAAACAAACAGTAAAAATAATAGAGGTACACAAAAACACTTATTGCAACAACACTTGTATATTATATAATTCCCTTTTCTGGTAGCTTTATCTCTTTGGAAAAACTTTTTGAACTTGTCTGGTTCAATGATAAACAATTAATGAATCCTATGCAGCAGCTATGGGTGCCGTGGCTCAGTGGAAATGCGCGTGGCTACTGAGCAGAAGGTTCGTGGTTCGAATTCCAGTAACACCAAAAGTATTTATCATGGTGTCCACCTCTCGCGAATGGGTGACAAACGTGCCGAGAGTAATAACTTGTCACGACGTTGCCATAGCCGTCTCAGGAAAGCACCCACACACCCTGAAAGAACTTCTGCAGAATGTTCTAAGTAAGCTAATAAGCTGGACAGATAATTGTGGTCTAGGGGTAAACCCCCAAAAAATCGAACTTGTCCTCTTTACGAGGAAGTACATAATACCACTCGTCAACCCTCCGTCCATCAAGGGCACAAACTTGAGTTTCTCCAATAAGGCAAAATATCTAAGTCTTATTCTGGATAGGAAGCTGAGCTGGAAACCCAACATACAAGAAAGATACCGTAAAGCCACAGTGGCTTTCTTCTCAAGTAAAAAAGCCGTAGGAAGTAAATGGGGTCTTCAACCGCATATCACTCATTGGCTGCACACAGCAGCAGTCAGACCTATTCTGCTATACGGTGTGGCTGTTTGGTGGACTGCATTAGATAAAGCAATCAATCGCGACAAACTAAGCAGAGTCCAAAGATCAGCTTGTCTTTGTGTGAGTGGAGCGGCGCTTCGTACAACTCCCTCTGCTGCACTGGGCACTGCTCAACCTTGCTCCACTCGACATATTCGGCAGACGATTGGCTGCAAGCTCGGCTACTCGCCTTAGAGCAATATCTCAGTGGAACGTAAATGATTTCGGCCACTCTTCTATCCTGAATTCAGTCAGGACTCCGCTTGTCAACTTAGACTACACCATTCCGCAGCTCTACTTCAACAAAAACTTCCAGGTCTTCTTGGGAGGAAGGTATCTACTTGGAAAATGAAGGAATTCACGTCTACACAGACGGGTCGAAAACTGATGAAGGGGTTGGCGGAGGTGTCTTTTCGAAAAGACTAAATCTAAGTCTCTCTCTTACCGTCTTCCTGATCACTGTAGTGTTTTCCAAGCTGAAATCATGGCTATTAAGGAAGCCTTGTCTTGGCTGAAGAGAAACGTCATATCTGCTAAGGATATCCAAATTTTTTGGGATAGCAAGGCTGCGCTAAAGTCAATGGAATCAGTCTCAACAAATTCCATTCTAGCCCGGAATTGCCGATCGTCTCGTGAGCGTTTCAACACTCACCTGTAGTGGGTGCCTGGGCATAGAGACATTCCTGGAAATTG
The DNA here is from genome assembly GCA_947095585.1 of Nephrocerus scutellatus. NCBI lineage: Eukaryota > Metazoa > Arthropoda > Insecta > Diptera > Pipunculidae > Nephrocerus > Nephrocerus scutellatus. Next base: position 89,320,175 of record OX352764.1, read on the forward strand.
TATGGCCGATGAACTCGCCAAACATGGAACCGCACTACCCCTATTGCCTGAATATGGTTCACTAGGCATGCCGAACGCTACGAGCAAACTCATGTTTAAACGGGATGCTATAGCAAAAACTAATTAAAGATGGTCAGACGGCACAACTTGCATAGCAACAAAGCAAATCTGGCCCAAGCTAAATCCGAAACGCTCTAAGTGTTTGATCTCTCAAAACAGACTGCACATTAGTGCCATTATAGGTGTCATAACTGGACACACTGTATCATAGGCAAGCATGCAGAAATACTAGGAGTCTTTTCCAACGATTTCTGTAGAAGCTGCATGGATGAGGAGGAGGAGGAAACCACTCTCCATCTACTTTGTAGGCGGAAGCTCCATCTGGGAGTGTTCTTTTTCAACGATCTAACCGACATTGACATTAACAGTCTCTTCCGCATCATACGAAGCTTCAAGTGGTTCAACGAGTAGGCGTGGAATTTTCCTAGATCCTTGTGGTATCACAACGGACCTTCATGGTGTAAGTTCGTCGGTTTTTACTGACGGCCACTTCAACCTAACCTTACCTAATAACTTGTCACGGAAAGCTTTCTCAATTCGCCGTTCGGAGCCGGCCTTAAATTGTAGGTCCCTTCCATGTGTGTCCAAAAATATAAATGCGCAACACAAATGGTCATGAGAAGCTAGGTCTTGGACCGCAATGGTCTGTCGCGCCGAATATTACTATTATTAATCCTCTTAGTGTCATAAATTCATCACTTCATCCTCTTTAATCATCGTATAATTATGCTATAATTAGCCTATAATCGTCCTATAAACTATCTACAATCATCCTATAAACATCCCATTTCCATCCTATAATCATTCTATAATTATCCTCTACACGTTCAATAATCATCATATAATCAGCTTCTATACTTCCTATAAATATCTCATACTATAAGACTATGACACGGCTTTGACGGTTTCTTCCCAACGCGCTTATAGCAGTTCCACATCAAAAACAAAGAAATTGTTTCTTCTGAAACTGAAACGATACACGGCTACACATGACAAATTGAGAAATTGAGGATTTGTTATTTATTGGAACATTGTTTATTTATTTATAATTAATTTATAAAAATTTATAAAAAATGAATTTTTGTTGTTTGGAATAACAACTGATCGGTTTATTTGTATTGGAAACGTGATGAGCATAGAACTCTTGGTCGCAACTTGCTTCTACAGCTTAGCAGATATTTCGATGGGCAAGTATTAGGTGCATATGTTGAACGCACATCGATATCGTAAGATGCAGCTGGTTCGTCATTATAAGACGATTCTCCTGATGATGTTAATGATAAGTAATTGCCTGCGGGAACTCTATTTTTCGTTGGAGCAACCAATGACTGGGAATAAAGTCGTTTTAAATACGATGGCGATATCGATGTTGATGATCTGGGAAAGTACTGTACTGGAGACGTGTATGTAGATGGTGTGAAATACATTGCTGGATTGAACGAATTGGCCCTTGATTGTGAAGGTGATAGGTCGTCTTGAGCTGAATTCGAAGAAGATTTCAAGTGTGATGTAGCAGGAGCTACGAGGGATGGCGGTGTGCCATATAATGATGATTCAGTTGAAGTAACGTGAGCTGGACCTGCTGCCGATTGCGATAATGCAGATGTTGGACCCATCAAATAAGGCGAACCTACTACCAAGTGTGAGGAAGAGCATGATGGAACAGTTGTTGTTGCGGATAAATGTAAAGGTGATTCTTCTTCTACTGGTGCTTCATAAGATCCCGTGCGGGAATGTAATGAAAATGCATCAGAGCTCAAAGGTTTCTCTTCGAAGATAGAATCTCTGGAATTTGATGCTGATGCTCCGTAAAACAACGCTGCATCTGGTGATGTATAGGATGGTGAAGAAGAGTACGGTGCAATAGTGCCTGCTGGAACTGAGTTTGATGGAGCTGAGTATAAAGATGGTTTCAAAAACGAACGCGCCGCCGGACTCCAAGCTGAAGCTTTCCTCGTATATGAAGATGGTCTCGACTGCCACACTGATCTATGGAACGAAGCTGGAACTAATGTTGAGTAAATCGGCATTCGAGTTGAATAACTGGATTTTGGCCTTGATGCGTAGCATGAGGATGGTGACGAGATATAATATTGTTGTGGGGTTCCTGGATATTTAGGTTGAGGCATCCGCGGTGGTGATGATGATGGTTTTGTCGAGTAATGGTCACTCCTAATGTAAATTTCGTCTTTTACATTCCTGTCATCTTCTGTTGTGCTCGCGTCTCGTCTTATATCAGCATCAACTTTATCTTTGGCTAGCGCTATATCGGCCGGTAATCCACCTTCCGATGACACATCGATATCCTCCTCGGACTCAACCCGTGGGGCAATCATCGCAAAGCACAGCAATGCTAACAAAGTTATTACTTTCATTTTTGCTACAAGAATCGAATCGAATCACTTATGTATGTACGTAAATGTGTGTTAGTTCCTATGTAAGCACACGTCGCGAAGTTAAGCTAAAGACTAAACTGACTATAAAGCTGTGAGGTAATTTGGTTTTTATATACGTCCATCGGTTACAACTTGGAACGCAAACCCATTACGCGATTTGCTTATCCTAAAAATTATTTGCAAGATGATCTTATCGACCAATGTCACCACTATAATGCTGACTCCTGTCTATCAAATATGTTATTAATTGCATAATAACGATGAGTACTTTGAGTGGCGATGACGATATATTTCTTCATCGGTTTTCTTTTTCTTTTTGTGTGCATATAGTCGAATGTCATTATATGGAACCTAATACTATAAGAAGGAACTGTAATTAATTGTTACAAGTGCACCTTTGCAGAAGGAAAAAAAGACCCAGAAGAATAACAAAACAACTGAACGCTCTAAAAATCCCTTGAAATAGAAACTCATATTTACCAACCTATTTTTATGATATTTTCAATGAATATTACTAGCAGGTGGAGGAGGGTTATAGGCTATGATATACCCGCCTTTCCACCTCCTAGGGTGTATGAAATGTAAAATGTTTCTTATTTTTGTTAATGGGTAATAGAATATATCGTTAATTTCAAACTAATCCAGATGGCTTGGATACGAATGCTCTTTTATCCGATGTGCAGTATGGATTTCGCAAAAATCGCTCGTCAGGTGAACTCATGAGTCACGACTTGCATGACCTCTCATTGTTGGGAGCGATCCCTGGCTATTTTAAAGTCTTTTGATCGAGTGTGGCATGATTGTCTTATAAATAAGATTCGTTCTCTCAACTTAGACACCTCTCTCATTGCATGGATTGAGGTTTATTTACCGAACCGCAAAAAAAAGCTACATTAAATGGTAATTCTTCATCTTCGCATGAGATCAATGCTGCCGTGCCACAAGGGTCATCCTTGTCGCCTACGCTTTTCTTAATAAATATTAATGGAAACCTGTAATAACCATTCATTTGTTGATGGTACAACGCTAATGGCTTCCATTGAGTTTGTCAGTCAAAATAAATTCAATTCTCGCTTGATTGGTTCCCCAGATTTAATAAATACGGCTGTTCTGTCGAACATTCAAGTCATTCTTGATTGGGGCAGATCTAATAGGGTGGAATTTAACCCGAATAAATTCCAGGCTTGTCTTTTTTCTCAGAAGGCTGTTTAGCATTACGTAAGTAATAGTGCCCCTATTGCGAGATCTGATTCACTTAGGATGTTACGTTTAAAAGTTTCAAGTGAACTTTCTTGAAGGTAACATATTTTTGAAATTTAAAAAGAGCGAGCCAATGCTTTACTACGGTAGATGCTATTCAAAAATCCGCTCTCTAATTCCTGGTCGTTTTGCCGGCAACGTAACAACTCGTTTCAGTTCTAATTAACATAGATTTGCCCTAAAACCTTTTTTCATGTAGATCTCAGCACTGCAAATCCTCCTTTTATCCGAGAGTGACTTCGCTGTGACATCAATTGGTCGACTCCGTGTTTCCTGAAACGTATATATATAGGCCTTCAAAATAGACGTCAACAAGTTCCTGAAGATCCGAATTGTTGAATAGAGGATCCAAGAATTTTTCCTTTTTTTTTTATTATATGTAATATTTTCTTGGTCAGGGGTTTTTGTAGTTTTCCCTGACCATGATCTATTGATTAAAGCATTTGGACTCGCGTCATTTTTAATTTCGTGTTCTTTAAATTGAATCCGGCTACACAAACGTGAGGAATGTGACATCTTGTAAATTACATTCCTTCGATTTTTCTATTTTTATTTTATGAAAATTTCTATGTATATTATTGGCAGGTAGGGTAAGGCTTTGGGCTATAGTACACCCCCTCCCTGAGATGATAACAGGTGTGATCCATGTGTGCAGGTAGCGAAGCAACCTGGATCAGCTAGTATGTACACAATAAATGCTGTATTTGATTATGCACTAATAACCGCTGCTCCTTGTGGCACAAATATATAAACATTGTCTTCTTTAAATATTAAGAAGAGTAAAAAAGGACACTAGTTTTAAATGTATATCAAATTTAAAATGTATCACCTACTTTTACGCTTTATATAAATTGTGAAAAACTAAAAGTTACATCCTATTATCATCTGTTCACAACTACTTCGCGTTGGCAGAATGGAATACAGCAAATATTATGCACGGCTTTTCAGTATTAGTCTCATAAAAACTTCTTCATTTAAAATCTTGGACTGATACTGAAATGATTTTCAAGTCGCTTTATTACAGTACAGAGTAGACAACATTTCATAAGAATGTTAACACCTTAAGATTGCTGAGAATGTTAACTGAGTCAAACATCTCCAATCCTTATACAAAAAATGTTTGCCTGAAGTTCTCAAATATCACTTTGGTCAATTTAATGTTATATCCCATATTGTCTAGTGGTTAGGATACCCGGCTCTCACCCGGGAGGCCCGGGTTCGATTCCCGGTATGGGAAGTATTTTTTTTTTTTTAATTTTTCTAAAATCTGCAAAGTAATAAACTTGAAGTGTAAGTTGGTGAAGGGAAAACGATGCCAGAAGAATAAAGAAACGATGTTCATGGCATATATGGGCGGGCCATTCAGGGCTTTCCTTAACGCTGTTGCCATTTGCATTATATTTGTCTGTTATAGTGATGGGCGAAATCGATCTAACCAAATCTTTAATCTGATTACTCAAAAGATCAAGTTAAAAAGATCGATTCGATTTGGACCGATTATGTATCTGTCGTATTTCAACTTACGACAAGTCTTAAAGTCGTATTTTCGACATATCACAATTGTTGAAGCATGTACGACAAACTTTTTTTCGAACTAAAACTATTGCCCGATAGCGCCATTTCGAATTTATATTTTGTTGTTGTTTATACTCTTTTTTTTATTTTTTTTGTAGGAAATGTCAAAATAAAATTAGCGCTTGGCTTGGAAATTTATATATTATTCTTAACGCGCGGTGGGAGTAAAATTTCAAGGTTGCAGCGTTATATGACGTATAACGCGAAACGATTTTGAACGTAAAAAACTCAAAAAGGTTCTTGACCAGAGAGAGAGAGAGAAAGATAGAACTATGCTATATTCGTTGTCGGGCTAGTCGATCAACCTTGTGTTATTGTGATTTACTGCAGTCTCAGCGAACACACAAACACACAGCAGTTTGTAATTTGAATGTTAATTTCAAACTGATATTCATTGTTTCATTGTGCATGAGCCAAAATTCTCTATTGAATAATGTTAGTTCAGTGCACGCACATTCACATTTGCCAAGAAAATATTTCAACAGCTTCGAATTTTGGGTGGTATTTTGGGGTGGCCTTTGGGATCTTTTAAGGGTCTTTCGATGGTCTTTTGATGGTCTTTTGGTGGTCTTATGAGAGTCTTTTCAGAATCTTATACGGGTCTTTAAGTAGTCTCTTTGAAGATATTTTGGGGTCTTTTGGTGGTCCTTTGAAGGAATTTTGGGGGTATCTTGGGCGTCTTTTGCGGGTCTATTAGGGGACTTTTAAGAGTCTCTTAGTAGTCTTTTTTGGGTCTTCTGGGGGTGTTGATATTTGCGCTTATTAACGTAATGGCACAGAACACTACAAGAATATTTTATCGACAGTATTCTGTTTTTACGTGGACCTGAAAATGTGCATGGCTACTGAGCAGAAGGTTCGTTGTTCGATCCTCCTGCTCAGAAGTCCATTTTTGACTGAAACTGTTGCAACTCGATGAAGAAATCCACCGGTAGATTTCTTTATTGTGATTTCTTATTATTATTTGTTGAAAAGAATGATAGCCGCAAACTGATTTCAACTTTTATAATTATTAGAGAGGGATAGATATACAGTCAAAATAATAAATTACATTTGATTTCATTTGTAGATATACAGTGGGTCTGTTTTTTTATTCAACCCGAGCGAGCAGTGTACGTCAAAAATTTACTCGGTCTTTTTATTCAACCGGGATAATTTTAGTCTGTACTCTTTGTTTTTTTATAGTGAACCGTGCACGACACGGTGTATGCACAGTTTCCTATTTTTTACACTAAATTTAATATCAGCGTAAATGAGAGTAAGACAGAAAAGTTACCTAGTACAACATTTGCTCGGTGTACTCAGAACCTGTGGCAAAACCTTCTCTATAGAAAGCCCAACTCTACGCATACTTATGCTGTAAACCTATCCCAAACGCATCTGTGTTTGTGGGATGTGAATACAGTGTACAAAAAATAAGTAGTCGCAAATAGCGAGAAACGTAAGATGTGGTAGTGGGAAACAGAAAATTTTTATATGGATTTTGTTCTTTAGTTGATTACTAATACAAATACGTTTGGGATAAATCTAAGCATGTATCTGTGTACGATCGGAACAGTTGGGCTTTCTATAGAGAAGGTTTTGACCTGTGGACCTCTACACACGGAATGAATCCACCGGGGGAAAGTCGAGTTTGTTGGTGAGTGAAACAGAGAGCGTAGAATGAAACGAAATAAAATCTTCCCCCTATGCCGAACTGGAATAACGAAGATATGATGAAAAACACATACACACAAATTTTCATACAATTTCATACAAACACAATGAAAAATGGTACATATATACTCATTCCTCCCCAGCATAGTTCATCCCGTATGTGCTTGAAGTGTGAAATAAAACTGGTTTTCCTTCAACAACAATTCAGTCGAAATTACTACTATGTGACGTTATTTGAAAGTCGAAATGCTTACATATTCGACCACAGTTTAAAAAAGATCGGCTCATTCATTCGTTCTTTTACGAACTGGTTAGCAAAATAACAGATTTAAAAAGATCGGCTTGTTAATTTTTTCATTTGCTTTGTCTCGTTTTTTCTTATGTGTTTCGTTTGTGAAATAACCAACTAACCAATATCGAACTATCGAACTAACTATCGTATGATTTTTAATGAGTGGGAAAAAGAAGGGTTGCTACACAGAAAACCAACTGAAAATGAAATTTGATTTGCAACCGTTCAATATTATATCAGTTTCGATTCGCAATCACATGGCAAAATATTTGTTCACGTGTAGCATATTTTATATGAGAATCAAACTGACATTAGAATCAGTAAAATTGTTTGCCAAATTTTAAATTGTAATTTTGTAATTTTGTCTTCTAAAAATAATTGTATAAGCAGATTAAAGCTAATTTTAAATACTTGCGTAATTTTATTTCGTTCTGTCGTTTAGCTTTGGCTGTTTGTATTGTAAGTAAAATCATTAATTTTATGATCTCAGGTGAAAAAAATATTTTTTGCAATCCTTGTTTGTATTCACAAAAAATATGTTATTTTCTGTTTAGGTGTTCAAAACAAATATTGCAACCAAACTGGAAGTTTTAATTTAATGCAAATAAATCGTTTTATGTGTTTGGTGTATAAAACATTTGCTGAAAATGGCAAAGGATAAATCGTCTGCAGACGGTATTGACTGTTTTGTTTGTTTTTTTATTAACTAATTACCGGCTATTACTAAAAAACTAATTAAGAATAATAAAAAAGGGAAATAAAAGACTGCTTGGATGATTTTTTTTAGTTATATCTATACTGAAAACAGGTAAGTCCCAAAATTTCGTAAAAACAGGAAAAACCCCAACACCATTTAACTACAGGCATTCACTCGATTTCAATATCTCGCGCTCGCGGTCACAATTTTCTTTTAATAGAAATTGGTTAATTTGCTAACCAATATCGACTTTTTTTTTTTCTTCAGATTAACCAGGTTAATTTAATTTATTTTGGAATATTAGTAATTACAATTTATGAAATTATTATTACTGGAAAAATCAATGACGAATTTTTACTATTAAATAAAATTCAACACTTAACATACAAGTGAGCTATAAAATAATATGAGAAATCAAAATCAAAAGCGGTAATCATACTAAAAAAATAAATAAATGAAAAAACGAACTGCATGAAGTTTATCTTTTCATTAAGAACAATTATTTTTTTAGGTTTTTGAGTTTCAGTCGATCCCTACGCTTTAATTGACTTTCTGGAACGAGGTCATCGAGGCCGTCTTTCAGTGTCCTTGTTTATTGATCAAAATATGTTTTTTGTAGTAGTAGACGGTAATTAGTTAATAAAAAAACACCCAATCCAGTACAGGCTAGAAATAGTTCAATGTTTTGCCGTTATCAGCAAGTGTTCCAAACACCAAAAACATAAAACGATTTATTTCCAATATAATATAACTTTCTATATTTTTCAAGCTCCAAATCAGAAAATAAAAAACGTTTGTGGCATTGATTGTGCATGGATTGTAAAAATAATCCTATAAGTTTTTGGTTCCTCTTATAATACTACAAAAACAGATCGACCGATTGGAATAAAAATTACTTAGGTATAAAATAGGCTATAATCTGCATACAATTATTTATAAATTAAATAAAAAGTGCCAAACTAGTTTTGAATTACAGTTAAAAATTTGGCAAACAATTCTGATGTCAAACAGTTGGATTCTGCTATGCTACATTTGGAAAAATATTTTGACATGTGATTGCAAATAGAAACTGATATAATATTTGTTTCTTAAATCAATTGTCATTTTCAGTTTTTTTCTGTATAGCAACCCTTCTTTTTCCCACTCATAAAAAATTATACGATAGTTAGTTTGACAGTTCGATACTGGTTAGTTGATTAGTTGACGAACGAAACACATAAGAACGAGACAAAGGAAACTTGTTCTTGCTAACTTGTTCGTAAAAGAACGAATGAACGAGTCGATCTTTTTTAATCTAATCTTTTGCTAAGACTGCTTTAACACGTAGCGAATTGTGCTTGTGGTGTTTTGGCTTGTTGAATGGAAACGTGTGGGGGGGCTGGGGTAGACAAAACTCGACCGCCGAACGAGTTTTTCACTCGTTCTTTGCGTTTTTCGTTCTGTTGCGCATCTGTTTTACGCTTGATTTACATTTTTGGCGTGCGAGAAAAAATGAGCAGGATGGCTGTTAAATTGAAATTGCAGTTATCTAGACGAGAGCAGTAGTAGATTATTCAATGTTACAATAATGCATAATGCTCATTTTTTCTCACACGCCACAAATGTAAATCAAGCGTTAGGCTTAGACTTGTGCTAACCAGTTCGTAAAAGAACGAATGAAATAGTCTATCTTTTTTGCGTATCTGTTTTACTCTGAATTCGCTGTTCGTAGTTTGTTTGTTTCACTCGTCGGTTGCTGTCGGTAAATAAAATTGTTTGTGGTTAACTTTATAGCTTGCGGACCGAACAAGAAGTCAAGAGAAACGTTAAAAAATAAACATTCAGGCAAAACTCAGCGTGTAAAAGTTATTGGGTTTTGAAAGGCAAACCAAAGAAGAAACTACACTTAAAAATCGCAAGGTGTAAGAGCAGTCTAGCCAGTTTGTAAAAGAACGAATGAACGAGTCGACCTGTTTGAAGTGAAAACTTCTTTTTAACCTGATCTTTGTTTGCTCTCGGTCATTTCTATCTTTTGAGTGTTCCTAATCAGGTTAAAAAGATTTTGTCAGTTCGATTTCGCTTATTACTACGGAAAAAAGGTTTCCAGCTCTAAAATTTTTACAAAGCTGTCAGATTGTTTTATAGTGTCAGGTAGTTTTTGAATTTTAATTTAAATTTCAAATATAACTATAACTAAGTTTTTAACCTATATAGCTGTTTAACAATTTTTTTTTATAATATAACATAAAATGTCTTCGTCGCGTAAGCGTAGCGAAATTTGGTTACATTTCACCGAAATTGGCGATGATAAAGCCACATGTGACCTGTGCAAAAGAGAGCTCTCCTTTAAAGGCGGAGCCATTACCAACTTAAAAAGACACCTAAACAAGAGGCATCCTACGGTTACGGTGGAATCATTCAGCGCTTCCAAAAAGCCGGCAATTAGAAGCATAGTAGCAGCAAGACAAATACAAGACAAGTCAAGCGAGAGAACAGCAACCGTAACCTCTCCGACTTCGTTCGACTATTTGGATCCAAATGCTCCATCATATTCTGAGCCCCAGCGACAAGCCGAGGAAAATCCGGGTCCATCTCAAGAAATTGAAATTGATGTGCAAATCACATCAGATCCACTAGCACTTAATCAAGGGCTAGAGCAAACAACCGTTTCCAAACAGCGACGTATAAATATGTATTTATTAAAATTCATCGTTAGCGATTTCCGACCGTTTTCTATTGTGGGCGATAGGGGTTTCGTTGAATATACCAAAGCACTAGATCCGACTTACCAGCTGCCGTCCAGATCAATGCTAACAAAATCATTGTTACCTCAAGCGTACGAGGCCTGTTTGGAAAACGTCAAGAACTATCTGAATGGGGTAGAAAAAATTTCAATTACCACAGACATTCGGACCTTCATTAATAACAACAGATATACGGTATTTACGGCTCATTTTATCACAGACACAGAAGATTGGCAAGTAGGGAGTGTTCTGTTAGATTGTGTGGATATTTCATCTTCAAGACACACTTCGGAATATTTAAAAGAAAATATCCGCAACTGTTTACTGAATTTTGCAGTTGACAAAAAAGTCAATGTTATAGTAACGGACAGTGCACCCAACATTGCAATTGCTGTAAAGTTGGCGGGATATGAACATTTAAGCTGTTTCACCGATAGCTTGAATTTAATTGTGCTTGAGGGCATTGCCGTAATAGAAGCCATACACAAAAAGGTGAAAGCTATTGTGGAGCACTTCAACAGAAGCCCAAGGGCAACAGAAAAATTACACCAGCTTCAAACCCAAATATGTGAGACAACGGTTCCACTAAAATTAATAAACGACGTTGAAACGACATGGAACTCTACGTTATATATGTTTGAAAGGTAAAGTTATCTACATATTTATTATATACACTATATATTAATTTAAAAAAAAAAACTTTCAATTTCAGATTTTGTGATCTACAACAGGCTACCGAAGATGCTGTAGATTTTCTATATATCCCATTGGAAATGCCAACCACTATTGAAATGGACACCCTAAAGGAACTATGTGTAATTTTAAAACCCTTTGACAACTTACAAATGGAGTTAAGCGCAGCGAAAAATGTGACCGTGTCAAAAATTACAGTTGCATTAGAAGGTTTGAGGGAATATCTAAGAACCATTAGATCCACGACGACGACGCCATCAGGCGTAATATTAATTGATCTTTTGCTGGCTAAAATAGATATTCGTTTTCAGAACGTCGATAGAAACTGTTTTTTACAACTGGCAACGTACTTAGATCCGCGCTTTAAAAGCCAAACCATGACAGAGTCAATCAAAACGCAGATAAAGGACCGTATAACTAGGCTTGTAGTTGAGATGATCCAAAAAGAGCAAAAAGGAATCCCAGTCGAAAGTCAAAGTGATCTGGATGCAGATAATCCAATTTGGTGCCATTTTGACGACCAGTGTCCACCTATGATTGTCTCCAATCCAAATAGCCAGGCACTAATTGAAATCCGACAATACAATGACGAAAATTTATTACCACGCAAAGAAGACCCTTTGATTTGGTGGAAATGCAGGCAACTTATTTATCCACGACTTTCCAGATTGGCCAAATGGTTTTTGGGAATCCCGGCGTCGTCGGTTCCTTCGGAAGGAATATTTTCCAATACTGGGCTTATCTTAAATGAGCGAAGAAACCGACTGAAACCCAAAACCCAACAAAAATTAATTTTCCTTAATGCAAATATAAACTTTATGTAGTAATGGATTTGGTTTTGATATTCTAGATATTATTTATTTACATATATAGATATAAATTAAAATATTTACATTTTCTTTATTATTAGCACATAATATAATGTAAAAATACTGTATCTACTTTTGATATACAGTTAACTTTATTGTTTTTCTATTTTTGTGAATTAAATAACTTTTATATTTCCTCTTTTGCACAGGGAATCTACTTTAGTGCGGCCATTATACTTTTGTTTTGCACGATTTTTAAAAGGAAAATTAATATTCCGTAAAATCATGACTAACATCTTTTTAAATGGGTAATAAATAATAATTAAAACAATGCTTTTACGACGACAGACGAGGAGCCTACATGGGTATGGTACGGGATCATCACCTTATGGTAGCTACTGTCTAGTTACATACTGCATCAGTTCAAATAATCCGCAATGTCATCCGAATGCCTATGTATAACATCGACCGGCTAAAGATCCCCTCAGTACGCCAACAATATTTAAGGGATCATTTATCGCAGGGAGTGTAAGCAATCAGCAGCTCAGTGCCGACAACTATCCAAGAACATTGAAAGGCTGTGAAAAATGTTTTCACATCTGGAGCGGAAAGTGTTGTTGGTAGAAGCCAGGCAAGGCACAGCATGTGGCTTACTGAGGATACCTGGAGGCGGATTGAAGAACGTAAGCTACTTAAAGCTTATGTTGTAGATACCCCAGCAGCAGCGAACTAGAGTCACTGTATCGAAGAAAAATTAGAAAAGTGCTGCGTAGTATAATACGTGACAAACGTAATTATATTAAAAACCTAGCCTCAGAAGCAGCGAGCAGGTGCGATAGCAGAACCCTTTACAGAATCACCAAAGAGCTGACAGGGGGTCACCGCTCTAGGCAACATCCGGTGAAAGGTAGATGGTGCCGTACTCATTTCAGATGAGGATCAGCTTAAGCGGTGGAAGGGGCATTTTTTAGGGTCCTTAACTGTGTATTCGCTAACGATATGCACCCAAATCAAACGGAGCTACCGAAACTAACAATTTCCCGAATTCGCACCTCAACTCCCAGTAAAGATGAGATCGCTACCGCGATCAACGCACTTAAGAACAACAAGTCGGTAGGACTAGATGGTATACCCGCAGATCTTCTGCGTGCCGCTCCAACGACATCAGCAGAGCTTTTATATCCTCTTGTATAGAGAGCTTGGGAGGCAGAAAGTTTCCCCGACGAGTGGAAGAAGGGAATGATTGTCAAGCTCCCTAAAAAGGTAGTCTTATGGAGTGCGAAAACTGGAGAGGCATTTGCGTTCTTCCTGCAGTTGCAAAGGTATTAGCCAAAGTAGTACTTGAGCGAATTAAGAAACATCTGGAAGATACACTCTATGCCGAACAAGCAGGTTTCCGCACTGGATCCTCCTGTGTAGACTACATAAACACCCTGTGGATCATTATTAAACAGTGCGTTGAATTCCGGTCACCACTGCACCTGCTGTTCATCGATTTTAAGAAGGCGTTTGACAGCGTCAACAGACAATTTATCTGGCACGCCTTGGGCAGGAGAGGTATACCCCACAAACTAATAGCTATTATTAAAGCAACCTATGATGGCTCTAAATGTCATGTCAGGACAGCTGTCAGAGGAATTCGAGATCCTAAGTGGGGTACGACAAGGTTGCATTCTATCGCCGATACTTTTTTTTGTTTGTGATTAGCGATGTACTTTGCGCAGCTTTATCTACTGGAAACGGAGGAAATCGTTGGACTCTTACATCTCAACTCAAACATCTGGATTAGGCTGACGACTCTCACACAGAATTAAGGAGCTGCACCAAATGACAGCAAATGTGGAGAGGGATGCAAATGTTGCGGGTGTGAAGATTAATACTGCCAAAACAAAAATCATCAACCTCGGCACTAACTCAGTAACTCATTGCACACGGCACATTGCTGGACAGCCGGTAGAAAGAGTAGAGAGTTTCCAATATCTTGGGAGTATTGTCTCGACCGAAAGTGGAACCGAACAGGACCTTATCAACCGAATCGGCAGAGCAAAATCAGTGTTTGGAATTATATCCATGATATGGCGAAGCAATGCGATCAGCTTGAACACCAAGCTGTGACTGTTTCGTTCAAATCTGTGTATGAGTGCAGCACTTGGAAGGTGACCGCGACTATCACAAAAAGGTTACAAACGTTTGTAAATAGGTGCCTATGGAACATCTTAAGGGTTTTCTGACCTAACCGTATCTCTAACGAACATATTTACCAGAGAACGGTTCAGGAACCAATAGGCACATCCATCCAACGACAGAGGTGGCAGTGGCTTGGTCATACACTCCGAAAAGGCGACAGTTCCATAGCAAACTACGCAATGCAATGGAACCCGTTATCTCAGGATGGTAGAAGAACGGTTCGTCCGAGAAATACATGGCACAGAACAGTTGAGGATGAGTCACGGCAATTGGGGAAGAGTTGGAGAGAGCTGAAGCTCATTGCCAGGAACCGCACGCGATGGCGCGTAGGCGTAGTAGAGGCCCTAGGACCCACAAGGGGATATCGGACATAAGTAAGTAATGCTTACGATAACCCATTTTTGGTAGCTATTGGTTGAATAGTTTAGACTTTAGAAGTTATGACTCGATATCCCCTGTAAGTAGTATTCTGAAGGAACTTTTTTGAATCCCTTGTAGCTAAGTGGGTGTTGGAAATAGGCACGCATACAATTTCTTACTGAAAATTAGTCAAGGAATCATCCAATAGCATACAAAACTGAACTACATCATACTATATACATACTAGAGACTAGACTGTACCTGAGTGCACACAAGAGCCAAAGTAACATTTTTTTTTACGAATTATCCTGTGGTATCCAGCGACAAAAACAAAAATGAGAAAAGGCGATCCATTAGTGGTAGTCTTAGCGAAATTGAGTACCAGGCCAAATATGATACCCATTTAGGATATTTTTATATCCTGGACTCCTTGTTACTCCTTCTCCTTGTACATGGAGTAACATGGAGTAAAAACCCGTCACAAGGTCATGGTGACGGGGTTTTATACTGATAAGATTATTAGCCTGGTGTGGCAACATTTCTTATAGAAGAGACCACATCGAACATCTCTCTTTTAAATGAGGCTAAGAGTTTTCGCGCTTCTTCACTGTAATAGAGGTAAGTGTAACAAGTTGGAAGCCTTCATATAAACCTGTTCATAAACCTGTTTATCAAAAAAAGACGGACACACACTGATAACAGAGACGCCTTTTCCTTGTTCTTATTGCAAAGAGGCTATTAAAAAAAAATTTACAAATAACTAAGCCAGTAAGCTATCTCGTTGCATATTCACAATCTGCCATCATGGAACACACGTTGTGCCGCCACCACAAAAAAAACTTCTCAACATCTGTCGATTCAGAGTTCAGAGACTTGTAAGTGTTGTCATTGTCAGTCGTTCGTCAAGGCGACATGCTCCATAAGTCATTTGAGATAAAAAATTACGTTTCCACATTTTCAAATTCCCGTTGGTGGTAAGGACGCAATCCAAGAAGAAACTCGAGCAATCGAAAATGCAGATTAACAGATGATACGAGACGAATGGACGGACAAACCCAAAGCAAACGAAGCGTGGGTTGGCTTTACTGATTCAGTCAATGCTAAAAATAGAAATAACGACAAATCCACTAAGTTGTTCTTATGGCTTGTGAATTATGACACAATTTACCATAAGGAGGCACACATCGGAAAAGCAATCTTTTTATTTTCTCAATCCTTTGCGAGTTCTAAGCTGATACTTGGCCCTTCTATGCAACACAAACACACACACACACAACGAGGGAAAATGAGGATGAATTTAGGTTCTTTTTAAAAAAAACTGCTTTTTATTATTATTATCTCTCTTTGGTTGTAAATTAAATGTAAGAAAAAAATGGCTTCATCTGTGTCTTTGGGCTTTTTAAGTCCGCCTCCATGAGTGCTTCCTTAAAAACCGTAGAATTGATGGTTCCTGTAGTGAATTCCATGTGGCATATATTCCTTGTCTGTCCATGTTTGGGGTAGGCCATATGCACCAGCACCCTGTGAAGCGGCAATAAAAGTAGGCACCGGTGCAGATTGAGCTACTAGAGGGGATCCAACGTATTGCTGAGGTTGCTGGTGTTGCTGCGGTTGTTGATAATTCTCTGCACATGGAACACTCTTATATGTTGGCTCACAGCTGAAAATAAGATTCTTGGGGCATCCGGAATCTGCAGGGGCGAAGGGGATTCGATCACCACCACCATAAGCAGCCTTCCTCCAGCGCGACAATGCGGTGGTTGGTCCAGGCATTGGTCGAACATTTCCCATATCAGATTCGGCTTCATGGTGAACATTTACGTTAAGGTTTCCCGCTGCGGCTACTTCGCTATCGCTGATGCTTGACTGGACAGGATTTCCAGCGACAAAGACGACAGCAGTGGCAATCAAAGTGACGACACAAGTGAACAACTGCATTTTGGAAGAACTGTGGAATTAACTTTTTGTCGTTAATTGATTTAAAGTTAACTAAGGCTGACTGATGATATCGATGCGATTGTCAAGTGTTTTTATATGAGACCCAGTGGGCATTTGGGTGCAACAATTCCCATTGTGGTGCAGCAATGACCGAAACTGCAAAACTGCCCACCTCGACTCACCTCATTTCGCTGCGAAAATTGCAAAAAATTTGGTCGATTTTTTTGTTTGAATTGCGAAAGGCGGAAATTCGTTGGAATTAGTGCATACCCCTGTGGTAATTCGAGAAGTTGTTCTTGTTATTGTGTTACTGCCAAACGCAGAGTTTATTTCGAAATAATCACAATTACGCCGATAGTAAAATTGTACACTTCAGCGAAAATTCAGCACCATAATGAGCACGCGCGGAAGACTTGCATTAAGCGTACGACTAAGAAATGTAACGCAATGAGGTGTTGAGAAATTTTAAATCGAACGACTGGTTAAAACAAAAGAAAGAAAAAACCTAAAAGCTATTAAGCAAACTGTTTTGACCTAAATCTTTGTACGAGCAACTATTGCAAAATCCAGTAACAACATTTCAATTGGAAATGGAGCCTGAAGATCTTTTTAATGGGAAATGAAAAGAGCCCAAGGAAGAAGGAAGAATGTAGAAATAGAATGTAGAGTAAGGACGCTCTTACAGGATTATACGGATTTCCAACATAACGAAAAAAACTTTTTTTTGGTTGTCAAAACCAAAATCCATACAATCTTGCCAGTCTTTCTTTTGTGAGACCGCCCTAATGTCAGAATGGATGACCTTTTCCAGAAGTTGGAATGCAGAACTAGAAAGTTATAGTTCTTTTGGCGCGTTCAGTGAGGGCGTTACGAAAGTGCGACATTATGATAATTTAATTTCTTCACTCTCCACTATGTAGTGCTGATCAACCTAATATCCAGTACACAAACCATTGAACGCTTTTCAACATAAAGTACACTCGATTGAAGTGAAACGCGACGAGGAAGAAGACATACTTTTTGACATTTTGTGATTTTGTGTTATTGAAGAGTCTTTTGAGGGTCTTTTGGTAGTTTTCTTGCGGAACTTTATGTAGTCTTTTAGAAGGTCCTTTGGGATAGTTTTGAGAGTCTTTTGGGATAGTTTTGAGAGTCTTTTGGGATAGTTTTGAGAGTCTTTTGGGAGTCTTTAGAGGGTCTTCAAGGGGTCTTTTGGTGGGCTTATGGGGTATATTGCGGGGTCTTTTGGTAGTCTTTTGAAGATTTTTTGGGGGTCTTCTAGTGCACATTTGGGGCTATTCTGTGGGTCTTTTAGTGGTCTTTTGTAGATGTTTTGGGACTCCTTCCGGAGGTCTTTAGGGGGTTTTTTGGTAGTCTTTTTGGGGTGTCTTTTGTGAGTCCTTTAATAGTCTTTTAAGAGATTTATTGATGGTCTTTTGGTGGTCTTCGGAAGAATTTTAAGGGTATTCTGGAAGATTTTTGCGGGGTATTTAGAGGGACTTTTGAGACGCCTTTTGGGAGTCTTTTGAGAAAATTTTGTTATTCTTTTTGGTGTTCTTTTACAGTGTCATTTTGGAGTATTGTGGAGGGTATTTTGGACGATCCTGGTAGATGTTGTGATCTACCAGGAATCTAAGGTCATGGTAAGATTTGGTTGGGATTCAATCACACTGTAAGTGCGTATAAGAAGGACGACTTAGAGGCAGACTAACTGTCCTCTCATCCTCCCCGAGGAAAACACTGTATCTTACTGTCTGTTAATTTGAGTTTGATACTTGGTAAAATTTGGAAGATTAAAGGGGCAGGGGGCTAGTGCTAAGAATGTCAAGAACGGGCACTGTCTTCGTATGAAGCAGCCCTACCGTACCACTGCAGGACACGTTAGTGCCTGGAATAGTTTCTATACCGGGCGGCCTAGGATATTAGAGGTGGTATCCTAGTGACAAATGATTGGATACGAAGTTCCGGACGAACGTGCTGCCAGGGTCTGCTTTGCAATCGCCCAGGCACTCATTCTGAACGATCTCACCATCTCACCAAGGTCGCGTTGGTACTACGGGGGTTGGCTCCAACCACAGATAAGGTTGATCTCCTTGGAGGTTAGCTGAGTCTGGGCCAACCTTTGGTTGAGGACCAGTTTCGTTCTGGCTTGGCCTTCGTAGTGGCTGGTGGTTTACTACCTAAATGCGGGTAGAGCGCTAGCATGGTAACATCAGTTCAGGGGCTGATGTTACCAAAAATCTTTTGGTACATCAGAGCCATAGCTGATGTTACCGGTGCGATGATGCACTCTCTGTGGAGTTGCATATCTCAACCTGTTTGTCGAAAACCAAAGATCGGCAAGGATTTAAGATAGGTCCTGCTCTAGCCATTAAGTTAATACTGGCACATCAGTTTATGATGGACGTTAGATTGTCGTATAACTAATCCGTGTCCGAAGAGGACCGTGGAATTATGCCCTCTGTTGGCGGTGTTCACGTAACTCTATGACATTTCCATGTCCTCTCAACCCTCAGACATAGAACTCGAAGTCCCTGACAAGGAAAAATCAGAAAAATCTGACGATGTTCCCGGAGCTTTGTGGAATCCTCATCACCATCGTCTGCTTAAATCGCCGAACCTCTGTCAAAAATGGAGGCAAAAGACTTCCTATCCAAGGACCTTCTAAATGCAGATGAGCTTCTCGGCTCGTCTTCTTTACATATATGCGCGAACCAGAATCGAGTCAAGTAGGCAGCCTTTCGCAAAAAATTTAAGCTAGCGACTGAACGTAAGAATGTTGCTGAACGCGGGCACGCGAAGATGAATATAAACAGCTCAGAAGATATGAAAAAACAGTTCACCGGTGAAAGAAAGCAGCCTGGGGAAAGAATCTCGCCCGTGAACCAGAGCGAGGACCGCACCAGGCGCGGAAGTTCTACCAAAGAGTCCGCGGTATGACGCAATATACACAGCGTTGCACATACAGCAAAGATAAAGAGGGTAATCTAATCGCCGATCTAAAAGGCATCTTAGAGCGATTGGAAGAGCACTTTCATGAGTTGGTAAATGGCCAGCTAACTGATAAATTGGGGGCTCAACCAACGACCAAAGACCACACTATGCTGCCGCCAACCAAGCATAGACGAAGTTAGCAGAGCGATAAATCGGCTCAAAAATAATAAGGCCTCGGGATCAGATGGTATCCCAGCGAAGCTAATTGAATCAGAAGGTCCCGCACTACACCAAGCAATTCATGACATAATAGTGCTAGTATGGGAGGAAGCAGTGATGCCAGAACACTGGTGAAGAGGCATACTGTGCCCCATTCATTACAAATGGGAATATCACAACATGCAGGTATAACGTTGTTGATTATTGTTTGTATTGTATTGTTGTTTTATCCTTCAAGACAGGATATCCCCATACGCTAAAGTCATAATTGGCCCATACCAGTGTGGCTTTATTCCAATCAACAATTAATCAGATTTACACCCTTAGGCGGGTGATGGAAAAATGTCTAGAGTTTTAAAACTCACTACACCTGGCTTTTATAGACTTTAATAGCATAGATAGAGTAGAACTTTATGAAGCCATGAGAGAATTCATCATCCCAAATAAACTGACACGACTATGTAGGTCGACCATAACTAATGTTATGTAAAAAGTAAAAATATCCGGATCACAATCAACCCCATTCAAAATCTATAACGAGCTCCGACAAGATGACTGGCCTGCATCCTCTTCAACCTGGCGTTGGAGAAAGTGATCCGAGACTCTGAGGTAACGGCCATAAGTCCATTCAGATACTGGCTTACGCAGACAACATTAAGTTCGTTGTAGAAACCAAAGAGCTGTACTGGAAGCTTTAATCCAGATTGAGCGGGCGGCACGAAACCTGGCACTAATCAGCAAAACAAAGTAAATGGTGGCCAATTCCGCGAGTAAAAGATCCAACATTGATTCATCAATTAAAATAGTAGATCGCGAATTTGAAGTAGTGCAATCCTTTAACTATGTCAACTGTAGCAGCCGATGACAGCATGGAACCAGAAATACGCGCACGGTTGCTCAAGCCAACAAAGCCTACTTTAGTTTGTCAAGACTCTTCAAATCCAGAAACTTAACCATAACATCCCAGCTACTTGTGTACTTGTACTTGAGAATGGTCATACCAGAACTTACATATGGATCCAAAAATTGGGTGCTTAGAAAAAAGCATTCTGACCTCTTAGCCGTGTTCGAGAGAAAAGTCTTGTAGACACCGTATCTGAGGAAAGACGGAGACTCTATAATGATGAGACATACGAGCGTTACCCCAAATTGGGAAATACCATCTATGATCCTTTAAAACTCTAGCAACTGCACGAGTGCGAATGTAGATATGTCCCATATAGAGTGTTCAGTACTCGGAGGTACAGGCGACAATCTGGAAGCGTGGAGCTAGCTGCAATATGAGCAGCAAACAGATTGGCTTTGTCTTTAGAGTTGACAATTGCAGTGTCATTATAAATAAGCGTGGAATTGACGAGGCTGTATTTTTGACGGCTGTATCTTTTCACGAATAACCCAATATTTTTACTACCTTTGGGACAGTATTTTTAGCCTCAATTTTTTGATCGTAAGCGAATTTGACTCGCCGAAGATGGGCATTGCAATCATTTCTAGCTCGTTGAAAATTTGTTCGGTTTTCCTCAGTAGAGTCTACTTTGTAAGCATGTAAAGCATGTAAAGCATGGAAAAGCATACCTCTCTAATCCTAGAAGCCTCTTTTCAGCTTGAGTCATGCCATCCATCATCCTTTGACAGATAGACGACAGATTAATTCATGAAAGTCTCTCATACTAATAAGGATGTTGTTTGTGATTGCATCAGCGATGGCGTCCACGTTGCTATCACGAAACAAAAGCGACCAGGTTAATACACCCAGAGAAGTTGTAAGGCCTTCCTTAACAGATAACAGATAACAGATAAAATATAACAGATAACAGATAACCGATAACAGATAAAAGATAAAAGATAACAGATAAAAGATAACAGATAAACGATAACAGATAAAAGATAAAAGATAAAAAATAACAGATAACAGATAGCAGATAACATATAACAGATAAAAGATAACAGTTAACCGATAACAGATAAAAGATAACAGATAACCGATAACAGATAACAGATAAAAGATAAAAGAAAACAGATAACAGATAACAGATAAAAGATAACAGATAACAGATAAAAGAAAACAGATAACCGATAACAGATAACAGATAAAAGATAGCAGATAACATATAACAGATAAAAGAAAACAGATAACCGATAACAGATAACAGATAAAAGATAACAGATAGCAGATAACCGATAACAGATAACACATAACAGATCACAGATAACAAATAAAATATAATAGATAACAGATAACCGATAACAGATAACATATAACAGATAAAATATAACAGATAACCGATAACAGATAAAAGATAACAGATAAAAGATAACAGATAACAGATAGCAAATAAAAGATAACAGATAGCAGATAACCGATAACAGATAACAGATAAAAGATAGCAGATAACCGATAACAGATACCCGATAACAGATAACAGATAACAGATAACAGATAACAGATAAAAGATAACCGATAACAGATAAAAGATAACAGCTAGCAGATAACCGATAACAGATAACAGATAACAGATAGCAGATAACCGATAACAGATAACAGATAACAGTTGGCTTTCTCGTATTGTTTTTTTTACTAACTGCGTTAACGTAATTAGCTGATACTACACAATTGTCTGATGAGCCTATATTTGACAATACTTTGATCAAGATGAAAGGTAAGGAACATGTCAAGGGTGTTCGCGGAAAGGAATAATAAACGTAAGCTACAGCACGAAACTTGCACATTTCTTTTCGTTCTTTAAGTCAACAACAACAACAAGGCTGATGTTTTGCTAAAAATCCAAAAAATCGCATACATTACGCTTACGTGTGCTAACAACCGGCTCACATGTACCCAACCTCACACTCGCACCTACACAACGCGACACGACTGATCTAAAATTTATGTTCTAAATTTATGTGAAATGTTCCGCAGAGTTGTTGCTGTTGGTTTTTACTCCGCGAGGAGAAACTAATTTTCTATTTTAAGCGATCGTCCGGCATCAGGCGACGGACGGACGCACGCACTGAACTAATCACAAGTGTGTGTGTGTGTGTGGTTCGGTCGTACAATTCATGCACCACGCTGAGTTGCTGGTGCTGCTGTCGCGGGTGATCTCCTCTCCAATGAGTAATCATCGATCGATCATGCAAGGAAAGTCATTCAACTTGGAATTGGAAAAGATGTTACATGAAAGTCAGGCGGGTAGTAGTCAGGCAACACACAAACGGCTCCACAGTTCGGAAGCGAAACTCTTGCATTAATGAAATTACTTTTCAATTTTTCATCTGAGGATCTGTGAAGATTTTTATTTACTCGTATGTTGGTCACTTCCATTCTCCCCCAGAATGAAAAGAAAATAAAAAAAACGTATTATCCTACGTCCAGAATGTTGTTGTATTTTGATTATTGGATAAATGGGACGCTGAAACTGATGGAAGCCAACGAATGAATATCTCATCTCCCCCGCTGATCAGCATTAGTTTCATGTTAACGCGCAAGGCGTCGAAGTGGCACACTCTGTGCGACTGCCTACTGCTGCTTGGGAATGCGAGACGCTCGAGACGACCGCTTTTTCGCTCAGACTCGTTATACTACTCACACTCCCACGCATGGCGTTTCTTCGTTGCTTGACTTTTACTTTATCTCTTCCTTTGCCACTTCGACTGAGCTGTATTGCTAGCTAGCTGCTACCGCAACCGCATTATCTAGACCAATGCTTTTTTCAAGGTCTTCCGCGATCATTATTTTCCCCCTTCGTATAGGAGAAACATTTTTTTCATTTCCAATTCAAAATGGGTGGGGGGAGGGAGGGGACACAAGAACAATATAACGAGATCCATATGCGCCCAAGAGACCATGACCATAATGCAAATTCAAAGTGAAAGTGATCATCGCGGGAGCGGTGAGCGCCCTAATTGTCGAAAGAAAAATGCTAATTATTTTCATGTACGTATGTATGTATATATATTTATTTTTATGTATTGGTACAAAAAGAAGAAGAACAAACATATTCCAATAAATGTGTCGTTATCGACGGAAGCGGCTATCGTCACGATCGTGTTTTTTTTTTGACGTCCACATCAGTCAGGCTAAAAGTAGCCGTCTGATGTTAGTGCATTTCTATAGGAAGTCAATAATTCTGGACACGTTCGTATCGGCTGATCCTCGTAGAACATAGGTCTTGGGGCGCCGCCGCCGGTCGGTATGCTAAATGTGTACGATGTGGAAATTTTTGCTTTAGACGGTGGTGGCGATGAGACGGGCCCATAGTTTTGGTTTCTGTTCAATGGAATTGTTGAAGTGGTATAATAATCAGGAAATGGCCTGCAGCAGGGAACTGGTGCTGGTGCTGCAGCTGAAGATGGAGCATGGTACACTGACGGTGATTGTGGTGCTGGAACACTATACCAGGAAACTGGAGCTGGTGCTGGAGCATTGTAGACTGTAGGTGATGGTGGTGGTGCTGGAATATTATACCAAGAAAGAGAAGCTGTTGCTGGAGTATTGTAGACTGAAGGGGGCGATGGTGGTGGTTGTCCTGATGCACTGTAGACAACAGCACCAGCTGGTGTTTGAGGTGGTGCTACAGTGTTGATGAGTGCAACTGAGGAAATTGATGGAACTGGAGCATTGTAGATTGTATATGGTGCTGGTGCTGGTGCTGGTGCTGGTGCTGGTGCTGGTGCTGGTGCTAATTCTGGTTCTGGTTCTGGTGCTGGCGATTCTGCTGAATTTTGGTTAACAGCTGATGCAGGAGCACTATTGTCACCAGAATTCGATAATGCCGCCGGTGGCATCACGATAATTGGTTGACACATCACCGAATGTGGATTATGACACGGTGGAACCAAATCAGTTTTTCGTGGCGGTTCCTTGTGCGCTGGCGTCGGTGTAATGTCATACTCCTCGCTTGAGCTGCTGTTGTCCTTCTCTGTATTCGTCGCCGTGGATGATGATGAGGATGGATTTTCAGGCACAGTAGCAGGTGGCGGTGGAACGTCGTCATATCGAGGCGGATACATCGGTTGTGGTTTCCCCCATGGGCCGGGGTAAATGTGATCGTGAACATCTTGCATATAATTCGGCACATAATGATGATGATGATGACGATGATGATCATTTGGATGCATTTGATGATTGTATGGGTTATAATAATTACCATTGCGATAAGGATTCATCGTTCCCTGATATTGATTATTACCCATATAGGCATTCTTTTGACAGCACTGCACGCATTCCTCCTCTTGGCTGCACAGGTTGTTAAGTAGGCGTCTTCTCAGAAATTTTCTAAGGTTCAAAAGTGATCGCTGTTTCCGTAAAACTTCATCGGTTTGTTGTTCAGAGTCTGGCGACGCCATCGATTCAGTAGCACGTACATAATATCCATCAGGATATCCAGGTGCTTTAATAAATTTCTGACCCATATCAATCTCAGCCATTACACCAGCTCCAGCCATCCATATCAGAAAAATCCAAGCGACTGTTATCATTTTTTTTTTTTCGAAAGGAAATTTGACTCGACAATCAATGGAACAAAATTGTCATCCAGTTGGGATGAAAGGTAGCGCAAAACTGTTATCGAATTGTGACAAATCGTGTGTGCAACCCTCTTGCAGTGCGCTTCATTTTTTTGCCGAATCAGTCGCCGCCCAGAAAGGCAAGCGCGCAGCGTTTGCGCAATCCAAACAGCCGACTTGGCGGAAACTTACATCGTTTGCTTGTTTATTGTTTATTAACATTTTAATATTTGGAACAATAATATTGAGTTGTAATTTTTTGCTACGATTGGATAAATTGGAGCAGTGTGGAGGGCGACCGACACTTGATAGAACCTTTCTCGGCACAAACTGAAAGGGGAAAATATGGAGAAAAAAAATGCAGATGATCACCAACACATTTTGCTTTCCATCAACAGTTCCCTAACTAGTGAGATTACAACACTCACTGAGACTTACGACTGATCTTGTGTTGGTCTGGTTATCTGAATTTTGATTTCTTCGATTTTCTTCAGACCATTGACACTTTTGAGTGCATCTGAAGTGTGGATGTGAATTAATAAGAATTTCTTCGAACTTAGGAGCCATTGATTTGCACTTAAGATGCTGAACACTGTCGTCATGTCGCTAAAGATACCTGTAACAGGGTACTCTCTAGCCACACCTATGTACATCTATGCGACCATCTCATGCTCCTGCTCCTATACACTAATCATATGCAAGTAAGTACGCATACAATGCCATTGACATCAACGATGGCTACGTGCTTCGAATGTGAACTTTCCTTACTGATGCAACGATCAGAATCATAACCAAATAATCGGGCACAGAGTGTAACGTTTTTGGCTGGTTCCTTTGTCACCAATGACGACTGTTCGTCTTGGTTGTCATCGAACTAAAACGGAAACCATTCAACAACAGCTAACAGCTCACAAAAAAAAGCGATTTCCTTAGATAGTGCGACTAAAATCGGAAACAAAAGCCCGACAAAAATCCTATCAAGAAAAGCGATGATAAATCCGCGATCGATCAATAGGATTGTCAAGATTTACTTTCTTATTTTGAGGCAGTCCACCAAACAGTCCACTGTATATAAGAGCAGATCTTACTAATGCTATGTATAGCCAATGAGTTATATGGGTTTGAAGACCCCATTTGCTACAAATGGCTTTTTTGTTTGAGAAGAATGGCACTGTAGCTTTACAAACTATTTCTTGTGTGTTCAGTTTCCAGCTTAGCTTCCTATCCAAAATAAATTACTTGGCTTTATAGGAGAATGTTATAAGCTTGTACCCTCTATAGAAGGAGGGTCAACATGTCAACATGTGAGTTCTTTTAAGTTGCTATATGGTGCTTTCCTGAGACGGCAATAGCAACGTCATCCGCATAAGCGATCTCTCGGCAGCCCTCCCTTCTCAAGCATACAAGCAGCACATTCACCACTAAGTACCATAGAAAGGGGGGGGGGGGCAGGACTACACCTTGCGGGGTTCTTCTGCAGACAGATCTTCCGGCAGACGACACTCCCAGTTTTGAGTTAACCATCCGACAGGCAGTATCTAACATCAAGCAAGTCTTTGAGAAACTGGATGGATTTGTGTTAGCGTTGTAGCTCGGCGACTGCTCCATTGGTACTGCATTATTAAGTTGGTCTCTCTGGAAGGACAGGACTACACCTTGCGGGGTTCCTCTGCAGACAGATCTTCTGGCAGACGACACTCCCAGTTTTGAGTTAACAATCCGACAGGCAGTATCTAACCTCAAGCATCACAAGCGCCACACGCGACTCGCGACAAGCGTCACAGCTGCTGACAAAATTTTCAACTCTATAGGTTGTGAGAAAGGTGGTTAAAAAGGACCTCAAAAACAAGAAAATGGCCACATTCCCACCCATCTATGAAATTGATTGATGATTGGAAAATGAGCTATCAATCTGATCATATTCGACAGTTTTGAAACCAATATTCACCGCATAAACGCCGGTGTACCACAGGGCTCTGTTTTGTCTCCGACACTTTTCCTTGTTTGCATTAATGATTTCCTCTCCGCTTCTTTTAATCCAATTCATTCTTTCGCTGATAAGAGCACCAGTAAACTTTGAATTCACTCTTTTATGTCATAAGTCATCATGCTGCTGCTTCATTATCAACATTTAAGGCTTTATGATCGGGGCCGGTTCTGGCATCCCTCCAAATCAACATATGATCAGAATTTCACCCCCTTAGGCAAGCGATGAAAAATTGCTAGAGTTCCCAAAACTCACTACACCTTCTTTATATATTTTTTGCGGGAGACTAAGACCGGACCCAATTACATAGCCTAATGTGATGATGATTTCGAAGGCTATAACGATGTGTCCAAGGTAAATAAAATTGAGCTTCGAATGAGAAGAAAACTTAGCTCACATCAGCAAAGGGAAGCGGAAAGTTTGTTAAAAACTTTGAACCACGACAGCAGTAGAGAGAGTTGTTTTCCAACCTCCGCTGGAAGAATGACTTGGACCAGGACCAGGACAGAAGATAACATGTGCTCACATGCAAGCAGACAGACGTATTGAAAATCCGATGGACAATGTCTAAAAAATGTCTCGGTGATTTTCATTATCGCCTTATCATCTGGAATTATCTTGCACCAAAGGTAACATTTTCTTCAACTTATCTTTCCATTTCATTTATTTTATTTCCATAGTGGTATATAGTGGTTATAGTGGTATAAAAACATTGTTATACAAATATTGGTATAAAAACATTGGTACACGAATATAATTATTCTTCAAATTTTCGTTCCATTTTATTTATTTTATTTTCACAAATATTCTATTGGTATAAAAACATTGGTATACAAATATACTTTTTCTTTATTTTATTTTATTTATTTTCACAAATATTCTATTGGTTTAAAAATATTGGTATAAAAACATTGGAAAACACATACTGGTATAAAAACATTGTTCAACAAATAATGGTATAAAAACATTGGTATACGAATATTGATATACAATTATTAGAATAAACGTATTGGTATAAAAATATTGGTATACAAAAATTTCTTAAATTAGTAATTTTGTTTAATATAACTCCTACAGCGGCTGTACATATTGCCGCTTAAAGGCAACCGATGAGAAGATCGGTGTTGACCCAGATGCTGGTGATTGTGCCTCTTGTCCTTGGCGTTTTCCCTTATTCGAATCGATTTTCCCGCCGGATTGCAGTGGCATTGTTTTGTCAACCATTTCGTTGCTATCCTCTTCCATGGCGTTTTCCTCCTTATTCAATTGAGCAGCCAGTTGTGCCATTCGCATCATCGTGTCGTAGGCGATTTTCGTTTCCTGTTTAGGTTTTTTGGCCGCCTCTACCACATTTGCTGTGCTATTCAGACTCGGCTTAGGTGGTCGTTCATCAATGCTAGGCGTGGTTACTGGTGCGGTAGTATCGCTTTCACTTTCACTTTTAGAGCCATTTGGTGTCGTTTGTGTTTCAGTTTTGGCGGATGGCAAAGATTGGTGTGCCGCTTCGCTTATGTGTGCTTCTTTATCCTTCTTCTCCTTCGCTTTGACGGACTTTTCCAATTCTTTTTGTTGATTTTCAAGCTTTGCTGATCTGCTGCTAGCGTCCGCTAGGGAATTTAGTTGAGGATCACTATCTGCTGCCCAGGTGGAACCCAATGTTGGTGAAGTGAATCCCAGATTACCAAATGATTGTTGCTGCTGCTGCTGCTGATGCTGGTGACTAGCGCCGTAGCAAGATGGAAACGATATTATCGCTGGCGGAAGACTGTAAATATAATCCCGGTTACATGCGTTACAAATCGTTGGCGTTGATGGATATGCATAAGTTGGCAAGTAGGCTTCGAGTTGGTCAAAATTTTTGTCATAATTCTGACCCTGATTTTGATTGTAGTTTTGGCCATAATTCTGACCATAATTTTGGCCATAATTTTGGCCATAATTTCGACCGTAATAAGATGGAACTATTGGTGACAACATTGACCGCTGTTGTGCTGGGACAGAATACGATTGAGGCATTGTAGAGCCCATTTGGCCATATGATGCCCTTTGTAGCGATGTTGGTTGTGGATATTGCGCCACAGTCGGTAGCTCGAACTTCATTGGAGCATCTATCGAGCTGTAGAACTGCTTCATTTCAGGATCGTTCATTTCATCACGAGTCATTGCCCTACCCATTGGTTGTTGAAAGGAGTTATACAGAGGAGCATTTGGCTGTGGTAGATAGTTGTTAAACGCCAATGGAAGCTCATTGTCGAATACCTGTTTTTTGGGTGTTATCCTCCATGTTGGCTGCAGTACCTGGTCATTTTTCACGCCTCCAATTGGCCTGTAGACGCCTTGACTAGCACCAAGGTACTCCGATTGCTTCGTCACTGGTGGTGGTACTGTTGCTTCTACGGGTGCTTGGGTGGAGTAGCTGGGATTTTGATACGATTTATCATCCGAGGGTGAGTACAATGACGGTTTGCCATATTCCAAAGATGAAGATGCTGCTGCTAATGGGTAAGTTGGTTGACTGATACCATTTGATGGCTTTGATGGTTTTGAGAAACTGGATGGATTTGTGTTGGCGTTATAGGCCGGCGATTGCTCCATTGGTGCTGCATTACTAAGTTGGTCTCTCTGCAGTTGATGCCATTTTAAAGGTGGAGGCGTTGGTGTGGAAGACGGCATTGATGAAGCTTTGTGTGGAAGATAACCATAGTCAGCAGCCGTTGGATGTTTCTGTGGTCTACCATCTCCATTGGAATTAAAGTTAGGTTTGTTTTGGTAGTTCGGATCGTTGTATTGTTCTGGTCTTACTTCCGAAGCTCCCAAATTGCTGGGCTTGAAGTGCGGTTTGCTTTGACTGTACATTGGCAGTGGAGTTTCAAAGTAAGACGGTCGTGGTGAGTTAGATGGTCTGCTAGAAGGTGAGTAAGGCGGTTCAGCAGACGGTGAGTAAGACTGTCCGGTAGACGGTGAGTAAGATGGTGCCACTGATTGTTTCTGATGGTAAGAAAATGGCTTCTCGTACGGTGACTCATATGGCTTGCCATAAGAAGGTGACGCAGGCTTATAATAATCGGAAGGTTTGTGTTGCATTGGTGGATTCTCCTCCACTGCGTATGATGGCTTTGAAGGACCGTAACTTTCATAGTACGTTAATGGATTCTTGTCGCTGTATTGAGAATGTCCCTGTGATGGCGGATAGTGGCTGTTGTCTGCAGAGAGCGAATGCTGGACGTCCCCGTAGAACGATGGTCTTGGCGGCTCATAATTAATTTCCGATGGCGGAGGCGGTGGCCGTTTTGAGTAGTCACTACCATCTGATACCTTTGAAAATGTTGATGGAAAATCGGTTCCCTTGCATATAAAGTACGGCTCTTCGTACGGATCGCTTGGTTTGATTTCAACGCAAATTGTTGTCAATGCTCGTTTGCTATGTCCCAATTGCAAAGCTGTCCCGTCTGTAACTACTTCACTCACAAATATTCCAAAAATGGCTATCAAAGCGATAAGTCGATGTGCCATCGCGATTTCCAATCACAATCGATGAATGTTTATATGCACTGACTTCCGATTCCACTAGATTCTTCCTTATATACCGGAAAGTAATCTCTCTGTCTAGAAGAGAGAAGAGAAAGGTTAAATAATTTCACAAAATTAAAACCGGGTTGAATTCAAGCTTCTTCCTGGGCATACCACAGTTTTTCCTCAAATTTCGAAAAATTTCCGCGAAATTTCCACTTGAATTAGGGTATATGTGAGAAAATGGCAAAAATGTTAATCCATCACCAGCAGTCCCAGTTCCAGCATTGGTATTTACTGAATAAATCGACAATCGCATTTGGCAATTGCCAGAACCCAATGCCGATTGGAAATTTGATCCCATCCATCGCCAGTTCGATGAATTCCTGATGAGTGGGCAAAATTGTGTCCGGCAGCCAGCAACAACTGACGATTGCTGTTTGTAATTTTCTTCCATCGTTGTTGTCTTCGTCGTCGTTGGACAAAATTTTTTTGATGACATTGACGATTTGCAATTTCGTTGAATTTTGCTGGCTGGTCGCTGTTTTGTTCTATCAATGCACACTCGCTTCCATTGGGCGATTGGGCGTGTAATGTAACAAAAATTCTGAATGATTTTGTAATGCATTTTATACATGAAGCACACTCCGATGCAGGTTGCTCTAAAAAAAACTAAATGGCTATTAGAGTTTTGTAAACATTTGGGACAGAGCAGAGTAGTGTCAGTATGGTGAGTTTCTATAGACATACATAAAGTCACCACATGTTATCCAAAGAAAGAAACAATAAGAGCAAGTAGCTACCTTGGCATGTCGGTTACTATTCAGCTCTTTATTTTTTAGTTAAATTCATAATTAGGTCGAATTTGGTCAGCAGTTTCATTTTATATATTTTTATTATGATATTTCCACTATGATTTTTCAATACCCAATACAAAAGCAATATAAACAGCCTATATTTATTCTGATTTATCAATACCAGTGTCCATTTTGAACTACTGTCTTACTACTCTCACCTTTTTATCTCAGTAACCCCGAAATTATGGCTGAATTATGACACTAATATCGGTTGTTTTAGATGTTAGTTACATGCCACCTCTTTTCTTAGCCTTTACCTTTAACCCCTTACCCCTAAGCCTTCTAGGGGTGTATTGATTGATTGATGATGATGATAAATAGGGTGTTGTAGCATTGTGACGCATATGGATCTATTGCGCTCCCCCCTGACTAGTGCTATAGAGCCAGTGCATGCCCGTCCCTGTAGCACCCCGTCCATACCAATGCTTCTTAAGAATCCAATAATATGGAGCGGGTTCAGTGAATGTCGCACAGACTCCGAGACTGCGTGGGTTCCCAAGTGGTCTCTTCTCTGACGGATCGTTGCTCCGCACTCGTTGAGAAGATGCCATGGGGTATCCTCCGCTTCCTTACAGAGTCTGCAGCTTCCATCCTCTTCTATTTTTAACTTCTTTAGGTGCCCCTTAAGTTTGCAATGTCCTGTTAGGAAACCCGTAATGATTCTTACATTACTTCTACTTAGTCCCAATATTAAGCGGGACCTCTTTGGGTTATCTCTTCTTTCTTTCCTTTACTCCGTGGGTGAGCATAGAGCTTCTACAAACGCCCGCCAACGAACTCCATTTAACGCCTGAGGTCTCAAGAGATGTCACTCGGTCCCCTGGGATCTTGCTTCCTCTTCTATTGTCCTTTTCCATGTTTTGCTAGGACGGCCAACTCGACGGCTTCCTTGTGGATTCCAGTCGAGCGCTAGTTTCGTAATGTCGTCCGCTGGCTTTTTCAAAGTGTGGCCAATCTAGCTCCATTTTCGTTGTCTGATGGTGATTGCGATTGCTTCCTGTTTTATTACTCTCCGCAAGTCTTGATTGGTGATAATGTCCGGCCATCAAACGTGACTTTCCACGTTTCGCAGCCATACAAGAGTACTGAGAGAACGTACGATCTGAAGATCCTTAGCTTTAGATTCCGGGGGATTTGCGAGAGGTTCCAGATATTATTTAGCATACTATAGGAGTGTCGCACCTTGTTTACACGAGAGCACACATCCGAGTCAGCAACACAATTTTTTGACATCCAGCTGCCCATATAACAAAACTTATCGACTTCCTCCATCTGATATCCGTCAATCGAGAGATCACATGTTCCACTAGCGTTAACGCGAAGTAGTTTTGTTTTTGAGACGTTAATTTTTAAACCCACTTTGTTAGCGTGGAGTTCTAGTTTTCGCTCCATGTCACCTATCGATTGTGATAGGAGACAGATATCATCGGCATACTATAGGTCTTCTAGGCGGTGAAAAACATTCCATGGCAAACCCGATGGAGTACGGGTTACTATTTTCATCACCCAGTCGATAACAATTGTGAAAAGCAATGGTGAGAGGGTGCAGCCTTGCTTGACTCCCGAGTAGATATTGAAAATTGAGCCAAGATGACCGTTATGAATCACGCAGCATGTTGAGTCGCGGTACAGCTCCTTAAAGATGTTAATGAGTTTTCCCGGAACACCATAGCTAGACAATCACATCATGTTTCGGCCCTCGCTATCAAAAGCGCGTTTAAAATCAATAAAAACCATATACAGAGGAGAGCGATACTCAACTGACTGTTCAATGACTATACGCAGGGTGTTAATTTGATCAGTACAAGAACGATTTGGGCAAAATCCTGCTTGTTCATTTCTCAAAACGTCCTAACGCATTCCGTAAGCGCCTAGCTATTATAGGTAGAGGAGATCACTTTGTTTATGGTGTTTAGCAGGGTAATTCGTCTCCAGTTTTCGCAATTGCTCAAATCACCTTTCTTGGGGAGTTTGACTATTAAGCCTTCTTTTAACGACGATGGACGGATTCAGATTCCCAGATACCTCGATTTATCGCATGCAATGTTCGCGTAGTTAGCTCTGCGTCGGCTTGGAGGAGTTCTGCGTAGATGTTGTCATTGCCTGCTGCTTTAACTGATTGCAGTGAACGAATTGTTGTCCTTATCTCATCCAACGAAGGAGTAGTGACGCTGATGTTAAGTAGCCTGTTAGGGTGCATATGTGGGTTGATGGACGTGCCTGGCGAAGTACAATTCAAAACATTCTTAAAATGTTCTGTCCAGCGGGTTAATTGTTGTTCCTCCATAAGGATCAAAGATTGCCTTAACAGGGTAGTTGATGTGGTGTTTCTTGTTGGCGAGCTTACGAGCGAGTTGGTTGGACTGTGCTATATTGTCTGCTGTCAGCGGCTTGCCGTGCTTGTGTTGAGATGTCGCTTAGCCATGCTCGTTTGTCGTTCATAGCTGAACGGCCAACTTGCCGGTCCAGATCCCTATACTTCCGCGCTAATGCGCTTCGCTCGACACCCGAGGCCGCGTTTAACTCTGCTTTGATGGATTAGCGTTCACGAATGGTGTTCCATGTGCTATCTGATATCCATTCTTTTCTAGTTTTGTCGGGATAACCTAAAATGGTAGAGGCTGCTTCCGTATACGCATTTACTGTTTTCTCCCATTTAGACTCTAGGGTTTTTGGCTGTATGTCAGAGAGAGACTGTTGTACGCGGGATACATATTGCAGTTTCACATCTGGGTCTTTCAGTGCTGCTACAGCTGGCTTTCTCGATATTTCACTTCGTGGGGCTGAGTGGTTCGCGAGCTTCAACCGCACACTGCCAACCACAAGGTGGTGGTCGCTGTCGACGTCGTCTGCTCTTCGGGTTCTAACGTCCAGCAAAGATGATCGCCGCACTTGCGGCTTATAGCGATGTGATCAATCTGGTTGTTTTACATGTGATCAACGATCAAGAGAGGTCCAGGTGGCTTTGTGGATGTTTTTGTGGGGAAAAATTACGCCTCCAGTGATTAGGTTGCGATCCGAACATAGATCAGCAAACCTTTCACCGTTGCTATTCATCGAACCAAGTCCGTGTTTTCCCATGACATGTTCCCAATCACTGTTGACGCTGCCTACCTTTGCGTTAAGGTCACCCATCAAAATAACGACTGTCTTACTACTGTCACCTTTTTATCCGAAACCCGAAAATTATGGTTGAATTATGACACTAATATCGGTTGTGTTAGACATTTTTTACATGCCACCTCTTTCCTTTGCCTTTACCTTTAACCCTTTACCACTAAGCCTTCTAAAGGGGTATTACTATCACTTTTAATCTTCAGAGGTTGCTTCCTTAGCCGCACAATAATTATGTGGAATGAATTGCCCGAATATGTGTTTCCGCATTTATATGTTAAGCAATCATTTAAGACACATGTGCATAGGCATCTCAACTTATCCTCTCCCTAATTTCCTAACGCCTACTCTGTGCAAAGCATTATAAGGATGCAAATCCCTTGAGCGTGTGTACATGTACAGTTTAGTTTATTCATAAGTTTTTTTGGTACAATGCGACAACATGGTACTTATATGTAATTACAAGTAATTCCACTGTACAAACAGCATAAATACAATATGTTAGCATAATATAATTACAAAGTGGATACACCTTGAGTTGGTTAGTTACCTTGAGTGAAATGGCTCATGCGCCCGCTTCGCTTTTCATGTGTAAGTGAATTTGTGTCAGTCCTAGTAGTTTTTCTAATGCTGCTGTTGGGCAAGTCTTGATAGCACCTGTTGCACTAAGGCATATTAGTCTTTGAATTGTACTGAATTTTGAGCGTGTCTTCCACTGCTCTGTTTTTGGCCACCATATCAGGGCTGCGTATGTAAGCCTGGGTCTGATAATGCTTTGGTATAGCCATATAGTAACATGCGGGTTTACTCCCCACGTTTTACTGAACATGCGTTAGCAAGTGAAGTAAGCTTTGTTAGCTTTGTTGGTGATGTATGATATATGGGAGTTCCATGTTAGTTTTTGGTCAAACGTTACCCCCAGGTATTTGGCTTCAGGCATTATTTGAAGTATTTTGCCTTGGAATCTTAGGGAGGGAAGAGTTGTTCTCTTTCTTTTTGTGAAAACGGTGCATACTATTTTGTCTGGGTTGGCAGGTCTACTTGCCGCCACCATTCGTTTACTATTTTGAGAGCGAATTGCATGCGCTATGTTATCGTGCTTTCGAATTTACCTCGAGGATCATCATTGATAGGAAAATCAATACTTTTACAAAATTCTCTCCAACTGTTCCTTTTGCTATTTCCTAGTGCAGCGTTATATTTGTTAAGAGAAGTTTGATAGGCCGTCCAGTTGTTTGTCCGTTTGGCCTTGTTAAAAAGTTTTCTAACCTCTCTTCTTTTGGCCTCGAGATCATGATTTCACCATGGAACATCTCTCGTGCCTCTGGCGCTGACTGCGGGTAGCTTGTTTGTTAGGCATTCATGATTGCATGGTTGAGGTCGTTTCTGTCTAATTCTACAATCGATCTAATAGAGGTACTGATACCTGTTAGGTTAGCTTGGAGTGTGTCTAGGAAGACTTGCCAGTTAATATGTTTAGGGGTTCCTAATTAAGATTGAACCCTGTGAGGGGTTTCAAGCAACACTAATAGTGCTATCGTCCAACATAATGGACTCTAAATCAGTTAAATGCAACTACGATGCACTGCAATCCCTGGCAGGGCTTAACAGGGTAAAACTCTGTTGGGTCCCTGGTCACCAGGGAATTGCAGGCAACGAATCTGCAGACGAACTAGTTAGGTCTGGTTCGGGATCTGTGTAGGACTTGAACCCCACTGTGGTGTCAACTGGGCTACCGCCACAGCACTGATAAATTCTTGTGAATACAAGCTTTGTCTGACCTAATTGGATAATGTCCCGGGGATGAGGCAATCCAAACAATTAATCAGGCCCTTTTCTATAAGAATAAGAATATCTAAATAAGAAGCTGCTGAGTTTCCTAACAGGTCACTGTGGCTTGCGATGTCACCTTAACAAAACTGGTGTGGGCTCTGAGACTGAATGTAGCTTCTGCTTGGATCTAAATAAGAAGCTGCTGAGTTTCCTAACAGGTCACTGTGGCTTGCGATGTCACCTTAACAAAACTGGTGTGGGCTCTGAGACTGAATGTAGCTTCTGCTTGGAAGATGTTGATTAATCCGAGCACATTATCTCTGGCGCTGACTGCGGGTAGCTTGTTTGTTAGGCATTCATGATTGCATGGTTGAGGTCGTTTCTGTCTAATTCTACAATCGATCTAATAGAGGTACTGATACCTGTTAGGTTAGCTTGGAGTGTGTCTAGGAAGACTTGCCAGTTAATATGTTTAGGGGTTCCTAATTAAGATTGAACCCTGTGAGGGGTTTCAAGCAACACTAATAGTGCTATCGTCCAACATAATGGACTCTAAATCAGTTAAATGCAACTACGATGCACTGCAATCCCTGGCAGGGCTTAACAGGGTAAAACTCTGTTGGGTCCCTGGTCACCAGGGAATTG
Source organism: Nephrocerus scutellatus (assembly GCA_947095585.1). NCBI lineage: Eukaryota > Metazoa > Arthropoda > Insecta > Diptera > Pipunculidae > Nephrocerus > Nephrocerus scutellatus. The sequence continues at coordinate 89,357,365 of OX352764.1, forward strand.
CAGGCAACGAATCTGCAGACGAACTAGTTAGGTCTGGTTCGGCATCTGTGTAGGACTTGAACCCCACTGTGGTGTCAACTGGGCTACCGCCACAGCACTGATAAATTCTTGTGAATACAAGCTTTGTCTGACCTAATTGGATAATGTCCCGGGGATGAGGCAATCCAAACAATTAATCAGGCCCTTTTCTATAAGAATAAGAATATCTAAATAAGAAGCTGCTGAGTTTCCTAACAGGTCACTGTGGCTTGCGATGTCACCTTAACAAAACTGGTGTGGGCTCTGAGACTGAATGTAGCTTCTGCTTGGATCTAAATAAGAAGCTGCTGAGTTTCCTAACAGGTCACTGTGGCTTGCGATGTCACCTTAACAAAACTGGTGTGGGCTCTGAGACTGAATGTAGCTTCTGCTTGGAAGATGTTGATTAATCCGAGCACATTATCTGCAAATACCCAGCAGTACTTGGGTTAAGGAGACGCATTTTTCACAAGGAAATGTGCTCGACAACGAAATTCACTAGGGAGGTGGTAAGTCTCTTAGAATAAATACACCATAGATACAATAGATCTTTCAGGTCGCGCAGTATCTGCCCGATGGACTAGGGTTTTCTTAAAAAACAAACGAATTATAAAAAACTAAATTTTGTTAAATAAAGAAGAAAACCATACATCTAGAAAATAAAACCGGTTTCTTTTAATTTGTAACACATCGTCGAGAAGATCCCTCTGAGACCGACCAAGATCGTTACAACTTTTCGGCCCGCCCTCGTATATGCATGTATATATGCGATTGGATTACGAACGTTTCTTAGTCAAACTGATAAGCTCAAAATTGGTTTTAAAGTAAACCCAGCTCAAATACTGCATCGCTGCAATATCCTTTCTGCTGCTGATTTTGTGTCTGTCTATCATGCCAATAATCAACAAACAAAGGTTCAATGTACTTCCGAATCCTTACGCTAGGGCTAGTGTTAAAACAGTCAAATTATCTTAAGAAAGATCGCTGATGAACGCATGTGTCAGTTTCATTAAGGGACGGAAATGCATTATAGTTCAACCCTACAGGCAAGAAAGCAAGCAGTCGTTAATGTTTTTCAAATGTCTGGCTATCATTTATGTTCTTGGTCGTTGCTGGCTGTTGCCTTCCGTCTATTACAAAGTATACTAATGGTGGCGGCGAGTGTGATATTGTGATATCACTTTGGTTACCAGGAAAACAACAGATCGATGGATGGATGGCATGAGTCAGAATGAATATTCCAATACATTGCCGGCGTCTACAGTAAATGTGGTCTCTCTGAACGAAATAATAACTAGCTGACCGACTAATCTCACAGTTGTTCCGAGTAAAACAGACTTATTAATGTTATGGACATGGGTATGTTTTCTACGCTCGATTATCGATTGAAACTGGAACTGCGCGCTGGACATTAATCTCGAAACTAGCACGCCGGCGCAACAGTCTACTTCAACTTGAAACTTGATACTTGAAACGAGAAAAACTCGTTGCTTCAGATTGTGGAAATATATGCACCGATCCGGCTGAGCGGCAGCGTCGTGTGCTTCCTGCCAGCAGCGTACACGCACGCAACTTTCGGAATTCAAATGTCGTCCTCCTCTTCATTCTTGATGGTCTTTGCTGTTTTCGTTACTAATTACACATTTCATTGTCGCATTATTTTTTCAGCTGTTTGCGCCTGTTGGTTGATATCTGTATTTCTCCTTTGCGAAATGTTTCTCCTCTATCCACTGTCTCCTCGGCCAATCTAATACCACATTTCTAATGCTGATTTATTAATAGAATAGCGGATGATCACAGTCACAGCTTGGACCAGCTGTTGCTGTAAATGTTTTTTTTTCTCCTTTACCTTCTATCGATTCCATTCATTCAACATTATTCCATTGAGTTGAATGCTTTTTGCTGATAGTGCAAAAAAAAAATTAAAATATGAGTCATGAATGCCCTCGGGACACATGTGACTATGTGAGTTTTGTGTAAAACAGGAGCGAAATAATTAAATTAATGTTTATTTGGTATTGCAGACTGTTACTTACTAGGCACGAATTCTGTGCAATCAGCAGAAACAGAAGCAGCTCAGATCGGTTGTTTGTACCGAACGGGGTCGCTGATAAAAAGCTGATAGCTGATATCTACTAGTAGCTATATATAGTATATACCTATATATATATTATACATATTATGCATAAAAGTATTTTCGGTCATATTTTCTTTTTTTGAATTTTTTGATAACGACCTACAGCCAGTCAAAATGTTTTCATGCTCACAGCTCCAGTTGGACAGTCCGTCGATTTTGCGTCGATCGAGAATAGCAAAAATGCTGAGAGATCGGTTTATATCTATGTATGAAGCTTTAACAAAGCGTGTCATAGCATCACTGCAACTTAGAAGGTCGAAATAAAATTGAACCAGTTTAGCGTTAGATGATGAATCTATTAATCGAATCTAAAACTAATGACCTAGAGGCGATGTTTCTTCTTTGTGGATTTTTTTGTGACAAATGTATTCCTGACCATCATGTATTTCAACCAATCATCGGCGACAAAGTTGTTAGGCTACTTTTCAGCAGGCAGTCAGCGCATATTCTGACGTGCTGCTGATTAAGATTCAGTGACCATGTTGATGGTTTCATCTTCCTGTGTTTCAACTAAATGTTATTCGACAAATGATGAAATTAATAAAGGTTAAAGGTACTTAGCTAAATTGAAGGCGGAGACAGGCCCCCTTCTTGAGAAGTGTCAGATGCCGGTATTCTATCAATATGTATGTTACAGCATTTCCGTGTTAGTCAGGGCTTAAAAACACTAATGCGCAGGAGCGGCGCTCTGATTAGCCCAGGGGTCGCATCAATTCCCACATGAAAGTGTGTACGTTCCTGGTGTTTGACTTAGTAAGCTGGAGTTGGGTTAAGTAATGACACTTCGTCTTATTCGCATTGAAGTCAGGTACCCGCAGCGAAGACGCTCCGTAGTTTCCTCCTCCTATCAACATTGTGGGCGCACACAATATCAACGAAGTGAAAACTTTTTACGGAGGGGGCTAAAATTTTCAAACGTTACACTGTTTTTGCACTGTTGTTACACTGTTGTTACACTGTTATTGCACTGTTGTTATACTGTTGTTACACTGTTGTTCCTCGCTTACCACTTCTATGCCACATTTTCTATAGTTATTATTTTATATGTATATAATTACATTACATTCATTATATATATATATATATATATATTATAATATAAGAACATTGCGGTCTATCATGTTTTTTGGGCCATGTATATTTTTGGGCACAAATGGAAGGGACCTACAATTTAAGGCCGGATCCAAACGGCTAATTGAGAATCTTTCCATGACAAGTTATTACTCTCGGAAAGTTTGTCACCCATTCGCGAGAGGTGGGACACCGTGAAAAATACTTTTGGTGTTACTGGGATTCGAACTACGTACCTCATGCTCAGTAGCCATGTGCATTTCCACTGATCCACGGCGCCCCCTATCTTTATATATATATTACTACGGCCACAGCTGCATTCCTGTGTTTATGCAGCAACGTGCAATATGCACCCACCATACAATACTTTATTTTTACTTATGTCCTATGTCCCCTTGTGGGTCATAGGGCCTCTACTACGCCTACGCGACATCACGTGCATTTCCTGGCAATGACCTTCAGCTCTCTCCAATTCTTCCCCAATTGCCGTGACTCCACTTCCTCGCGTAGTTTGCAATGGAACTGTCGTCTTTGTAGTATGACCAATCCACTGACACTTCCGTCGTTGGTCGTTGGATGATTGTGCCTATTGGTTCCTGACCCGTTCTCTGGTAAAGAGATACGGTTAGGCCAGAAAACCATTAAGATGTTCCGTAGGCACCTATTTACGAACGTTTGTAATCTTTTTGTGATAGTAGTGGTCACCTTCCAAGTGCTGCACCCATACAACAGCACAGATTCAACATTTGAACGGAACAGTCGCAGCTTGGTGTTTATGCTGATCGCATTGCTTCGGCATATCATGGACATCATTCCAAACACTGATTTTGCTTTGCCGATTCGATTGACAATGTCCTGATCGGTTCCACCTCCGGCCGAGACAATAGTCCCGAAATATTGGAAACTCTCTACTCTCTCTACCGATTGTCCAGCAATGTTAACTTTTGAGTAACTGATTTAGTGCCGAGGTTGATGGTTTTGATTTTGGGAGTATTAATCTTCAAACCCGCAACATTTTCCTCCCTCCTTCACATTTGTTGTCATTTGGTGCAGCTCCTTAATTCTGTGTGAGAGTAAACAATCGTCGTCAGCGTAATCCAGATGTTTGAGTTGAGATGTAAGAGTCCAACGAATTCCTCCGTTTCCAGTAGATAAAGCTGCGCGAAGTACATCGCTATAAAACAACAAAAAAAGTATCGGCGATAGAATGCAACCTTGCCGTACCCCACTTAGGATCTCGAATTCCGCTGACAGCTTTTCTCTATGCAGCACATTACATTTATAGCCATCATAGGTTGCTTTAATAATAGCTATACCTATATATAGGTATATATAGGTACCTAGCTATAGGTATACCTCTCCTGTGCAAGGCGAGCCAGATAAACTGTCTGTTGACACCGTCACTTCTCAAAATCTATGAACATCTGGTTTAGTAGAGACCGGAATTCAACGCACTGTTCAATAATGATCCGCAGGGCGTTTATGTGGTCTATACAGGAGGATCCAGTGCTGAAACCTGCTTGTTCGGCATCGAGTGTGTCTTCCAGATGTTCCTTAATTTGCTCAAGTACTACTTTGGCTATTACCTTTCCATAAGAAGAAGTCTTACAATCGCATTTTAGTCCTACATTCCGAATTTCATGCGAATCGCCTAAGAAATTATTTTGTTCCAGAAATTCAATAGGACGAAGTCTTATAGTCGCATCTTAGAGCTACGTTCCGAATTTCATACGAATCACTTGAGAAATTTCCAGAAATTCCAGACCATAATAATCATACATATTCCAGAATTTCCATAGGAAGAAGTCTTACTTACAGTCGAATCTTAATCCTACATGCCGAATTTCATGCGAATCGCTTGGGAAATTGATTAGTTCCCAAAGTACTGACATTTAACAGTGGCTCACTTAAAAGTGTGACATTTAACAGTGTCTCACTTAACAGTGCTAACAACAGTGTGACATTTTTAAATGAGAAACTGCTGCTCTCTTGTCAACCATGATGGGAACTGACATTTAAAGTAAAATTGCTTCTGGAATATTCTGTTCTATGAATGCGTGTTTCTCACATATATTGTGCCTCTCTCTAAAATAACGGTTCTTTGAGTTATTTGTATTAAAATTCGTTCACATTAGTTTTTGATGTACCTACAATAAGTAGTACAATATTATCTCTCACCGAGACTACATATACTTACCACTGTCCTCGTATTTAATATTAAAATGTTATAATAATCGTTAGTTCGTTAGTTAATTAGGTTAGGCTAGGTTAGGTTCGGTGGCTGCTATTGCACACTTAGACCGAAGTACGGTCCAATGTGATACCACAGGATCAGAGCCTTTCCCCTTTTATTATAGAGCCCATGTTGTGCTCCTTGTAAATTTTAGGATGTCTCCCACTTTGCAGTTTTCGACATCCGATAAGCTGTTTAATGTACCATATCCCAGATATATTTGTCTTCTGCTTGCAAAAGCCGGGCATGTACACAGAAAATGGGATACTGTTTCCTCCTCCTCGGCGTGATAGCAGCTTCTACAGAAGTCATTGAAGGCCCATCTTTCTCGCATGCACTCCAAGAATACATAGTATAGTACATGTGGCGGTATGCATCCATCTCGCGTTTGTTAATTTTTCTGCCTCTTTTCGAAGCAGTAACTTGACCGTTGATAACGGTCTTCCTATGCCTGCCCTTTCCGGTAGCAGTTGGAGTTTTGTTCCATTTCTGGCTAATTCGTCTGCTTTGCAATTCCCAACGATACCCATACCCGGGGACCCATACTAAGCATATGTTAAAATACTCACTCATCTCCTTGAGAGATGTGTGATAGCAGCTTATCGCTACCCCCGTTATCATCAAGACCGTTTACAGCGATTTGATTGCCGCCTGACTGTCTACGTAAATTATAACATCGGTTACCGATATTATATTATGTTTCAGCCAGGTCACTGCTTCCTCAATCGCTGTTACCTCAGCCTGATATACGCTGCAATGGTCGGGTAATCGAACGGAAATGCTCACGCTAGGTTTGTCACAGTAGACTCCAGCACGGACCCTACCGTCGAGTTTGAAGCCGTCCGTGAAGAATTTCATAGCAGCAGTTTCTTGTGGCGATCCATCCCTCCATCGATCCCTGGAGGGGTAGATGGCTCGGAAACCTTTCCTAAAGCACTGGTTGTGTGTAATCTAAGTTCGCCAGTTCAACCTTTAGCGAGTTGTTTATCGTCGAGTATCCCGTTTGAATAGGTTTCCACTGACGTGTTGCTTACAATCGCGTGGCCGTAAAGGCTGCTCTTTGCCTGCCGTATATATCTAAAGGAGTCAGGTGCAACATTAATTCTAGTGCGCGTGTAGGTGTTGTTTTCAGTACTCCACTAATGTGAAGACAGGCTGGCCCTTTGCACCTTCTCCAAAATTTTTACATAGGTGGATTTTCCAAGAGCCGGCCACCAAACGCTAACACTGTACATGAGTATTGGTCTTATTACTGCAGTGTATAGCCAGTGTACCAGCTCTGGCTTTAATCCCCAGCTTTTACCGATGGCGCTCCCACACCTATATGCGTGTAGCTTTGTTAACTCTCTCTAAAATGTTTGGTTTCCAGCTTAGTTTATTATCCAGGATTGTGCCCAGAAATTTCGCCCTATTGGTGAAAATTAGACTGGTCCCGTTTAGAGTTGGTGGAATGACTATTGGCACTTTATATTAGCTTGTAAAGAGGACCAGCTCTGTCGGGTTTACTCCTAGTCCGCAGCCTTTGGCCCATTTTGTGACTATGGAGAGGGCATAACCTCTGTGGTGGTTACTAGACACCGACCTGTGACAGCTATGGCTACATCATCAGCATAGGCAACTTCGCTTATTCCCTCTCTTTCCAGCTCCTTTAGTAATCCATCGATTACTATGTTCCAGAGCAAAGGGGATAGTACGCCTCGTTGCGGCATTCCTCTAGCTACATGCCTTCTAATGGTGGAGCCACCCAGCTCAGCGTTAACAATCCTGCTTAAGAGCATATGATTAATTAGCTTGCAAACTGTGTGGTCAATACCTAGATAAGACATGCCATTCATTATAGCCTCCGTCTTTACATTATTAAAGGCACCTTCAATGTCGAGGAATGCTATGAGTGTGTATTCCTTCGACTGTAATGATTTCTCAATCGTACGTACCAGTGTGTGCAGCGCTGTCTCTACCCACTTACCTTTGCAGTAAGCGTGTTGAGACTTAGCCCATTTGTCGTAACCCACCTGGTCTCTTATGTAAATATTCAATAACATTTCCAAAGATTTCAGCAGAAAGGAGGATAGGTCGTTAGTTAGTTAGTTTTTAATAATTTTAATTCCCTTATTCATTTAAGAAATCGGACAGAAATCATATTCAGTTCGAGTCTCGAGTATAGTCAATGTCATCCCTCATTCATATTAAACCAAAATAATTAAAAAAAATGTCAAAGACGGTTAGTTTTGGACTCAAGCCAGACGCATCGCACCTATGCCGACTAAACGAAGCGTTGCCAAAAATCAATTATCAATTTATTAAAATGAAAATGCCACAGATGTAATGAGACACACATTTTCTGCTTATCCTTTTGTCAAGGGAATAAAATCATTGCTTGTTTGTACAGGGTCAATGTTAAAGGAGGCTTCTCTTTGTTGAAGAACCAAAATAAGCTCGCTAAAGTCGATCGATCAGAACAACAGCTGTTTTTTTATCATCATCAGCATTAGTGCGCTCAAGCAGCAAATCGAGCTATTTTTGTTCACAGGCAAAACATTTTAATATTTGCAACACAGCTGTGAAATCGATATATGGATTGTACTACAGATGCATAAATATATATATTAAAGTTCACTATATCGCGTATCTATTGACAACATATTACAGCAGCTCGTGATTGTGAGTAATCACAGAAAAATTTATAAATTGGTGTGTGACACTGATGAGAAATGGGCGTTCTAGTGACTGCACCTTCACTTTTTTTTCGCAAAATAATATTCTTGAAATCCTTAGACAAAATCCACCAGCGCTGGGTTGAGGCGTCGTTCCGTATCCATCTCAGGTAATGGCGACTGTCGTTATAGTGGCTAGTGGTGGACTTAGGCTATTCAGATGATGTTTTGACGCTGTGCGTTCATCTTCCCTGCATGAACTAACCCAGCTATGGTTCGGCCACTGTCTTTCAGGGTCTGGTGCACTTCTGTGGAATCAATTTGGCTCCTGGTTCCTGTAAATTATCATGGCTTAGCCATATTCCTATATATGAGCCTTTTCCTTGGGTGGAAAACGTCTAACAATCCTAGTTGGATTTCATACAGTCAATATAACATCGTGCAGTTGCTAAAATTTTAAACGATCTCAACACCCACAAATCCGATGGGCCAGTTGATATTTCCCCAATAGTTCTGAAGAGGTGTTCTTCCAAGCTGGCATTTCCATTGCGTAAGCTTTTCCCTCTATCCTATTCTTCTGGACTCTTCTCGAGAAGTTGGAAAACAGCCTTTGTCCAGCCCATACTCAAAAAAGGCGAGCCATCGTCTCCTACTTCGTACCGACCCATAGCACTTACATCCATTCTTTTCAATGTCATGGAAACGCTGATCAATTTTCAGCTCAAGAAATATCTCGAAACCAACGAAATCCTTAGTTACCGGCAGTATGGATTTCATGGGCAACATTCTACTGGTTTTTTGATGGTATATCTCACCGAACAGTGGAACCGGTCTTTGCATCGATTTGGAGAAAGCAAAGCTGTTGTACTCGATATTTCCAAAGCATATGACAGAGTTTGGCATCAAGCTCTTTTGTCCAAAATGCGTGCGTTATGGAGTCGATGATAAACTCGACTTCACTGGATTAGAAGCTATCTTTTGGACCGCTCAATTCAAGTTGTATTGGATGGTTTCAAGTCTAAAGTGCATTACTTAATGCTGGCGTTCCCTGTTTTGTCCCCGACATTCTTTCTCATTTTTTTATTATTGATCTCTTATCTGTGACTTCCAATCCAAATTACTCTTTCGCTGACGATAACACTCTCAGCTTCTCATATAAGTTTGAGAAACGTCCCTCCACTTCTCATCTGGAACTCAAACAACTACGTATATGTTAAGCACACGTTAAATTCTGACCTAGGCAGCATAATACAATGGGGAGAAAACAATCGACTAGAATTCAACGCTTCCAAAACCCAATGCTGTCTCCTGTCGTATAAGCGAATTCTAAATCACATGGCGTTGTCCATGAATGGCACTTGCATCGAGGAAACTGAAAATCTCGCAATTCTCGGTATATGCGTTAGCTTCGTTGGAATGACCACATATTTACCGTGGCCAAAAATGCTGCGAAATGTTTAGGTTTAATAAGCCGGTGCAAGAAATATTTCACTCCATCTAATCTGGCTACTATCTACAAAGCTTTTATTCGCCCTCAAATTGAGTGCAATTGTCATATCTGGTCTGGTGCGCCTAAATCTACCTTGCATCAATTAGATAGAATACAAAACTACGCGATAAAATTTATCGATGGCGCAAATATAGCGAAATTCAATAGATTCGCTTGAACACCGCAGGAACGTTTCCCGCTTGTCACTGTTTTATCGTTTCTTCCACCAGCGGTGCTCAAGAGAAATAGCCAACTGCATGCCACCTCCCCTTGAATTCAACCGCAATAGAACCGCAATACTCGTGGCGCTCTAAATGCTCATCAGTTTACCCTCAAGCCCATCTTCGGGCGTACAGTTAAGTTCAGGGATTCGTTCTTCAGCAGTACAACACGTATGTGGAATGCTCTGCTAAGCTCTGTCTTCCCACGTCAATATGATCCACAGACATTCAAAACACAAGCTCATAGACATCTTCTCTTTTTTCCTCCTTTTCCTTAACACTCGCGCTGTTCCAATCATATGTCCCAGCATAATATCTTTGCGAACCTCTTTAAGCGCGTGCGATTTATAGAAAAACAAAAAAACTACCCATAAAAATTACAATTTTTCATGTAAATTCTCGAATAACCAAAAGTATACTGAATTCCACTATGAATGCTGAAATATAAAAACACACGAAGCACCGCAACCCAACAACAAACAACCCCAATCGTAAAGCAAGCAGCGCTGCCCACAGCACATAGCGCACAACGCATACAGAACACAGCCATTATAGTATGAAAAGATCTGATGCCGGGAAAAAAAATTTGTATGGGAGCCCCTCGACCCCGCGGCCCAATCACTCTAAAATTTTAATAGAAGTATTGTCACCGGCAATATACAGCACTTAAAGAATGGATGTAAGTGCTATGAGTCGGTACGAGGAAGGAGACGACGCGACGGCTTCTACTCCATCTCCGGCTCCAACTTCTGGGGAAGAATCCAGAAGAATAGGATAGATGGAAAGACTTACGCAATGGTAATGCCAGCTTGGAAGAACACCTCCTCAGAACTAATGGGGAAATACCATTTGGCCCAGCAAATTTTTTGAGTGTTGAGATCGTTTCAAACTCTAGCAACTGCACGAGTACGAATGAATATCTGTCCCATAGAGTGTTCAATAAATACTCTGAGGTGCAGGAGGCAGCAATGCACAATCTGAAAGCGTGGAGCTAGCTGCGAAATGCGCAGCAAACAGATCGGGCTTGTCTTTAGAGCTGACAACGGGAATGTCATTATAAATGAACGTTGGAATCGATGACGAGGCTGTATTTTTCACGAATGACCAAAAATTTTTACTACCTTTGGGACATTGTAATATTTTTTGCCTCAATTTTTGGTCGTAGGCGAATTAGACTTGCCGAAGATGGGCATTGCAATCATTTCTGGCTCGTTTAAAATTTGTTCGGTTTTCCTCAGTAGAGTTTGCTTTGTAAAACCGAAAGCATACCTCTCTAATCCTAGAAGCCTCTTTACAGCTTTAAAAGACTAATTCCTGGAAGGGATAAAGTCTCTAATTCCAATAAGGATGATGTTTGTGATTAAATCAGCGGCGGCATCCACTTTGCTATCGCGAAACAATAGCGACCAGTTAAATCTCCCAAAGAAGTTGGTAAGACCGTCCCAATTGGCTTTCTCGTATTGCAATACTGTTTTTTTTTTGGGAGTTTTTTCTCTAACTACGTGGTTTATTAACGAGAAATTAGCTGATACTACACAATGGTCTGTCGCGCCTAGAGGCGATAATACACTGACGGAGTATTTATCAGGACGAGAGGTAAGGAACAAGTCAAGAGTGTTTGCGGAATGATTTGCAATGTCAGGTATTCGTTTAGGCTCATTTACAAGCTGAGTAAGGTTATTAAAGTCAGCGAATAACTCAACACACCTTCCTTCGGGTGTTGTGTGGCTAGAATGGCGAAGCCACCCAGACTTGTGTACATTGAAATCGCCCGCAATAACGATTTCAGTCTTACGATTTTTTGTGTCAATTCTTAAGATTGAATCAGACAGTGCATCACTCTGAGTTGGAACACTGTCTAAGTGGGGGCTTCTGTTAAGGAAACAGTAGTAGATGTTGCGCTCTTGTACCTTAACTTTGAACCAAATGAAATTGAATTCCGGATTGGAACTTTGGCTAAATTCAGGCAAAAGCTGAAACGCAAGATCATTGCGAGTCCGCGTCAAGAGAAAAATATTGGCACCAAATTATTCGAATTCGTTTTCAGTCCACGTATGTTGCTGAGATCCACTCTGAAATCACACATAACAACAAAAAACAAACACACAAAGCACAACTTACCGCTTCTTTTAACCGAATTGAGAAAAGAAGACTTAAATCTTAAATTAGCCTTTACAATTACCAGTCAAATAACACTAAGTTGGTTGCTGTTCCGATAAATATTTTGGAAGTTACAGTTTAATATTTGTGTTCTGAACCCCCCCCCCCCTCTCCAACGATTTTTTCCTCTAAATGAACCAAGGAATCACCCCTTAACGGATTAGCATCCCAAACCCGATCACCCTGTATAAACAATTAATAAAATAAACGTAGGCTCCATTTAGGAGCTTTATTTTACGACCTTAATTACGACCTTCTTACGAAGCTCATACTGGTTCAACGAGTAGGTGAGAAAATGTTCTCTAGATCCACGTGGTATCACAGAGAACCAGTGCTGGTCTAAGTGAGTTGACCTTTCGACCGACAGCCACTTCAACCTATTATGACAAGACAATATATGAGCAGAGTGTAATGATTTATCGTTTTCACGCGCCCATAGCCGTAAGTGACTGTTTCGTACGCTATAAACTAGCCTCGAAAGTAGCCCATAGCAACACTAGGTTTGTTATGATATAAACGTCTTTTGTTATTTACTACAATCTCAGCGAACACATTGCGCATGAGCAAGAATTCTCTTTTGTTTGTCGTTTGTGATTTCTGCTTCTCTCTCGATTTAGCAGAAAAACCGGTTTGGACGCGTGAAAAATTCATTTCTTTGTTATTTACTGCAGTCACAGCGAACACACATTCTCACATTTCTGCTTCTCTCTCTCGATTTAGCAGAAAAACCGGTTTGGACGCGTGAAAAATTCATTTCTTTGCTATTTACTGCAGTCACAGCGAACACACATTCTCACATTTCTGCTTCTCTCTCTCGATTTAGCAGAAAAACCGGTTTGGACGCGTGAAAAATAGCGTACATGACTTGCAGAAAAGTGCTCATCGTGCTCGTTAGATTGCCGAACTCGGCTACCGCCTCGTTCGTCAAACTTCGACCTCCACTCAAACTCCACTTTCCTTGCTCGTTCTGTAATATACTATAACAGAAGTGTGGATCCATAACAAACACCATACAATACAATAGATCTTTTTAGGTCGCAGTATCAGCCTAGGGTTTTGTCTTTAAAAAAAAAAATGATCGTGGCACAAGGTTTAATGTTATTTCCATTGTGAGTGGCGAAATTCCATATTGGGGAGAAATTCCCATGAGCTCCACATGACCGCACAGTGCACATACAGCATTCACCAAACACTCAATTTTGGAAATAACGATCTCACTCGCAAATTGCCATACCAAAATCTCTCCCCCGAATGCATTCATTTCCATCATAAAGGTCATATATATACGCACACACACTCGCAAGTGTTTGATTTCATTGGTTTTGCACTGTTCGGTTCCACTCCACTCAACTGTACTCCACTACTATCAGCAGCACACAGCACACTGTGCTAAATAACTAAAAATAGTTTCTTGTGTTTTTTGGTTGATTTTTCTTTATTTATTATTAATACTTTTTCATCATATAAAAAAACGATATTTACTTTTTACTTCTATTTATAAATACACATTTCTCAAATTGTTTGCTTCTTGTGTTTTGTTTGTTCTTTTTTTCTGGCTTCACTATTATTTCTTGGTTGTTGTTTTTCTTTAAAGATTTATTTTTATTTATAGTTTGGATTTTTTGGATTTTTTTTGTGATTGAGTGAGTGAGTGAGTTTCATATTTCGCATTTTTGTTTGTATTTTGTTTATGATTTTTTTTTATTATTATGTATTTACTATTACACTTAGTAGGTTAATTTTTGTATGAGAGAAGTAGTCTGTGTATAAGAAGTAAAATTGGGGAAAACAACTAAAGTGTGGTGGTGTGGCAGGGATATGGATAGGACGTAGTAAATCCATTACAAGAAAATTGGACTTAGAAATTTTGATACTCCCTTTAGAGTATAACTTTATATGTGACAGTGAAAAAGTGTAGCACTTTAAGACAAAAATATGATAATGAAAAAAGTATAACACAACGACCTTAAAAAGACTTAAAAACATCGGGTAAAAAAAGTACTTTACTGCAAACACCAACTGAGGAAAAATAAAAATTAATTAATTAAATAAAAAATTATATTTAATCGAACGAATATTTCGGTGTTTTTCACCATTTTCAACGATCAAAAAAATTATTATATGTATTTTGCAATAAAAAGCTATTAGAAATGAATTAAAAAATTAAAACATGAAACGCTTGTTTCTTTTTTAATTGAGAATAATTTACTCTTTCGTACAAGTCAACAAATTTTTTAAACAATTTACAGTGGAACTTCTCTAAGTCGAATCAATTTAGCCGCGTTCGATTGGCCTGAAGAGTACAAATCTTCACTTCAGTTAATTGTGCGACTCTTCACATAAAAACAAGCTACTGAAGTAAAGAGACTGTTCGATTGGAATTCTTCACTGCAGATAAATGTCAATGTTACTCATCTGAAGTAACTACACGAGCAGAACACCTCTTCACTTACTTCAGTTGCCAAATTTCGCCCAATTTTTAAGTCGGATCGTATTGGCTGTGTTCTTTTTTGATCTCGGAGTAATCGGATAGATAATTTAAATGTCAGAATTCATATCTGTATTTTTTTATTCTCCGAGAAATCTGTTTTCTCTGAAGCGTTCTTTTTTACCCTCCGATAATTCTCGGATATGATCTTTTTACTCTGAATATACAGAACATTTTTTTACAGCTGTAGTTGTTTGTTTCTTTAAACATGGGACATGTAGACTACTATTGAGCTTTTAGGTGAAAAATACAACTTTTCCCTGAAACATTTTTTTGATCTGACATATCTGATCAGAGAAAGAATTATCGGATTTATCGGATTTCTCCGACATCAAAAAAGAACACGGCCATTATCATCATCAAATTACAGTCTAACTTTTTAGTCGAATGATCTCGAATTCGAATTCAAGTCTAAAGGGACATGAAAATCTTTTTGGTTCATAGAAACAGAAGTACAACGTATCCAAACTGGAAAATACATACAACAAATGTACACACTGTCGAAACAAAGAGTCCACGATTCTACTTAAAATGTCTTGTCATCATCAAATAGACAGATGTTCGAGCTTAGTAAGGATTGAATTATGAATGCGAACATCAATTCATTTAACCAACAAATGATTCTCTTTGTGAGAGCCTGTAGTGAAATTTTATTTCAAGTTCAAATTCTCTCAAATCATAAAAATTCGACTTTGAAATATTAGCCTTGTTTCGAAATAATCGTCAATTCTATTTCGGGCAAAGAGATTTGAATATATAAAGCCAAGTGCAAATATTTATCAATTTTTAAAGATTGGAGCAATCAGTAATAATTGGAGAACCTTGCAAGAAATATTTGAATAAAAATAAAAGATTCTTATCAAACACCGAATTTCTGAGACTACATTTTTACTTTCTCTTTCTATTACACGGTTAAAGGAAGTATAGTAATCATGAACATTTTCGAACTCGGAATTTTTGCAGATTTAACCATTTCCGTATCTGCTGAAGTCAAAAACCCGAAAAAATATCTGTCTGTCTGACTGTGTCCACTCTAAAGCCCAGACGGCTGAATTGATGGGGATGAAAATTTCAGAATTCAGACCATTCAGAAACTTTTTACATAAATTTGGAGGTCCCAGTTGATTTTTGAGGAACTCGGCCAACCGGAAGTGGTAGTTTACTTGAGACAGTTTTTCGAATTTTTGCAAATATCTCAAAACGTAAAGCACTTATGAGAAATCATTTAAGTGTAAAATAAATTTAAATGAAAAAATTAAATTTTAAATAAAAACAAAAAAAAAAAAAATAAAAAATAAAAATTAAAATAAAAAAAACATTAAAAAAATAATAATAATAAATAAAAATAAAAAACAAATAATAAATAAAAATAAAAAACAAATAATAAAATAAAATAAAAAAAAATTAAAAATAATAAAAACAAAATAAAAATAATAAAAATAAATAAAAAATTATAAAAAAAATAAATATAACAAAAATAAAAAAAAATAAAAAGAAATAAAAACTTAAAAAAAATTGAATATACATTTTTACTGAAGATTCCGGTCTCTTCCGTAAAAGAAAGTCCTCCATTTTTTTTAAGTTACTATTGTTGAGAATAACCCGCTAAACGAAAAAGTCCTCACTGAGCAGAATGTCAATTATGGCTCTTTAGATTTGCTCATACCGTACCCAAAACCAAATCCACGGGTAAGCTGTTTCAAAGTAACAGTTTTCGTGGTGAATACTTTGCAAATAGAGCGCCAAACCCAAAACCAGCCGAAATGTCAAAAACAAACTGCTTGCTCTCTCTTCACCATCTTATCTTGCTTAGTAAATGAAACCTTGCCCGTCGAAACGAAACGAACGACGAAAACTTGGCAACGATGCAAAATCAAACCGTACCCTAGGTACAGTTTGCAAATAGAACGCCAAACCAAAACCACGAGAAAAATCTTAACTCTAAACTGCAAATCGTAAAAGGAGCTCTTCGTTAAGACTTACCTAAATAGAGCAAAGCTATTTAATAATTTTTCACACGACCATAAACGAAAGTGACTGTTTGCTATTGCGTAGATATTACTTATCGAAAGTAACCATTATCTACAGTAGTGTGTTAGCATAGAAAATACTTTTGTTATTTACTGCAGTCACAGCCAACACACATTCTCAAAGTATTTTGCATTGCGCATAACTGGTTTAGCAGAAAAACCGGTTTTGGTCGTATGAAAAATAGCATACATTACTCGCTTAAAAGTGATAACGTCCACTTTCCTCGCTCGTTATGTAATATACTATTCTATGTTCGTTTTTTCTTCCCTTACAAAATCAATTGCTGCAGGCGATGGAAAGAAAAATAAATGAAAGTGAAATATGAATTCGAATTACAGAAATATCCGAGTTTTTTCGACTTAAGGGAAAAAAATTCGAGTTAGCGAAGTTCGACTGTAATTCGACGGTTAATCGAAACAAAGACTACTCTACCAATTCTAAGCTGTATGTAGGTTAATACCTAAACATTGGACCGACCAGAATCAAATGGGGCACATTAGGAAGGAAGGAGATACACTGTTGTCTATGAAAATAAATATTTGCAAACCGAAAACTTAGAATATTTACTTCTCAACTTACTTGCTTTTCTAGCATATCTCTAGTCTTATATATTGCGTGTAACATCTACAATTGTTCTTAATTGGTTTATCTATTTGTATTTAAAAAAAATACAATTAAGAAAAATGTTCGGAAAACTTAAGAAAACAAAAAAATTAATATTGATTATTATTAATTCAAGTCTTTATTAAAATTTTATTTATACTAATCAGCTTATTGTAGACTTTTCATATTAAAAAAATTATAACAAAAATTAAGCCAATATTTCGGTTTTTCGGACCATTATCAAGGCAAAAAATGGCTTAATTTTTTATGTTATATTTTTTTTAATAACAAGTCTATAATAAGCTATAATAAAAAAAAATTAATAAAAAAAAAACAAATTCTGCTTTAATTTTCAAATTATTTGCTTTTTTTTATAAAATTTTGATCTTCCATCATGCTTCTTCCTGCTAACGTAATTGTTCCTTCTCAAAAAAGTAAAAAAACCGAAAAGATAAGTAAAATTAATTAAATAAATAATAAACACATTTTAATTATATTTTTTTTTATTATGTTGTATTTTTTGTTTGTTTGTTGATTTTTGTTGTTTGCAGAATCAACATTATTATGTCATCAATATTATGTATTAAATTTATTATTATAGTATGTACTTATATATTTTTCTTGTTATTTTGTTTTGTTTTTCTTCTTTTTGTATGAAATAAAGTCAAACATAAAAAGCAATACCATTCATTATATAGTTAAGAGATATTTAGCAAAAGTTGACACAACACATCGTAAAAATTAATTATTTTCTTTTGTTTAATATTTATATGTGTATTTATTATGTTATAATGTGGAGAGAAGAAGATTGCTGCTGCTGCCTCG
Organism: Nephrocerus scutellatus; assembly: GCA_947095585.1. Taxonomy (NCBI): domain Eukaryota; kingdom Metazoa; phylum Arthropoda; class Insecta; order Diptera; family Pipunculidae; genus Nephrocerus; species Nephrocerus scutellatus. The sequence continues at coordinate 89,375,295 of OX352764.1, forward strand.
ACTCCGTTGGTTGGATTCATCTTATTTCTGCTGCATGTTGTATATAAATATACACGAAAACTATGTATGTGTACATATATATTTAGATGTATAAGATTTTCAGAAAAATTTTAAAAGATGTTTCGTTTTGGTTTTTTAATTTTTTTTTTGTTTCTCAATGATTTATTTACTCTTTTTCATTTATTATTATATTCCAAAATAGTTGTAGTTGTTGTGTAGCAGATATCATTTTATTTTATCATATTATATAAATTTTAATATTATTTTTGTATAATTACTTTTAGTGTTTTTTTTTGTTTCATTATTATTATATTAATGTGTTATTATTATTATTTTCTAGTACCCACAAGTGATAAGATAATCTCCAAGTTTTTCTACAATAGAGGCAGCCTGCTGCGGCTGTACGGGATCTTCGTAGATAGAAACAATGACAGCTGCAAATGAAAGGAAAAAAATTTGACGTGAGCGAGAGGAGGAAACAAAGAAAACAATTTGTCAGATGGGAAATAAGACAGAGGAAAATAATAAGTTTTACTAACAACACACAATATCTACATCTAAAAAAAATAAATTTAAATAAAAGCAAATATATAGACGTAAGAGTATCATTGTTGCAAGCGATTGATGGAAGAACAATGACAGTTAAATCACACTTAAAAAAACCGAATAAATTTCAAACGTGCCAGAAATAATTGCAAGGCCCACCAACCATTCGTTGAGTTAAATTTGTCTACCACCAAAAATTGGGGCAAAAAATACTACAATTTCTCCAAATAACGTTGTAGAAATTTCGAACACGTCGCTATTGCATACGCAGAGTTGTATTTTAGAACGCTAGTAACGAGAAGAATTGCGATTCCTTTTTTGACAGACGAGAAAAGGAAACATTTTGAAACTTCCTCTTTCTGAACCGACAGCGAACAAGATGAAAGACATCGTCATAAGTTTAAACAATCTGTTTTGCATTTTTCAATCTTATTATATCAACTATAAATAAAGAAATCTTCGAAAAAAAAATTCAGTTACATTTGGTGGTCCTTTAACTTCTAATTACAGAAGACCCGTGGATCATGCGACGAAGCGAACGCAGCAACATCGGAATTCCCCGAGTTACTCAGCTGACCTCTGCACAAGAGAAGGCGCAGAAGGAATTTCACTGGTCCAGAACCCAGCATTGCCTTTTCCAAATGCCATATTAATAGAAAAATTAAAGAGTGGGGAAAACGCAACTATCGAAGCGGAATGGAATTCTTCGTCTGGGATGAGACAAGCCAAGAAGCTTCTAAAATACAACATTAGTCATATGGACAGGGCCATCAAACTGGACCGCCATACACTAAGAACACTAGCCTGGTATTTGACAGGGCATGGTCCATTCCATGACCATCTTTTGAAAATGGGAAAATTCCAATCGGACCGCTGCCGATTCTGCAACGAGGCAAAGGAAACGTCAAAACACATACTCTTCGTATGCGTAGCCCTTACCCAGAAAATAATAAAACATTTCAAGGCTCATACAGTTTCCTGGCCGAATGTCAGACCAATCGCATTTTCAGATGTTGTGGTATTCACGAAGGAACTGAGCAATCACATAATGTGGTAAAACATCAGGGACGCACAATAGACCTCAAGGTCGCAGTGCTCGAGGCTCTTTAGCCCCATCTATTATAAAAAAATGTGGGCACCGTGGCTCAGTGGAAGTGCACATGGCTGCTGAGCAGGAGGTTCAGGTTCGAATCCCAGCAACACCCAAAAGTATTTTTCACTGTGTCCCACCTCTCGCGAATGGGTGACAAACGTTCCGAGAGTAATACATTGTCACGGAAATCTTCTCAATTCGCCGTTCGGATCCGGCCTTAAATTGTAGGTCCCTTCCATTTGTGTCCAAAAATTAACATGTGCAGCACAAACGGTCGCGAGAAGTTAGGCCTTGGACCGCAATGGTCTGTCGCGCCAAATATTATTATTATAAAAATAATAATAAAAATAAAATACTCAGCTAACAAAGGATATTCAAAAACTTGGTTGCCGATAACCGGCGATCCAAGTGGTTGAGTCATCTTAAGAACTGCACGCTAGGATCCAAAAAGCTCTGGTATACGATCAAAGGTCTTTTTAGGAAATCCCAATATCAGGGCCTAACTTCGATTTCATTCAATGACCACAAATATGACAGCAGTAAAAAATTTGGATCACATTTTTCACGACAATTCGTCGAACACCCGTCAGCTCAGGAAAAAACCATTCGTCCCGTTTTATGCAAACTAAAAGCGTTAAAATGCGACCCAAACCAATTACCCCAACTTCAGCGCCATTAGGAAGGCTAAACCTTCCAAGACACTTGCGCCGGACCGTATTTCCATGTTTATGTTATATTGAATCAGTCGAACGGGAACTTCATGCCTGTCTACCTTAATAATACTGACTCCATCTTAGGCAGCAGTCGTAGAGATAGAAACGGCTGGTTCGATGACGAATGTAAGCTAGCGACTGAACATAAGAATGTTGCGTACCGAGCAATGCAACAATATCATAGAACGCGGGCACGCGCAAATGAATATAAAGATCTCAGCAGATAAGAAAAAACAGTTCACCGGCGAAAGAAAGCAGCCTGGCAGAAAAATATCGTCCGTGAACTAGAACAGTACAGAGAACGAGGACCGCACCAGGCACGGCAGGTCTAGCAAAGAGTTCGCGGTATGACGCAGTATACACCGCGTTGTATATACTGTAAAGACAAAGAGGGTTATCTGATCCCCGATCTCAAAGGCATCTTAGAGCGATGGGAAGGGAACTTTCATGAGTTGCTTCACCAATGAACGAAGACCGCAATATGCTGCCGCCACCAAGTATAAACGAAATAATAAGGCCCCGGGATCAGATGGTATTCCAGTGGAGCTGATAAAATCAGGAGGGCCCGAAATACAGCAAGCGATTCATGAACGAATAGTGCAAGTATGGGAGGAAGAAGCGATGCCAGAAGATTGGCCAACTGTACAGAACACAGGATATACATAAGAAAGGAGATATTACAACATGCAGCAATTATCGTGGTATAACGTTGTTGAGTACCGCGTATAAGATTTTCTCCTCGATTCTTCAAGACAGGATAGCCCCATACGCTAAATTCATCATTGGTCCATACCAGTGTGGCTTCATCCCTGGCAAATCAACAACTGATCTGATTTACTCCCTTGGGCAGATGATGGAAAGAGTTTCAAAACTGACTACCGCATCTTTATATAGACTTTAAAGCCGTGTAAAATAGCATAGCCAGAGTAGAACTTTATAAAACCATGAGAGAATTCGGCATCCCAAAAAAAACTGACACGATGTAGGTAAAAATGTCCGGATCAATATCAAGCCCATTCACGGCACGAAATCTGGGGCTGCACATAAATGAGAGCCTAATAAAGTACACGGTGGCTGCCACGTCTGCGAGTAGAAGGTCCAACATTGGTTCCTCGATTCAAATAGTGGAGCGCGAATTTGAAGTAGTGCAATCCTTTAACTATCTCGGGTCAACTGTAGCAGCCGATAAGGGCATGGAACCAGAAATACGCGCACGCTTGCTTAAAGCCAACAAAGCCTACTATATTCTGTCAAGAGTCTTCAAATCCAGAAACTTAACCATAACATCCAAGCTGCTGATGTATAAGACAATAGTCATACCAGTACGTACATATAGATCCGGGACTTGGGTGCTTAGGAAAAAGCATTCTGACCTCTTAGACGCGTATGTGAGGAAGGAGATTCCGGAGACTCTATAATGATGAGATCTACGAACGTTACCGCGATGTCGACATTGTAAAGAGAATTAAGCTCGGAAGCTCTGGTGGGCAGCACACCTAACTCGCATGAGCGAAGAGGATTCTGCTCGGAAAGTCCTTTGCGGTAGGATTTATGGAACACGACAGCGAGGCCGGTCAAGCGTACGCTGGAAGGATAACGTTGACCGACCATGACGCCCAAAATTTAGTGTTGCCAAACTGGATGACATCGGCTTGAAATCGTGGTCGATGGAGAGAGAGAGAGAGAGAGAGAGAGAGAGAGAGAGAGAGAGAGAGAGAGAGAGAGAGGCCAGACCCGGAAAGTGATTGTAGAGCCAAATATGATGTTGTACTTACAGCGCTTTCGATTTGCTGGGTACAGTAAATGTTTGGTGTCCCGTTTCGACCAGAGAACGCTCTAGAAATTGCAAATCGCAAATCTAAAGCGCTATTTGTCACATGTAGCAAATATTTACGGTTAACAAATTTCCTAGATGTATAAGTCGCGAAAAATCTATGCAAAAAATAATGCCTCAATCAAGTGAACGGGAGTGTATATCCAATAAATAAAAACATTGTGCAAGCTGGATCTGTATTCAAGGGTTGTTTTGGAGTTTTTAAAAGCAACAATAACGCAACTCTAAACAGTATAAAAGGAGAAAAAAATAATTTAATTACTCAAAAACATATTTATTTTACTTATCTGTGTACATATCAAGAATGAATGCCAATGAAGGTGAAAGTTAACAATATGTGTAGATATCCGAAAATAGTCACATATGATGATATGTACATACGAATAAAGGGGGATTACCAACAAGGGAGTGGCATATGAAAAATGCATTGGTAAAAAAGTAGCATTGTGACAATGCTATTTTAAAATTTTCAAAAAATTAGTAATCTAATAACTCCCAATACGGCGGCAAAGTCAAAATGACATGCGACACAATTTTTTATCTTGGTCATGAACAACCGCCTTAACACGAGTACATAAAAGCAACAAAAGCAGAGACAACAGACGACTAACTAACATAGGCAGTAGGAAAGGAAAAACATAAAATACATAAAAACCCCATCAACGGCCACACATCTCAAGGTTATTGCCATAATCCGACAACAGCGCAGCAACCAACTATTGTCGACCATAAGCATATAGCATATGTACATCGATCAAGAGCTACCAGCCAGTCACCCAGCCAGCCAGCCAGCCAGCCAGCCAGCCAACCAACCAACTAGCAAGTAACAACAAAGCACCGCAACAGATATGACAACGACCGACTACATTCTGTGCTAACTGCAGCACGCCGGCCGGCCGCATACAACAATCACACGTCCACACCATGATGTTGCGCTCCTCCTGCTGCAGTGACAAGCTGGAAATTCGTCTCCTCGAAACTACCCACATTTAACAGCGCGACGCTGCATATCAAGTGCTCTTGATGAAGGCGCTCGCTCTACTTCAGAGTTCATATTTCAGAAGAGTGAATCTGTTCCACAGAGCAACAGCAGCGAGCAACTACTTCTCTAACCGCGAATCGAATTTTGCGAATCTAAAATACGCATGGATATAAATTGAGCCAGCTTTCAAATAATCGATTTTCCACAAAATTTTATTTAATTCTGATCCAAGATTTAACGGACTGTGGGTCCGTACGATAGCTGCCTATTTTTATGGAAATCCTGCTATTATATAAGAATTCCGTTTTCCCCATTTCTTCTTCTAATAGAGAAACACGCCAATTCTTGGCTGACACTTTTTTGATTATGATTCTGATACACGACTCACATCAAGAAGAAATGTCAAAACAAAAGTTCTTGCCTAGCAACTGAAAAAGGAGAAACATGCAAATACATAGAGATATTAAATTTTTAATTTCCGCTGTAATTTCCCCAAACTCTACAGCTGCGACATATCTTAAATACACACAAATTTGCGTAAAGTGTTAAAAAGTATATAAATTTAATAAAATCTATAAACCGATTTCATGTTCTCATAAAATGATGGTTGCCAGGAAAACCACCACATGTGTCAATGTCATATCGACCAATATCTCTACTACCGGTAGTATCCCTACGAAATATTTCGAAAAGTCGTTGCTTAAACGACAAGAACCAGTAATCGAGAGGAAAAACTTTACACCCAATCACTAATTTGGATTCAGAAGCAAACACTCTACAATAGATCAAGTCCACCGGATAACAAATGTCATAAAAAAGGCTCTAGAAGAAAAAAAAGTGTGCTCTACGATCTTCCTAGACGTGGCACAAGCTTTTGGTAAAGTTTGGCATATATGGACTTATATATAAACTGTAAAATGCAATAGGTGAGAACAATGCTGAATTGCCCGATTCTGTGTTTCCGCATTTGCAAGATCTGCAGTCATTAAAGACACATGTGCATAGACATCTGTCTTTTCCTCTCCATAATTTCCGAACGCACATGCTGTGCTAAGCATTACCGCGTACGAGATGCGGAGGGCTCCGTATACTCCGTACCCTCAGTAACTCGAATACGATTGCTTGCTGAGGAATCGGAGAATTATCTCCAATTTTCTGAGACAAAATTATTTTGGATTCGGTCTCTCAATTCACATTTTCAGTTGACTTTTAAAAATGTTGTTGCTGAGCTGACAGATAGCGGAGAATGTTGTTCGACTTAATGCAATCCTTTTTACTGAGCAGAAAGAGAACCTATTATAATCCCTTGAGCGTGTCTACATTATAAAAAAAAAATTAAACTTTACTAATAAGAGAGTTGGGCATAAACCGATTGTATATCAAAAAGCAATTCCTTATTCAAACACAGCCAAATATTTGGGCATCACGTTGGATGCTATACTTCGCTGAAAAACTCATGTCAAAAAGAACAGAGAGAGGAACTCAACATTAAATACAAAGAAAACGTTTAATAAACTCCTAAAAACCAGTATGGACTTATGGTATCCAGCTTTGGGGCTGCACCAGTCAGAGTAATAAAAACATCATTTAACATTTTCAAAATAAGGTACTTAGAGATATAGTGAATGCACCATGGTGCATACGCAACGATGATCTAGATAAGTACCTCGTGGTATAATCAGTAGATGATGAAATTAAGATGTTTGCCAAGTCATCAACGAAGACAACCACATCCACAAAACAATCACGAAAAAAACCTGCACAAATTAGTTATTTTCAATGAGACAGCCGCCTAAAACTACGAGGAGCTTTGGTGGTCAAAGCTGAATATATTAACAAAATTAAGAGGTTTCTTAAATAAAACCAATCCTTGTGGGCGCCATGACTGTATTGGTTAGTTGAGATAGACTTCTGAGAAGCAGAAACACAACAGTATTTTTCACGGTCCCACCTCTCGCGAATGGCTGACAAACCTTCAAGGTTTAAGCATTAAGGTCCCTTCCATTTGTGTGCAAGAATATGACACGCACAATAAGAATGGTCGCGAGAAGCTAGGCCTTGGAGCGCAACGATCTGTCGTGCCAAATCGTGTTGCATCGGGATACCCATGTGTATAAAGTTTAAATAAAATCTGGTTTTAGGGATAGGATTAAAAATTTATCACAAGGTTGGGTTACACACAAACAAACACACGCAGACGCGAAGTTAATATAAAGAATATTATATTATATTCTTCCTAAAGAATTTATAAAGAATTTAATAATACGGGACACTATGACTGTCCTGACGAGACATTATATTCAGACGTTAACCTATAAAGCGCCTGTTAAATGTATGTCTGATTAGAAATGGAATTCGGTGATTCTTCTGACTCTGAATTTTAAATAGGGAATACAGTTTGGAGACGATTTAGAAGCAAATTTAATGCAGCAATTCAGCGAAGCTAACAACAGTTCCTCCAGAACGTCCAATTTTACAAAAATATTCAGTAGTCCCGATGTAGAGTCGGTTCACGACCGTTTACTGCTTTGGGTTGTTTCAAAAATCCGAAATAGGCTAAAGGACGATTTAACTGATAGAATTGTTATTTTAAAATTTGTTTAATACTGTTAATGTATAACTAACCACATTTAAATAAATTTGTTTTTTTAGTGTTTTTAATTACTCAAATTACACCCACATTAATACCCGTAGATCCGAAGACTTCACCAACCCCACCCCTTTCACAAGAAAAAATAAAACCCACTAACGATAAATTATTTTTATTTTCATTAAACATTTGCTATATTGCTTTCAACAAAATGAGTTAGGTATTTTTTGTGGTTAACGGCTGATTAAAGCAACAGCAAAAACTAACCAAATTTTGGTAAATTTTTTGTTTCATGTGTTTGCCAACTTATCCATATATAATTTTTAAAAGTCGACTCTGGTGCAATATAGCAATATAGCAATTGTTATATATTAAGATAAAAAGTCAACAAAACTGTATAATTTTTGTATTCCGTATGGATTGATTACAATAATTCTCATTTTAATAAAAAAAATATAATATATAGTTTTTATTTTATTATTTATTTTATAAATTATTTATTTATAAATGAAAAAAATTAATGTAATAAAATATTATATGATACAAAAAAATCAATAAAACTGAATATTTTTTAATAAAATGGAAATTATTGTAATCAATCCCGCCGGCGGGGAGTTCTTGGAATCAGGAAATATCAATACCGATATTCCGGGATTAAGAAAAACGCAAAATAAAAGCATTCCTCAGTTACACAGTTATCAAATAGAGAACTTCAAACCAAAGCCACGAGAGAGAAATCTTAACTCAGAGCTATTAGAGTAAATAAACAACATGACAGCTAAAAAATCAATCTGCGCCAGATTTAAAATGAAGAAAAAAAAAAAGACACAAGAGACAAACAACACCATCACAGATGACAACGCACCACAATTAAGATCAATTGGTTGGCACTTTCCCCTATTAATTATTCAAAGTCGCAATTCACATTTGCACTTGCCACCATTACATTCCTCCCATTGTAATTCAATAGCAAAAAGTTTATTGACCTTCCCTGCATGCAGCACTACACCCGTCGCAATCAAATGCTAGCAGGTACAATTAAGTACTTATTTGCGGAATATAAACGAAATGCAAAGTTTCGATTTCAATGGAAAATATAACTCAAGTTAAACAAGAGCTAGTGTAGTTGAGTGTGATATGCCGGCTTTAATGTTTGTCGGCAACACAAGAAACCACTTCATCTTCATTAATAGCGCTTACAATTTGCTGGGTAAAGTGAAGGTTTGGTGTCCCATTTCTACAGAGTTCTTTGGTTTTCGTCGAGGTTTATCGGACTCTGTTTTTTACGCAGCATTCTATTGCTTTTACAGGAAATTTATACGTTTATTTAGAACAATCAAACTTTCTTTGTTTTCTAAACTGAGAAAACAGTTGCTATGACATTGGCCATAAAGACCGTAAGAAAATTGACAACCAGAAACACCTATCAAAAACAGTTATGTCATTGGGTCTGTTTTTTTATTCGACCGGAGCGAGCAGTGTGCGTCAAAAATTTAATTGATGATTTTTTTTATTCAACCGGAACCGTGCACGTGCTCACAGTTTCCTATTTTTTACACTGAAATAAATATTTTTGTAAGGGAGAGGAACATTTGCTCGGTGTACTCCGGGCAACTGGACCCATTGGGTCTACTTTTTTATTCAACCCGGGCGAGTAAGTTTACCCCGAGTAAATATTACTGGTAGAAATATTCGGAGTGTACACTCTCGGCTCGGGTTGAATAAAAAAAAACCGAAAATTTGAAAAAATTGACAACCAGAAATCCCATCAAAAAATAGTTGACATTAGGCACGTTCAAGATAGCTGAGGGCTAAAGAGATTTTTTCTCTCTCCTCACTGAAGTGGAATACATTCAGTCGAACATCATTCTCAGATATATGATGACGCTCTCAGCAATAAAAACTTTTAAAAGTCAACTGGCAATGAGAAGTGAGAGAGCGAATCCAAAATTATTTTGTCTCAGAAAATTATAGCTAATTCTCCGATTCCTTAGTTAGAAATCGCGTTCCAGTTACTGGACACGTAGTATACGAAATATCTGTATTTCAAACGCACCTATTGACCGTAAAAACTGAAAATTGAAAACCAGAAATCCGAGTTGTGTTCTTTTAAAATGAAATTAGTGGCAATTTGATAAACTCCTTTTGCAACCAAATGACGGTAAAATTCCTATTCCTACAAATACAACCCTTATTCCATTAACTACTTACCTTGTTGCGTTTTCATACAATGGACTCCACTTCGTCCAAGTTTGGCACGTATGACGCGGTCGGTTCCAGATAGATAGATGTACCTTTGACCGGCCAGTGTAACTCCACCACTAGTCAGGAGCTCTTGTTTTTCAAATCCTTGGACAAGTTTTGCCAGCTCTTCTTTTGTAACCTGATGAGGTAAGAAACAACAAAAAATAAAATAAAAAAAAGTATAAGAAATTAGGGAAGAGCAATTAACCGATAAAGGGTCAATTATGAGTCACAAAGCGAACGAATGTCGTAGCAGCACGCATTTTTGGTTTTATTAGATGTCTGTTTTTTGTGCTGCCTGCCACTCTACTGTTGTCAGCGCCGGCACACCCCACAACCACTCATACTTTGAAATACTAAACCAACCACCACTCCCTTTTTTTTGACACATCTCACTCCCACCCAACAAAGGACTAATAGCAATTCAACCCACCACTATCAACCATTATCCCGAATGCAGCGAGCACCCTTTTCTGAAAATGAAATCTTTCCAAAAAGGGGTAAAAACAAGAAAAACATTGTGTACCCGTTGTTTTCCTGTATCACACAGTGGATATCCAGAGAAAAAATCTGTCTTCACAGGATAATAATAAACCGGGTTGCCGGTGCAATAAAGTTCTTCTTCTCTACTGCATTTGTATGCGTGGAAGAGACGTCGGCGTTTTCGCTGTCACTACACTACACTACACGATCGATGCAGTGTTTGCTTTGTGGCAAAAATTTGTGAGAATTATTCGTCGGCAATGGTTTTTGGCAAAAATAAATAATCGCTTTTGAGATTATTGCAATCAAATTCATTTCGTTTTCTTTGGGTTGATTTCGGAAACGGGATACAGCCGCAGCAGCGGAGCCAGAGACACCAACCGGCAGCCATTTTGATATCGAATTTACTTGAGCGAAAAATATGTATGGAAACATTTGAATATGTATATGTGCGATTGTGCGACACAGCATATACATATGTATACATATATATATATATAGATGTGTATTTACTTTGTTCGCAGAATAATAGAAAATCAAGGGTGCGTGTGCGTATAAGGAACAAAAGCAACAGCAACGAAAACCGCTTTTATCATTTCATTAATTTTCATCTCAGGACTTTGAAAAGAAAAACTATAAACGAAATATTTTCCTTTGTCGCGAGGAGAAAAAAAAATCTTGCACCAATGAAAAATGAATGAATCATTCGGAAATGCAGCGGCGGAGGCGGCGGCACTGTCGATGACTGAGAGCCCGACAAGCGAAAAGTCACCGCTGCTAAACAGTCCCTCTTCTTCTTAAAACATAAATGAATGAGAAATTGAGATATAAAGCCTGGTGCCGCTGGCGAACGGAGCGATACAGGCAGGCAGGCTCATCAATGCCATCTCCAATTCTCCATGCACATTTTAACGCAATTAAGCAACAATTAAATTCATCCGTAAAGTACTCTTTCTGATTCGATATATACGCTTATTTACAAAGAACGGCAGCCAATTCCATCTCAATAGGTTGACTGACCATTGTTATTTGAAATAAAAATTAAAATTCTTCACTTTCAAAAAAGGCCAACAAAAAGAGCACCACCAGCAATTGCCAAAAGTAACGAAACAGCCAAAAAAGGAAACGAAATGAAAGATCCGGCGGCAGCAAGAGGGAGTGGTACAATCAAACGTGCTGCGGACTGCGGTCCACCGGGAAACCGACAACCGGCGTGCTGTTCTGGTCACACCCTTGAACTTGCTGTGATGCGTCAGTCGATCGTTCAAAAGGTAGTACACATTTTGTGACTGTGATATATTCCTGCAGATTTACTCACCTCGAAACCCTTCGACTGTGCCCAGATGTTACCATCGTGTCCAGCGATGGCTGCTTTGGAAACGCATTGCGAGGCCAAAAGTTGGTTGTCTACGTAATCCTGCCAGCTCATTTTCAAGATTTTGATTTATGACTTTATGATGTTCACGAAACGACGGTTAATTTATTTGATTTTAATGCGAAACGAGGTGGGTGAGAAAAGTTTATCTGCAAAATGCAAAAGGTTTTGATTCTCGGAGAAAACAAATTATTTCACTATAAAAGCACACTAGAAAATTAGGAATATTTTTAATTAACTCTTTTTTTTATAAAAGAAAATTTCTTGCCAGCAAATCGCTAGCAGAGAAAATATATTGCAAAAAATTTCATCGTTCGTTCGTCACTCGCCGTTTTTTTATACCCAACACGTATACACGGACGATTGTGTGTTTGTGTGTATAGCGCTTGTGTGTTTGCGTGCAAGAGACCGAGCGAGCGATAAAATTAAAGAAAAAAAATGTAAGCGAAATTTTTATTCAATTTTCATAAGGAAATAAGAAAAAACTCGAAATAATTGAATGAAAAATAATTCGGTAATTCACCTACGTTATGATTTATACGCAAAGAAGCCGAATAATCCGAGTAGAAAAATTCACACAATTCTTTGTTGCTACGGCTACGGTTAAAGGCTGCGATATGATTTTTGTGAGAAGGAAAGAAAATCGAATCGAAAATGGCACAACACGGGATGACTAACAAAACTTCACACAACGAGATGTCGGCTCCAAATGATTATAGTTCTAGGCACGACTGTGTGTTGAATGAACTTTATTCGTTCGTTCCGTGGGTTTGGTATCGTTGGTTCGACGTCCATGGAATTATTTTACCAATATGATACTATAGTCGTCTTTGTCATGTAGCTACACATTAGAGCGATAAACGTTTCTATGGTTATCCTAGTTGCACTACGTTTTCCAAAGCCTGCACAGTGCGAACCGGAACCGGTATTGCACAATCTGAGTGCAAGTGCGTCTACTTTGGGCTTGAGAATAAAAAGTGATACCAAATTTAATAATTGCTATATCGTTTGGCAAAGCCAGCTTGGCTTACAACACAATCGCATAAGCTTAAAGCCGAAAGTAAATCCAAAAAATGTTTAGGATTAAGAAACTAAAGTCATTTTATAGTTATGGTGCTCACCATAAGGCGGTAAAACCAAAGGCTGTTTCTTTGTTATATTAAGTAAAACCCGCTTAGCTTTACCAAAGCAATATAGCAAATGTTGTGATTGTGATTGTTGAACACATTTATTTGGTTTATTTTTGTGATAATTGTCATATGTCGTGTTTTTTGTTGTTTTAGCAATCTGCGCTCGAGCGTAGTTTTTTTCTCGAAAAAAACGAACACATTGTTTTGTTGCATGTGTTGTTGTTGCAGTTAATGAAATGAGGGGTAAATCTCCCAAAATATCAAGATCTGTTAGAGGGTAAATTTGATCTACCGTAGATTGGTTTCTTGGAATAAACGAACAACTTGACAGCCAAAAATCAATCTGCGCCAGATCAAAAAAAAAAAAAACACGGCTATAGATATATAGAAAAAGACACAACAGAAATATGGGCTGGAGTGAACTAGTGAACTTCATTAAGGGCCTTAATTGGAGGTTTCTTCGATGAAATTGACCAAGCAACGAGGAACCGCAGAAAATCTTCAAGAGCTCCACTTGAGTCCAGCTTTTTCGCTCATCCTTGGTGCAATGTTTGGCGTTGGAGCTTATCGGCTCGATAGTTGTGCGTGCCTTTTTCGTTTGTTAGGCCTGGTACTACAAACGAATCCGGTACAATTCACTGTCGAGTTATTGGCCTTCAAGAAAGAAGACAGCTAGTTCCTAAAAGACCGAATTTTTCAATGGAGGTTCCAAGAATTTTGAAGGCTCACGTATCTTATTATTTTCTTGGTCAAGGTTTTTTGTTTTCCTTGACCATGACCCATTCATTAAAGCATTTGGACTCACGTCGTTTTAGTTTCGTGATCGTTTTTCCGTATTGTTTTTTTCCGCGAAAATAATTTGAAACCGGCTACAAACGTGAGGAATGTGATATATTGTAAATCATATTGCTCCGATTTAATTCTTAAATTTAATAAAGGGCTTAGCCCAACTTGTTGCCGTGGCAAAAGTCATTCAGGGTAATTCGTAGTAGTCATTCGTAGTAATTTACAAACTGGTTAGCAAAAGATCAGGTTAAAAAATATCATAATAATTCCTAATTGAATTTTCCAATAATAATCTTTATATATATAATTCTACTGTACGTGTGTATGTCACTGAACTCCTCCTAAACGGCTGGACCGATTTGAATGAATTTTTTTGTATGCGTTTGGGTGACGCCCTGGATGGGTTAGATCCACAAATCAGCCCAGAAGATGGCGCTGGTATCGTTTTTTCCGAAAATTCTTATTTATGGAACGATTTGGCTCAAATTCACACCATATAATATTTAAATAAAAAGAAAGTCGTTGACAAAATTTGGACCCGATAGGTGGCGCTGGGGTGGAAAATGTAGTTTTCCCTGTATATGATCTTCATATAAAGAATATTCGAACAAGTGTACATTTTTTGCCTGTATAAGTGTCCATTCTATAGTTTTCTGGATTGGTGAGTTGGTTAGTTAGTGGGGTGTAAGTGGGCGTGGCGTCAGTGGGCGGGAGGTCAGTGGGCGGGTGTAAGTGGTCGTGGCATCTGTGGGCGGGGGTCAGTGGGATGGGACAGCCGTGACACGCCGGGTATTTCTGCTAATACTGATGTGACTAATACTGTGACGCGATATCGCAAAACAAATAGCTTTTCACAAGTTCAGAAAACGATCACAAACAAATTTATTGAAAGTGGGACAGGACAACGTCAGTAGGGTCAGCTAGTAATAAAATATAATACTAATAATCCATGACTATTTCGTTGCTCATTTTCATTCATTAATTCATTACCCGTAACATGTTGGTAGTTTCTATAAACCATTCGACAATCAAATTGGATTTTGTGTACACTATAATTCACAATGGTTGTGGTCAGTTCATGGTTTTGGTTAGACGTTTTATTTGCATATTGTACCTGCGAAGCGGATAGAGAGCAAGCAGAATAATTTCTCAGTTTGTTTTTGACATTTTAGTTATGGCGACGATTTAAGAACATTGTTCAGAAAAAATTAATATAGAAATGAATGCAAATGATTTAAGAACATAGTGAATTCAATACAATAATTATATAATTTAATAATGAATTTAATTAAAAAACAAATACAAACAAATTTAATATATTGTTACGAAAAGTAGCGCAAATAGTGGAATACGAATCCCAAGATAAATCGCAATGTTCATACTCGTCCAAAAATAGCACTAAATTACAATTTAGAATTGCATACTTTTAGGCTGTAAGATTAATTAGATTATTTTAAATGTAATGTTGTTGTTTCTTACAAATGAAATCTACTTCACTCGACAAATAATACGTTTACATGCGTGGCTTAAGCCAGCTAGAACTGCGCTTCGACACCATATTTTCATGAACATGGGTTGAGTTAGGTTGAGTTCATATTAATTTTCGTTAAATGTAATATGGCATCACGCTTTCAGGTGATGGTGAGGTTGAAATTGACTTGAAAATTTGATAACAGCTGCATTTTATAGGCCGAGCGAGTTCGGAATTCGAATTTCAAAACCAGCCAAACAGCAGGTTTTCACAATTCCAAAGAAGGAATTCGACAGTGCAATTGTTGTTGTTCCTCGGCAAATAAAATACGGCTAACATAATTTTAATCGCCATTTTGAATTTCAGCTATACTCAACCCAGGTATTTTCGTTGAGTTTAAACTAAGTTTAATCAAAACTCAACTCAACCATTATTACGTATCCATGAGGCTAAATTGAGTGTCATGCGTTTTAGGTTGTTGCTGTCATTTAGAATATCAACTGTACCCAGGTATTTTCGTTGTGTTCAAACAGAGTTCAACTAAAAATTTTCTCAAGCTTGTTTCCATGAATGTAGCATGAAATATACCTTTTTCAAACCAACTGCAATCTTTCAACCCATGAGCAGAAATGCTAAGGTCGAATTTTCAACACAACTCTAACTTGTGTGAAATTCTTTGGTCAAAAAACACACACCAAATATTGGATGCCCGCAGAGAACATGCGATAAAATTAATGTGTTTTTGTGGTTTTGTAGGTAAAGTGGGAAAGAAAGAATTCAATAATGGTAACAACATTGTTAATGAATAATCGATTTTTCTTAATAATCACGATTAATGCACTTTAATTTAAATTAATGACTGAATTTTCAATTTGTATCAAAAAATACATATAAACACAGTAAAAAATTACCAATAAATAAAAATGTCGCGTCGAATTTTGTGTGATTGGACACATAATTGTGTGTTGGTTTGTGCCAAAATGGAAGAAAAAATGTACATTTTCAATTTTTGCTACACATCAAAATAGTTTAAGGGTTTGTTTTGATAAAGCTACTACCTCATAAAAAGATAAAAAGTAAAACATTTATATATTCTTTATCATAAGTACATAATATGATAAAAATACTAACGGGTGTTTTTTTGGGAGGTTTGTTTTTCCGATAGATGTCGTTTTATTTTATGACAGTTGTTTTGACAGCTCAAAGTGGCATTTCTACTCAGTATTGTTTGGCAAATCATTATGAAAAAAAAAAAAAAAAAAAAAAAAAAATGACATTTGTGAAAAATAGTCGTGGTAGCCATATGCCAGAAATTGTGTTTAAATGTTAAATGCCAAAAAATTATCTACCAAATAAAAAAAAATTTTGGTCATTACATAATTTTATATGTGTTTTATTCAAAAAAAAAATCGGCAACCTCCCAAAAAAACACCCTATATAACTACTTTTTTTATCCAGTTAACTTTATGATTTTTCTATTTTTTGCGAATAAAATAACTTTTATATTTATTCTTATGCAAGGGAAATCTACTTTAGTGCAGCCATTTCACTTTTGTGAAAAAAGATTCAGAGACACACATGTGTTTAAAATTTGAAGAAAATTGGGCTAATTTTTTAATATTTTATATGGGCTAGCCTCGGGTCTCAGGCCGTGTCCATTAAAAAAAAAATTTTTGTCCATCGAAGATTCGGGCTAATTTTTAAAAAGGAAAATTCATATTCCGAAAAATCATGAATAAAACCTTCTTTAACTTGGTAATAAATATTAAATAAATAATAACAATACTTTTACATTGTATTTTTGGTTATAGACGTCAATTTAAGGAAGATGAAAAATTAAAATATGGCAAAATTTTTTGGTGTACATCAAATTTTTTGACCAGAAAGAACTTCACATTAAAATCTCAACCCCGCATATAAACGTAATAAATAGTGCTTATCGTCCAATAAAGTGCTACCAAACCACCGCAAGACACAGCAACGACCTGTGAAAACTGAACGAACATTTCGTTTGGCAAAGTGACTCAGATTTCGTCAAGATGGAGCCTTTCGCTTGATTTTTACAAATCAAAATCAGCACGTGTGTTAAAACTCCCAAATTATAATCGCAAAATGTTAGTATAATATTTTTTAAAAAATCTCATAGTTAAGTTTATCTGAAAGATATAAAACTTGTTTTTCGCTGTGTATTAAAATCATTTTAGTTTGTTTGGAGGAAAATGTTAAATAGAAAAAAATTAGTTTTACAAAATTACTTGCTACGGAAAATGTCGAAATTGTGTCGTACATAGAAAACCAGGAAAGGCCGACAGTTGATGCGATGAACAAGCAATACCTGGCCAATGCCAATCCTATATAGCATGACGGCAGTTGCTGTTTTTACGAAAAAAAAATCTCTTAAAGTCATAGTTTTTGTTTTAAAATACATTTTTTGAACTTGAAATTTTGGTGACTGTCAAAGAAATATTTCTCTAATTTTGCAATTCATAGAACAAAGCAGTCATTCGCTGGTTGAAAAATCAGCAGTCAAGAAATTATGTATTTTGTATATAATGTACAGATATTGTCTCGCTCTTACTGCTCTGTTGGTATATGTAAATACGAAGCAGTAGAGCAGCACCTCCAAGTGAATTCCGACCCTCGTTCGCCTTTAAAAGGCGCTAGCTTTTCTTGCCTTTAATTTATACATCAGTTATTCAGTTTACTGCAGCACACCCGTCAAGTACGACGTTTAAAGAAATATTTTTCAAAAGCAAGCAAAATAATGTATTTTAAATTTTTTTTAATTACTTTTTGTTGAATTTTTATCTTTAAAAGTGTTTTTCGTTTTAACATTTATTATAATTTTTCTCAGGGATGATCGAAGTGAAATACCTAATGATGGACCCGCTGGTATGGATCCCGAGGGTGATATCGAATCTACATGGGATGAAGTATACGACAACTTTGATGATATGAACCTCAGGGAGGAGCTCTTACGCGGTATTTACGGTTATGGTTTTGAAAAGCCTTCCGCAATCCAGCAGCGAGCCATCATACCATGTATTAAGGGACGCGATGTCATTGCACAGGCTCAGTCTGGTGAGTTTGCATTTTTATATAAAAAAAAAATTTGAATAGCGCGTTTTTGCAATCTCTTGCCTCGATCTTTCCTTTGTGTTTGCGTTGTGGCAGTCTAATTTTTTTGTTTATGTTTTTGTATTTATTTTATAAAAAATGCAAGTATAAATATATGACATACGTATGCACATGTGTATGTATGTGTTTCAAAATATCTGCAAAATTAGAATAAACAATTTGATCTTTGATGTGGAGGAAGTTTCCTCCTTCCAATGTCATTATTGGTTGCGTAAACTAATCTTTATGCTGCGTCGATAAATTTACCGATTTATTCATTTGTTTAAAAGTTCAAAAATTCGTAAAAATTATATGATATGATTATTAAAATATCAAGTACAAAAAAAGAAATGCTGCCACAGCCGCTACTTACGAGCCTCTTTCGATTTGCTCAAACAATACCTGAAATTATATTCACGGGTAAGCTGTCAAAGTGACAGTTATCTTTTAGCGATTTCGGTTTGTTGGTGATGTTTTGGTGTCCCATTTCGAAATCGTTGTCGACGAAAACCAGAGAACGCTGTAGAAAGGGGACACCATACCTTCACACTGTACCCAGCCATTTGTAAGCGCTATTTGTTTTCATGGTGAATGCTTTGCAAATAGAACGCCAAATCGAAATTTTTAATTCAATATTAAAATAGGTCTCTTCCTGTACTCAAAAGTACTAATAATTATTACTAATTGATACGACTTTTTACTCATCAAAAGCGTACTCGAAAAATTAGTAAAAGAGAGCGGAAAATAGAGAGTAAAGTCATTACCCTTCTATGCGAATTATGCCAACTTTTACTACAAAACTTTCTGTGTGTAACATGTGAACATTCTGTCAAAAACGAATTCATTCCCAACTAACTTATGTGGCGTTCGTTTTTTTTCTACACTTTCTTAACCAAGTGCACTAATTTTTGGCGCTAAAGGAAAAAAAAAAGGAATGTGCACTCGCACGTTGAAATGGCCGCACAAATGCCACGAGAGAAGATCTCTGAGCCGTCAGCAATCTCGAACGGGACATTGTCTCTTTAGAATTGTTCAAACCATTCCCGAAGCCATATCCACGGGATATGGTGGAGGAGGTTAAAAAACTAATATCGTTTTTTTCCTTTAAAATCTGGCGCAGAGTGGTTTTTTGGCTGTCAAGTTGTTCGTTCCCGCTATAAAACCAATCTACCATAGAGCGAAAACAGATCTGTGTATTTTGGAGATTAACCCCTCTTTTCACTTACTACGACAAAAACACGCCTTTCGTGTTCGATATGCAGATGAAAAATATGAGCTCGAGCGTCTGTTTCATGAGAAATTAGTCTGTTTGCCCTCTCTTTGCCATCTTGCTGAGTAAACGAAAGCTTACCCGTCGATTACCGGCGGGTAGCAAAGTTATAGTGTCGGTTACAAAAGTTTGCAAATAAAACGCAAAATAAAACCATACAGTTAGCAAACGTCAAACTAAAACCGCGAGAGAGAAATCTTAAATCTATTCTGTAAATCGAAAGAGACATTGGGTCTATTCTTTTATTCAACCCGAGCGAGCAGTCTACGTCATAAAATTACACAGTGTTTTTTTATTCACCCGGGGTAATTTTACTCTGTACTCTGTTTTTTTTTTGTGAACCAAGCACGAAATGGGGTATACACAGTTTCCTATTTTTTTTATTCTGAAGTGAATATCAGTGTAAGGCAGAGTAAGAGCGAGTAAAGTAACCCAGTGTACACACCGAATAATTTTACGCCGTGCAACATTCGCTCGGTGTACTCCGGGTAACTTTACTCGCTCGGGTTGAATAAAGAATAGACCCATTATCTTGATGGGACTAATACCGTTTTAATAATTTTTTGTTTTTCATTATGCGAACTTTATTGCATCATTCTTTCATCTTTTTAAATTCTCTATATTAACTTCTCGTCTGTTTGTGGATGCCGCCAAATGTCGTGATCAATTCCACTTCCTAAAACTTATAATACACCCGTGCATCTCTGATGATAACACTTTCAATAACAGTTTTGTGAAATTTATTACACGTATAGTACACTTGTTTAATTAATGTATGGAATACGATCTCGGTTATATGACCATCGCGAGCACATTTGCAGAGATGCCCCCCGACCCCTGGGCCCTATTGCTTCCAAATTTTTACAAAAAGTGTTGTGATGCACATGCGTATAAAATTTAAAAAAAAAATCGGGTATTTTTGTGTGTTAAAAATGGATCACAAGATTCTGCCCACCAGCCAGCCAGCCAGCCACGGGCACGCGAAGTTAATATAGTTAATTCTCTATATCATCAATCAGGAGTCGTTCAATCGCATGAACGAGCTGGCAGTTCGACAATTTCTCGAGATTACACGATTACCGAACTTCCCCTTCAATAGATCAATGTACCATATTGTTAGAACCACATATAACTGATGTCAAGTCCATCGAACTCTGGCCGAAAATAGTCTTCTAACTTGACACGATAGCGCACTCCATTGACCATAAAATGGCGATAATTTTATTCAACGTAAAATACGTCCAATCAGACCTCCGCACAGTGTGCTATTTAAGCAATCTAGGTGGGCAAAACTATTGCGCGTGGAATATGATAAGATAAATTTTTATAGCTATAACTTAAAGAAAATATAATAAAAACAACTTTTTATACTACATTATCATCATATTTGGGTCTACAACCGGGGTCCGGTCCTGGTCTCTCGCAAAAAGTATCTCCACCGATCCCGATTATGAGCCGGTATCATCCAGTTTTCCATCCCTAAACTCTGGGCGCCCTGGTTTACGCTATCCTTACAGCGTATGTTTGGCCGTCCTCTATGTCGTGTTCCATTAATCCTACCGCAAAGAACTTTCCGAGCAGGATCCTCTTCGCTCATGCGAGTTAGGTGTCCTGCCCACCGAAGCCTACTGAGCTTAATTTTATTCACGATGTCGACATCGTGGTAACGCTCGTAAATCTCATCATTATATAGTCTCCGGAATCACCCTTCCTAACATATGGGGCCAACAATACTCCGTAAGACTTCTCTCGAAGGCGGCTAAGAGGTCAGAATGCTTTTTACTAACAACCCAATTCGCGGATCCATATGTAATTACTGGTATGACCATTGTCTTATACACCAGCAGCTTGGATTTTATAATTAAATTCATGGACTTGAAGAGTTTTGACTGACTAAAGTAGACTTTGTTGGCTTTGAGCAACCTTGCACATATTTCTGATTCCATTTTGATATGGGTTGCTACAGTTGGCCCGACATAGTATAAGGATTGTACTACCTCAAATTTGCGCTCCACTATTTTAAGTGAGTGACCAATGTTGGGTCTTCTACTTGTAGACGTTGCCACCATGTACTAAGTTTTGCTTCAATTATGTGCAGTCCCAGAATTCGTGCCGCCCGCTCGATCTGGATGAAAGCTTCCTGTACAGCTCTTGGGTTTCTACCAACTGCATAAGCCAGTATCTTAATGGACTTATAGAAGATTGAGTTTTGAAACTCTAGAGATTTTTCCATCACCTGCCTAAGGGTGTAAATCTGATCAGTTGTTGATTCGCCTGGGATGAAGCCACACTGGTATGGACCAATGATGACTTTAGCATATAAGGCTATCCTGTCTTGAAGGATAGTAGGGAAAATCTTATACGTGGTACTCAACAACGTTATACCTAAATAATTGCTGTATGTTGTGATATCACTCCTGGAGCACAGGATGCCTCTTCTTCAGTCTTCTGGCATCGCTATCTCCTTTCTTATGTGTGGTGCACAGGATGTCTCTTCGCCAGTCTTCTGGCATAGTTTCTTCCTCCCATACTTGATTTATCGCTCTGCTAAGTTCGTCTATGCTTGGTGGCGGCATCATAGTATGATCTTCGGTCATTGGTGGAGCATCCAATTCCTCAGTTTGCTGGCTATTTATCAACTCATAAATGTGATCGCTCTAAGAAGCCTTTTTAAAGTCTTTGCAGCATGTGAAACGCGGTGTATATTGCGTCATACCGCGGACTCTTTGGTAGAACTTCCGCACCTGGTGCGGTCCTCACTCTCTGTACTGTTCTAGTTCACGGACGAGATTCTTCTCCCAGGCTGGTTTCTTTCGCTAAACGGTGAACTGTTTTTTTCATATCTGCTGAGCTCTTTATATTCGTATTCGCGTGCCCGCGTTTCTATACGACTACTGCCTAAGATGGGGTCAGCGGTACTAATGACAGTATTCAACACGTGGTCTATTTGGTTGGTAGTATAGTCGCAACGACCAACTTATTGCTTGCTGCCATCCTTATGCTTCGTTTTCCATCGTCATTAGTGTTATTATGAAAGCTATGGATGGCAATATGTACTACCTGGATACTAACTTCCTACTTTATTTTGCATTCATATCCCCGAGAATGATTTTTACCATAATACTAAGGGCAGGCATGGAGTTCCCGTTCGTCTAATTCAAATAATTATTTTTCATCATCTAGGGAATCGTCTGTAGGTGCCTGAACGTTTATGAATCTTATGTTTTTAGTGCTTTAAAGCCGATAACGGTGGGCTTCATTATTTAGCTGGCTATAAACCAAACCCTGAGCTAATGATATCTTGAATGACAGCTGATCCTGATTTTTGTAAGTCACCATTCCCCGTCCACCGCATCACCTGATTAGCTGTTATGTCAGCCTTATATTTAGACATGGTATAGGCCAGCTGCTGTGCAGCTCGAGCTCTATACAGTGAGCGTACGTTCCATGAGAAAATTCTTAAACCCTTTAGCTGTTTTCGTTGACGTGGTCGTTGTCGTTCATCAGTGTATCCGAGGCTGATTTGGTGTTCCGTAATAAAGTTTTTTTTACGGGCGAGCTTATTGGCCTGACGTCAACTTTACTTTGAAGGGAGTAGCTTTTCAGGGATTCAGCTTTTCCTGTATTGGAGAAAAATTACCAGCGGCCACCACGTTGAGGTTAGATCGCACTTCCACCAGTCAGAGATAGTTACGGCCATCTGCAACTCTAATGCATTATCTGTTAGTCCTCCTATTCTAATAAAATTAAAATTAGCTTGCTTTTTGTATAAACCCCAGGTGGGACGATTGTTACGACTGGAAATTGGAGTAAGCGGTCTTAGAGTTGCAAGCACCGGTTCTAAATTTCGGTAGTCATTTTTCATCGTTGCTCCTTCGAGAACTTCACTACAATGATAAAAATGTAAACCTTTGTTGGGTTTTAATGTTTAAAAAAGTGTAATTTTATTGAGAATATCTTAAGATTGCTGTTTTCTATACAATATCATGACAAAAAGGCTTTTTGAATGTGACATATAATGAAAGAGACAAAAAAATGAATCTCACAAATACAAAAGTATGAGCAGTGTTGCCAATTACAAATAATTAACTTCAACAACTGACGTTTTGAAATTGACAGGTCATCAAAAATAGTTTAAGGGTTCGTTTGTATTAAAATAATAAATTATGTCCCTCCCTATTGAAAAAACAAAAACCTTAATAAAGTCTCCATAAATAATTTTTTTTTCTCTCTCTCTTTTTCTGCGAATAATAGGTACTGGAAAAACGGCTACTTTTTCAATTGCAATATTGCAACAAATTGAAACGACCGTTCGCGATTGTCAAGCTTTGATTTTGGCACCAACTCGAGAGTTGGCCACACAAATTCAACGTGTTGTCATGTCACTCGGCGAGTACATGAAGGTACATTCGCATGCCTGCATCGGTGGTACCAATGTTCGTGAGGATGCCCGTAATTTGGAGTCTGGTTGTCATGTTGTTGTCGGTACTCCCGGTCGAGTTTACGACATGATCAATCGCAAAGTCTTGCGCACAAGCAACATCAAGTTGTTCGTCCTGGATGAAGCTGATGAGATGTTGTCGCGTGGATTTAAGGATCAAATTCAGGATGTCTTCAAGATGCTTTCTACTGAAGTGCAGGTCATTTTGTTGTCAGCCACAATGCCACCAGATGTACTCGAAGTGAGTCGTTGTTTTATGCGTGAACCAGTTAGGATTCTCGTCAAAAAGGAGGAACTCACTCTTGAGGGTATCAAGCAGTTTTATGTTAATGTGAAATTGGAAAGTTGGAAACTAGGTACACTGTGCGATCTTTATGATACGCTTTCTATAACACAATCGGTTATCTTCTGTAATACAAGGCGCAAGGTGAGTGGGGCGGTGTAAAGCGAACAATAATGGAACAATGAATAAAATGCTATAATGATCATATTTTTACTCTCCTCCCTCGATCAATTAGGTCGATCAGCTTACCCAGGAAATGACCAATCACAATTTCACGGTCTCGGCCATGCATGGCGATATGGAACAGCGTGACCGTGAAGTTATTATGAAACAATTCCGTTCGGGCTCGTCCCGTGTATTGATCACTACCGATTTGTTGGCACGTGGTATCGATGTGCAGCAGGTGTCTCTAGTCATCAACTATGACTTGCCATCCAATCGGGAAAACTACATTCATAGGTAAGTGTGCTATCTCTCTCTCCCAACATCTGTAACTAAAATCGCAACTTTATACAGGATTGGTCGCGGTGGCCGTTTCGGTCGTAAGGGTGTTGCTATCAACTTCATTACAGATGAAGATAAACGAATTCTTAAGGATATAGAACAGTTCTATCATACAACTATCGAAGAAATGCCAGCTAACATTGCAGATCTTATTTAAGAAATATAAACGGCAGAAAAAATAAATAGCAACACCAGCAGCAGCAGCAACAAACAAAAAACAACCTATAAAAAAAAAACAGAAAAATTCAGATAGTTATCATAAACAATAAAAGAAGAAAACATTTTAAAAAGGACAAACAATATTGTTTGCTTTTTCTAGATTTATTGATATAAATATATACATTTAAAGAATATTAATTACATTTATGATAATAAAAAGCAAACATTGTGTAACAAAAAAACAGAAAATACTAAGCCAACTCTGCAACAGTTGTTACTTTACACAAAGAAATTAAATGGTGGGAAGATATCAGTTTACCTTTTGATATGAAACAACCTTTAAGAATACAGCGAATATGCGTCAAATTTCAAACTTGTATTTTTCTGCTTTTTAATATTAAACGATATTAAATTAAATGATAAATATTTGTGTGATCCAATCGTGTGTGGCGTGTAATGGACTAAAAAATGGACCGACCGTGTCCATGACGCATGTTGCGCTCTACTACATGTACATTTTCAAGAAATATATGTCGCACCTAAATACTCATGTACATATACAAGTATACTAATATTTCTATATAACTGAATGAGCGTGTAATTAGCTTTATTTTGTAGTTTTGACGGTCGACGAGTTGACTATAACTCTACCAGCGTTGGTCGTCGATTTATAATGGAAAAAGTTCAACATGCAAAATGTTTGCATAGCAAGGTTGTTTTTTTTTTTTTTTAAATAGTTGCTCGTTTCAAGTTATTTTTATAAAAATAATAAATAAAGTCATAACAAACATGATGAAAAATGGAAATGTGGTATATGCAAATAGCACTGAGACGCACTTCCCCCTGATTAGTGCTATGGAGGCAGTGCATGCCCGTTCATATATCACCCTTCCTTACCAATGGCTCTTATGAAATTAATTTTGATATGGCTGGTATGGTTGTCAACTCCGGTTTTTGAAATATTTTTAAAAAAATACCTGATCGTGATCGTATGCCTTTGGGAGAGTGCTGGACAAGTACAGAGAAGATGGACGATGGTCTCCTCCTCTTTATCCATGCAGCTTCTGCAGAAGTCATTCGAGAATACTCCCAGTCTTACTGCATGCCTGCCTATGAGACAGTGTCCAGTGTCTACAATAGCACCGATGTGCGATCTTTTTTGAGATATCAAACACTTGGAGCGTTCCGGACCCAACTTGGGCCAGATCTGCTTTGTCGCTATTGAAGTTGTACCATTTTACCACCTACAGTTAGTTTTTACATTAGCATCCCGCTTTAACAAGAGTTTGCATGTAGCGATTTGTATGCCTATGGAACCATATTCTGGTAAGAAGGGTAGTGTAGTTCCTTGCTTGGCGAGTTCGTCAGCCATGCAGTTACCCGGAATGTCTCTGTCCCCCGGCACCCAGCACAGACAAGGCTTCACTGATTGCCATAATTTCAGTCTGGAAAACACTACAGTGATTTGGAAGACGGAAAGAGAGGCTACGATTTAACTTTTGTGAGAAAACACCTCCGCCAACTCCGTCATCAGTTTTTGACCCGTCTGTGTAAAAATGAATCTGTGGTAGGCGTCTTCGCCCCAGAATGATCTGGAGGGGGAAGGTGACCTGAAAGTTTTTGTTAAAATGGAGTTTCGGAATGGTGTAGTCTATGTTGTCTGGGATCCTGTCTAAATTCAAGATAGAGGAGTGACCGATTAATTTTCTAGTCCACTGGGTGATAGCATTAAGGCGAATAGCCGAACTAGCAGCTACTTGCGTGCTGTAAATGTCGAGTGGTGTAAGATCGAACAGGATGTCCAATGCGGCGGAGGGACTTGGACTTTGGACTTTGCTTACTATGTCAAGGTAAGAAGATATTAGGAAGATAGTATAGAAGAGTAGGTCTTACTACCGCTGTATATACCCAATATGTTACATGGGGTTGAAGACCCCAACAGCTACCAATGACTTTTTTGCATGAGAAAAGTGCCACTGTGGCTTTACGAACTCTTTCTTGTATGTTAGGTTTCCAGCTCAGCTTCCTGTCCAAAATAAGACCCAAATATTTGGCTCTATCAGAGAATGTTAATCTTATATCTTTTATAGAAGGAGGGTTTATAAGTGGAACTTTATATTTCCTGGTGAATAGGACAAGCTCAGTTTTG
Source organism: Nephrocerus scutellatus (assembly GCA_947095585.1). NCBI lineage: Eukaryota > Metazoa > Arthropoda > Insecta > Diptera > Pipunculidae > Nephrocerus > Nephrocerus scutellatus. The sequence continues at coordinate 89,402,465 of OX352764.1, forward strand.
TGAGGATTTGCTTGTTGGGAGCATTTTGCAGGAGCTTCTTTAAGGTATTCGGTTATTTTTCTGAGACGGCAATAGCAACGTCATCCGCATAAGCGATTACTCTGCAACCCTTACCTCTTAGGCATACCATTTCAGTTCATTTACCGCTAAGTTCTATAGAAGGGGGGACAGGACTCCTCTGCACACATATCTTCTAGCAGACGACACGCCAAGCTTTGAATTAATAATCCTACTTGTAAGCAGATGATTAATCAATTCGCCAAGCGAGTCGTCCACCCTTAAAGTCGACAGCGCGTCCGTAGTCGCAGATGTGTTGACGTTGTTATAAGCGCCTTCATTCTCTAAGAATACCACCATTGTGTACTCCTTGTGGTGAAGGGAATGTTCAATAGAACGTACCAGTGCATGCAGAGTTGTTTCTACAGCTACAGACTTGCTTTTACAAAGTTGTTAAAAGCTCCTTCAATGTCTAGGAATACCACCATTGTGTACTCCTTGTGGCGAAGGGAATGTTCAATAGAACGTAGCAGTGTGTGCAGAGCTGTTTCTACAGACTTGCCTTTAAAATACGCGTGCTGATCTGTAGACATGAGTCTTTTGTCAATGCGTGTGCGTTACGTAGATATCGATCAGTCTTTAGACAGGAATGATGAAAGACTGATTGATCTGAGATCCTTTGGGCTAACGTGCGAGCATTTGCCGGCTTTGGATATAAAAACCATGTTTACTTCTCTCCATAAAACTGGAATATGGAACAGATCGAGACAACTCTTTAGATTTCTTTCTAACAAAAGAAGGATAATATCCGAAGTCCTTTGTAGCTTGGTTGGAATTATGCCATCAGGTTCTGCAGATTTGTATGGTTTGTCCTTATTTATCAGATTGTCGACATTACTTATCGCATGGGAGCAGATTGAGCGATTCTTCGCTTGAGGTAGTCCACGAGCCATCTGCATTTTTCAGGCAACTTAGGTATCCAGATACTCCGTGAGCGACTGGGCTATTTTTAAACTAAACTGGCACGGAACGTATAACATCTTAATCCAGCCATTGGGATTTTGAGATGTAAAAAGCGGTGAGGGGGAATATGGTAGGGGGGAGAGAGAGTGATGAGCTACCTTTGGTTTCACGACTCATCTAGAAAAAACTCAAGAATCTTTGACCTTAATTAGCCCCTACAACTCTTCAAGTTCGACGCTCGGCTAGGAGGTGCGAGGTAAAAGTCCAATACATTTAAGAGAGATTTTACTTACATTAATCCTTTCACCCCTCGATGGGCATAGGTCGCCAACAACGCCATCTCGTTGGGAGTTATGCAACGCGTTTGAGCTGCTCCAACTCATTCCCAAAGAGCCTTCTTCCTCCTCGACTGTCCTGCGCCAACTCGTTCGCCTAGGGCGTGCCGTCCCACTGTTCTACCTGCCTGGGTGAGCGGATTCCACACTGCATGGCACATTTAGCAATGGATGAAATTTTCGTCGCGCCATAGAATTTATCGAATCCACTGCCATTTCCTCCTTCGCACAAGAACGTCTCCAGGTTCTTGGCCCGTTCTCAAGATAAAGTCGTCGTTAGGGATACGATTGGGTCAAAGGATCCTCAAGATGATTCTTATACATTTGTTTACAAAAGTATGCAGCTTGCATGTGATAGTTCTAATTACTTCTAATTCTTCTAACTACTGCACCTACATAACAGTACTGATATTGTGTTGGAGCGGAACAGTCGCAAGCTAACATTTAAGGTGAGAACATTGCTTTTCCAGACTTTCCGAACGCATTTTTTGCCTTCCCGATCTTGCTGCACACATCTAGTTCCGTGCCAGCCGAGACCACACTTTCAACTCAACTTTCTCGACTGCCTGTCCAGAAATGTTGAGTTGAGTGTGAGTGAGTGAGTGGGTTTAAGAAGTGTTCAGGGCTTTTGCTTTTGCCTAACTTTGTTTGCTTGCCACAGCTTCTAGATGTTGGACCATAAGTTATATATGATTTCCGGCCGCTAAAGCAGCACTTTAACTCCTTCTGGAGCACAGGGCAGCAACAAGATCTCTCATCTATCCCGATTCGCCGCAAGGGGCTTTAGCTGTGGCCACGTACGAATATTCGAATACGAATACTGAGACCCAGCTTCATTCAATCCAGTTGACCTTCATGTTGTTTTTGGTCTTCCAAAATGCCTTGCAGGATTCCATTTCGCGATGTTATTGTCTTTTTATTTTTTACACTGCTGGGAAAATTTTTATCTCCGTGCTTGGCACCGCTTGGAAATTTTCGGCAGAGATGCCATCAATACCCACTGCTTTGTTTTTCTTGCGGGCCTTAATTGCTGCAGTTATTTCAATTTTACTGGGAGAACCAGTGCGAATTGGGGAATTTACTGCCTTGGAAGACTCATTCGCGTTCGAGATCATATCACCGTCTATATGGTTAAGGCCTTTAGGGTAATGCTTCCTCCATTTAGTCAGCCGATCCTCATTCCACATCAAAAGTTACCATCAGAACTCTTGACTGGATGTTTTTTGGACCGACCACCAGTGAGCTCCTTGGTGATGTGTTTTGTTGTTGTTATAGCAGTTCCAGGTCTGTTAAACCTATTGCCGGGTTTACGATTCTTGAAATCAGACCTTTTGACGATATCTGGTCCACCGTTTAAAGAACCACTGGAGTTCTTTCCATGCGTAGAACCAATCGCCGATGTACTGTCGTTTATCCCGTCTTAAACTATGCTGGACTTCTTTCTTATTCTCGCGATATTGGGTTTCTAGCTCGTTAATTTCTTGTGTTGAAGCAGTCTCGATGGCGCCTCCCGATAGCCATGCGCGGTGGTGCGTGCCCCAGTTACCAAAACCTTTTATTACAGCATTTCATTTGTCATGCACGCTAACCTGCATTGTGCTGCTAATTATTTCTGCTTCGGAGGCTAGATGGTCCTGAATTGTTCCCTAAGTCTGTCAGTATTGAAGCTGGTAATGTTGAGCTAATTTGAATCTGGAAATCCCGCATAAAATCTTTTGCAGGAGTTGCAGGGATGTTAAGGAGAAAGAAACTCTCATTCATTATATCTGCAAATGTCCAGCGCTGGCGGTATTCCGACTCCACAAATTGAGGAAACCATTCTTTGCCGAACTGAAGGAACTTTCGGAGTACCGGATCACTGATATCATCTTGTACCTGAATGCTACAGGTTGGATACAATCGAATCTAGTTATCTATCACGTCATTAGGTGTCCCAAAGTCTGAGGTTGGAGCCCTCGCTAGGGCGGCAAGAACTACCACTACCACCTTCCATGAGAAACAACATTTAATTGCATTGATAATTAGCGGCCGGACATGCTTTCATCCGGTTGCCGTTGCATGTTTCGTTCGTATTGGTTCATCATCCTGGAATATTTCTACTAATATACTCCCGGCTTTAATAGTTTTTAGTGGACTAGGGTTACAGCAATGCGATGTAAGGTAATGGCGGCCGATCCGACTTAGTGTCGCTTTTGTGTTAAATGTTATTTCGATTTTAATAACTAATTATTCCTGAATAACTTCTAGGAACTTTATTGACCTCTGGTCATAAAACGTCTGCAGGTTTCGTTTCCATTTTCGCTGAATGATTTGGTTTACTATTCCATGCCAATTTCCAATGCATATAGGAACAAATTGTAATTGTATACAAATGGTTTCATATTTGGCGCCTATTTTAAACGTTGAAGCATTCTTTCGTACCTGCATTTTTCCTTGTAAACTCATCCGTACACCGTTTTCCAAGAAATCATACTCGATAGTCGATACTGTACTGTACTGTGGCAAGTGGCAGGTACAATTTAAAATTTATTACCACGTTCTCGGCACAGGCTATGCTAGGCATAGCATACGTGCGTGTAGTGACATGCGCCGAACAAGAACATGGAAGAAAAGATGAGATTTGTAATTTTGTATTCTGTTTTCTGTATAGCAATAGAAGTTAGCAGTAGCAGTAATGTGTTCACTTGCTCTACATTGTAAGGTCGTTCTCACAATGAAAATCTTAGTGGAGACTATAGTCGTGCGAGATAAAGTGAGCGGGCCAACTATAGTTAAATTGAAGTTGTGGTTTGCCAGAAGAGATGGACACTACACGAATGTTGTAATTATTTTATAGTAACATGGGAAATCTTATTTATAGCATTATGGTAACATTGAAAAATATAATACTTCTCTTGTCTGGTTAACTGCAATTTCAATTTAACAGCCGTCCTGCTAATTTTTTCTCGCACGCCACAAATGTAAAGACCACCACCAATTAAAGAAAACACCGCCAATCTATAATCGAATATCAAAATATTGACATTTATTATATGGGGAATTTGCACATACATATACCCATTCGGAAAATATTCCCTTGGTTGGATATTTTTCCCTTATTAGGAAATTCAAGAATATAGGCATTATAATTTCCGAAAGTTTTTTTGAATTTTGACAACTGTCCGAACGGGGAATATGGATAGGGAATTCAAGAATAAGGTCCTTGTTCCATATTTGACTTTGAATGTTTAGAATTATTAATCATTTCTAAACAAAACAAACGGTTCGATTGGTAAAATGTGAATAAAAACAGCCCCAGTGAAGGTCAAACTTCGAACAATTTAAACGGGTGTCACAATTTGACTGTAAAACGCTTCCAAGTTTTTGCCATTAGCTTAAACTGTCAAGAGAGTTTAGTTTAACTGAAGTTTAAACTCATCCTGTTAATCCGGGACTTAATGTATTAAAGAATGCATAATCATCATACTTGGCTCTACAACCGGGGTCCGGTCCTGGCCTCCCGCAAAAAGTTTCTCCACTGGTCACGATTTCGAGCCGATTTCATCCAGTTTGGCATCCCTAAACTCTGGGCGTCCTGGTCTACGCCATCCTTCCAGCGTAAGCTTGGCCGGTACTTAAAACTTACATGTTTGTATGTATTTGGTTTTGACAAAAACAATTTATTGATAGATCCCTAAAAAGGATCTGTGAGTACTGCAAATACCAACCAGGGGGCCGATTATGTATCTGTCGTATTTCGACTTACGACAAGTAGGTAAGTAAGGATTTCGTAATTTCGACATATCGCAACGAAGCAACGAAATTTGTATTGACAAAATACAATAAATTTTGTTATTGAGTTCATCGAATTTTACCGCACTTTACCTGCGTTATGGGATATATGCTTACCTTTATGAATTCTTTTAAACAGAAGATAATGGCTTCGCCGGTCTCAAATACAATTTTTGAAACGTCACTGGGCGAAATCGCACTGGTAAACTTAAGATCCTCAAAAGAATTTCCCGTCGCAAGAAATCGTAAGGTAGTCGAAAGGCGAAGATCTATTGGAATTGCTTCACGCATAGTGGTGTCTTGTTTGTAGATATAGGGACCAACCATATTGAGTAATACCTCATAAGTTGAATTATTCATTCGTCAGAAGTTTCTAAGGTCTTCTTGCAAAGATACCTTTAATTCGTTCAGCAAATTTTGGTGTGTAAATTCTGTGCCAATTTTTCATCCAAATTTTTTTTTTTCGTTGATTTTGTTTTTATTATTTTTTTTTAAACACACTGCAATCACTGCCAAAATTATTTTATCCTTCTGACATTGGTCTGCACGTCAAGACAGTAAACGAAAAATGAATGATTAAAAAGTATGCAGTAACGTGTCGGTGCAAACGTACTGCACCGTACATGAGATGATGTATGGAATGCAGTAAAGTGTCGGGCCGCTTAACGTGTCGGGGCCGCTTAATATTCGTTATCCACACCAAACAGATCTAGGGCGTGATTTTTTTGTTGTTGTTGGAGAAAACAGAAGATTCCGATAATTCCGTTATTTTTCTCTGATAATACCTGTCAGATAAAAACAAATATTTGCTTTTTTTTTGCACCAGAGAAAATTTTTTTTTTCACCTGAATGGTCCATAGTCAAAAAAAGTTCTGTATATTTTTTAAAAATATCTTATCCGAGGTTTAAACTGTGAAATAGCTCCTCCCTCAAAAACATAATTTGATGATTATAAACAATAAATACAATGTAAAAATAAAAGTATTGTTATTATTATTACCCAGTTAATAAAGTTTCTATTCATGATTTTACGGAATATAAATTTTCCTTTTAAAAATGGTGCAACACAAAAGTGAAAATTTCCAATGCAAAAGGAGGAAAAAAAGTTATTTTATTCACAAAATCATAAAGTTAACTGGATATCAGAAGTAGTTAGAGTATTTTTAAATCATATCGTGTAGTAATAATAAAGAAAATATTAATATTTTACTTTTTATGAGGTAGGAGCTATATCAAAACAAATCCAAAAACTCATATCTGAGTTCTGAGGTAGGAGGAGTATATATCTGAATTTTGACAGTTAAATTATCACTCCGATTACTCCGAAGTCCGAAATAAAAAAAATACGTAGTACAGCAATTATAGCCGTATTTTAGCAGCATTTTATTGCCGAGCGAGTTCGGAATTCGAATGTCAAAACCAGCCAAACAGCAGGTTTTCACAATTCCAAAGAAGGAATTCGACAGTGCAATTGTTGTTGTTCCTCGCTTGGCAAATAAAATGCAGCTTACAGTACCACATATATTGAAATTAGAAAAATATAATTGTGGCGAATCGTCACGCAAATGAGATAAAGTATTGATATCATCAACTCGAGCGGCTGTAATTGTAATAGCAGATATTTCTTATCTGATATTGCACGCGATTACAAAGAACTCCGCAATTAGAAAAGTTGTGGTACAACGTCCATAGAACCGAGTTTGTTAGCTCGTTTGTTAGCTCCAGTTTCGGTTTCTGGTCGATTCGCTTGTAGTGTTATTGTCAATGTCAAGGCGATTTACGTTTGACAGTTTGCAGTTGTTTTAAGGTTTAAGGGATTTTGTAATAAAATGTTGTAACTTGGTTGATTTTGTGGACATTTAGAAAAATCATGGGACAAAAGGTTTCCCGCACAGACTTCGAGTGGACTTACACCGAGGAACCGCACGCAAGTCGTCGTAAGATAATTCTTGAGAAATATCCACAAATCAAGAAACTTTTCGGCTATGATCCCAAGTTCAAGTATGTTGCTGGGGTGATGGTATTCGTACAAATCCTAATGCTGTTTGTGATAAAGGACAAAACATGGCCAACGATTTTAATTGCTTCCTACTGCTTCGGTGGAATTCTCAATCATTCACTTATGCTGGCTGTCCATGAGATTGCTCATAATCTCGCCTTTGGCCATAGCCGACCAATGCACAATCGACTGTTCGGATTCTTTTGCAATCTGCCAATCGGGCTGCCGATGTCGATTTCATTCAGAAAATATCATTTAGAACATCACAGGTGAGAAATATTGTGTTGTTGTAGGTTGGGTTGCTCCATTTGTGTTGGTGAACACGAAAATCGCAAATGTATTATGATAGGTGGGTTAAGTAAGTTGTCTATTAACTCACATCACAACAAAATGGCAGATACAAGTGCTTTTGCAAAATGACGATATAACTAAAATTCGGTTCATGTTTTATTTGTTCTAGGTATCAAGGTGACGAAGTAATCGACACGGATATTCCTACACTACTTGAAGCGAAACTGTTTGCGTCCACATTTGGTAAATTCCTATGGGTGTGCCTGCAGCCATTCTTCTACATATTTCGTCCGCTCATCATTAATCCAAAGCCACCAACACGTTTGGAAATTATTAACACAATTATTCAAATAATATTTGATGCTATTGTCGTGTATTTCTTTGGTTGGAAGGCGTTAGCCTATTTGCTGATTGGTTCAATTCTTGCAATGGGTCTGCATCCGGTGGCTGGACATTTCATATCAGAGCATTACATGTTTGCCAAGGGCTTTGAGACGTACTCCTATTACGGACCACTTAATTGGATCACCTTTAATGTTGGCTATCACAACGAACATCATGATTTTCCAGCAGTTCCAGGTAGTCGTCTGCCACAAGTGAAGCAAATCGCTCCTGAATTCTATGATTCTATGCCACAGCATACGAGTTGGACACGTGTCTTGTATGATTTTATCATGGATCCAGCTGTGGGCCCGTATGCTCGGGTCAAACGACGCCAACGTGGCCTGAAAACGTAAGCGTGACTGTGTACTATAACTGTGTTACTAGATAAATTGCATGATAAACGGACGAGCGCAATTTATTGTTGTTATCGCGCCTTATTTTTTTATAAGAAAATATCTAAATATTACACAACTATTTTACTAATGAAGACAACCAAACAAAAAGGCTAGAAATGTAGAATTATTATTTCAAGCTTTTTTTTGTAATTTTTCACTGCAGCTTCTGCAGTGGATACTATGATTACCAGCAAGCAAACCTAAATCACACAACACTCGCTTAGACAAGTCACTTTTTCATATATTTATAACACTCCTATTATGGTGAGCGAGCCCGAACGTTCGACTTAGCCACTTAAAATGTTCATTCGCTTGGGTTTGGCAAAATAAAGGTGAAAAAGTATCAATTGAATCCATTGAATGAGGAGCGGTTAGTAGTAATCTACAAAATGTTATTCCCATGTCAAATATAAGCGGATGAAAAGGTTAAGTGACCTAAGTCGAAGGTTCGACTCGCTAACCGTAATAGGGATGTAAATCTTTATCTGTAATAGTAATTATTATGAATGTAAAAATGTATTCCTACTAATATTATAAAATTATTATTGTATTCAATAGCAGGAGGAAGAAAAATAAACATTTTTTGATTTATCTTGCGCACTTATTCGCTTCCAAATAAACATTTTCTTTTTATCTTTTTACCAATGAGACATTGTTTGCATACCAAATTGGGTTTCTACTCTGTATGCTAATTGGAAATTTAATTTTTTATGTAGGCGTTTTCGAGATTTTTTGCTATTTCTACTCTACGCTTGAGTGTTTGATAAAACAGAATTGTTTCTTTTTTGACTTTTTTGCTGTGAAATCAACAGTAGCTGCTGCCTTTTAGTTAGCTAAGAAATTATTTTGAACGAATTACTTTCCTTTTTTGTTATTACGATTACGATTACAATACATATTTTCGGGTGAGCCATGTTGGAGTGCAAGGTTCCTGAGATTTTTGGCGATTGTGGTAGCAGTACAAATATGCGGGTGCGATAAAAGAACGAATATTAGATTTCAACTACTTATACAAAAAGTTCTATATACCGTCAGACTCGCAGGGCTTTAAGCAACTTCATGACTACTTGCATAAGAAGCCTTTAAATTTCATGCTTAGAATGTTTCATTTTTTTTTTCTGGAACTGCACAAAGCTAGCATCTATGTACGGTTTTGGGAAAAGGTGATAGTTTTTCGTCCAAATTTTGTTAGCTTGCGGTCACTTGTATAGATGTTGCCAATACGACGTGATTTAAAGGAAATAATGGCACATTATTAGGGATAAACAGAGCCTTGATAGCAGAAGACGAAATCCCAAGGGAGCTGATGAAATTAAGAAAGCAAAGCATTCTACATTCGTGTTGTAGCGTGTAAAGCGAAAATAAAAGAAAGAGGTACTTGACCTCACTCTCGCCAGTCCATTTGTCTCCAACTTTATTGAAAACTGGCATATGTCAGACGAAGTCTCGTTGTCAGGCACTCAATACATTAGGTTTGACATTTGGCACATGCTTCTATACTCTGATTGTTTGCTACTCAGCTACGGTTGATTATAGTGATCCAAAGTACACGGACTGGTATCTGTATCGGAGAGCTGTCCTCCCTTAATTTGATTTGAATTTGATTGTTATATCTATCGAGTCCACAAGGGATCTAGATGAAGAAGCATACCAATTGAATGATGTATTGTTAAATTCCTATCATGACAGCTGTGTTCCCAAAATCAGCCTGTCCAAACGTAAGGTGGAACGACCGGCTGTCTAAGCTTACGAAGAAGACACTGCCAAACGCATGAAGAGTTGGCGCAATATAGGTTCGCTTTCATAGAATATAATTTAGAGTTGAGGCGAACTAAAAGGGCCAAATGGAAGAAATGCTGCGAAGACATTGCTGAAATGCCAGTAGCGGCTCGAATCCATAAGGCACTCGTTAAATATCAAACAAATTGTGTAGGTTTACTTAAAAAGACCGATAGCACTTACACGTCGGGCAGTAAGGATACAGTACGAACCCTGCTTCAGGTTCATTTCCCAGCTTCGCCTACTTGTGCTCCATACACGAATCAGAACTAGTAGAGTAAATAGTTTATCCGGCAAAATTTTCAGTCCGGATAAGGTTAAATGGGCAATAGGCTCCTTCAAACCATTCAAAGCTCCCGGCGGTGATGGTATCTTTCCAGCGCTTCTACTGAGGGCAATCGATCTTGCTTTATTTAGAGCCAGCTTCAACAGGGCGTATATCCCTACTATCTGGAGACAGGTTAGTGTAATATTTATCCCTAAGCCAGGCAATAGGCATAGTGAGCTGCATAAATCCTATATACCTACAAGTCTAACATAACTCAAAACCAAGAGACTTATTGATGTTCATATTAGAGGCTGGCTGGAATTGCCTACCCCTCCGCATTCAAGTCAATTGGCATACAGGAAAGGTAAAGAAAATGGAAGAAACTTTTCGTCCCAAGCAAGCGGCATGTGTGTATTCCTTGACATTGAGGCCGCATTCGATAACAATGGCTACGACTCTATTGCAAGGGCAATCAATAGCAGAGGTATCGAAGACGTGACCAATCAAAGGATAAGGCTTGTAAGTCGAGATATTACTTCCTCCTCAGGAGGTGTGTCAGTTCAGGGTTGTCCTCAGGAAGGAGTCCTTTCTCCCCTTCTTTAGTCACTAGTCATCGACAATCTTCTAGATCAGGCTTTATCGCCATTGAATATGCGGATGACTTGGCGATTCTTGTTAGTGGTAAACACAGCACGACCATTTCTAGTGTTATGCTGCGTACTTTACTACACGTTTTATAATGGTACAACAAAGAGGGACTCTCCATCAAAACCCGTTCTAGTGCTTTCACAAAGAAAAGACTGGCCGATCCACTAGGGCCAATTAAGCTAGTAGACGCCTCTACAACGGAACTTGGAGTCTAAACCGTAAAATGATACTCTGGATGTATGCATTTTTGGTGAGGCCTATTATCACGTTTTGTAGCTGAAAAATCTTGAACGGATAACGGGAAATAAGCTTCAGAAGCTTCAAAGAATTGTTTGTCTCGGTATCGCGGGTGCCATGCCTACCTGCCCTACAATAGCATTAGAAGCTGTCGTAGCGCTTTCACCTCTGCAAATCTTCATCAGGAAGACGGCTACTAGATGCGCTATTTAACGGCAACTCTATCAATTTTCCGTGTTGGAATAATGAAGGATGATCCATTCTTACGGCTTGATCGTTGCTTCTTTAAGTTTGGATATGTTATATGCTTCCTTTAAAACTTAACAACAACACAGGAGTTTATTTCGAAGAGAAAGTAGTCTTCAAACCAGGACTGCTGGTCCAGTGCGGCGAGAAATTCCAAAGACTGATTAAAAATTTTTGTTGGAAGCAATAGATATCGTGACATTGGAAGAGGATTCTGGGAAACCAATAAACACGAAATTAACCAATTCTGGAATATTTGAATACTCCTTTTGCATGTTTGACCTAAGACTTCATATGCTTCAAATAAAATAGTTATGGGGCGCATCTATATAGCGTATTCTTATTTTATAACCACACACCTCTGTAACGTTTAGACACCGTGCTTTCTCGCGCATCCGAGAGAAGAGTGTCAAACGGAGAGTTAAAAATCCTGTTTTTAGTAGTGAATATTTATTGTTTTGTTAAAAGGAAACCTCAAATCCAAGTCATTCCTCATTCCCACCGCACATATACAACTTCCTGCACGACTGGTGCAGTCCAGTACATTTCCGTATTAATGCGCTCACTTATATTTCATCACATATCGACAAACTAAAGGGTGGGCAACCTACTGGTTTGTGGGGGCCGTGGCTCAGTGGAAATGCACATGGCTACTGAGCAGGAAGTTCGTGGTTTGAATCCCAGTAACACCAAAAGTATGGTATCCCACCTCTCGCGAATGGGCGACAAACGTTCCGAGAGTAACAACTTGTCACGGAAAGCTGCTTCTCAATTCGCCGTTCGGATCCGCCCTCAATCTTCCATTTGTGTCCAAAAATATACATACGCAACACAAATGGTCGCAAGAATCTAGGCTTTGGACCGCCGCAATGGTCTGTCGAGCCGAATATTATTATAATCTACTGGTTTGTTTTTAAATCATAGGCTATGGCAACTTTTTTTAACGATTTGCTTGAAATTTTGACAGCTGGTCAGTCTGATATTCCGCGGCACGAAACAATCATGTTTTCGCTTGAGGAGCGTTTCAAAATATTGAAAACTTATTTTCCATTTTTTTATATTCCACGTGTGTCACGTTTCGCGTGTGATGCCTGTGTGGATTGAAATCGCACCATTTCTCGCTCAATGTCAAGGTCCAATTTTTATATGCCGCGTTTGACGCAAGTCGCGTGTGGCGCGTACAAAATAGAAATAGCCCCGACCCCAAAAACACATATTTTGGCGATTATTACCGAATAATAAACGACTGCGTGTTTCGAATTTTCGATGTACCCGAAAAACGAAGTTTTTTTACATTTACTCGTTTGTTTGTAAAATAAAAAAAAATGCCTGATGTTTTCGCTGAGAAATCTAGCAAATATGCTGCTGTCAAAAAAAAATAGTAAAGTCGCAAAAAACCAACGTAAACTGTGAACCTGAAAAACTATTTCACTTTCTTTTTGTTGGTTAGTTTCTATGACAGTTGTTTTTTTCTTCTAAATTACCGTTCTCATTCTTCTCTAATCATAGAGGCCACTTTCCGTCTTAAATCATACCAAGTCCAAACCATTTTCATTCAGTTTGACACATAAAGGACCAGCCCCATCAGGCCATAGAATCCGTTGCGGCGACGCAACATGAACGTTGCCGTATGTGACGCAATAAGGTGAAGAGCCCAGTCCATAGAATCCGTTTCAACCATTGCTGCGATCTATTGGTTGCCGTTGCAGTTGCAAAGAGATTTCCGAATTAATAGGTTGTCGTCGTATAGGCAAACAAATACAAATGCCAAAATTAACTGCAAACTGTGAGAGAGAACTGTCAAAGCATTTTCCACAGAAAAGTGTCGATCTGACAGTTGCATACGTCGCATCAACGGACGCGTTGGATTCTATGGGCTTAGCCCTTGAAACAATGAATACGTTGTTGCCGTACAGACAAACAAAAAGAAATGCAAAAATAAACTTCAAACTATTGTGAGAGAAAAGGGGTCGAATTACGACATCAGTGAGTGATCACGAGTGATCGAGTATTTAAATTGGGATGATCACTACTCGTTACTTGTTCACCTAAGCGATCATGCCAAATAAACATTATTCAGTCACGTGTGTGGTAGTTCGACCCCAGTTAAAAGCTGGTCATTGATTAAAATTTTGTTCTGTCAGTCGCCGAAACGGATTCTATTGATCGGGACCTTTATGCGGGAAACACAAACACGCTTCAGCTTCGTCTTCGCCTGACGTTTACGAGTTCAGCCATACGATTTCAATGCTTGCTAACACAATGTAGCTTCGGCTTCAACGTTTCGTTTGGCAATCGTAAAGAAAAACGTAATGTCAAGTAAGACGTAACGTGAGTCCAAACGGAAGCTCTAGTTCAAAAGTGCTGAACATTTGCTTTGCCTAACAGCTCAACACGCATAATGGCATAATGCGTGAAACACAAACACGCTTCAGCTTCGTCTTGATCGTACCAGAATTGGCAAATTGATTAATATTCTGCTCACAAGCCGGGCACGGGCAGCGGTGTATTCGCATAAGCAGTTGACGTTGCTATTGCTGCCTCAGGAAAGCACAATAATACCTTAATGGAACTGCTACAAAATGCTCTTAACAAGCTAACGAGATCGGCAGATCGTTGCGGTTTGAAGGTAAACGCCCATAAAACTGTACATGTATTCACAAGGAAATACAAAGTCCCGCATGTAGAACCTCCCTCTATTAAGGGCATTAACTCAACTTTCTCTGAAGATGCGAAATATCTGGGTCTTAATTTGGATAGAAAGCCTAACTGGAAACCAAACATACAAGAGTTTGTAAAGCCACAGAGGCACTCTTCTCATGCAAAAAAGACATTGGACACAAATGGAGTCTTCAACACGATATCACTAATTGGCTATATACAGCGGTAATAAGACATACACTATATATACTATACGGTGTATGGTGGACTGCCTTAGATAAAGCGGTAAATCGTGACAAGCTAAGCAAAGAGCAAGGATAAGTATGTTTATGTATGAGTGGAGCACTGCCTTTGCACTAGACATTCTGTACATATATCTTACACCACTCGATATCTTCAGTAGGCAAGTAGCTGCTGGCGCTGCTATTCGCCTCAATGCAATCTCCCAGTGAAGCAGGAATGAAATCACACTTCTCTGTTCTGAATTCGTTCACGATTCCACTGGGCAACACAGAATACACCTTTTCACAGCTCTATTAACAAAAAACTCCAGAATATACTGGGAAGAAGGCGTTCATTTGGAAGATGAATAAATTAATTTTTACACAGACGGGTCAAAAACTGATGGTGGGATTGTCGGAGATGTTTTCTCAAAAAGACTTAATCTTAGTCTCTCTTTCCATCTTCCTAATCACTATATTGTCTTTCAGGCTTAGCTTATGGCGCTTTATCTTGGCTGAAGAGGAATATCATATCCGCATCTTCTAGGATAGCTAAGCTGCGTTGAAATCTCTGGAATCAGTTTCTACGAACTCCATTGCAGCCCTAAACTACCGATCTTCTCTCAAAAAGATATCGGAGCAGTTCAACATTTAACCTGTGTTGGGTGCCCCGGGGCATAGTTACGTTCCGGGAAATGGTACGGCTGATGAGCTCGCCAAACTTGAAACTACACTGCCAACTTTACCTTAAAATGACTCCTGGCTGCATGCCATGTTAAAGTGGAATGCTACCGAAAACCCCAACCGTAGGTGGTCAAATGGAACAACCTGTCTAGCGACTAAGTAGATCTGGCCAAGCTTGATCAGAAACGGTCCGTGTTTGTTCTCTCAAAAAAGATTCCACATTGGTGTTATCACTCGTCTCATAGACAAGCATGCAGCAAGGATTGGCTGCTGATTCTCGAACGAGTTCTGCAGAAGCTGTATAGACGAAGAGACCACTCTCTACCTTCTTTGTACGTTCACAGCCCCTCCACCTGGAGGCTTTCTTTTAGAATCACCTTACACTGACATTAGTAGTCTCTTGCGCTATATACGAAGCTCTCCAAATAGTTCAGCGAGTAGGCGGGGAATCCATGTGGTATCGCAATGGAATTACTGGTCTAGGTGTGTTCGTCTTCTCCACCGGCTGCCACCTTAATCTAATTGTGACAGACCTACAAAATGTTGGAGTGACAACAATTTATTTCTCCATTCTTTTGTCTGTTTATTATAATAATATAATTACTTTATTGTACACATTTAAATCGTAAATCCTAGACAAATGTTTTTTTTTTTTGTTGTTTTCTTTTCTTTTTTTTTGCTTTTTAATTTTTTCATGTAGGTAATAATAATTATATCTATAATAGAGTAGTTGTATTTTTTTTCTGTTTTAGAAAAGAAAACTAAAAATAAATTAAAACATTTATTGAATTAAATTGTTAGTTGCATTTTTCGCAAGTTGCGTTTTTTGATGTTTGTGTGTTTTTTATACAAAATTTCTCGGTAAATTACACTCAACCGTGTGGATGTATTAAAAATTAAGTAGTATGTGGTATGTGTGTGTGTTGGTTTTGGTGTGGTCCCCTCTGTGGCTGCTGCCTGCTGCTGTGGGTATTCCCAACACCTCTTGGGATGGGTTGTACATAAAAAAAAAAAAATATAAATGGAAAGCGGCCAACTACTTCTACTACACTACTACACAGCTATTATACTCGAAGAAATCCTCACATCTTACTTAAACCTTATAAAATAAAATTACATTCGACGATATTAAAAATTAAATAAACATACAGTGAAGAAAAATAGTTGCGTCAGTTTGTGTCTGGTGGTGGTGGTGGTTGTGGTGAAGTATTGTTGTTGAGTGTCTGTGCCTGTCCCTGTGTCTATCTGGTCGCTTGTGATCTGTGTCCTTTTGTCGGTTGTTGCTGTTGCTGTTGTTGCTTCGAACATCGTATGCAGATGTAGTCATCGTCGGCCTTGATCTGGCTCCGGCAGAGACCGACACAGTACATGTGGAACCATTCGTTACAGCCGCCATCACACTGCACCCAATCGACTTCACGTCCAGTCGGCTTGTGGCAATTCTCCGCTCGGCATTCCTCCTCGTCGTCCTCCTGCTGGGCCAGTTGAGCTCGCTGTGAAAGCTTTTTGTTGGCGCGTTTGCGTTTTTTATTCTGCGCAGCGTTCATGGCGGCAGCGTTAACGTTTGCTCCATTGCCATTTGTCTGTTTTGTCGGTGGAGTATGATTCTCCGCATTGTCCTGCTCCTGCTGCTGTTGTCTGGCAGCTGTTGCTGTGCCATCTGATTTGCGTCCAGCTTTCTTTGTAGCCGCTACCGCCACCGCTGACGCATGTTGTTTATTGGGCGTTGCAGTCTTTTTCCTTGGCAGAGGACACCCACTTTTGGGGTCTAGAGATCTGCGTTTTTTTGTGCTGTTTGTTGTTCGGCCGCCTTGTTGTTCAGCATTGGCAGAGGCGCCTCCACTGAGAATGATGCTGTTGTTACTGTTGCTGTTCGTGCTGCTGTTGACTAGGAGGCTGTCGTTTGAGTCTTCGGCTGCAGAGTTCACACTGCACGATGACTGTTGCACAAGATCCGTGTCAGAGCCGCCAAATGTTGTGGGAATTGGATTAGCGGCATAGATTATTCGCCAAATCTCGTTTGACTCGTCCAGGGATACTTCGAGCAGGTCACCTTCCATCATTAAGTCTGCAAGGGATTCCATTGCGGTCTCGGAGAGAATCTTAAGTGGTTCCGGCGTCGGTGTTTGGCTGTTGTTTGAGGCGTCGCAATTGTCATCTTCCTCATCATCATCAACGGCAGCTGCTGTATCACTCATGGCATCTTCGTCTATGTGAAGTCTCCCTTCGTCTTCATCGTCATCGTCGTCATCATCTTCATCATCGTCGTAGTCGTCATCATTGTTATAGCTGCCATTTGCTTTCGGTGCGGTAGTTTCCTCGTCACCAGAGGCAGCTACCACTCTAGCGGTCGCCTTTGAGCGACGACATCTTCGGTAAGTAGCTAGTGGTTTGCTAGTGCGGGAATTCGCCATCTTAATCTTATTGTTATTTGATATTGAATTTTGTTTTTCCTTTTTCATTATTGTGGCGATTACTTCCAGGGCTATGATATTATCGGGACTGGTTAACGCTTTGCGCGCTCGATCCTGCCAGTTCATTGCGCGTTCGGCAAGACAACGCAGTGCTTCGTCCTCGGGCAAACGAATCGGTAAACGTTGCAGTGAGACGAGCAGGGGGAGAATAGTCTCGAGACGAGGCCGCTTCGAGCGAACACACGACGGACAGAGATACTTGGGTTGTGACAGCGTCGACTTATTCTCCGATAATGTTGATGGTGGTGGTGAAACACAGTCCTCGTGAAACCAGTCCTTGCACAATTGACAGTTAATCATGACGCCTTGGAAATTGCTCTTGCATAAGCAGTACTCGTCCTTGAGCTGATTCTTGCTCATATTGGTGCGACGCAACTCACGCATTTGTCGTAGCTCCTTCTCTTCGGCAATCTTGAAAGAGTCGACAATCTGTGCGGGATTCATGTCCTTGACGAAATCATCCTCGAACGGCTTCTTCAGATCCGAATCGATGATGACAGATTCGCTTCGCGGCATCAACACCTCAAGTAGCGTGTAGAATGTTTGCTTCTTGAGAAAGGCGCGAGCCGTATTCTCCTTCCATTCGTGTGCACTATTCAGATGGCCTTGCATGCGAGCCAACTCCTCCAGCTGAATGGGAATGTTCCGACCGCGTTGCACAATCGCTTCGAGCGTATGACAATATGGGAAGTGATCGTTCGCTTGCAGCTGTTCCACTGATTTCAACCAATCCCTGGCCTTCTTGATGGCGTCCTTGAGGGCACCGTAAGACGGCACCTGGCCATCCATATCATTGGCAGTCTCCAGCAGCTGCTCAATATCGGGCAGCTCATGCTGTGTACTGCCGCGAAAATATTTGGATGCTGTCTTCTCCCAGGCATCGATAGCGGCAACAATCTGTTGAAGCGATCGTAACTCTTTATCGACGACCACGTCACCGCTGTAACACTGTCCGCTTGCAATGAGTTGCTTGGCATCTGCATGGGAAATTTTTGTACTGGCATTACGCATCGCGCTCGAACGTTTGTACCATTTGAGCTGCTTAAGACGCGCAGACAATTGAGTCATCTGATGCAGCTCGATGCGCAGTGAGCTGCCCTCATCCATTAGTGTTACCATATCGTTTTCCTCGACTTTGTCCAGGGATTTAGCGATCATCGTCTTGGTACGTTCGACAAATTCTTTGCCCAAAACAAGAAGTTCACGCACCGATGCACCCTCCTCGATGATGCAGCACAGATTATCGATCTCCTGGACAAATAACTCGAGCTCCTCCATTGTTAGTTTGTATTGTGCTGCCTCTAGGCTGTTGTCTGATCGTGTGCGAACCTGCAAAACAAAGAATGTTTGAGAAACAAGTCAGTAAATAGTACAAAGATTAAATATTTCAGACACATTTCCGACCGATGAAGGCTAACCAATCGAATCGCAAATTTCTTGCGTCAGATTGCGGCCAATTTAAGAATTTGACGATTGTAGCAACTAAAAATGGAGGAAATATGCCATAATCGCAGCTTTAGAATTTCAAAAATTAGGATTAGAATTTTGGCGGTTAAATATTTCAACTCATTAATATGCATATAGTAACCAGGAATCTCCAGTGGCATTAGCATCGGATATACAGGCCCAAACTCCATCAATAGCTGGCCTCAGAGTCTGCAAGCTACTGGTGGCTATGGGTGAGGATGCACTCATCAGTGTGTCTTCATCGGAGGGGAACATCAGTTGCGAAGAGAGCCACGTTGTGTCTGCTGAAACTCTTTTTAAGGGAGATAATGTGGCTGGTTGAGTAATTAGTGCTTCCACTGCTTTGGATGCTCGGGATTCCGAACAGAAATGTCGTACGGCTAAGCGTGCTCTCTTAACGACAAAACTTAACACTTAAGACTTACAGGATTGTATGGAATCCTGCAAGTCTTTTTAAGTTTTTCATTAGGTCTGTTCCCGCACTTTTGGAGTAAAAATTAGCAAAAAGAGAAAATTGACATAAAATCTCTCAGAGAGAGCAGGCACACAAAAAAGTACGGGAAGGTATAAAACCACAAAATTGTTGGCTTGGTATAAACTGTCAGAATCGGTCAGCCATCAGCAGAATAGGGGGAATAACACAGAATGCTCTAGAATTGCAGATGGCCGTAACTATCTCTGACTGGTGGAAGTGCGATCAAACCACCACGTGGTGGCCGCCGGTAATTTTCCTCTAATGCAGGAAAAGCGGAATGATCGGGCTAGTCCCTTCAAAGTAAGGTTGGCGCGAGGGCAAATAACCTCGCCTGTAAAAAACCCATATTACGGAACCCAAAATCAGCCTCATATACACTGATGAACGACGACGACAGGGCAACGAAAGCGGCTAAACGATTCAAGAATTTTCTCATGGAACGTATGCTCACTGTATAGAGCTCGAGCTGCACAGCAGCTGTCCGATACCCTGTCTAACTATAAGACTGACATAACAGCAATCCAGGAGATGCGGTGGACAGGGAATGGTGTCTTACAAAAATCAGAATATGACACATAATACAGCTGTCATGCAAGACATCATGTGCTTGGGGTGGGGTTTCTAGTCAGCAACAGAATGAAACCCTTCGTTATCGGCTTTAAAGTAGTAAACGAAAGGCTATGCACACATCGCGTGCGGGGCAGATATAAAAACATAAGCCCCATAAACGTTTACGCACCTACAGAGGGTTTCCCAGATGATGGAAAAGAAGAATTCTTTGAATCAGTCGAACGGGAACGTCATGCCTGTCCTTAGTATGACGGTGGACATGAATGACAAAATAGGGAGGGAGCCAGTATTCAGGCAGTACATTGGCACCCATAGCTTACACGAGAAGACTAATGACAATGGACAACGGGTCATAGAGATGGCAGCAAACAATAATTTGGTCGTTGTGAGTACAAGGTTTCCGCGTAAAAATATCTACAAAGCCACCTAGATATCTCCTGATGGAGCCACTCGCAACCAGATAGACCGCTGCCACAACTCGAACCTGATGACGGTACGAACGTACCGTGGTGCCAACGTCGACTCGGACCTCTATCTTGTTGGTATGGTGCTGGGAGCGCGGATTCCATCATAACGAAAGACTGCATTCGCGAATCAGATTCAAATCAACACGACTCTCCCTCGCAACGAATAGACCATAAACAACTACGGTCAAGCGATAGGACTTGCCCTAAATGCAGGGAGGGGCTGCGATGCCGGGCGTAGAAGAGAAATTGACACGCCTTAACAATACTGTCATTAGTACTGCTGACTCCATCTTAGGCAGCGGTCGTACAGATCGGAACGACTAGTTCGATGGCGAACGTAAGCTAGCGACTGAACGTAAGAATATTGGGTACCGAGCATTGCAACAATCTCATAGAACGCGGGCACGCGCAAATGAATATAAAGATCTCAGCAGATAAGAAAAAACAGTTCACCAGCGAAAGAAAGCAGACTGGCAGAAAAATATCGTCCGTGAAATAGTACATTTTGCACCGTTCTAGGAAACATAAACATTTCGCAGCATTCTTAGCGATTATGTGGCCGTCGCTTATCGTTCTCGCAAATGTCGAGTATTGCGAGTTATTCGGCGTTATTGCAGGATCCATTCATGGATGAAGGTTAGGGTTTAGATTACGCTTAGAGGACAGAAGACAGCAATGGGTTTCGGAACTTTAAATTCTACTCTATTGTGTAGTCCCCAGGCCCCTGCTGTCAAGGTCTGAATTTAACGTACTTAACATACGTTGTTGTTCAAGTTCCACTTGTGATAAAGAGGGGCACGGAGAGAGCACCAATTGATATGAAAAGATAAGAGTGCTGTTGTCAGCGATAGGAATGAATCGGATTAGAAGTAGCGGATCATTAATGAAAATGAGAAAGAGTTTCGGCGACAAAACAGAGCCCTGTGGAACACCGGCGTTTATGCGGTGAACACTTAATTTGAAACTGTCCAATACGACCTGAATTTAAAGGTCAGAAAGGTTGTTGCAGAGTCTTATCAATTCCATAGGCCTTCATTTTCGACAAAAGACCTTGATGCCAGACTCTGTCAATTGCCATTGAAATATCGAATGCAACCACTTTGCTTTCATCAGATTTGCAAATAGACTGGTTCAACTTTTCGGAGAGATATGGCATCAGTTCACCTGTACTGCTGGTCGCTAAGAATGTCACGACGTGATTTAAGGTATTGCATAAGCTTACGATTGATCAGCGTTTCTATGACATTAGAAAGTATGGATGTTTGCGCAAAGGGTCGGTACGAGAAAAGAGATGACGGTTCGCCTTTTTAGGAACAGGCTGGACAAAGGCTGTTTTCCAATTCCTTGCGAAGACTCCAGAATGAGAGAAATGAAAAAGCCCTGCGCTGTGGTATTGCCAACGTCGAAGAACACCTCTTCAAAACTATAGCGGAAATGCCATCGGGCCCAACTGATTTATGAATGTTGAGATAATTTAATACTCTAGGCACTTGAAAAGTACGAAAGTATATCTTTCCCATATATGATTAAACAGGCGGCGGCAATGCGCTATCTGGTAGCGAGGGGCTAGCTGCGAAATGTGAAGCAAGCAGATTGGCCTTGTCGATAGAGCTGACGGTTGGAATGGTATTGTGAATGAGCGTTTGAATGGAAGACGAGGAAGTATTTTTAATTCTTTTCAAAAAATGAACAAAAATTCCTACTCCCTGTGGGACACTGAAGTATTTTTTGTCTCAATTTCTGGTCATGGTCTTTGACTCTAATGAAGGCACTGTAATCATTCCTGACTCGTATGAATTTGGTTCGGTTTTCCACAAAAGGATTTTGATTATACAACCGAAAGTATATTTCCCGGTTCCTAGTAGTCTCTTTGCATCTTTAATCAAACCAAGCATTTTCCTTCGGAATGATACACTTTGTCCTGGAAGGGACTAATTGCCTCATACCCTCGTGGACTATGCTTGTAATTGTATCAGAAATGGCATCCACACCACAATTGACATTAAGTGGCCAAGGTATACTCCTAAAGAAATTGTTGAGGCCATCCTAGTCGGCTCTTTCTCGTGCGTGGTTCGTGGTTCCTTGTGGTGTTGTTAAGCCTGAATGGCGAACAGACGAATAGGACACACCGATACAATCGAAACAAACCGTGATGTGAAGGAATTATCGTGTTATAACGCTGACGAGTATCAAGTGTAAGATTTTCTCTCTATCCTCTAGCCCCATACGCTAAAGTCATCATTGCTCCATACCATAGTGGCTTCATCCCAGGCAAATCAACAACTGTTCAGATTACCACCCTAAGGCAGGTGATGGAAAAATGTTTATAGTTTCAAAACTCACTAGGTTATTCGAGACTCTGACGTAACGGTGACATGAACAATACTCTATAAGTCCATTCAGCAACGCGCACGGTTGCTTAAAGCCAACAAAGCCTACTTAGTCTGTCAAGACGCTTCAAATCCAGGAACTTAACCAAAACATCCAAGCTGCTGGTATACACGACAATGGTCATACCAGTACTTACATATGGATCCGAGACTTGGGTTCTTAGCAAAAAGCATTCTGACCTCTTAGCCGCCTTCGAGAGAAAAGTCTTACGGAGAATTGTTTGCCCCGTATGTTAAGAAGGATGAGATTTACGAGCGTTACCGCGATGTCGACATCGTGAATAGAATTAAGCTCGGAAGGATCCGGCGGGCTAGGTGTCCTGCTAGCATGAGCAAAGAGGATCCTGCTCGGAAAGTCCTTTGCGGTCGGATTTATGGAACAGGACAGCGAGGCCTCCCAAGCCTACGCTGGAAGGATGGCGTAGACCAGGACGCCCAGAGTTTTAAGGATGCCAAACTGGATCGGCTCAAAATCGGGACGGTGCGGTTGTAGAGCCAAATATGATGATGATCAAAATATTGAACGAAGCAAATGTTTTTCTTGGCAAAAGGAATGATGGCCAGTCCGCAACAGTAAAACTGGATCGGCTCAAAATCGGGACGGTGCGGTTGTAGAGCCAAATATGATGATGATCAAAATATTGAACGAAGCAAATGTTTTTCTTGGCAAAAGGAATGATGGCCAGTCCGCTAACAGTAAAACATAGTAAGCGTAAAACGACGCCCCGCCACTGGTCTTGCCAAAATATTAAATCGTTTTGATTTTTGGTGAGAGAAAGTTCTGGTTTACTGAGACCAATAATTTGGATGCTGAAGGTGTTCACTACTAGTACAGAGTAAACAAAAAGTTGAAAGATGAGGACCTAAGAAAATGGATGTCTTCAAAAGAAAAAATTATAAACGAAAAGGAGAAGAAGATTACCAACTTAGAGTTTAAAAAAAGTATTCCGCAGTAATTTTCATTTGTTTATAGTTTTTTCATACGACAATCGACGAAAGTGACTGTTTCCTATGCTATAATCCACCCTCGAAAATAGGCATTATCCACACTAGTATGTTAACATAGAAAATACTTTTGTTATTTACTTCAGTCACAGGGAACACACAATCTCAGAGTAATTATGCACTGCACATGAGCCGTTTAGCAGAGAAATAGCGTACAGTATTTGCTTAAAAGGGCTTATCATGTGAGTTAGAAGCTTGAAGCGGCAATCTAATGAGCCACGTCCACTTTCCTAGCTCGTTATGTATTATACTATAATAGCATCTTAAGTATTACTCCATATATGTCAGAGGTAACTTGCTGACGTGATCCAGACTTATAAATAAATGACTTAAAAACAAAATCTTCCAATCCAACAATTAATCACCCTTCCCCTCCTAAACGGCCAGCGTTTTGTTAAACATAATGTTGCAAAATGGCTGGAATATTATCAGTATATTACTCTTTGCCAGGACAACATTTTCATTAATAAACATATACCCTAGATCTAAGTCGCTAGAAGCATATAAAAGAAATTATTCAAAGCAAA
Organism: Nephrocerus scutellatus; assembly: GCA_947095585.1. Lineage (NCBI taxonomy): Eukaryota > Metazoa > Arthropoda > Insecta > Diptera > Pipunculidae > Nephrocerus > Nephrocerus scutellatus. Next base: position 89,426,719 of record OX352764.1, read on the forward strand.
ATCTACAATTCATACCTTGTTGATGCCCAATTGCTGGATGACAGTGACACATTTCTCCGCCTCAAGAACTGCAGCATTTAAACGATCGATCAGTAGCGATGAGGGAAACTTCTTTATTTCGGCCTCTTTGGTGAGCTCTTGCAATTCCGCAAGGGTGACCACAGTCGGTGTGTTGGCGTCTACAATGTCACGACAGCGCGACAGCCAACGTTCGAAACTTTGCGCTTTAGCCTTTAGTTTCTGCAACATAAGCGGCATCTCATCCAAGGTGTAACGATAGAGGAGTGTGTGCTTGTCGGGAACGCATGTACAGAGCACAGTGTAGTGACGGAGGCAAGTTATTGCCTTGGTACACTCGCACGAGACAGCCGATAGAAAACATGTCGTATTGCACTCTTGACAGTGGCGCTCATCATCGGGTATCAACTCGAAAGCCTTGCGATCGGCCCGTGTAACGCCCCACTCTAAAAGACTCTTGCGTAATTTCTTCTCCGAGTCGACCATTTCCGCCATATCAATGTAACATGCAGTGGCAATGCCAAAAGTCAGTTTGGCCGGTTCGAGGGCCATCTTGCAGACCAGCTCGTCATGTGAAAAGACGCAAAAACGTCGCAAAATCGAATAGTGATTCACACATTCACGTCCCATTTTAAGCCAATCGGCTGGAGCGAAATTTACCGCCTCGGCAAAGTTGTAGCCCTGATTGAAGCCGGCGTGATAGGCTCTCGGAAAAGTGATAACAAATTCACCAGCATTCTGATCGGTACGGAAGACTGGCACGCCATTGTTCATCAAGATGTTTGGATTCATAATTGTCACAAGCTGATGCAACAAATCTGGCTGTGAGGCGAACAGTTCTGGTGCAGCCTTTTTCATCGTTTCCTCAAACTGTTCGGCACAATTGCCTGGCACACCGTACCATGTTTTCGGTTCGCCCCAATGCAAATAATTGATCGAATAGCTCCAGTGATCCTCGTTGTGCCAGCAGAACGCCGCAAAACACATTCCCACATACATCCATGGTGCGTTCATGCCACTAATGTCCGCATTGATATGTCCTAGAATAGAGTCCTCAAGTAGGGGCAAATTGTTAAGATTCCAACTGGATTCAGCGTACTCCTGATCGCCGGGCAACAAGTAAAGTGAACTTTTGGTCGGAAAACCCGAACCATGGTCCATTGTATGTAAGTCTGCTCCATACTCAACGGTGACATCCTCATCAATTGACGAGACAATCCGCCAAAACTCACGTTCCACCAATTCTGTCGGCACCAAGTGTACCGGCTTCCGGAAGTAGTCTGCTTTAAATTGATCTGCCATTTGGCCAAACTGCTGTAGTGTGTATTCACGTTCTGCCTGTTCGAACCCAAACGCTTCGGTTGGTTTGCTTACCTCCTCGACAACACAGCGCGGACACAGCCACTCTCCCTGTGGTATGCTTGTGAGTTTCGGCAACAAGCAGAAAGTGTGATAACTATCGTCACAGCCATCGCACAGCAGCATTGACTCCTCGTCATCGCCGCTGTTGCAAATGTGACATATATACTTCATTAGTGGATCGACAAGGAGTGGATCGGGTTGCGCTTTCTTTTGAGATGATCCACTTCGTGCACCCGAAGCAAACGCTGCTGCGGCGGCATTAAAAAGATCCCGCTTAAAGTCCTCCTTTGTTTCAATGCGTAGGGGCACAGCAGACCCAAGACCACAATTTGCCGACGAGTTTGCGAAACGTTTCGATCGCCTTGCGCTTGTCTCGTTTGGCGGAACAATCTGTTGCCGCGTAACAATCTCATGTGCTTTGTAGTCTCGCGCCGCTCCATCAAGAGTTGTAGTTGATGTTCCAGTGCCAGTACCATCCTCGAACTTTACATCGCTGGCAGCTGCACCACCAATCGCTCCGATAACCTTTCCCGATGTGTAAACATTGAAGGGATGCAAAATGCGCTCGTAGTGCGCCTTCAGTGTAGCGCCAACGCTCTTACTTGACGGATATGACATCCGATTGGCCACTTTGGCCCACTTTCGTTCCTTTGTTGTTTGATCCATGCCACCCTCTTCTTGGACAATTCGATGCAGAGTATACAGATCGAGCGCCTTGCGCTCGACCATTGGAATTTTCAACGAGGAACCCTGCAACTCCCAGAACTTTGCAATTTGATCGAGAAAATTCAACTTTACACGTGTTTTCGCTTCAAGCTCATTGAGACGCTGTACGCGCGGTGTAAATTTCAGTTTGTCAACGTCAACGGCAAATGGTGGCGACCACGATTCCGGCGGAAGTACCTTTGCTATGCCGCATTTCTCGGCGATCGGTCGAATTTTACTAATATAGGCGAGTGGATTCTTGAACTCTTCAACTGTTGGCCGAAACACTGGACACTCAAGTGGCGTATCAAAATGAAACTCTTCATTCTTATTCATCGAGAACGTGGACGAACTGTGTGGCTGAGTGTGCGGCTGGTGAGATTTGCGACTACTGCTGAACGTTGGTTGTTGAGCGGCCGAAGCAGCAGCAGAAGACGATTTCCTCGTTGAGGAACTGCCGCCACCCTTTTCATCAATACTGCTGTTGCTGTTGTTGCCGCTGGTGGTGGCATTTTGTCCAGTCAATGCTGCTGCTGCATATGAGCTGCTATTCGAATTACTGTTGGATGATAATGATGTGGGAGTGCGTTGGTCGTTGTTGTTTTGGTATTGTTTCTTGGAATCGCTTCCACTGGTACCACCAGTTGAAGTTCTGGTACGCAAACGTCGTATTGGCGTCTTTTGCAGATGTTCGCCATTTGTAGTGCTGCTTATGCTATTGTTGTTGTTGTTGTTGTTGTTTGTGGATGCATAGGAGTTGGCTGTTCCTCCCGCTACTGTAACACACACTTTGGAGCTGCTGCCATCTGCTGTTACTTTGGTTGACATCGCGGTGGTCGTCGTCGTCGTAGTGATCGTAGTAACCCCCTTCGGAAAAGAAAAACAAAAAAATTAAATTGAAATTTTTTTTCGACTGCATACACGAAATATATGACTGAATTTTTAATTTATTGCATATTAGCACTTACTTGACTAATTATTGATTGCTTTGTTGGAGTAATCAAAGTAAGGAGTTGTTGAAAATTAACCCCTTAACTGCATACACGATGGACGCGTACACACACACACTCACTGCGGAAAATTATACTTTCTCTGGTTTTATTTTTTATTAAAGAAATATTTTTTATTCTTTTTTGTGCAACTCCACTATAGTTTTTCCTTCAATTTAGAATTTCTAACACAGTAATGGTGGTTGATTACGTTTTTCTTTTCCCCAATGTTTCTTCTCTACAGACACAATTTTCACTTTTCCATAGATATGACAAAACACGAATTTGATTTTTTTTTAATCGTCGTCGGCATATGGAACTTATATTGAGCTTAATTATTATTCTTTCTTTGATTTGAAATATTTTTCATTTCGATGAAGTTTTTTCTTTATTTCTGATGGATAGAAGATATCATGATGATTTCTTGCGAGCTCGAGAAATTGTAAATTGTCGTCGTCGTAGGGATTTCATCGATTTCGTCGTTGAATTAAATATTTAATTAGAATTTCGAATTTAAATTTGTTAGCTGCTGTTGCTGATGTGCCAATGGAGAAGGAGTAGAGTCACAATTAATTATTTTGACTAAATTGCAAATAAAATTCCTTTCATTTTACAGCCTAAACACACAAGAAGCAAATTTAAAGTTTTTCAGTTTTTCACATCTTCGTCGTGACGGTCGGTTTTGTTTTTCCTTTATTTTCCTTTCGACAATATGGGATTTTCTATTTTTCTTTCTTTATTGAATTGAATGCGAAAACGAATGGAGGAAGTTTGGATTGAACTTTTTATTAGACTACAAGACGAAAGAACTCTTTACTACACACATGATGAAAAAAGTTGATATAAAAAAAAGTACTCAAGTGTTGTAAGTGGGATAATTTCACTCCAACTCGATAATCATCTTCAGCAGAACAAAAAATTCGCTTCACACAGTAGGCAATTTGACTCGTTTTGAGTATAATTCCATAGTTCATTTCCCCATACAGAATTTTACAGAGAGGTGGTATCCACCATTTATAATATTCCCAACATAAATATATACAACACACACAGAGGGTCACCGAAAGCAATGAACGTGAACGACGACATTAATACCCACTCAGTTAGAATGGCGCATGCGAATAGTCGACGTAACTTTACTCATATTTTGAGATGTGCGTTCGAAAATGGTGCTTTGTATTGTATGGTGAATTCATCAAAACTGCTGTACAGTATTTACATTTAATTGTCTTATGCAAACCATACACGATTCAACTCAGTTGTCAAGTGATGTCGTGTTTTTTTTTGTTTTTTTAAATCTGGACGATTTTTTCGCGAAAGCCGAAAGACGAGAACCTTTTGTTTACATTGTTTTGTTGCATGTGTTGTTGTTGTTGTAGTTAATGTAAAGTGGGGTAAATCTCCCAAAATATCAAGATCTGTTTGAGGGGAAATCCGATCTACCGTAGATTGGTTTTTTGGAATAAACGAACAACTTGACAGCCAAAAAATCAATCTGCGCTTGATTAAAACAAACATACAAAAAACATGACATTAGACCGTGCATCCATCATGATAGAATAATGGTATTTCGATTTAATACCTATTATATTTTTTATATTTTTGATAGCTAGTATAATAAAAAAAATTGAGGTCTGGGTGACTTCGTAAAAACTACTGTACAGTATTTACATTAAATGGTCTTATGCAGAGCATATACGATTCAACTCAGTCGGTTGTTGCATAAAAAACAACCATGTGTGGCCTTGTCAGCCTCGAAATCAACGAAGACCATGGCAATGAAATCGAGTTGACGGTTGACGATAAGTTTAAAGAAAAATCAAAAAATTTTGATTTTTCGAAATTGAAATTTTTTTATTAATTAATTTAATTGATTAAAAATCATTTATTTTTTAAATAATATATATTGTTACGAAAAGTAGTTAGTAGCGCATACGAGTATAATAGTATTCGAATCCTCACGTAATACAAACGTAATACAATGCCTCGGATACGGACTGATACTTTGTTTACGACCTTTAGCTATCGTACACGGACAACGATCGGTTTCTGGAACGTTAAGACCCTCCTCGACTCACTACAGGTAGGACCTCAGAACGCCAGATTCCTCCAATTAGAGCGTGGGTTTACGCGATATAATATAGACAGCGTGGGCGCCGTGGCTCAGTGGAAATGCACATGGCTTCGGAGCAGCAGGTTCGTGGTTAGAATCCCAGTAACACCAAAAGTATTTTTCACGGTATCCCACCTCTAGCGAAAGTCTGACAAACGTCCGAGAGTAATAACTTGTCACGGAAAGCTTCTCAATGCGCCGTTCGGATGCAGCATTAAATTGTAGGTTCCCTTCATTTGTGTGCAAATGTGCGCTATTATGGTTTATGATAATTATATATGCAAATATAAAACTTTTTTTTACTTTTATTCGACAATATTTCGAAATTTGAACACAATTTACAACAAAAACAATTTTGTAACAACTGTTTTAGTCACCGACATTCACCACTATAGTTGTAGTGAGCTTTCCAAACAGTTGCTAGTTGCTATATATGTGGTTTACCAAAACTGTTGCTTTAGTGATAACAACTGTTTAAGTGACGACTATAAATATGACCCTAATAGTGGCTATAACAACTTTGGTAAAGTAGCTGCTTGGCAAAAGAAGTTTTAGGGTGCATAATGGAAGACAGTAATATCATAAGTGCTATTGAATAAAGAAATATTAGTTCATGGATTTAACCTGAGGTTAGGTAAGATTGAAGTGGCCGTCAGTCAACCGATGCATTTAGACCAAGAAGGTCCGTTGTGATACCACAAGGATTTAGAAAATCCCACGCCTACTCGTTGAACTACATGGAGCTTCGTATGAAGCGCAATAGACTATTAATGTCAATTTGGGTTGGATAGTTGAGATCGTTGCAAAAGAACGCTCCCAGATGGAGCTTCAGCCTGTTAGAGAGGGCTGGGCATGTACAAAGTAGATGGAGAGTGGTTTCCTCCTCCTCCTCATCCATGCATTTCTGCAGAAATCGTTGGAAAAAGACTCCTAGTCTTTATATTCAGGCAATAGGGGTAGTGTGGTTCCATGTTTGGCGAGTTCTTCAGCCATACAATGGAATGTCTCTATGTATGCCCCGCCACCCAGCACAGGTGAGTGTTGAAATGCTCTGCCATCTCCTCAAGAGACGATCGGCAATTCCGGACCAGAATGGAATTTGTAGTGACTGATTCCATGGACTTTAGCGCAGCCTGGCTATCCGAGAAAATGTGGATATCCTTAACAGATATGACATTACTCTTCAGCCAAGACAACGCTTCCCTAATAGCCATGATTTGACCTTGGAAAACACAGTGATCAGGAAGACAGAAGGAGAGACTTAGATTTAGTCTTCTTGAAAAGATACCTCCGTCAACCCCTTCGACCCGTCTGTGTAGAAGTGAATTCCTTCATTTTCCAAGTAGATACCTTCCTCCCAAGAAGACCTGGAGGGGATGGTAACCTGGAAGTTTTTGTTGAAGTGAAGCTGCGGAATGGAGTAGTCTAAGTTGACAAATGGAGTCCTGACTGAATTCAGGACAGAAGAGTGGCCGAAATCATTCATGGTCCACTGAGAGATTGCTCTGAGGCGAGTAGCCGAGCTTGCAGCAAGTTGTCTGCAGAAGATGTGGATTGGAGCAAGGTTAAGCCGAATGTCCAGTGCAGCAGAGGGAGTTGTACGAAGCGCCGCTCCACTCACACAAAGACAAGCTGATCTTTGGACTCTGCTTAGTTTGTCGCGATTGATCGCTTTATCTATTGCAGTCCACCAAACAGCCACACCGTATAGCAGAATAGGTCTGACTACTGCTGTGTACAGCCAATGAGTTATATCCGGTTGAAGACCCCATTTACTTCCTATGGCTTCCTTGAGAAGAGTGCCACTTTACGGACTCTTTCTTGTATGTTGGTTTTCCAGCTCAGCTTCCTATCCAGAATAAGACCAAGATATTTGGCCTTATCGGAGAAAGTCAAGCTTGTGCCCTTGATGGAGTGGGATTTTGTACTTCCTCGTAAAGAGGACACGTTCGGTTTTTTGGGGGCTTACCCCTAGACCACAATGATCTGCTGAGCTTATTAGCTTATTTAGAGCATTATGCAGAAGTTCTATCAAGGTATGTGGGTGCTTTCCTGAGACGGCTATGGCAACGTCGTCCGCATAGGCGAACACACCGCGGCCTTCTCCCTCAGGCGAACCAGCAGTCCATTCACCGCCAGCTTCCAAAGAAGTGGGGACAGGACACCTCCTTGTGGGGTGCCTCTGCTGACAAATCTTTTGGCAGACGACAAACCAAATCTTGAATTTATGATCCTACTTGTGAGTAGAAGATCAATCAGTTCACCCAGTGAGTCGTTCACCCCAAATTCGACAGCGCATCCGTGATCGCAGATGTTTTGACGTTGTTAAAAGCTCCTTCTATGTCCAGGAAAACCACCATTGAGTATTCCTTGTGATGAAGGGAGTTTTCAATGTAACGAACTAGCGTATGCAGAGCTGTTTCTACAGATCTGCCATTGCAGTACGCGTGTTGATCGACGGACAGAAGGCTTTTGTCAATACTAGTACGAAGGTGGATCTCGATCAGTCTTTCTAAAAGGAATGACGAAAGGTTAATTGGTCTGAGGTTTTTGGACTGACGTGGGAACATTTACCTGCTTTTGGAATGAAGACCACTTTCACTTCTCTCCATATGATTGGAATATAGATCAGATCAAGAAAACTTTTGAAAATTGTCTCAAGCAAAGGAAGAATAATGTTCGAAGTGCTTTGCAGTTCGGCTGGAATTATGCCGTCTGGTCCTGCAGATTTATATGGTTTGAAGCTATGTAGTGCCCAAAGCAATTTGTCCTTCTCAATTATATCTCTAGAGATGGTATTATACCTAATTGATCTATTTAGATCAGTGTTGTAGGTAGTATGAGAGCTATCTGGGAAATGGGTATCTAGAAGCAGAGTTAGCGATAGTGGTCCACGAGCCATCAGCTTTTTTCAGTCAGCTAGGCATTATTGGATTAGTTGAGAGGATTTTCCTGAGCCTAGATGCTTCTGAGCCTCTTCCATTCTGCCGCAGAAGAGTCTCCAGGGTGCGCGCTTGGCTTTCCTCAATTCTTTTTCATACACTTTAAGGGTTCCTTGTTGGCATCCCAGTCGGTCTCTGTTTAACCTGAAGTGGTACTTAAATTTTTTACACAAAAGTATTCTGTTTTTAATCGTTTTTATGTATATTTCTAATGTTTCAATCTTTAAAACATTTCCTCTTTAGATTTGCGAAGTATGATACACAACGTCCTAACGTCCATTGATAACACACAATATACAAATACTTCTGATTACACGTAAATACGCTTACTCTTGTTATTATGAAGTTATATTTTATATTGATTCCTAAAAGTTGAATTCCATTAGTCTTCTACACAAAAGAACCTGTTTTTTCTAACAATTCGAAAAATTTTTTCGGTTTGTGACTTGAATTTTTTAAGATGACATCAAAATAACTCTCACTTCACTCACTTTTCTGAAAACGTCAGCACTGTCAAAGTGTCAAGACTGTCAAACTGTCAAGTTCCTTTTAATTTCCATCAGCTGTTCGATATGGATGCACTCTAAATTTTTGTAGCGGCTGTCACTTGTGTCAATAAACAAAACAGAAAACAAGATTTTGTTGATTTACTATTAAGTATTAAACTAAAGAAAGAATGAGGTAAGGAAATTAACGAAGATGATAATTATTTTAATGCAGAACATAATAACAAGCTTGTATAAATTTAGCCACAACATATGTAAGCATAATAATTATCTATAAACTTGACATTTGTCGTGTTCCTTCTGTCCTGAATATGTTTTGGCTGTGTGTTTTGTCCAAGCTTTTTTTGTTTACAACACATTTGTGGGTCTTTGATTAAATTCTTAAACTAATTACAAGTTTCTTTCGTCTTCTATCAATTGCACCGCAAATTTTCACGTCGCCTTGCGTGACCGCTCGCCATATTACCAGCGCCAAAAGAACGAATCCTTCAGCAGATCGTAATTGTCCACCGATTGCCGATGCTCTGCGTGCTCAACTTGATCTGACAACTTCTAATCTTCAATTGCTGGAGATTTCCTCCGGATGTGGACAACATGCAGGCTATTTGTCGGAGATTTTTCCACACATAACGTTCAACCCGACAGAGTTCGATAAATCTCTTTTCTCCAGCATTAAGGCGTACGCTAACGACTGCCGCACAAAGAACATCACAAAACCAGAGTATGTAGATATTTCCAAGGATTACACTGAATGGGATGTGCAATACGAGCCGGGAACGTTTGATTACATATTGAACTGTAATATGATGCACATATCACCGTGGCGATGCTCCGAGGGGCTTTTTCGAAATGCAGGTCATTTGCTTAAGCCCAAAGGAATCCTCTTTACTTATGGCCCTTATGCAATGAATGGAGTGCTAATACCTCAGAGCAACGTAGACTTTGATAAGTCCTTAAAGTATCGCAATCCGGAATGGGGAGTTAGGGATATTTCCGATCTAAAGATGCTCGCAACTAAGAATGGACTCCAGTTGAAGCTGATAACTGAAATGCCTTCCAATAACAAATTCTTGACTTGGGAAAAGATAAATAAGTAGTTTAGCTACACATTAATACTGGTATTTTGTTTTATTAATGCACTGGAATTTATTCAGACTGGTGTAAAAACTCTGGTACGTTTATTATTTTATAATTTATTACTTTAACAAACTTATTGATAGGGTAAGATGATAAAACATGATTTTCATGACGACCCACCTTACAGACAATAAAACGCCTTTGTCATGTATTCGAATTTGTAAGCAGAAGCAAAAATTCAAGAATAAACACACAAGCATCCTCAATTTTTTCTGTCCTGTCCACATCGAGAAGCACACCATTAAATGATGAACAACCAAGAAAAACAATACCGTTTTTCAATTATCCATTTGGCCAATATTTAAAAGCTACTATGGACGCATGTGCATTCAGGTGTATTCCAGGTCATTCAATTGCCTTGAGTGGCCTCAATTGATTTCTTATTGTGCGCGACATTGCGCGGTAGCTTATTCACCCATCTGACCCAAAATTAAAAAGCAAACAAAACACAAATTATTGATGAATCGGAGCGACTAAACTCTGGAGTAACATCATCCGTGTGCAGTATGTAATGGATTCGCATTTACCGCGACACAGATGCGCAGTGCAGTACTTCAATTGTTACAACTGTCGCTGTTCTCACGAAACGACGTTATTCCATATGCGGTGAAGCGCTCATCGTTCAATAGGAAACGAATCTGGAAAAGTTTTCCTCCTCAATATTTACACAAAATCTCAACAAAAGAGAATGCAGCAGATGTCTAGCCATGATTTGCGACAGGAAAACCGGACATCCCGGTCAGAGCAATCAAATCAAATCAGGTTATTTCAGTCTTCAGTTTCAGGTGCATTTCGACAGCATGTCCAAATGTCATTCCCAAATAGGTGGCAAGGGAAAGGGTCAACAGCTCGTCACATACAGCTGGATAAATGTACAATAAAGTACGGATACTCGTGTCTGTTTGTTCAATGAAAGTGGATTTAATAATACAGGGAATCACTCATCTCAGCGTTTGAGTTTACAGGACGTTCGTTCGATTGTTTCACCCCACCCCCCGAATGTGTGTTGTCGGTGTTGCAGTCCCATTGGATGATCAGCCAAACAACCATTAGGAAGTTGATTTGGTTTTCTGTTGAATTTCAAATGAGCGACGATGCTTTTTATTTCCCAACAGTCTGCGCGACCTAGTATCTCTCTTACAGTAGAGGTTCGAATTGATAATATTTTAGAATACAATTGTGGGTGCAATAAGCAATCTACCTCCTCGGTTTTAGAAGCCATTTGCCGTTGAAGGATGCATTACGTATCATAATGTCATTCCATTAAAGCTGAATTTTGGTAATTTTCCTCCAGTACAGGAAAAGCGAAATGATCGGGCTAGTCATTTCAAAGTAAAGTAAGGTTGGCGCGTGGCCAATAACCTCGAACGTAAAAACCCATATTACGGAACCCCAAATCAGGCTCGGATGGTGAACTGGTGAACTGAACGACGACTACCACGGAAACGAAACCGGCTAAACGATTTAAGAATTTTCTCATGAAACGTATGCTCACTGTATACAGCTCGAGCTGCACACCCAGCTAGCCGGTACTCTGTCCAAATATAGTGCTGATATAACAGCAATTCAGGAGATTCGGTTGTCCTACAAAAATCAGAGTATGACATATACAGCTGTCATGTCATGCAAGACATCATGTGCTCGGGGTGGGGTTTATATCCAGCAGTCAGCATGAAACCCACCGTTATCGGCTTTAAAGCAAAAAGGCTATGCACCCTTCGTGTGCGGGGCAGATTTAAAGACATAAGCCTCATAAAAGTTCACGCGCCTACAGAGGATTCCCTAGATGATGAAAAAGGAGAATTCTTTGAATCAGTCGAACGGGAACTCTATGCCTGTCCTCAGTATGACGTAAAAGTCATTCTAGGGGATATGAATGCCAAAATAGGTAGGCAGCCAGTAATCAGGTAGTACATTGGCACCCAAAACTTAGACGAAGACACTAATGACAATGGACAACGAGTCATAGAGATGGCAGCAAGCAATAATTTGGTTTACAAGGTTTGCACGCAAAAATATCCACAAAGCCATTTGGGTATCTCCTGGTGGAGCCACCGCCGCAACAACCCGAACCTGATGAATTAAGAAGATAAAGTACCGAGGTGTCAACGTCGACTCGGACCACTATCTTGTTGGTATGGTGCTCCGAGCACGGGGTGCATCTTCAAAGACAGCATCCACAAATCAGATTCTAGTCAACACGGCTCTTCCTTCGCTACGAAGATACCAGAAACAACTACGGTCAAGCGATACGACTCGCCCTAAATACAGGGAGAGTAAGTCCTGGGGCTGAGATGCCGGGCGTAGATGAGAAATGGACACGCCTTAAGAATACTGTCATTAGTACTGCAGACTCCATCTTAGGCAGTAGTCGTAGAGATCGGAACGACTGGTTTGATGAATGACGAAAGCAAGCTAGCGACTGAACATAAGAATGTTGCGTAACGAGCAACCCAACAATCTCATAGAACACGGGCACACGAAGATGAATATAAAGAGCTCAGAAGATATGAAAAAACAGTTCACCGGCGAAAGAAAGCAGCCTGGGAGAAGAATCTCGTCCGTGAACTAGAACAGTACAGAGAGCAAGGACCGCACCAGGCGAGGAAGTTCTACCAAAGAGTCCGCGGTATGACGCAATGACGCAATATACACCGCGTTGCACATACTGCATAGTCAAAGAGGGTAATCTGATCGCCGATCTCAAAGGCATCTTAGAGCGATGGGAAGAGCACTTTCATTAGTTGCTAAATGGCCAGCTAACTAAGGAATTGGAGGCTCCACCAATGACCGAAGACCATACTGTGCTGCCGCCACTAAGTATAGACGAAGTTAGCAGAGCGATAAATCGGCTCAAAAATAATAAGGCCCCGGGATCAGCACTGATTAAAATTGAAGTCCCCGCAACACATCATGAGGAGGAAGTATGGGAGGAAGAACCGATGCCATAAGATTGGCGAAGAGGCATCATGTGCCCCATATATAAAAAAGGAGATATCACAACCTGCAGCAGTTATCGTACTATAACGTAACAGGCAAATCAACAACTGATCAGATTTACACCCTTAGGCAGGTACACCATCTTTTTATTGAAAAGCCTATGGTAGCATAGCCAGAGTATAACTTTATAAAGCCATGAGAGAATTTGGCATCCAAAATAAACTGACACGACTATGACTATGTAGGTTGACCATGACCAATGTCATAAGCCAAGTAAAAATATCCGGATCACTATCAAGCCCATTCAACATCTATAAGGGGCTCTGACAAAGGGATGGACTGGCTTGCGTCCTTTTCAACCTGGCGTTGGAGAAAGTGATCCGAGACTCTGACGTAACGGCGAGAGGAACAGTCCTGTATAAGCCCATTCAGATACTGGCTTACGCAGACGACATCGACATCGTTGGTAGAAACTAAAGGGCTGTACAGGAAGCTTTCATCCACCTCGAGCAGGCGGCACTAAATCGCGGGATGCACATAAATGGGAGCAAAACAAAGTACATGGTGGCCACATCTGCGAGTGGAAGATCCAACATTGGTCCCTCGATCCAAATAGTGGAGCGCGAAGTTGAAGTAATGCAATCCTTTATCTATCTCGGGTCAACTGTAGCAGCCGATAACAGCATGAAATCAGAAATACGCGAACGGTTGCTTAATGCCAACAAAGCCTACTATAGTCTGTCTAGACTGTTCAAATCCAGGAATTTAACCATAAAATCCAAGCTGCTGGTATATAAGACAATGGTCATACCAGTACTTACATATGGATCCGCGACTTGGGTGCATAGCAAAAAGCATTCTGACCTCTTATCCGAGGTTCGAGAGAAAAGTCTTACGGAGAATTGTTAGATCCGAATGTGAGGAAGGACGATTCCGGAGACTCTATAATGATAAGATCTACAAGCGTTACTGCGATGTCGAAATCATGAGGAGAATTAAGCTCAGTAGGCTCTGGTGGGCAGGAAGAGGATCCTACTTGGAAAGTCATTTGAGGTAGGATGTATGGAACACGACAGCGAAGCCGGCCAAGCATACGCTGGAAGGATGGCGTAGACCAAGACGCCCAGAGTTTAAGGATGCCAAACTGAATGACATCGGCTCGAAATCGGGACCGGTGGGGAGATTTTTTGCGGGTGGCCAGGACCGGACACCGGTTGTAAAGCCAAATATGATGATGAATTCATTTACCACAGCAAAAATGTATTTATTGCATTTTTGAACAACAACAAGAAAAACGTTCCAGTTCCTGTCCCATAAAATCTGAAGTAAACATTTTGCACATACGATTCGCCGCCAATGTTGAGACAAAGGGCGGGATTTTCTTTCCTTCAGTTCGATGATGTGCAGGTGCTCCCGGAAATCGAAAGCAGTGGGAAATGTATAAAAACATCAATGGTCAAACTTCAATAACTCATAAAGTCTTGGTGACAAGCATCAATGTGCATTCAATTGCAATTTATTTTTGTTACCCATTCTTCCAGCATGCAGTGGCTGTGAGATGAACCAGAACGCGATAAATGCTTGTCGTTGCATGAGGAAGACATTTTGATTTCCATTCCCGATGTTTTCATGGGATTTAGTGTATGTATGTGTGTGACAGGTTTCGTCTTTGAAATGTTTAGCTTTTGCCATTTCGGATTGATGTTTTTGTGGGGAGAAGGCTTTTCATTGATTGAAGAGCCATATACGCCATACATGCGACCTTCAGATCTTTTGGGCCTAACACGTTAAGTGGGAATTAAGTTCTTTAATGAATGAGACTATATCGGGCAAGTCAGTAGTTCTTCCGGCCTTGGATAATAAAGGCAGGAAGAAATATGATTCTATTAAGGGCGGAGGCATCGCATGTAAGGTTGGGTGTTTTTCTGGCCGTGTTACATAATCTGCAGGGGTTCGTACCGTAGCAGAAGGTATTAGGCGAGTACATGAAATAATTGAAACAGCACACATTCATATGGTACGCAGGGCTTATTATGTTTTCTCTAAGAAGTTATGTATGCCAGCAAATAGAGCAAAGACTTGATAAAAATAAGGGAACGTAATAACAAATGACAAAACGGTACATGACCATGTATTAGGTTGCTCTCATACGGTTAGCAGCAAATGATAATGATGGATAGGTGTGGTTATGATATGCATACCACCAAGAGGTTCTACTTCCTGCATAACTACACAAGCTATGCCTTGCCTTTGGAAAAAGCGAAAAAACAGTGACAAGCAAACAACACTCCTACGATGTTCAAGCGATTCGATGGCTTTCGTGATATGTTCGTCACGAATAAGTTTTATGACACGGTTCTGAATTCTGTCGAGTAGATGTAATGTGGTCTAGGGGTCACCTGTCTGGCAATACATTCTCCGTGGAGGCCAAATTGCATTTTAACCTATTCATGGTTAGGGTGCTGGGCTTTACCACGGGATATTAAATTACGGTTTACTCTCTAAGAGAGCTAAATAGTTCATAGTTTATGAGTAATGCTTAATGGCAAAAGCTAGGAAAGCGCGGGGCTCATCCCCCAACTCTACAACGATGGCAGGCAATACAGTTGTATTCAAATATAGGGCGAATATATGGCTTGTAAATAGTAGCCAGGTTTATATAATCCATTACCTTATTCCTTAAACTTTTGGTTTATTATATCATAATCATCATGCCAATCAATCAAAAAAGCTCGGGTCTGAGGGAGTGAAGTACATCCTGCACCGTTTTAGAAAACCTAAAACATTTCGCAGCATTCTTAGCGCTGGCGAATATGTGGTAGTTCCAACGAAGCTTGTTTATGACGCACATACCAATTGATATGGACAAATGCTATTTACCAATTTCTTGGGAAAACTCCAGAAGAATAAGAGAAATGGAAAAGCCTGCACAGTGGCAAAGCCATTGTTGATGAACACCTCTTTAAAACCATAGCAGGGATACTATCAGACCCAGCAGATTAAGTTCTTTGATGAATGCTACAAGTATATCGGGCTATTCAATTAATGTTGAGCTTTGGATAATATAGGCCTTAATAAATGTGATTGGGGGAAGGCATCGAATGTAAAGACTGTTTTGGGTGCTGTGCACAATCTGTAGCGGCTGGTAGTAGAAGGAATCAACAAACATTCATATGGTACTCGGGACTTATAATGTTTTTTCTCAGAATGTATGTATACCAGGAAACAGAGCAAAGACTTGATAAACATTAAGGAACGTAATTGGGAATGTAAACGTTACATAAGCATGTATGGAATATGGTGCTTTAATAGCTCAACAGCAAATGGTGATGGTGGATAGATGTAGCTATGATATGCATACCACTAAGAGGTTCTGCTTTCTGGTAGTATGTAGTATATATAAGTACACAAGCTACTACGAACTATTCTATTCTATTCTATTCTAATCTATTCTATTCTAATCTATTCTATTCTAATCTATTCTAATATAATCTATTCCATTCCATTACGTTCGATTATATTGCATTATATTCCACTACAATTTAATTTAATTTCAATTGTCTTACAACAAAAATACTTAAATGCATTGACTGGCGGGAGCTTTTTGATCCATTCCACTACATTCCATTCCATTCTATTCCATTTCATTACGTTCGATTATATTCCATTATATTCCACTGGAATTTAATTTAATTGTAATTGTCTTACAACAAAACTACTTAAAAGCATTGCCTAGCGTGAACTTTTTGATCCATTCTAATCCATTTAATTCTATTCAATTCTATTCCATTCCATTCCATTCCATTGCATTCCATACCATTCTAATTTGGTTTAATTTGAATTGTCAAAAAATACTTTAAAGCATTGCATTGCATTTAGGGTTGCGTTCTATGTGCGTGAAAGCTAGTTTTTTTTTATGCATTCCATTCTCATCCATTCCATTGTAATCCATTCCATTCTAATTTTATTTTAATTGTCTTATAATAAAAATATTCAAACCATTGCATAGTTTAAGCTTATGCTTTTTGTGCGTTAAAGCGAGAATTTTTTTTTTCGATCCATTTCCAATCCAATCCTTTCCACCCCAATTTAATTTTAATTTCAATTAACTTATAACAAAAATTTAAAAAAAAATTTAATTTAATTTATATCAAAAATAATTCATAGCATTGCTTTAGGGGTGCATTATTTGTGCGTACAGCGAGAACTTTTTTTTATCCATTCCATTTCATTCCAATCCATTCCAATCCAATTTAATTTAATTTCAATTGAGTTATAACAAAAATACCTCAAATCATTGCATAGTTTTAGGCTTGCATCTTTATCCTTGAAAGCAAGAACTTTTTCTGATCCATTCCACTCTATTCCACTCCTTTCCCCTCCAATTTAATTTAATTTCAATTGTCTTAAAAAATACTTCAACGCATTGCATAGTTTTAGGTGTGCATTCTTTTTGCGCGAATGATAACTTTTTTTGATCCATTCCATTCCATTCCATTCCATTCCAATCCATTGCAATTAATTTATATTCAATTGACTTATAGCAAAAATAATTCATAGCATTGCATAGTTTTAGGCGTGCATTCTTTGTGCGTGAAAGCGAGACCTTTTTTTTTCATCCATTTCATTGCTTTCTACTTTCCAATTTAATTTAATTTCAAATGTCTATAACAAAAATACTTTAACGCATTGCATAGTTTTAGGCGTGCATTCTTTGTGCGTGAAAGCGAGAACTTTTTTTTGATGAAACATATTTGGTACTAATAAGTTTTTAACTAACTCAATCATATTTTTAGCGTATATGTGGAACACCAAAAAGTTAATAGCTACCAACTGTATAGCATGTCCTATGGAGAGAATAACAAGATAGAAAAAAAGAATAATAGAATCAGCGAGTTAATTTTCTAGGCACGTATTCCTTTTAATCCTGACAAGAATTTTATTTCCATAAAAATGTTTCCCTTGTTTCGTTCGGCGTGGCATCAGCAGCAGCAGTTCGCTCCCGACTGTCATGTCACTGTTTGTCAGGTTTTTTTTTTCATTTTTCTTGGTTTCTGCTGGATGATTAGGTGACGACCGACGACCGACGACCAGCGATGAGATCAGCTACGTACATGTATATGGGATGACTAAACCAAACGTACAATGGCGCATTTCTATGCGGCGAAATCCATATGGAACATGGAGGTAAAAAATGACCAAAAGGCAAAATGGTCTGCTATTTAGAACATTAAACTCCTCAGATATTGTGAAGCTTTCTTTAAAGAAAACAAAAAACCCTAAACTCCCACTACAAATGCCATTTGTTGACCTTTTGTAAGGCTTTAGTTAACAGTCAGTGGGTAACCAACGAAAAAAAGGAGTCTAAGGAGTTAGATGGCATTAGAGGAATAATCGCACGAATACACGTAGGGAATGTATTTCGTGGGATCAAAATTAAAACCTTCTCCTGTTCTCCTTGGTAGGTAAATGGGACTTTCCTTATAATGTGTTTAGTCCAACCGAAGTGTCACAAAGAATATCTCAATGTTGTAGACCAAACATCTCAACGCATTACTGCACGGCGGCTTGACTTGCTAGCTTATCTTATAACAATAAACTATCTATCTACTTTGTACGTAAGTAACCTTTTTCCATTTGCAGACATGCTTCATCATTACCAGAATGGACGACTTTAAGAAATATTTTCTTAGAACAATTCACAAAGGGTGTACTGCAGAAATACACCGCACACCCTTCACAAAACTTAACACATACTCGCATAACTATATAACAGTTCAGAAAAGGGTAGGTAGAGGTAAACTCTCTGGAACATTATTTTCATCCAAAGCTCTCATCCCAGCTATTTTGGGTGATATGAAGATTTCAAAATTTACCCATCGGCACTTCTGCATTGGGATTATTTATAGCAGATTGGTTTCGGTTTCGGTACGAGTACCAAGTAGCAAAAGGTATTCTTGGAGTCGATTTCAAGTGTGATCCAAGTTAAGTTATAAGCTAGACAAGCTAAGCAATAAAGAAAGGGGATGCTCTTCTCAGCCATACTCGGTCGTTAGCTTTTCATGCATTTTCATATGGGTTTGCAGAGATTTTGCATTGTTCCAGGCGGTTAGTCGGAAGTGTCTTACCGAAGTTATTGAGGCATCCGGCGAATGTATACTCGCCGTATGCTTCATACATGTCCTCAGGCTGGACATGATTTCGGATGTGCCATTCTACCGGCTGTCTGTGGTTCGATATACTCGAACATTATAATAAACTGGAACGTGATAAGCATGAGATGAATGAGCACTGAACTTAATGAATGACAAATTATTATTTTGGTTTTGATTTGTGTGACGCTTCCACGTGTGGCGTAACATGAATCGAAAGATGAACAATAAAAGTGTGAGATATGCATCAGGCAGTAATCAGTGGCTATCCTATTTACTGTTCTTCCAAAAACTTTTATTGATGTATCTATCAAGTACTTCATCAACCTGTGAAGAAGAAGCGGCAAACGAAATTCGTTCTGGCTTCATGTAATTATCTCCACTGATTCCGATCTACCAGGAAATGGTTAATCTGCTATGCTATTGCTATGTTATAAAGTATATTAGCATCACAAATTAATCCTAATATATAAAACTAGCTGAAATATCCCATTGCCCCCACCACACTTTCCACCACCCAGCTGACTACCCACTCCATTGACTCCACGCACACACCCACTCACCTTTTAACCACTGACCCGAAACTGTAGACTATAACCTCCAGGGAAAAAACCATTTACAGTGGTGACCTTAAATTAGTCCAGTAGTTTTTAAGTTTAGAAAATAACAGACATTGCCCGGCTGCTCCTCCCAACCACAGCCCCAACCAAACTGATTTGTGTCTTGCCTAACTAACTCTGTAACGCCTTGACCAATTTCAACCAAACTTGGTATACATATTACTTACAATGTAGAATCAAAATTATACAACCTTGCAACGCTGGGCACTCTACACACCTCCTCTATACACTAATGGGCTATGTCACATATTGGTTCTAAAACTGTTATAAGGTATTGTTAAGAAAATGTAATAATGTATTGTAAGCTCTTATTGAATAAGCTTTCTATTGAAATGTGTTACCATTGCATATTATTTGGCTCAGTAGTATTGCTTGGAGCATGTATATTAGATTAGAGCATTTATGTACTGGTACTTTCTTGTATCATATATGTGGTTGTGCTCGTCTTTACTTGTTATATGTTAAATTGTATGTAGGAATTTACCAGTATGGTCCGGTGTTTGCTGGATGGTTCGAATAGAACAGAATAGAAAAGATTAGAAGACTGTTGGAACTGTAGATTTTTTATAAATACAGCAACTCTGACGCTGTGAGTTAGTTGTTATTTGTAATTCAACCAGACTGGCTGAAAAGTACTTGCCAAAATAGATAGAGCTACCAGCTACGGGTTTCTTTTAAGGCGACCTGCTGTATCATAGGGTGTAGCTAATCTAAGAGACTTACTTCCTCCCTAATGAAGGATAGTATGTCCTTAGTGACAGAGTTTCGTAGAGCTGCCGACGAACATATTGCCTTATGGAAAATACGTCTCCTTAGCCACATCAATGCAGGACAATCACTGAGAATGTTCACAGATGTTTCATCATCCTCCGAGCAGAACCTACATTCCGTGTCTGACTAATTTTGCTAAGGTGTTATCTAGATCAAGGATTTCGTTATAGAAAAAGGGCCTGAATAATCGTTTCGATTGTCTAAGCCCTGGGATATTAACCCAAATGGGCCAGACGAAGATTACCTTCCCGCTATTATTAATCGTCGCTGTGGTGGCAGCCCAGTTGACACCACAGTAAGGTTCCCCTCCTAAGAACGTTGATTCTGATCCAGCTCTGGCTAGTTCATCTGCATATTCGTAACCTGCAGTCCCTTGGTGACCAGGGACCCAATCGAGCTTAGCCCTGTTATGCCTTGCCTGGGATTGCAGTGCATCGTAGCAGCATTTAACTGATTTAGAGTCCAATATTGTTACCTCAAATAACCTGCCGAAACACTACTCGCTGGCCATGGTGTCGGGGATAGTGCAAAACATGTCTCTTTCTGGAATTGAGTCAAGAACCCGTATTCTAGTTGCAGTTTAATAGCATATATCCAGCGGCCGTCTACCTGATGAAGATTGGCAGGGGTGAAAGCCCTAAAACAGTTTCTAATACAGCCCTAGGGCTGGTGCGCATGGCACCCGTTATTACATGATACCCGTTTTAGGATAAAGACGCCAAGTTCTGCCGTATAGGTGTCTACTGGCCCACAAGGCCCTAGTTTGACACATTGATGTTTGCAGAATGACTTTTATATAGTTATAGGATGACTATAGGATGTTTATACAAAAGATTATGGGTAGATTGAAAAATGAACATAATATGTGTATTTCTAGCTAGAAGGTTATTATGAGATCTTCATAAGGTGATTATAGAATTTTTTAATATGATGACTACTGGATGCTTTGAGGATGGTTATTTAATAGTTATAGGATGACTATAGGAAATTGAAATTGACGCCTTACGTATATACCACACCATATGGTATAATGAAACGCTAATGGTAACGCCACTGCTTTCTGTTAGTTTATATAGGGTTTTTAAATAAGAGCACTTCAACTTTTTTTTTTGAATAAAACACAAACTGTTCGACTTTTGAACTAACTTTTGAACATATACATATGATACATTTAAGTATGAAACTCGATTTCTTTTGCATGACCACCGCGTGCACGTTTTACGAAGTGAGCCTCATCGCTGAAGATGATTTTTCGTTGAAAATCTGCATTATTTTCGATTTGCTCTTGAGCCCAATTAACGAATCGGCGTCGCTTCAAATGGTCAAACGGCTTTAGTTGTTGTGTCAGCTTGATCTTATACGGATGTAGGCCAAGATCTTTACTATACAGTCGATTGTCGAACGGGCTGGCTTGTTTAATGGACCGTAAAATGGCCGTAATGCTCTTAAAGTAGCGGCAACAGAACGATTATTTTGATAAAAAATTTGCACGATTTGCAATCGCTGTTCACATGTGTAGCGTTCCATGATGAAATGTATACTAATGAAGTTTCCAAATGACAAAAGAACAATAAAAACTATGGCGTCGTTCGCCGTCCCTATCGGAGAAAAGTTGAAGCGCACCTGTTGAAACACCCTATATTTCATCTGTATGCCTATTATACCTTATCTTTATTTTATAGAGCATAGAGCATAATAAGGGAGTCAGTAGCTCCAATCGAAATGTCTAATATCTAAGATATAGAGTCAGCAATACTATGACACATGTTATTATTATTATTTCTACAACGCTGATGGAAAACACAATGCGTTATCATCGATTCGATAAAATCAATAAAAGCATTAAATGTGTTGCTTGATTTTGTCAAAATTGTTTTATCAATTTAATTCACTCAAATGGAACCATAGGATTACAGACAAGCTACGACTTAGAGACATAGAGTATGATCTAGGGCTTGATGCAATAAATTAATCCCAAAATATCAAAACATCATGAAATGCACTGCTAACAGCTAACCAAACAACTCTCACACACTCTCTGTGGTGTGCATAAGAAGATTAAGCTGTGATATCATATTGCCAACAAAAATGTGTGTTTGTGCACAATGCAAGTGCACAAGTAGTTGTCCATAGATACATTTGTATATACGAACATAATAATGCGGTTCACAACCAACAAAACCATGAAACATAATTTGATTGCAAACGGCGATTGGAAATCGTCCCAGAAACTAATTGAAAGTGATTTTCTGGTTTTGTCTAACACACACACACACACACACACAGTCAGTATAAAAAAGCTTTAAGAGCTATTGCCTTACAGCCTTAAAGATGAGAAGGCAAAGGTAGTGATTAAAAAACACACCTCCTCACAAACCTCCCCCCTTGGCTAAAAGCTACGACCAACCCAAAAAGGAAGCAGCCGATAGACAGCGAGATGCCAAATGCAAAAAGGAATCAAAAACAAAAGTCTTTACAAAAACCTACAGAAAAGGTAATAGCGACTGCCGCTGAAATCCCGGAGAAGAAAAACGGAAATGCACCGAAAACGGGAGAAGGCCAATGGATAAGGGTTGTCGCCAAAGGAAAAAAGGTCGAAACCAACGTTATTAGCAAGGAGACTGCCACTTCCGTCATTTGATGGTTGTGCCTATTGGCTCCTGACCCGTTCTTTGGTAAAGATGTTCGTTAGAGATACGATTAGGGCAGAAAACCCTTAAGATGTCCTGTAGGCACCTATTTTTTTTGGTGACAAACGGTGGTGATGACGCGATTATAGACAGTCATGTCCTAAGCCTCTCGCATCACAACTCCTATTATATGCGTCCACGTCGCGTCACTGGAAACTCGGTACCCAATTCGATTTGCAGTAGCTTGGGCCGGGGCTAAATAACAAGGTGGACTTGCCTTGGTCGGCGGCGCTTCATGTCGATCTAGGTTGCAGTTGGCCAATCACCACTCAACTGAATTAATTGATTCTTGAAACTAATACAAGCCTCGGATACGTATCGAATTTATCAACAATGACCTTTGGCCCACGAAAAAGGACACGTTTTGGAACTTGGAACATTCGCACGCTCGTCAAGACAACAACGCTTGCACAATTAACAAAAGAATTTCGTAAATACCATCTAGAGATTCTTGGTCTTAGTGAGGTGAGATGGCCTGGAGTAGGGGAAAAACGAACATCTACCGGCGAGTTTCTAATTTTTTTTGGGTAAGCCTGCAGGAGAACACCATGCCAATGGAGTGGGATTTCTACTCTCTAAAGCCGCGAGAAGATCGTTACAGGACTGGCGAGCAATATCCGATAGAATAATTATTGCAAGATATAAATCTGCTGTTCGACAGGTCGTGTTTGTTCAAGTTGACACACTAACGGAACAAGCCACCTCTGAAGAAAACGACACGTTTTACATGCGTCTACATAATTCATTAGATCAACTGCGGAAGAGTGACATCGTTATTTTGACAGGTGACCTTAACGCAAAGGTAGGCAGCGACAACAGTGATTGGGAATATGTCGTGGGAAAACACGGACTTGGTTCTATGAATGACAACCGGTGAAAGGTTTGCTGATCTATGTTCTGATCGCAACCTAATCATTGGAGGCATAATTTTTCCCCACAAAAACATCCACAAAGCCACCTGGACCTCTCCTGATCACATGTACAACAACCAGATTGATCACATCACTATAAGCCGCAAGTGGCGATCATCTTTGCTGAACGTTGGAACCCGAAGAGCAGCCGACGTCTATAGCGACCACCAACTTGAGGTTGGCAGTGGTTGAAGCTCGCGGTCCACTCAGTCACACGAAGTGAAATATCAAGAAAGCCAGCTGTAGCAGCACTGAAAGACCAAGATGTGGAACTGCAAATATGTATCTCGCATACAATAGTCACTCTCTGAAATACAGCCCCAAACCCTTGAGTCTAAATGGGAGAAAACAGTAAATGCGTATTCGGAAGCAGCCTCAACCATTTTAGGTTATCCCGACAAAACTAGAAAAGAATGGATATAAGATAGCACATGGAACACCATTCGTGAACGCCAATCCATCAAAGCAGAGTTAAACGCGGCCTCGGGTGCCGAGTGAAGCGCATTAGCGCGGAAGTATAGGGATCTGGACCGGCAAGTTGACGAGCATGGCTAAGCGACATCGCAACACAAGCACAGCAAGCTGCTGATAGTAGATAATACAGCACAGTCTACCAACTCGCTCGTAAGCTCGCCAACAAGAAACACCACATCAACTACCCCGTTAAGGCAATAGACGGCTCTTTGATCCTTATGGAGGAACAACAATTAACCCGCTGGACAGAGCATTTTAAGAATGTTTTGAACTGTACTTCGCCAGGCATGTCCATCAACCCACATATGCACCCTAATGGGCTACTTAACATCAGCGTCGCTACTCCTTCGTTGGATGAGATAAGGACAACAATTCGTTCACTGCAATCAGGTAAAGCAGCAGGCAATGACAACATCTACGCAGAACTCCTCCAAGCCGACGTCGAGTTAACTACGCGAACATTGCATGCGATATATCAAGATATCTGGGAATCTGAATCCATTCCATCGTCGTTAAAAGAAGGCTTAATAGTGAAACTCTCCAAAAAAGGCGATTTGAGAAATTGCGAAAACTGGAGAGGAATTACCCTGCTAAACACCATAAACAAAGTGATCTCCTCTACCTATAATAGCTAGGCGCTTACGGAATGCGTTAGAGCCAATTTTGAGAAATGAACAAGCAAGATTTCGCCCAAACCATTCTTGCACTGATCAAATTAACACCCTACTGTATGAAAGTAAAAGTTGCAAAGCCAGCTAGCTACTCATGTGTTTTGGTTTGGTTGACACCAATAGTGTCAATATGACCGGCACAAATAGGATTTATGTGGTAAGCCTATGAATGTCTGCAGATATCTTCGTACATTTGATAATATGACCTGTCAACTGATTGCCAATAAAATTGATTGCAAAGCTTAAAATTGAAAAAAAAACACATATGAGACATTTTATATAACCACTATACAGACGAAACACCCTCGAAACTAATATTTCGCAATATTTTGCAATATGAAAAGTATCACTAATTTGTGCTTCGAAGAATTGAGGTAATTGTTTTATATGCTAATGATGCATTTCCTGATAAGCTATCGAGCTATAATATTTTGTATACTTACTCTTCGTAGAAAACAATGACTCGAGGTGTATTTGGTAAAAGATGTATAATATTTTGATTAGATTGGACTACATATATGATAACAAATTCCTTTTTTTTTAAATAAATATATTATCTTATCTCGTTAACTGTCGAAAAAGAGCTACACTGTGCTTGAAAACAAGCTACACTGATCACAACAGTCTACTGCGGAGTTGTAGTAAAAAAGTCTGTAAAATGAAATTCACAACCTGACCTTATCTTGGCCCTTAACATGATCTAGAAACACGTTAGTATTGCAAAACTTTCCTTTTACAGATAACATCGTCAAACTCATTCATGACTTTTATTGAAATACCACTTGTAAAGCACGCTTCAAAGTCAAAGAAAAAGATCGGGCGGAGCCGTTGTTTTGACGTGAAACGTCTATGCCAACGAGTCGCTTTTAGAGTAATGGATTGAAATGAATACGAGACTTAACATTTTTTTAATACAAAACAGACATTGAATGAATGGTACATAATTATTTATTTCGAATAATATTCGACAAGAATTTTGTTTAACATTGGCCTGTGATATGAGAAATAATATGTAATGGGTGATCAATTTAGAGGTTTTGGATTGGAATTGAAATAAAACAACAGAAATTCAAATTGATTGGGCAATCTTTATTATTTTTGTTTAGAACCATTCATGACATTTATTTTTTGAGGATAATCCCTTTCAAATGTTTGCCGCAACTGGGCCGTAGTTCGGCCATTTTGAATGACTCGCTCGAGGACTTCGGTCGGTATCTCGCGAATAACTTGAATAATGTTGTCTTCCAATGCCTCAATCGTAGCTGGTTTATCCACAAAACATTTAGACTTTACATACCCCCACAAAAAAAAAGTCAAAAGATGTGATATCACACGATCTTGGTGGCCAATCCACCGGTCCGAAACAAGAGATCAATCGCTCACCGAAACGAGGACGCAGTATATACATTGTGCCACCGGCTGTATGGGATGTAGCGCCGTCTTGTTCGAACCAAATGTCGTGGAGATCACGGGCTTCAATTTCCGGCATCAAAAAGTCGTTTATCATGGCGCGATAGCGTTCGCCATTCACTGTTACAATGGCGCCAGCGTCGTCTTTGAAGAAATATGGGCCGATGATTCCTACAGCCCACAGGCCGCACCAACAAACGGTAGTTTTCAATGGATGTAATGGCAGTTCGTGAATGACTTCGGGTTGCTCTTCAGCTCAAGTTCGGCAATTTTGCTTATTGACGAAGTCATTAAGCCAAAAATGGGCCTCATCGCTGAACAAAATTCGGGTCCCAAAATACGGATCTTCGGCGAGCTCAACGACTGAAAGTATGACACTTTGGAAGGTCGGCCGTCGGCGTCAATTCTTGAACTAGCTGTATTTTATACGCTCTTAAACCAAGATCTCTGCGTAAATTCGCCCAAGGAGTGCCATAAGATAGGCCAAGTTGTTGAGAACGCCGCCGAATCGATTCTTCCGGGTTTTCGGCAAAACTCTCACTTACAGCCGCAATATTCTCATTCATTTCGGGCCATACGTGGTCTAATCGGTCGAGTATCATCCAATAATGTAAAATTATTCTCAAGTTTGCCGATGTTATGCCGAATAGTGCGTTCGGTAGGACGATTATGTACACCATAAGTTGGCCTGAGCGCGCGATGAACACTTTGCACAGAGCGTCGATTTTCGTAATACAATTGTACGATTTGTAAACGTTGTTGAGGCGTTAGTTTTTCCATGATGAAATGTCATGTGGAGTGTACCCAAGGGCCATTTACATTTTACACCCACAGGGAGGTGTACTATAACCATCCTCCATAATATACATTGAAAGTTTTATAAAAATCGGTTTGTAAATGGGTCTGGTATTGGCATTTTACATTTCACACCCACTGGAAGGGGGATGGGAGGTCTTATTATTATTATATTGTTGGTTGGCTGGTAAGCCCGGTGCACTGCGACCTTAAGGTCTATTGTGCATCCCAGATGTCTACCACATTATGTGACGGATTCGTCCTTTTATGAATGTCAATATATCTGCGGAATTCTGCCATATAACTGTGAGCCTTGAGGTATAGAAGTCTTTTGCGGGTCAGGGCATCACATATAAAAAGTATGTGTTCTGGCGTCTCCTCTGCCTCGCCGCAAAAGCGGCAGCGATCTGTTTAGGATTTCCCCATTTTTGTTAAGTGGCCATGAGTATATATCGGTTTACCCCCGAGGGGACCGCTGTATCTTACTTTTCGATAGGTTTGATACTTGGTTAAGCTCGGAAGATAAAAGGGGCAAGGCTGCTAGTACTTAGAATGTCTAGAACGGGCACTGTCTTCGTATGTATAAGCCTTACCGTACAACTGCAGGACCGTAGTTGCCTGAGATAGAAGGATGGAAGGATGGCGTAGACCAGGACGCCCAGAGTTTAGGGATGCCAAACTGGATGACATAGGCTCGAAATCGGGACCGGTGGAGAGACTTTTTGCGGGAGGCTAGGACCGGACCCCTGTTGTAGAGCTAAATATGATGAATCCTAGACAGGAAACTCAGCTGGAGGTCGAATTTCTCATGAAGGGCTAAGAAAGCATGCATTTCTCTATATATGCTAGCAACAAAACCAGCAGGGGTAGGTGGAGGTGTTTTCTCGAAAAGTCTTAATATTAGTATCTCTTTCCACCTTCCCAATAACTACAGTGACTTTTAAGCTGAAATCAAACGTTATATCCACTAAGGATATCCACATCTTCTCGGATAGTCAAGCTGCCTTGAGATCACTAGAAATAGTCTCTATGAACACTATTGTAGCCCATATATGTTCGCCAGAAGCTGCATGGAGGAAGAAAGGATTCTTTACCTTCTCTACACATGCACAGCTTTATCTCTAAACGTAACGTAAGTTCCACTCCAATTGGGAGCTTTCTTTTACAATGACCTTAACGATTTGTCAATCACTAATATCAGAAGTCTTCTATGCTTCATTCGAAGCTCAGGAAGATAGGTTCAACGAGTAGGGTGAGAAATCTTTTCGATCCATATGGCATCACAATGGACCATCATTGGTCTAAGTGGGTCGGTTTCCTGCCGACAGCCAACCCAACCTAACATAGGCCAACCTAGTGAACAGAACTAGCTCTGTCTTATTCGGGTTGACTCCAAAATCACTTTAATTTGCCCATTTTTTAACGATTGAAAGAGCATTCTGTGATGCACGCATCGGTACGACTTACGAACCGATTAAACTGAGGTCGTATTACGACATAAGTTAACGAGTGAATGGAATCTATACGTTAACGAGTGATCGAGTATTTACATTGGGATGATCACTAGTTGTCACTCATTCACATAAATAAACATTATTCAGTCACGTATTATGTCGTCACATATGTGGCAATTCGATCCCTGTACATACCCGGAAATTGATATTTAGCTCGACATAATCATTAAGATTTAAGACCTCAAATACATAGACGTAATAAGAAACTCTAATACATACACAACCCAACACAAGCATCCGAATCGAGCAATAACCGCAAAAATATTACAATGGAGGGTAGTCTTAATATCAAGGTGTTATCATCTGAAGCTATGTTGGGCATCCAAATCAAATTTTAGGCGATTTGCTAACATAAAGGAAATACTTCCTTAGTTCCTGGGTTAGCTACGATGCTGTCGAAGAAAATTCACTTACAGTCATCTGAAAAAATTCAACCTTCCCGTCCGCCGACCGCCGTAAATTAAAAATGCAATTCAATATTTTCCCGTCAAGAATAAAGGAATTCCAGGAATAAAGATAGACAACAGAAGAAGAAGAATGAAAACACAATTACACAAAGGGGCGGGAAATTTACACTTTCAATTTTGCGCCTCAACAAAGTTAAACATTGGGGATCATTGCTGTAGGTAGGCGATGTGTTTTATTCCCAAAAGTATCCGGTTTAATGGCGTGGTGTGAATTCTCCACCTCCAGTTGATTGCAAAACCCGTTACTGCTGTATATATTTTGGGGGGTGAGCCAGCATCAGAGCAAACGTATACCCTGAAGCCTTCTTTGAGTAATATTACACTTCGTCGTCCAACTGGTTGTTCCCCTTGGAATTCCTCACAAACCAGATTTACAAATAAAGAAAAATTAAAGTATCGTTACAAATCTTCTACGTTACAAGTGTACGTTGGAGTCTGGAGCAGAGCAGGAGGATTTTCATTCAATTTCTCATTCCTCCTGTATCCAAAGAAGAAGACGAAGAGAAGAGGTTTTTGTTTTGCCGGACAAAACTTTAATTTCGTTGCAACATATTTCATAGTTTACTTGGACGGTTAACATTACGAGAGATAATATATTTCTTCAGACGAAATACATAACTCCTAATTTTCGCTTGAAAACGTGATGCTGAGAAAGGCTTTTAACACAAAAACTCTCGTACCATTTCCTTCAAAGAAACAACAAAGTTGAGTATTTTATGAGTGGCCAAAAGTGCGGTCAAAGTCCACGCTGCGGCATTGGACTGGTGGACTCGACATCGTTTTCAGACAACACCCACAACACTGGCACAAATAGTCCAGAGAACCGCTATTATTTGAAGACAACGCTTAAAAAGTTTTATTTCTTTTGGAGCCAAAATAAAAACAGAAACCACAAAAGGTTGGCCAGCTGCAGACAAGGCAAATTGCAGTGCAACAAACTGAAGTAATTGTAAGGTCAGTTTTCCTTATGGTCCGTGGCAAATTCGAGAGTACAATAGCAGAACGAATGCAAATTGCTCTCAAACTAGTAAACGATTGGTGTAAAGAGGTGAACCTAAGTGTCAACCCAAACAAGATAGTGTGCACCATCTTCACAAAGAGAAGAAAAATTAATATACCCATAGTGAATTTTCAAGGCAGGGTCCTTCAGATAATGCCGAAGGCCAAATATCTGGGAGTTATGTTCGATCAAAAACAAACATGGAACTCCCATATGACATACATTATTAACAAAGCTAATAAAGCTTACTTCACATGCCAACGCATGTTCAACAAAACGTGAGGAATAAGCCCGCAAATGACTCTTTGGCTATACCAGAGCATTATCAGACCTAGGCTGACATACGCAGCCTTGATATGGTGGCCAAAAACAGAGCAATCTAAGATACGCTCAAAACTCAATAAGATACAAAGACTCATTTGCCTTAGTGCAACAGGTGCCATAAAGACCTGCCCTACGGCAGCCCTCGAGAAGATTATAGGACTGACACTACTTCACATACACATTAAAAGTGAAGCTGGCTTAAGACTTTCCACTCTCGATATACACAACCAGATTAAATCCAATAGACCAGGACGTACAAATATCATCTCCAAAATTAACTCGGATTATGGTATTGTCATACAATCAGACACAATGATGAAAACAATTGATTTCCAAAGGAACTTCTTGGTTAGAATTCCAGAACGTCATCAAGTTGGAAATATCATCAATAACCTCCCCCATCATGCATCCATCTGGTACACAGACGGATCTTAAACAGATACAGGAACAGGAGCAGGAGTATTCGGACCCAGAACCACACTGCGAACACCGTTAGGTAACTCCCCAACCGTTTTCCAGGTAGAAACAATTGCACTTGAAGCCTGCATCTTGGAATGCACCAAAATAAAATACAGAAGAACAGAGATTTACATGATCTCAGATAGCCAGGCCGGACTACTTGCACTAAAAGGCCCTACTTTCAACACAAGAACAACGTGGAGCTGCTACTCTAGGTCGCAGTGCACCAGGCTTTTCAGTCCGCCAAACAATAATAATAATAATAATAAAAAGGTCAGTTTTTATATATTTTAGATTTATTTCAAAATTATATCAATGACATCTAATATAATCTAGTCACCTTGATTAGTAAGCGATTCGTGTCTGAGCTAATTTAGTAAGTCACTCGTGAGTAGCCCTTTATACGAATAAACGGAACCCTAATTTGCATTTTTTCATTTAATGTAAATTTTATGGTTTGTGTCTCTGTTAAAAAGCATAGTACATATTAGAATCACTTTTTGAGGGACATAGTCAATTGTGCGTGAGGGACATATTCAGTTAGTATGTGCCTCTGTTAAAGTGCACAGTCTTCGAACCACTTTGTTGGGGACATAGTCGATTGTGCATGAAAGACGTATTCAGTTAGTAAACGGTTTGTGTCTTTGTTAGATTAGGTTAGGTTAGGGGGATTTGCATTGCGATTGATGGGGAAACTACTGACTGCTCAAAACTTGGTTTGAGCCAGTAGCGCAACAATCAAGTTCGTGATGCACTTCTTGCTTTACCTCCTAGTGGTGGTCCCCGGGCGCAACTATGTATATAAATCCTTTTATATGTAGGCTAAAATTGCAAGTGCGAACGGTCTAGCATTTCTAGTTTAGGTAACGTGGGTTAGCACTCTGCGGTAACGAAAAATGCCCGCTACTGAACCTACCTACACAATGCCTCGGATAAGTAATGTTCGAATACTAACGACTTTTGGCTATTGTACCCGGACTAAGATTGGTTTCTGGAATGTGGGGACGCTCTTTGACTCAGGGAGTGAGGAACCTCAAAATGCCATATTTCTTCAACTGGAACGTGAGTTTCTTCGATATAATTTGGACATACTGGGAGTGAGTAAAGTAAGAGGGTTTGACGCGGGAGAGTATCAATCCTCAACGTGTAGCACTGTGCTACTCTACTCAAGCAAACCCTCAGGCAGTGCCCGTGAATCTGGAGTGGGTCTGCTGCTAACGCCAACAGCACGCAGAGGTCTAATATCCTGGTGATAGGATCTTATCGGCCAGATTTCGGATTAGAGTACGGCGCGTCGCGATCATACATTGTTACGCCTCAACGAATCCTTCGACTGAGGATGAAAAGGAAAACTTCTAAAATCAGCTAAGCGCTGTATTCAACGCAATGCTGAACGGAGATATCGTCATCGTGATGGGGGACTTGAATGC
The DNA here is from genome assembly GCA_947095585.1 of Nephrocerus scutellatus. Lineage (NCBI taxonomy): Eukaryota > Metazoa > Arthropoda > Insecta > Diptera > Pipunculidae > Nephrocerus > Nephrocerus scutellatus. Next base: position 89,459,119 of record OX352764.1, read on the forward strand.
TAAGGTAGGCTATGACAATGAAGGACTCAAACATGTGATTGGGAAGCACGGCCTCGGCGAACGAAATGACAATTGTGAAAGACTTGTTGATTTCTGCACAACCAACCAACCACCTTCTCATAGGAGGCACCATGTTTGAGCATAAGACCTGCCACAAAGTCAGCTGGGTGTCAACTGACAGGCAATCATCAACCCCTATCCAACCAAATTGACCATGTGGCGATCAGCCAACGTTTTGGGAGCTGTTTCTTAGACGTCCGAAACAGACGAGGAGCTGACATGGGTATGGTACGGGATCATCATCTTATGGTAGCTACTGTCTAGTTAGGTACTGCACCAGTTTAAAGAATCCGCAAAATCATCCGAATGCCTAGGCATAACATCGACTGGCTAATGGTCGCCTCAGTACGCCAACAATTAAGGGATCATTTATCGCAAGGAGTGGAAGCAATCAGCAGCTCACTGCCGACAAACATCCAAGAACATTGGAAGGCTGTGAAAAATGTTTTCACATCTGGAGCGGAAAGTATTGTAGGTAGAAGCCAGGCAAGGCACAGCACGTGGCTTACCGAAGATACCTGGAGGCGAATTGAAGAACGTAAGCTACTTAAAGCTCGTAGTGTAGATATCCCAGCAGCAGCGAGAATCGAGCTAGAGTCCCTGTATCGAAGCAAAATGAGAGAAGTGCAGCGTAGTGTAAGACGTGACAAACGTAATTATATTAACAACCTGGCCTCATAAGCAGAGGAAGCAGGAGCTGAACCGTTTACAGAATCAACAAAGAGCTGACAGGTGGTCACCGCTCTAGCCAACATCCGGTGAAAGGCCTAGATGGTGCCGTACTCGTTTCAGATGAGAATCAGCTCAAGCGATGGAAGGAGCATTTCTCTACAGTCCTTAACCGAGTATTCGGCAACGATTTGCACCCAAATCAAACGGAGCTGCCGAAAGAAACAATTTCCCGAATTCGCACCTCAACTCCCAGAAAAGATGAGATCGCTACCGCGATCAACGCACTGAAGAACAACAAGTCGGTAGGACTAGATGGTATACCGGCAGAGCTTCTGCGGGCCGCTCCAACAACATCAGCAGAGCTTTTGTATCCTCTTGTAGAGAGAGAGAGCTTGGAAGTCAGAAAGTTTCCCCGACGAGTGGAAGAAGGGAATTATTGTCAAGCTCCCTAAAAAAGGTAGTCTTATGGAGTGCAAAAACTGGAGAGGCATTTGCGTTCTTCCTGCATTTGCAAAGGTAATAGCGAAAGTAGTACTTGAGCGAATTAAGGTACATCTGAAAGATACACTCGATGCCGAACAAGCAGATTTCCGCACTGGATCCTACTGTGTTAACCACATAAACACCCTGCGGATCATTATTGAACAGTGTGTTGAATTCCGGTCACCACTGCACCTGCTGTTCATCGATTTTGAGAAGGCGTTTGACAGTGTCAAGAGACAGTTTTTCTGGCTCGCCTTGCGCAGGAGAGGTATAACCGATAAACTATAAGCTATTATTAAAGCAACCTATGATGGCTCTAAGTGTCACGTCCTGCATAGAGGAAAGCTGTCAGAGGAATTCGAGATCCTAAGTGGGGTACGACAAGGTTGCATTCTATCGCTGATACTTTTTTTTGTTGGTGATTAGCGATGTGCTTCGCGCAGCTTTATCTAATGGAAACGCAGGAATTCGTTGGACTCTTACATCTGAACTCAAACGAACGAAACACCAAAAGTATTTTTCACGGTGTCCCACTCTCGCGAATGTGTGACAAACGTTCCGAGAGTAAAATAACTTGTCACGGAAAGCTTCTCAATTCGCCGTTCGGATCCGGTCTTAAATTGTAGGTCCCTTCCATTTGTGTCCAAAAATATACATGCGCAACACAAATGGTCGCGAGAAGCTAGGCCTTGGACCGCAACGGTCTGTCGTGCCAAATATTATTATTATTATTATAGGCCATTATGTCTGTCCGTTTAGCAATGTTGAAGGTCAATAGTTTATAGGAAATGTAAACATCGATACTGAAAGAGAGCGAGAGAAAGAGATTGATATATAGAGAGAGTGAGAGAGACTGAAGAGAGCTTACCAAGATTCAGATGGACGGATTATTGATGGATTATGTCTGTCCGTCCAGCATTTTTAAGGCAAATGCGTCAATAGTTTTAAAGAGATAGAGGGATCGAGAAAGAGAGAGAGATATAGAGAGGAGAAAGCATACCAAGAGTCAGATGGACGGACAAAATGATAGACAAAAGCATACGTAAAAAATTTCAAGTAAATAAAGAAGAAGGAAAATTGACGACACAACAGCACAACAACCCCTTAGGTGGTTTTTGCGTTTTGTAAATTATTGGAGTACGGAGGTAACTTTTCCTTTTAGTCACAAGCCGGCCCCCGTCCAACATTATGAGTTCATTTGTTGGATCTTCTTCTACTCTATCTTATGCGATGTGATGGATTCGCTGCATTTCAAGTGGATTGAATGCTGCTCTGGACTACACGAATGTACGAAAATTAAGTGGATTTATTATTTTAAAAAAATTGTTCAGCAACCAGCTTAGGGTTAAACTTGTGAATTGCGCAAAATGGTGAATTTTAGTGGAGCACCATCCTTGCATTAATGGGAAAACTTAAATTGGAATTTTTTCCTTCTATATTATGACCTGTATGGAGGAGGTGATATCATAAATGTAAAGTTGATGATAGGAATTTTATTCACTATTGAGCTTCTTTCCGTCTTCTCTAAGACTATGTGTACTTGAAGTCGGAGTGAGTTAAAATTTTATACTAGCTGTTGAAAAAAAAATTTCCTAAGCCCTTCCGATATGGCGGTGTGTTAGTAGTTCACTTAACTAGAACCTTTCTAAAAGAAAACATTTCTTGAATATTTCTTCAACTTCTACACAAAGTTGCGTTAGTTTTATATTAAAATCAATGAAATTACAAAAAATAACAGAATAACAATAAATTATTTATATATATGTACATATATAACGATCCATCCTTTTATTTCCTTAACATTTTCGTAAGAACTAAACCGAAAATCGCTGCAAGAATTATTGTGAACGCACTCGATGAGAATGTTCCCGCTGGGTTGCACAAATGGCCGCTACACGCTAAACAAGAGCCCTTTTGAAGGTTAAGGGTGGCATTTAGGGGATATACGTTTGAGCAGGCCTTGATCGATCTGTGTAAGCAACCCTTGTACGTCATATTCAATTTATTATCTAGAGGTCGTCGACAAAGAGATGTGTTGTGTTGTTATGTCAGAAAAAAGGTCACCGATGGATGCAGCACTTACTCATTGTATAGTTCTGGAAGAGGCAATCATAATCGGATGACACTAAGCTGGGTACACCCTGGAAATACTTTTGCAAATGTGCTGTAGTTTTATTGGCATTCGCATGATCGCATTTTATCTTCGATGGTGATTTGCAAGCATCCGGTGAGTCACAACTCCAGCATTCCAGAGATGAACCTATTAGAGCAGGGATAGATATGTATAATTATGTGCAAGTAGTGCTAGCTATTTACTAAACAGTTATTTATTAAACTTTAAACAAATAATTAGCTTTTTATTGAACATTTGCCAACAAAAACCAATTATTCTTAGTCTTCTTTTTCTTCTGAATAATTTCGCTTACCCAATTGCACAAAGAAAAACACAACGAGTACTGCAGCTCCGACCAATTTTGGGTTCATTTTGTTGTTGTTTTTATCTTAAATTTTTTTTTTTATTAAATTGGAACAACCAGCGCACAATCCAAACACTCAGCGTCAATGCAATCGAATCGACAACCAGACAAATACTAAAAACTTGACAACGCCCAGACCGAATTTTATACCGCACCGATAAGCCTACACCACTGGTAACTTTTAAAGATAAGCGATATTGATATTCTTAAGGTGCACAACATTTGTGAGTCGTGATTAATTGTTCAGCCACACAACTGATAAGAAAAATGTGTCAATTGTTGGTTATCGAAAAAATACTAATCTATTGATCGATTGATGTCCAAAACGACAAATTCGAGCAGAACATTCCATGAAAAGCAAAAGAACTAAGGAACAAAGCTAAGTTGGCCGATGCTACTACACTTTTCTTCTTCTTCTTCTATTTCCACTACTTCAACTACTTCTTCTTTAGCTTTACAGCGGGCGGACAACACAAGACAATATGGATCGATAAGGGCAAAGAACTCTTTATGGCAGGGGTCTCCAAACTTTTTCATTTAAGGGCCAAAGTAAAAAATCTTGTATGTCAGGTGGGCAACAAAAACTTGCATTTTAAATGTTTTTATATTAACTTGCCTGTGTCTGTCCTTCTGTCCTTCTTGAAGGCTTGAGGGCGGTTTGAGGGAGTCTTTATATGGTCTTTAGGGGGGGTTGAGAAGAGTTTGGGAGAGCCTGGAGTGGGGTCCTGCAGGGGTCATAACGTAGTCGTTAGGGAGTTTTGAGGGGGTTTTAAAAGGGTTGTAGAGGTAGAGTGGATCTTCAGAGGATACTGAGAGAGTCTTAAGAGGGTTTTGAGTGGGATATTGATTGGCTTTTGGGGTAGTTTTGAGGGCGTCTTGAGATGATGTTAAGAAAGTTTTAGAGGGGTTACTTGCGGTGATCTTGAGGGGGTCCCTGAAGGGTCTTGAAGGTGGTCTTGAGGGTGGTATTGAAGGAGTCTTTATAAGGTCTTTGGCGGGTTTTGTGGGGGTTTGAGAAGAGTGTGGGAGAGCCTTGAGTGGGGTCCTGCAGGGGTCGTAACGTAGTCTTGAGGGAGTCTTGAGGGGGTTTTGAGAGGGCTTTAGAGGAATAGTGGATCTTCGGAGGTTATTGAGAGAGTCTTAAGGAGTTATTGAGGAGGTCTTAAGAGGGTTTTAAGTGGGATATTAATTGGCTTTTGGGGAAGTTTTGAGATGATGTTAAGGGAGTATTAGAGGGTTACTTGAGGCGGTCTTGAGGCGGTCTTGTGGGGGTTTTCATGGGGTTCTTGTAGAGCCTTCAACGTGGTCTTGAGGGTGGTTTGAGGAAGTCTTTATGGTCTTTAGTGGGTTTTGTGGGGGTTTAAGGAGAGTTTGAGAGAGCCTTGAGTGGGGTCCTGAAGGGGGTCGTAACGTAGTCTTTTGTGAGTCTTGAGGGGATTTTGAGAGGTCCCTTAAGGAGTTCTGAGTGGATTTTTCTTAGGGTATTGAGGGAGTCGTAAGGAGTTATTGAGGAGGTCTTAAGAGGGTCGTGAGTGGGAGTGGGTGAGGTGGTCTTGCTTCTGTTTTAAGGGAACCTTTAAGGGATTTGAGGTGGTCTTGAGGGAGTATTAATGGGGGTAGTAACGTGGTCTTAACGGGGTATTGAGGTGATCTAGAGGGAGTCTTTAGGTAGGCTTGAAGGAGACCCCGAGGGGGTTTTGTGAGGATCTTTATTGGGGTCTTGAGGGGTATTTAGTTGGTCTTGAGGCGATTTTGGGAATGTCTTGAGTACAGTCTTAAGAGGTTTTTGTGGGGTCTTAAGGGGGCTTAAAAGGGGACTTGAGGGGGTTTAATAGGGTCTTGAGTGGGGTCTAAGGAGTGTTTTGAGGGGATCTTAAGTGAATCTTGAGCAGGGTCTTGAGGGGGTTTTTAGGGGTTCTTAGGTGGTCTTGAGTGGATCTTGAGGGGATTTTGGGAGTGTCTTGAGTAGAGTCTTAAGAGGGTTTTGTGGGGGTCTTAAAATTGGACTTGAGGGGGTTTTATAGGATCTTGAGTGGTGTCTTAGGGAGTTTTGAGGGGATCTTAAGTGAATCTTGAGCAGGGTCTTGAGGGGGTTTTGAGGGGTTCTTAGGTGGTCTTGAGGAGGGCTTGAGGGTGTTCTGAGAGGGTCATGAGTGGAGTGTTAAGGGGGTCTCGAGTGAGTTTTGTGAGGATATTTAGTGGGGTCTTGAGGGGTTCTTGAGGGGATTTTGAGAGGTTCTTAGGTGGTCTTGAGGAGGGCTTGAGGGTGTTCTGAGAGGGTCATGAGTGGAGTGTTAAGGGGGTCTCGAGGGAGTTTTGTGAGGATATTAAGTGGGGTCTTGAGGGGTTCTTGAGGGGATTTTGAGAGGTTCTTAGGTGGTCTTGAGGAGGGCTTGAGGGTGTTCTGAGAGGGTCATGAGTGGAGTGTTAAGGGGGTCTCGAGGGAGTTTTGTGAGGATATTTAGTGGGGTCTTGAGGGGTTCTTGAGGGGATTTTGAGAGGGTCATGAGTGGAGTCTTGAGGGGATATGAAGAAAGTTTTGAGGGGGTCTTGAGGTGGTCTGTTCCTGAAGTTGTAGCCTTAGGAACATTCAACACTATTACTTTAAATGGAGACCCACCTTTAAGGTTCGAGCAACTCTCCCCAAAATTTTTCCGGCGCTTGAGCACCGGTCTCGGTTTCCGGCCTTTGTAGAGTGCCGATCTCGGGATAAATAAAAATAATTTTTTTTGGCTCATCATGAAGATCCCACAAGTGTCGGAGAAAGGGTGGTTCACCCGCGCAGAGATCCGAAATACTCGTACTCAGGTAGGACGGATTCAAGTGGAGGTCGCCAGGTATCCAGAGGGCTCCGATCACGACTGGGCTATTTAAATTGGCCCCCAACCTGGTCGATCCATGGCTTGATTCGCATAACATCTTGATCCAGCCCATTGCTGCCATTTAGCGTGACTCGCTCCGTACCTAGGTCACTTAATCACCCGTTCCGATTCCACAATCGCAGCAGGCGACAGCACTGCAAAGTCCAATAGAAGATAAGTAATACCACACGCGACTTGCGACTCGCGACATGCGTCAAAAGCGGGGCCTATGACATTGAGCCGCTCACAAAATTTCAGCCCTATAGGAAGTGCGAAAGGTGTTTAAAAAGACCTCAGAAAACGAAAAATGGCCTGATTTCAAACCATCACACGTGCCACACGCGAAACGTGACACGCGTCATACGTATAAATAAATGCTATTTTGGGCTTAGATACTCACAAAATTTCAAATATCTAGGTCGTGTGGAAGTTAGTTAAAAAGGATCTCAAAAAATTCGAAAAATATTTTAAATTAATTTATCAGCGATTCTGCGTCCTCCTCCAACTTCAGTTGCTTTTTTCCAAGCACATCCTTGTACGACATTTATTTTAAATCATCCTCCTACAACAATTTAATGTGCGTCCCTCTTAAACATTAATTTCTATCATATCCCTGACGCCTAGAAGAAGACATTAATAACTGAAAAATTCGATTAAATTCACATTTTTTATGAATTGCATTAAAATTTGTGAGGAGAGAAAAAACAAATAAAACAGAGGCAACATCATTCCTTGAAGCATATTTAGTATCGCATCAGCACCACTCGCCCCTAACCAACCAACCCCAAACTTGCGTCACTACGCCTACGTGGTGACATTTTTCATGTTCCTCCTCATCACATAAAAGAAACACCGGTCTCAAGCAATCCCTTGCACATCTCGGAATTACGCCATATTTAATGTTCTATGCGTCATGAATGTTTGATTAGATCCCAGCACTTCCACCCCCTACCCTCAACCAACACACATTATGCACACGATGATCCTGAGAGAAGAGAGGGGGAAAAATTTGCAATGTTGGGAAACTGAAAGGGAAATGCTCGCTGGCTGGTGGAATGGCAAAAGGTGGCTTACTCTTAAATCTTCCAAACTGCATTGAAAGGAATATTTTTAAGTTCTTCCTTATAAAGAACTGAAGTTGTTCTACCTAATGTTCCTAATTAGCTATTTGCATTGGGTGTTACAATTGCCCATCATTGAGAACCTCATAATGAAAAAATTACCAGAAGCAAAGGACTTCGCAACTAATGGAATCAACCTGTGACAAGGAGCACGTAAATAAACCCAGCAACATCCGCTATTGACAGACGGTGCAAAGGACGAACAAGGTGAATGACAAATTTTCCACAATGCAGTTGACAATTAGTCATCGTGGCTGATATCCATCGTCGTGTCGTTGCACCTCTTAAGCTCGTCCATCTTACGACTTTCTCGGCAGGTAGATCAAGTATTGGTGTCCAGATGATGATGATGCAAAATGAGAGCACAACCGAGAATCTCGAGACGGATCGGCAGATGTCTGAATTCTATTATCAGATTTTGATGTTGAAACGAAACAACCAACAACAAGAGGAACTGAAAAATGTCGCGAAAATAGTCGCTGGATATTCTATGATGCCGCCAGCAACCACCCACCGTTGCTTCCACCACGTATTCCCTGCAAAATCCATTTGCATATTAAAATCTTTTCCCGTGGATGTTAAACATTTTGGAGTTCAAACTGAGCGCCACAACAGGAATAAAACCCGCGAACACAAAGCACTGCAACTTTTATAGCACCACCAGTGTGGGTGGAACAAGTAAAAAAGAAGGATGGCGTTTTTGGTCTTTTATTATCCTGGGTTGAATGGAGTTGAAACTTTAACTAACACCGGAAATCACTATCTCAAAGTGTAATTTAATAATTTTAGTTACATTCTAGTCTTTATCTTAATTTAAAAGACCTATGTGCGGTGCATAAAAAGGACCTAAAATTTAATGCCGTATCCAAAAGCCGAATTAAGGAGCTTTCCGTGACAAGTTATTCGAGACCTGGTTTTTCTGGGATTCAAACCTCGAACCTCCTACTCACGCCATTTCTGATAGGATCACAAGCATAATCCACGAGGGTATTAGTCAATTTATCCCTTCCAGGAGTAAGTGTATCATACCGAAGGAAACGCGCATCAAAAAAAAAAACTGACGCCATGACCTTGCCTGCAGATGGAGGTTAGGTTAGGTTTGGTAATGATCCATTGTGATACCAAACGGATAAGGAAAAATTCCTTCCACCTACTCGATGAACCAATTAGAGCTTCGTATGATGCCTAGGAGACTACCAATGTCAATTTTGATGAAATCATTAGTGTCGTTATAGGAGAAAGCTCCCATATGGAGTTTATAATTTTGGGAGAGGACTGGACAAGTACCGAGAAGATGGACGATGGTCTCCTCCTCCTCCTCCTCCTCATTCATGCAGCTTCTGCAGAAGTCATTCGAGAAGATTCCAAGTCTTGCTGCTTGCCTGTATATGGGACAGTGTCCAGTGATGAAACCTACAATAACACCGATGTGCGATCTTTTTTGAGAGATCAAACACTTGGAACGTTTCGAATCCAGCTTGGATCAGATCTGCTTTTTCGCTATGCAAGTTGTACATTACATTAGCATCCCGCTTTAACAAGAGTTTCCGTGTAGCGATTGGTATGCCTATGGAACCGTACTGTGGTAAGAAGGGTAGTGTAGTTCCTTGCTTGGTGAGTTCGTCAGCCATACAGTTACCCGGAATGTCTCCGTGCCCCGGTATCCAACACAGGTGGATATTGAACTGTTCCGCCATCTCCACGAGAGATGATCGGACTAGATAAGGGCTAGAATTGAACTTGTAGAGACTGATTCCAGGGATTTCAGTGCAGCTTGACTATCCGAAAATATACTGATAACCTTAGCGGATATGTCGTTTCTCTTCAGCAAAGACAAGGATTCACTGATTGCCGTAATTTCAGCCTGGAAAACACTACAGTGATTTGTGAGGATTTACTCCTAAACCACAGTGATCTGCCCAGCAAGTAAGCTTGTTGAGAGCATTTTGCAGGAGTTCCTTTAAGGTATTCGGGTATCTTCCTGAGACGGGGATAGTAACGTCGTCCGCATAAGTGATTACTCTGCAGCTCTCACCTCATACATACCAGCAGCTCATTCACCGCTAAGTTCCACCTTGTGGGGATCCTCTGCCGACAGATCTTCTGGCAGACGATACGCCCACCTTTGAATGAATAGTCTGACTTGTGAGCAGAAGATTAATCAATACGCCAAGCGAGTCGTCCACCCTCAAAGTCGACAGCGCGTCCGTAATCGCAGATGTGTTGACATTGTTAAAAGTGCCTTTAATGTCTAGGAATACCACTCCTAGTGGTGAAGTGTATCAGTACCAGTGTATGCAGAGCTGTTTCTACAGACTTGCCTTTACAATGCGCGTGCTGATCTCTAGACAGGAGTCTTTTGTCAATGCGTGTTCTTGTGTAGATATCGATCAGTCTTTCCAGTGTCTTTAACAGGAATGATGAAAGACTTATTGGTCTGAGATCATTTGGACTAACATGCGAGCATTTGTCGACTTTCGGTATAAGAACCACGTTCTCTGCTCTCCATAAAATCGGAATATGGACCAGATCGAGACAACTCTTTAGAATTGTTTCCAGCAAAGGAAGTCCGTTGCTTAAATTATGCCATCAGGTCCTGCAGATTTGTATGGTTTAAAGCTTTGTAGGGCCCAAAGCAGTTTGTCCTTATGTATTCGATCATTGCAGATGGTTGTACAGGTATCTGCCCTGTCATTACTTAACACATGAAAGCTTCGCGTGATGTGAGTATCTAAAAACAGATTGAGCGATTCTTCGCTTGAAGTAGTTAACGAGCCATCTGCCTTTTTCAGGCAGCTCAGCATTAGTGGACTATTCCTCTTGTCCTGCCGTCCGTGAAGCAACCTACCCTGGTTAAACGTAACTTGGTTTCCCCGGATTTGCTCTGTACCACTAAGTTCCCCGTACGGGTTTCAATTGCGTCTTAACCTATTCATGGTTGTGGTGCTGGGCTTTACCATAGGATATTAATTAAGGGCCGCGGGTACTTAGAGTATGCTCTTTATGGACAATGTCTTCGTACTTTGCGACCCGAAGTGGGCTACTGGTACTTAGAATAACCTTATGGGCGACTCTTCGTATTTAGTAGTTCATTTAGTACACTACAGGTTTGTGTGATGTGCCTGGAATAGTTTCTATCCTAGGCGGCCTAGTTGAAGACCGCAATCCTACTAACATATGATAGGGTTCGAGGTTCCGGAAGATGATTTGCCAGTGATGGTTTTTTCCTTCGCAAAAAGGCAATCACTCCGAAGGAACTAAGTCCCTTGATGTCAGACCTCACCAAGGTCGCGTTGGTACCGCGGCAGTTGTCCGTGCCCACAGACAATTAGGTTGACCGCGGTCTGAGGACAACTGTGGTTGAGAATTCAGCTCGTTCTGGGGTTGCAACGCTAGTTTTCTCTCGAAGAGAGGACCGCCAAATGGGAATAGTTCAAGAGCATGCTTAATGGCGAAAGCTAGGAAAGCAGGGTTAGTCCCACTCTACAAATGATGTACCACTAAGTGAAGTGGGAGTAGTCCAAGGATCGCCTCCATGCCCGCTGTGGTGCAGGTTCTCATGGCAACACAGACCAGCCTCTGCACTTTTTCCAATTCCCTTTTCGTTGTGCCTAGCTTGGTTCTATTCGCCCATGCCACTGCTCCATAGGTAATAATTGGTGCATCATTACTAGTGTAGATCCAGTGCATTATTGTGTTACTAATTCCTCAGTATTAACCCGGCACCCTTCTGCATACCATGAGTGCTCTTTATTGCTTTGTAGTAATACTGCTTTCTGGTGTTTGCTCTGTACCACTAAGTTCCCCGTGGGGGTTCCAATTGCGTCGTAGCCTATTCATGGTTGTCAAGTCCAAGGTATATTACCTCTTTACTGATAACTATCTCTTCTCCATTAAGGGTAACAGGGTGCATTGGCAGCAGCTTCCTTTTATTGATGAAGGGAACCATTGTGGTCTTGTTTGGGTTTACCCTTGGCACCATCGCTACTCGTAAAGGAAGCAACTAACAACTTTCGACGCCAATTTCATTACACTTCCATTTAAATGGAGGGAAATTGCGCTAAACTGACATTCCTTGTTGCTCGTCGTGTACACTATCCAAGCAAAATTCCTAAACTAAACTTGCATGCAACTTGTAACTGGTCTAAGGTCTAGCCTGAGGAAACGCAGAAAGGGCATCAACAACAACAACAACAACAATAAAACTCGTTCATCCAAAGCGAAAACATCAAAACTTTTCATTGCAATTTCCTCGAAATTATTCATTCATTGAATAAGAAGACGAACTCTGACAGTGTGTTGCACCTACTCCGGGAACCGGTCTAGGAACGGCGGCCGACTATCTGCGAGTTTATCCTGGATGTGTGTGCGCGTCGAAGAAAAACTTACAGCCCCAACCAACATTCGCACAAACGATAAACGCAACGAAAAAAAGAAAAGAATATGGAAATTTTTTACTTTTGCGTCTATCTCTCTTCCTCTCTCTCTCTCTATCGATCGCATTCACTTCGATTTTCCATTGGTAATACGCAAAAGAGCCATTTGCTAGCATCAGGACGATGAAAGAGGCAGTGGCAGTGGCGATGATGCTTTGCCGGGCCGCACCCCGCATCCATCGATCCACAAAAAGTTTTCTAATTAAATTTTCCAATTTTGTGCGAGCGGCGCTTGCGTTTGTGTGTGCGTTTGCGGTGCGATGCTCCTCTTTATTTAGACTTTGGACACACCATTCCGATATTATTACTTACTTTGGAGTCAACACGAGATTCCTTCGACCGACAAAGCCAATCGGAGGAATATGTTTTTCGACGACCATCGTTACCATTTGCAGATTGCATACAAGGCAGTCAGCGCTCGTGCATGCGGAGCTGAATGGCATATCCCGCATATGCAGTCCAACAACAGCAAACTTCATTACGACAAAAGTTTGGCCAGACATCCTGTGTTTATCCTGACCGCAATCAGAGGAAAAGAATTCACCAAAGAATTCCAACAGAATGGGGAGAGAGAGAGAGATCTTGCCGGTAAATAAATGTTTTGAAAAGTTGTGCAGTCGTCCGTCCTTCCACCGGCTACCACACATAACGAGTAACGACATAACTGCCCGCCATTTTTGTTTTGTTCCATGTAGTTATGTGATGCGACGACTGCACAGCGAGATTTCCTTTGCTGTTGTCGAAATCTTTCTGTGGCATCTTAAGTGGAATGCATAAGTTTCGGTCTACTGGACTCTAAGTAGGTTAGCGTTTTTGAATTATTAACAAGCTATGGTTCATTTTACAGGAGGACTGTTCAGTGGTAGTTTAGGTTGGAATATAGTTGAATCGAAGTAAAGTTTCGTTCTATTTCTATTTATTATAAACTTTTTAGTTGGGAAGTTTATTTTTTGTATCCACAACGAGAATTGATATTGATATTTTACTACGCGGAAGAAGAGGGCCAAAAAGTTGACATTTTTGGAAGACATTAACACAAAATTATAGGAGGGGATATGATGGACTGTAGAGCATAATTTTTCGCTTTCTTTTCACTTATAAATTAGTTAGGTAGTAAATAATAATAAGACTAACTACCTTCCTAATGAAGGATAGTATGTCCTTCGTTGCAGAATTACGCAAATCCGCCGACGAACCAAAGTAAAATATTTCTCCTTAACCAGATCAATCCTGGACAGTCAGAGGGAATGTGTCCGGATGTTTCGTTCTCATCCAAGCAGAACTTACATTCCGCAAGCCTTATGGGGCCTGATTAACCGTTTGGATTGTCTAAGCCCTGGGGTATTATCCCAGTGGGCCAGACGAAGTTTCCTTTCCCAATAATTAATCAGCGCTGTGGTTGTAGCACAGTAAGGTTCTGGTCTTAAGAACGCATATTCTAAACCAGTCCTAGCTTGTTGATCTGTTCATGTTCGTTGCATCGAGACCAAACCGAATTTTACCCTGTTGAGCCCTGCCAGGAATTGCAGTGCATCGTAGCAGCATTTAACTGATTTTGAGTCCATTATGCTGGAAGATAGCGCTTTCAGTGCTGCCTGACTATATGAAACGATATAACTGGTAGCGCCTTTAATACACTTACTCATATGTTTATCCTAGCGCAGACCTCAATGGTAGGAGTTCCGGAAAACAGTGGGACTCTTACCCATTAGTATTAAGATCGTGAAACGAATTAAAAATACTGCCTTGTCTTCAATTCCAACGCTCACTCACAATGACAATCCAACTGTCAGCTCAAAAGACAAGGCCAATCTGCTTGCTTCACATTTCGCAGCTAACTCTACGCTGCCAGATAGCGCGTTGCCGCCGCCTGTACTTGCAAGAGTTGAATCCTCTATGGGACAGATTTACTTCCGTACTCTTCAAATGGCAGGAGTATTAAATGATCTCAACATTCATAAATCTGCTGGGCCTGATGGCATTCCCGCTATAGTTTTGAAGAGTTGTTCTTCAATGATGGCATTACCACTGCGCAGACTTTTCCATTTCTCTTATTCTTCTGGAGTCGTCCCAAGGAATTGGAAAACAGCCTTTATCCAACCTGTTCCTAAAAAAGGCGAAACGTCATCCTTGCACTAGCATCTATACTCTCCAAGGTCATGGAAACTCTGATCAATCGTAAGCTTATGTCACGTGAAATCCTTAGTGACCAGCAGTATGGTTTTCGTAGGCAGCGTTCTACAGGTGACCTGATGGCTTATCTCACTGAAAAGTGGAACCAGTCTATTCACAAATTTGGAGAAAGTAAAGTTGTTGCACTCGATATTTCCAAGGCATTTGACAGAGTCTGGCAGAAAGCTCTTTTGTCGAAAATGAATGCTTATGGAATTAATAACACCCTGCTCGATTGGACTAGGAACTACCTTTCTGACCGTTCAATCTAGGTCGTATTGGACGGATTCAAATCTAAAATTCGCCGCATAAACGCCGGTGTTCCTCAAGGCTCTGTTTTCTCTCCGACACTCTTTCTGATTTTCATTAATGATCTCCTATCCACCACCTCTAATCCAATCCATTCTTTCGCTGATGACAGTGCTCTTAGCTTTTCATATGATTTCACGCTTTCTGCACGACCCTCTTCGTTACAAGTGGAACTTGAACAACAACGTATGTTAAGTACGTTTAATTCTGACCTTGACAGCATAACAAGGTGGGGACTTCATAATAGAGTTGAATTTAACGCTTCTAAAACCAAATGCTGTCTTCTGTCGTCTAAGCGTAATTTAAACCCCCAACCTTTATCCATGAATGGTTCTTGCATCAAAGAAGCTCTCAATTTTCGGTATGTGCGTCAACAACAAGCTTCGTTGGAACGAACGCATATTTGTCATCGCCAAAAATGCTGCGAGATGTGTAGGTTTCCTAAAACGGTGCAAGATGTACTTCACTCCTTCAGATCTGGCTACTATTCACAAGGTGTATATTTGCCCTAAACTCGAATACGATTGTATTGTCTGGGCAGGTGCCCCCAAGACCACATTGCTGCTACTAGACAGAGTTCAGAACCGCGCGTTAAAACTTATTGGTGACGTTCATATCGCGAAAACAATCGAATCGCTTGAACATCGTAGGAATGTTTCCTGCCTGTCACTGTTTTATCGCTTTTTCCACAAGCGGTGTTCAAAAGAAATATCCAGATGCATCCCGTCTATTCTCCAACCCATCCGTAATACCCGTGCCTCAACTCGAGCTCACGGGTCTACTATTAAGCCTATCTTCGGACGTACTAACCAATTTAGAGATTCCTTCTTTAGCCGCACGATAGTTATATGGAATGATTTGCCTGATTCTGTGTTTCCGCATTTTTATGATCTGCCCCAAATTCTGCTGAAGATGCGTCTACAGGCCCACAGGGCCCTAGTAGCGGAATTGATATGAGAATTCCAGTTTGGTAGTTTATCAAGGACGACTCCGAGATATTTAATCTTAATGGAATACTCTAATGTAGTGCCCTTTAAGATGATAGGTCCCATATCGGACAATCCACGTTTCGTGAAAGACACTAGAACGGTTTTGCAAGGATTGATGGAAAGCCTTTCTCTACGCACCTTGCATGACATTTGTTATGGTCGTGCTGTACTTACCACTAATTATGAGCGCCAAATCGTCAGCATAGCCAATGCCGATGTAGCCTGATTAAATATGCAGATCGGCTATAAGGTTGTCTATGACAAGTGACCATAGAAGGGACGAGAATACGCCTCATTGCGGGCAACTCTTAGCTGCAGTGATCGACATAGACACACTGAGGAGGAAGTAATGACTCGACTTTCCAGCATGGCCCTTATCCATTGGTTGTTTGAGCTCTCGATACCTCTGGATCTGATTGCTCTTGTTATTGAGTCGTATTAATGAAAGCACTCTCAAAGCACACAGAACTATTTCCTAGGAACGCAAAGACATAGCTGAAATTCCTTTCATACATCATCTCCTCTTAGGTTCCGTCGATTGCGCGTCTTCCTGACTCCGCTAGCATCTTTCAGGCGAATATCCTGGCGATTAGGGAGGCATACAGGACACTTGCTAACAGTACCGATATGAATGGTAGTGTTTGCAGAGCCATTACTGCCACTAGCAACAATTCAAAATTTGTCAGGCAGTGCCAAGCTGAACTGGCTTCAGTAAGCCAAAGCATGGACCTAACCCTAATGTGGGTGACGGAATCTAGAAAGCGGATGTACTGGCGAAGAAGGGCGTATCATTGGACATCGACCACATGAAGAGAGCGTGCGCCCAAAAACAAAAAACTTCCAAAAATTCAGCTTTCCGATATACCAATTAGTTTAGTAAAAAAAAAAAGCTCAGGGAGTCTCAGACACTTCTTAAATTATAACATGAACCTTTTGATCGTCAACTAACACAATTACAAAACATTTAACAAAATCGTATTACCCATAAAATACCAGAGAAAGTCTACAGCACCTCTACTCATTCTATGGAACCTACCCAATAGCAGACTTGATTCTCTTGCTACACGCTACTAAAGTCTTTCAATAACACCTGTTACCGTCTCTGCTGTCTGTTCGCCAGAACCGGTGACATAATATGAACACGATTACATCCAGACTTTGCACTTTGCATCCGACTGTGAGGGAGAACGAGAGACATTGGGCTTAACCCAGCCATCACTTTGCGACCAACTTTGTTCCAAAAGCAAAAGAAAAAGTTACTTCGTCTGCATTATCGCCGTAACACAGAAAAAGCAGAAACAAAATAACCTTCGAAATGTGGTGAAAAATTATCCCCTCCTCTTGGTAAAGGAATCCTTCCTTGGCATACGGCTGGTCGTATATAAAAACATGTGCATGTGCATCCGTTCCACTCTGCGGGACAACTCCAGATGTTTCTCGTCGTCGCTTTTTGTGTACTGTGCTGTGCTGTGCTGTTCTGTGCTGCTCCACGCAACACACGAAAACTAATTACGAAAGAATCTTGCAAAAGATTTAATTAGTTTCTCCCAAGGATCATGTTGTTAGTATTGCTGCACTTGCCACCGATGGATGACTCCATGCGCGTCATTCCAAAAGCACCTCCGCCACTGAGTGTTTGGCTGATTACTTGTAACATTCTAACGACGATACGATGACATCAGAGGCTAGAGAAGAAGCTGTTCCCTATCCTTTGTGGTTTCCTGCGATGAAAGTTCTTCAAGAGAAGATTTAGATGCTCTATGGATGATGACGAAATTTTAAGGGATGTCATCGAAAGGGTAATATACGAGTGTAGGCGGGTGTTAACGAGCATGGATTAGCATAGAAGACTGTGGTTATCGTATCGTGGGAAACCCCAACAACCAGGATGTAACCACTTTGTGTTCGGGTTGCTGCTGTTTGTACATCATTCAGGTGCAAATTACTTAATAAATGTATACAGGAAATGCAGGAAAATGTGTCCTGCCTACCTGCCTGGTGTTACTCTTTTGTGGTGTGCCTCTGTGATTTATCAGCAAAATACGAAATACACAAATAATTCCAGCTTGTCACATGATTAATGCTCGGCAGATCTAATCCGCCTCGGGGCATCAACAAATTGAAGAAAGATTAAATAATACAGTTGCACGTGATAAAGTTAGAGATAGAGTCTGTGAAACTTTAGCAGTTGGGTCGAAGCTTTAACTAACAAACCCCAAACAATCCATACATGGAATATTGACATATTACCTCCTGCACTGTATACTCTAGTCAGTCACTTAAGGGAAGCTAATACCCTTTTTGAGTGAGCGATGCGCAGCAACTATTTACGTTCGCCTCAAGTCAAGTTGTAGATCCGACGAGATGATAAATGAGTATCTTAAGCATGCGGTGCTCGTGTGTTCTCACAGAACGACGACTCGACAATACACTGATGTATCCCGCTCATTACTTACAAAACTTCCAGTTTGTTTCCTTTCCTAAATTTGTCATGGATGCTCATATGAGTAGCAACGTTGGTCAATGTATACCGCTCACTCACCTTTGCTCATCAAGTTTTCTGCACATGTACATATTGAAATAAATCCACAATCCGGTCTGCTGTACAAGGATCAGGACACGGTCATTTATATCCTGTTCTTAGCATCTGTTCTGCGTCTGCTATCTGCATTGAAACTTTGATGGATTATGTCGATCGCTGTCGATTTCGATGATTGACCGATGGACTACGAACAAGTTAGACGGACGGACGGACGTTCGAAGTTGTTGTTTGGCAGGTGGTGCAATGTTCTTTAAATTAACTTATGTGCATGTGTGTGTGTGTATCTCCAACTTATCAGCATAACAGAACAGCATAGATGATTTATTAAAGATTAATTGTGGACTTGTTGTGAGCAAAGTTAGCTTATGTCAGTCAATAGTTTAGTATTTATACGCCGATTGGTTTTTTGTACTTTTGACTCTCACTATATACAAGGGCACATGTTCAAAAAGTTAAATGTTAAATACCACACCACTTCTTTGTCCTATGTTATCACACTTTAAAGTCACTATGGTAAAAAAGATCTTCTAGATCTTACTATTTCAATCCCCCCCCCCACCCCTTAGCGCTAAAGAACTTGACACAGGTTGAAGTAACTCACCTGTGCTTTTAATAAAGCGCTGTCTACTTCCTGCCCTTAAATAAGAAAGTAGATTTAGTCCAAAGATCACCTAGTCTATGTATGAGTGGAGCACTTCGTACAACCCCTTCCGCCACATTAGACATTATGTTCGACCTTACACCAGTCGATATTTTCAGCAGGCAAGTAGCTGCTAGTTCGGCTATTCGCCTTAACGCTATCTCCCAGTGGACTGGAAATGAAATCGGTCACTCTCCTCTATCCTGAATTTAGTCAGGATCCTAGACGACATAGACTACACCACTCCGCAACTCCATTTCAACAAAAAACTTCCAGGTCACCGTCCCCTCCAGATCATTCTGGAAAGAGGACGCTTACCTGGAAGATGAACAGATTTATTTTTACACAGACCTACCAAAAACTAATGACGTAGTCGGCGGAGGTATTTTCTAAAAAAAAGCTACGTCTTAGCCTCCCGCTTCGTCTTCAGCATCATTGTCGTGTTTTGCAGGCTGAGATTATGGCGATCAGTGAAGCCTTAACTTGGCTAAAGAGAAACGTCATATCCGCTGAAGATATCTGTATATTCTCGGATAGCCAAGCTTCACTGAAATCCCTGGAATCAGTCTATACAAACTAAATTCTAGCCCTTAACTGCCGTTCATCTCTCATGGAGATGGCGGAGCGGTTCAATATCCACCTGTGTTGGCTGCCGGGGCACAGAGACATTTCGGGTAACTGTATGGCTGACGAGCTCGCCGAATATGGAACAACAGTACCCATCTTACCTGAACATGGTTATCTAGGCATACGAATCGCTACATGCCAGCTCATGTTAAAGCGGGATGCTAATAAAAAAACTAAACGTAAGTGGTAACTTGCATAGCGACAAAACAGATCTGGTCCAAGCTGGCTTTTTTTTATATTTTTCTTACGTTCATAAGAAAAAAATAGTAAAACGTTACGTTTGTTACGCATTGGGCAAGAAAACTAGAATAGGCATTTAAGTTGGATATCTGAAGACTCAAACAAGGTACCAACTTTATTTAAATGCAGTTACAAAGGCTAGTATTTCTTCTAAAAAAAGTCCTAAACAAAGTGTCTACCGTTAGTATTAACACAGCAATTTCCGTTAACATGAGTCAGGCTCGAACAAAGTAAGCTTTTTCTTTAATCCCCGATAAATGATGTCAACTTTGGAGATATACCCTTACTGTAGAATAATTTTTTTCTTAGAATATACACAAGAACCATTTCCCAAATTATCCTTGATGAATTAGGGGACACCCTGTAACTCTGGAACGCCTGGAGCAATTTTTCAACCAAACTTGGTTCACATATGACTTACAATCTGGAATCAAATACCGTTAGAGTAATTACTCCTAGCACCCCTTGGAGGGTGGTTGGTGGTGAGGTGATGACATGATATGACATGACCGATATTAGTGTCGAATCCATAGTTTTCAGGGCCGCTGAAATGAATAGTTATAGTAAGAAACCCCTAGAACCCATAGCAGTGGCTGTGTAAGGGGTGATAAATGAGCATGTAACTTGAAACATGTCACACGCAATATGCAACATGCTACATGTAAAATGGAAAATTCGACAAGCAACTTGAAACATGCAAAATACGACACGTAATACGCAACATGCACCATACTACAATCAGCATGCGACATTCAACCTGCAAATAGCAACATGCTACCCGCAACATGCGACATTCAACAGGCAAACTGCAACATGAGGCACGCAATATGAAACATGCTACATGCAACTAACGACACACAATACGCAACATGCAGCATACGATATTCAACATGCAAGCTGCAACATGAGACACGAAAAACGCAACATGCAACATTCATGAAACGAATTAAATAAAACTGCCTCGTCTTTAATTCCAACGCTTATTCACAATGAAATTCCAACTGACAGCTCTATAGACATGGCCAATCTGCTTGCTTTACAATTCGCAGCTAGCTCCACGCTACCAGATAGCGCGTTGTCGCCGCCGGTATTTGCAAGAGTCGAATCGTTTATGGGACAGATTAACTTTCGTGGCAGGAGTATTAAATGATCTCAACATTCATAAATCTGCTGGGCCTGATGGTATTCCCGCTATAGCTTTGAAGAGGTGTTCTTCAACGTTGGCATTGCCACTGCACAGGCTCTCTTAATCTTCTGGAGTCGTCCCAAGGAATTGGAAAACAGCCTTTATCCAGCTTATTCCTAAAAAAGGCGAACCGTCATCTCTTTCCTCGTACCGACCAATTGAGCTAACATCCATACTTTCTAAGGTCATGAAAACACTGATCAATCATACGCTTATGAAATACCTTGAATTACGAGAAATTCTTTGCAACCGGTTTAAGTAGACAACGTTCTACAGGTGACCTGATGGCATATCCCACTGAAAAGTGGAACCAGTATATTCACAAATTTTGTGAAAGCAAAGTTGTTGCACTCTTTTGTCGAAAATGATTGCCTATGGAATTGATAAGCCCCTGCTTGATTGGACCTTTCTGGCCTTTCAATCCAGGACGGTTTTAAATCTAATGTTCACCGCATAAACGCCTGGGTTCCTCAAGGCTCTGTTTTGTATCCGACACTGTTTCAGATTTTCATCCGTCACTTCAAATCCAATCCATTCTTTCCCTGATGACATCACTCTTAGCTTTTCATATGATTTCACGATTTCTGCACGCCCCTATTCGTCGCAAGTGGAACTTGAACAACAACGTATGTTAAGTACGTTTAATTCTGACCTTGACAGCATTTAACGCTTCCAAAACTCAATGCTGTCTTATTTCATCCAAGCGTAATTTAAATCCCCAACCTTTTTTCACTGGACCTCCCAGCAAAACCGAAATAACAGTAGCAATCAAGTCTATAAAGAAAAATAAAGCGGTGGGTATTGACGGCATCCCTGCCGAAATATTCAAGCGGCGCCAAGCCCATCGGCTGATCTTCTACACCCGCTCATATAGAGAGCGTGGGAAAATGATCAATTTCCTCAAGACTGGAAAAGAGGGATGATCGTCAAGCTTCCAAAAAAGGGAAATCTGATGGACTGTGGAAACTGAAGAGGTATATGCGTTTTACCGGCCGTAGCCAAGATAATAGCTACAATCATATTAGAACGCGTAAAGGAGCATTTAGATTCAACTCTCGACGTCGAACAGGCAGGATTTCGCTCTGGATCCTCTTGCATCGATAACACAAACACCTTGCGGATCATAATAGAACAATGCCTCGAGTACAGATCTCCGACACATCTTCTGTTCATCGACTACGAGAAGGTTTTTGACAGCTTAAATCGAGATGTTATCTGGATGGCACTGCGCAGGAGGGGTATCCCAGAAAAACTTTTAGCTGTTATCAAAGCTATATAGGAAGGAAGTAAATGTCACGTCCTACACAACGGTAAGGTGTCCGAGGAATTTGTAGTCCAAAGTGGAGTACATCAGGGGTGCATACTATCACCACTGTTATTTCTGGTGGTCATAAGCGATGTACACCGTGCAGCACTGAAGGTAGGGAACATTGAAATCCGATGGATTATGACAACTTACCTCAAACACCTAGAATACGCTGATGATGTTTGCCTGCTCTCACATCGGATAATGGACCTCATATGATGGCCCAAAATCTAAAAACCGAAGGAAGCAAAGTAGGGCTCAAGATAAACACTGCCAAAACAAAATCCCTGAACACTTCTAACACCCGCCCTCAGCTGAACATTGCTGGACAAGTAGTCGAAAAAGTTGAAAACTTTCAATACCTAGGAAGTGTGGTCTCGGCTGACCGCGGTGGCACCGATGTTTGCAGCAAAATCGGGAAAGCAAGGGCAGCGTTCGGAATGCTATCGAAAGTTAGGAGAAGCATTGTTTTCAGCTTAAGAACTAACCTTCGCCTGTTCCGCTCCAACGTCGAATCAGTTCTGCTGTATGGGTGCAGTACTTGGAAGGTGGCCTACAAATGCCTACGTATCATCTTGAGGATCTTCTGGCCCAATCGTATATCCAACGACGAACTTCATCGGAGAACGGGCCAAGAACCTATAGACGTTATTGTGCGAAGGAGAAAGTGGGAGTGGATTGGACACATACTACGGCGCGACGATAGCTCCATTGCGAAATATGCCATGCAGTGGAACCCGCTCACTCAGGCAGTTAGAACAGCGGGACAGTCGAGGAGGACGCAGGGTCCTTGGGAATGAATTAGGGCCAGCTCAAATTCGTTGCAGTTAACAGAACAAGATGGCGCGTATGCGTGTTGTTGACGCCCTATGCACCTGAATGGTGGATGTAAGAAGAAACCTTGACGAATAAACTTAAAAACTCGCAATTCTCGATATGTGCGTCAACAACAAGTTCCGTTGGGACGACCACATATTTGCTATCACCAATAATGCTGCGAAATGTTTAGGTTTCCTAAAACAGGCAGACGATTTCGCGCTCAAAACCACCGCGGCCTTGCAGACGACATAGCATAATATTTTTTAAATTCTCTATATAAACTTCACTTTCCCGTGGCACGGATGTCGGTCGGAAATCGGTCGAAAATCGGTCGGGTGTCGGACGTCTGTCGGACGTCTGTCGTGGAATCTTGCGATCAATTTTTAACCCACTTCCCAAAGCCCGATTTTATTGAAATTTTGCACACATATGTATAACAGGAGACAACACTTTCTATTAAAATTTGAGGCCCCTCGGGCCACGGGGTCGGGGGGCTCCCCTACAAATATTTTAAAAAAATTTCTCGATTCTCTTCAAAATTTATACACATGTGTATCTCTAATATACAACACTTTTTGTAAAAATTTTGGAGACCCCGGGCCCGGTTTCCCCCCCATTTCCACCCCATTTTCATCATAGTTAATACACATGTGTATCTCCGATAGACAACACTTTTTGTAAAAAATTTTGTGACCCCGGGCCCGGGTTCGTGGGGCCCCATACAATTTTTTCAAAAAAATAACCCCATTTGCATCATAGTTAATACACATGTGTATCTTCGATAGACAAAACTTTTTGTAAAAAATTTGGACACCCCGGGCCCGGGTTCTTGGGGCCCCATAACTTTTTTTTTAAATAATTAACCCGATTTTCTTCAAATTTGATATACGTGTGTATCTTCGATAGACAACACTTTTTGCAAAAATTTTGGTGGCCGGGGTCGTGGGCCCATAAAAATTTTTAAAAAAAAATTAACCCGATTTTCTTCAAATTTTCTATATCTACATGTGTATCTCCGATGGACAAAATATTTAGTAAAGTTTTTGGAGTGAGGCCCTGAGGCCCGAGGGGTGCCCATATAAGTTTTTTAAAAATTACCTCGATTTTAAACACATGTGTATCACTGATGGACAAAACTTTTTGTAAGTGATCGGGCCCTGACCCCGTGTGGGTGTCCATGTAAATTTTTTAAAAATTAGCGCGGTTTTCTTCAAATTTTAACACATACCCATCTCCTATTAGAGAATTTACATGAAAAATTGTATTTTTATGGGTTGTTTTTTTTATATTTAACATTCGAGCCATCTATCCATCTTTCCATATAGCAATCTAGTAATTTGTAATAAAAACAGATTTTCTAAAACCATAAATGCAAAATTTGTGCCAACAATTTATGATGGCATCAGTTTTGATTAAGTTAATTGTACAATTATTAATGTAAGTAACAGTGGTACGGCCATCTCTCCAATCATATTTCACATCGAACAGCAGTCAAAATTTGTACTGGAACCTGCGAGAGCTGACATCCTCGTTTAATTTATGCCCGACCATGAGGTAAATCCTTTTCGTTAAACGCAAGCAATAACGACAAATTATCAAAAGGACATCGCAGCTACAGGCTGGGATGTCACAACAGACGGGCTTTCGCTGCTGATAAGTGATACTTTGGAGGACCTGTTTCACGATTAACTCGCGGCGTTCAGAAATTTTAATTCTTTGTCAGTCGAATCGATGGAATCCCCGAAGCCAAAGATTTCCGGCTTCCGCTATCGAAATAATAAAATCACAAATATTCATGTGGAGAGGACGACACACTCAATGGTACTCCATGGCTCCCGGGTGAGTGAAATACGTGCGTCCACTCATTTGCGATAATTACAGTCAATACTATGTGGGAGATTGTGAACGCCACGCTGACTCCATTAAAAATAATCCGCCAGTGTGTAATATGATATTGCTTCCGACGCGCGAGCTGGCCGTGTGTCACGGCGACATTCAGTTTGACATTTTGACAATTTTGAAAGCATTGTTCGGGATAATAATTTCATTCTCTGCGGCTAAATTTCGTTGACGTTGCGGAATTTAAAAAACCGCTGTCAATTATTAAAGAGCGTTACGGTGATTGCGTCGAGCAAATGTTGGTTGGGGGTTTCTCAGTCTGCGTGTAAACAATTTATCAGGACTGCGTATATCAAGGTGGAGAAGGTGGATAATAAAGGGACAAACCGAACAAAAAAAAACGTAATTTTTTATACCGAAATGATAATTTTTGTAATGAAGTGAAATGAAGTTGGGCTGGCTGTCGGCCAGAAACCGACCCACTTAGACCAATAGTTGGTCCATTGTGATGCCACATGGATCGAAAGGATTTCTCTTCGTACTCGTTGAACCAGTTGGAGCTTCAAATGAAGCGTAGAAGACTTTTGATGTCACTGCTTGACAAAGGTTGTTGTAAAAGACGGCTCCCAAATGAAGCTTACGCTTTAGAGAAAGAGCTGTGAATGTGCAGAAAAGGTGAAGAGTGGTCTCTTCCTCGTCCACGCAGCATCTGCAGAAGTCATTGGAAAATACACCAAGCCTTGCTGCGTGCTTGCCTATAAGACTGTGTCCAGTAATGACACATATCGTAGCGCTTATGTGCAACCTGCTTAGAGAGATCAAACACTTGTAGCCTTTCGGATCCACCTTTGGCCAGATCTGTTTTGTCGCTACACAAGTTATACCATTTGACCATCTAAGGTTGGTTTTATCAGTAGCATTCTGCTTTAACATTAGTTTGCATGTAGCAATCGGTATACCTAAGGAGCCTAAAGAAGAAGAGACAGCGTAGTACCATTTTTGGCGAGTTCATCGGCCCTGCAGTTCACCAGAATATCCCTATGCGCCGGCACCCAATACAGGTGACTGTTCGCATCGCCATCATCCTGAGAGTTGTTCGGCAGTCTAGGGCTTCAATCGAGTTAATAGAGACTGATTCTAGGGATCTCAAAGCTGTTTAACTATACGAGAAGATGCGGATATCCTTAGTGGATATGACCTTTCTCTTCAGCCAAGACAGGATTTCTGTAATCGCCATGTATTCTGATAGAAAAATACTGCACTGATTAGGAAAACGGAAATAGAGACTTATATTTAGCCTTTTTGGGAAAACACTTCCGCCTACTCCATCATCAGTTTTTGACCAGTCAGTATCCATCTTCCAATATAGCATCATCTTTCCAGAGTGATCTGGAGGGAATGGTGACCTGGAACTTGTTGATGAAATGTAGTTTCGGAACTGAACTGAATAAAGCGGTAATCTGAGAATGAATGCTCAGCGGAAACCTTTCAGTTCGGAATACTTTGATTAATGAAATTGGAGACAAGAGTGATGTCTAGGACTTTTGGTGATGTTGGTGTTGGTTAATTTCCAATATTGGATACAATAAGGTTGGTACTTAAAAAAATAATCAAAAAGTAACTCACCTCTTTCGTTAATGTCAGAACCCCCATACTGAATGATGCATTAGCGTCACATCTAATAATGAGGTCAGTTTTTTGGCTTCAAGCTTCCTTGATTAACCTCTCTAGGTTGACACCAGGTAGAGATCCAACGTGGTTGTGTGCCAGATATGCCGATACTATCTGGTAAGTATCTTTGGCAGTTTCCAGCTCCGCCACTTTGGTGTCTCGGTCAATAAAATTAGGGATGCAGGATCGAGGTTTACATTTATCGGCTACATTTAATGGATGATAACCAAGAGTCCTGAGTCTAGAAACTACGTTATTAACATTCCAAGTATCCTGGATCAAGACTATGTCTTTACAAAGACGGTGTAGAAGGAAGGCCAAGGCCTTTTTAGAGTGTTGGAGGTTAATATGGACTAACTGCAGCATCTTTACTACAGCTGGGCAGAGAAAACTACACCACGGTATTCTCCAGATCTTCTCTTTCGGAAGGCGAGCTGAGAAGTTCGTCCTCATTAGGGAAGTCATTCGTCTCCAAATCTGACAGAGGTTCGGCGTTGGAGACAGATGACAGTGACGGGGTCACTGAAGATGTGGGGGCATCGTCTTCCATTGAGGGAAAGTTGACGGATGCTCCAGTGTCGGGAACGTGGAGTTCCAGGTCTGAAAGATAGGGGAGGGGGGCAGTTTACCTGCGTCCACCTCGTCCTTTTTGTAGACCCGAAGTGTGATATGATCCCATCCAAATCTTATCACGCCTTTAGTCTGCGCCAAAGGAGATAGAGATTACGGATTCTGTGTTTCCACATTTGTATGATCTGCAGTCATTTAAGACACACGTGCAGAGACATCTCATCTTTTCCTCTCCATAATTTCCTAACGCCCACGCCTTTAGCGTGTGTACATTAAAAAAAATGGGATTGTAAATTTTATAACGCCTTTAGCAGTGTGCGAGCCGTCGGTCTGCTTGGGATATTGTTCCTTGCCACAACCTCAAGCCTGGCACCAAGCCATACCTCCCCCAGGCTAGTAATGGCCAGCTTGTAGTGATAACAGGATCTCAACTCATCACAGGCGATTAGATTAATGCGGCTTTGAAGTGATCGGAGAAGTTCCTGGGTGGTCCCTAATGAAGGTCAGGAAGCTGACAGCCAGCTTCAACTTGACCAACTGCCACCGTTCAGGGGAGATCGTGCCATAGATGTCGCCAAAGGACCTAAGATATGTGACAGTGGAATGACTATGGATACTGGTATTGTGTACCTTAGTTCGTTTGGAAGCCAGAGCGATTTCCTCCACTGATATATCTCGCTTGAACATGTAGTGGTCCTCTTGTTGTTCTTGTCGCAAAGGCTTGAGCCCATGCCTCGAAGTTCTGCTGGTCTCCGAGGACCTTCAACGTACGATCGGCGTTTCGCTGATCCTTGTAATGCGATCTAGATGGAGTACGTTGTCGCAGACTTCCACTACGAGATGCGCCTTAAAGGTTCGCTGCTCAAGTAGGGTGAACTTTACCTTCTTTATTACTTGCAGTGGAACGGCTATGAAGTGACACAATCCTACCACTGCCGGTTGAAGGCATGCCTTCAATGGTCCATCTGCTGTTATCGGCAGTAGATGAAACACTGCTTGTAGTTGCAGGGGCACTTCCGGATATTTCCTAAACTAGGCCTCCAACCAGTCTGCTTACCGGCACGGTACGTATGACACTTTAATCCAGCCCAGGGGATAAGGATGAGGGAAGGTGGTGGACCAGGAAGGAGTGGCAAGGCGTAGTATAGTATAAAATATAGGCATATAATAAAAACCCAGGAATATAAAACTAAAATACACATATACATATGCAACCCATACACAACAGTAACACTATGGGCTAAACCACCACTGACAAATCGCAAGGTGATGAGTTCGAATCTCATATACGCATTGTGTCAGACTTGTTTTTTTTGTTAGAAAGTAGAAATTAGAGGACAATTCTCCCCCATACAATATAGATAGAATAAATAAATAAATAAATAATAACTAAAACACAAAGAGTACATGTGTACTAAGATAACTTTATTTTCGCCAGTGGCAATATATAGGGTGTTTCAACAGGTGCGCTTCAACTTTTCTCCGATAGGGACGGCGAACGACGCCATATTTTTTATTCTTCTTTTGTCATTTGGAAACTTCATTAGTATACATTTTATCATGAAATGCTACACATGTGAACAGCGATTGCAAATCGTGCAAATTTTTTATCAAAATAATCGTTCTGTTGCCGCTACTTTAAGAGCATTACGGCCATTTTACGGTCCATTAAACAAGCCAGCCCGTTCGACAATCGACTGTATAGTAAAGATCTTGGCCTACATCCGTATAAGATCAAGCTGACACAACAACTAAAGCCGTTTGACCATTTGAAGCGACGCCGATTCGTGAATTGGGCTCAAGAGCAAATCGAAAATGATGCAGATTTTCACCGAAAAATCATCTTCAGCGATGAGGCTCACTTCGTAAAACGTGCACGCGGTGGTCATGCAAAAGAAATCGAGTTTCATACTTAAATGTATCATATGTATATGTTCAAATTCGTTAATAAAAAAAAAGTTAGTTCAAAAGTCGAACAGTTTGTGTTTTATTCAAAAAAAAGTTGAAGTGCTCTTATTGAAAAACCCTATAGTTTCCAGGGAGTTAAAACAAATAGACGACAATATTGGACGGGAAAATTCAAGGAAAATATAAGAGAAGGCTAACCACCTAATCATTACGAACAAATACTTTTTGGTATATTATATTCTAACAAGTGCTTCTGTTCTGACCACGTTGTATTTCCAGATACCCTTAGCTGGTCATGTTCTACACGAACAACCCAGATGCTCCGCCCTTCGTAGTCATGAAATGCCTCTGTTTTGACGACGTCGCATTCATTGACTATACCAAATTACTCCCTATTCAACCAAGGCTTCTTCAAGTACTCTGTTCCATCCGGTGGCAAAGGTTCGTTCCGAATAACTTGGGATTTAGCCATTTGTAGCTGGTCAAATACTTCTGTTTTGACCACGTCGTACTTTGTCCACTAATTCGAGTTCCGTGGTTTCAAGGGATTATTCCTTGTAACGCCAGCTCCCGTAGTTATAGCATCATAGGTATTTTTGCATGCTAACGAAATGTATTATGTATCTTTAAGTTGTGAATCGTCGTTTTATTGTTTAGGGAACCAAGAAAACCGAAAATAAAACCAGAAGCTAAAAATTAAAACCGATAACCAAATATTCTTTATTTAATTTGTAACGCACGAAGAAGAGGAGAAGGAACCCTGGATGACATATGTTACAGAGTGTCTATGAAATCCTCAAAATAGAAAGGGGCTCAATCGCTCAAGGTGCGCAATTTCGTCATACAAAGCGTACGCTTTCTCCAAGCGTAGTCCTCACTTAAATTAAAAAATAGCTTCTCCGATTATTACTTGGACTTTTCACACGAAGTGTGTTAATAGGAAGGAAGAGAAGGGTGACGTTTTAAAAAAAGGGAAAAATTGTGTG
Organism: Nephrocerus scutellatus; assembly: GCA_947095585.1. Lineage (NCBI taxonomy): Eukaryota > Metazoa > Arthropoda > Insecta > Diptera > Pipunculidae > Nephrocerus > Nephrocerus scutellatus. Next base: position 89,489,033 of record OX352764.1, read on the forward strand.
ATCAACAATGGGCACCCCTTTTACAAAGTGTTGCTACTCTGTCATATCCAATGATGAAGATATGCGCGTTGCATGTTCGACAGCACTCACCAAAGTGCTGAAAACTTTAAAGTCAGACTTTTGCCGAAGGAAGTTTGTTGATATGTTACTCCTCCTTTCGATTGTGCACAAACTGTACTATATATACTCGTACTCCGGGAAGACGAAAACACCCAAAAATGTCTGAGAATTCTGAGACGAAGCTGCTTCACTTTATCCTATCGCTGTTGTTGACAACAACAGATGGCTAAAAAGTTTCTTCATTTCTTCTTGTTCTCCTTTAATAGATTCATAGACGTGATTTTGCATTTATAATGGGATATGAAGTTTGCCCCATACACAAACATACTAGTACTTTCTGGAATGCTGAGCTAACAAGCCGGGGAAACAGCAAAAATCTTGCATAATTACTTGCGCCTTCAAAACAAATTTCTTTCACAACAAAAATGGGTAGGAGTTTCAGTGCAGAAGGAACTGTTTTGTTTTGCATACATACATACATACTACATAGACATATGCCTAAAATACGTTCTTCATAATTAAGATAAACGTTCGCATCTGGTTTGTTGATGCCATTTAGCTGCACAATGCAGAAATCAAAGTGAAATTCTTTACATTTCCAAAGAACATGAAGTTATTATTGGGTTGGCCATTGTGAAAGGCGGGATCAAATAAATTGCAGTGATCGACACTTATATCGACCACCCCTATTCACGTCAGCTACCCCGAAATTTGTAGAATCGACACTAATAACGGTCAGCCCCCCAACGAACAACCACCTACATTAGGTGTGTCCTACCATCATTCATTCATTAATTTTTAGCGACCCTGAATATCGGAAGGCACCTCTCTTCAATAACACCCGATCACCCAGCATCACTATTTGTCACAGAGATCCCGAGTTCACGGATTCTTTTTCCAGGCTGTTTCTTGGTGTGGTCCTCACTCTCTCTTTGAACTCATGGACAATATTCTTCTCCCAGGCAGCTTTCTTTCACCGCTGAAGTATTTTTTTTAGAACTCAGCTCTTCTTTTACTCTTCATCGCACAAATTAAGTGACCTTTTGTGTATCTACATACAACTAACTTTAACGAACATCGTAATAATCTAGGTGCTCCGATGAAACTCACTCTAAATTATTAGCAGTATTCGCCACTCCTTCGTTAACTTTGTCGAAGAGATCCTAGATATAGTCTTTGGTGTTGTCGGCTTTTTCCTCTGTTGGGCATGATCTCATTAATTCATTAATTCATAAATTCATAAATTCATAAATTCATAAATTCATAAATTCATAAATTCATAAATTCATAAATTCATAAATTCATTAATTCATTAATTCATTAATTCATTAATTCATTAAATCATTTATTCATTAATTCATTAATTCATTAATTCATTAATTCATTAATTCATTAATTCATTAATTCATTAATTCATTAATTCATTAATTCATTAATTCATTAATTCATTAATTCATTAATTCATTAATTCATTAATTCATTAATTCATTAATTCATTAATTCATTAATTCATTAATTCATTAATTCATTAATTCATTAATTCATTAATTCATTAATTCATTAATTCATTAATTCATTAATTCATTAATTCATTAATTCATTAATTCATTAATTCATTAATTCATTAATTCATTAATTCATTAATTCATTAATTCATTAATTCATTAATTCATTAATTCATTAATTCATTAATTCATTAATTCATTAATTCATTAATTCATTAATTCATTAATTCATTAATTCATTAATTCATTAATTCATTAATTCATTAATTCATTAATTCATTAATTCATTAATTCATTAATTCATTAATTCATTAATTCATTAATTCATTAATTCATTAATTCATTAATTCATTAATTCATTAATTCATTAATTCATTAATTCATTAATTCATTAATTCATTAATTCATTAATTCATTAATTCATTAATTCATTAATTCATTAATTCATGCTTCCTAAATAGCAGTCGTCAGTTTTACATCTGACTAGGATTTCTGCTAATCCGGAAATCATTGTGCTTAGTTCATTTTAAAGGGTTGTCGTCTGTGATTCCGCCTAAATCCGTGGCTGTTGGGTGTATCAGGTTTTCAAGATTGCTCTTCCGCAGTTGAGCTATAAAATCACGTGCAGCCCCCACCTCGAGGGTCATTTACCTTTGGATAAAACAAGATGGGCATACGCTGGTCCATAGATGTTCTTAAGCTCCGAAAAAGTAGTCCCAATAACGTACGTATTCACCAAATCGTTCATCAAAATTGGAACTGGGTATGTCACTGCTGGCCATATCGAGATAATTCCTTGCGCTGCAGTCTTATCTGTTGGGAGTGGATTATGGTGGAAACACGCTTTCTCTGCAGGATAATTGGTTATGATTGTCTTCTCTTTTTCGACCTGTCGGCTTTGGGAGGCCCTTTTTCAGATAAAAGATCCACAATCATAGCTCTTCGTTTCATTGTAGTATTCACGACAAGGCTTACCCCAAGGAACGGTTTAAAACTTAATTGCTGGGTCGAATGTAATGCATACGAGAGAAGAATTTCAAATTTTGATTTTGAAAATATTTAATAAATTTTTCTACGATGGTGATATCCAAGAATGCAGATTCTTTGCAATAAATGTGTAACTCATTCCGATTAACGCCTTCAGCACACCAACATTCCCACGTACGTACATCGGAATCGTATCTCTCAAGTCATTCGAATTTCGGGTTTGAGAATTTTATGTACGAATACCAAAGTAAAGTTGGCAGGAGAAACATTTGCCAAAATTACTGATGCACTGTGCAATGCCTAAGTAGCAATATAGAGTATCTGTGTCGCCGCAGCATCCGCAAATGTAGTCGACGAAGACGAGAAACAGATGCAATTTCATCGCAATGCACACAATTATTCCCAAGTAATGTTTCGCAGACACTTTGGGGAATTCCATAATTTTGATATGATGTATAGGGATGTAGTATAGAATAGGAGAGCATTGGGCCAGGATCAGTATGACGACCACAAGAACAGTGCAATAGGGAATTCAATCGAAATTGAAATGAACCACCGATTAGACATAAAACTGGTGCATTTCCAATTAAAAGTAACATTTCGTGACACATGATCCTTTTCTACATTCAGATTATATGTAGTTACGGAATTCTCCTTTATAATTTAATCCTTCAGCATCATCATCTGTTATTAATTGCATTTTATCCTCCGTTTTGGAATTTAATATAAATTTTCAAAATTAATTTATTACAAAAATGTGTGATAGATCATTAAAGGAGTATAAAGCGGTTTTCTTATTCCGATTTAAAACCGTTTTCCAGGAATCAAATGCGATAAGCAATAAGATTAATAGCCACGACTCTGTGGCAATGTCTTTTCTTGATCCGCAGATCAGCTCGGTAGCACTAATTGTATTGTAGGTAGCTCTTATTATGACAGAGTTGGTCAGGTGAATCCATCTGAGTTGTACATGAATGGTATGGAAAGGGAGAACTCGTTCATAGATTGAGATCAGTAGGGCAAGTCACTCACTGCGAATACCAATACGCCAATACGTTCGCTTTCTCTTTGCAATTTATGTCCTGGCACAAATATTAGGGTCATGTCATTGAGTTGGCTTAACAAGTGCCAGTTTTACTTGGGAATGCCTGACATGTTTCCATCACACTAATTCTTTAATTGCAGATTGCCTGCCGGCTACACATACGCCAACGCTTCCGATTTTTTCGGTACTTTGTACTAAGGTCTGCATGCCACCCTTATCGCTAAATTATCCACCTGGATGATGATAGACGATTTGCGTTACTTGTAGGAGAAGACACCAGCACTGACTCCATCCTTCATCCGGGATCCCTCACTGTAAAGTGCCCCTTAAAATTACGTCGATGCTCGCTACTGAAAAGTTATTTCCAAATTAGTGAGTCAGTTGCCAAAACATGACGAAAATTACGTTTTATAAAAAAATCATCTTTTCCCATGAAAGAGCACAATTACCTTATTTGGGGCACATAAAATACACTCCTGACAGCTGAGAAGCCAATACACACAAAACGGAGTGACTGTTTGTTCCAAAAGCATCATAGGTCCAGCTGACAACTGAGAAGCCAATACACACAAAACGGAGTGACTGTTTGTTCCAAAAGCATCATAGGTCCAGCTGACAACTGAGAAGCCAATACACACAAAACGGAGTGACTGTTTGGTCCAAAAGCATCATAGGACCACCTGACAACTGAGAAGCCAATACACACAAAACGGAGTGACTGTTTGTTCCAAAGGCATCATAGGTCCAGCTGACAACTGAGAAGCCAATACACACAAAACGGAGTGACTGTTTGGTCCAAACGCATCATAGGGCCACCTCACAACTGAGAAGCCAATACACACAAAACGGGGTGACTGTTTGGTCCAAAGGCATCATAGGACCACCTGACAACTGAGAAGCCAATACACACAAAACGGAGTGACTGTTTGGTCCAAAGGCATCATAGTGCCACCTGACAACTGAGAAGCCAATACACACAAAACGGAGTGACTGTTTGGTCCAAAGGCATCATAGGGCCACCTGACAACTGAGAAGCCAATACACACAAAACGGGGTGACTGTTTGGTCCAAAGGCATCATAGGGCCACCTGACAACTGAGAAGCCAATACACACAAAACGGAGTGACTGTTTGGTCCAAAGGCATCATAGGGCCACCTGACAACTGAGAAGCCAATACACACAAAACGGAGTGACTGTTTGGTCCAAAGGCATCATAGGTCCAGCTGACAACTGAGAAGCCAATACACACAAAACGGAGTGACTGTTTGGTCCAAAGGCATCATAGGGCCACCTGACAACTGAGAAGCCAATACACACAAAACGGGAGTGACTGTTTGGTCCAAAGGCATCATAGGTCCAGCTGACAACTGAGAAGCCAATACACACAAAACGGAGTGACTGTTTGGTCCAAAGGCATCATAGGGCCACCTGACAACTGAGAAGCCAATACACACAAAACGGAGTGACTGTTTGGTCCAAACGCATCATAGGGCCACCTCACAACTGAGAAGCCAATACACACAAAACGGGGTGACTGTTTGGTCCAAAGGCATCATAGGGCCTTTTTTTTTAAATGAGCAAGAGCCGCACTTACAGTCAATGGCGTTCCATGTTAATTGAATTTTTATTCCCTACGATTGTAGAGGAAGACTTGGCCAATTGATTTAAACAGGACGGCGCCACTTCCCACACAGCCAGTAATACAATCGACGTTTTACGCCCTATATTTGAAAATCGCATTATCGGCCGGAATGCCGATGTCCACTGGCCGCCTAGGAGCTGCGATTTGACTCCGTTGGACTATTATTTGGTGGGAGCCGTCAAGAAAAAATGTTATGCTAATCATCCAGAGATGACTGACTGATGTCTGGCAAGAGATTGCAGTGCATCGTAACAGTTTTTTTCTGATATTGAGTCAATTAAATTGGACGACAGCGCTTTAAGTGCTGTCTGGCTATCTGAAAAGATATATACTCTAGTGCCTTTAATTTCCTTTGTTAAGATTAATCCCGGCGCACATCTCAATGGCATGGAGTTCCGCCTAGAAAACCGAGGGACTTTCTTCCATTGGTATAGAGACTTTGGTGTTGGGTCCAAAGACACCAGCTCCAACACCAGTTATCATCTTCGATCCATCTGTTAACCACACCAGACCTCTAGCGTCTAGTGCCGGAACACCATTGCACCACTTCCAACGTTGCCATCTTCGATCCATCTGTTAACCACACCAGACCTCTAGCGTCAAGTGCCGGAACAACATTACACCAGTTTACCCGGTTGGGATTGTAGAGAACATGTCTCTTTCAGGAATTAAGTCAAGAACTCTCACATAGTCACCTGGTTTGTACCCGTATTCTAGTTGCAGCTTAATAGCACCTTCCTGATGAAGATATACAAGGGTGAAAGCCATAAAAAAGCTTCAAATGCAGTCGTGAGGCAGGTGCCCATGGCACCAATTATACCTAAACAGGCAATTCTTTGTAGCTTCTGAAGCTTAGTTACCGTTGTCCTTTCAAGAACTTTCGGCGACCAAACGATGGCCGCGTATGTGAAAATAGGTCTCACCGTGGCATTTAGCATTTTAGGATTAAGACCCCAAGCTCTGCCGTAGAGGCGTCTACTCTCCCACGAGGCCCTAATGGCGCATTCGATGGTGAACTTGATATGAGAATTCCAGTTTAGCCGTTTATCAAAGATGACACTGAGATATTTAACCTCATTGGAATAATCTAACGTGGTGCCTTGATGATGATAGTTTTTTTTTTCGTGAAAGGCACTAAAACGCTTTTGCAAGGATTGATGGATAGTTCTTCTCTGCTGCACCATTCTAAAACGTATATTAAAGCACCTTTCACTACACTTGTGATAGTCGTGCAGTGCTTACCGCTAATAAAAATCGTCAAATCGTCCGCATAAGAAATAACGATGTAGCCGGATCTGTGAAGATCGACTAGAAGACTAGTGACCATAGAAGCGGAGAAAGCACATCCCTTAACTGCAGTCACAGACAAAGACACATATACTCATTCCGAGGAGGAAATACTATCTCCACTTTCAAGCATGGCCCTTATCCAATGATTAGTCGAGTCTTTAATACCCTTGCTACTGATTGCCCTTGCTATAGAGTCGTATCCAGTGTTATCTAAAGCGCCCTCAATATCTAGGAAGGAACACAGGGCCACTTCCTTGAAACGAAAAGTCTCTTCATTCTTCTTTAGAAGATAGTAAAGTTCACCTTCTGTGCTTTTGCCTTTCCTCTACGTAGACTGACTTGAGTGCATAGGGGTAGACAATTCTAACCGGCCTCTAATATGAACATCAATAAGTCTCTCCATAGTTTTGAGGACAAATGAGGTTAGACTTATAGGTTTGTATGACTTAGGCAGCTCACTAGGCCTATTGCCTTGTCTGGGGATAAATATCACATTTACCTGTCTCCAGATAGTAGGATTGTACCCCCAGTTGTAGCTGGCTCTAAATAAAGTAATTATACCCGGTAGGATAAGATCGTTTGCCTTCTGTAGAAGGGCTGGAAAGATCCCATCAGCGCCGGGAGCTTTGAAAGGTTTAAAAGTGCCTACTGTCCATTTAACCTTATCCGGACTGAAGAAGTAAGCTATTTAAAAAATAATATTCGGCGCGACATACCATTACGGTCCAAGTTATCATAGCTTCTCGCAATTTTTGAACACAAGTGGAGGGGACCTACAATTTAATGCCGGATCCGAACGGCGAATTGAGAAGCTTTCAGTGACAAGTTATTACTCTCGAACGTTGGTCAGACTTTCGCGAGAGTTGGGACACCGTGAGTGTTACTGGGATTCGAACCACGATTCTCCTGCTCAGAAGACATGCTCTTATCCACTGAGCCACGGCACTTACCCTACTATTAATACATATCCTTTGGTCAGGTGGGTTCGGGTACGTGTGTGGTGAACGAGTAAACGAACCTGGGAAATAAACCTGGAGTAGGGTTCTGATTGTATCCGACGTATAAGCTTTCTATTTTCATTTTTTCATCTTCGTAACAATGCACTAATTGGCCATTGGCGAGTGCTCGCTCACGAATGCACGGACAAAAATATACAACCCTAAAATTATGCATTGCTTTGAAATATTATCGTTGTAGAACAATTCACAAATAAATAATACAAACTAGGGGTCCGTTTATTTGGGTAAAAGGGACGGTTTTGACTTGTATAGCATAATTCGCGTAGATGCAATTCTATAATCCACAAGGGAATTCCTTCCCGATCAGTATGGTCACCTCCAGCAGTACGAGCGAATAGTGCTATCGACAAATTCTTAAATAAACATTCAATCGTGATTAGCACTACCCGCCACACACTCACGCGCACTTACAAACCAACATCTTGCCCAAACAGCTAGGGATAGTACTTCTCAGAAGAGTCCACTTTGCAAAACTCTTGATTCTTGCACTTCTTTCACCGCAAACACTCCACACGCCACACGCCACACGCCACTTTACGAAATACAAATTTGCCTTTCTGACTCTGTTAACAGCAACTAACTGCATTTTATTTATGCCTTCTTGTGTGAATTTAGCCAAACAAAGGATTCTCATCGGAAGCGGAGTCTTTTGTTTCCATTTTTAGATTTCCATGTGCTGTTTGTTTGTTTGGGTAAGGGTGCAGGGATGCATAATACAACTGCACCGAATGGCATATGGCGATGAGGAAATTTGTAGGTGTGTAGGATAAGGGTTTCACCCGCCCGTCTGATGCTTATTTCATTGTGCATCGGACCGAAGGAAGGACACGGTTAAACCGGTTGCGCTCTTGGCTGTTGTTTTTCTTGATGTTCTTTTGTTGGTCGAACTGTTGAAGCACTCCCAAGCGATTCCATGTTGCACAAGCATGTAGCCGGATTAAAGGCAAAGATAATGACTCTGGTGTGTGGTACGCGCGAAGACTTGTGGAGGATTAGTGGAGTGCCACGGATACCAGTAGAACAAAATGAATTCATCTCTTCTACACCTTTGCCGAAGAACAACAGCAACAGCAACAGCAACGAAAAAATCTCATCGTGTCGTGCGCCGTAATGTAATTTCATATGCGGTGTGCGGTGGTATGAAGTGAGTCACTACAAACAGAAACAAACTGCAGACTCCACTTTCGTGGATTCAAGCGGGCTGTGATGGTGTGTTTTTCGGATGCTACCCCATGACAACGATGCGAGCGGCAGCTATGCACTTAGCTCATCTCATCGCAAAATAATCATCTATCGCTTTGGAAGGTAATGAAAATTTTATTTGCAGCACCAGAGCAGCATAGTCGCTGGATCTCCTGATGAGGATGAGGCTACAAGAGCAAGAAGAAAGGCGGAAATTGTAACTCGAAAGGAGATAGTTTTCAGTTTGCGAAGAACCCTTCTAACCATTCTTTCTTTTTAATTTTGTGGATTGGATGCAGGACAAAGTGCCATAGGCGCTCATATAATTCTCTCAAAATGGCTTCTGTGCTCGTACCTCATCGCCATTCGACGTCTGAATAATGGGTGTGATAGTTAGGCAACAGGAGAACCCTGCCAGTAGATATACTAACATAGAGCGCGGCTATGTATGGATGTATTGTAAGCCACTTGCAATTTTAAGACGAGTGATGAGGTAATTGAATTGGTTACTATTTGAAGAAAAACTAAAGAACATTACAGAACCTGTCAAGGGGGTGGAAGAATGTTGATGAGAGAAAGAGGATGATAGTTTCAATTAAAAATAATATTAACCTAAGGACTCGCATTGACGTGGGAAACATTGAAAGTTGAGATAAATGTAACCGTGTACGAGTTGGGTTGTAATGTAAACTATACTCGAAATGAACAACTTATGGTGCCTACCACTCCTTAGACAAGCGAATACATAGCATTTCGAATACTATACTCTTGTTCGACTTGAACAATAATTCTTGAATCTACATGTTCATAGCTAACGCTTCTATTCAGTAATCATATCAGCCTATTCTAACATCTATCTATTGTGGAGGTCTCTATTTTATCAGCGGAGGCTCGCTCTCTGATGACGTTGCATTTTTTGTAGGATTTCATATCCAACTAGAAGCTATATGTCTTTTTTATTTTATTTATTTTTTTTAGTAATATTCAAGTTAAGATCAATTTTATGACACCCAGGTTTTTTAAATCGATCTGAAGGCTCACAATCATCGAAATTAGTTATACTAGCAGCAACTATAAAATCATAGGCATACATCAGACTGTAATGACGAAAAGTTAAACGTCAAATTTTCGTCGTACACCCACTATGCACACATAATGAAAAAAAGAGAATCCTGGCAAATGCTAATTGTACACATGCATATATCCAGCATAGCAACACAGCACAACAGAGAAAAATCCAACATAGCAACATCGCCAACGCAGCGTGCGCACAAGCGAAGTACGGAGGTGGCAAAATGTGGAATGGAAAATTTCCAAACGACCAACGGTGCACAACCGAAGAAAGAACAACAACAACAACACAAGAGAGCTGAGAGAGCTGCGCAAAGCTGCAAAGTACACCAAGAGGCAAAACGTGTACAAGGAAAGAGACAAGAGGAATTGTTCTCTTATCTGTGAGATCAGTCACACGGTTCATACGGACGGCATCGGCAACAATGGTATACATATAGTAGACACTGGAGAGTAACACTGGAATACCAAATACAAATAGGAGATGTGAACACCCAAGCTGGAAGTTAAAAATAAACCCTGTAATATCCAACACCAAACTTGGTAACGAAGTCGACGACGGAGGAATTTTGGCGACGGGATACGGGACAACCAACGTTGATCAGCGCTTTAAACAGTTTAGTACAGTCCTCTCAGTCCCGGAAAATCTTTATATGGTGAAATTTTCCCTTGTTAGGTGTAGGACCCTTCGGCTTCAGGACTTTGACGGACCTTACAGGACTCTATCCTGAAGTTCGATCCTTTTTAGGGTCTAATTTTCATTCAGGAGAGAGTGATTAGTGGAAGACTTGCTACTTTCGCCTGATCCCAGTTTAAATCCCCTTTCTGGGTTTCGAGACTCTGGCGGGCTTTATCGGACTCCATATCGAAACCCAGAAAATCTTGATAGGGTGAGATTTCCCGTGTCAGGTGTAGAGAACCTTCGGCTTCAGGACTCTGGCGGGCCTTACAGAACTCCATCCTGATGTTTGATCGTTTTTAGGGCCTAGCTGATTTCGACTGAATCCGGTAGGGACAGATTCCCCGATACACTCTCTTGAGCGCTTAGCAACGTTCTTGCCCGTATCACATCGCTACGAAACCCAAGTCCGCGGCCGAGAAACCTGGAGAGATAGCGGCTCAACAAGAAAAGTAAAATAATTTATGTTTGTATAATTGTAACGAGTCAAATAAGGAAATATATTTTGTAATGAAACCAACGGTCTATTAGTTGATAGACAAACGACCCTGGACGCCGGCGAGCGTACCCCAGAAAATTTACCCCGTTACTAGACATAAGCAAAATTCTAAAATCTTCGGTGAATCATTTACAAAAAGCAAAAAGGAGAACAGGACCCGGATGGGATACTTCAGGTACTCCAGAATAGACATTTATTTGTGACGACAAAATAAGTAAGTTGGAGAGATTGTGTTCTAAGTTGATATATTTCTTATTCATTAAGATACACCCTATACATTATATGATGGACATCGACTCGAAATCGGGACCGGTGGAGAGATTTTTTGGGGAAGGCCAATGATGATATGATAATTGAATGTTCATAACAACAGTCTCTGTTGTTGTTTGCTCTGAGGGAACACTTTGCTCTACTCTTAGCTTCCTTCTCGATGTTGAAGGTGCTATTCAATATTGTCCTCATTGGGGCCATTCGGGAAACCCTTACGCAGTCAGGAGTGCTTAAGCAATGGATCATCATCTCCATGCTAGGAAGCAGAATAAGTCGACAGGGGCTCACCCCAAAGCGGGGTTATTTCGCCCTTACTTTGGCTTATGATCATCAATAGAATCCTAATAACACTTAAACGAAGCGAAAGTAGTTGCGCAGAGCAGATCTTGTGGATATCCTCGTATCAGGACAGCATAGCGAAATTATGAAAAGTGCCTTGTCAATACGTAGTGACCTTTGAGTCAGAAAAAACTGAAAGACTACTATTCCATACTTAACACATAAAACCTTCCTTTATCCCTTCAAAACTCAAAGGTCAACGACTTACTCTTACTACCAGAACTAACTATCAAGGTGTCATCCTGGTTAGTAAGTACAGATGGAAGGCAAACGTAGAATTAAGGGCTAAGAAAGCATGCGTAGCTCTCTATACCAGAAGTAAAATCAATGGTATGAAATGGGTCATTCAACCAATGGCTGTACATAGCTACAGCAAATTATTACTTATGGAGCGCTGGTGGCCAGTGATGAGCCAAAGATACACTGAACACAGGCTCATTGGAAACAATGATCTGCATTGCAAACAATGATCTGCCTAATGAGCTCAATTAAGGAACAAATTCTCTCTTTCTTTACTACTTGGTTACAACTTAGGTGGAGCAGTCTGTCCAATAAAAGGAGAGCAACTGAATTGATTTTAATTTCTTGGAAAGATATTGCCAGAGTTGCGGCTATCAGTTCGGGTTACTGGGCGGTGGGGCAGCCACGTTGCTAAGCTGTGTGTTCCACATATCAGAATATGATGCAAATACAACGAGGTTATTGAGAACAAAACAATCATTCACTATCTTTGCAGATGTCCGGCCCTAACAGGGTCCAGACTCCGCACGTTGGGCAAATCACCCTTTGCTGGATTACACGATTATCGAACGATTTCATACTTGAACGCCGCAAGCTGTATTTAAAAACAATCCAAACTACCATTAATCCCATAATGATCTCTTTAGGTCTATAGTAACAAAATGGCGTACTCAGGCGCTATTTGAGGGTGTCGTAAGTGTAGATTGGACCGCCTTTCTCTATACCTACCTATTATGGAAGGCTTTATTGGATTTTCTACTAATTATTGCATAACATATGCTCCACTTCCTTAATCAGGATCAATATTTGATCTTTTGCTCGCAAATGCAATGCATCCACATTGCACTTTTTGTTACGTACAACACCCTCCCTATGAATTCTTGTAAACTACTTATAGTCCTTACAGTCGGAAATTTTTCAAAATTTTTATCGATCGCCGACAGCAAACCCAGCAAATATCAGAGAATTAATCCGCTTTTGAGCACAAAAGTGCTTATTAATAATTCTGTTAAACACAACACGCTGAGTGCACTTGCATCCCTTAGTCAGTATTATGTGCGTTCTTGGACTAAAGACTAAACCAACCGCTTGCTTTTTGCATCATCGACATTATGGCCAGTAGTATCATGAAATAAGCCAATAAACCGCCGTAATAAAAGTCATAAATGCTCTTGACGGTTGGAAGGAGTCTCATCTCATCTTCACTAATATCCAGCCGCTGATTCCACTCTTCCACTCTGGCGAAGTGCGCTCATGAAATTATATTCGAGTCTTATAACAATTGAACAATAAAACGATTTAGAAGGATTCTCTCATAGGATTCCAACTGGAATGTTCTTATACCCGTGTTATCCTGTTTTTCTGTTGTGCCTTGTGTGTGTGTGTGTGTTTGTGTGAAAGACAGAACAGCAGAGAAGCTGAAATGTGCAGCCGAAGCAATTGAATGACAATAGCACTGTGACAAGGAGTAAGCGGAGTGCCAGAGTGAAACTAATATAAGATTTGCCAACTGAGAAAGGCAAATCATCTTAAGTCCTTTGCTTGTTCATCGATGGTCTGTCTTTCTGTCGGTCGGTCTGTTCGTCACTTCACAAAACACAAAACACACACAACGCACAAGTAAAGCAAATTGATCGCATCAAATCGAATCGCTGGAGAAGTCCTTTTATGCGATTTTTTATTGCGCAATTCTGGGGGAAGGATTTGATTTTTTTTTTGCGGCAGCAGCTCATCATCTGATGTTGTTGTTTGCACGAAGGATATTACGGTGGTGGTCGTCGTCGTCGATGGGATGCACCTCGCCATCGGCGTCCATTGTAAATTCAGGAGATTATTATCATCCATGATTGTAGCTCCGCGATGGGATGCTTCTGATAAGCGACAACACAAAACACAACCAAACAAAAAAACAACCAAAGAAGGAGCCGCGAACGAAAATCCAAATTCGAGAAATGGAAAATTGGAAACACTAGGGAGGGTACTAGCAGTTTAATAAACGATTTATAATCGGTTTGTCTTTATGCGAGAGGATTCAAGAATTGTTGCTGGAGGCGCTACCTTCCTGCGCTACGACTGAACAGACCGATGTGGGCCTCTCCATTGGAATAACTTCTTTCTTTCTTGCTATCTCTTACAGAGCACTCTCCTCAACCGCTACCACCGCATTGAAACGGCCTCCGACGATAGCAATTATTGCACTGCAGCCGGCTATGGTTACAGCAGCGGAATAATTTCCACAACTCCATAAAAGACAACCAACTCAGTACTCGAGTTTCTTCCTGAAATACAGAATGGACGGTTTGCCCGTTTATCTATCAGCATCAAGCGACAAGGGATGGGGTAACCAACATGACTGGAGAAGGATAACGAGAAAGCACAACGACGCCACAAGGGAATTATTTTGATTGTTTAAGGAAGGATATTCCAAATTAATCTGTTGATCGAATCTCGCATGCAGCCATCTCCTCCTCCTCCACTGACTTTATCGACTCAACTGATTATGAAGTACGAAGAAGGGGAGCAAAGATAGAGTGAGCGAGAGAGAGTAGAGGATTGAGGGACGGACAAGCAGATGGATGAATGGATTGAGATGATATCTCGCATTGATTTGCATGCGCTTCCCTGACTCATTTCAGATCCAATTTTCTTCAATGGCTATGCATGTGATGTTCATCCCATTCCTCATCATTCCTTCGCTGTTACTACAAATAATCCTTTTAAGGAACATTCTTCTTCTTGTAACATGAATAAGCGATTATCATGGAACGTTGCTGTTGTTCAGCTGTTAACCGCGACGCCGACGCTGTTATGATGATAAATTAATTTCACAGCCATTATGGTAAAATGCTTACAGCTTCTCAGATTACCATTCGTAATGAGGTTGAACTTTTAATCGGGTCCGTGGGACGATCAACTATTGCTGGGTGGGTGCTATCACCGATTTGTAACAATCTGACTTGAGTGTTGATGACTTCGTAGCCGTAGAGTTATGTCAGTCGGTGTAAGCTATCCCCACCATCCATAATTGAAGCTTTTCAAATTCGAATTAATTTTGCAGGTTGGGCAAATTTTCATGCAATTTGAGTATCTATGTAGAACATAGGCAAATATACGGCTCTGTAATTAAATTTAATGGTAATGTGAGTCTCCATCTGTAGGTTTCAAACTGCACAAGCTGCTTTGGCTGTCCTGCAAATGGTCGAATGGCTTTCAACTATGTTTCCTTGGCAACAGGAATTTATATGAATGTATTCGTATTTCCTGTTGGTTTGTTTTTCACTTTTTAACGGGCTTTTAAAATTTAGTTATAGTTTTTACGATGGACAAGTGTTATACAAATAAATGGGCCTCTAGTTTGTATTATATTTAATATAATGGCAATTACCTTCGAAATCCTTTGAAGCGTGCGCTAATTAACAACAAAATACACATCATAGAACACCACACCTCTGTATTACCAACAATTCGCATCTCAGCGAGCCTGAAAACTATGGACTCGATACTAATATCAATTTTGAATCTGCCTTTAAAAAAACTCCAAGACTATATAACCAAATCCCCTCAAGCGTGCGCTAATTTAAAAAAAAACACCATACAATTCTACATCCCGTCGAACCACCACTGTCTGACCAACCCTAATCATCTCAGCCACCCCGAAAACTATACACTAACATTAGCTTTCTATGGTTTGACGCAGCCGCTGCGGATAGTGCAGACTGCAGAGCATATGCTATAAAATGTTATTCTCTAATTTAATGTCAATTGTATTGGAACGAAAATATTTCTTAATTTTATTGAAAAGTGAAGCTTCACAATCACTAACTCAGTGGATCACAATTTTTAACAGAGACATAAACCATAATGTTATGTCTCTGTTAAAAATTGTGAACCACTGAATTGGTATGCTGATGATATTTCATCAGAGTTTTACACCTAAAAGATCTATTGTACGAGGGTAGTTTGATGATTGACTGGTTGACCCTCTTCATAGGTTAAGGGTAATCTAAGAGACGAACTACCTTCCTAATGAAGGATAGTATGTCCTTAGTGGGAGAGTTTCTTAACTCCGCTGGCAAACATATTTTCTTTTGGAAAATATGCCTCCTCCTTAACTAAATCAACGCTGGACATTCACAGATAATGTGCTCGGATTATTCATCATCCTCCGAGGGCAAGCCACATTGCCCTGTGAGAAAACTCACTAACTTTCTAATGCTATCCTTATCAAGATTAAGGATTTTCTTATAGGAGTACGGCCTGATTAATCTTTTGGACTGTCTCAGACCTGAGATATTTTCCCAATGTGCCAGACGAAGTGTGTGTTCCCAATTATTTATCAGCGCTGTGGCGGCGGCCCAGTTGACACCACAGGTCCTATGAATGCGGATTCTGAGCCAGCCCTAGCTAGTTCATCTACAAATTCGTTGACTGCAATTCATTGATAACCAGGAACCCAACCGATTTTCACTCTGTTTTGCCTAGCAAGAGATTGCAGTGCATCGTAGCAGTTTTTAACTGATAAAGAATCCATTTAGTTAGACGAAGACGCTTTAAGTGCTGCCTGGCTATCTGTAAAGATAAGTATTCTCGCGCTCCTAATGCCTTTACTACGGTGTATCCTAGTGCAGATCTCGATGTCATCGAGGTCAGCCTGGAAAACCGTCAGACTCATTCCCATAGATACCGGGAATTTGGTCCACCTCCAGGTGCCATCTTTAATCCATCTGTGAACCAAACCAGACCTATGGCGTCCACCATAACACGAGTTTGTACGGTCCAATATTTCTACCTCAAATAACCTGCCGAAAAAGTACTTCATGACTATAATGTCGGGAATAGTGAAAACCATTAATTTCTTTCGGGAATTAAGTCAAGTTTTTTAGGTGTCGCTTATGGTCACCAGGCTTATACCTGTATTCGAACTGCAGCTTAATAGCGCATCTAGCAGCCATCTTCCGGGTGATAGCCCTATCAATGTTTCTAATGCCTTACGGCAGATGCACATGGCGCCCGTGATACAGAGACAGTTAATTCTTCTTCGCTTCTGAAGCTTATTTGCCATTGTCCGTTCAAGATCTCTCGGCTACCAAACGATGGCCGCGTATGTGATAATGGGCCTTACCATCATTGTATACATCCAGTGTTCCTGTTTGCAAATTGACTTGAGTGCGGTGGGGTAGACAGATCTTTAATGTGAACATCAATGAGTCTCGCCATGGTTTTGAGGACAAATCATGATAGACTTATAGGTCAGTAAGATTTAGGCAGCTCAATATGCCTATTGCCTGGTTTAGGGATAAAGACTACATTTGTCTGTCTCCAGGCAGTTGGGATGCATCCACAGCTGTAGCTTGCTTTAAATAAAGCAATCATACTCGGCAGGATGATTCTACTGTTTTCTGTAGAAGCGCAAGAAATATACCATTACCGCTATGGCTATTTCACCTAATCCGGACTAAAGATTTTACTCAGACTCTTTAGTCGGTAATGATTCCGCAGCACTTCCTCCATGTGGCCCTTTTAGATCGTCCTAATTAAGAATTATACTCTATGAGAACGAACCTATATTGCTCCCAACAACTCAAAAATAATAAGGCCCCGGGATAAGATGGTATCCCAGAGGAGCTGATTAAAACAGGTAGTTCCGCAATACCCCAAGAAGTTCATAAACTAATAGTGTAAGTATAGAAGGAAGAAACGATGCCAGAAGACTAGCGAAGAGGCATCCTGTGACCCATACAAAAGAAAGGGGATATCACAACATACAGCAATTATCGTGGTATAACGTTGTTGAGTCATCGTTAAGTCATCATTGGTCCATACCAGTGTGGTTTTATCCCAGGCAAACCAACAACTGATCAGACTTACATCTTTAGGCAGGTGATGGAACAATGTCTATAGTTTCAAAACTAAATACACCATCTTTTTATAGACTTTAAAGCCGCCTATGATAGCATAGTCAGAGTAGAACTTTATAAAGCCATAAGATAATTCGGCATCCCAAATATACTTACTCGACTATATAGGTTGACCATGACCAATGTTATCCGGATCACTATCAAGGCCATGCAACATCTATAACGGGCTTCTACATGGACTGGCCAGCTCTTGGGATTCTACCAACGGTGTTAATATAGTCAGCCGTAACCTGAATGGACTTATAGAAGATTGTTCCTCTCGCCTTTGCGTCAGAGTCTCGGCTCACTTTATCCTACGCCAAGTTGAAGAGTCTATAAGTTCACTCAGGTAGAAACCCAAGAGCTGTACAGGAAGCTTTCATTCGGATAGAGTAGGCGGCACGAATTCTGGGGCTGAACATTAATGAGAGCAAAACAAAGTACATGGCGGCCACGTCTGCGAGTAGAAGATCCAACATTGGTCCCTCAATTCAAATAGTGGAGCGCGATTTTGAAGTAGTGGCAATCCTTTAACTATCTCGGATCAACTGTAGTAGCCGATAACAAAATGGAACCGGAAGTACACGCACGGTTCCTCAAAGCGAACAAAGCCTACTGTAGTCTGTCAAGACTCTTCAAATCCAGAAATTTAATCATAACATCTAAGCTGCTGCCATATAAGACAATGGTCATACCATGGATTCTATCTTAGCAAAAATCATTCTGAGCTTTATTCCTCGTTTGAGAGAAAAGTCTTACAGAGAATTGTTGGCCCCATATGTGAGGCAGAACACTTCCAAAGTCTCTATAATGATGAGAACTTCAAGCGTCACCGATATGTCGACATCGTCAAGAGAATTAAGCTCGGTAGGCTCCGTTGGGTTGAACACCAAGCGCGCAACAAGCAAAAAGCATCCTGTTCGGAAAGTCAATTGCGGTAGGATTTATGGAAAACGACAACGAGGCCAGCCAAGCCTACGCTGGAAGGATGGCGTAGGCCAAGACGCCCAGATTTTAGGGATGACATCGGCTCGAAATCAGAACAGGTGGAGAGATTTTTGACGGGAGGCTATGACCGGACACCGGTTGTAGAGCTAATTATGATGACGATGATGATGATCGTAGAATGAGTTGTATTTTAAATCGTTTTCTTTTCTTTCGTCCCGGGCAGACATTGTCACGTTCAAAACCTCCGCGGCAGTGTAGACGACACAGCTTAGCAATATCGTTTACTAAAATTCCTAAAGGGCCGGAATTTGGACATAATCATGTTAGCGAATTTTTCCCCGAAACTAGTTCGTACCTAGGTAATAGGAGACTCGTCGTCGTCGTTAACCCATCAGAAAAATGCAGCAGAGCATCAAAAATGACTTCAAAAGAATTTCCCCAAAAAGTACACTTCTCACTTCAATAGGAAGTTGTAATTGGAATGTGCAACTGAACATCCTCGATGGTTAAAGGTGTGAATAAGGAACCTTTTCTATAGGTTCCTAATTCCTTTATAGAGACAATTTTTGGCAATTTCCCAAGCCATCCCCAGCCTTACACCAACAGTGCTGAAACACACTTGAAGCATTTGCACATGTCCCGCAAAGATATGCGCTTTAAGTTGGAAGATTATAACCACAAGTACACCTCAAGAAGGGCTTCCATTGAGCAGCTAAGCAGAAATATTCCAACGCTTGAAGGACTCTTAAGGGATTGCTTCAATTCCTGCGCACTTACTCGTAGTAGTTCGTCTAACCAAAGCAAATGCCTCATTATTTCACCACTAATCCTGAATAAACCATACTCATATATGAGAGCATTAAGTGGACGAAACTCCTCTGACTCTCCCGAACGATACGACCAACGAGAAGGATAAGAAAGTAAATTGGAATCCTTTCGTTGAGTGCAGGCAGTCGGCGAACGAACACACATCATATAGGGAGCATCACTGAATTTGCATCATTCTGTTTTTGGTTCTGATGCTTCCACTCAGGCTAACCATATTATAGTCCGGCCGAAGTCACACTCTTCCTTGGCATTCTATGCTGAGTGCCAAAGTGTGTGTCTACTACGGCGACCGGAATGGTGTTTACTGCATAAGACTGATGGAAATTTACTTTTTCACACTTCCCCTCGTAAACCGATCAACCGAACAAGGACTTGAACAAACCCTCACCGAGCGTCCAGCAATCAGGCAGCTGCCAAGGATACTTATGCTGCACACATTTTCTTCTCACGTATATCCGTGTTGCCTGTTCACAGCCATTGCCGAGTTAAAAGGAGTCAGTTCCGATTTTCTTTTTGACTTGAATTTCTGGAAGTTGACTTTGTTTACGAGATGTACCAGCTGGTGTGTGTGTGTGTGTGTAACTCGACGTCTAAGACCAATTTGTCTGGACAAATGGACTACTGATGCTGATTTACATAGAAAATAACGAGTTTTCTTTTCAGTTTCGTTAGATGTGTCCTCTTTGTTGAAAGTTTGTCGACGTGTTATCGGAAGATGTCCTAATAGTCTAATCCTGACAGTCTAATAAAAAAAGAAAAGAAAAAAAGTCAAGAAGGCTGTTTCGTGATAACATGTTGTCGAGGATGCACAAGTAGAACGTAAAGGTAAAGTTGAAGGATCATAATATGAATCCCCAAACTGAGGATTTGAGGCCATTGTATGCCGGACAAACTGAAATGTGGAATTTGCTTACCATAAAAGCACATCTGTGGTATAAGAAGAAGACCTTTACGAGCATTACCGTCGGAAAAGAGTGATAAACCCAATCAAAGATCAATTCCAGAGTTTATAAAGTTATGAACTTTAGGTAGTTGAATTAATTTTGCTAAGAAGTTTTTCCTTAAAGTTAAGGGACAAACATTATTTGTGAAGTTCTTTCCAAATTGTTCTCAAAGATAATTTTTTTTGGAAGACTTATTAACACGCGTTGAGAGTAAACTTTCAACACTGCGTCATGTTTTACGCTCGTCACCTTTTCCTATATTCCAGAATATTCATTCTGCTGATGGTATGTAACTTAAATGTTACTGACATATAGTAATGTAGAAATTTTTTAAGAAAAGTCAAAGCGAGCTAAGCAGAGAACCAATCAACAGAGTGCATACTATCACTACTACTGCACATGTGGCTTTAGTTTTGCTCATGCTATGTAATTTGAATGTTATTGACGTTTCATCATCATATTTGGCTCTAAAACCGTGGTCCAGTCCTGCCCTCCCGCAAAAAATCTCTCCATCAGTCCCGATTTCGAGCCGATGTCATCCAGTTTGACATCCACAAAGTTTTGGCGTGATGGTCCACCCCATTTTTCCAGCGTAGATTTGGCCTGCTTGGCTGTCGTGTTCCAAAAATCCTACCACAAAGGACTTTCCGAGCAGGATCATCATCGCTCATGCGAGCTAGGTGTCCTGCCCACCGAAGCCTACCGAGCTTAATTCTCTTCACGATGTTGAAATCGCGGTAACGCTCGTAGATCTCATCATTATAGAGTCTTCAGAATCGTCCTTTCTCACATACTGGGCCAACAATTCTCCGTAAGACTTTTCTCTCGAGCGCGGCTAAGAGATTAGAATGCTTTTTGCTATGCACCCAAGTCGCGGATCCATATGTAAGTACTGGTATGACCATATATACCAGCAGCTTGGATGTTATGTTTAAATTCCTGGATTTGAAGAGTCTTGACAGACTATAGAAGGCTTTGTTGGCTTTAAGCAACTGTGCGAGTATTTCTGGTTCCATGCTGTTATCGGCTGCTACAGTTGACCCGAGATAGTTAAAGGACTGCACTACTTCAAATTCGCGCTCCACTATTTGAATTAAGGGACCAATGTTGGATCTTTTACTCGCAGACGTGGCCACCATGTACTTGGTTTTGCTCTCATTTATGTGAAGCCCCAGATTTCGTACCGCCTGCTCGTTCTGGATGTAAGCTTCCTGTACAGCTCTTGGGTTTCTACCTACGATGTCAATACCGTCTGCGTAAGCCAGTATCTGAATGGACTTAAAGAGGATTGTTCCTCTCGCCGTTTCGTCAAAGTCTCGAATAACTTTCTCAAACGTCAGGCTGAAAGGGACGCAGGCCAGTCCATCCCCTTGTCGGAGCCCCTTATAGATATTGAATGGACTTGATAGTGATCCGGATATTTTTACTTGGCTTATAACATTGGTCATGGTCAACCTACATAGTCAGAGTCGTGTCAGTTTATTTGGGATGCCGAATTCTCTCCTGGATTTATAAAGTTCTACTCTAGCTATGCTATCATAGGCGGCTACAAAGTCTATAAAAAGATGGTGTAGTGAGTTTTGAAACTCTAAAATTTTTTCCATCACCTGCATTAGGGTGTAAATCTGATCAGTTGTTGATTTGCCTGGGATGAAGCCACACTGGTATGAACCAATGATGACTTTAGCGTATGGGACTATCCTGTCTTGAAGGATAGAGGAGAAAATCTTATACGCGGTACTCAACAACGTTATACCACGATAATGCAGCTGCAGGTTGTGATATCTCCTTTCTTATATATGGGGCACAGGATGCCTCTTCGCCAGTCTTCTGGCATCGCTTCTTCCTCCCATACTTGCACTATTAGTTCATAAATTGATTGGTGTATTGTTTGGCCTCCTATTTTATTCAGCTCCGCTGGGATCCCATCAGATCCTGGGGCCTTATTATTTTTGAGCTGATTTATCGCTCTGCTAATTTTGTCTATGCTTGGTGGCAGCAGCACAGTATGGTCTTCGGTCATTGGTGGAGCCTCCAATTTCATAGTTAGCTGGCCATTAAGCAACTCATGAAAGTGCTCTTCCCATCGCTCTAAGATGTTTTTGAGAGCGGCGATCAGATTACCCTCTTTGTCTTTGCAGTATGTGCAACGCGGTGTATATTGCGTCATACCGCGGACTCTTTGGTAGAACTTCCAAGCTTGGTGCGATTCTCGCTTTCCATACTGTTCTAGTTCACGGACGAGATTCCTCTCCCAGGCTTCTTTCTGTCGCCGGTGAACTGTTTTTTCATATCTTCTGAGCTCTTTATATTCATCTTCACGTGCCCGCGTTCTATGAGATTGTGCATTGCTCGGAATGCAACATTCTTACGTTCAGTCGCTAGCTTACATTCGTCATCCAACCAGTCGTTCCGATCCCTACGACTACTGCCTAAGATGGAGTCAGCAGTACTAATGACAGTATTCTTAAGGCGTGTCCATTTCTCTTCTACGCCCGGCATCTCAGCCCCAGGACTTACTCTTCCTGCATTTAGGGCGAGTCCTATCGCTTGACCGTAGTTGTTTTTGGTCTCTTCGTTGCGAAGGGCAGTCGTGTTGACTCGAATCTGATTTGCGGATGCAGTCCTTCGTGATGATGCGCTCGTTCATCAGTGTATTCGGGGCTAATTTTGAGTTCCGTAATATGGTTTTTTACGGGCGAGGTTATTGGCCTCGCGCCAACCTTACTTTGAAGGGACTAGCCCGATCATTTCGCTTTTCCTGTACTGGAGGAAAACTACCATCGGCCACCACGTGGAGGTTTGATCGCGCACTTTCACCAGTCAGAGATATTTGCGGCCACATGCATTTCTGAAACCATTCTGAGTTATTCGCCCTACTATTTTTTTTAGAAACTAACCCGATTTTATTTAAAACTTGCACATTGTGATTAGAGAATTTACACAAAAAATTTAAATTTTAATGGGTTGTTTTATTATAGGAAAATTATAGGATGTTTATAGAATGAATATACATATAATAAATATAGGATATAAGATGATTTGAGACTGAACATACGATAAAGGATAATTTAAAAAAAACAACCCATAAAAATTAAAATTTTTCTTGTAAATTCTCTAATCGGAGATACACACACACACACTGCATGCTCGTCTTGTGGCGAAATCATCCACCAAATTACGCAGCGGCAGCGAACAGCGCTGCTCACAAAGCACAGAGCTCAGACTTTGCCGTGATCTGATGCGATATAGCGATATTTAAAAATTGTATATTGGGGTCCCCAAGGGGCCGATCGCTCCAAATTTTTACAAAAAGTGTTTTCGATCGAAGACACACATGTGTACAAAATTTAAAGAAAATCGGGTAAATTTTGTAAAATATTTGTATGGGAGCCCCCCGAACCCGAGGTCCGAGGTGCCTCAAATTTTAATAGAAAGTATTGTCACCGGAAATATACATGTGTGCAAAATTTTAATAAAATCGGGCTATAGGAAGTGGGCTAAAAATTGATCAGAAAATCTGTCCAGCCAGCCAGCCAGCCAGTCAACCAGCCAGCCACGTGCACGCGAAGTTAATATAGAGAATTTAAAAAGACTGTAGAACAAGTACTAAATAATTAGCTATTCTTATAGGATGATTATATGACGTTTTAATTTTTTTTTCTTATTTTTAAAAGCTTTTATTTATTTTATAATATAAATCCATTCAATTCTAAAACTTACTTGCTTTTCTGGTGGCGTTACAGTCCGTGCTGAAGCTGGGCATCAAAGATGTCTCTCCAATTAGCATTTTAAAATTAAATATATCCCCCTCTTTCTCTCTCCATCACCGAGATTCCAAAAAATTACCATTTGTTATAAATTCAAACGCACCAAGGCTAACCAAAGAACTGGAAGAGCCTTGCACGAGAGTAGTTCCGAGTAGATAATTCGCGTTCATCCTTCAAAAACTTCCAGATCTTTAAAAAAATCCGGTTTTTTTTTTGCGTTTTCCGTAGGTAATATGAATTTACCTTACACTTTTACCATAATCTTATCTCCATAATCTCTTTGTCTCCCCGTGGACATCTTATAAATCCGCATGCATAGAAGTGACTTGCTATTTTCCATACGAAAATTGCATTACCATGAGGACATCTTTTTTGTCCTTTATATGCGAGAGCGCATACAACGACAATGGTGAACTTTAAAGTTTCCATCCCACCCTCCACAACACAGTTCAGTTCAATGAGCAGATTGGGGTGGAGAATGAAAAGGAGCCAAACTTTTCTGTACAATACACAGCGTGCGGTACAGTGTGATAATTTATTAATTTATTATACTTAACGCAGGACACTCGCACTGCAGTCGAAACTGCACTGCACTGTGCACCGCCACACGGAAATCAAGACCGCAATCAAAAAGATACAAATTGAAAATTTTATTGAGTTTTAAATTTTTTTTTATTTTTTATTTATTAATTATATCATTTGGTTTTTGGTTTGGTTTTCTCTCCTCTGTTTTTGTTGTTGTTCTTGTTCTTGTATAAGGCGAAATTTTTTCTTTTTAATTTTACATCGATGTACGCAGACAACGCGTGAACTATTTACTTGAGTGAATTATTGATGACACATTCAACATTAAACGGGGGGGCCGATGCGGCACACTTGTAATAACATTTTAATTTTTTTTTTTTTTTTTGAAATTTTTATTAACAAAGAAAATCAACAAATAAATGCGTAAGCGTTATGTATATTTGTATCTGTTGCTGATGGCAAAAAGGGGCAAACAAAAAATTCAGTTTTTTAATTCAATTGTCAACAAATTTCTCCGTCGCCTTCTTATTCTTTAACACGAAATGTTTCACATTTGTTTTCATTTAATCTTTCTTTTGTTTTGTGTTTATTTGTATATATTGTGTATGTATGTATTTGTTTAAATTTTTAACATTTTCATTCAATGAAATATACGCCGGGGAGCAAATACACCAAGCCACCACTGTTCTTTGAGTTTGCAAGTAACTGTTCTCACATTAATATGAGATATAACGAAAAAGCATATACCACCTGAAAGGTCCTTGAATTGTTTTTAAAATGTGAAGGCAACTGTTAACTTTTTTTTGGTTCCCTCCCTCCCTCGCTCCCTAGAGACGCCCACAAACAATGGAAGCAAGAGCACCATCAATTTTGCCACTGCCTTTTTCCCGGGAGAAAAAAAGACCCCCCCCCTGCGGAAACAACACAGAGCTTCGCAGAATACTGCAGAGTTAATAGACACAGTTTCGTGATCGGATGTGATGCAAATTCTCACCACACAGTCCGGGGAAGCACCGACACAAACACAAGAGGTGAGCAACTTTTAAATTACTGCTTATCCAAAAATATTATTATAAATAATATGGGGGATGATGCAGCCTTCATAAACGCCATTAGGAGAGAGGTACTGGACCTTACCTTGTCGGATGCGGGAACGGCCAATGCGATCCAGAACTTGCACGTTATGAAGGAGGCATAATTCTCCCATCACATGTACATCAATTTCAACATTGAAACCCCCCAAAGAGTTCAATCTGAAATAAGGACCCCTAAACATATTAACAGACAAGTCTTCTTAGACACACTCCAATTTAACCTAACAGGTATCAGTACCCCTGGCACGTCATGAAGGAGGCATCATTCTCCGATCACATGTACATCAATTTCAACATTGAAACCCCCAAAAGAGTTCAGTCTGAAGTAAGGACCCCTAAAAATATCAACTGACAAAACTTCTTAGACACACTCCAATTTAACCTAACAGGTATCAGTACCCCTGGCACGTCATGAAGGAGGCATCATTCTCCGATCACATGTACATCAATTTCAACATTGAAACCCCCAAAAGAGTTCAGTCTGAAGTAAGGACCCCTAAACATATCAACTGACACACTCCAATTTAACCTAACAGGTATCAGTACCCCTATTAGATTGATTGTAGATTTAGACAGCACTGCCAACGACCTCACCGAGGCAAGCATGAAGGCCTACCCAACAAGCTGCCCCGCAGTCCACGTCAGAGGCAGGAGAGATGTTCCATGGTGGAACCATGATCTCGAGGCCAAAAGAAGAGGGGTTGGAAAACTTTTTAACAAGGCCAAACGGACAAACAACTGGACGGTCTATCGAGCTTCTTTTACCAGATATACCGTTGCACTAAGAAACAGCTAAAGGAACAGTTGGTGCTTTATCCAAATTGATCGGTTCCACTGTTCGGTGAGATATACCATCCAATCACCCGTAGAACGTTGCCCAAGAAATCCATACTGCCGGTCACTACGGATTTCGTTGGTTTCAAGATATTTCTTGAGCTGAAAATTGATCAGCGTTGCCATGGCCTTGGAAAGAATGGATATAAGTGCTATGGGTCGGTACGAAGAAGGAGATGACGGCTTACCTTTTTTTTTTTTTGGTATGGGCTGGACAAAGGCTGTTTTCCAATTTTTTGGGAATAGTCCAATTCAAAACACTCCGTGCTGGGAGAATTTTTTTTCCCAGTAGAATAACTGCGTGATGAAATTATACGGCACGCATATAGCTTAAAAAAAACTTTAAGAGGCACACAAAAAAAGTTTTGCCTCAAGGCCTACCGAAACGATAAAGCGGCACTGATCGGTAGAGAGCAAATTCGAGGAAATCTAGTTACGTTTCAGCAAGGTAGGCTGCTTCACGGACGTAATGGCAAGGGCATTAGTAAAATCACTAACCAAACAGGTTCCGTTAGCCGGCATGCCTTGTGATAACAGGGTGCAAAAATTTGGAGAAAAACTTTCAAGCCAAAGTGAGCACCAAGAAGGAATTCAGAACTGAAACTGAATACCAGATACATCCGGGAGTCATAAAGTGGTACACGGATGGGTCGAAGAAAGCAGAAGACACGTGTGCGGGATTCCATGTGCCAAGAACCAAGTACTCTGAAGCAAATGGGGCAATACCCGAGCAAATTCCAGGCAGTATATGCCATCGAAAGATGTGCTCACTTTAATCTGGAGCGAAACTACGTGAGGCATGAAATAACCATCATGACAGACTGCTGTAAAAGACCTAGATGCATTCCACATCACGTCAATACTGGTGGAGGAGTGTAGGGCGAAGCTAAACAGACTTGCCGAAGTATACAAGGTACTCTTGTACTTGGTGCTGGGAAACACTGCCTTGGAAGGCAATGATGCAGCGGATAAGCTCGCTAACAAATGGGCAGAAACTCCGCTTTTAGGGCCAGAACCATTCCATACCGCATAATACGGGAGGAGATACGCAGCATAGGTAAGACAGCTGCTTCCGTAAGATGAGAAAATCTCCCGGGCCTATGACAAGAAAAGGAAATGATGGGGTACTATGACCCAAAGAGGTCGCGCTCGATATTGGGACTTAGTGGAAGTAATGTAAGATACATCATTATGGGTTTCCTAACAGGAACAGAACAAACAAAGGAACTGATGGGGAACTATGACCCAAAGAGGTCTCGGTTGATATTGAGACTTAGTAGAATTATTGTAAGAATAATTATGGGGTTTCTAACGGAACACTTGTAGACTGAAGGGGCACCTAAAGGAATTAAAAATATAAGAGGATGGCAGTTGCAGGCTTTGTGGGGAAGCGGAGCAAACCCCGTGGCATCTTCTCAATTAATGCGGAGCAACGATCCGACAGAGGAGCGACCACATTGGACACACGCGATCTCGGAGTCTGCACGGCGTTCACTGAATACACACCATATCATTAAGTTCATAACAGCCATAGGGTCGGGCATGCACTCTCTCCATAGCACTAGTTAGGGGGAGCGCAATAGATCCATATGGGTCGCAGTTCTATTGGTAGACACCTCTTTTCATCATCATCATCATCATCATCATCACGTTTCCTATACGCTCTGCTAAAAGCTTCGCTACACGCATCGCTTTGCATTTTGCTATATGCTTTACTATACGCATCATCCCATTTCCTATACGCTCTGCTAAAAGCCTCGCTCTACGCATCGCTATGCACTTTGCTATACGCTTCACTATACGCATCGCATTACGCTTTGCAACGAAACACTCATAGCTAAGAAATTACACGTCGCAATTTACTTTCCTTCCAAGCAAACATTGCATATGCATTACAACATTCAACGTTACGACATCTCGCATCGCGTTACGCATTGCCACGATCTACAAAGCACATGAATACGCACCTAATTTTAATTTTTAAAATTACAGTAACTTTTTCACAATTCCACTACCTTTCAGGGGGTATATTCCTTTTCTTTCTAAGGCATACAAAGTGGAAGATATTTACTATTAAACTCAAAGAACAGTGGTGGCGCTATTATTTGCCCACATTGGTATAGTTTTTTTTTTTTGTATTTATTTTTCGAAGAACCCTGCATGTTTGGTAAAATAATTAATTTCTTTTATGTTATATTTTTTTATTATTATTATTATTAATAATTTGATAAATATTTCGCCAGTTGGATGACTTAAATCAAATCATTGTTAATGAATTATACATTTTTGGTTTCGTTTCTTTGGTTTATCTGTTTTGTTGATACTATACATCCTTTATATATAAATTATATTCTTAATTTTATATAATTTATTCTATTTCTTAATAATTTGTTAATATATATATATATATATATATGTATGTATATGATACTCGTATATAAATTTAAGGATATGTGTAATGAATCTCCTTCTTTTTGTTACGATCGCTTTCGAGGGACTACTACATTACTATAAGGAGTTTTGGGGGAGGGGGAGGTCATCTTAACAACTGGTGTGATGGTGAATCAGGTTAAGCACAGCACAGCACAGAACAGCACAGCAGCGGAATTAGAATCAGCGAGAGATGGCAATCGGCAGTGGAAGTAGCAGCAGCATTAGAAGCGACGGTCCAAATGTTTGTCGGAACGAAGTGCAATCGGCCGATGCTGATAATGCCTCGTGTTGATCTTCTCCATGACCAGCTGAGCCGCTTCCTCCGGGACTAGGTATGCCACTGGTTTTATCTAAGAAGGATTTTTGTTTCGATAAACCAATGTCGTTCAGATTCGATTGATAGCGAGAGTCTAAAGGGTGGATGCGGTGAATGGAGAGTGGTGAGTGGTGCATAGTGAAGATTAAAAAAGGATGCAAAATGGATGTTGATTTGCTTATAAAGAAATATGACAGTGAACAGAAAAAAATAAACTGAAGCTTAAGTTAGGAAGATGACTCTTCAACCAAACACAACTTTAAAAAATAAACCCAAAAGTAAATGTGCATAGAATGAAACACTCCACACCAACAACAGACTACTTACTCTTATCCTGCATATGAACTGACCGCGATGGATCTGAATTCTGTCCGTAGTGTTGTCCATCCCAGCGTGTCTCGGTTGTCATCAATCCAGACGATGGAGTCGTTGGCGGATATGATACTTCACACGAGTATAATTATGTATGCGTACAAAAAAAAGGACGAAACAAAAAAAGGACAAACGTTTTAATTGAAATTAAATCAATCAGAAACGAGCGACGCGTACGGATGCGCCTGCATCCAGGCTATTAATTAATTATTCCCATCGTCAATCGGGGAATTTCTTTCTTTAATTCGTTGACCGCCCAACCGAGCGACATTGCGCCAATAATTAAATTTTAATAATTGGTTGCTTGGTTTGGCGGTTGGCGAATTATGTAAAATGCTAATTATCCTCTTTAATGATGAAGGTGCGGATGATGGGGCGGGCTGCCTGAATGGCCAATTAAATGGCGGAAATTACCGCAACGAGCAACAACAACAACAAACAGGATGAAATCATAAAAAAAAATCAACCGTCAGCATAAACAACAGCAGATGAAAAATCAATTCGCACATCATAATAGCGGCACGCGACACGCGGCACGCAACATGAAATAAATACCACGTCATGCTGGGCAGTGAATTGGCGGGCGACGGGTCGTACAGTTGACCGTCCAAAGTCAATGCGTGTATGACTTTTTGACTTACAGCAGGCGGCCGGTGTCCTGTCGATGATGGCAACACGTGACATTAACCGCACAATGGGTGGTGGTGGGGTTGGCGTTGGGGTTGGGCTGGGCGTACTGCGAATTGCACAATGCAATTGCAATTGATTTATAGTTACGTGAGTCTGTGTGTGTGTGTGTACTCATACTCATTTATATTAAAGCTATCGATGCCTATACATGGCAACAGGGAAATTACCAATTAAATTTGTCAAATTGATAATAAGCTGATAGCAAAAGAGAGCATAATAAACACCACACACACTAATACACACACACGCACACAGTCATATCTGAGGTAAAGATTCGATCGATGGATGGTCTGGATTGCCGGCGGCGGCATTGGGCCGTGCGTTATCCCCTTCTAATTTAAACGAAATTATTTCATTATTTTATGGTTATGCATGCGACGCGATTGCGATTTGTTCAAAGGGAATATTAATGCGAGCATTGGATTCGATTTCTAAAGGATATGCACAAAACACACATACACACACACAAAACACACACACGTGCACAGAGGCTTAATCATTATATTATTATGTCCTTTACCATTCATTGCAGTTGAACGTATCGTGAATGCTGTGTATTCCTTTATAATGAACCGTTATTTACAACTAATTAAGTTCCCACCAATTAAAAAGCTCAGCCTAAAGACTGGGATAGGGTATCTGAAATTATATTTCTTTTGGCGCGCTTAGTAGAGTGTGAAATTGAGAGCGTTACGAAAGTGTGACATGATGATTTAATCTTTCCACTGTCCGCTAAGCAATGCTGATCAACCCAATATCCAGTACACAAACTAATAAGCGCTTTTTTACACCTTCGTTGTACTTTGGGAGTGTAGGGGGTATTTGGAGGTCTTTTGGGTCTTTTGAGTCTTTTGGTGCTCTTTTTGGAGTATTTGGAGGTCTTTTGGGTGTTTGTATAGAGTCTTTTGGTGGATATTTAGAGGGTCTTTTGAGAGGTTCTTTCGGGGTCCTTTTGGGGGCTTTTGGGTCTTTTGGTGCTCTTTTTGGGGTATTTGGAGGTCTTTTTGGTGTGTTTTGAGAGTCTTTTGGTTGTCTTTTGGGGTATCTTTAGAGGGTCCTTTGGGGTCTTTTGAGAGGTTTTTTTTGGGGTCCTTTTGGGATCTTCTGAGTCTTTTGGTGCTCTTTTTGTGGTATTTGGAGGTCTTTTGGGTGTGTTTTGTGAGTCTTTTGGTGGTCTTTTGGTGGTATTTGAGAGTCTTCGGTGGTCTTTTGGGAGGATTTCGGGGTTCTTTTGGTGGTATTTGAGGGTGTTTTTTGGGGTCTTTTCCGATTGTTTGGCTGTATTTTTGGAGTATTTTCGGAGACCTTTAGGGAGCCTTTTGGGGAACTTTTGTGGTGTTGTGAGGATCAAAGTTCTTGTGGCCTTACTTTGTTCACACAAAACAAGTAACATAAGTTTTTCCTAAATCCGGATGCACCCTGTACCAACACAGTGCAGCCAACAAATAGGTATGTCCTTTACCATTCATTGCAGTTGAACGTATCGTGAATGCTGTGTATTCCTTTATAATGAACCGTTATTTACAACTAATTAAGTTCCCACCAATTAAAAAGCTCAGCCTAAAGACTGGGATAGGGTATCTGAAATTATATTTCTTTTGGCGCGCTTAGTAGAGTGTGAAATTGAGAGCGTTACGAAAGTGTGACATGATGATTTAATCTTTCCACTGTCCGCTAAGCAATGCTGATCAACCCAATATCCAGTACACAAACTAATAAGCGCTTTTTTACACCTTCGTTGTACTTTGGGAGTGTAGGGGGTATTTGGAGGTCTTTTGGGTCTTTTGAGTCTTTTGGTGCTCTTTTTGGAGTATTTGGAGGTCTTTTGGGTGTTTGTATAGAGTCTTTTGGTGGATATTTAGAGGGTCTTTTGAGAGGTTCTTTCGGGGTCCTTTTGGGGGCTTTTGGGTCTTTTGGTGCTCTTTTTGGGGTATTTGGAGGTCTTTTTGGTGTGTTTTGAGAGTCTTTTGGTTGTCTTTTGGGGTATCTTTAGAGGGTCCTTTGGGGTCTTTTGAGAGGTTTTTTTTGGGGTCCTTTTGGGATCTTCTGAGTCTTTTGGTGCTCTTTTTGTGGTATTTGGAGGTCTTTTGGGTGTGTTTTGTGAGTCTTTTGGTGGTCTTTTGGTGGTATTTGAGAGTCTTCGGTGGTCTTTTGGGAGGATTTCGGGGTTCTTTTGGTGGTATTTGAGGGTGTTTTTTGGGGTCTTTTCCGATTGTTTGGCTGTATTTTTGGAGTATTTTCGGAGACCTTTAGGGAGCCTTTTGGGGAACTTTTGTGGTGTTGTGAGGATCAAAGTTCTTGTGGCCTTACTTTGTTCACACAAAACAAGTAACATAAGTTTTTCCTAAATCCGGATGCACCCTGTACCAACACAGTGCAGCCAACAAATAGGTATGAAGGGTAAACGACAGCTAGAACAATATTACGTCACCGTACTGAGCAATCACAGCGCAGCACGTCACGTACCTAGAGGATGCATAGAAGGGCATAAGAATGATATAAAAAGGCGAGCACAGAGGCAGCCAGTCTCTTTTGCTGTCTGGATCACGTCGTGGTTAGTTTTTTTGATACTGAACCTAAACTACATAAGCATTGGCTGCCGTGATCGCCGTCGTACAATGTAGCTTCGCTATTATGAAGATTGTACTGCGGTTTGCTACGTCGGTACACTTCAACTAATCGCTGCTGGTCTTCCTTTGAATACAAACACGCCATCAACGAATTAGGCCAGCAGATTTCTCAGTCAACAGATCAATCAAAGCTCGAGTCATTTCGTCAAGGTCCACGTCATTGAGATCCACATCGTCAAGGCTCAAGTCATCAAGATCCACATCGCCAAGTTTCACATCATCAAGTTCCACGTCGCCGAAGCTCACGTCGTAAAACCTACGCCATCTAGGCCCACTTCGTCAAGGCCTAGGCCCAACACATTCAATTAAATGCTGAATTGAATTAAAAGTCCAACAGATAGAAATTTACTGTATCGACCTATGTCATTTCGAACACTGAGTTTTGGGGGTTCTTAGAAGGTATTCTCCCCTACATCTCATGTTTATCGAGTTCGAGAAAGCTTTCGATAGCTTGAATCAAGATGTTATCTGCTTGGCCTTGCGCAGAAGTGGTATCCCAAAATAACTTATAGCTATTTTCAAGGCTACATTCGATGGAAGTAAGTGTCACAATTTAATTTTGAAATATGCCATGCAGTGGAATCCCGCTCTCCCAAACAGGTAAAACAGCTGGACGTCCTAGATAAATGTGGCGCAGGACAGTCGAGGAGGAAGCAACCTCTTTGGGAATGAGTTGGAGGCAGCTTTAGAACCTGGCAGAACTTCGAACACGGTAGCGCGTATGCGTTGTTGACGTCATATGCCCCTCGAGTGGTGAACGGATTTAAGCAAAGTGAATAATAAGTAATCACCAGTGTATATTTGTGAACTTTTGCTATTTGCTTATTTAAGTTGTAATATGCTAATAAACGAACTTGTCTTGTGTTTTTATTTGCAAAACATTACAAACTCTATAAAGACTAAATTTCATAACAATACAATAAAAGTATAAGTACAATATCGTACTTGCGTGTAATTAATAGAACATACGGACATAAGCATGGAAAAATGTATTTTTTGCAATTGCACTGTGTCTCACGTGTCGTATGTACCTCTACAACCGGGGTCTGGTTCTTGTATTGATTTTGACTCGATATCATCTATTTTGGCACCTGGACCTGGACCTGGACCTGGGCTTCCTGGTCCACGTCATTCTAACAGTGTAGGCTTAGCCTCTGCCTCGCTGTCGTGTCCCATAAAACCCACCGCAAAGGACTTTCCAGGCCGGAAACTCTTACAAGACCGGAGCCTAATTCTTCGAGATCGCTGTAACGATCGTACATCTAGTCATAGAGTCTCTGGAATCGCCCTTAAAAACACATACGGAGGCTATAATTCTTAAACATCTTAAATATCCTATTAATATGGCCAAGAATGTCCCAAGTCTCAAATCTAAATATAAATACTGGTTTTGTTTTATTCACCAGCAGCTTGGATCTTATGGTTAAATTCCTTCAAAGTCAGACATAAGTAGGCCTTGTTGTTTACGCAATCGTGCGCCTATTTCTGGTTCCATGCTCTTAATAGCTACCAGAATTAATCCGAGATAGTTTAAGTATTGCACTACTTCCAATTTGCGCTTCAGTTTCTTAATTGAAGGATCAATGTTCGATCTTCTGCTGGTAAGTTTGGCCACCATTGTCTTTGCTTTGTTCTCATTTATGCGCAGCCAACGGCTCCCTACGATTAGTGGCGGCACGAATAGTTTACTAATGGGTCATTTCTGGAGCTTCAATTTCTCAGCTAGCTGGCCATTTAGCAATTCTTGAAACAGCTCTTACCATGGCTCCAAGATGCCTTTGACATTGATATTGACCGTTTTGATCTAATCTCTTTGCTGAAAGCAAAGTTGTAGCACTCGATATTTCCAAGATTCTAGCATCCATAAAAATGAGTTAACATTTCTTTAAAACTCCTTCTTTGAATTGTCGCCACATTAAAGACATTAGTTACGTAGCACAAGCTGAACTGTGCACCCTACCAACTGCTTGTTAGATTTACTTCAACATTTGAAAGCTTATATTGTAGAAGTATTTTCGAACAATATGCTATCTTTATCAGAATATCATAGATCTGTATTCTCAAAGCGGCTTATTTGTTTTTCAGGCATAACTGCTACTGTGAGTAATATCCACTATAACAATAATCAGCTTACAAAACCATCAAACACTGCATTCATTTCAACTTCTTAGACTGCCTCAGTTCTTGATCTGTGATAAAATCACAACCATTATTCTCCCTTAAATGGTTTTTCAATAATTACTTGGCATTATCGTTTGATTGTTTGGCAAAATTTTTACAATAAAATCCCTATCTCTGATATCCCTGAAATGGCAGTTACAGACAAAAAAGGAAATTTATTCGCACGCTCTAAGCGTTATCGGGCGAGACGAAGGCCGCCCAGAGAATAAAGTGTAAAGACCATACACGTTAGGGGTTGGAGATGTTGTTGTGCACAACGTTTGCATGCAAAATGCTCGCGATTTTCATTGCCGTAGGCGACAAGTCGTCGTCGTCGTCGTCGTCGTCGTAATTTAAAATGGTGACATCGATAAATGGCGATAAACGACACAGATGTTTCGCTCTATGGTGCGTGCGTCAAACAGAAACAGATAGCACACATTTTTCCTGCCCTGAGGGTATACAACGATAAAAAGTATGTACCACCAAGGCGTAGCGTCTTCAAATTTCATTTGTCGCGTTTGGTTGCTGGGTGCTTTTTTGTATCTGTATCTGTTCGGTCCCATAGGATGAATGAATGTCGATATTTGGCTCTTTTTTTTGTTGTTATTGGAAATTCTGCAAAATCCACCAACTCTACTCCATGATCTCCAATATGTCGTAAGTCGTTTGTTTCGATGCTGATGTCATCTGTACGCCTCTTCCTACCGTTAAGTCGGAGAAGAAGATTATTGCTACATTGATACACATGTTGCAAATGCTCTCAAGCTTCAAGTGACTTCTTTACTTTAGACACAGAAAGTATAAAAATATTGTAACGTTTGTTGCTCGGGTTACAAATTAATATTCTTTTTGGACCGCGTATTTTGACAACGTCCGCATAAAACTACTCATTATACAGAACAAGGATTGTATGCCTATATAATTAGGTATAGCAACTACTTACTAGGTAGGAGTTGAGACGAGTATTAACGTAGTATCGGTAGCACTGAAAATTCCACCAGGAGCTCGGTCTTAGCGGATCAAGTGAGCGGTGCAATTAGTGCAGCTCATTCGACTCTCGGAAAGGGAAGCGCGATCGATATAGTCAAACGGGAGCAGTGTGATTCGCGCTGTTTGTTTGACGATCGGACGATAAAGAAATCTTCCTGGAGAACAAAGTTAAGCGGTGTCGTGATGGTCAAATGAAAGCGGTGCAATTCGTGCTGCTCATTTGACGATCAGCAAATAAACTTAGTTTCCATGGAACCTTGGAGGAATGGAAAGTTTTTTAGGCCGACGGGCTTTACTCGATTTGCTCGATTGACCAAAGGAAAGGTATTTGTTTAAAAAACGGTATATGGTAGTGAAGTAGGTGTACTTGCACTAGCTTGGTGTGGTGAAGTTGTTGTACTTCTATACCACCCTTTCACTGAACTGAGGCTTCTAGCCTCGTATCACTCTTTATTTTTGAAAATCAGGTGGGAATTATGTCTGCAGGTGAAAGGAAGAATTTGAAAGACTTTTTTAAAGTCGCTGTAGTTGTTGTTGGTATGTTTTTGCCTGGTTAGACTTGGTAATAGCCACCCACTGGTTATCAGTCTGGCCTTTAGTTTTAATTAATTTTTTAATCATGAAGGGATTTGAACCGGCGATGCTGTTTGTCAGTCGAATGCCGTATAGGCGATTTTACCGATTATGCCATTCGGTTGCATATTGATGTGCAGTCGTTACACTGCCACCCTTTCGCTGAGGCTTTTAGCCTCGTATGACTCTTTATTTTCGAAAATCCGGTGGGAATTATGTCTGCATGCGAAAGGAAAAATTTGAAAGACTTGTAAAGTGGCTATAGTTGTTGTTGGTATATTTTTGCCGGCTTAGATTTGGTAATTGCCATCCACTGGTTATCAGTCTGACCATTTGTTTTAATTAATTTTTTTATCATGTAGGTATTTGAACCGGCAATGCTGGGTGTCAGTCGGATGCCGTACAGGCGATCTTACCGATTATGCCATTCGGTTGCCAATTGATGTGACTCGGTATAAATATATTTTTTTTAAAAGAATACCCTAGCTCATATGGCAGATAATACGACATAAAATATCTATTGTATCTTAGGGTGTATTTACTCTAAGAGACGTACGACCTCCCTAGTGAAGGGCAGTAAGTCCTAAGTGGTAGAATTTCTCGACTCCGCTGTCGAGCATATTACCCTAAGGAAAATGCATCTTATTCATCGAAGTAGTGCTGGGAATTCATAGAGAATATGCTCGGATGACTCATCATCCTCCGAGCAGAATCTACATTCTATCTCTGAGCCCAAAACAAAACAAATTCTGACGCATGGAGTTCCGCCTGGGAAACCGTGGGACTTTTTCCCCTTGGTATTAAAACTTTGGTGTTGGGACACCAGCTCTAACTCCAGTTTCCATATTCGATCCATCTGTGAACAAGACTAGACCTATAGCGTCCAGTGCAGGAAACACCATTGCACTAGTTTGTCCGGTCCAATATTTCTTCGGACGTACTAACCATTCAAGGGTTCCTTCTTTAGCTGCACTATAATTTTGTGTGAACGAATTGTCCGACTTTCCGCGTTTGTATAATCTGCAGTCATTAAAGGCACACGTGCATAGACATCTCATCTTTTCTGCTCCCTAATTTCCCAACGCCCACGTTATGCTAAACAAAATAATACATTAGAATTAAGAATTAAGAAATTTTGTAAATTGTCATTGCTAACAGAGCACAGCGCTCATTATGTACTTGCTAGCGTAGTGTAAACAATTTGCTGGCCTTTGCTAGATAATTCTGTATATAAGATTAAAGGAATCTGGAAACATTTTAATGAGTATAAATAGGTGGACTTTGCCACAGAGTTTCATTCATTGCCATGCAGAGTCACTTAACCAGCCAAGTTGAAAAAGTACTGCAAAATGGTTGAGGTACCAGATAAGTGAATAGTAGTACAATCTCTGAGTAAGGTTCTAACGGAAAGAAAAATTGGAAAAGTTGCCCGAAAAATTGGAAAATTCGGAAAAACCGTTCGGATGTATGTTTGTACGTTTAAACGGTTGTTTGTCGTGTCGTATATCTCGGCTTCTACCAGTCAAAATTTGATGGGACTTGTTTTAAAACAATTGGTTAGTGCTCGGCTTGCGATAGCACAATTTTTTCAGTCATAGTGGTAACTACCCTTGAGAAAACTGAGAAAAATACCCAATCCATGGCATCGCTATCGATTTTTTACCGTCAGCCTCGCCACCTGCCGCATATTGAAAAGCGAATCACTTTTTGTATCTTTAAAGCTTGACTTTTATTTCTTAACAAAAAGAGCCAGGTGACAAATACATCAGTGCACCACATCCACCAGCAATGGTATTAATTATGCTCCTTGTCTGTAAAAACATTCACCTCTAAGCAAATGAACTTCACAACAGAAAAGTTCAAAATAAATTTCTATTGTGATAGCAACAACATCGACGTGTTAATTGTGCTCTAAAGTATCTGAAGTGTGAGTGTTCCTGTGTTGTGACGTTAAGTCTAATCGAAGGAAATGAACAAACTTCTTCCAGGAAACAAGGATACAAAAGTGGATCGAATTTACTATCGATGAAGCGAACGCAGGTATTCGCTTACTTTCATTAAAAAGATTCCTCTGGACGACAAGTTCCTTTCGTGGTGGAGCCACAGACCAACTTCACTGATTCGCGTCTTTGTAATTACGTGAGAGCTTTTACATATACGTGTATATATCTGAATGTGGCAGAGTCACAGCGTAGCGTGACAATGATAAGAGACGACGGAACCGCCAGCAGAAGTTATACTTCTGAACTTAAAGTCGTGCAAGTCATTCAGTAATGCAAGTTGTCCTTGAGCGAGATAAGCGGATGACTATGTGTGCCAGCTGCAACAAACAAACAGACAAACAATAGGAACTCCGTTCGTTTACTAATATGATGCCATCTGGAGGAAGAGAAAGGAGTAGGTATAGAAAATGTGAATCAAAGTCGATAACCAATTTCCAGTTCCATTCACGTCTTGCTGGAGTAAAAGTTTTTTTTTTGTTCTAAGCACCGCAAAGGCGCGAGGGAGTGTGTAGGTTCCACTGCCACCCACATAGCACCCAACAGAATCAAAAACATCTGTCTCTTCACCCGTTGCGCCAGCATCCATCTCAACGCTTGGAGTCAAAGATCACTTTGCCCGTCGAGTGCTGTAAATTAAAAGTTTCTCCAGGGACAGACCCAGAAAAAGGACTCAACCATACTGTGCTGTGCTGAAACTTTCATCTTGGGAGCACTCTGTAGGATTTATGGACAAAGTGTTGTTGTTGTTCTATTGTGTGTACGTACATACGATGGGCGACCGACGGTACGGCGGCGCAAACACAAGTTCCCAATTTTCATCTTTCAACATAGTTTGCAGAATGGCGGTGGTGTGTGATATTCCAGTGCTTCGCGCCATTGTTCGGCTGTATCCTTGTTTAGTGTATTTATCAGGGATAATTGCCAATAAATCAATTGTTTCTCTCCCAGTCTGTGTACAAGAATGAGAGCCAACTCGACGGCGACTATCGGCGTTAGAAATCGCATCAAGTTTTGGTTGCCAGCCAAACGCCGAATGAAGACTGATGGCGGTAGTAGCACCGCATTGTTATTTAAAGCGTCGTATGGCGAAGAACATCTCACACACTGCTGAAGTGAGAATGTTGTTCTCCCCTCTCTCTCTCTCTCTCTCTTTCTCCCTCACTCAATCAAGCGGTGATGTAACCGAAAATAAAAATAAAACGAACCAAATCCGCTTAACAACATTTCCGTTCGATTCGTTTGCATCATTTGATAAGATGCCGCTATGCTAGACCGCCCTTCCAATTGAGTGTTTTCGCTTTTTCAGAGTAGCAATGAAGAAGAACAGCAGCAGTGAGGGTGAGTTTCCGTTGAATATGTGGAGAAAGGATCTATACTTTTCAGTTTGAGCTTAAATTATGGGAAGTGGATGAGTTGGGAAATAATTACGCATACGCCACATAATCAGTGAGAGGCCAGGAAAGATAACCCAGCTTGAGTGCAAGAAGGTCTAAAAGCCAAAAATCATGTGCTATGAGAAATCGACGAACTATTAAGTTCTTTGCGGATTTTAACTTTGGCCTAATCAGTATTTTTGTCATGTCATTGGTTCACATACCCATATTCGAAATAACCCATTTTTTTTTAAATGTACTCAAGCTGAAGAGATTTGCGTTCTTTTAATGCTAATCACAGCGTGAGCGTTAGGATATTGTTACGAAATTTAGGCTTTCCAAAGTTCGTAAATGATTTTTCAAATAAAAACACAATACAAGTTCTTTAATTCACAAATTCCACTGGTGATTACTTATAACACTTCAAGTGGATTTAGACTATAGCCGTGCGAGCAAAATGAGCGGGCCGATTATAGTTTAATTGAAGCTGTGGTTAGCCAGAAGACATTGACACTACGCCAATGTTATAGTTATGGTATATATCTGCAAGGGAAATATTATCTGTAGCATTATGGTTACATTGAAATCTCTATCTGCTCGCAAGTACTTTTCAACTGGTTGGTGTGATTGAACTCCAAATGACGACTAACTTATTGTGACAAAACTTTTTGCGCTCTTTATAGCAAATCAACAGTTTTGCGAAGGTTCTATTCTAGAGAACCATCTTGCAAATACCAGAACATACTCGAACATAGGTATTATACCTATGTAAAACTCATTATATAGCATATATAATATAATAATATTCGGCCCGACAGACCGTTGCGGTCCAAAGCCTAGCTTCTCGCGACCATTCGTATTGTGCATTTATATTTTTGGACACAAATGGATACCTAGATAACATGGATAACACTAGAATATCAACTCTAATATCCTAGGCCGCCTGGGATAGAAACTATCCCAGGCCCATCCGTACGTACCTTTGTGTACGAAATGAGCCACTAAATACGAAGAGTCACCCATAATTATCTCTAAGTACCAGTAGCCCACTTTGGGTCCCTAAGTACGACTGACTCGATGACGAATGTCTAGCGAATGAACGAAAGAATGTTGCATACCGAGCAGTGCAACAGTTTCGTAGAACGCGGGCTCGCGAGCTCAGCTCAGAAGATATAAAGAAAACAGTTTACCGGCGAAAGAAATTGGCCTGGGAGAAGAATCTCGTCCGTGAACTAGAACAGTACAGGGAGCGAGGACCGCAGTAGGCGCGAAAGTTCTACCAAAGACTTCGAGGTATCAAGCAATATACACTGCGTTGCACATACTGCAAAGATAAAGAAGGTACTCTGATCGCCGATATCAAGAACACTTTCATAAGTTGCTAAACGACCAGTCAACTGAGAAATTGGAGGCTCTACCAATGACCGAAGACCACACTATTCTGCCGCCACCAAGCTTAGTTAGCAAAGGGATAAATCGGCTTAAAAATAATAAGGCCCCGAGATCAGATGGTATCCCAGCGGAGTTGATTAAAACAGGAGGTCTCGCACTGCATCAGCCATATGACTAAGTAGGTTGACCATAACCAATGTTATAAGCTAAGTAAAAATATCCGGATCACTCTCAAGCCCATTCAACATCTATAACGGGCTCGGAGAAGTGGATGGACTGGCCTGCATCCTCTTCAGCCTGACGTTGGAGAAAGTGATCCGAGACTCTGAAGTAACAGCGAGAGGAACAATCCTCTATAAATTCATTAAGATACTGGCTTACGCAGACGATATTGACATCGCTGGTAGAAACCCAAGAGCTGTACAGGAAGATTTCATCGAGATCGACCAGGTGAAATCTGGGGATGCACATAAATGAGAGCAAAACAAAGTACATGGTGGCCACGTCTGCGAGTAGATGATATAATATTGGTTCCTCAATTAGCTATTTCGGGTCAACTGTATCAGCCGATAACAGTATGGAACTAGAAATACGCGCACGGTTGTCTAAAGCTAACAAAGCCTACTATAGCTCTTCAAGACTCTTGAAATCCATACTTTAACCATAAAATTCAGGCTGCTGGTGTATAAGACAATGGTCCTACTGGTAATTACATGTGGACCCGAGACTTGGTTGCTTAGCAAAAAACATTCTGACCTCTTAGCCGCGTTCGAAAGAAAAGTCTTACGGTGAATTGTTGGCCCCGTATGAGAGGAATGACGATCCTGGATACTCTATATTGATAAGATTTACGAGTGTTAACGCGATGTCGACATCCGGTGGGCAGGACACCTAGCTCGCAAGAGGAACACGACAGCGCGGCTAGCCAAATCTACGCTGGAAGGATGGCCTAGACCAGGACACTCAGAGTTTTAGGAAGCAAAACTGAATAACATCGGCTCAAAATCGGTAACAGCCGCTAGGCTCGGCTACAGGACTCCCCTTGTGGTCTGTTTTGGAAGCCAAGGTGTCACCAAAAAGATATGAAAATGTGGAGGTATTGAACACAGCTCTTCGTAGAGATTGGATCAAAATACCAACAGGTCTCGTTCGTGCAGCATCCGATGCCTTTGTTAAGAGAATCTACGGTACAATCCGTGCCAAACTTGACTAATATTGAGCAATAGCTTGTTTTTCATTTGAAATGTTCTTCAAAAATTTAATAAAAATATTCACAAATGACGTAATTGCAGCCTTTCGATTTTGATCGCTGCCCACTTATATTTATAAGGCTGATAGAGAGGTGACCATTGCGATCTCATGCAAATCCTTCAATTATTGTTCCATTAATACTAACATTGGTTTTAGTGCCAGACACGACAATAAATTGTGGTGCCAGAATGAGCTAAACTAAGGTTAACATCTTCCAATGCAAAGTTGGTCAGCCATGAGCCAACAAAATGACACTACAATTTGTCATATTTGCCGAAAATCACCTGCCGCACCAAAAATGCGTTGGTCAACCGCAATTATGCTTCGTTTCGGTTAAATTATGTGTGTGGACGATAGGGCGCACCCTTCATAGTCTGTTGGTATATTCATCTTCTGACAATTTCCAGTTATTTGCACATTCATTTTGGATATTCCAATGCTCACACTGATGATCTCCCCTAATATCAATTTGGATTTGTAGTGAACGCGTCACAGACAAAATGAAAAACAAATGTGCCATCAGTACAATCAGATGAATGGACATTGCATATCCACCAACCAGCTGCCGTTCTCCCTTCTCCTACCCTTTTAAGTAATAACTAACTGTTTGGCTCTTGAGCATGAAATCCATATGCAAGGAGATGTACTCCTCCACCACACAAGCACACCACACCGAACCGACATACACTCAATTTAATTATTTATGACAACAATTTTATGAATTTCATTAAAATCTTCCGACGAGCCGCCATCACAGGCGCTGCCAAAATAAGCCTGATGGGAAATTCATTTTATCTCAATGTTATCCGGATAGCTGTTCACATTGCATATTGCGTGCTCGTAGCGCTAGAGGTTCCGGAACAGAATGAACACCCATTTGATAATGCCCTGTGGTAGCGCGCAGCGAGGATCATATTAACCCACATATAGTGGGAAAGACGAAACCATCACTTTCCAAACTGACTGGCAGCCAGTAGTTGCCAGTACGGCTTGTAGCATATGGGTAGGAGATGCCGTACATCGTCGCCTGTGCATCGAACACAAACACAGAAAGTAGAAAGTATTTCAAAATCTCATTGCACCGCCCTCAACTCGTATGCGTCCCGGAAGGATGGATGAATGCTTACAAATGTGTTAGGACTTTTGCGGTAAATTTTGAATTGTTCAACATGCTGTCGTAGTCTTTCCTTCCCTGCGATCGATGCTCTCACCCGGAACAATAGCTCCGTGCTGAATTGCACAATTTAATAGCTTCCCAACTAATTCCAAATTCAATGTCATACTTATATTGTGCACTGTCGGACGGCACCCTTTGGCCACCACAGTAGAATACGACT
Source organism: Nephrocerus scutellatus (assembly GCA_947095585.1). Classification (NCBI taxonomy): domain Eukaryota; kingdom Metazoa; phylum Arthropoda; class Insecta; order Diptera; family Pipunculidae; genus Nephrocerus; species Nephrocerus scutellatus. The sequence continues at coordinate 89,533,225 of OX352764.1, forward strand.
ACGACTACGGTTATTACATAAAACGGCAATTACGTACGTTTGTGAAATGATAAATTTGTGTTTATGTCCTGAATTCTCATATCCTGCGGCCGCTTGGGTTATACGAGAATTAAAATAATAAACATTTTGCCACTGAAATAGTAATAAAAACTATAATACGTATTGCTGTTGTTGTTGTTGTTGTCGTCATTAGCACCGTTCTTGCTGTTATTACACTCACCATAAAGTCTGATGATGCCGTCCGTTTCGCCGCGTGGATTTTTCGCCACGCACTTGTAGATGCCATCGTCGCCGCTGCCCACATTGATGATGGTCAGTTTCATGTGCGTCTTGTAAATGGGAATGCCGATGCTCGATTCAACTCTGAAATGTGAAGGGAATAGAATTTGGCAAAATTAAAATGCAATTTAAGAATTCATTTGCTTTGCAGTTGGACTTTAGGCGAATCTATCATCAGCCCTTAATATAGGTAATCTTTGTCTTACCTCTGGAATTTGTAAACTCAACTCAAAACCTTCTGATACTGACAATGTGGTGGTAGAACATAGCAAGTAGTAATCTTTCATAAATTCATTCTTATGTGTGCGATAGGAGGTTTTCTTTTGTTAGCATTATTAGGGTACAATCTCATTTATTTAATGTAACTTATGGTGTTCCGCAAGGTAGTCACTTGTGTCCGTTATTATTTATTTTTTTTATTTCTTCATTTATTTAGTCTAAGATATAAGTCTATTTATATCTTAGAATAAAATACAAAAAAACTAAGATTTACGAAAATTTATATATGTCAAGTGTATCTAAATTTACTAATTTACTACTAATTAAACGCTAATTTTGACATAGAATAATAAATAAGATTGTAAATAGAGTTGAAAGCAACTGAATATTTGATAATCGGATCATTCAACTAAAAGATCCTGTTGTAATGAGTTATGTTAAAAGTTCCCTATGGCTTTTTAGAAGCATACAAATGAATGAAGATTTAAATACTACTCTATTGTGTAGTCCCCATCTTTTTATACTGTCGAGGTCAGAATTTGACGTGCTTAACATACGTTGTTGTTCAAGTTCTACTTTCGATAAAGAGGGGCGTGTAGAAAGCGTGAAATCATATGAAAAGCTAGACGTGCTGTCATCGGCGAAAGCATGGATTTTATTAGAAGTAGCGAATAGGAGATCGTTAGTGAAAATAAGAAAGGGTGTCGGAGACAAAGTAGAGCCCTGCGGAACACCGGCGTTTATTCGGTGAACATTGGATTTGAAACCGTACAATCCCCTTTCCTCCATAATTCGCTCCAATAGGTTCGTGGCCTCTTTGCCTCTGTCTATGTTGACCTGGATAATTTTAATTATCCCATAGTCAATGCGTGTTCCCGACCTTGATTGAACGGTCAGAATGGTAGTTAATAGTCCAATCAAGCAGGGTCTTATCAATTCCATGGACAAAAGAGCTTGTTGCCAGACTCTGTCAAATGCTTTGGAAATATCGAGTGCAACAACTTTGCTCTCATCAAATTTGTGAATTGTGACTGGTTCCACTTTTCAGTGAGATAAGCCATCAGGTCACCTGTAGAGCGTTGCCTACGAAAACCGTACTGCTGGTCGCTAAGGATTTAACGTGATTCAAGGTACGATTGATCAGGCTTTCCATGACCTTAGAAAGTATTGATGTTAGCGCAATGGGTCGGTAGGAGGAAAGAGATGACGGTTCGCCTTTTTTGGAGCAGGGTGGATAAACGCTGTTTTCAAATTCTTTGGGACGACTCCAGAAGAAAAGGAGTAAAGGAAAAGCCTGCGCGGTGGCAATGCCAACGTTGAAGAACACCTCTTCAAAACTATAGTGGGGATACCATCAGGCCCAGTAGATTTATGAATGTTGAGATCATTAAATACTCTAGCCACTTGACGAGTATGAAAGTAAATCAGCCCCAAAGAGGATTCGACTCCCAGAAGCACAGGCGGCGTTAAGGCGCTATCTGATACCTTAGAGAAATGTGAAGCAAGCAGATTGGCCTTATCTATAGAGCTGACAGTTGGAATGACATTGTGAATAAGTGTTGGTATTGAAGAGTAGGCAGTATTTTCAATTCGTTTCACGAATGACCAAAAATTTTTACTTCCTTCAGGACATTGAGGTATTTTTTGTCTCCTTAGTGGCAGAATTTCTCAACTCCGCAGTCGAGCATATTTCCTTGGAAAAGATGCGTCTCCTTAACCAAATTAATGCTGGGCATTCATAGAGAATGTGCTCTTCCGAGCAGATCCTACATTTTGACTCTGAGCCCACTTCCCTTTCCAGTAAGGAGATCGCACTATGCGCCTCCCTACACATCGAAGGAGTATTTAACAAAGAATCTTATGAGGCAATAAAGAATGCTCTGGAAAGAAAGAAAGTATATAGGAAATCACTAAATGGTTGCGCGAGACGCTGTGAACCAGAACAGCGGACACCATAATAGGTACAAAATCATTAAAATCAATATGAGTAGAGGATGCCCGCAAGGAGGGGTACTGTCTCCCCTTGTAGATGAACTATTCCAGCGATTACTTAAAGTAGGGACTTATGCGTAAGGCAACGCAGACGATATAGTCATCATCACGCGGGGGAAGTTTAAGGAAGTGTTCTGAGCCATAGTCCAAAACGGATTAACCACCATTTGGCAGATGATGCTATGAGGTGGGATTAGTGTAAGTCCAAGCTAAACCACACTGGTCCTCTTCACAAATAGAAGGAAGATGGGGCGAGATGGCCACAGCCGTTCATTTAAAGCCGATTACCAAAAATTAAATACGGATTTAAAGCTAAGCTTTATAAGCTAAGCTAGATAAAACATCGCCTAATAACATAATTGCCGTTGTCTCTTTGTTTGTTTGTTTGTCTGTATGGATATAACGCTTTTATGTCGCCTCAACCCGCCTAAACCACAATAAGTATCGAAGCCATATTGACACCATATGTTCGTTTGGTGCTCCGATAAGTTTATGTTTTTTTTTGACCCGTTAGGTGGCGCTGGAGTCGAGATATTTACGAATATTAGTGTTTATGGTTGGATTTGGTTCATATTCACACCATATGTTCGCTTGGTACTCTGATGAAAAAGCAGCAAAACCATCGGAAGGCAATGGGGTCTTCAACCAAAGATGGCTCTCTGGCTGTACACAGTTGTTCTACGGCCAATTTTCACCTATGTATCGATGGCTTGGTGGCCAGCGATGAAGAAGAAGTATGTCTCCATCAAAATTAGTAGGTTACAGCGATCAGCAGTAGCAGGCATTTGAGGGGCTCTATGGTCTTGCCCGACCGAGGCCCTTAACACCATCTTGAACCTACTACCCCCTGACATTTTTATCAAGTATGTTGCGACGTGCAGTGCAGTATGACTCAGAGAATCTGGGTAGTTTGCTACTAGACCATGCGGGCACTGCAATATACTGCAGACAGTACCTGAAGCCATGATACCATCATCTACTGATTACTGCATTCCAAAATTTAGCTTCAACTCCTCGTTCAGCGTTGAATTTTCTACCAGGGGGAAACTGGACGGATAGGACATTAGCGAGGTAATATGACGCAACAATATTCATTAACGGATGCAACATGAAGGACGGCATCGGTGCATGTATCTTCTCAGATGATTTAAATCTATCGAGTTCTTTCAAGCAACCCGATTCGGCTAGCATCTTTCAGGCAGAGATTTTAGCAATTAGAAAGGTCTGTAGGGCATTAAGGCTCAGAAACGCACAAATCGGAAGGGTTGGGTTGGTATTTGTGTTGATAGCCAATCTGCCATAAGGGCGATTTATGCGACTGCAATAAACTCGAAATTGGTACAACTGTACCAAGAAGAATTGGCCTCGATCAGTCAATTCCTGGACATCACCATAGTATGTAAAATAGAGGGTAATGAGAGGGCGGACGAATTGGCTAAGATGGGCGTCGCTATGGATACTGGCTCTATGGAGAAGGCACTTCAATAAGCTCAGTCAAGGAACAAATTCTCTTCTACTTTAATACTAAGTCACAGCTCACGTGGAGCAGTCTGTCGAACTGCGCCATATCGAGATCAATGCGGCCATCCTATTGCAAAAAGGAAACCAGAACACGGAAGTATATTGCCAGAGGTGTGGCTATCAGCACTGCTGCTAGCTTGGGTATATCGCACAACAACTTCTGCAGAAGTTGCAAAGATGAAAATGAAAAAGAAACTCTCATACACTTCCTCTGCAGTTGTCCGGCCCTAGCAGGGTCAAGACACCGCATTTTGGGTAAACCATTTTACGACCTCAAAGATTACAGGATCATCGACTTGATATCATACCTGAACGCTATACAGGCTTGATTCAAGCCTTGTCCTTCTCCATGCTAGAACCCTCGACTTTTGTGGCGCACACTAGCGCTAATTGTGGACTTCGCAAGCACAGCGTGGACCACCAATCTACCTGCATTATTTTAATACTAATTGGGGAATTAATTATAAGGATTATTGGTATAAAATAAATGATTACAAGAAAAACAACGTGACTGACTGTACCCACTCAAAAGTGACACTGTTTCTCTGGCCGTAGTAACGCAATCAGATTGAAAGGACAACGACACTTTTTTCCTTTCGCACGTTATCCCTTCAAGTAGATATCGGTTCGGGCATACCTTCTGCAGATTTGTATGAATTAAAGTTCGTCTACTCACTTGTATTTAGTCGAATCATGTATTATTGGTCCTTCGCCACGTGTCCAATAATTGAGCGATGACGGATGTGCTTCGGTGAAACATTCAATGGTCACGTTGAAACCTTCTGGGGCGCCAACCAGCTGATGTGGTATTAGAAGCATTGGAGGAACTGCAAGAACAAGAAGAATGGTAGAAATATACAGAGTGATTATTCTAATTAGTTTATTTGCACGCATACACATGGTAACTAACGAAATGTGTTTGCAGTGGTTTATGGTCGGCTTCATAATTTCCCAAAACAAAATCCTTTCCATAAAGTTTTGTTTTCCCGTCCAAAGGAAAGTACAAACTTCAAGTCAAGCCAAGAACCTATTCATGATGATAAAGTGACAAAGATGGTAGTGTAGTTGTTGTCTTTGGAAGAGAGATTTTTCCATCCACTCTTGTCACTTGTGAAAACCATCAACAGAAAACTTGTTCTTCTTCGTCGTCTTGTTTTCGAAATTACGATACGAACTTTTGACCCCACAAAGAACCTTTTCAATTACATCCCTAGAATTGAAATCTCTAGAGGCATCGCGTGTAGGATTTATGAAAAGAAAGTCTTACAGCCATCAGCAAGAAGTCACAAAGCAAAAAAAAGTTACACAATAATTTTCGTGTAAATCTGCGTCAAGTAAAGAAAATCTTTCCGCCTTTCCAACGAGCACCATTCACTCTGAACTTTTCCACTCTCAGCATCTTAACCCAGATGGTGTGTGTGTGTGCTGGTGGTTGGACGATAATAAAACTTGCAACTTGATACTCTCATCAGCACCTTCAATCATAGTAATTTGTTCACCAAAGCAGAACAACAAGCGGAAAATTCCATCAGTCTTAATTAAAGTGGATACACGGTATAGTCTGTAGGACGACGATTGGGAAGCAAGGATTAAAAAAAGTATAATAGAATTCCAACTAAGAAAAAACAAACTACCCTCATTATGAGGGAATGAGAAGAGGCTGTTACAATGATAGAGATGAAGAAAGGATTTTCCCATTTAGCCATCGTCACATCGCAGGACAGGTGAACGCGGTGTACATACTCTAGATACTAGAAGTTCCAGTCAGTGCTGTTAATAAATCTACACTTAAACAAAAGGTTTTCGAGGATTCACAGAAAAAATGAAGGAAATCTCTTTTAGGAAATATTCTGTCTGTCTGCTCATCATCATCAATTGAATTAATTGTGGCCAGGAGTGGAATTTCCCATTAATTATAAAGCATATTGGAAGGGTTCAGTCCATCATTCGGGGGTTGATGCGAGTGTCGAGTGCCTTGAAATTAATTTATGGATGCAAGATTCTGAAATCTCAACGCAAAACTTAATGGGAAGCGACGCAAAGTGGCGTCGTCCTTCGCCATTAAAAAATCTCATAGAATTCAAATTCGAATTGACAACATCTTCATCATCATCATCTTGAACCGCTGTTGTGGAAACAGTTTATCTTGAAAAAGAATAACAGAAAAATACTCAAAGAGGGGTAGGAATAGAAAAAATTTTCAACTACTTCCACCTACTAGCTGGTTTCGTTATTTCATTTCAGACAACAAAATATTCCGAACTCTGAACAAAAGCCCATCAAATAGCTTCTAAATAGCAACCGGCTCTTAAGAGGTCTTCCTAGTGAAGGTGCTGTTGTGGTGTTGGCGATGAGAGGACGGACCATAAGTCAAGTGGGTGGCAACTGGCAACTGGCAGCTGCCACAGAATAAAGATAATTTTAAAGTCAAACACTTTTACTGTTCGGGGTTGGTTGGTCTGTTTGTTGTTATTGCATACGAAGTACACGAAAAAAAAAAACTACGTAGCTATCTATCTCTCCATCCTTGGAGTCCCTCTTGTTGAGCACCGAACCGTTGTGTTTTCCAGCGTCCGTCTGTTGTTGTACGAGTAGCTTGCTCGGCGATCCTTCAGCTTCGATGATTTTGATTTGTTGTTCAACATAATGATTCGCCAACCTCTCCTTTATTGTCGGGTTGGTGAATTTCTATAAAGGGTGCACTGGAAAGCGAATAATTTTTTAAGGACACTAAAAAAAAAAAAAACCCAAAACCACAGTGACATAAGTCCGAACCGAAGTTGACCATTTTCAGCGAAATGAAATGACAAAATAAATTCCACAACAAGTGAAGTAGATCTGAAGGATTCTTTGAAAAGTTTTACCATTTCATGTTTTGTGTTTGACTTATAGCCTTTGGCATCGCGTTGCCTACTTCTCAAGTGATTTTATAATTATTAACCCCTTCAGAGTTTATACAAAAGAAATTGCACGAAGACGGGAAAAATATAGAAATTACTTGACAACATTCCAATTATAAGTTGGGTGAAGATATAGAAAATATTTTTAATGATGCGATTGAAGGTAACCTCATTTTTTAAGACATAATCTGGTCAGCACTTCAGAGTACTCCAGCGATATAAAAAATCAACACTAAAGACTAAAATTGTCCAACGAATTATCCAAAAGCATGGTCTAGGAATGAAGGAAAAGTGGCAGAGAAAGGCTGCTATACTCGTATCTTTGAGCCCTATGTGTCGAAAATTTGACAACGTAATGGAGACGACACAGGCACATAAGAGGATAATATGGCCTATGCTCCCCTTTTAGTTCTTCTAAATAATTAAGTTCGGTCAACTTTTGCGAAACAACGGTAAAAAATTTCAAGTGTCATCACAGTGATCACGTCCGGAGACCTCACTAAATAATTCAATCGGTAGTGGAGTAAATGATAGGATGATGATGGAGAATTGAGACAATGAAAAGAGACGTGACAAGAAAAATAGAAAAAGAAAATGAAAAGAGAAACAAAACGGAATTCTTTGAGTCAGTCCAGCGGAAGCTCCTGTCAGCCTTCTGGGGAATATAAACGAAAAAATTAGTTTGGATCCATTATTCAGGTAGTACATAGGCACTTAAGGTTTACACGACAACACTTATGATATTGGAAAACGAGTTAAAAAGTTCAAAAAGCTACCCGGGAAAAGAATCTTGTCCATGAGACCGGACAGTAGAGAGAGCGAGGAAGGTACCAGACGCGGTATGACGCAATATACATCATTCGTAGAGTGGGGCGAACCCAGCTTTCACAGCACTCGCCATAAAGCATGCTCTTAAAATATTCTCTTCGAGAGTAAACCATAAGCCCCTGCTTCGCAGCCCCAGAACGAGCTGGGTCCTCAACCACAGTTGACCTCAGACCAATCAACCTTATTGTCTGTGGGCACGGACAACTCCCGCGGTGCCAACGCAATCTTGCTGAGGTCTTACATCAAGGGACTTAGTTCCTTCGCAGTGAATGCCTTTTTGCGAAGGAAAAAACCATCACTGGCAAATCATCTTCCGGAACCTCGAACCCTATCATTTGTCACTAGGATACCGTGCTATCCTGGGCCGCTTGGGATAGAACATATTCCAGGCCATTCCCTCTATCTCTTTGTGTACGAAATGAACTACTAATACTATGTATAATAAATATTACATATAGCCAAATATTAGTTCCCCTACAAATGTTGTTCCCAGCCAGGTAAATAGACCTTTCTACGGAATTCCAAAAACCAGATCTTATGCAGAAATATTTCTTTAATATATTTGCATAAAAAAAAATTATAAAATGGATATGGAGTTAAAAACTCCGATGAAGGTACCTCCTTTCGGTTTTTTTTTAAATTCTCTATATTAACTTCGCATGCCCGTATGTTTCTTTGTTTGTTTGTTTGTTTGTCGTGGCATCTTGCGATAAATTTTTAACTCACTTCCCAAATTCCGATTTCATTGAAAATTTGCACACATGCATAACACCGATGACAACACTTTCTATTAAATTTTAGGCCCTTCGGGCCTCGGTGTACTTCAAATTTTATATACATGTGTATCTTCGATGGAAAACACGTTTTGTAAAAATTTCGGAGACCCCATGCACATTTTTTAAAAAATTAACCCAATTTTCTTCAAATCTAATTTACATGTATATCTCCGATGGACAACACTTTTTGTAAAAATTTTGGAGTCACCGGCCTCCTGGGTTCGTGAGGCCCTATACAATTTTTTTTTTAAAAATAGCCCGAATTCAAATTTTATACAAATGTGAATCTCCGATGGATAACACTTTTTTTTTTTACAAGTTTTGGAGACCCTGGGCCCCGGGGTCTTGGGGCCCCATACAATTTAAAAAAAAATTAACCCGATTTTTATACACATGTGTATGTCCGATGGACAACACTTTTTTTTTTTACAAATTTTGGAGACCCTGGGCCCCGGGGTCTTGGGGCCCCATACAATTTAAAAAAGAAATTAACCCGATTTTTATACACATGTGTATCTCCGATGGACAACACTTTTTTTTTTACAAATTTTGGAGACTTACGTTTTTTTTAAAAAGTTACCCCGTTTTTTTTTTCAAATTTTATACACACATGTATCTCCGATGGAGAACACTTTCTGTAAAATTTTTGGAGTGACTGGGCTCTGAGAGCCCTGAGGCCCATATACATTTCTTAAAAATTATCCCGATTTTCTTCAAAAATGCCAACAGTTTTTGTAAAAATCTTTAAATCCACCTCAATATCCCACTAAAGACCCTGTTAAAACCACCTCAAGATCCCCTCAACATACCACTCAAGAACACTTAAAAACCAGTCAAGACATCTATTAAGACCCGCCCTCGAAAAGTCTCCTGCAAAAACGCATACTAGACTGTCAATTGTGAGTTAAGTGAGCATTTAATGAATGAATGAAAAAATCGTGAAAAAATGACATACAAACACATATAAGACAAGACAAGATAAGACATATAAGACACATCGACAGACACATCGACAGACACAGTCGAATTAATATGAAATCATTTAAAAAGGTCCAACTGCCATACATGCATCATACTGTTGCGAAAAGTTGTTAGTAGCGCATATAATAGAATTCGAATTCTAAGATAAATCACAATGTACATACTGCATACTAAAAAAAGGCACTTTTTTGTAGCATACTTTTAGGCTGTAAAGTTGTCCTAATTTGTTGGAACAACTTTGCTGTTAATTGTTGTAATAGGATTTAGATACCAAGCTCGATATCTGACTCGTTAGGTGTGTTGCCGTGTCAACGTAAACCCAAAAGCCGGAGCTCTATATGGAGTCAGAATACCGAATTGGTATGATGCTTTAATAAATGAAAACTCGATGGTTATTGTTCAACGTTAGGTGTGAAGATGATTTTATTCTGTGAATTTCCTTCCCTTCTTTTATACAAAAATGATTGATCGATTTTCGACCATGCATCGACTCTGGAATGCCTACTCATCGATATTCATATTTTACATAATATCGCTTTATCAGCATAGTGGTGTATGTATGTACGTATGTAATATATGACCTACCGCGTCAAGTGTTTTTGGGTTCGTTCGCCTATGTTGCTGCGTTGACATATTTGTTTCCACAAGCGCGACGACCTTATTATTTCATTACCATTTCCATGCGCCGCTTACTCAGCGCAATGCATGGAAAGGGTAATTAACGTTCTAAGCGGCCGGCGCTCGTTTGCCCATGATGCCGAGATTGCATATTTATTTTCATAGGCAAACGACCGCCGGTCATAAATTATGCTATTGGAGATGTTTTATATTTTTTGTTCCCATGCACCGAGTGTGCCATTAAAGAATACGTATGGGTTATTTTTGTGTTCGTGGTCGCTGGTGCGATCCCTCACAAGGCTGTATGATTATTTGAAATATAACCGCCTGTAAGTTTGAATCATTATGTACTGGTCAAAAATGTAGTCAAAACGGGTTGTGCGATTCGCCCGGTTTTTGTAAAAGAACATTTTTTAGAAGATAAGTGTCGTTAGTTGTAAATAAGGGAATAAGGCTACAATTTTCTGGTCTTTTCTCGATATATCTGTCTATAAGATTGGAATTTTCTGGACTTTTGATTGAGTATAAATAGAGGCGTTAGGCCGAAGTAAGTTAGTTCTTATTTGGAATTCAACCAGTGCAGTTGAAAAGCTCTTGCAGAAATAGTAGTGAAGTAAAAGTATTTTTGTAATAAGTTTTTTGTGTACATTTAAAGTAATTAAAGTCTAATTACAGAACTTTAGTTATTCTAACTGTTTGTTTATTAAAGTTGTTATTTGTAAATTAAAAACTTGTATTGTGTTTTATTTGCAAAATCCTTTACGAACTCGAAGGCCTGAATTTCATAACAATACGTACGAACTCAACTAACTCAAAACTCTAATTTTTCGAATGATTTTTTCCATTGGGAATTGTCGAACAACTCTTCACTTCACAATTTAAGCTCAAATTGGTTTCTTCGTCGCCAACTAATAATTTCGCAAATACCCTGTATTCTTTGTTTCCCAAAATCAAAGAGGGACGCTTACTGCACTAGTACCTACTCGTAAGCTATGAAAAAAAAAAACTCAACTTACTTTATAGCTATCATTATTTGACGCGCATCACTCGCTGCCATCGCCTGGCTGCCCTTCTCCCTACCAACTGTCTAAAGCACGAGCGTTTCTTTAATTTAAGGATCTATTGGTGTATCTATCACATCATTCTTTTCAATTCTATTGTTGACTTTTCATGGTTCGGTTTGTTCGCTTTCGTGTTCACGCTCATGTTCGATATCGGGGGGTTTCCTATCGTCTGTAGCACTCGACGATATCATATAAACATCCCGATACCATCCACAGTTCCAAGCTAAATTGCTCTCTGCTGACTTTGCTTGATGCTCATCAAGTGATTGACTAACGGAGTGACGGAGGAATACAAATTTATTATTTTTGCACTTTGCCTGTCGTCCAGCGGGGATTTGTTTCTTTACTTAGTCAGTCAGAGAGGTATAAGCAGAACTAAGTAAGTTCCGAGACAATTGATGACCCACTGATCAAAAACCAACAGCAAATCAGCAGCCAAGTGAAGTGGACTAATTATTTTCAATGCTATAGTCAGGAGATAGAGATTGACAAGTTCACTTTTGAGACGGAATCGCAAACGGGTTGTGTTAACCGGTATTCCCAATTTGTTTTTTTTAAATATTAGATCCTTCATATTTAAAAAGAAACGCGAGAAATTAGGGAATATTTATTTTCCTGAAATCGTCCTTCCATAATTGGGTGCAAATTTGTTACTTTATTCAGAGAATTGAAAAATTCATCTTCCTCCGGACAACGGTGGAGAATGTTCCTTCTCATTCTTCTTCCAGACATTTCATATAAAATGGCAATTTGCACATCGATTCGTTTCGGGTGAGTGCCGCTGCAGCAGCGCTTCAGACAGAGTAGTTGATCCTTAAATTTTAAAAAGAGACGGATTTTCCACGTCATTCATCTTTATATTCACAGAGTTGACGGCGATGACTTTAAACGCCACGGATGTTCCCTGTATTCTCCGCATGGTCCTAGGAAGGAGATGACTTCGAAAAATTTCAGATATTAATGGCGTTCATTCGTTTCGCTATTGGGATACACTTGGGGATGCTACTCTGACGGGGATCCATTGAAGATTTTTTTTGTGGCATGTGCCATATCCTATATCCTGAATAAAGGAAGTGCCATATATGTGAAGAAGAAATTTTTAATGGATAATTAAGTTATAAGTCGACGAGTAGACTTCTTTCATTCTTTCCATTTACTCTGCGGGGCAGCATATGGCTTCTACAAACGCCCGCCAACGAACTCGATTTATCGCTTGAGGTTCCAGGAGACGCCACTCTGTCCCCTGGGATCTTGCTTCCTCTTCTATCGTCCTTTTCCATTTCTTGCTAGGACGGCCAACTCGGCGGCTTTCTTGTGGATTCCAGTCGAGCGCTAGTTTCGTTATATCGTCCGCTGGCTTTCTCAAAGTGTGGCCAATCCAGATCAATTTTCTTCATCTGATGGTGATCGCGATTGCTTCCTTATGGGTTACTCTCCACAAGTATTCATTGGTGATAATGTCCGGCCATGTTATTCTCTGTATCCTTCTTAAGCACTTGTTGACGAAGACTTGGAGGCACGTCGCAATTGACTCTGTAACTTTTCATGTTTCGCAGCCATACAAGAGTACTGAGAGAGCGTTAGATCTGAAGATCGTTAGCTTCAGATTCCGGGAGATTTGCGAGGAGTTCCAGTTATTATTTAGCATACTATATGACTGTCGCGCTTTGTTTACACGAGAGCACACATCCGAGTCAGCACCACCATTTTATGACATCCAGCTGCCCAAATAACAAAACTTATCGACTTCCTCTATCTGATGGCCGTCAATCGAGAGATCACATGTTCCACTAGCGTTAACGCGAAGTAGTTTTGTTTTTGAGACATTGATTTTTAAACCCACTTTGTTAGCGTGGAGTTCTTGTGAGTTTAATTTTCGCTCCATGTCACCTAGCAATTGTGATAGGAGACAGATATCATCGGCGGTGATGTTGATGAACAACATTCTATGGCAAACCCGATGGATTACGGGTTACTATTTTCATCACCGAGTCGATGACTATTGTGAAAAGCAATGGTGAGAGGGTGCAACCTTGCTTGACTCCCGAGTAGATGTTGAAAGGTGAGCCAAGATGACCGTTATGAATGACGCGGCATGTTAAGTCGCGGTACAGCTCCTTAATGATGTTAATGTGTTTTTCCGGAACACAAAATCTGCCACATCATTTTTCGGCCCACGCTATCAAAAGCGCGTTTAAAATCTACAAAAACCCTATACAGAGGAGAGCGATACTCAACTAACTGCGTTCAATGATTATACGCAGGGTGTTAATTTGATCAGTACAAGAACGATTTGGGCGAAATCCTGCTTGTTCATTTCTCAAAATTAGCTCTAACGCATTCCGTAAGCGCCTAGCTATTATAGGTAGAGGAGATCACTTTGTTTATGGTGTTTAGCAGGGTAATTCCTCTCTAATTTTAGCAATTTCTCAAATCACCTTTCTTGGGGAGTTTCACAATTAAGCCTTCTTTTAACGACGATGGAATGGATTCAGATTCCCAGATACCTTGATATATCGCATGCAATGTTCGCGTAGTTAGCTCGGCGTCGGCTTGGAGGAGTTCTGCGTAGATGTTGTCATTGCCTGCTGCTTTACCTGATTGTAGTGAACGAATTGTTCTCCTTATCTCATCCAACGAAGGAGTAGTGACGCTGATGTTAAGTAGCCCATTAGGGTGCATATGTGGGTTGATGGACATGCCTGGCGAAGTACAATTCAAAACATTCTTAAAATGCTCTGTCCAGCGGGTTAATTGTTGTTCCTCCATAAGGATCAAATTGCCTTGACAGGGTAGTTGATGTGGTGTTTCTTGTTGGTGAGCTTACAAGCGAGTTGGTAGACTGTGCTATATTGTCTACTATCAGCGTCTTGCTGTGCTTGTGTTGCGATGTCGCTAAGCCATACTCCTTTGTCGTTCCTACCTGAACAGCCAGCTTGGCGGTCCAGATCCCTATATTTCCACGCTATTGCTCTTCGCAATGCACCCGAGTCCACGTTTAACTCTACTTTGATGGATTGGCGTTCACGAATGGTGTTCTATATGTGCTATCTGATATCCATTCTTTCCTATTTTTGTCGGTATAACCTAAAATGGTTGAGGCTGCTTTCGTATACGCATTTACTGTTTTCTCCAATTAAGACTCTAGGGTTTGGGGCTGTATTTCAGAGAGTGACTGTTGTATGCGGGATACATATTGCAGTTTCCCATCTGGATCTTTCAGTGCTGCTACAACTGGCTTTCTCGTTGTTTGACTTCGTGTTGATGAGTAGACCGCGAGCTTCAATCGCACACTGTCTCTGTAGACGTCGGCTGCTCTTCGGGTTCTAACGTCCAGCAACGCTGATCACCACTTGCGGCTTATAGCGATGTGATCAATCTGGTTGTTGTACATGTGATCAGGAGAGGTCCAGGTGGCTTTGTAGATGTTTTTGTGTGGAAAAATTGGGCCTCCAATGATTAACTTTGCGATCAGAACACAGATCGGCAAACCTATCACCGGTTGTCGTTCATAGAACCAAGGCCGTGGTTTCCCATGACATGTTCCCAATTACTGTTGCCGCTGCCTACCTTTGCTTTAAGATCACCCATCAAAATAACGATATCACTCTTCCGTAGTTGACATAATGAATTATTTAGACGCAAGTAGAACGTGTCTTTTTCTTCAGAGGTGGCTTGTTCCGTTGGTGTGTCAACTTGAACAAACACGACCTGTCGAACAGCAGATTTAAATCTTGCAATAATTATTCTATTAGATATTGTTTGAAAAAATACGAAACTCGCCGGTAGATGTTCGTTTTTCCCCTACTCCAGGCCATCTCACATCCTGTTGAACAGCAGATTTGAATCTTGCAATAATAATTCCATCGGATTAAGCTTGCCAGTCCTGTAACGATCTTCTCGCGGCTTTAGAGAGTAGAAATCCCACTCCATTGGCATGGTGTTCTCCTGCAGGCTTACCCGAAAAAATTAGAAACTCGCCGGTAGTTGTTCGTATTTTCCCTACTCCAGGCCATCTCACATCCTGTTGAACAGCAGATTTGAATCTTGCAATAATAATTCCATCGGATTAAGCTTGCCAGTCCTGTAACGATCTTCTCGCGGCTTTAGAGAGTAGAAATCCCACTCCATTCGCATGGTGTTCTCCTGCAGGCTTATCGGAAAAAATTAGAAACTCGCCGGTAGTTGTTCGTATTTCCCCTACTCCAGTCCATCACACCTCACTAAGACCAAGAATCTCTAGATGGAATTTACGAAATGCTTTTGTTAATTGTGCAAGCGTTGTTGTCTTGACGAGAGTGCGAATGTTCCAAGTTCCAAAACGTGTCCTTTTTCGTGGGCCAAAGGTCATTGTTGATAAATTCGATACGTATCCGAGGCTTGTATTAGTTTCAAGAATCAATTAATTCAGTTGAGTGGTGATTGGCCAACCGCAACCTAGATCGACATGAAGCACCGCCGACCAAGGAAAGCCCCGGCCCAAGCTACTACAAATCGGATTGGGTACCGAAATCGTTCACTTGATTTGGACGATTTTCCAGTGATGCGACGTGGACGCATAAGATAGGAGTTGTGATGCGAGAGGCTTAGGACATGACCGTCTATAATCGCGTCATCATCACCGTTTGTCACCAAACGAGTAGACTTCTGTATCTTAATCTGTTACTACCATGTTTTATTTAAATTTACTAAGGTTTCAGAAGTTGTTGTAGACGGAATCTCGATTCCTTTTGATAAAAAGTTAAAAATCGCAAATCAAAAGGTAAACATTTATTCCAGAGAAATAAAGACTTTTCTCATATACGGTAATGTAATTCAAGTTTCTCTTATTGAAACCCTCGTGAAGCATTGACGAAAAAAATCCAAAATACATTGATTTTGTTTGAAGAAGTGACCGCTTCTTGCAAAAAGCTAATTTCCCAGTCGGGAAACGTTAAATCTCGAAGCATATCGAATTGTCCGTATACGGCTTCACTTTATGTGGAACATACCAGGACAAAAAGCACAGAGAATTGCACACTGAGAAAAAATGTGTCCTGCTGCCCGAATCGGTGTTCCCCATTTGCCCCGCCCTCCCCGTTTATGCCGTGCAATATTTTACAAAACCATCGATTTGTTCAACATTGCACATTGCCAAGGAGGCGACATTAACGACATTAGAAGTAGCAGTTGCTGGTGTAGCACTGACAAAAAAAAACAACACAACAACCTCTGGCTAACTGTACGTCAGATGGATTTGTATTCTGGAATAAAAAGTTCGTTTGCTTCTACTTCTAACAAACCGAGATATGTATCTTCAACCGAATATTCGCTTTCACGAAAATGTGAAACACAACAGAGGACAGAGGACAGCACAGAGCTTAACACGTAGAAGTAAAGAAGGAAAAACGTATAGGAATAATAAACATAAATAAACAGACAACAAGATGGTTAAGGGTTGAGGGTAAGATACTAAGTGAATAAGTAGGTGGGCAACATAAATCACTCTTTGGTGGGTGCAAACAAAAAAGGAAATCGAAACAGCTGTGACAGGACGAGACGAGCGTGCAACTTTCTTTAGGCGACATTAAGCGACTGATGGAGTGGCCAGTGCACAGTACGCTGATGCTTTTATTGTTCTGTGCCCGGTATGTGTCTGTGTGTACCAAGTGAAAAAAGTTTTGTATCCCACTGCTGAACGTGGTGAGAAATTCAATAAACAGTGGCTCTTAACGCTGAAAATAAAAAAACAGAAACTAAAAATTTGGTAATACGAGTAATTGAAGTAAAATTTTAGAAGACTCCATACAGCTTGATATTTTTGTATTACACTAAGCAACAAGTAATGTGCATTTCAGTACAAATAGCCGGAGAAAATATACATTTTGCATAGTACCAACCAATATTTTGGAGTTGACATCTTCTATTGTAACTAGCAACCATATAAATGTAATCTTCACTTAATATGTTATCGATAATATTCCTATGAAATTAATGTGACATTACAGTTTAAAAAAATAATAATAATATTAATGAAAAACAATACAGATATATCATCTGTTCCTCTCCAGTATACGAATAAAAAATCCTAAAACTATGCTACAAAAACCAACCGTATACAAAACGCTAAAACTATGCAACAAGAATACGAAACCCTAAAACTATGCTAAGGATGATGATGCACTTATTAGTGAGTCATCATCGGAGGGCAACAATGGGTCGTCTTCTTTTGGAGAATGACACAGATTTTGAATCGGCGGTCATCTTTGCAACATCAAAGAGAGCCACTGAATTTGAATCTGTCATCTGTTCATCTTCGTAAGGGATGAAAGTCGGTTGATCGAGGAACTTGTACTATCACTGCTTTGGATAAGCACGGATCAACTGGTATGACAGATAGTACAGGAAAGTGAAAGACGGCAACTACCTCTGATCCTAAACAACTGTCCAACTGTCTCGTCACCGAGAACGAATAATCCTCTTACTCAGAAAATCTCTGAGGTACTAGAAAGAATCGGTAAAGAGGGTGAGACAACATTGGGCACTAAAATAGGTCTTAAGTCCAAAAGGCGATTGGAAAAGAAGAAGAAGCGTGAAAGAATAACTGAAATGAAAATTGAGGCCGAGCTTCCACAGGCTTCTAATTCAATTCCCACGGGAGCCAAATGACCTTGACCGGGTGAAGAACCATCGAGTCTTGGGGAGTTGTCAAGACCCATGTAGCCAATGACAGGAAGAGGAAGAGGAAGAGGAAGAAAAGGAAAATCCAACCCAATTCTGACTTGACTTCGGAAACTCTGACTGAACCCTAGTCGAACATTGAACTTCAATAACTTTGCAAAGTGTCACGGACGTTTTTAAATAGAGCCTTTAAAAACAGATATTGAAAGCGACTGGGAGACTTATAGAAGGAGAAAACAGAAAGAATATAAGACAAAAAATTAAGAAGGCTAAGCTCAAGTCCTATAGAAATGTCTGCTCCGAAATAAAAGAGCTGGGAGAAACAGCAACGCTCTGCAAAATTTTCAAGAAAGACAACAGAGCTAAGATCAACCCACTCAGGAAATTTGATGGTACTTTCACTAACTTCATGCAGGAGGCCAATGAGTGTTAAGTGAGATTAATAACTTGGCTCCGGATGAAAGAAATGTCAAAAGATATATATGATTGGTATGTAGCAGAAAAGGTGGCTACATCGGAGGCAGTAGAATTCTCTATATCGACCATCAAGGATTTTAAAGCACCAGGTCCAGATGTAATAGACTTATAATAATAATAATAATATTCGGCGCGACAGACCATTGGCCTAACTTCTCGCAACCATTTGTGCTGCGCATGTTAATTTTTGGACACAAATGGAATAGACTTATAGAGGAGCTAAAATGGATACATACATCTAGCCTGGCCCTACATGTTTATGCAATGTTAAAGTAGCCTTTATTCCGAAACCGGTCAAAAGTGACTACTCACTAGCAGAAAGCTTCAGGCCAGTCAGCTTTTCATTATTTGTGCTGAAAGGTCTTGAACGATTGCTTGAGATCGAATATACTCACAAGAGTGAGCGCCGTGGCTCAGTGGAAGTGCACATGGGGCTGAGCAGGAGATTCAGGTTCGAATCCCAAAAACACCAAAAGTATTTTTTACGGTTTCCCACCTCTCGCGAATGGGTGACAAACGCTCCGAGAGTAATACCTTGTCACGAAAAGCTTCTCAATTCGCCGTTCGGATCCGGCCTTAAATTGTAGGTCCCTTCCATTTGTGTCCAAAAATTAACATGCGCAGCACAAATGGTCGCGAGAAGTTAGGCCTTGGACCGCAATGGTCTGTCGCGCCGAATATTATTATACTCACAAGAAATCCCTTAAACATAAATCATGAGATCCTGTGAGTCTGCTCTTCATGATCTGGTTTTCAGGATTGAAAAGTGCCTGATGGAAGGAATCTTTACCATAGGAGTGTTTATTGCTATTGAGGGAGCTTGTAACAACATTTGACGCTATGTGCGATAAGTACTTAGAATACTGGGCGAGAACAATAATGTCTACAGAAGTACAGAAAGCAATCGTGCAGTGGTTAAAGTCGCAATTAATTGAGGAGAAACTACGCTAGTAGGACCAAAACAATATGTATATATGGAATACGACCTACTGCGGAAAAAGATGCGCAGAATCGAAGCACACTCTGTAGCCGTAAGATGGAAAACTTTCCTGGAAGACAATGAAATGTTAGGGAACTATATCGGATAATACTATGACTTAGTAAAAGTAATGTTAGAATCGTTACTAAGTTCCTAACAGGGCATTGTATATTGAGATGACACATAAGGAAGTTAGGGCAAGAAGAGGATGAGTAGGTCTGCGTGTAGAGGCATCTTCTCAACAAATTCGGAGCAACGATTCGACAGAGAAGGAATTATGTGGAAGCTCCTGCAACCTCGGAGTGTTAGCAGAATTCTCCATATCTACTCTATGTTATTTAGTTCTTAAGAGCTATTTAGTTAGAAGGAGTGCTAAAGGGATCCGGTTTAGACTATAACACTACTTCATGCAAACGCTCAATATTTTAAGGGCTTTTGGTGAATTTGAATTGGACTATTATTAGAATTGAAAGTTAAATGTCAATTATAGAACAAATCAATATGCCTTCATAACTCCATCATGGCCAAGTTGGACGGCTTTCATCATTGATGATGTTCAGTCCTTCGTATAATATTATGCTTGGCAGGTCTGGGAAAAATATTCGTGTAGATTTGTCGAAATATTCATATAAATAACAAACGCATACATTCCAAGTGTACTTACAGTCAACACTGACTTTTATCCGCTTCGATACAGTCGGCGGCACACCGTTCGAGGCAATGCACAAAT
The DNA here is from genome assembly GCA_947095585.1 of Nephrocerus scutellatus. Classification (NCBI taxonomy): domain Eukaryota; kingdom Metazoa; phylum Arthropoda; class Insecta; order Diptera; family Pipunculidae; genus Nephrocerus; species Nephrocerus scutellatus. The sequence continues at coordinate 89,553,249 of OX352764.1, forward strand.
AGGCTCCCATATCCAGTCGAGATATCCGTGTGATCTCCAAAGTATCGCCTTCCCAATCGTTAACTAAGAAAGAGGGAGCAAAAGTAAAAAAAAAGAAGGAGAGAAATTAATGAGAGGAAACAAGAAAGAAAGAGAGAGTAAGATAGTGATAAAAAGAGATGGAGATTAATAAGACAGCAATAATGAGGAAACAAGAGAGATAAATAGAGAGAGGAATTGATAACAAGGAAAGAGAGAGATAGAGAGAGAAAAAGAGGGAGTAATAAGACAGCAATAATGGGGAAAAGAGAGAGAGAGAGTTAGAAAGAGATAGACAGATAGAGAAAGTTATAAAAAAAATAGAGAGATGAAGCAATCATGAGAATAAAAATGGGATAATGTGAAATATGAAAAAAAAAAATTATAAGCTAAGAAACTAGTTTGCTCTTACACCCTAACCCCCACCGACTTACCAATGTAATTTTTGCTAATTGCGATCCTTGAATTATCATCGCGTTTCCATTTGATGACCGGTCGTGGACTGCCGGTCGCTCGACATCGCAGCGATATGTTTGATCCTTCACGAACGATGACATCACTGGAGCTCAGGGAGTCGTCAATGTTGGGTGGAACTGTATGTGTATAGGAATAGAAATGCAAAAGAGAATCGTTAGAGTTATTTTTTCATTGCTGTGAAGGAGAAGGAATGATGTTGGTGACTAGAGAAATCTTTACGCGGGACTAACTGACTTGTAACGACTGCTTTTTCGGCATCGAGTGTATCTTCCAGATGTTCCTTAATTCGCTCAAGTGCTACTTTGGCTATTACCTTTGCAACTAAAAGAAAGACTATATGGAAAATATGGCGCCTGGGAATTGTATCAAGACGCACCCAACTTAAGGTCTTCGATTCAAGCGTAAAATCTGTCCTCCTCTATTGATGCGAAACTTGGAGAGTAACATAATCACCATCAAAGAGACTTCAAGTGTTTATCAAGAAATGTCTAAGAAGAGTATGTGGAATCTTTTGGCCCAACTCGATCTCCAACGTTCGTCTACTGGAACTGACATCTCAAAGTTCAGTAAAGATTGCATTGGACACATATGTACATTGCGAAACCCGGAAAATGAAGTTGCCAATATGGCATTTGAATGGAACCCGCAAGGATGTCAAAGACGTGGGCACCCTAGAATGACATGGATGAGATCCATAGAAGCCGAGTCATCAGGAATAGGAGTTTAGTTACAAATAAAGCGGATTGTGCAGGACCGTCGATAATAGAGAGAGAGAGTGCTTGCCCTATGCTCCAAATAGGAGTAGTATTTATTGTTTTTTTTATGATTATTTTTGTACTTTTTATTTTATGATACAGTACAGTGTGTACATCACCATCATATTTAACTCTACAACCAGAGTACGGTCCTGGCCTCCCGCAAAAAGCCGCTCCACCGGTTTGGCATCCCTAAATTCTGGGCGTCGTGGTCTACGCCATCCAGCGTATGCTTGGCCGGCCTCGCTGTCGTGTTCCATAAATCCTACCGCAATATAATTTCCGATCAGGATCCTCTTCGCTCATGCGAGCTAGATGTCCAGCCCACCGTCGCCTACCGAGCTTAGTTTTCTTCACGATGTCGACATCGCGGTAACGCTCGTAGATCTCATTATTATAGAGTCTCCGGAATCGTCCTTCCTCACATAAGGAGCCAACAATTCTCCGTAAGACTTTTCTCTCGAACGCGGCTAAGAGGTTAGAATATTTTTGTTAAGTCTCGGATCCATATGTAAGTACTGGTATTACCATTCTCTTATAAACCAGCATCTTGGATGTTATTGTTAAGTTCCTAGATTTGAAGAGTCTTGAACGACTATAGTAGGCTTTGTTGGCTTTAAGCAACCGTGCACGTTCAATATCGTCTGCTGAAGCCAGTATCTGAATGGATTTATAGACGATTGTTACTCTCGCCGTTACGTCAGAGTCTCGGTTCCGTTTCTCCGACGCCAAGTTGAAGAGGACGCAGGTCATTCCATTTCCTTGTCGGAGCCTGTTATAGATAATTGCTGAAGGTTGTGATATCACCTTTCTAATATATGGGGCACAGAATGCCACTGCGCCAGTCTTCTGGCATCGCTTCTTCCTCCCATACTTGCACTATTATTTCACGAATTGCTTGGTGTAATGTGTGGCCTCCTATTTTTATCAGTTCCGCTAGAATTCCATCAGCTCCCGGGGCCTTATTATTTTTGAGCCGATTTATCGCTCTGCTAACTTCATCTATGCTTGTTGGCGGCCGCATAGTATGATCTCCGGTCATTGGTGGAGCCTCGAATTCCTCAGATAGCTGGCCATTTAGCAACTCATGAAAGTGCTCTTCGCATCGCTCTAAGATGCCTTTTAGATCGGCGATCAGATTACCCTCTTTGACCTTGCAGAATGTGTACGCGGTGTATATTGCGTTGTACTGCAGACGTTTTGGTAGAACTTCCGCGCCTGGTGCGGTCATCGCTCTCTGTACTGTTCTAGTTGACGGACGAGATTCTTCTCCCAGGCTGCTTTCTTTCGCCGGTGAACTGTTTTTTCATATCTTCTGAGCTCTATATATTCATCTGCGCGTGCCCGTGTTCTATGAGATTGTTGCTTAAGATGGAGTCAGCAGTACTAATTACGGTATTCTTAAGGCGGGTCCATTCCTCTTCTACGCCCGACATCTGAGCCCCAGAACTTAATTCTCCATGCATCGGGACAACAAAAAGACTAGGATTGTTCCACGTCATTTGCATTTGGCCAGCCGCAATGATGAAGAACTAAGGAAGCTTTTGTCTGGGGTTACCATTGCTCAAGGTGGTGTTTTACCGAATATCCAGGCAGTACTTTTGCCCAAGAAAACCGAAAAGAAAGCTTAAATTTCTGTGCGCAAAAGCTATAAAAACAAAGTACTAACGGAAGCGTCCTATCGCTTGACCGTAGTAGTTTCTGTTCTCTTCGTTGTAAAGGGCAACCGTGTTGACTCGATTCTGATTCACGGATGCTGTCTTTCTTGATGATGCAATCCGTGGTCGAGCAAGTGGCTCCATCAGAAGATACCCAGGTGGCTTTGTGGATATTTTTACGTGCAAACCCTGTACTCGCAACGACCAAATTATTGCTTGCTGCCATCTCTATGACTCGTTGTCCATTGTCATTAGCGTTTTCGCGTAAGATATGGGTGCCAATGTACTGCCTGAATACTGAGTCCCTACCTGTTTTGGCATTCATATACCTCAGAATAATACATCATACTGAGGGCAGCCATGGAGTTCCCGTTCGACTGATTCAAAGAATTCTTCTTTTTCATCATCTGAGGTGCGTGAAAGTTTATGGGGCTCATGTTTTTAAATCTGCCCCGCATGCGAAGGGTGCATAGCCGTTCATTTACTGCTTTAAAGCCGATAACGATGGGTTTCATTCTTTTTCTGACTAGAAACACCACCTCGAGCACATGACAGCTGTAATATATGTCATAGTCGGATAGACACTAGTCCCGGTCTACCGCATCTTCTGGATTGCTGTTATGTCAGCCTTATATTTAGAGGGGGAATCGGCCAGCTGCTGTGCAGGTCGAGCTCTATACAGTGAGCGTTCGTTCCATGAGAAAATTCTTAAATCATTTAGCCGTTTTCGTTGGCGTGTTCGTCGTCGTTCATCAGTGTATCCGAGGCTAATTTTTGGTGATGGGTTCCATAGTAATAATTTTTTTACGGGCCATGTTACTGGCCTCGCGCCAACCTTACTTTCAAGGGACTAGCCCGATCATTCAGCTTTTCGTGCATTGGAGGAAAATTACCGGCGGCCACCACGTGGAGGTTTGATCGCACTTCCACCAGTCAGAGATAGTTACGGCCACCTGCAATTCTAGAGCATTCTGTGTTATTCCCCCTATTCTGCTGATGGCTGACCGCCAATATATGTTATAATGATTATTTAATATGAATGAATATTAAGGAAAGGAAAAAAAAACACTGCAGCCCTTGAATTTCACCTTTTGTCAACATTTTTTTAAATGCAAATAAATTAAATAAATTAAATATAAAATTGGATTTTTTCCTGTTGATCATATTTTCCATGTACCACCGTGGATAAATGCAATGCAAGGTAAATTGGATGAACCGTGACCGGTACCTTCAAACGACTAACGCCTATGGCTATTGATTCAACATAAACATCATCAGAAGTACTTGCTAACAGGTCCTATAGGTCAGTGGTCGGTAGCAACCTCTCTGAGTTGTTTGTTTGTTCCCAAAATCCCTATTCAGGTCGATTGCAAAATCTGTCTACAAAGTTAAATTGCGAAATAGAGCGCTCGGTCCGGCTCGCATGACGCCTCTATCCTTGGGTTGTGTTCCAACGCAGAAGCATTCATCAAGAGCGATGAGCTCGTCTGGAATTTATGAAAATTATTGCCCTTTTACTAGACTGTAGCAATGGCATGGCCTGTACAATCTAAAGCGCACGCAACAGAGATTGTCGTTGTTGTGAGAGTTGGGTTCCCACGGTGGATTATCGCAACCGCATGGACAGCAATCATCAAACGCTGTACGCTTCGTACACAAGTAAATTAATTTTATTTTTACTATTTTTGAAAAGCGTTTGAAACCGAAGCCACAAACGATTGTAAGTTGTAAGTCGTTAATTGATTTTCTTTCCTTTTATCAGAGTTATGTACATTTAAAGGAATATTCTGGACTACAACTTATACCATTTATCCAAATTAATTGACCTCTTAAGAACTTAGATGCGTGACGAAGATCTCGAAACAAATGTATCCCAATTCTGGTTTCCTATGTTCTTTGGAGTTCTATTTTTTTCGTTTTCTTTTTAAAAAATTATTCAGAACGAAATCAATATTCGTTTAATTAAGCCACGAAATTGAAAAACCAATATCGCTGCATTTTCTGTGTAGCGAGTCGAGTCCTTTCGGTTTGGTTTTCACCGCATACGAGTTTCTGATTTCTTAGGGAATATCCAGCGGATTCATATCAAGAAATTCGTAATCATAACTGTAGGGGAGGTACGTCAAAGACCAATCAAAAATGAAAAATATAAATAAGGAATGGCAAAGACTTAAGGAAACGTTTCATAAATTCATTTCTTATTCATTGATAGATGGAAAATCAGTTGGTAAGGAGGCAAAAAGCAAATGAATAGCTACTTCATTTTGGTTTCTTCACTTTGGAATTTCCCAGGGGCTGCAAGTAACAAGGGACTCTGTATTTACAACGAAATTGTAGTCCTTTTTGTTGTTGGGCCAATGACTAATTTACTTTCCCTTTTGCAATTTCCTTTGGGAACTAACAACGCCGAGTCTCTAGTCAGGCCATTTTTTAATTGAATAAATTCGACAACATTGAGATAGATTTGTTTTTTGTTTTCATGTCTCGGTTGAGCGGTGCCTCAGATCAAAGCTCGAACAGAATTGTTGACCTGTTATGACAACGGAAAGTCGAAAGTCTGCGCGCAAATAATTAGAACGATGGAGAGAAGTAACTTTACACTGTTGCTTGTTAAATTTTAAATTAAAATTTAATTTGAATTGGATATCCGAAATATATCCATTTGTGCGAAAGGTGGAGCAACGCCAGTCTACTCACGAATTTCGTGAAAGGAAAGTTGTTGCACTCGGTATTTCCAAGGCATTTGACCGAGTCTGGCACTCTTAGGTCGAAAATGAATGCCTATGGAGTTGATAAGGCCCTGCTTGATTGGACTAGTAACTATCTTTCTGACCGTTCAATTCAGGTCGTATTGGACGGTTTCTTTTTTCTCATTTTCATTAAGGATAACTACTTCTAGTCCAATCCATTCTTTCTCTGACGTCAGCACTCTTAGCTTTTCACATGATGGCACGCTTTCTGCATAACATAGCAAGTGGAACTTAAACAAAAACGTATGTTAAGAACGTTAAATTCTGATCTTGGCAGCATAAAAATAAGGTGGGGACTACATTATAGAGTCGAATTTACCGCTTCTAAAACCCAATGCTGTCTTCTGTCGACTAAGCGTAATTTAAACCCCCAACCCTTATCCATGAACGGAACGGACGGAACGGTGCAAGATGTACTTCACTCCTTCAGATCTGGTTACTAAATAGAAGGCATATATTCGCCCTAAACTCGAATACAACTGTATTGTCTGGGTAGGTGCCCAAAGGACCACATTGCATTTACTAGACAGAATTCGGCTCCAGTGACATGCCTCCCCAGCCATACGAGAGAGGTTCTTCAATCTTCAATGCAAATCGCTCTCCTGATCTTCTGTACACTCTTCTTGCACTCATCACAGAACCACACTGTTCTTCATTGCTCATCTTTCCAATCCAAATGCTCTCGAGCGAACTGAAGGCGGGCTCGTCGTTGGGCTAGGGTCAATTTCGGCCCGTTTGCTGGTCCGTGTGCAGTCAAATGACCTTCTCGAAGTCTTCTTCTAGCTGTCCACCGACTGACTTTGACTTCACAAACTTCTTGGAGCCCTTGTCCCAGTTGAGTCGCATTCAAACGACGATTTCGCAACGAAGTCGTCACAAGAAAGCGGTCATCACGCTGTGTTGTAGCACGAGGTCGGCCAGATCCTAATCGCCTTCTAAAGCCGTCAGTATTTTGATATATCTGCAACACTCGACGAACGGAGAATTGCATGCAAGGAGGAAGGATGAGTCGGGTAAGATTATATTACTGGGTCAACCTAACCTGACTGCTTGCCGTAGGGTAAAGGGTCATAAAAAAAGCTCAATTACTCCGGTAAGCTTAATCATCCAGGTATAACTTATTAGGACCATAAGGGTGCTGAAGACGAATCTGCATCAAGTGAAGGGTGCGTCCACTACCCTTAGGAAGCGGTTCGCCGAGGATAATTTAACCCTTGGTCTAATCCAAGAGCATTGGGTTATAAGAGGACTTATTATAGGTGTACGGAATCAACAATCAAGCAAGTAAGTTGACTTTAATAACCCAAGGGCGGCCAGCTTCAAAACAATTCATTCAAAGGATCTGGAGGACTTACAAGTGGAAGCTCCGACCGAGAGAGGAACTCATAATATCGTGTGTGCTTCGATATACTTCACCGGCGACGACGACAATATTCCGCCAAATAAGGTCTAGGAGCTAAACCTCCAGTTCCTTGTAGGTTGCGATGCCAATTCACATCATGAGGTCTGGGGCAGAAGGGACTTCAATAAAAGGGGTGAGTGCGTTTTAGAATATCTCTATCTATTAGTAATAATGTAGAAACCCTAATTAAGGGCTCTAACCCTACAGTTATAAATGCGATCCGCGAATAGGTACTCGACCTTACACTCACCAGTCCATTTATCTCCAACATAGTTGAAAACTGACATAAGCACATCAGTTTTGACATTCCCGGCAAACTGACACATTCTTGTTCTAAATACGATCTTAAGTCTGTGGACTGGAATCTATATCGTGGACTTGTTCTCTCTAAATTGGATATGCTTGTCAGACATATAAAGTCCACAGGAGATCTAGATGAGGCAGGGTACCAATTAAATGATCTGTTATTTACATCCTATTATAACAGTTGTGTCCGTAAAACCAGTTTGTGTAAACGTAAGGTTCACTGGTGGAACGACCATCTGGCTAATCTTAGGCAGAAAGTTAGAAAACACTTCAACGCTGCTAAACGCACAAAGAGTTGGGACGAATACAGGTTCGCCATTACGGAGTACAACTCTGAACTTAGACAATCCAAACGTGCCCCATGGAGGAAATGCTGCGAAAACATTGTTGAAATGTCAGAAGTGGCATGAATCTATAAGGCATTAGTTAAATATCAGATAAACTGTGTAGGTTTTTTTTAAAAAAGGACGATCACACCTACAAGTCACATAAAGTGAGGATACAATCAGAATCCAGGTTCATTTCCCTGGTTCGTCTACTCGTGTCCACACACGTACCCGAACACATCTGACCAAAAGGTCCGTATTACTAGAATGGTAAATAGTTGATCCGATAAAATCAGTCCGGATAAGGTTAAATGGACACTAGGCTCTTTCAAACCGTTCAAAGCTCCCGGCGGTGATGTGATCTTTCCAGCGCTTCTACAGAAGGCGATTGATCTTATCCTACCGGGTATGATTAGTTTATTTATGGCCAGCTATACCTATACCTATCGACTTGGCGGATATAGTGGCATTCATAAGAGGACTAGGCCACCACATAATGTGGTAGACATCTGGGACGCACAATAGACCTTAAGGTCGCAGTGCACAAAACTTTTCAGCCCACCAACATTAACATAACATATACCTGGGGATACATTCCTATTATCTTGAGACAGGTAAATGTGATATTTAATCTCAAACCAGGCAATAGGCCTAGTGAGCTGCCTAGTGAGCTGCCTAAATCATACAGACCTATAAGTCTAACATCATTTGTCCTCAAAACCATGGAGAGACTTATTGATGTTCATATTAGAGGCCGGTTAGAATTGTCTATCCCTTTGCACTCAAGTCGGTTTGCGTACAGGAAAGTCAAAAGCACAGAAGGTGCCCTTCAATATCTTGTAAAGAAGATAGAAGGAAATTTTCGTTCCAAGGAAGTGGCATTCCTCGACATTGAAAGCGCTTTCGATAGCACTGGCTAGGATTCTATTTCAAAGGGGATCAGTAACAGAGGTATTGAAGACTCGACTAATCGTTGGCCCTTATCCATACTTGAAAGTCGAGATAGTATTTCCTCCTCGGGAGGAGTGTCTGTGTCTGTTTGTGTGACTGCAGTCCAGTCCCAAAGTTGGAGTGCTTTCTCCCCTTCTGTAGTCACTAGTCATTGACTATCTTTTAGTCCATCTTCACAGATCAGGCTAAAACGCCATTGGTTATGTGGACGATTTGGATGATTTGACGATTTTTATTAGTGTTAAGCACGACAAGGCTATTACTAATGTCATGCAAGGTGCTATATGACACGCCATAGAATGGTGCAGCAGAGAAGGACTGTCCACCAATCCTTAACAAACGGTTCTAGTACCTTTCACGAAAAGAAGACATGTTGATTTGGGACCTATGATCATTAAGGCACCAGATTAGATTATCCCATAGAAGTTTCAACCTTGATAAACGGCTAAACTGGAATTCTCATATCAATTCCGCCATCGAACGCGCCACTAGGTTCTTGTGGAGCAGTAGACGCTTCTATGACAGAACTTGGGGTCTAAATCCAGAAATGCTATACATACATAGATACAAACCTGGTGACTATGTGAGACACCAGAGGGTTCTTGACTCATTTCCTGAAAGAGACATGTTCTGCACAATCCCCGACATAATCAGGGAGCACTGTTTCTGCAGGTTATTTGAGGTAAAAAAATCTGGTAAATTGGTCCAATGTTGTTTCTGCACTGGAAGCTAGAGGGCTGGTCTGGTTTACAGATGGATCGAAGATGAAAACTGGAGTTGGAGCTAGTGTCTTTGGACCCAACACCAAAGTTTCGATTCCAATGGGAAAAAGTCCTTCGGTTTTCCAGGCGGAACTCCATGACATTGAGATCTGCGCCATATCTGCTACAATATCTATCTTTTCAGATAGCCAGTCAGCACTTAGAGCGCTGTAATCCAATTTGATGGACTCGATATCAACCAAAAGCTGTTGCTCTTGCCAGACACAACAAAGTCAAACTCGGTTGGGTACTTGGTCATCAGGGAATTGCAGGCAACGAATCTGCAGATGAACTAGCTAAGGCTGGCTTGTAATCTGCGTTCATAGGACCTGAACTCTAATGTGGTGTCAACTGTACTGATAAATTGTTGGGAACACGAACTTCGGCTGACCTGGAATTTTTTTTAGAGAAATTTATAAAGGAATGTCCTCAATTCAAAGAACCCCGCCAGGAAAAACTCCTTAAAATTTTAATAAGCTTTCAACTTTTACCTAACTGAAGCCAACTGCGAGTATCATCTCATTGCATGGCATAAAGAGATACTTGAACTGGCAAAAATCTACATGGTATACTGATCCTCTTGTATACTTACCGACAACATTCAAATAGCCAAATTGTGTCTTCGCTGTGACCGTGTTGATCTGGCACATGTATCGCCCTTTGTCCTCCTCGTGGACATTGTTAATGTGCAGATACCATGTCCGGTGGCGGTCGTGTTTGTCATGGGTCACACTAATACGAGGATTTCTCGTTATCACGTGATTGTGCACCGTCAAAATTGCTGATTGTTCAAAGTGCATCCAGGCCACCTGCAAAAGAAGCACAGGAAACAAGTGAGTGTTGTGTGAGGTACAGAGAGATGAAACAAAAAGGACACACACTCGTGAAAAAAAAAATTGGAAAAAAACAAAACGGAATGTTTAGATAGGCCGCCTGTCTGGGTGTGCCTTTGTGTTGGAGTGCATACATACTGTGTGTAAATGTCCAGTTGTTCTGATGAAAAATTGTGCAAACATAAAAAAATCGTGGAATTGCGACTGATGCTGGGAGGATTTAGCGGGAATGTTGGCAAATATTATAGCGGATATTGTGAGAGGAGGACGAACAAAAAGAAATATCCCATATAATAGAACGCTTCAAATATTGACCGAGACATGGTTCCGGTGAAATGCAAGGAAGTTCTTAAATTCAACAAAAAACATAAAAAACAAATGAATTGAATTGAAAATCAACCGAAATTCCCATCGACGCATCGAAAAGGCAATTACATCAGATACTCGATACTTGATTCTTTTTTTTTTGCCTACGCCACTGGCATGACATTGGGAATCATAACGCCTCAGCGCATTGTGCGCTAATGGATTTTTATGCCATTTGGTTTGAGTTGAAAGCCTTTGGATTGAGTCCACACCTGCTCTTTAGTGAGTAGCCACAAACTGGCAAAGTTTGTGTGCTGGCCACAGCAATGCACCAACTAAGCTGCAAGTTGACATTTTCGACATTTCCAGTTTCCGACCTGTGATCCAAGTGCATCGATTGCTCTGCACAAATAGTAATTTCACTTTTTTTTTTAAAAGGTTCTTCTTCATGTGTCATCTGTTGGTAACGAAATTCTCCCCGCTGCTGCTGCCGGAATTAAAGTCAAACAAAATGAAAATTGCATCAGTTGTTGTTAAAAGGGATGACAGGTTAGGAGGAAATTCCTGTGTCCCTGCTGCTGCTGCTAATGCCAAACAAACAAGTGATTTTATTACTCCTTTTCTTTGAATTCGGAAAAGGCTTTGTTGACAAGAAGAACATGGGAGATAATACAGGGTAACTGACTCACATGTGTCAAAAGTAATAAAAAGCAAACAAAACACAAAGTATTTTTGAAATTTTCTAACAACAAGTTATTGCCTTGCATTCGCATTCAAGTTCCAAGAGTATCACTATATTTATAATAATGTATCTAGTAGTAGTAGTAGTTGACTATATTTCATTATAAGTGTTACAAAAAAATGTTTCTTAGTCTATTTCGGTTTGGTCCAAGCCTGTCTACCAGAATGGCATTTCATTTCATTATGTCCTATATCCCCTTGTGAGCCCTAGGGCCTCTATTACGCCTACGCGCCATCGCGTGCGGTTCCTGGCAATGATCTTCAGCTCTCTCAAACTCTTCCCCAATTGCCGTGCCTCCTCCTCAACTGTTCTGCGCCATGTATTTCTGGGACGACCCGTTCTTCTACCATCCTGAGATAACGGATTCCATTGCACTGCGTAGTCTGCTATGGAACTGTCCTCTTTTCGGAGTGTATGACCAATCCACTGCCACTCCCGTCGTTGGATGGTTGTGCCTGTTGGTTCCTGGCCCGTTCTCTAGTAAAGATGTTCGTTAGAGATACGGTTAGGCCAGAAAACCCTTAAGATGTTCCGTAGGCACCTATTTACGAACGTTTGTAATATTTTTGTGATAAAAGCGGTCACCTTCCAAGTGCTGCACCCATACAATAGCACAGATTCAACATTTGAACGGAACAGTCACAGCTTGGTGTTTAAGCTGATCGCATTGCTTCGCCATATCATGGACATCAATCCAAACACTGATTTTGCTTTGCCGATTCGGTTGACAATGTTCTGTTCAATTCCACCTTCGGTCGACGAGACAATACTCCCAAGATATTGGAAACTCTCTACTAACTCTACCAGTTGTCCAGCAATGTTCACTTGAGCTACTGAGTTAGTGCCGAGGTTGATGATTTGGGTTTTGGCAGTATTGATGTTCAAACCTGCAACATTTGCCTCCCTTTCCACATTTGTTGTCATTTGGTGCAGCTCCATAACCCTCTGTGAGTGAGCGTAGTGCAGATGTTTGAGTTGAGATGTAAGAGTCCAACGAATTCCTCCGTTTTCAGTAGATAAAGCTGCGCGAAGCACATCGCTAATCACCAACAAAAAAAGTATCGGCGATAGAATGCAACCTTGTCGTACCCCACTTAGGATCTCGAATTCCTCTGACAGCTATTCCTCTTTGCAGCACATGACATTTAGAGCCATCATAGGTTGCTTTAATAATAGCTATTAGTTTATCGTGTATACCTCTCATGCGTAAGGCGAGCCAGATAAACTGTCTGTTGACACCGTCAAACGCCTTCTCAAATTCAATGAACAGTAGGTGCAGTGGTCACCGGAATTCAACGCACTGTTCAATAATGATCCGCAGGGTGTTTATGTGGTCTATACATGAGGATCCAGAGCGGAATCCTGCTTGTTCGGCGTCGAGTGTATCTTCCAGATGTTCCTTAATTCGGTCAAGTACTACTTTGGCTATTACCTTTGCAACTGCAGGAAGAACGCAAATGCCTCTCCAGTTTTCGCACTCCATAAGACTACCTTTTTTAGGGAGCTTGACAATCTTCCACTCGTCGGAGAAACTTTCTGCCTCTCAAGCTCTCTCTACAAGAGGATATAAAAGCTCCGCTGATGTCGTTGGAGCTGCACGCAGAAGTTCTGCGGGTATACCATCTAGTCCTACCGACTTGTTGCTCTTTAGTGCGTTTACTGGGAGTTGAGGTGCGAATTCGGGAAATTGTTACTTCCGGCAGCTCCGTTTGATTTGGGTGCATATCGTTAGCAAAAACACGGTTAAGGACCGTAGAGGAATACTCCTTCCATCGCTTGAGCTGATTCTCATCTGAAACGAGTACGGCACCAAAATAGCTAAATATAATTTGTCTATGATATACACATGTGTTATCAAATCGCGCAAAGATCCATTCAAACCCCCTCGTCCTCGTCTGGATCAATGGTGGATAATATTAAAAAAAAAATTTCATCATATTGTTGTACCGATCTCTATTCAAGCTTCGACCTCCAGCATCACGAATTCATCTATAAAAGTTGGGTGTATTTATTAAATTATGCGGAGGATTTAGAAGTCTCCCTCGATGATGCACTTTCTGTAGCAAAGTGCGCCTCTTGGTCTCCGTTTAAGATACTGATTGCATCATCCTCAGCCAGAATATATGAACCGGAAAACCGAACCGGAATTCCCCTAAAACTGGAAATACTGCTAGCAAGTGTAGTACATCTTCCCTTACTGTCATGTTATAGATATTTGTCATGATAGATATTAAACAAAATTTGTAGTTCTGGTCGGTGTGGTATATAATTCAAGCGAACCAACTCTCCGCACATTTTAAAAATAGTGCTTATTGTATCTGTCGTGAAGCGATTTAAAAAGCATGTTCATTTTTCAAGTTGGTATTTAACTTTGCTATAGTACAACCTATATTGGGAACATTGGGCTTCTTTTACATATTTCTGGTATATAATGTTTCCAGTTTTTTTTTTTAATAAAATATCAAACGGCCTTCTTAGAAAATCAGACTGCAAGTCTGGTGAAATGTTAAAGATAACACCACATTCTGACGCAAGATGCTCCCATTCTTGCACTAGATTTCCACTTGTTCTTATGATGTGTGTAAGTACTTTTTTTTTGTAGCCTTTCTTCCTCCAGTGAAATTACATTTACTACGTAATTAAAATGCATTTTTAATGTGTTCAGAAACATAGGGGGCGTTCCCGTTTCTAAATGTAGCATGTAATTCGGGGTGCTACTAGGTTATCGCAATATTCGCATATTGAAAGTATCGCATGAGCAAAAGAACAGTATCCCCATACTTGGGCTCCATACAAAAGAATTGAGACTGTAGTTGATCGGAATAAGCTTTGCTTTGCACTATGGCTTACATGATTATTACTGATACATTTGCCTCAAACTGAACCGATTGCTCGCTTAGCTTCAGACAATTTGTGTTGAAGGTGTTTATTCATGCTTACATATGGGGTGATAAGAACTTCAAGATACTTGCATTCTCGTACTATTTCAATAGGCTCACCTTGCGACGTCCACTTTTCACTTCGATAGTAACTCCCACCACCGTTTCTAAAGATCATCATCTTTGACTTTTATAGATTTACAGATAGATCTAGTTTTGCAGTAGGTATCTAGTCTGTTTTCTCTGCATGCAGTCGACAGTATCTGCAAGGAAGGCAATATCATCTGCAAACATGGGAGCGGGGATATCTAGCGCAATCCCACCTTTGACGGTATCTGTTATGTTGTTTATATATAATGTAAACAGTCTTCTTTCTTTCCTTTACTCCGCGGGGGAGCATAGGGCTTCTACAAACGTCCGCCAACGAACTCGATTTAACGCCTGAGGTTTCAAGAGACGCCATTCGGTCCCCTGGGAAATGTAAACAGTAGTGTACTTAATATACAGCCTTGCTTCATGCCCATCGCATCTCTGAGAACCTTCAGACAAGTAGTTTCCATCCAAAATGAAAGCTTTGTTGTGGTTTGCGTACATTGCTCGCAAGACGTATATGACTTTTGTAGATCTTCCGTATCTATAGAGTTTATAGAAAAGTGCCTCTTGCAAAACAGCATCAAAATATGCTCGAAAATCGACAAAAAATGCGTAGAGCTTTTTGTGGTCCGTTTTGCAGATTTCGGCAATGGTCGTAAGCGTAAAGATCTGTTCGATCGTCGAGTAATTCTGTCTGAAGCCCGCTTGAAATTTATGGATAATTTTCATGGGAGGTACACACTTGTGCATAGTTTTAACAAAATCGGGGTTCAGGAAGTTCATATTAAGTTCATTTCATAACAACATTTGGGCTCAAACATAAAAAACTTGGACGTAAAGTTAATAAAGAAAATTGAAAAAAATGAAAGCCACCCTGCACAAAGTTTTCTAATAAAATACAATTCTACCAAGAAGTGATACCATAGGCGTTGCTGGTAGCATACAGCATACATGTACAAATACAAGTGTCGTTGTTTGGGGATAACGATAGGGATAATAAAATGGAATTGAGGTGTAAATATTGTGTTCTTTTCAGATCAGCCTCAGTCTCACACTATACCCAACACACACACACACATCTACAGGCACGTGCACACACACTGTAAATACAACCAGAAGACGTGTATTGAATGCAATAAATCCCTCAAAGAAAAATGGCAAAGTGATACTGAAGGGGATGCCTGTCTGTCGCTGTAGGCAGGGCAGGGGATGAGAAGGGAATCCTGTGAATTGTGATAGGGATTATTTTAATGTTCTTTAAGCTTTCGACACGTACACAAAATGTTTCTGGTGAATATCTGACACTATCTTCTGAAGCTTTATACAAAAAGTGTAAGAGTTATTTTCGGCCCAATGCTAGAAGTCAACTCCAACTTTGATTTCGTATGCTGACGAGCAGGAAGTGACACTAACAGGTAACAAAAAGGAAGCCAACGACTATCAAATATTTTCCATCAGCTTTGCAGCAGCGGTTATTGTGGTTCAAATGTCAGTATATTTCTCCATTCAGCTACGGGTTTTGATAGGATAGATACATAGATAGATAGATGATGTCCGTGTGCCGCGCAACCCTAAACGGAAAACGTGACTCGATTCTTTTGTTCTTTGTTAATCATTTCATGTTATCTGCGATTGGAAAAGGCTGACAGACGTACATGTGTTCGACATTGATTGGCCAAAATTGAAAAGAGTTTGAAGGCACAAATTAGCAGGCGACTTTTTCCCTTCAAAAGGAAGAATCGATTAATTAGCGCAGATGGGGGGAAGGTTGGGGGAAGGTGAATGCGAAAATTGTTTAAAAGGATGTTTGCGAGAAAAAAATGATATTTTTTTTAAAGAGATTGCTTCCAATTCTAATTCTACTGCCAATTTTCAGAGCAAGGATTTGTTATAAATGTGATTTTTACTTTATTATTTTAGAATTTCCTGTGTTTTCTCTATCTCCGCCTCTATCTCTCTCTCTCTCTTTGTCTTCAAAATCTGCTTTGTGAACCTTCAGCTTAAGTTTATAACTTTGAAGCATGTTAACAGACTTAAGTCCATTTTGTTTGGCTTAAGCAAAGTCGTGGGCTTATTTTTGGTTCCATATGCTGTTATCGTCTGTTGAAAGTGACTCAGGATATTTAAAGGATTCCAGTACATCCAATTTGTATGGCTCTACCATAAAATTAACTGCACGACTGATGCTATCTAATTGTAGTGTTTGCATAGATGACCACAAAATGTACTTTCTATTGATAGTACGAGTACTCACCAGTATGTGAATCTTTAATCGAACACATTTTGTGTCATATAAGGTACTGCAGACTTGTATCCTCGTGACATAACCTAGAGTCTTGGATAACCATCCGCATCCTTAAGTTTGAAGAGAAGGTAGGTTAGTTTGTTTGCTTTCGTGGTGCCAGCTGTAGATTCTGATTGAACTTAACAGTGATCCGGAATTCTTTACTTAGTTTAATTTTTCAAAGAAATAAGGAAAGAAGTCTGCGAGATTTGATACGACAACTGGTGTGAAAAGAAGAAAAGGAAAATAACTTCTCTAACAAAATCTTAACTTAGAATTATATTAGAATTAAAATTAGAATCAGGCGGTCAGTCATCAGCAGAATAGGGAGAATGACACAGAATGCATCAGAATTGCAGGTGGCCGTAACTATCTCCGACTGGTGGAAGTAGGATCAAACCTCCACGTGGTGGCCGCCGGTCATTTTCTTCAATACAGAAAAAGCTAAATGCTAGTCCCTTCAAAGTAAGGTTGGCGCGAGGCCAATAACTTCGCCTCGCTCAAAAATAATAAGGATGGTACTCCAGCGGAGCTGATTAAAACAGGAGGCCCCGCAATACACCATGCAATTCATGAACTAATATTGAAGGTGTGGGAGCAAGAAGCGATGCCAGAGGACTGGCGAAGAGGCATCCTGTGCCCCATACATCGGAAAGGAGATATCAAAACATGCAGCATTTATCGTGGTATAACGTTGTTGGGTACCGCGTTATTTCTCTTCTATCCTTCAAGGCAGGATCGCCCCATCGGCTAAAGTCATCATTGGTCCATACCAGTGTTGCTTCATCCTAGGTAAATCAACAACTGATCAGATTTACAACCTTAGGCAGGTTATGGAAAAATGTCTAGAGTTTCAAAAGTCATCATCACACAACTTGTTATAGAATTTAAAGCCGCCTGTGATTGCATAGCCAGAGTAGAACTTTTTAAAGCTATGAGAGAATTCGGCATCCCTAATAAACTGACACAACTATGTAGGTTGACCATGACCAATATCATAAGCCAAGTAAAAATATCCGGATTACTATCAAGCCCATACAACATCTATAACGGGCTCCGATAAGGGGATGGACTGGCCTGCGTCCTCTTCAACCTGGTGTTGAAGAAAGTGATCGGAGACTCTGACGTAACGGCGAGAGGAACAATCCTCTATAAGTTCATTCAGATACTGGCTTACGCAGAAGATATTGACATCGGTGGTAGAAACTGAGGAGCTGTACAGGAAGCTTTCATACAGACCGAGCAGGCGGCACGAAATCTGTGGCTGCACAGCAATGACACAAATGAGAGCAAAACAAAGTATACATGGTGGTCACGTCTGCGAGTAGTAGATCCAACATTGGTCCCTCAATTCAAATAGTGAAGCGTTAATTTAAAGAAGTGTATTTCTTTAACTATCTTGGGTCAACTGTAGCAGCCGATAACAGCAACAAAGGCTACGCCTTTCCACGACGATTGGTTCTACGCACCGAAAGGACCCCAATACTTATCAAGACATTGGGCCAAAGATCGTCAACACAACAACAGATTTGAGATTGGATCACTTGGATCCACTCCCAAACCGGGAGCTGCTACAACAACAACAAAGCCTACTATAGTCTGCCAAGACTCATCCAATCCAGTAACTTAACCATAACATCCAAGATGCTCGTACTTGTATATTAGACAATGGTCATACCAGTACTTATATATGGATCTGAGACTTGGTTGCTTTGCAAAAAGCTTTCTGACCTCATAGCGGCGTTCGACAACAAACTCTTACGGAGAATTGTTGGCCCCGTATGTGAGGAAGAACGATTCCAGAGACTCTATAATGATGAGATCTACGACCGTTACCGCGATGTCGACGTCGTGAAGGGAATTAAGCTCGGTAAGCTCCGGTGGGCAGGACACCTAGATCGCATGAGCGAATAGGATCCTGCTCGGAAAGTCCCTTGCGATAGGTCGGCCAAGACTAGGCTGGAAGTATGGCGTACACGAGGTCGCCTAGATTTTAGGAATGCAAAACTGGATGACATCGGCTCAAAATCGGAATGGACCGGTGGAGAGGCCAGGACCGGACCTCGGTTGTAGAGCCAAAAATTAACAAATCAGATCATTTTATCAATCTTGATTAACTGAGTAAAAGCTTGTCGCGAGATAAATCAAAATAATTCTACTACATCCTTACTAATATTATAAATGGGAAAGTAACTCTTTCTGTCTGTTTGTTACCTTTTCACGGCTAACCGGCTGGACCAATTTGGTTAGTTTTTCTTTTAAAATGTTCATAATAGTACGGCGATGATTATACAAACTGAAAAAATGCCATTTTCCAATTATGTATGAACTCGGGATCATAACTCACGATTCTACAATTTTGGGTCAGGGGTGAGGCTCGACGGTGTGCGGTGGTTTTAGTGGGGAACGGTGGGATTGTTTGGGTCAGTAGGATGTGAGGTGCAGCCAGACAACGCCTGTTAATTTAGCTTTTAGTTTGTCTAAACGGTGTCTTAGCGGTGGGTTGGCGGGTCCGGGTAACGCCGGGGTTAACAACTAGTATTGTAATTAATGTAATAAACGCGGTTATTCGTATAATACGGTTGGCTGCCTCAATAGTTAGGTAAGGATTGGTCTGCGATGAAACCATATTACACGTATCACTGATAATTTTAATGAATGGGTCTAGCCGTTTTTGGCAGCTAGCGGTAGTGTTAACCTCAATAGATGAGGGCTCTTATTTTACTTCTTTATGTATGTATGCCTGGGTGGTATGCTAGAACTACTCATGATTCATGTTCTGGCGTTGCCATTTCATCAAGTGTTAGTCCTCAAAACTTCATCAACGTCTGTTTTAGCGCTCTAGTCAAATCGACACTCTCACATATGTTACTCTCGTACTTTCTGCCTAATGAAGTCCTTTAAACAGCCTGCGTTCCACTCTCTTAAAAAACATTCCTGCAAACGACACAAATTCCGCCATTAAAAATCAATCGATAAATGATGTCGCCATCTCTAACGAAGAAAGTTCGTTTCCTTGTTTTTAAAAATAACTAGATACTATCCTTGGTTTGAGTTTGATACAAATTCATCTCAATCTTTTGCAATTCAACTCTGTGCTAGCATCTTTATCTTTGTGTGACGCCAATTACAAATTCCTTCTCCTGCTCGAATCGACTCAGCGAATGGCTGGAAGATTTTAATCAAAAAGTTTTCCACCAAAAATATGCAATGGTACGCGCGACGCTCAGATTCTAGGCGAACTTTTCTATGGAAATTTCCTCAGACGTCTGCATATAGATGGATGATAAGTAGTAGACGAGGAGTAGGAATTGGTTAAGAAACAACTGATTTCCAATTAAGTTTCGTTAATTAGAGGAAAATCGGTTTTGTGCTCATAATTTTCTTCCTGCACAGCACTTGAGGAAGTTTTTCCTTCCTTCAACGAAAATGTTGAGAACTTGGGCTTTTCAACCTCTTCCGATGGAAATGTTCTTCTTCTGCTGCTGCACAACTACACCACAGGAATAGATTCTGTTTTTATCATTGTCATCACCTGTGATGCAAATTCGCAGGGACGCCAAAGACGATTGTGTGGGTGGGTGGGGGGTGGCATCTGCATAATGTGATGTGTTCGTGCGGTCGCTCATTCATTCATTTATCAAAGTGAAGTACCACATGAGTAGCACAAAAAGGAATACAAATACGTTTAGAGCAAGCAATGGATAGCGAGCAGTCTGAAGGGAAGATTAATGACTCGCCGTGCGATCGCTTGCCATTTATAATTTCTCGTGTAGTGTATACGATGCATGCCACTTGACTTGACTTGACAACAACAAGGAACACGTTTATCGGTAAACTGGTACTTTGTCATCCCATTTTCACCTCTTACCTCTTACTCGAACATTTATCGAGCAATTAAAGTCCGTCCGCCCTATACCGACAGGAGATAATGTCAACCATGTTGTCTGTCCTCTGTTTTTGTCGTCATTGAATGAACAGCAAGCTGTACAGTAGTAGAACAGGAGGAGATACTCGCAGCTAATTTGTCACACTGTGCGAATGAAGTGAACGAGCGTAGTTCACTTTACCTCATCACTACAGGCATAACATACGATACGACAGGACTCCATGACTGACCGACGCGAATGCCACTAATTTGTTTGGCCGCCGGTTATGTTGATAAAGCTAAGTAGAAGCAGCCATCTACATGGAAAAAAACCGCATTTTTGCGGTCATAAATAACAATGTGACAGGGGTGGTCGTACCATATATGTGAACAGAGGGTAGTACGAGAATATCTGAAGCAACAATGCCTCGTTTAACATTTATTGTATCGACCGGGGCAGAAGTGAGTGAGTAGGGGTGAATATTCCAAGTGGATGAAGGATGTTAGCCTATGTACTCGTACGTATTTAGGTCGAGTTTAGTTTTTTTCATAATTTTGAAGGGTAAATAGCTGTGGCTGCAGATTTTTTCCATCTCTCCTCAGCTGACCAGGCAAAATGTCATGATTTAATTATTGTTTTCTATTTGGGGACACTCTGAAAATGGACAGAGCAGAGGACTCAATTGAGAATTTTTAACATTTACTTATAAAAAAGATCCCAAATCCTGCAAATCCTACTATCTAAAAAATGAACGAACTTCAAATTTGTCATTGGAACGCCAACGGCCTAAGCCAACATAGACTCGACCTCCAACACTTCCTACTTAGGAACGAAATCGATATCGCACTAATATCAGAAACCCATCCGGCCGATAAGCACGACTTTCATATAAAAGGATTAGAGTTTAACGGCACTAATAACCCATACGACAAAACTCACGGTGGCTCTGGAATTCTTATCGAATTCCGCCGTAGCCACCATCCCCTACAGAAAAACCGAGAAGAACATCACCATCAAGCTACTTCCATTTGTCTAACTGAGGGGATCGAAGACATAACAATATCAGCCATATACTGTCCCCTTCAAATCAACATTACGACCCAACAATTGCTCAACTTCTTCAGCAGCCTTGCAAACAAGTTTTAGCAACTGGCGACTATAATGCTAAGCACACCTATTGGGGTTCTAGGCCAATAACTCCAAAAGGCAGACAACTTTGGTTTTGTCTTGCCTTTGTCTCTGCGGGTCACCTACTCGTGTGATGATGTACTCTGAAGATACGAAATACGAAGATACGATGAAAAATTCCTGACCTTATAGAGTTCGGCATCGCAAATTAATATATTAATAGGCACAACCTGAAAGCCGAGACAAGTTTTGACCTCTTATCTGACCACCTCACCTGTTGTTATTACAATCACAAATTCAAGAAGCGTGGAGAAAAGTCCCTCAAACCATCCCAGACTAATCGACAAACTGGCTTAAATATAGAAAATACATAAGCTCTCATCTCAACCCGGTAACTTCCATGATGCAACACGAGGACTTAGATTCTGTTATTCTCGTATTCAACCAAACACTAACACTTGGAGCAATCTCCGCTACACCCAAACAAAGTTAAAAAATACTCCACGCACATCAGCCAGAATTGAAGAAATGATCTGCGATAATTGCAAATTAAGACGGGATTGGCAAACGCAAAGATCTCTTCTCACAAAGCAAAAGCTGGTGAAGGCTACGAAAGCCCTCCAAAGATTTTTCAAAGAGGAAAATGTGAGGAGCCTAAGAAATTATCTCGAAGACCTCTCACTAAATGCTACCAACCTCATCTCACGGCAAAGAAAACCATACCTCCAAAGCGGCACGCAAAGAGGAAGGATGAGTATATCACTGGGTAAACCTACCCTTATTGCTTACCATAGGAGACAGGGTACTAAAAGAGTACAATTACTCCGGACTAAAGCATCCAAGAGTCTTGCGTCAATTAGAGCTGCAGCGGCTATAGCTACTGTCTCCCATATGATAAGCGGCGCCACTGAGCACGCAAGGAGGAAGGATGAGTCGGGTGTAGTTAGATCAGTAGGTCAACCTAACCTGACTGCTTGCCCTAAAAAAGCACAATTACTCAAGCAAGCTAAAGCATCCAAGAGTCTTGGGTTATAAGCAGATGGGACATCATAAGGTTGCTACAGACGAATCTGCATCACGCGAAGAGTGCTTCCGCTACCCATAGCAAGCGGTTCGCCGAGGATAACATAACCTTTGGTCTCATCCAAGAGCCTTGGGTTATAAGCGGACTTATTAGAGGTCTACGGAATCAGACAAATTAATTGATTTTTAAATGGGGGGAGTTAGTGCCAACGGCGGCCTGCTTGATCAGCACGAGAATTAACTTTGTTCCAATTCCAGAACGTGCGTCCTTCGGCATACTTCCCCGGCGACGACGACAACGTTCCTCCAAATAAGGTCCAGGAGATAATAGAGCACTGTCAGAACAGAAACTTCCAGAACCAGTAGGTTACGATGTTAATGCACATCATGAGGTCTGGGCCAGTAGCAGAGGCATCAATAAAAGTGGTGAGTGCCTTTTAGAAAAACAACTTACTGGCGATAATCTAGAAATCCTAAAGGATGGGCTCTAAGCCTACCTGTACAAATACCTGAAGAGGTACTCCATTTATCTCCAACATAGTTGAAAACTGGCATATGCCTGACGAAGCCTCGCTGTCGAAGCCTCGCTGTCAGACCATAACATCAGCTTTGACATTCCCGACAAACTTGTGTTACTTCCTTCCTATCATGATAGTTGTGTTCTTAAAACTTGTTTGTGTAAACGTAAGGTTCCCTGTTTAAGCTTAGGAAGAAAGTTAGAAAACTCTTTAACGCTGCTAAACGTACGAAGAGTTGGGACGTATATAGGTTTGCCCTTACAGAGTACAACTCTGAACTAAGACGAGTTATTGAACGGATAATGGCAACTAAGCTTCAGAAGCTACAAAGAATTGCCTGCCTAGGTATAACGGGTGCCATACACACCTGTCCTATGACTTTGAGGTAAAAATATTAGACCGGGTAAACTGGTGCAATAGTTTTCTGGTTATCAGATGAATCGAAAACGGAAACTGGAGTTGGAGCTGGTGTCTTTGGACATACCAATGGGAAAAAGTCCCTAGGTTTTCCAGACAGAATGCCATGCCATCAAGATCCGCGCCAGAATTAACCTTATTAAAGGAATGAAAGGTGGGCGCCGTGGCTCAGTGGATAACTGCATGGCTGCTGAGCTGAAGGTTTCTGGTTCGATTCCCAGTAACACCAATTTCGCGAATCTCTTACAAACGTCAGACAATAATAACTTGTCACGGAAAGCTTCACAATTTGCCGTTCGGATTCGGCATTGAATTGTAGGTCCCTTCCATTCAATGTGACAATATATACACACACAACACAAATGGTCACGAGAAGCTAGGGCTTGGACCGCAACGGTTTGTCGCGCCGAATATTATTATTAAAGAAATGAAGGGCGCTATATTATGTATCTTTTCAGATAGCCAGGCAGCACTTGAAACTCTGTTGGACTCAATATCAGTCAAAAACTCTTATGATGCACTGTAATCTCTTGCATCCCCGTGGGGTCCAAAATGCATCTTAACCTACTCATGGTTAGGGTGCTGGGCTTTAACACGGGATATTAAATTACGGTTTTCTCTCTAAGAGAGCTAAATGGTAGCATAGTTCAGAGTATGCTTAATGGTGAAAGTCAGGTAAGCGCGGGGCTCGTCCCCAACTCTTTAACAATGTAATCTCTTGCAAGACACAACATAGTCTAACTCTAACTAACTGGTCATCATGGAATTGCAGGCAACGTATCTGAAAATAAACAAGCTAGGGCTGGCTCGGAATCTGCGTTTATAGGACCTGAATCCTACTGTGGTGTCAGCTGGGCTGCCATCACAGCACTGATAAATTTTTGGGAACACAAACTTTGTTCCAATTCCAGAACGTGCGTCCTTCGGCATACTTCCCCGGCGACGACGACAACGTTCCTCCAAATAAGGTCCAGGAGATAATAGAGCACTGTCAGAACAGAAACTTCCAGAACCAGTAGGTTACGATGTTAATGCACATCATGAGGTCTGGGCCAGTAGCAGAGGCATCAATAAAAGTGGTGAGTGCCTTTTAGAAAAACATATTCTCTCTAAGGGAGCTAAATGGTAGCATAGTTCAGAGTATGCTTAATGGTGAAAGTCAGGTAAGCGCGGGGCTCGTCCCCAACTCTTTAACAATGTAATCTCTTGCAAGACACAACATAGTCTAACTCTAACTAACTGGTCATCATGGAATTGCAGGCAACGTATCTGAAAATAAACAAGCTAGGGCTGGCTCGGAATCTGCGTTTATAGGACCTGAATCCTACTGTGGTGTCAGCTGGGCTGCCATCACAGCACTGATAAATTTTTGGGAACACAAACTTCGTCTGGCTCACTAAGCGTCCGTGGGTTAGGCAATCCAAACAATTAATCAGACCCTTTTCCTACAAGGAAATCGTTAATTTTAATAGGGATAGCATTAGGAAGCTGGTGAGTTTTCTAATAGGTCATTGTGGCTTGTGATATCACCTTAACAAAATTAGTGCAAACTCAGAGGCTGAATGTAGGTTCTGCTCGGAAGATGAAGAGTTATCCGAGCACATTCTTTGTGAGTGACCAGCATTACTTTGGTTAAGGAGACGCATCTTTCGCAAGGAAATATGCTCGACAGCGGAGTTGAGAAATTCTACTATTAAGGAAGTACTCTCGACACGCCTCACATACGGAAAAAGGAAAAATCTATTTCGGACTTAGATACTCACAAAATTTCAGCTCTCTAGGTCATGTGGAAGGTGGTTGGAGAGGACTTCAAATTAGTCGAAAATACAGATACAAAGGGGTCAAGTAAAGTTAAAGTTTCAAAAGTCTCTTATTCTTTGTCTGCTGTTCCACTGAATGACAAATATTTCCGACAGCTTTTCACTTGACATTCGACCGTCTATCAAATGAATCCTACTTTACATATTTTTCCTGCTCAATATCGGATAGCAGGTCAGTTGGTAAAAGAGGGAGCCTTCGCTGGATGAACTGCGATGTCTTACTAATCACAATTTCAACTGCCTTCTTTGTTTGGCCTAAGTACTGCGATTTGTTACGAAAAAAAATTGCCAAAGGAGGCTAAAGAGGCACAGCAGGCGCTTAGCCACAGGTAGGTACTCGTACTATATAAGCTGCACTCACATATCTTGAATTCCTGCGATTACGATTATGTCGCGATGGTCTGTGCGCTTGAGTAATTTACTGCCGCTGCCATTCACGTTAGCCTCGAATCGAGGTTTTGTTTTGTCGGGCGGTCGATTCCCCTGATGCCATTGGAATTCCGTGGAAAATAAGTCGCATACACTCGTTTTTAGTATAAGAGTCACGGACAATGTCGAAAAAAGGCAACAATGTGGTTGGATGGTTGCTTGCTTGTTTAGCGCATATTTTCCGCTTGAGGAAATCTATTATTAGTTGGAATCCCCTGGCAGTGCGTAGCTACTGTTTGCTTTTGCAGTTAGGTTGTCCTTTATTAGTCAGCCCACTCGTCTTTCAGTCAGCATTTGTTAGATTTTTTCCTCTGTTTTTCCAGCAAAGGAATTCTTTTGATGCAAACAAACCATTTGCTGTGTATGTGTGTTGGTTGGGGAATTTCTTTCTTTTTCTCAATTTTACGGCGGAAAATATTTTCCAATATATTCATACTCATGAAGGACGGAAAACGACGACGACTACGACTACAACGATGTCATTCATATTCCTGCCGACATCGAAAGTAAATTTCACGCTCGGATGAGCTTTTGTCAGGACGGGTTTGACAAGGGCGAGCTCGGATTGCAGTGTACTGCTGCTGCGTTGACAATGACAAGTGGAACGAACGAAAATGCCAATGTGCTGTTGTGAGTTGTGATTTGGTCTCCAGAGCGAGAGCGCGAGATTTCAAACTGCAATGATGGATGCGATTCCTGTTGATCTTCCTGTTCGCATAGTGCGTGATTATTTCGTATGCAATTTGTGGAGTCAGGTGGTGATAAAGTAAGTAGCTTTGCGGCACGCGTGTAGCAATGGCAACCGAATGGAATCCTCGATGGCTTTTTGTCATAGATCTTTGAATGCACATCAGTTCTTATTACAATTTTCCAATCGTATCCTTTTCAATAAATTTGCTAGAATAACTGACAAGTAAACATCTATTGAATCCTGTGGGCATTGGAACTCATACACCATATTACTAGTAATGATGACCTAATTTTTCCCCCTATCCAAGGTTGATCGATAGTAATAAACCACAAATATTCATTATTCGAGGACAACTCCTTCCTGAATTGTCATTTATATGATTTGTAAAAAAAAATCGCAACAAAGGACGGACCGCTTGGAAGCCGCGACAAAACTCAGATAATCATGAGAAGTAGAAGCAGCAGGGATAGGGAGCAAAAAAATAGGTAGCGAAATATAAAACAATTCCACAACAACAACAACTAAATTAAAATAAAACTCAATGAAGAGTCGACAACGACACAGAACACAACCTTAAAGTCATCCATTGCATTCATAATTTGTTAGTAGTTGCCGGTGGCGTATCTCCGAGGCATTAATACGCACAGTGCAGGAACGACTCTCACAATGTACTGTACAAAATGCATTGCCATCATGAATATCAACATTTTTGTCCTTTTTAGAGTTTTCTTTTTGCCCCTGTAGTTTGGTAGCTATTTACAGTTTCCTGGCGCACTATCTCTGCAGGAAGGACATGTTTCTAAGGTATGCTTTGTGTAAATAAGTTGTTCCTTCTGCTAATGTAATGTTGTTAACTTTTGTATGGCGATGCGACGAATTGCTCTGGATGCGCTGAGAATAATGAAAATGGCAGGAAGAATAGGAAAAGTGTGACCATTGGTCCTTGTCTTCGCAAAGGGAAAAGTTTTAACATCGATAAGAGTGAAAAAGAGGACACATAAAGTAATAAACGCAATCGATGGTTTCTTGTTTTAAAGAAAGGTGCCTTGTCCAGTGGCCAAAACAGCGGCCCTTCCTGCCAAAGAGGTACTGAATAATCCAGGGAATATATCAGCTTCTCTATGAAACTGAATACGTCTCTAGCGTTCGATTTGTATGCTCTGCTTTAGTATGGATCTCCTTGTTTCGCTCATCCTCTTAAGAGCCAGGCACTCGCAAACAACATACGAGATCTGGTCAATAAGTCCGCGACTTATTACATTTCCCGCCTCTTAACTGAAAGGCCAACACTGCTTCTGTCAACAGTAGGCACCTGTCAAAATTTAAACAAGCTGCGTTATTTAGTTTGTGTTTGACAGTCATTGAAAGCAAACAACCTCGTGAATTTTAACGAAAATGGAAAAAAGTGAATTTCGTGTGTGACCACTTCAAAGGAGTGTTTAGCGATGTTCAGCCGCAATCCGAACGAAGTTTTTAGGCCTTTCGTAATTGTGGACGAATCGTGGATCCATCACAAACAAACCAGAGACCAAGGAACAATCAATACAGTGGGTTTCTCCGGGTGAACCTGCGCGAAAGAAGGCCAAGGTGGGTCTATCAGCCAACAAGGTCGTGGCCACAGTTTTTTTTTTTTTGAATGCACGCTGTGTCATTCACATCGATTGACTTGAAAAGAGTAAAACGATCCCCGGCGAAGACAGATTCGATACTGATTTGAAGCAAAAACGACTGCATTTGGCGAAGAAAAAAGTGACGTTCCATCACCATGGAAAAAATCCATAAATTTGGATACGAACTCCTACACCATCCAGCATATTCTCCAGATTTAGCCCCCTGCGACTATTTTCTGTTTCAAAACCTCAAGGATTGGCTGAGCGGTAAGGGATTTGGGTCTAACGAAGAGGTCAATACTGAAACAAACGCTTATTTTGAGAGCGTTGAGAAAACCTATTATTTGAAATGAATAAAATTACTAGTTGGATCTAAGTATGTAAGTTGATACATGAATAGAAAACCATAACCTTCGTTTCTCCACCGACGCTTTTCTGTCGAAATTTCTCTGCCGACGATTCGGTTGCTACAGATTGTAAAAGCGTGTACTTGTAGCAGTATCTTAGACTACGACGTTAACCCACAGCAGCCGCTCGCTGTCGACGATTTTATCACCACATTTTACCAAATCATGTACCTGCCACGACGTTCACCGTAGCAGTAGTGTGCTGACTACACTCTTGGCCCGTTCCCTACGCCTACGTCCCTTTATTTTCGCGCATCGTGCAAGGCTCACGCATAGTCCAGGCTCAAATTCGTTCAGGCTCATACATCGTCCAAGGCTCACGCATCGTGCAAGGCTAACGCATCACTCAAGCTCACGTTCGTTTAAGGGTCACACATCGTTCAGGCTCACGCATCATTCAGTCTCATGTTCGTTCAAGGCTCGCACATCGTTCAGGCTCACGTTGGTTCAACGCTCGCAGATCTTTTAGGCTCATATTTGTTCAAGGCTCGCACATTGTTCAGGTTCACGCATCATTCAAACTCACGCATTGCTCAGGCTGACGTGGGTTCAAGGCTCGCACATCGTTAAGGCTCACGCATCGTTCAGGTTCATGTTGGTTCAAAGCTCGTGCAAGGTTCTCACGCATCGTTCAAACTCACGCATCCCTCACGTTGGTTCAAGTGTCGTGCAAGGCTCCCACATCATTCAAACGCACGCATCGCTCAGGCTCACGTTCGCTCAAGGGTCGTGCAAGGATCTCACGTCGTTCAGGATCACGAATCGTGCAAGTCTCACATATGGTGCAGGTTCGTGGGGCTCATCAGGGCTCGTGATCTCTCCAAACTCACGCAAATTATCGTCACTTCTGTTTGACCAACGCAACCAAAATAAAACATAACATAGCGTCTAATACATTTATAAATAAGACAAACAAAGGAGTTAAGTCGAAAAGTCACCAAAATATAAATGTGATTGTAAGGACTCCTTTTTCTCTGAGCCCTGGTCACGCTGAGTTTACCCCGGCTGGGAAAACTCCATTACAGGCAGTAGTCCAATTGACTCAAAGAAGAGTTGCGGTACTTTAAATGCAGTGACTGAGTCAAATGGGCTCTTGATAGTTCATTAGCAACTCAAATGTCAGAAATCCATTTGTAACCGGGCAGTTAACTTGTGATTTCAGGACTTCAAAGAAGCATCTGATCACCCTTGATTCCACCGAGTAGAAAATAAGACATTTCAGGGCAGTCCCATTATAAATATAATAAGAGTGACTGAGCCTCCGTTGATACGTTTAGCTGAATCTGGCACAGACTAGCCTGGAAGACACTTGAATTACTAGGAATATCGAGAAATTTGTGTTAAGTCTAAAGACACCAAGCCCAACTCCAAATTTCATCTTAGATCAGTCAGTATACCAAACCAGATTTCTTGGATTTTGAATCGGTGCACTATAGATCGACTTTTCCAGATCCATTATTTTAGCCTCACAAAGGTTATTTCACCATTTTGTCAGAGACAGTATAGTGTACAGATCATGTCCATTTCTACCAGCACTGGACCTCGGTTATAGAGCCAAATGTATGTGATGATGATATTTACTTTGAGTGAAACGTTTCAGAACGGTCTTACTAGGGTTGAATGGTAGACCCTAACGTTCGCAACATTCCGAAGCATCTGTTAAGGCATGTTTCATGATGTTGGAGCAAGTCATTATTGCCATCAGCAAAATTCCTGAGGTCTTTCGCATACACAATGGCCTTATAATCTGATTCCTATAGTTATGTAAGTAGTTCGTCAACTACCAGTAGCCACAGTGGAAGTAAGAGAACTCCTCTTTGTATTAATTGCCAGTAATACTGGAAAGTTTGAGAGTACAAGGAGATATATTGAGCTGGTTAAAAAGCTCGTTTCAAGTTAAAATGACCAACAAATACAGTGACAGTAAACCATTAAAATATGGCGTACCATAAGGTTCCATTTTGGGGTCGTTATTATTTTTCATATATTGAAACGGAACGCTTAAGTTATTCCAGACGTACAGAAGCTTATCTTATTCCAGTAACCACAGTAACCACATAAGTAAGAGAACTCCTCATTGCCGGCACCCTCTAACTGAATTAACTGCAGCTGATACTGGAAAATGTGCGAGTACTGGCTTAAAAGTGCTATTTAAAAAACCGGTGGTTCGAAGTGATATATTTTTACAAACAAATACAGTGAAAATAAACCTTTAAGATATTGTTACGAAATTTTGGCTTTCGAGTTCATTAAAGTTGCAAATAAAAATACAACACAAGTTTGTTAATTCACAAAAAGCAAACATAGCAAAAGTTTACAAATTACACTAGTGATTACTTATTAAGTACACAAAACACTTATATTCTACTACTGTCCACTTATATTAGTTGGCTCAAACTGTCGTCATTGCAAAAATCATTTTCCAGGAATTGTGATTGCTTGGATTATCGTGGGACGAGCCAGTTCCACCTTAGGTCACTTAAACGTGGTCTAGATATCGAAGAGAGTTAAAACAATTGGAAGCAATCTCAATCGAACGCTGGCTGAACCATTCCACAGATTGCGACATCCAGATTCATGTGTACACCACGGTAGTTTATGCTCGCGTCAAAACGGCCGATGGATCTGTAAAAGTCCACATTCTGTAATCTAAAATCAAGGTAGCACCACTGAGGACAGTATGCCTATCACGATTGAAGCTCTGCTCCAGTGTGCTGCTGGCGAAACTCATGCACACCATCACACAATCTCTCAACCTTTACAACGCTCAGCAATTCGTATGGACCGATTCGCAAGTGGTCTCGGATGGCTTTGCAGCCCTTACTCCTTCACGAATACCTGAAGCCGACTGATTGGTACTTCGAAAAATCGCATAACAACCCTGCCGAAGGTGCACCACGAGGTGGAGACTTGTCATTGTTGCAAGATCATCGAAATTGTTGGCGAGGCACCGAACGGTTATCGCTACACCACACCGATTGGCCTGTTCATCAAATCAACGAGTACTCAACCGACCTGGAGGAACACAAAGTGAAATCTTTCATCGCCACGGCCACGACCATCGCATCACAGCATCACGATATGTTCCGTCAATTGCTGAGCCGTTGTTCAACACTTGGTCACACTACTTCGAGTCACCGCTCTCTGCCAACGATATACATCGACATTCGGCTTAGAAATGCTCCGTGCAGCATCTGAGAAGAGGTGATCATTCAAATTCTGGGTTCGATTGGTGCAACGCATTCACTTCATCGAAGAAATGAGAAAATACAATGAGAACATTGTAGCGAAGAGCGTGCTACGATCGATCAACCCCTTTCATCGGGGGTGATGGAATTCTGCATGTGGCGGTCGGCTGAGAAACTCGAGCCTACCATATCCAGTGAAACATCCCAGGATCCTCCCGAAAGACGCTCAATTCACATCGGTAATCATTACGGACCCTTATCATTCAACTTTATACGGTGGCACTCGCTTAATGCTGGCTTATCTTCGGAGTCGATACTGGATTATCAACGCTCGAAATCTGCTATGCTCGCGCGTGCTTTCGGTATCACTCAACCACCAGTCAACAAATTATGGCAGATCTTCCTTTACCACGGGTCACACCTGTGTTCCTGTCCAGCGGAGTGGACTACGCCGGCCCAATATCTGTCAAGCTTTTTCTGCTTGCGAGAACTTTTCATGTAGTCCGGTCGACTTCTAAATTATAACTAACTTACTGCGATAAAACTTCGTGCTATTTAGAGTAAGTCAAAAGCTTCGCGAAGGTTCTTATCCTTTCTACTGTTTTCGATTTGAACAACCGAGAGAGTGCCAGAGTACTCTGGCAAATTCCTTATTTACAACTCACCATATAGCAAGTACATATGATTCGTATATTGTAAAAGTTCTAAAAATAACTTTTATATACCGTGTGTGTACACACCTCACGCGTACAATCCATATATACAGGCCTTATTCTCATAGTCTACAGATGGCGCTCTGCGCTGTTAAGTGAAATAATCGTAAAGCTCTTTTTGCAACAATATGTTGTACCACAAGGTTCCATATTAGGGCCTTTGTTATTTATGTATTATGTATGTAATCGTGACAGAGGTACACTTGCTTTTCTGATGCCTTACATCTTAAACAAGTTACCCAGAGAGTTAAATATGTACTATTCCAGAACTACATGTTAGAAAAGAGCTCCTTAGGGAATTTGTATTAAAAATATAATCAAATTTATCACTAATTTTATATGATATGATAACCGAATCTATGCAGAAGAAGGAAGAGTAGAGGTCCCGAAGATTGCTATCTAGTTATTATGGTGTTGATTACTGAAAAATGGATAACGAAATCATGTCCTGAAAAGCACTGAACGGAATTTTTGATTCATTTCTAGGACAAATTTATATCTCTATGCATTCATGACTTTTCATTTATTGCATAGAATTTCGGCTTCCCTTTGAGTACGATCAGCGAGCGTATTATTAGGTTTGGTAAAATTTGGTCCTTGTCAGATCCATCACAACGTAAGATGACTATCAACAAAATACTGAGAATCTAATCCTTTATAATTTTTGTATTCTGACAGGCATTGCATCTCCGATCACTGCCGCGGCGTCATCGCCAATTCAAGTACGTTCCCTTCAAAAGTCATGACAACTCAATTACAAGGATGACTCTCATTCTTCAGCGAAAAAAAAAACTGAAGGAAATATTTGCAGGAAAACCTACTGACTAGTCAGCCCTTTGAAAGATAGATTCCACATTATACTTTCACAAGCATCGGAGTCCAATGTCACAGCGGTAAAGCCAAAAGTAATTCATCGATGCGAAAAAGAAATATTCAAAGAGACTTCCTGGATAGCAGGGATATTCTCAGGCGATTCACGATTGCACTCCCATTTGTCTGGGAATTTCGTGTCATAACATTGAAGATAAATTCGTGAGCAGCATCGAACATGCGAAGCATCATAAGATGAAAGTTGCACCTTTCCCCATCCCTAACCCATTTTGTTTGCTTGTCGGGTGCAATAGTCGTTTGGAACTTATAGTCTCTCTATTGCAGATGAAGAGTCTTCGTGTGATATGGCGGTACGGCTTTAGTGATATGAACAACCGCGTCGCATCGTCATGATATCCCTTCTGCAGCTACTGACGACTTCTTTGTATTGCTTCCAGCTTCAGTGGGTATAGGATGTTCTCTAGCAAACAAATGTCATGTCATCCACTCGTTCTGTGACGGTCCTAATAATATTTGCAAATTTTATTACACAATTTTTTCATCCATCCTAAGGCCTGTCAAGTCGAAATAACTTCAAAGGGATTTCACCCCATTCCTGTCAGTGTGCAGTTATTTCCCTGGAGAATTGTGACTTAAGATGAGTTTGCATTGAGTAGTGGCTGTTCTGATATTTTTTCTTAAAGAAGGAACTATCGTCTGGTAAACCGATAGTTGTTTGAATTTCAGTTGTGTGTAAATCTGAGGGATTTGGGTAAGAAATTGTTTTAAGAGATCTTCATCTTGCATTTTAGAACTTTAAGTTACCTCTAATTTTTGTTCCTTTGTTGGGAAACTTTCAAGACAACGGTTATCGAAATTAAAATGCAACGTGTTGATATTTACATGACAGCATTTCTTAAGCAGTACTTTCTTTGCAATAATTGGTATGTACCTTACTTGCTCTTTACTTACTTGTCGTTCAAATCACCTAAATTAATCCAATTCAAGTCCATTATAGTTGGCCCTTAAGTCTCAACTTGTCAATTCCGCGTCGCTTATATGAATTGGACAACTCCGTGACTCTTGTGACCAATTTTGACTAAAGACTTAGGCCTACATCCCCATAAGATCAATTTGCCATAAAAACTGGAGCAGAACGAGCATCAGCTAGGAAATAACTTTAGTGATTCAGGGCACAGACGTATGCGTAAGCAAAAGAGCTGAGTAAATCTGGGTGATCTCTATACATAGCAGTTCATGAAGGAATAGTACAAGTATAGAGGAAGAAACAATGCCAGAAGATTGGAGTAAGGCATCCAGTGCCCATGAGAAATGAGATATCGCAACATGCAGCAATTATCTTTGAGTACCGCGTTTAAAATGTTCTTCTTTATCCTTCAAGACAGAATAGAAGAGAATTCGCTGAAGTCACAATTGACCCAATCCAGTGTGGATTCACGATAAGCAAACCAACAGGCTTTATTGCCTCCCATGTTAGGATAGCCAGAGTAGGTATAGCTTTTAAAGCAATGGGAGTTTTCGGCATCCAAAAAAAGCTGACACGACTTTTTAGGTTGACACGGGCGCAGTGGCTATTGCGTTGTACCAAAGGATTAAAGATCGAATTCCAAAAAAGAAACACCATAAATGTCTAGCAGACATATATAACGATTCCAATAGTGGGATTCTACCAATTGTGGGCAAACATTTGATATGTACAACACGGATGAGCACGAGAAGCTGCGGTCCACAATGGTGAGTCTTGACGTGACTTGACGTGAGCCTTGATTAAGTGATACATGAAGTATGCTTTGACGAGAGCCTTGCGGAAGTGATCCTTGATGTCAGCCTTGACGTGCCCAATGTGATGATCATTGACGTGAGCCTTGACGTATCTTGACGTTGCTAGCCTTGAAGTAAGCCTCGACGTGACTTGACGTGAGCCTTGATGAAGTGATCCTTGACGTGAGCTTTGACGAAAGCCTTGAGTGACGTAGTGATTCTTGACCTGAGGAATGTGCTCGGATGTTTCATCCTTCTCAAAGCCCGACCTTAAGAACAGATTAATTTTGCAAGGTGATATCGCAAGCCACAGGGGGCTGGGAGAAAGCTCACTAGCTTTCCGATGCTATCCTTGTCTAGATCAAAGATTTCCTTATATGAAAAGGGTCTGATAAGCTGTATGTATTGTCTAAGCTTTGGGATATTATCCCAGTGGGCCAGACAAAATCTACTTTACCATTAACTAATAATCGCTGTGGTGGCAGCCTAGTTGGCACTACAGTAAGGTTCCGGTCCTTAAAACGCAGATTCTGAACCAGCCCTGGCTAGTTCATCTGCATATTCGTTGCACGCAATACCCTGGTGACCAGGATTGAAGGCCCTACCTAGCACCGTAGCAGCATTTAACTGATTTGGAGTCGATTATGTTGGACGATAGCGCTTTCAGTGCTGCCTGACTATCTGAGAAGATATACATCGTAGCGCCTATAATACCCTTACTCAGGTTTATCCTAGCGCAGACCTAAATGGCATGAAGTTCCGCTTGGAAAACAGTGGGACTCATACCCATTGGTATTGAGACTTTGGTGTTGGGTCTGAATAACCCAGGTCCCACTCCAGCATCTATTTTCGATCCGTCTGTGTACCAGACCAGACCTTTATTTTCCAGTGCTGAATCACCATTAGACCAGATTGTTCGGTCCAATATTTTTATCACAAATAATCTACGGAAACAATACTCCCTGGCCATGGTGTCCGGGATAGTACAAAACATGTTTCTTTCTGTCGTAGGCCAGGTGCGCATGGCACTCATTATACCCAGTCAGGCAATTTTTTGTAGCTTCTAAAGCTTAATTACCATTGTCCATTCAAGAACTTTCGACCACGATATAATGGACGGGTACGGGTTAATGGGTCTCACCATCGTGGTATACATCCAATGTATCATTTTGGGATAAAGACGACAAGCCGTAGAGGCCTCTACAGGACCACAGGGCCCTAGTGGCACGTTCTATGGCGGACTTGATATGAGAATTCCAGTTTAGTTGTTTATCAAGGATGACACCGAGATATTTCACCTCACTGGAATTCTCTTATGTAGTGCCTTTTATGATGATAGGTCCCATATCGGACAATGTTCGTTTCGTGAAAGGCACTAGAACGGTTTTGCAAGGATTGATGGAAAGCTATTCTCTACTGCACCATTCTAAGACACCTTGCATGACATTTGTTATGGTCGTGCTGTGCTTACCACTAATTATGATCACCAAAACAGCAGGATAACCAATGGCGTTGTAGCCTGATCTATGCAGATCGGCTAGAAGGTTGTCTATGACTAGTGATCATAGAAAGGGAGAGAGGACGCCTCCTTGCGGGCAGCCCTTGTTGCAGTCACCGACACAGAAACTCCCCCTGAGGATGAAGTAATGACTCGACTTTCAAGCATGGCCCTTATCCATTGGTTGGTCGAGCTCTCGGTACCTCTGCTTCTGATTGCTCTTGTTATTAAGTCGTAGCCAGTGTTATCGAAATGTTACCCTAAATGTCAAGGAAAGCACACAGAGCTATTTCCTTGGAGCGAAAATTCCCTTGTATCTTTTTAGCTAGATAGTGAAAGACGCCCTCTGAGCTTTATCCTTTCCTGTTTAGCTAGGCTCTGTTATGAACATCAATAGATCTCCCCACAATTTTGAGAACAAATCATGTAAGACTTATAGGTATGTATGATTTAGGCAGCTCACTACCTAGGCGTATTGGCTGTTTTAGTGACAGGTATACGGTATGTAACCCCAGTTGTAGCTGACTCTAAATAAAGCAATCAAGCAGGGTGAGCTCAATTGATCTCTGTAAGAGCGCTGAAAAAATTTCATCTCTGCCGGATGCTTTGAATTATTTGAAGGAGCCTACGGCCCATTTAACCTTATTTGGACTAAATATGTACGGAAGTACGATTCAGGGGACTCTGTAATAACGAGACTTACGAGCGTTGTTGCAGTGTTGGCATCGTAAAAAAGCTCGGTATTATTTTCCCTTGGGAAAGGCACCTCTGTTGCGTGAGCGAAAATGATTCTGCTTAAAAAGTGTGGTATCTTCAACTTAGTTCTATGTTTACTAGATTAGCCCTTGAAGTTCGACCAAATTGGTTTCACTTTTCTAACAATTGCCGGTGGCCATTTCAAATGCATCACAATGGACTAACAATCATTTCAATGTATTCAAGATCACTCAAAATCGCCGCCAGCAAGGCTAAAAGTAATTATCTTTTTCTTTTATTACCACCACCAGATAGCAATCAGGCAAATTGCTTTTCAATTTGCGGTGCAAGTCCTTGCAAGTGATACAGTTGCAGCACAACGTTGCTTGTCCTTGGTATTTATCTTAAACATTTCGACAATTCTGGAGGACTTGGCCAGGCGAAAAAAAAGGTACGGATTATAATCCCTTTCGCTGACTGCATTCTCCTCCCTGCCATGGTGCTGTGAATTGTTTACAAGATGCCCGAAAAATATTTGCAGTTCTAACAAAAATTTCGCGTATTTGTTTCATATCCTTTCTTCGGGCGGATTTCTTTCCTCTCGGTATCCTTTCTAACAAAAAAAAAAAACGTTTTTTTTTCTTACCCTAGTTATTCTGTCGTGGAAAAATGCGAAAACTGCTTGGAGCACAAATTTGCAAGAGCAGCTCTAGTTGGATCCGTGCTTGGTGGCTAGTAGGAAACTATACTCTCAATGTGCTGCATGGAAATAAAGGGAACTGCTACGAATCATCTTTTTCGGTTTAGGTGCGGGACGGTTTCGCTACTGTGGTTGGCTGGGTGTTCGATCGCATGTTTCCTTCAAGGTAGTGGTGGTGGTTTGGAGCTGGTATCGCATCGTTATCCCATTTACAACTCTGGCAATAACTGAAATTAAATTATTTTTTCACTTTTCGCCGCAGAAAAAAGGGGGAAGCTGTGCTTACAGAGACACAACACAGAAACATTTATAGAATTTTGTGAAAATTTAAAAGGATTCTCGTAGGCGATGACATGCCTTGCTGATTCTGAACGCTTTAATCTTCCACATTTAATTTCCATGTCCTGTGAAATTGCTTTGGTGGTTTTTCTGAGTTTTTTTCTTTCTTTGATAATTTTCCCTTTGCCAATGCAGTTTGTGGGTTTTTTTCTTCTATCTACTGTTTAGATAGTATTCTTGGCTGCAATTGCCTGAATAAGGATATCGCTTTGAAATTATTCTGTGAATTATGTCTGATACAGAAATTTTTAAATTAATATTCAAGAAGAAGACACAATTGTTTTGCTGATGACCTACAATTTAATACTTTTGCTTTGACGTGTAACCCTAACCCACCGCTGAGCGAATTTTTTTTGAAGGCATACAATTCAATTAGTGCCATGAAACGGACAAAAGAAGCATGAAAAACTGAGCGAGTGCTATGGAAAACATCAATAGTGTTCAGCTGGGGATTTGTTGTATCCAGCAGACTTTGCCAGGAAGTCTTGTGCTTCCGATTAGGGAGCGAACCCATTGTATCAATTCACATTAAGGCTTTTCTAATATCAGCCTCTTAATATGCACTAATGCTCCTTTCAGAGTAAATAGCCGACAGTACCAAAGATTGTGTCTACTACCTCCTCGATAAAGCTGACGAGCAATGCCTCATATAAAGGGCTAGGATTATGTTGGGCAATTTTAAGGCCAACATTTGAAAAGAGGCCATCTTTGATAAGAAAACTGTAGGCTTATCACTTATCTTATCACTTATGAAAACGGACTTAGATAGAAGAAATGTCAGAATAGCATTTTTGTCTATGTCCATAGAGAATTTAGCGGTATTTGGATAAACACTCCATTAATCAAATTGATCACATTGCAATCGATGTAAGTAATGCCTCCAGTATTTAAGGTTTCCGCATATTTCCAGAAAAAATGCCATCAGAATAAAACAGAAAGCTGTCGAGAGTAGATTGGCAATCTTGAATCATAGTCAGTGCTGGACATTTATGAAATGCCCTATTCTGTAGACTGATAAACGGTAATGAAGATTAATATTTCACTCTTAGGAAGAACAAAAATTTCAATTTTGACGACAACAGTTAACATTTCCGTCCACAAGGCCAAGGTGAGTTGAGAATGGCAATACCCAAACTTAAGAATAACAAAATTGCTGGCTCCGACTACCACTAAAATGACCCAGTATAGTACCTTAATCACCATTTCCGCTGAAGGATGGACTCTATCAAGGCCAGTCGCTTCGAGTGAACAATTCTTTGGACGATTTTCCCGTCCCGTTTGGGTTGGTTGGGTTTGAAGGAGAAGATTCAATGGGAAACTATATATACGGGCTGTCTAGCGACATCAACCTATAAACTACGTACTGTTATTTTGAAATAATTATGGCACGTAGATCGGATGGTCATCAACTCTCCGATTCCGCTCCGGTTATTTTTGGAATATATCCCAGAAGTTCTACAGGCTTCCTGACTCGACTAGCATCTTTTAGCGAAACTTGAAAGGATTGAAAAGTGTGAAGATAGCCAATCCGCAATCAACGCCACTTATGGGACCGTAAACAACTCGAAACATGTTAAACAGTGCCAAGAAGAGCTTTCTTCTATCAGCTTATGGTCATTGAGGAGTATATCAACATAGAGGGAAATGATAAAGCGAACGAATCAGCGAAGAAGGAAAAGGCACCACTCTGGACACCGGCCCTATGGAAAGAGTCAGCATGTCCGATGAGTTCACTCAAGGAACTACGAGTAATTATCTCTTTCATTACCACTTTATCACTTATGTGAGGCATTTTGACCAAATGCGCCATATCAAGAGCGTTATGCCCTTCTTACAATAAAAGGAGAACCAACGTGTTGGTATCAATATCTCGAAAGAATTTTGCCAGAGTTGTAGCTATCAGAACGGGACACTGGTCAGCGTCAGACATCTTGCTAAGCTGGGAGCTGCAAGAGGGTTAATTGGGAAAGAAACTCTCATTAAAAACGAGTATGTGTGCAAATGTCTGGCCCTAGCAATGTATAGAATCTACATACTGAGCAACAATAATTTGACGAACTGAAAGAGCTTTTGTAGTTTCGAAGTCAATTTGCTTTTCTACGAGTTTTACTCAAAAATTTTTTTTTGTTGGAATTACTACCCTAGCACATATGACGGACACTGCCTGACTTGGAAGATATATTATATCTTAGGGTGTCGGTACTCTAAGAGGCGTACCATCTCCGTAATGAACGATAGTACATCCTTAGTGATAGAATTTCTCAACTCCGCTGTCAATTCTGAGCCAGCCCTAGCTAGTTCAACTTTAGATTCGTTGCCTGCAATTCCCTGATAACCAGGGACCCAACCAAGTGTGACTTTGTTGTGTATGGTAAGAGATTGCAGTGCATCGTAACAGTTTTTGACTGATATCGAGTCCATCAAATTGGACGACAGCCTTTTAAGTGTTGCCTGGTTATCTGAAAAGATATATAATATAGCGCCCTTAATTTTTTTAATTAGAATAATTCTGGCGCAGGCCTTAATGGCATGGAGTTCTGCCTGGAATTAGAGAGACTTTTTCTCATTGGTATTGAGACTTTGGTGTTGGGTCAAAAGACACCACCTCCAACACCAGTATTTCTATCTTCGATCCATCTGTGCACCAGACCAGACCTCTAGTGTCCAGTGCCCATAACCCATTGCACCAGTTTACCCGGTCCAATATTTCTACCTCCAATTTCCTTCCAAAACAGTGCTTCCTGACAATAATGTCGGGGATAATGCAAAATTTTCAGGTGACCCACATAGTCACCGGTATTTAAATTGCAACTTAATAGCACTCTAGCAGCTATCTTCCTAATGAAGATTGACAGAGGTGAAAGCCCTACAACAGCTTTTAGTGCTGACGTAGGTTCACAAGGCACCCATATACCTAGACGGGTAGCTCGTTGTAGCTTCTGAAGTTTAGCTGACATTGTCCCTTTAAGAGCCACCAAACGATGGCAGCAAACGTGATAGTAGGTCTCACCATCATTGTGTACATCTAATTTACCATTTAAGGATTTAGAAACCAAGTTCAACTGGTCCACAAGGCTTTAGTTGCCCGTTCGAAGGCGGACTTGATATGAGTATTAAAGTTAAGCCGTTGTCAAGGATAATTTAACCTTAATGGAATAATCTAACGTGTTGCCTTTGATGTTTATAGATACAAAATCGACCAGTCTTCTTGTCGCGAAAGGCATTAGAACGGTTTTGCAAGAATTGATGGACAGTCCTTCTCTGCTGCACCATTCTAAAACTTGTAGTAAAGCACTTGTAGTGATAGTTGTTCAGTGCTTACCACTTATGTGTACTTTTCCTTTCTAGTAATCGGTACACCTCTTATAAGTTCATAATTTGTAGTTTTCCACTGTTTTTGTAAATAAAATTTTATTATTATTTTATAAACGTACTAACAACAACGCAACAATTAAGCTTACACTAAGAGTAAAATAATATGAAAAAATATCGGTCCCAATACAGAACCCTGGGGAACTCCAATGTAAGCGTTGATTCATAGATTATAGCATTATTGAAGTTAAGCTTAAACAAACATTAAAAGAATATAAAAAAAATTTCGGTACCAATACAGAACCCTGGGGAACACCAATGTAAGCGTGGATTCATAGATTATAGCATTATTGAAGTTAAGCTCACAGAAAGAATAAGAGACTATTAAAAAATGCCGGTCCCAATACAGAAGCCTGGGGAACACCAATATTAAGCGTGGTATATCATTTTTGAAGTTAAGCTCAAACGAACATTAAAAGAATATTAAAAAATATCGGTCCCAATACAGAACCCTAAGGAACACCAATGTAAGTGTGGATTCATAGATTATAGCATTATTGAAGTTAAGCTCACAGAAAGAATAAGAGACTACTAAAAAATGCCGG
The DNA here is from genome assembly GCA_947095585.1 of Nephrocerus scutellatus. Classification (NCBI taxonomy): domain Eukaryota; kingdom Metazoa; phylum Arthropoda; class Insecta; order Diptera; family Pipunculidae; genus Nephrocerus; species Nephrocerus scutellatus. Next base: position 89,595,345 of record OX352764.1, read on the forward strand.
TCCTAATACAGAATCTTGTGGAACACCAATATTAAGCGTGGGTTCATAGGTTATAGCATCACTGACCTTAAAAGTGCTGCTTTCTATCTGTTCAATAATAAGGTGAACAAAACAAAAGTTTTCTGTCGATTTTGTTAGGAATTCCCTAACGATGTTTCTCTCCAAATGAGTTTCCAATGAATATAATAATTGTTATGACATGAAAAACAACCTCAACATAAACACAAAATGACCTAATTTAATCCCTCCGCCCAACCGCCAATGATTTAAATCTAAAATCAACCATAAAATTTAATGCATCATCCATTATCCTCATTAAATCGTGGGAGCGAAGTGTTGGCGTGAAACTTGGAACTTTTCTATCTCTTGCCTTGCCGTTCAGCCTTCCAATAAATCGGGTTGCAAATTAATTGCAATTGTGTGACGGCAAATTGTGTGACAGCAAATTGTGTGACGACAAATGCGTATGATGTGCAGTGAAAGCGAAACGAGAGAAAGCCTCATCATTTGGGAGATTTCATCCCACATATCCCATGACACGGACATGCAAATCATCATCAAAAATTTCAATACACAACACGCCGCAACGGCAACTCTTTTGTCTTCTAGTGGCATGACGCGGCTCGGCGTACATAATATCCTTGATGTATGACTGTTGTGTCTTCAGCTCAATTTTCTTGTGTTGTGCTCCCCTTAGGAGCAGGCAGTTAATACCAACGATGACTCTGGAGTATATTTGCAAAATTCACTCCGCACTGAGTTGTATGTGTATATATATGTATCCCATCAGACTATCATCATCATTGTCATATTCCTATGGCGGATGGTAGCTTGATGAAAGAACGGAAGAAAGTCTTTTAGCAATACAGTGGAACCTTGCTTCCGCTACTGCTTACTCCACTCGATGAAATTCAAAATATTGACTTCACGATGATTCCAGCATCTTCGGCAAAATTCTGCATGTCATAATGTATCTAGCGGATGTGCATATTCGGATGCTGACGACAGGAGTCGGAGTCATCATCTACAATGTAGATATATGTTTTGTCACGCGGTGAAAATATGAAATAGGAAAAAATCCACGGAACACATTCTGAGGATATTCCCGCACCCACACAACCACCATCGCTCCTCCAATCTTCGTTATGAATATAAATTTCCCTCGGCGCAAATTTCGCCATCTCGCATAATAATATATCCCTATTCCTATTGCATCCTTCCGTTCCTTGCTTTCATCCCGGTTGAATGCTGCTGTGCATTGTGAGTTCGGTTCCCATTTCTTAAGGCTTTCAACGCGTCTTAGTCTTTTTGTGGAATGTTGTGACGGTTACGCTTTTTTATTTAATTTCTCATCTTTTTTCTGGTGAAAGGACTCATCCCGTTCCCTTGTCTCGTAAGTAATTTTTTGCCATCCATTACGATTGTGTGTTGCTATTGCCATTGCACTGAGACTACACTAATCTGCACCGAAATGGGTTAGCAAAGCGTTTCGTATTACCGGATCCAATAAGAAACTGACAGAAGCAACATATGAGTCCTTTTGGGGTGTTTGAAGAACGAACGATTGCATGCAAAAGTAAGGCACGCCGTAAAGCTAACTCTACTAACTAAAATTTCAATTTATGTTTCAGCAGAAGAAGCAAATGCTAGTAAGGAGTCTTTGCATTCTCTAGAAATTTTCTTAAAATGTTAAAGAGTAAACAATATTTGAAGGTTTTCCCAGAAACCAGAAAACAAACTTATATCGCAATAACATACATGCCGTACATGTCCTTAAATTTTAATATTCTTATTAGAGATAAATGCATATGGTCCTTAAGCACCTTGGCATATGTTTCCTTCTAATCTACTTTCGAAGAAAACAGAGAATTCTGTTTTTTTTATCCTCCTTCACAGAAAATCACAGGGTTAGGATTTGCATGCATGAAATTCCAACAGATCACAGCATCATAACATGGAGACAAGATTTTCCTTTATTTCCATAAAGAAGGTAATCATTATCATTACCGAAATCACCCGCCATTACCGGATATTATGGGATCTGAAGCTTTCGCCTGAAAGCCGCCTTATGTTGTCAACGTTGGTAATTTTCATTAAAAAAAAATTCAAAAAGAATGCATATCCTCTAAGAATTTATTCATTTTTAAAAAATAGTTCCAAGGCTCAACTTAATTCCAACAAACAGGTGGGTAGAGACAAACTTACTTGTAACTGATTACCGACCCAATCACCATTCTTCCTGTAATTGTCAATGTATTGAAAGAAATAATGGCACACAATTTACAAAGCAGCTTTAACAAAAATTTGGGTTAAAGAAAAAGTACAAACAAATTGTTGGCAAAATTTGCACCTGAGTTTTTTTGACTTCAAGATTGCAGCCGCTACATAAGGGTATGAAAACCATACGTACATTCACGGGACAACTCATACAGATGCAGAATTAGGCTGATAAACTATTATTTGACGAACCGGGGGATGCGCCTGAAAATATTTACTAAATACAGCGATCATAAGAAAGAAATACACGAAGTACCACAGGGCTTACTGCTAACACCCTTGCTGTTCATATTATGTATTAAAAACTTACTGCTGGCACTAAATACGAGTGTTGGATTTCCTTATGCAGATAATACTCGTACAACAATTTTTCTTTCTTCGAGACTAATTAATGCATAAAAGACCTTCATATCTAATAAAAATCCAAATTGAAGTGAAATCGTGAACTAGAAGAAACAGAAATTGTTGTTACTAAAAATAAACATTCTCCTCATCCATACAGCTTCTGCAGAAGTCATTCGAGCAATCTCCAAGTCTTGTAGCATTCCTGTCAATGAGATAGTGTTCAGTGATGGCACCTACAATAGCACCGATGTGTAATCTTTTTTGAGTGATCAAACACTTGGAGCGGTTCGGATCCAGCTTGGGCCAGATCTGTTATGCAACTTGTTCCGTTTGACCACCTACGGTTAACAAGAGTTTGCATGTAGAGATTGGTATTACTATGGAAACATATTCAGGTACGAAGGGTAGTGTAGTTGTTGGCTTGGCGAGTTCGTCAGCCATACAGTTCCCCGGAATGTCTCTGTATCCCGGCTCCCAACACTGGTGAATATTGAACTGATCCGCCATCTCTACGAGAAATGATCGGCAGTTAAGTGCTAGAATTTAAATTGTAGAGACTGATTCCAGGGATTTCAGTGCAACTTGGCTATCCGAGAATATACGGATACCCTTAGCGGATATGACGTTTCCCTTCAGCCAAGATAAGGCTTCAATGATTGCCATAATTTCAGCCTGAAAAACACTAGAGTGATTTGAAGACGGAAAGAGAGGCTAAGATTCTATTGAGAAAACACCACCGCTTGGATTTTGCTTAATTTGTTAAGGCTTACTTGCTTATTTAAGGCAGTCCGCCATACAGTCACACCGTAAGAAAGAGCAGGTCTTACTACCGCTTTATGAAGCGAATGAGTAATATGGGGTTGAAGACCCCATTTGCTACCAATGACTTTTTTGCATGAGAAGATTGCCACTGTGGCTTTACGAACTATTTCTTGTATGTTAGGTTTCCAGCTTAGCTTTCTGTCCAAAATAAAACCCAAATACTTGGCTCTATCAGAGAATGTTAAGCTAATACCTTTTATAGAAGGAGGATTAATAAGTGGGACTTTATATTCCTGGTGAATAGGAAAAACTCAGTTTTGTAAGGATTTACCCCTTAACCACAGTGATCTGCCTAGAAAGTTAGCTTGTTGACAGCATTTTACAGGAGTTCCTTTAAGGTGTTTGGGTACGTGAGCCGCATAAGCGATTACACTGCAGCCCTCACCTCTTAGGCATTCCAGCAGCTCATTCACCGCTTAGTTCCTTAGGAAGGGGGAAATCGGTAGGGAGTCAGGCCTAATATACGAGAACACTTATGACAATGGACAACGAGTCATAGAGATGGCAGCATGCAATAATTTGGTCCTTGCTAGCAAAACCAAAGATCTGTACAGGTAGCTTTAATCCAGATCAAGCAGGTGGCACAAAATCTGGGTCTGCACATACATGAGTGTAAAACAAAGTACGAGTAAATGGTGGCCATGATAGCGAATAGAAGATCCAACACTGGTGCCGCAATTAAAATAGTCGAGCGCAAATTTAACTATCTCGGGTCAACTGTAGCAGCCGATAACAGCATGGGACCAGGGCCATGGAACGCGCACGGTTTATAGCCAACAAATCCAGGAATTTAACCATAACATCCTAGCTGCTGGTGTATAAGACAATTCAATTACTTACATATCGGTCCGAGACTTGGGTGCTTAGCAAAAAGCATTCTGACCTCTTGGCCGCGTTCGAGAGAAAAGTCTTATGGAGAATTGTTGGCCCCATATGTGAGGAAGGACGATTCCGGAGAATCTTTAATGATGAGATCTACGAGCGTTACCGCGACTTAGACATCGTGAAGAGAATAAAGCTCGATAGGCTCCGTTGGGCAGGACACCTAGCTCGCATGATCGAAGAGGAACCAGCTCGGAAAATACTTTGTGGTAGGATTTATGGAACACAACAGCGGGGCCGGCCAAGCTTACGCTAAAGGGATGTCGTAAACCAGGACGCCTAGAGTTTACGGATGCCAAACTGGATGCAATCGGCTTGAAATCGGGACCGGTGGAGAGCCTTTTTGCGGGAGGATAGGACCAGACACCGGTTGTAGAGAGAAATACGATGCTGATGATTGATTGTAACTAATTATATAATCAACTCTATCAAAATTCATTTTTAAACTTTTCAAAATAAGGGCTTTCCAATTAGGACGCCCTATTTTACCAATTTGATTTCTCGGTTATACGTGACGTCAACTGCGGTTTGTTTGAAGTTTTAAGTCTTTCACGGTCGTTGCCAATTAGCTAGGGATTTTAGACTGACTTAGGTAGAACCGTGATGGCGAATTTCTCGATTTTTGTGAAAAACTCATAAAACATTAGGTACAGCCCATTCACTCGTGCTTGATGTAAGTTCTGATCATATAAAACTAATTTGTAAAATTAACAGAAAGGAATATAAGTTATTTGATTAGAAAATCAGTTAAAAAATATTTGCGCAGAGATGCCCTCTCCTTGCAACTTTGCAGGTTCTGAATTACCGATGAATATTATTACGACCCACATTTCAAACGGCTACTTTAACATGATGTGAATGCCAAAAGAAGAGCATAAAGTCAATTGAAAACAACACTGGTTCAACACTGGACACTCCAAGGGAAAACCTCTGGGGTCGGTCGGGGAAGTGGGACCTCAGGTCCTTACCGACTTAGATACCATGGGTTGCTGGTAGCATCGCCGTGAAGACCGGTCGATGTTGTAGGGAGCTGCCACCAGGCACTCAATTGTTTCCATTCACAAAAAGATATGCCGGGCAGCTCGAGAAGCTACCAAATAATATTACTTATTGCTTTCCTCCTTTGACAATAAAAGTATCGGTCACAGTTCCAAATATTTTCAACAGATTACCTAGAGAATTGTGGTAAACACCGACATGAATGGTACTTGAAAGAAAATGATAAGGAAATGTCATTTACAAGAATAATTATTGTTACTTTTTAATGATTTTTTTCCTTTTCCCATATATAAATAAGAGAATTTGAAATATTATACTCGTATATAAGATTAGTCCAATAACACTTTAATACTATTATTTAGAAAGCGACCATCTGCAAATAAGCTTCGGATCTTCATCGATTTTAACATTCAATAAATAAAAATAAATTAAATGAAATGCATTAAAATTTCAATACGTGAGCCTTAAATATTGTAAAGAGGTATTTCTGGATATAATAACAGTTATGTGAGGCATTACCTTGCGGTTAAACAATAGTCAATAAAATGATGGTCCTTCGAGCTGGATTATCGATTCATTCTATTGATGATAATGTGCTGTAGTTTACACTTTATTTTAAGTTCGCTATTGAATTCAAATGACTTTAACTACCAATTACCATAAAAGACTACAAATTATGTTGTACCTATCATTAAATTTAATTTACTGCAATAATTATACTTTACGATAAAAAGAGCTCTTTAATCTTTAATCTCCCGCAAATTGCATACAATTATGTTTAAACCTAACAAAATACACGAGGCAGCGGGAGCATTCTTAAAGACCCTAAGGCATCATTTTAATGCTTAAGCAGCATGATGTATCCCATTTTATTTATGGCAATAAAAAGCCCTTTATCTGTATAAATCCTTCAAAGCGAGAAGAAAGGAATATTCGTGTGGGACGAAGATGAAGATAAAATTCAATTATTTGAAAATTTTCCTAATTACTCAATAAGTTGCAACTAGCGTTTTGCGGCGCACTTCCGATTAATAAAGTGTGCTGTCTATCTGTCTGTCTGTCTATCTATTTTATCAATTCTGTATTTAATTGAAATATTGATGGCATAATTCGAGTGACTTGTAGTTTGCTTTGCAGGTAAGGCTGATGGTTTATTTATCGAAAATCAAATTCAAGAATTTGGTTGGATTCTTTTCCCAAAACCAGAAATAAAGTATGGCACTTGAACATGCAGCTCCAATATGACCCATTAATTTCGCTTTTCATTTGTAGCTTCTCCCACTTCTCCTGTTCTGATTATTATTTGCTAATTCCTTGAGGGGACTAAGGACTATAATAGCCACTTACAGTTGTCGATATTTGCAGTCATATTATTTACATTTTGCTTTCAGTTTTGTAATGATACTAACTGGCTCATCACAAGGACTTTCTTATCAACGATGTGGTGCGATGAGATGATAATCCTCCATAAAATCTATATACAACAACCGAGTGCACCTAAGCTGCTGTACCGGTTGTTTATTTTTGCAAAACACTTGAACACGACAATTCACGATAAAAAGGAACAGGATATACCTTCAAGGATAAGTATCCCATCGTAGAGTTTAACGAATGATTGAAAAGCTCTGTCGAGAATTATCGTGGAAAAAATGGAGGAAAAACTACAAACTCTAATGATGATGATGAAGACACAATTACTTGCGGTTTTTTTTCGTTCCCTTCCATTTCCTTTACTACCGAGATGATGTGCGGATAAGAACAATCAAGGAGAAGCAAATTAGTCAGATGTCTGAAGCGTCTGGGATGATGATGATGATGCGGTACCTAATTTAAGGATGTGCTCAGGAATTATCGACGATTATTACAACTGAACACAGGGAATTAATTAGGAAAGGATTGGATGTTGATAGAGTGGTGCTCTATAACTGATACAAAGTAGCATGAAAAAAAATTCTACTTTTCCAAAAGCATTCTTTCATCTTTCTTTACCAATGTAGTGTGTGAATACCAATATAGGATAAATTATTTTCACACGACCATAGACAAAAGTGACTGTTTCCTACGTTATAACCTACCCTCGAAAGTAGGCATTATACACACTAGTGTGTTAACATAGAAAATACATTTGTTATTTATTGAACACACATTCCCACAGTAGTTTTGCATTGCACATGAGCCGTTTAGCAGAAAAATTGTTTTGGTCGTGTGAAAAATAGCGTACGTTACTCTTATCGTGCTTCACGCTTCTAGCTCGCACGATAACGTCCACTTTCCTAGCTCGTTATGTAATATACTATAGTCAAACTAAGAAGACATTCAAGTTACCCTAACAAATCACATTTTATTTCGTTCTCTTTAATAAATTCACTCAACTGTTTAATTTCAGTTATAAGCTACGTACTACACACTATAGACTGAATAATTAATTATTGGATGTGGCAGCAGCCTGTGATACTTATAAACGACTGCCTTGTAATATTAATTTAATGTCAATTATTTTGCAAAAAAAAAATATTTCTCAATTTTTTTATTAATTGTATTTTGTGAATCACTGAGAGAAAAGTTTGGAAATCACTGATAGAAAAATTTGAGAATCACAGAAGGAGAAGTTTGAAAATCATTGAGAGATGTGCTGTCATTCTGTCATCTCTGTTGAATTGTTGAATGTTTGGGATGTACTGAATTTCCATATACTGATGATATTTCAGTTCACAGTTTTAGAATTAGCAAGGTGTGTGCGTGCGTTAGTGATTGACAGTGACAATTGGCATTATAGAAGATGATAATGGCGATCAAGGGAACAATTTCGTAGATTCATGTCATATCTTTTTCTAATGTGGTTTTCGATTTCCCAAAATATAACAATATTTGTGGAACTTACGTGGAACATGTGTTGAATCTATATGGAATCTGTGTGGAAACAGGTTGATCTTTTTAAACTTTTAAATTTTCCAAAACAGATCAATCTATGGAACATATATTTTGGTCTGGTAACGATGTAAGTCTGTCGGAGCTAGTCTTAGCCCGAAATCCAGACTTTCGTAACGCCACTTCTTTGTCTAATGCCGTTTTTAATTTTTCCAAAAATATCAATCTTTGTAGAATCATGAGATAGAATCTGCAGAAACAGGTTGAAATTTTCAGCCCATCCAATTTCCCAAAACTGATCAATCTGTGGAATCCATATTCTGAGGATGAATCATTCGTAACAATTTTAATTTTTCGTAGCTCAACAGGCTAATGTAACGTCACGTCTTTGTTTAAAGTCGTTTTCGATTTGTCTAAAAATATCAATCTGTGCGGAATCTGTGTGGAATCTGTATACTGTCTCTGTGGGATCAGGTTGATCTTTTCAACCTTTCCAATTTCCAAAAACAGATCAGTTTGTGGAGCTCATATTTTGAGGATGAATCAGTTGTAACGATGTAAGTCTGCCGAACTCGTCTGAGCCGAAGTCCAGGCTTTTGTAACGCCACGTCTAATTTTGTTTTCGATTTGTTCAAAAACAGCAATTTGTGAATATTCTTTATAGCATGTTTTTGTATTCTTTTGTATGATCTTTTTAATCTTTCCAATTTCCCAAAACAGATCAATCTGAGGAACCCATATTTTGAGGATGAATCAGTTGTAACGATGTTAGTCTGCCGGAGCTCGTCTTAACCAAAATTCAGGCTTTCGTAACTTTGTTTAGTCTTGGTATAATTTACAGAAGCATTACCAGGAGCATTACCAGTAGACGATCTAGATGGAGCGCATTGTCGTGAACATCCACCAGATGCGCCTAGAATATTACTGGCAACGGAAGGGCCATGAAGTGCCACAATCCTATCGCTGCCAGTAGAAAGCCTATCTATCATGGCCGATCTACGCTTGTCGGTAGTATTCAAACCACTACCCACCGCTGCAGGAGCATTACCGGTAGACTGTCTAGATGGAGCGCGTTGTCGCGAATATCCACCAGATGCGCCTATTAGATTATTGGCAGCGGAAGGGCCACGAGGTGCCGCAATCCTACCGCTGCTAGTAGAAGGCCTAACTGTCAAGGCCAACCCGCGCCCGTCGGCAGTTGTCAAACCACCACCTACTTTACATTACCGGTAGACAGCAAAGGCGCCGTACTACCGCCCGGTAAAGAAGAAGTACCGGTCTTTAAAGTATTTGTGCTAGGTTTCTCTAAAAGAAAAATAAAAATTGGTGGCGAAGAGAGGGTGGTCCATCTGAACAGAGATCCGCAGTATGCAGATAAGGTGAGAGGGTTAAAATCTGGAGGGCGCCTGGTATCCAGATACTCCGTGAGCGACTGGGCTATAATTAAACTGGGCTGATTCTCGGCATTAAACGTATAACAGCCTAATCAAGCCCAGGGGATGAGGATGGGGATTGGGAGATTTAAAAATGGTGGAGGAGGAATATTGGAAGGGAGAGAGAGAGAGAGAGAGTGGGTGACCAGCGACCTTTGATTTCAGGACTCATCTAGAGAAAAATCTCAAGAATCTTTGACCTTACTTAGCCTCTACAACTCTTCAAGCTCGACACTCGGGTAGGAAACTGAAATGGCTATCTCCAAGACAGGTGGAGGGTGAATTTGGCGAAGTTGAGGATACCTAATTATGCTGGGAGGACTACTAGTTTTATTTCACAAATAAGTTTAAGGAGGGGTTTCTTCAAATAGAGCTCTTACCACCGGTTGATGGAACTCCAACTGAAAGGGAATAGAGGGGTTATACTTTGGTCTTTGAAAGAATAATAAAATAATATTTGGTACAACTGACCAAGGCCTAGTTTTTCGCGACCATTTGTGCGTGTTTTATGTTTGCACACAATTAAAAATTTCCTTAAATTTAATGCCGTATCCGGAAGGCGTATCGAGAAGCTTTCTGTGACTGTTATTACGCTCGACGTTTGTCAGACATTCACAGGAAGTGGGACCGTGAAAATGATTTTTGGTGTTTCTTCGAAAGAATATATTGGGACATTTTCTGCTCCATTGCATTTTTGCAATTCAGGTGTAAAATGGCAAAAATAAAAAAATTAAATCTCCATACAAACTTTCTAAGGCATAAGCTATTAACTTCGCAGCTTTCTTTAAAATTTTTGAAGTCCCTTCAAGGTACTTTCATAAACGCAAAAAATGCCAATCTCTTCCTCTATCTGAATAGAAAAATCACAGTCGGGACATTTTGCCTTTTGGTTTCATTCAAAAATCAGCAGGACCAGCAGTAGCAGTAGGGTAATATCAGGACTTGTTATCATTGGTCGAGATGACGGTCCCTAAAGTCAATGATATCGGATCTGGTAAACAAAAACCAAAAGACCACTACCAAGACGACCGAGGCAACACCAACTCATTGAGCTCATTAAGCTCACTTACAGATTAAAAGGGACGATAGATGAACGATGATAATTGCCTTTTGTGTGTTGTCGTCACTTTCTGGTTTTTATTTTTTTTTATTTTCATTACAGAATTGAGTGAGAGTCCGTCCGGACCGGCACCGATGATAGCCCATCCAACAACTAACTGACTAACCATAACCAAGTGGCGACAATAAAGGATTATGATGGCAGCAAACTAATTAATTGATGTTGTTGTTTGACGATGTTTTGATGATGATGTCGCCGGCGAGCACTCGAGAGCAGTTCGCCCATCGACAATGAGAAGGGGACTTTTCAGTCGATTTCCTTCTGTTTCTGGGATGATGTGTGCGGTGAAGCAACTAAGCACTTAAGTGAATGGGTTTTGGGTTGAGGTGGAAATTTTCATGATAATGATTATTGTTATTGTCATGATGGTGTAGTGGTTTCGATGCGAAAAGGTGTGTGTTTGTTGGATAGTCCTTACAACTAAATTGCTTTTAGTTTTGTGCCATTTCACCCTTAACTTACCTTGTAGGAGCCGAGATTCTTCACCGAACAGCCGAGTTTGACATTTCGTCCTGCAGGTACTGTTACGTTTTCGATGTATTCTGTAAATTCGGGTTCTTCGACAATAGCTGCAAGTAAAGAAGAGAGGTGAAAAAAGCCAAATTAGTGGTGTGGTACTAGGTTAGGTTAGGTTAGGTTAAGGTGGCTGTCAGTGAAACCGACATGGTCCATTTTGATACCAAACGGATAAGGAAAAATTCCTTCCACCTACTCGATGAACCGATTAGAGCTTCGTATGATGCCTAGGAGACTACCAATGTCAATTTTGATGAAATCATTAGTGTCGTTATAGGAGAAAGCTCCCATATGGAGTTTATAATTTTGGGAGAGGCCTGGACAAGTACCGAGAAGATGGACGATGGTCTCCTCCTCCTCCTCCTCATTCATGCAGCTTCTGCAGAAGTCATTCGAGAAGATTCCAAGTCTTGCTGCTTGCCTGTGTATGGGACAGTGTCAAGTGATGACACCTGCAATAGCACCGATGTGCGATCTTTTTTGAGATATCAAACACTTGTTGCGTTTCGTATCTAGCTTGGGCCAGATCTGTTTTGTCGCTATGCAAGTTGTACCGTTTGACCACCTAGAGTTAGTTTTTACATTAGCATCTCACTTTAAACTGAGTTTTCATGCAGCGATTGGTATGCCTAGAGAACCATTTTTTGGTAAGATTTAGGTACTTGTTTGGAGAGTACGTTGGCCATACAGTTTCCCGGAATATCTCTGTGTCCCGGCACCCAACACAGGTGGATATTAAACTGCTTCGTCACCTCCACGAGAGATGATCGGCAGTTGAAGGCTAGAATTGAATTTGTAGAGACTGATTCCAGGGATTACAGTGCAGCTTGGCTATCCGAGAATATACGGATATCCTTAGCGGATATGACGTTTCCCTTCAGCCAAGATAAGGATTCAATGATCGCCATAATTTCAGCCTGGAAAACACTACACTCATTAGAAAGACGGAAAGAGAGGCTAAGTTTTAACTTTTTGAGAAAACACCTCCGCCGAGTCCGTCATCGGTTTTTGACCCGTCTGTGTAGAAATGAATTTGTTCATATTCCAAGTAAGCGTCTTTGTCACAGAATGTTCTGGAGGGGAAGGTGACCTGGAAGTTTTTGTTGAAATGGAGTTGCGGAATGGCCGAAAGTCTATGTTGTCTTGGATCCTGACCAAATTCAGGATAGAGGAGTGATCGATTACATTTCTAGTCTACTGGGAGATAGCATTAAGGCGAATAGCCGAACTAGCAGCCACTTGCCTGATGTAAATGTCGAGTCGAGTGTTTGCGTTGTACGAAGTGCTCCGCTCATACAGAGACTTTGAACTTTGCTCAATTTGTCAAGGTTTACTTTCTTATTTAAGGCAGTCCACCATACAGTTACGCCATATGGAGGAGTAGGTCTTACTACCGCTGTATATGGCCAATTTGCTACTAATGGCTTTTTTGCAGAAGAAAAGTGCCACTGTGGCTTTACGAACTCTTTCCTGTACGTTAGGTTTCCAGCTAAGCTTCCTATCTAAAATAAGACCCAAATAGTTGGCTCTATCAGAGAACGTTAAGCGTATACCTTTTATAGAAGGAGGGTTAATAAGTGGCTCTTTTTTACATCCTGATGAATAGAACAAGCTCAGTATTGTGAGTATTTACCCCTCGGTTAGGTTAGGTTAGGTTTGGTGGTTGCCATTGCACACTTCCATTGTGATACCACAGAATCAAAGCCTCTCTGCTTATACTACAAAGCCCATTTGGTGCTTTTTATGAGTTTTAGGATGTCTACCACCTTACAGTCCTCGGCATCCGATAAACTGTTCACTGTGTGGTATTCCAAGTGTTTCAGTCTTCTGCTTGCAATAGCCGGACATGAACACAGGAAGTAGGATATTGTTTCCGGCTCCTCTGCGTCATAGCAGCTTCTACAGAAGTCATTAAACTCACGGGCCATCCTCCTAGCATCTACACCAAGGAGACAGCACCCTGTTAAAATACCTATAGTTATTTTCATATCTCTTCTTTGCAGGGATATCAGTGCTCTAGTGCGAACCCTGTCCAGCTAAGGCCAAACCTGTTTCGCTTAGTACATGTGAGGGTGTGCGCCGACCTCGCGTCTGTTAATGCTTCTGCCTCTTTCCGAAGGAAAAGCTAAACCGCTGATAAAGGTATTCCTATGCCTGCACTTTCCGTAACCAGTTGAAGCTTTGTGCCATTTCTAGCCAGTTCGTCTGCCTTGCAGTTACCAATGATATCATAGTGACCGGGAACCCATACTAGGCGGTTGTTGAAGTATACACACATCTCCTTGAGAGAGCTTAATACTACCCTCGACGTAATCGAGAATTGATCCAGCGATACGATTGCCGCCTGAATGTCTACATAAATTACAATATCGGTTACCGATATTATATCATGTCTCAACCAGGTCACTGCCTCCCCAATCACTGACACCTCAGCCTGATATACGCTGCAATGATCGGGGAGTCGAACGGAAAATTTTACTTTAGCTTTGCCACAGTAGACTCCGGCACCGACTTGACCGTCAAGTTTGGGGACGTCCGTGAAGAATTTTACTGCAAAAGTTTCTTGTGGCGAGCCGTCCCTCCATTGCTCTCTGGAGGGATAGATGGCCCTAAAACCCTTGTTGAAGCATCATCCAGAATAGTCCCCAGAAATTTCGCCTTATTTGTGAAAACTAGACTGGTACGGATTAGAGTGGGTGGAGTAACTGTTGGAAGTTTGAATTTATTTGTAAAGAGAGATAACTCAGTGTTGGACAGGTTTACTCTTAATCCGCAGCTTTTGGCCCATTTTGTGACAATTGAGAGATCATTTTGCATAACCCCCGTGATCGTTATTAGGAACCTAACTGACACAGCTATGGCTACATCATCAGCGTAGGCAACTACGGTTATGCACCCCCTGTATTTACCCCTAAACCACAGCAATCTGCCCACCAAGTTAGCTGGTGGCATTTTGTTAAAAAAAGTAATGGATCTACGAGAATATATCATATCAGTATCATTAGAGGTTTCCAGGTTGTCCTGTATGTAACACCAAATAATTTTTCTTAAACAAAAAAATTCCATCTGTTCCCATGTGATGCGGCAAATGAAAGGAATCACAAACATTGCCGCTGCATCGCAATTACAAGACCGGCAATGAGTTTCTCAATAGCCACAAGAATTACAAATTCTCAGCACGTGCCCATCAAACTGACCGGAATCAATAGAACATTTGGGCGTAAAAGCGATGCGGTACGCCTAAAGCGTTCACCGAGCCACCCCAAATCATTGAACGAACGAATGGCCCCAAAACGTAAAGGCAATTCATAATCCTGCAGATAAGTACGAAATACTTTTTGCGGAAACCTGCTCAGGAATTCCGTACGCCTGTCTGTGCAGAAAGCAGGAAGAAAAAAAAAAGCATAAGGCATCCTCAATTGAATTCTCGAACGACTCCGTGTCAGACCTGGCCGCCCTTTGAGTGAATATTCAATGATTCGTTACTTTGTGAGAATTGAAGTAATTTGCAAAAGGACTTGTTACACTTCTATGTGGGTGAGTGAGTGCGTGTGCGGTGCAGGATGGCCGAACGATTAGTTTCACACCCACCACACCGGAATATCCGAGTTCTGTTTTAGACTGAAACATCCATGTCGAACATGAAGAGGAACACGAAAATTAGAATCAATTGTTGAAGGTGGCAGGCAGGCAGGCAGGCAGGCAGGAACCCTGCCTGGCGTTGTGTGGTTCCAAAGTCCTAAAGGCACAGCAAAGCACAATCAGACTGATGCCGACTGACGATCCAACGAACAAGACTGGCAACAATAACAACAACTACTAGTCGAACAAAGACTTTGTGAATTATTTGGCAGCGCCGATCCAACGAACAAGACTGGCAACAATAACAACAACTACTAGTCGAACAAAGACTTTGTGAATTATTTGGCAGCGCCAATTTAGCTGCCACACTGGACGGATATACTCGTAGATTGACGTGGGATATGTATGCCGCCAACGATTGCAGACGCGACGACGTCGTTGAGCAAATTTGATTTCCCCAAGTAGTCCTTTGGAGAATTAGATTTGCCATCCGAATTAGTCGACGGTCGGTTTTGATTGGTTGCCAAGCAGTCGTTCTTGCATTTGGCCTTTGTTACGGTTCCTGATCCTGACGATGAATCGATGAATTAACGATAGCCGGAAATGTGCGGCTATGTACCACTTAACAGGTAGGTCAGCAAGATGATTGCCCCAGAGTATTTATCATATCGTGTCTGTGCCTAACTCAACCTAAGTGCGGCCAGGCTAAGTTGTTGATTGTGGTTTGGTCTTGGCTCTTTTGGCATACACTCAAAAAAATTACATATTGTGAGTAAT
Source organism: Nephrocerus scutellatus (assembly GCA_947095585.1). Lineage (NCBI taxonomy): Eukaryota > Metazoa > Arthropoda > Insecta > Diptera > Pipunculidae > Nephrocerus > Nephrocerus scutellatus. The sequence goes on from OX352764.1 coordinate 89,610,966, forward strand.
GAATGATTTTCTCTGACTTTCAAAAATGTATTAGAAAGGCTTAAGGAAAATGATGGGAAACAAATGAGATTGTTATCTACATTCTATATTAATAAAAATTTAAATGCAGTTCGTTGGTAAGCGCATCACTTCAGATCGGGCGGACCAATTTGGCTAATTTTTTTTTAAATGTTCGTAATAGTTCGAATGGCGGTCAGCCATCAGCAGAATAGGGGAATAACAGAATAGGGGAATAACAACAGAATTGCAGGTGTCCGCAAATATCTCTGATTGGTGGAATTGCCATAAAACCTCCACTTAATTTTTCTCGGATACAAGAAAAGCTGAATGATCGGCCTATTCCGTTCAAAGTCAGGTTGTCGCGAGGCCAATAGGGAATCCAAAATCAACCTCAGATACACTGATGAACGACGATGACCACGCAACGAAAACGGCTAAGCGATTTAAGAATTTTCTTATGAGCTCCTGTCGAAATATAATGCTGACAGAACAGGAATCCAGGAGATGTGATAGACTGGGAATGGCGTCTAACAAAAATCAGAATATGACATATATTACAGCTGTCATAAAAGACAGAAAAAGAAGAATTCTTTGAATCAGTCCAACGGGAACTCAATGCTTGCCCTCAGTATGATGTAAAAATCATTCTGGTGGATATGAATGCAAAATTAGATAGGGAGCCAGTATTCAGGCAGTACATTGGCACCCATAGCGTACACGAGAACACTAATGACAATGGACAACGAGTCATAGAGATGGCAATAATGTGGTTGTTGCGAGTACAAGGTTTGCGCTTAAAAATATCCACAAATCCACCTGGTTATCTCCTGATAGAGCCACTCTCGCAGCCAGATAGACTACGTGTTGATAGACCGCCGCCAAAACCCCAACCTGATGACGGTACGAACGTACTGAGGTGCCAACGTCGACTCGAACCACTATCTTGTTAGTATAGTGCTCCGAGCGCGGATTGCATTATCAAAAAAAGACTGGATCCGCGAATCAGATTTGAGTCAACACGGCTGCCCTTCGCAACGAAGACACCAGAAAATCCTACGGTCAAGCGATAGGACCCGCCATAAATGCAGGGAGATTTAGTTCTGGGGTTGAGATGTCGTTCGTAGAAGAGTAATGGACACGCCTTAAGAATACTGTCATTAGTACTGCTGACTTCATCTTAGGCAGTTGTTGTAGATCTCGGAAAGACTGGTTCGATGACGAACGTAAGCCAGCGACTGAACGTAAGAATGTTGTGTACAAACTGAGAAATTGCAGGCTCCTGCAATGACGGAAGACCACATTATGCTGAAGCCACCAAGTACAGACGAAGCTAGCAGAGCGATAAATCGGATAAATAAAGTTAAAAGCTAGTGAACTATCCGGATCACTATCAAGCCCATTCAACATCTATAACGGGCTATAAGGGGAATGAGTGGCCTGCGTCCTTTTCAACCTGGCGTTGGAGAAATTAATCCGAGACTCTGACGTAACGGCGAGAGGAAAAATCCTCTCGACATTGACATCGTTGATGGAAACCAGCTAGATCGAGCGGGCGGTATAAAATCTGGGGCAGCACATAAAATAATGGAACGCAACTTTTAACTATCTCGGATCAAGTGTAGCAGCCGATAACACCGAGCAGCCAGAAATACTCGCACTCCAAATTCAGGAATTCAACCATAATATCCAATCTGCTGGTGCTGGTGAGACTTCGGTGCTTATCAAGAAGCATTCGAACCACTTCGCCGCATTCGAGAGAGAAGTCTTACAGAGAATGGTTGGTCCCGGATGTGAGGATGGACACCTAGCTCGCATAAGGAAAGAAGATCCTGCTCGGAAGTCCAATGGAACACGACAGCGAGGCCGACCAAGCATATGCTGGAAGGATGGCGTAGACCAGGACGCCCAGAGTTTATTGATGCAAAACTGGATAACATCGCCTCGAAATCGGGAGCGGTGGAGAGATTTTTTTTTTTATGGGAGGACACAACTTGACCTCAGATGTAGAGCCGAATATGATGATGAATAGTCCGAGTAAGGTTTATACGGAAAGAATAAATGAAAAAGCTGATCGGAAAATTCAAAAATCCATATCCAGGGTAGCTGAGATGAATATAGTGGTGCTAGGATACCTCTAGGGGCGTTGGTTATACCCGGTGGGCGGGTTAACTGATATCGGTGTGCATTTATAGTTTTCTGAGTCGCTGAGCGGAATGGAGACGGTTAAAAACACCTTTAGTTTCAATAGGAGAGAGGGTGGGGCGACCGATATTAGTGTCGATTTACAGAGTCAAATTGTATAGCCGTGCAACGCTGGGAACTTAACTAGAGCTACCGAATTTAAAGAAAAATCTCTTAGGACAAATAATAAAAGGGGCGACATTTGAAATTTAAGAAAATGGTAACAGCTCAACCATTGAGACGGAAGTAGAAAAAATTTAGAACACATATATTAGCATGAATTGAAATTAGTAGCTATGATCAATGAAATTTTGACCGGAACCAGAACTATTACATGACCGCACTCATTATTTAGAAAAATTATTAACTTATGATACAGACGCAAAAAGAAAATATATTTTCTCATATACCATTACATATTGTTGCGAAAATATAAATAAAAAGCTTTTATTGCGCTGTACGAACTCGTATATACGAAAAAGCAATACAATACTTCCTATAATTCCTATAAACGAGACTTTTATTAGAATTAAGAAATTACCAAAAAACCAATGCATAGCTTTAGGCTCAGTAATATTGTTGGAAACTTGTATATATTTCTTTAATTGTAATAATTTGTAACGAAGCTAATAATCATATGAATAGCTGCGCCATTCACCATAAAGCTAAAAATAATATTTTATTAACAGAAACACATTAACTAGAATGACTCAGTCGATTAAAGCGCCCGAACGGCATGCAAACGACATAGGTTCGAATCCGACTACGGACAATAAAGAGAAAACTTGAAAACTTTACTTTTATATTCGCTTAAATTAAAGCACAGGAGAAGAACATTAGAAAATTAATCCACAAGGCTGGACACCCAGTCAATGGGTGGGTTTCGACGAAGCCTAAATAGGCCAAAATATAACAACAACAACAACAAGAAAATACAAATTCAACTCTAAACATAAATAATTTCCAGTATATTGTCCTCTTTTATAATAATTCCCAATCGGCTGAACGAAAGTAATGACCTGGAGCGCGAAATACAACCAAAAGTGTGCTAGAATTACGGAACTCCACCAATCAAAGCATTTTGCACAAAATGGTTCATTAAATACAGCCACTCAAATAAACCACCACCAAGTTTAGTTTGGCGAGTACCACCGAGGACTTTAATAAATAAATTGCGAGTCAATCTCTCAACTCTGTCTCTGTCTGCCATTGCAACAGCCTTCTGTTCCGTTTCCTCTTGGGTCAAACTTCCATTTTTGAGAGTTCTACACCGGACTCTAAAATCTACCGGTCGACTTCTTCGACCTACCGTCCCGTTCCACCTGATTTTCGATCACCGGTCTGAGCAACGCGCTTAAACACCGTTCTCAGCAGACCATCTAGCTCCGTTCAATCTGATTGTTGATCGCCATACTGAGAAACGCTCTTAAAAACCATTCTCAACTGACTATCTAGCCCCATTCCACTAGATTTTCGATCGCTAGACTGAGCAATGCGCTTAAAAACACCGTTCTCGGCTGACATTCTAACTCCGTTCGTTCCACATGATTTTCGATTGCCAGACTGAGCACCGCGCTTAAGCACTGATCTCAGCTGAGCCCCGTAGTTTAGTTGCATGTATTTTTTATTTCTCTGATCTCTGATCTCTGTTTTAAGCTGTTGCTAAGTACGTGTTACGAGTCATACACACCGACGGTGTAAAGAAAAGAAAAAAAAACTAAATATGGCTCAACCAGTAGAATGCACTTATTAATTTGTATCACACCAACAAGAATAGAAGAATGGGTATTCCGACGAGCGTAACGCAAGCGAAATACGTTACAAATTATTGTGCCCAATCATTCGAACTGCCTCAATAAAGGCCGTATCTGTGAACCTGCCCTTGAGATATGCTTGTTGAGATCTCATGAAAGGCTGTATCCGTGAACCCGCCCTTGAAATATGCGTGTTGAGATCTCGATGCTTATTAGACTTCAAATCGTTGCCTGATATTATGATCTAGAATCTAGCTCCAGAGCCTTTAGCAAGAATGATTAGAGACTGAGTAGCCTAATAGCTTCGTTGATCCATGCTTTGGGTATGAAAACAATCCGAACTCTTCTCCAACTTTGTGGGAACATATGGTTTAGTAGAAGACAGCTTCTGAAAATCTTCATCAGTCAGGAAGTCGACAGCTCCAGTGACTTGTGCTGCATAAACGGCTGTATGCCATCCAGACCGAGAGACCTCTGTAGGCCCGAAAAACTGCTTGGAGCCTAGTAAACTTTTTCGCGGGTTTTTATACTGTCGATTACATCACGAGGGACTGGATGCTCAGCATGCATCATCTCCAAATTATCTACGCATTGATAACTGCTGGTAGGATAGTGTGTGTTAGTAAGAAGATCCAGGGATTCTGCCGCAGATGCCGTCCAGTCACCGTCTGTTTTCTTGGTGAACGTCGGGCAGCTGCTCTCTTTGGACAGCATATTGTACATTTTGGCATAGTCCTTGGTGGTTTCGATTGATTAGCAGAAGCCCATCTAAGATCGTCGCTTCGCTTTTTCGATGGGCTTCTTGTACCTTTTTAGGCTGCCGGTATTTATTGATACAGCAAATATTGAAGATCGACCTAGTCGTGCACCTGAGTTTAGTAACATCTTCCTTCCTTCCACCATGGAGGGTGAAGTTTTTTGTTCCGACTGATTAGGTTACAGGTCTTCAGAGCCACATTCATTGATTTCTCGAACGTTTCAATATTCTTGTCCCATTCCCCAGCCGAAGCTATCTCAATATTGGGTATTTTCGACTGGATGACATTGCCGAATTTCATCCAGTCAGTTCTTTTGATATTTCGAGATTGATTGTCTCCGTCTGGAGGTTCAGATCAAACCTTATGTACTCATATTTATGGCACGCGCAGCTTTTTTTTTTAATATTAAATAGAGACTAGTATACAACTGGAAGAAGAACTATTTTCATTTCATATATCTCTTAGGAGTAGTGTGTATGTACGGTAAAGTCATGCAACCCAATGTTTAGCATAATATTAAGTGCTTTGTAGCCCGATTATTTTTTTTTTTCGATTATTGATCATCCTACGAACATACAAAACACCTGACGCAATTGTCCTCTTGTCTCATTCTCTGTAAGGCAATTTGAACGAATGAGTAATTTAATATCAAATTAAATAGATGGACAATAAAATTAGATTTTAAAATTCTTAGCACACGCATACACTTTGATCGCAAGGAGCCATAAAAAAAATTTCCCCATCAACCTACCTAATAATATCCGTTAGCAGCTTCGATTTAGAGTGAACCTGCATACACCTGCACGGGGATCGTCGGAACAAATAACTGATAATTAATTCCTGGCAAAGTATCGCACTCATAAATCATTCGCTTACGCCAACAAACGACTTGGACACATACATACATCCGCCCGCACCATATTAAGGATATCTTCAGTTCATTCTTCTTCTTCTTCTTCTTCTTCTTCTTCTTCTTCTTCTTCTTCTTCTTCTTCTTCTTCTTCTTCTTCTTCTTCTTCTTCTTCTTCTTCTTCTTCTTCTTCTTCTTCTTCTTCTTTACAAGAAAAACCAACGCCATAGCGCGCAATCATAAAAATTTCCCTCAGTCCATCCACCCATCCATCCATTCATCTGCCACCCATTCAATAATAGCGTAACGTACAACCAGGAGGCGGTATTCGTAGCTTTTCACTTCATGATTTCCTTGTGATTTAATAGCGGTACATGCGACATGGACACACACACACACACACACACACACATCGTACGAACGATATCAGGATGTGGAATCAGCAATCGATATGCGGCTACAGGTGATTTACTTATGGCATTCGTCATCCTGATGCTGCAGGCGGGCTGGAGATTTGTGTTGTGTTGGGTCTAAAGGTCGCCAATATGTGGAGCTGGGCAACATATTAATTTATCCTCGTAAGAAAGAGATACCCGCCCCTAACTCAGATAAGCAGGATTTTGAAATTTAAAGATTTTGCCTCTAACTTGATGTGTGGATATATGAGTAGTGTCACTCTGAGAGAAGTATATAACAAAAATACATTGACAGGAATTGGACAGGAATGGGCTGTTCAAATGGAGAGAACGCATGTAGGGTTCAAGTACGATATCAGTTGATTGTGCTTCGTATGTTCACTGTACTTCAAAAACTCTTCCAAGTCGTTGATTAAGAAGTCTGGCAGCTGGCGAAAGCGGGATTTATGTAAAAAAGTTATTTAGAGTTTTTCCATTGCTCATTGAACAGTTACCTCTTTTCTCAAAGCCCATATCCAAACAATTGATTTTCTTGGCTTGTAGCACAAGCTTTTTTATTGCCTGATTCAATATTACTTCGCAATGAAGGATGAAATCAAGGACTGGACCAAACAAAGTGAAGTTATCAAAATCGAAACCTAAACCAAACATGCCTCAAAAATGTATTCAACAAAAACTAACCAAAAAAATAAGAGACCGGAAATTGCTATACTTACGGTAGGGAGAGTAAGCCATGTGGCTGAGATGTTTACCGTAGAATAGACATTGACAACATTGTTCCCTCAAATAAAGGGGCAGAAAGAAATGGACCGCTATTAGGACTCCCATAACCATTCTGTGGCATACAATACCACATTATGCAAGGGGAGATGCTAGGAATAAGATAGCAGCCGTGGTCGTAAGATTAAAAAAACAACAACCGATAAATGTTCATGTAAATTCTCTTATCGGAGAAACACATGTGTGCAAAGTTTAAATAAAATCGGGCTTTTGGAAGTAGATTAAAAATTGATGACAAGGTTCCACCAGCCAGCCAGCCAGCCAGCCAGACAGCCAGCCAGCCAGCTACCGACCGACAGACTGGTACTGAGATTAAGTAGAGACATTACGTGGTTCCTAACAGGTCATTGCAGACTGAAAGGATACTTGAAAAAGATCGGGCGGGACTGTGTCAAGGCGCACAACCGTTGGTGTGCCATGACGCATCTATGTCAGCGATTCACTTTTAGGACAATGGATTGAAATGAAAACTAGACATTGACTACAAAACGGACACCGAATGGTGCATAATTATTTATTTCGATTAATATTCGACGAGAATTTTGTTTAACATTGGCCTGTGATATGAGAAATAAGATACATAAGGCATAATATCAACATTATATTATAATACCTCTATTCATCTCAGCGACCCCGAAAATTATGGGATCGACACACTAATATCGGTCACTGTCCCCCTTCCGGGAATACAACTCATCCATACGAGTGTCCTACCAACACTATTCATCTCAGTGACCCCGAGTACTACAGAATGGACACTAATATCGGTATGTAGATATACTAGCTGTTTTGGGCGCTTCCCCGGGACTCGTGAATGCCCGAAATAGGGTGTTGTATAGCCTATAACCCTGTCATAACTGGAAAATTTAATCAAAAATCGGTTGGTAAATGTAAGTTTCCATTATTAACAACCGCACGCACAACAATCCATTTTTAAAAACTTTTTTTTAACTTGACTTGATCTGTATTTCCGACCACTTTGAGGTCCTTTCTAACCACATTCCACGCGACCTAGAGAGCTGAAAAGATTAACGTCAGCACCTGCCGGAAAGGCTTTTCTCCACGGTCCTCTTCGAACATGGATTAGTTAAACGACAGATGTACTAGTTTAACTTGCTAATAGGATCAGGATCTATCTTACAACTTTGCCGATTTACGGAATGACGGAAATCGCTTGTATATTACGCAGCTACACGCCGAGCACATGATCGCCCTGGCTAAACCAATCTTAATATAATAAAAATGAAACTTTGTCTGTATTTCTGTTCACAAATAACTCGACGACCATTCAACCGATATAGCTGAAACTTTTGAATGTTATCGATGCGGTTAGGGTGGATGTTTCTAGATGGTTGACCAGATCAGTGTCTAGGTATTGTTTGTATGAGATTGACTCTATGACCGTGCATTTGATCTTGAGGTATCTTAAGGTGGGTCCTGGAGTGAGTTTGGGAGAGTTTTGGTGGTCAGTTGGCTGTGGGTAGTTTGGTGGGGATAGTGTGTTGGGAGCAATCGGGCAACGCTGGAACTTTGTCTGTATGTCTGTGACAGTTTAACTCACTGATAATTCGAAGATCATTCCTCCGATATAACTGAAACTTTTGAATGCGATGCGTACGGTTGAGGTGGATGTTTCTAGGTGGTTAGTGTGTTGACAGTGCTTAGGGGCTTAACGTGGCCGTTGCCTAGGTATTGTTTGTATGAGATTGACTCAAAGACCGTGCATTTGATAGATAGTAGTGATATATGACTGGGAGGGGGTTGGGGGTTCCTAATTATGGATCCCGAAGGGTTTTGGTGGTATGTTGGGTGGGCGTTGTGTGGTGGGTGCAGCTGGCAGCGCTATGTATAAAATAAAATACATTGATGCACGAATGTTAACATCCTACACGCATTTGGGTATAAAACCACAGCCACTACGATGATCATGCCCAGAACGAGCTGGTCCAAGACCAAAAGTTGGCACAGATCCAACTAACTAAGTTCAGCCTCGTCTGTGTGCACCTCCAACTTCCCGTAGTACCAATGCGACCTAGTTGAAAGCTGGCATCAATGGCCGCAGTTCGGTCAGTGGTATGTATGCCTGTGCAGTTGTCAATGCAGATTCTAGCCTCATTTGACACTATGTAGGATAAGTAAACTAACCTTGGCTTTCTCGCAATCGACCTGCAAATGTTGCCACCGGGCTACCAAATACAAGGATAGTCATTCTAAATACTAGAAGTCCAGGAAATCTATCTTCCGAAGTATCCAGTTATACTACCGCATCCGAAAATGCATCGGTCTCCTCGGGAACTCCGATGGACAGGACACCTTGCTCGCATGAGAGAAAAGAATCTTGCTCGGAAAGTCCTTTTCCAAACGATTTTTGTGTCACAACAGTGAGGCGTGAACCAGGACGTACTAACTATAGGAATACTTAAAATCGGCTTCAAATTAAAATCGGGATGGGGTGGAAAGATTTTTTGTCTATCTAGGGCAGGACCCGGACTGTAGAGCCAAATATGATGATGATGTTGATGTATATTTTTAAGATAAGTTCAAATGAATTCAAAGTACTTACTATTCCATTAATTTCCCTTTACCTCAAGGTTTCAGAAAACACCAACTACAGCACTCTGATTGATCAGAACGTTTTTAATGTTTTTGCATAAAGTTTGGAAATGCTTGGAGTTGAATACGATATTGATATTAAGTTTGTTCGCTTCTGTGCTGACGTTGCAGAAACTTATTCCTATAAAGTAAACGCAAACTCCCGCGAATCACGGCATCTAGATATATCTTTAGTACGTAACATTGCACCAGCCCCCAGCTGGGATCAGCTCAATAACGTACGGAAATTCTACGAAATTGAATACAAAGACGAGCGGATAATTGAAGCCTTTGTGTAACTCAAGCGCAGAATGCGGCATGAACTCCGACGTAATTATCCTAATTAATTCATTTGCTCCAAGGATCGATCATAGATGAACAAGATGATGCAATTATTGTGTGTGTTGTTGTCAGTTATCCTGATTGCATTGTCATATAGCGGCCTGATGCTGCTGCCAACTTCTGTCATATTATAATTATTGTTATTACAATTGCGATTATTCCGGAGGCGACGTGGAAAACACATGCACCGACATAGTTATGACCATTCCTGGGGGTCTTATTCTGTCATTGTTATTGTTCCATGTCGTAGGATGGGCAATCCGGCAATCGTAGCGTCAACCATTGTACCGCACGCACCGGGAATTCGTGGGATTTTTCCCGGCTGTTGAATTTACTGCTACTCTGCTGTTTGTTGGTGAATTCAATCGCCCAAGAGGATTTTTCTGAGTCCTCCGGCGGCGGTGACGAGCGGAAAAGAATAACGCTGTTGTTATACGCTCAGATGAATTACGTAATAATTTCGACTGGAAATGGAAGGAGTCTGGTGACGGCTTACCATATCGTTCATCAAGGGGCGCACGTGGGGGATGGCATTGTGTTATGAATGCGAATATTGAAAATTTTAATTGGAAATTCTAATTTCCGAAAACAAGCATATGGTCGCCACTACATGTGGACACAGACGATATTCCGCCGCCTGTTGTTATTGTAATTATCCTGGTGAGTTGATAGGCATGCGGCTGAGTATTCATACGTAACGAAAACAATGTGGATACTTTGTTGCGCGCCATTTATTCACGTGGCTGGTGGGCAAATTTCGGCTTCACTGCACTCTGATTAGTGCGTCGTCGTATCGGAGGCAATCGGGCGGTAATTCAGAGTTCAGTCGGCGGAACTATGGCTGAAAATCGCTGAAATTGGTTCTCATTAATGTGGGTAGCAATGGCCAAAGCGACAAAGTGTGCCAAAGTGTGCGAGGGATGGGATCACGTGTTGGCGTAACGATTTGTATGCTGAAATGTACCGTCCTACAGGTGATTGATTCGTGATGAGTTTCATTTCATTGATCCTCTCTTAGAGGTAATTAGTTTACTGGGATAGAGGAAGTAAATTCAACTTACTTTTCGGATACAAGCTTCTTCTTTTTTTCTTTGGATGCAGAGTCTTCTATCGCAGTGGGAATTTTTTAGCTTTGGAAAGTAATTTTTTAAAGCTAATTTGTAGAAAATGCCTTGCATAAGTCAATCAAAAAGCTGACTACACGAATTGTTGTTTTTTTTACTAATGCGCATATACTAAAAGCAAAAAGCATCGTGGGATAAATCGGAATTAAGGAATTAAGCAGATGAAAGAGGGAAAAGCATTGGCATACATAGGCCACGATCCTAAGATACAAAGCATCGAAATCTCAGCAGGTATACCTTAAAAGCAGGTTAACCGAAACGACCCTCCATAAGGTCGTTCATCTCTTCCTTGAGCTTGTGTATATTATAAAAAA